>JARFIZ010000314.1:8095821-10595821 GCA_036325965.1 Sinopyrophorus schimmeli | reverse complement strand
AATTACCGATTATTAAATCATTTAGTCTATGCCGTATTTTCTTCAGACAATAACTCAATCATATGTGACATAAAACAACCTGTTGAGGCTGTTATATTTAGAATTTTATAATTGATGTAATTATAAATCTTGATTACTTAGTTACTCTTTGCAAGTAGTTCCTGTATTATAATTTTAGAACATATACAAGTTGTTAAACATTTATGGGAAGTATAAAATGAGATAGAAATTCTTAGCATGTCTCCTAAACTTTTTTTTAATAGTATACTTAATATGTTTTTGCTGAATGATTTATTCCAACATCTAGTTAGTTGTTTTAATTTAGTTGTTGTTTTTAAATACATTGTTTTACAAGTTTTTGTAATAACGTTGAATTATATCTGGCTTTATATATTTTACTGTCTATGAAGAGTTTTTTTGCTTTGCAATACTGATGTAATTGTTGCACTGTAAATTTAAATAGCATCTTCAAAAAAACTATGAATAAATGTACGGAAATAAATTAACTTTACGCAAGCTTCCAGTTTCAGAACTACAAAAAAGGCTAAGTCTAGTTTCTGCAAATGGTGGATGCACAAGTCAGTTTCTATTACAATGGGAGTTTTTTATATAATCGTATACAATTAACAGAAAAGGTCTACATATAGTTTCAGAGTTTAGCAAGTTGTTATAAGAATTTTAAAATTTTTGTTTTTAAGTAACTTCTACATTTAAATGTGGAGTATTCACGTATGTACTATTGACTTCTTCTTGCTTTACAAACAGCGGAATCCTAATATTTGTCATTATTCCATTTTTGCGGGGAAGATGACTATTGAAAAAGACGGATATGGAACACATTTGACACTAAGGAATTAACGGAAACGGTTTAATCCATCCCCAATCTCAAAATTTGCCTACGTATTCATGCGCAAAAAAAACTCAAAAGTAGGTCTACATAAATTTTTTTTTAAATTAAAGAATTTTGATACCTTTTAGATAAAAAAAAAATTTTTGTTAAAGATTTTTAAAATGTGTTTTAGAGAAGTTAGACCAGAGGTTCCCAATTTTTTCGGTTTACGGCTCCCTAAATAATCGGATATTTTCCGAGGCGCCCTTAATACAGGATAGGGAAAAAGTTTCCGGAATTTTGTTTTTGCCGTTTTTATCGTTGTCATAGTGATTTTATGTGAATATAAATAATTTTATCGAATTCTTCGTATAATTTTAAACTAGAAAAAAATATAGTTAGGTGTTTATTTTTCGTTCTGTTGACGTTATGACTCGTGAAAGTGAACGAAAAAATGTCGTTGAATGCTGTGTCTGGTCGCGGGCGGTCGCTTGAGAAAGGTGCTTTTTACTGAGGAGAAAATTTTCACGGTCGAATCGTTCCATAGGCCCCAAAACCGTCAACAGCTGCTCAAGAAGGGTCAGCAGAAGACCATCACCTAAACAACCATCAGTCGTAGTCATTTCCGGGCTTCTGTGATGGCCTGAGGCGGTATTTGCACGACTCGGAAAACGCCATTGGTTTTCATCCCAAGAAACGTGAAAATCAATGCGAACAAGTATCAACAGTTGATTCTACAATATGTTTTTGAGGCGTAGGCCTCGAAACACTTTGAAGCAGACGGATTAGGCTTTCAAAAAGACTGTACTTCGGCCCATTCTGCCAAATCAACGATAGCCGTCTGCAAACTGTTGTTTTACGGTTCCTGGGGTACAAACGTTTGGACGCCATACTCACCAGATCTCAACTCCATGAACTTTTCTGTGTGGTCTATCCTGGACTAAAAAGTCTCAGGAAGACGGTACACTACAGTACAATAGCTGAAAGTGAGGTTAACACATGCCTGGGACGCAATTACAATAGAAAAGTGTGCGACCATTGTCGGAAATTATCAGAAGCGCTTGCATAAATACATTAAGGCCAAAGGAAGGAATTTTGAACATTTTTTGTAAATATATTTTTTTTAATTTATTGTTATTGGGTATGTTTTTGTAAGCTTCGAAGGACCATTTTATTTTAGTTTAAATTTGAAGTGCCAAAATGTGTTCTGAATTCTTCTCGTACTTTCCTTGTTTCTTGAACTTATTGTGTTATATTTGTATGATATAACTTGTTAAATTCAGTACTTGAAAACCACTCAAAGATTCTTATATTTTTGACTAAATATGTGTTTACATTTTTTTACTATTATTTTTTTTCTCACTATAGTTACAGATCTTCTCTTTTATATTAGATTTCTTACGTACTAGATTAGTAACATCTAATGTTTTCTTAACATACTCCCCCCGTTGGAAGAGTAATGAATTTTTGAATTAAACTTTCAAAAAACACATGTTAACATTTAAAAAACAAAACTTTTTTACGAGCATTAACATAATTGTTTATTAGGTAACACACACACTTTCGTGATCGTGCGACGCGTTAAACCACTTGCTGTACGTATAGTCACCACTCGAACCACACCATCAGATCCTGCATGCAGTTGCACAATTCTTCCGAGGCGCCATTTTGTTGGTGGAAGGTTTTCATCTTTAAGAATCACCATCGAGTTGATTGCAATATTTTCAATAAGTTTTTGCCACTTATTTCTTCGCTGCAGATTGCAAATATATTCTTTGGACCATCTTGACCAAAGGTGTTGTACGATAACTTGTGAATGCTGATATACATCGAGACGATTTTCAGGTATATGCATCAGATTGGGATCGGGTACAGATGTAATTACTTTACCCATTAAAAAATGTGAGGGTGTTATGGGATTCAAATCATTAGGATCTTCAGAAGCAGGATATAACGGACGAGAATTTAATATAGCTTCTATTTGCGTTAATATAGTACTCATTTGCTCAAAGGTAAACGAGATATTATTCATTACTCTGTTTAAATGATACTTTATCGATTTAACACATGATTCCATATACCGCCCAAATGTGGCGAATAAGAAGGCAAAAGATCCAATTTACACCTTCGTTTACAAGAGCTTTTCAAGATTATCATTATTAATTAGGAATTTACCTAATTCTTTTAATTTATTGTTTGCACCGACATAATTTTTGGCATTATCGGAGTATATTTTTGAAGGCATACCTCTTCGAGAAGCAAATCGTCTTAAGGCCAAAATGAATGCATCAGTACTTAAATCAGATACCAACTCTAAATGACAGGCTTTTGTTACAAAACAAATAAATAAACAAAAGTAACATTTGGTAATTTTTGCACCTCGACCTTTTTTGTCTTTTAACAGAAAAGGTCCTGCAAAATCGGTACCAACTATAGAAAAGGGAGATATTGGTTTGATGCGATCGGAGGGAAGATTACCCATAATATTGCTTGTTTCACGAGGTTTTGCTCTAAAACATTGTACGCAATTATAAATAATTTTCTTTGCAAGAGAACGAGCTCCGAGAGGCCAATATGTTTCTTTTATATGGGATAAAAGCAACTGAACTCCAGCATGCATCAATCTTTTATGTTCATAAAGAAATATGACATTCGTTAAATGATGCTTGGCTGAAAGTAAAATAGGATATTTTTTATCATAAGAAAAATTTGATTGAGATAATCTTCCACCCACTCGAATAATATCGTTTTCTTTATCAAAAAATGGTGAAAGTGAGAAGATTTTGCTCTTGCTGCTTAGAGTTTTTCCGTTTTCAGAATATGATATTCTTTTAGAAAACTTTCCTTTGTGATAACCTTAAAAGTAAGTAACGACTTTTGTTTAAATCGTTTATAGATAAAGGACTCTTTTGTTTAAATTCTTTTGATTTCTTACAATTTTCGATAAAACGCAAGACGTAAGCTGCGACTTTCTGCATTTTAAAAAAAAAAGAAAATTTATCAAATAAGAACTTAACCGCGCTAGCTTGTAACGTAGAACTTAGCGTAGAGGGTTTTAATTCTGGTATATTGTTTATTGTTTCGACAGTTAAAGGCCATTTGGTTTTATTTAACAGAAGAAACACGGGTCCATGCCACCATAATTTTAATGTAGCAACTTTTGAAGGTTTAACACCACGTGAAAGCAAATCGCTAGGATTTTCATGGGTGGACACATATTGCCATTGCGTTATTGAGGTAAAGGATTGAATTAAAACTACTCTGTTAGCAACATATGTATTTAAACGATACGGTTCAGATTTTAACCACGATAAAACAATTTGTGAATCTGTCCAATATGTGATTGAGTCAATTTTGATATCTAAAACTACTTTGACTTTTTCCATAAGTTTTGTGTGAACAACTTCAGCAGAAAGTTCTAACTTAGGAATTGTGAGTAGTTTTAGTGGTAAATGAGGCATATAAGATTCGTATTTAGATGCATTAGAGGAATCATTGTTTTTTACCATATGACCTAGAATCTGATATTCTTTGTAATTAGAATATGATTCTTTGAGATAGCCATTTGTAGTAAATTTTCTTTCAAGAGAGAAATTGTTTGATTGCTCTTTGTTTTGCATTGCCTAAAATATCAGTTGATAAACGAAAGGGTATGGAAACTATAAATTGACCATCTTTGTTTCTAATAGTGGTTTGTTTAAAATTAGATTCGCATAATTGTTCCTCTAAGGAATAAAGAGATTTTTGTTCATCGCATATTTCTTGCTCCCAAAATCGATTAATTTGTTTTGAAAGAGTTGCTAAAGATAAATTAGTACTGGTCTCAACCTTGGAGGAATTTATTCCTGGAAGAGCACCTGAAACTACAACTCCCAACTCTGAATCTATAAGATAAGGATATTTTTTAATATAGGGCTGATTTGATTTGATCAATTTCCAAAAGACATCAACTCCTAATAGAACATCTATTTTAAGATTTTTGAAAAGTTTGAATTTGCAAGAAGCTTTAAAGCAGATGGAGGGATTTTAATGAATTTTATCAAAATTTGTAACTGAAAGTGTTTCAGTTATGTTTGGAAGTAATAAAAGGTTAGCGTTTCTGTAAAATCAGAATGATTTGATTTTATTTTAGCTAAGGTTCTAAAATATATTTTTGATTTAGTTTGATTTATACCAGTAAGATTAATATTGGTACTTGTCGTGGATAACCCCAATTTTTACAAAGAGAAATTGTCATGTAAGATCGCATACTTCCTGAATCAATGCGAACAAGTATCAACAGTTGATTCTACAATATGTTTTTGAGGCGTAGGCCTCGAAACACTTTGAACAGACGGATTAGGCCTTCAAAAGACTGTACTTGGCCCATTCTGCCAAATCAACGATAGCCGTCTGCAAACTGTTGTTTTACGGTTCCTGGGGTACAAACGTTTGGAACGCCTTTTTCAATCAATGCGAACAAGTATCAACAGTTGATTCTACAATATGTTTTTGAGGCGTAGGCCTCGAAACACTTTGAACAGACGGATTAGGCCTTCAAAAAGACTGTACTTCGGCCCATTCTGCCAAATCAACGATAGCCGTCTGCAAACTGTTGTTTTACGGTTCCTGGGGTACAAACGTTTGGACGCCATACTCACCAGATCTCAACTCCATAAACTTTTCGTGTGGTCTATCCTGGACTAAAAAGTCTCAGGAAGACGGTACACTACAGTACAATAGCTGAAAGTGAGGTTAACACATGCCTGGGACGCAATTACAATAGAAAAGTGTGCGACCATTGTCGGAAATTATCAGAAGCGCTTGCATAAATACATTAAGGCTGCGCGCCGACAAACAAAAATTGTAACAATATCCAGGTGGCGATTAAATCGCGATATTGCGATTTTCATCAATGCTAAGAACCACACTTAATAAACTACCCACCGCTAGGTGATCGGTTGTTGATTCTACGATTCTCGTTCTCGTTTAAAAATTATGTGCTTTGAATATAATATGTTTCATACATATTATGAACATGTTCTTACTGTTATGCTATATTTCTTTTAAAGCAACTATTTAATACACGATAACAATATTAATTTAATTTGCTACATTGATATCATTCCTGATTATTACTACCTACATAAAAACATTAAATATTCCCTTGATTTAAAACAAATTAATTTGGTATAAATTATTTACAAAATTATAAATAAAAATCATGTGTTTTCTGGGAGAAAAAACTTTTAAAATATAATATTATAAAATAATTTTCGAATATTAATAATAAAAAAAAACTTTTATTTATAGTTAGATTAATTCATTTTAGTACGATGAACAACTAAAAGAATATTTTTGAATTTGCTTGAAAATAGAGATAACCTAAATTTTGTGTCAAATATGAATCACCATTCCGTCTCTCTTGCATTGTAATAAATTTTAAAATTCTACCTTACTAAATAAAAGAGTCAAAACGTTTGCTGCATTTTTTTTGACTAGAATTACTAAAATACATGCATTAACGAATGAAATTAATAACGATGGATAAATACCGCAATTTAAAAAAATATTAAAAATAAAAGGGGTTATAATAAATTCGTGTTTTTATCAATAATAGTGGCGTGGGAACTATTCGTAAAGAGAGTCACGATAGTTGTATAGAGATGCAAGATATCGATTTTTAAGCTGATTTGAAAAACCTTCAAAATACATAAGTTGTTGGAGGTCTAGTTTTATCGGTCAAACTCGCATACTTTCGTTTATTTTCGACATATAGTCTGGTGTAGCAAACATCTGATTACTTTCAATATTATTTCAAATGTTATACCTATTCAGAGAATTTTCATGCGATTTCTATTGTTAGGTTTGGTGGAACCGCAAAGTAAGCGTCGGCGCGCAATTCAAAAACCAGTTTAAATTTAAGAATACATATTTATTATGTTATGAATCTTAATTAATGCGATTTGTTTTATTAATATTACAAAGTAACATAAATATGTGTATAAAATTGTAAAATACTTGTTTTTCTTTAAAATGAAAGGATAATAATTATAGCATTGCACAAGGGCGCTAATGATTAATTTTCTGGATTTATTTTTATTTGTTTTGATGATATGTTAATTATTTTTAAATATAGTTCTAATTTTATTTATTATTTACTATAAATAAATGTTGAAAATACTTTGTTACTAATGTTTTTTAGTCCAATTATATTTATTAAATTTTTTTTTTCTATATAAATTTTTAATTAATTTTAAATATCGAAATTATTTATAATTGTGGTTAAAAAATAACTAACAAAATTTTAAGCGCGGAAGAATATTTTGTGGTAAAAATATGCACCCTGATAAAGGGGTAAGAACGAAAAAAGTTAAATTTTGAAATTATCAGGTAGAAATAAATACTTATATCATAAATAAATACTAAACATGCTTAGTATTACAAATTCTAAAACAATTGAAATGACCGTAAATACAAAGTGCATATTTAAATTGCATACCTTCAATAAATATCTTAACAAAGGGCATATTTTTGCAGGGATCGACAATTTTAAAAGCAGATGATAACGAAATTTATTTTATTTTATTATCTATGTATGCTCCCAGGAAATGTTTACCAAAATTGGCATACTTCAATTGCTTGATAGCCATTTAATAAAAATTAATATAAAAAATAAGATCTACAATAATTTCACAAGCTTTGCCGTTTGATTAATAAAAATATAATTATTTTGAAAAAGCACGAAAGCTGAGAAGTTGGGCTGTTTTACGTTTTATTAATTTTTGTGTAAAACTCATTGATTTATCAAAATCCAAAATTATACTTTTTAAAGACGGATGATCTCTAGCTCTAAAGAAAATTCAACTTTACATCTTCAAAAATCTTTCTAGGGTCGCGATTTCTTAAAAAACTAAAAATTAAAATCAAAAACCTAACAACCACATCACAACATATAACGCTTATCAAAGTCTGTTTGTATAGGTACCTTATTTTTTGAAAGATTGTATGATCTTTACCATACCTTTGGTGGCCCCCCTAAGGTTGAAAAACCTTGTGTTGTATAACATCTATACTAGAGTGCTTTGTTGTTAAACAATTTTTTTTTTAATTTCCTCTCCATTGAGAAAATATTGTTCTAAACAGAAGAATAAATTTTCACTAAATGTCAATCTATAATTTTATTTTGTTATTAGTTAATTTTAAAATTTTCACTTTTATTTAATATGTGAATTTACAGTTTTTTTTTCAATTATCTATATCTCTGCTGCATTTTAGGTAATTGTGTTCGTTATGGAAAATTGTACGAAAAATAACAATGTTTAAAGGTGCCCCATAGTTGGAACGGCCACTTGAATGGTTTCACGGCAAAAAAACTTAAAGATAATTTTTATTGATTTTTGCATTTGTCGCATAAACGGCTAGATAGCAAAATGATAAATCACAATTTTAGAAAATATTAAATTTTCTATCAAAAAAGGTCTTTAGTCAAGAGTTGTAAAGATAATAAATAAACGGTTATTTGAAAATTTAATATGGAATTTTACGATAATACAAAAATGTTTTAAATGTTTATACGTTGGAATTTATTTATCTTATAAACTAATCGCTTTACAGCTTAGACTCTACGGTGAGCACTTTTTTAAATTGATATTTTCTTTACAATTTTCCGCAAAGAAAAAGATAATTCTATAAAATGCAGGAAAGATACAGTTATTAAAAAAAACTGTAAATTCACGTGTTAAATGCATGGAAAAATATTAAATTAACTAGTGACCACTTAGAATTAAAATTAAAGATTGAAATTTAGAGAAATTTTTTTCTGTTTTAAAACAATATTTTGTCTGCGGACCGCAAAAATAATTGTTTAAAAACGAAGTACCCTAATACATATATTTATTTTATACTGGCTAATATTCAAAATGTTATTTTTAGGATAAAATTTAAGAGCTAAATATGACAACTATTATGGGCCAGGAGTAGTATATAAATAATTAAACGGACTTCGGATTTTTCATTTAAAATATCAATTTACGTTTTTTATATACATTTATGTATACAGTTACATAAAAAATATGTAGTTGCATTTAAAGTTAATAAAAAATTTTGTTTCAAAAAAGTCATTACGCGCCGTCATGTATTTTACATATAGGTATCAAAATTTCAAGATTTTAGAAAAAACTATACAATGTAGAGAGTTACAATTTTAGGACAATAATTTAGACCTAATTCTGGATGTTTCATTGGAATCAAATTTGGAAAAATATTAATAGTTTTTGAAAAAACAGCTAAATTGAAATTGCTAAAGTAAAATTTGGGCTGCAAGGAAATGGGCGTATTTTTAATTATTTCAAAACTGCGCAAATATTAAAAAAAAAACGTTTCTAAATATTTCTTGTGTTTTTAGTATTATACATATGTACATAAGAGGAAGCGTGGCGCAAGTGGTTTAGTGTTTGGGCTGCTGCGCTTAGCGAGGTGGATTCGAAGTGGTTCGAATCCCCGCGCCGACCATCGAAAATTTCACGCTCCTCTTCTCTTCGCAAGGCTGAGCACCTGGCAAGAGTAAAACTGCTCAAAAATTTCTTTAGAAATTGCCGTGGTTCGCAACCCACGTAAAACTTGTAGGTGCCTTGAATCTTTGAAACACTACAACATTCACAACAAAGTTTCAAGCGGAGAAAACGCCTAAACCTGATACAGGTATAAAAAGGCGCCAACAACAACAACAACAACATATGTAACATGTAAACACACATATATATTTATATTGAGCAGACAGAAATCCATCATGAACTAAATTGACAATTGAAGACTTTTTAATTTAAAATATCAATTTACGTTTTTTATATACATTTACATATACGGTTACATACAATATATGTAGTTGCATTTAAAGTTAATAAAAAACTTTGTTTCAATAAAGTCAAACCGCCCCCAAGTATTTTACAAATACCACAATTTCAAGATTTTAGGAAAAACTATACAACGTAGAGAGTTAAAATTTAAGACAATAATTTAGACCTAATGCTGGATGTTTCATTGGAATCAAATTTAGAAAAATATTAATAATTTTTGAAAAAACAGGTAAATTGAAATTGCTAAAGTAAAATTTGAGCTGCAAGGAAACAGGCGTATTATTAATTATTTCAAAACTGTTCAAAACTGTTTTAAATATTCTTTTCTAAATATTTCTTATGTTCTTTAGTATTATACATATGTACATGCAAACACACACACATATATATATATATATATATATATATATATATATATATATACCTATATTGAGCAGGCAAAAATGCATCATAATCATTTTATTTTGTGTACCTAAGAGAACAAATTGCATTGACCATTGAACACATTTTCATTTAAAAGATCAGTTTTAATTTTTATATACATTTACGTATACCGGTTACATAAAAATATGTAGTTACATTTCACATTAATAAAACACATGGTTTCAATAAAGTCATTGCGCGTCGCCATGTAATTTACATATATGTACCACAATTTCAAGATTTTAGAAAAACTATACAACGTAGAGAGTTAAAATTTTAGGACAATAATTTAGACTTAATTCTGGATGTTTCATTGGAATCAAATTTGGAAAAACACTAATAGTTTTTGAAAAACAACTAAATTGAAATTGCTAAAGTAAAATTTGGGCTGTAAGGACACAGGCGTATTATAAATTATTTCAAAACTGCGCAAATATTTTAAATATTCTTTTCTAAATATTTCTTGTGTTTTTTAGTAGGTATACATATCTACATGCAAACACACACATATATATATATATATATATATATATATATACACCTATATTGAGCAGGCAAAAATGCATCATAATCATTTCATTTTCTGTACCTAAGGGAACAAACTGCATTGACCATTGAGCACGGTTTCATTTAAAAAATCAATTTTCATTTTTTATATACATTTTCGTATACCGTTACATAAAAAAATATGTAAGTACATTTAACATTAATTAAAACACTTTGTTTCAATAAAGCCATTGCTCGTCGCCATGTATTTTACATATACCACAATTTCAAGATTTTAGAAAAAACTATACAACGTAGAGAGTTACAATTTTAGGACAATAATTTAGACCTAATTCTGGATGTTTCATTGGAATCAAATTTGGAAAAATATTAATAATTTTTGAAAAACAGCTAAATTGAAATTGCTAAAATAAAATTTGGGCTGCAAGGAAACAGGCGTATTCTTTTCTAAATATTTCTTGTGTTCTTTAATATTATACATATTTACATGTAAACACACATATATACTTATATTGAGCAGACAAAATTAATCATAAAAATCTTTTCATTTTGCATTGACAATTGAAGACTTTTCATTTTAAATATCAATTTATGTTTTTTATATACATTCACGTATACGGTTATATAAATAAATATGTAGTTGCTGCTAAAATTAATAAAAAACTTGATTCGATAAAGTAAGTTATTTAGATTGCGATTGTAATGTATACGTTCAAGGTTGCGTCTGGTGCCTAGCCATCTACGAGGCAATAACTGAACTGCCAAGCATAAAACTGCAGGAGAAAGTGGCTAAATCTAATTTCAAGATTATCTCAAAAATTATTAAACATTTTTAAAAA
Organism: Sinopyrophorus schimmeli; assembly: GCA_036325965.1. Classification (NCBI taxonomy): domain Eukaryota; kingdom Metazoa; phylum Arthropoda; class Insecta; order Coleoptera; family Elateridae; genus Sinopyrophorus; species Sinopyrophorus schimmeli. The sequence goes on along the minus strand of JARFIZ010000314.1, from coordinate 10,584,386 downwards.
CGGTTTGCGCAGTGTTGAAGTAATTAGTAATACGCGTGTTTCGTTGGAGTTCAAATTTTTTAAAAATTTTACAATATTGCTGTTTTTCAAAACTATTAATGTTTTTCCAAATTTGATTTCAATGAAACATCCAGAATTTGGTCTAAATTATTGTCCTAAAATTTGAACTCTCTACGTTGTGTAGTTTTTTCTGAAGTCTTGAAATTGTGGTATATGTAAAATACATGGCGGCGCGCAGCCTTAAGGCCAAAGGAAGGAATTTTGAACATTTTTTGTAAATATATTTTTTTTAATTTATTGTTATTAAACCAATAAAAGTTATTATTTGTTTAGTTGCATAAATTAATTTATTTATACAGTACTATTATACTGTTAAAATATTTTTAAAAATTCCGGGAACTTTTTCCCCACCCTGTATATGGATGGGGAAGCCGTGCTTGCGCACTAGCCGTTTCAAAAGATGCGGATTGGAAAAAAAAAAAATGAAAGACTCGAAAGTTGCTAAATTCTTAGAGTTTTGTCAGTATACACGATTGTTGGCGCAAAAATTCGAGAATTGGAAATTCCAAGAAAATTGCCGAATTGTTTAATTGAATATTTCGCGGCGCCCTTATGACGGCACCGCGGCGCCCCGGTAAGCCGCGGTGCACACTTTAGGAATCACTGGGTTAGACCATTGTTTGGAATGGAGTCACCTTCCATTATGATATCAGGTAGTCAAAAGTGAGACCAATATTGACTTTTCCAAAAAATTAAAGTTAGTTTGTTTTATTATGTAGGTATTTATTATTATTGATTTTAAATACTATCTATTATTTTATTTTCTTAACAAAATTATTGTAACATCTAATCTCCAAAATTGAAAATTATTTGTTATAGCACATTAACTGATTTGCAATATACTACTCTGTTGCAAATTATACGTTAATCTATTTATTTTTAATATTTTATTTAATAACATAAAATATCACATTGACTATCAACTTTTTAATTTATAGACGATAATTTCTCGCCAGGGATTCTAAGGTAACGAACATATGCCAAGTTTACTTATTTATAATCGCAATAGATGTTTAAAATACAGGAATATGTTTTAGTGGTTTCTTATTGCATACTTATAGCTAATAAATGAAGTTTTAATAACTAACTGCTGTCACTAAACCAAACCCTTCGCATAGTTATAAATTAATCTTGTTTATACCATAGTAGTATTTGGAGATATTCATAAATTATTTTAATTTTATTAATTAATCCTTTCATATATGAATATGTATAATATTTTTACGTACTTTTACTTATTATTTTACAGCTTTTTTGCAAGATTTGTTTGAACATTTTTCTTTTAAATTATATTTTCTTATTTTAAAGTTCCTAAACTCTAACTTTAACAGTAAGTTGGTTGAGATATGTAAAATTGGACATCATAAGTTTTATATTTTTTAAATTTAACAAGAATTGGACTGTCAATAAAAGAAATTTAAGTAAAATGGTTCAGATACTTATGAGTTATGATGGTTAAAATATTTTTTAAAAGGGTCCAAAATAATGCTGTATTTTGTAAATTATGTTTATGTTCGTTCAATTTAATTTTTGTCATAGAACCGTTGACATCCTTTTGAAACACCTTGTATTTTATCCAAAATTGTACTACATATTAAAACCTTTAAAGCTTTAGCGGTATATTAAATAAAATACATATTTTTGAAATTAAATAAAGGTTATACAAATTATTTTTGTAATAAAAACAATTATATTCATTGTGGTCAACGTCGTAAACTACGTAATATAAGCAGAAGGGTATGTTCTTGTTAGTTATTATGACAGTAACAACTTTAACTTAATTAAATTTAAAACGAAGAAATAACTATAGCATTTTCAAATATAAAAAGACAAAGAAAGAAAATCATAAATAACATGTACTAATAATATGGCGCTTGTAAAAGCAACAGAGCTTCATATTCATAATTAAATTGTCTCGTGGTTTTCGAAATCGTTTAATTTTATATACACACCAACATTTTTATAAGACATTTTTAAATTATAAAACTCAATTTATACAGCTTTGAATGTCAGTAAAGAATTTTTACGTGCTCAAATTCGTATGTATAGTACCGCATCATCCTGAATTTTTATTTTTATTTCGTTTTACGAAGTAGTAAGGCAATTAAACTTAGAAGTAGTCAATTTAATCAAAGCAATGTACCACGTAATTCCAAAACGTACAGACTAATTAAAAGAACGCGCCCTAATTTGTAAAAAGCAAACGTGTCTTTGGACCACGAACAGACCATTTTGCAAGAGCTTAATGAGAAGTCTAATTAATGAACGTAATATACGAATTTAATTTAAACTCTTTACACTGATCGATAACATCTTAAAAATGCAAAAAACTTTCTGAAATGTCAACATCAGGCTTTATTATTAAATAATTAGGTTGCCAATGTATGACTTAATAACGAATTTTGTATAAAAATAAATTATTGTAATATATTTTACGCGTATCTTTAGAGATGAATAACTAAAATGATAATTCAATTTTACATTTTAAAAAAGTTTTCATTTAAAGTAATACGAATAGTATTAATAACTAAAAGAATATCATTTAAGAGAGATAATAACAAATTCCTATTGTAAATAAACAAAGATGTTGCGATGTAAAGATCCTATTTAAATATACAGTCAACTCGCGTTATAACGAATTTTAAGGGACCCACGAAAAAGTTCGTTATATCGAAATTCATAAATTCAAAAACTTTTACAAATTTGTTTAGAGATATAGAATAAATCAATCCATTACACCACAAACTCGTTGTCGCTTAATAAAATAACCAATATAACACATAAATGTAAAAAAAAATTAATAAAACAATAGAAAACAACAATAAAAAAAAATCAATAGAAATAATAGAAATAGAAACACGTATAATCTAAAAAAAATTCGTAATTTTAGTTTGTATGCAGATGACTGCGTGTCCGTTCAATTGCGTTCTCCAGATTTAAGATACTTGAGAATACACTGTCATCAAGGTCATGGCTTTACAAGTAATTGATAATTGATAGTGTTGAGTCTGCATTGCTTTAAGATAAAAAAATCAAAAATTGTGTAGAAACACATTATGTAAATTATATAACATACCTACAGTACTTACTTTTTTAACAAAAATTATTAGACTTTGGTCAAGAAAACTTCGTTATATCGAGGGGACCAAAACCCATTAAAATTTTCGTTATAAAGCGAGATTTTCAAGGGACCGGCGGTTTCTTTTTTTATATCGAGATTTTCGTTATATCGAACTTCGTTATAACGCGAGTTGACTGTAGTATACTTTCTGGTACATGTTTTATACATCAGTTATGATGTTTGCATTTCCACTTAAATACTTAGTAAGTGTATTATAATTTAATTTTTTATCCAAAATGAATAACAGTAGATACACACATTTGTGCGTTTTAAAAATTACTGACGCTTGTCCTTAAAAAATATTTCGTGTTAATTATTTAAAAAAAATATGTAATTTATCAGTTATTTAAATACTTATTTTTATATTATTTATGAAGAGTTTTAAAACCTGGAATTACTTTTATTGTTAGTGAGCGTAATTTGTCCAGTCTCATAGTAAATAATATTGTTTGAATTTTAAATTTTACTGTTAATTGTCGTATATTTTAAAAACTAATCTAAATTATCATTAATGCATACATATATTCGTTGATCATGTATCTTAAAAATACACCTTAAGTGAAAAGAATGATTAAACTGTCTAAGATTTACTCTCTAGAATATCAAACTAATCGCATATGCTTATTCCTGCAGGGTGGGTCAGCAACGGCTGTTGTCGAAGACCAAAGTAAATTAACAAACTAGTGAAGCGAAATGAAAATGACTCGATAAATAATTTTATGCCAATGCATCACAGAACAAGTGTGTCGTGGGAATGCCTATAAACACATACCAAGATGCTGTTGAATTATGGATGGTGTTTTGATAAACCGGGCAATGTGGAACATTCTATTATGTCATTGCTCACGGCACCATGATAGATATAAGAAGGTTTTGCTCATGTGGAAGCTGCTAATTTATGTGAGAGTCTAGAATCACCGAGTTACATTGATCTTAACTGTAGTTATAGATTACGATTCTTTTGATATTGCGTTTAACTCTCCACAGAACAATATAATGCCTAATACTATTCTTTCAACGTATACATTTATTTCTGCAAGCTTACACGGTAGCTGCTACGTAATATTTAATCAATACTTCTCAAATACGGTAGAGGCGGGTCTTTTTTTGTGCGCATCATTTTTATGCGGTTTTGAAGTTATGCGGTACACATTTCTTAAAAAATCAGAGTTTTCCTGTTATCTAAACATACATATTGCACGGTATGTTCACAAATTGTCAAGGGTACGTAAAGAGTTAATAAAATCCAGAATTTACCAGTTGTGTATAATATATATCGTGTCTTAAATTAAACAGCACCTTCAGACTTTCGCATTGTGATGTGTAAAACCAAGTGTTCGTGAAATATACACTAGTTCTGTATGTAAAATAGTCTTTAAGTTTAATAATTTTTATTTTAAAATTTAATTTGGTCTAATGGAGAAAAAGAAACATTTAAGAAAAGCAATTTCTTTAGAATTAAAAATTGCAATTTTGGATAGGTTAGCAAAAGGAGAGAGACCATCCGCAATTGGTAGACATTTACATTTAGGCGAATCTACTATAAGAACAATTAAAAAGAATGAAGCAGCAATAAGAAAATCTGTCATTTCAGGCACGAAACTAAGTGCCAAATTTTCATCTTACTCAAGAGATGCTTTATTAGAAAAAACGGAACAAGCACTAGTAATTTGGATTAAAAAGTTATCTCAAAAAAGAATTCCAATCAACGGTTATTCAATTAAACATAAAGCTCTCCAGTTTTATGAACAGATAAAACAATCAGAGCCCTCTACTTCCACTTTACAAGCTAATAAACAATTTTCGGCTAGCAAAGGATGGCTTACCGGTTTTTCTAAAAGACATGCAATTCATAGCTTACAAATCACAGAAGAAAATGCACAGGCAAATGAAGAAACAGTCAAAACTTTTCTTTCAAAGTTATCTAAAATTATTAAAGATGCTGAATATCATCCCGATCAAGTATTTAACGCCGTCGAAACTACGTTGTTTTGGAAAAAAATACCTAGTCGAACTCCAATCGCAATATCTCATCAAACTCTAAGGGGATTTAAATCAAGCAAAGATCGAGTAAGAATGTTAATTTGTAGCAATGCATCTGGAGATCGGATGTTGAAACCCCTTCTTGTAAATCGATTTCTGAGACCACTGGCTTTAAAAAACATAGATCTAAAGCAGCTGCCTGTACATTGGATGGCTAATGCAAAAGCTAAAGTAACAACTGCTGAATTTACTGAGTGGTTCAATAACTGTTTTGTACCAGAAGTAGAAACATATATGAAGGGGAAAGCCCTCAATTTCAAAGTTTTATTAATTGTTAACAATGCACCAGGTCATCCGTATTTAGAACATCCCAATGTACAGATGATGTTTTTTCCACCAAATACAACAAGCCTTATTCAGCCATTAGATCAAGGCATAATTACTACTTTCAAAAAATGTTACGCTAAGTGCACCTATAAATTAATATTAAATAAACTAGAAGACAAGTCTTTAACGGTAACTGACATTTGGAAAAAAATTTCTATTTTAGACTGTTTAAACCAAGTTTCATCTGCTATAGCTCAAATAAGTCCAAAAACATTAAATGCTTGTTGGAAAGCAGCTTGGCCTAAATGTGTTGGTCACAGTGCAAACATTCAAACATCTAGATTATCAACTAATATCAGTACCTTGGCACATGAGATTGACGGAAAGAGTTTTGATACTTATAAGCAGGAAGATATTGACGAAATACGTATGGATGATGTTTTAAATGACGATAATATTACAGCTCGAGAATACGATAGTTATGTCGAAAACAAACCTGTTCTTCTCACTGCAGATAAAATTCAAGAAGGTCTTCAACTTTGTAGTCAATTAGAAAATCATTTTCTTGTCAATGACGTAAATTTTGAACGGGCCTCTAAATTTCAACGTGAGCTAAAGAATTGTATATATGAATATCGAGAGCTATACAATACCTTATTAAAATCATAATGGCAAAGTTTAATAATTTGTTAGAGGCAAGTAAACAGACCATCATAAAAATTATCTGAACTCCAATACTAACGTTGTTTATGCCATCTTATTTTCCATAAAAATCTATCTTTCCAATCTCCCTCTCATAAAGCTTTATCAATAATTGTTTTTTGTAGTCTTTTTTTTAAGCATATGACTTTTTTTATTTAGACTAAAGTGTTGTAAATAAAGGGTTTTCCAATAAAAGCGCATCAACTTTTATTTTAAAAAAAATGGAATTTATTAGAAATTCAATTTAATCGTTACTTTATCTGAATGTATAATTAATGCCATTAGTAATTGGACACAATATCATTTAAATGTCCTCCACGAAAACGTTGACATAAATGAATCCGTTGAATCCAATTTTGCATACTTTTTCACACATATCGGTCGGACTGTTCGAAATGACTCGTCCAATATTTACTCGAACGCGTCCAAAATAGCTGATTTGTTGGTGTAAACCTATGATTTAACATAACCCCAAAGAAAAAAGTTTAGCGTCCTTACTTCACATGAACGACCGAAAATTGATCTAAATTTACTAAAAGTAACCGTGACCAAACAAAAACTTTAATAATATATTTGTATTATTTGCAAACATTGTTGAGGCGTGTACTTTTCCATAATTAAATGACAGATACTAAATAACATAAATGTCATTAATGACATATTTAAACGTTATTTATATGTCCCAAATAAAAATTCAAAGTTGGTGCATCCCTATTGGAAAACCCTGTAAATACCTGTTTATTATATTGTGTATTTTAAAGACAACTTTACAAAATACAAATATTTTTATAGGTAAGTGGACTGATACCGTTATTAATATTTTGCTGTGTAAACTGTAAATTTTAAATGCTTAACATATTAATAGAGTTTCAAAAATACCTATACTGAAAACGAAAATTTAATCAAACATAAATAGTTGATTAGAAAATTAAATTTGTTCTTGTTATTTTATTAAATCATTAATAAATGTGAAAATGGTTTTCAAGATGTTACTATATTACTTCATGCTGTTCTTTTATCTGCATTTATAATTTATATTTGTATTGCATTAGCATTTAAACTATTGTCTGTCATTATATGGTATCGTACAATAAGTAATATGTAAACTTTAACCTTTATTTTATTTCAAATCATTAGAAATTGATATTTCTCATTTCAAATCAATCAAAATATAGTCATAAACCGCAGCTGGTGGTTTGGTTTTGATATGAAGTTGGCATACGTAATCTTTTTTGGACGAAGTGGTTAACAGTGATTTGCTTAAAATTGTAACAAATTGATGATATACTTCTATTTAGCAAATTACATAAGTTGCATATTTTAAATTTATTTATTTTGATTTCATATTTAAAAATTAGAAAAAACTTTTATACTCACTTGAAAGGTTTTATTTTAAGAAAAAATATTATCGTGGTTAAAGTTATATAAAGAGAAACAAATACCGAAGGTTGAATTTAATAATACGTAACCCTACACTATTTAGAATCTAATAAATCTGTCGTTCCATTATCAGATTTTCATATTTACTAGAATTAACCATTTGATTATAATTATAATAAATATAGCATTATGGAAAATTCAATAAATATGCTCCCCGTAGCCTTTATAAAAAATACCGATATAAATTGTTGAAATTTCAAATACTGCCTTAAAGCGTCTAATAGTTGAGTTTCATCGTAGGACAACATATATCAAGATTTCTTCGAACGATAAAAATATGCCTCTAGTTATCAGTAACCTACGAACTTAAATGTATTTTATTTTAACTCATTTAGTTTTATAATTAAAAATAAAATTTTTATCTTAAATACAAAATGTTGCATGGTAATTGGGGATACATATATTGAAAAAATATTGTTATTAATTGATCAATATACAAGTGTACGATCAATTCATGGCAACATTTATTGTTAATATGTTTAACTATGTTTTTTTAGATTAAATTTAAAATTTGTTAAATGGGAGATACGATACTTTGTCCGAAGGCCGACAATATGTACACCTAAAGACTACAGAAATGACGCATAGGGCAGCTCAGTTCTAAAAAACCCCTGTTAGTTCGGCTGTATTTTCAAGGCTAAATGAACTGCTCAACGCATTGAAAGATGTTGAACTATAAGATTATTATTTTAAGAATAGGCCTGAATAGGTTTCATACAATTTTCTGTTTAAATTCTACTCATTCCAATTTTTTTGAATAGTTATATTGTGTATTAAATTTCTTTTATTAGCTATGCCTATGTATATGAAAGAAAGACTTAATTTTAAGTAAACTATAGCCCTACAATATACAAATAATTAATTAAGAATTAAGCTATACACACGACAAGGATTAGCAAAAATTGGTTCAGTAATCATTCGGATATCATCAAAATGTAATGGTTAATGTGATCTCTGAATTTAAAACCACTAGATAATTTATGGAGTGCTCCTGTTAAGCAATGGAAAAACCCTGCCAAAAATCGAATTCCTAATAGGGAACAATTATATGAAACAATTTGGTATGGAAATCATTAAGAAGAACAGGTATTTGCAAGAAGCTGGTATAGTCAATAAAACGGCGATTCGAAGAATATACACCAAATAATGGATATTACATATATCAATTATTAATTGTATGTATATATTGTTATTTTTCATCAAATAAGTATATTTGTATGTTCTGTATACAGGATTTTGTTAGAAATAATAACTACATATTATTATTATTCATAACTTCAATTAGGGAGCGTTCAAGTATTACGTAACGCAATTTTTGAGGTATTTTGCCCCCCCCCATGTAACGCGCCGTAACGTTTTTCAGACCTCCCCCAGCCCTAAACGTTACGTAACAACCAAGTGACCATTTTCCCGTAATACATAAACGAAAGGGGTTTCCAACGTGGGAAATTTTAATTCCCTAGCTTTTTATGTAAATAAAAAAAAATGTTGCATAACGCGATGGTCACCCCCATTGCGTTACGTAATACTTAAACGCTCCCTTATTTGTTTGCACCTCGACTTGGTTATGAACTTAAAATAAGTCTTTTTCTAATTTAAGAACATTACAAATAAATACTGATAAATATTTGTATTTATCTTTTTAATTTGTTAAAAAAAAAACTACCAAGCGACCAAACACAAAAACATGCATGTAAGAAGCGGACCGAAGTGTATTCTTACAATTTTGAATCCCTAGTTAAACATTTCTTAACGCTTCAGGCGCTTTACTTCTTCTTAACAACAACATGAGTCCAAACTAACAGCGGTTTTTTAGAACTGACCTATCCTATGCCTCATTTCTTTAGTCAATGTACAGCAAACCTTCGTTTTCCGCGATTCAAAGTGTGGGGCAAAATTTTTGCATTAAAAATTGATATGATTTTTCAAAAATAAACAATTTGTATTATTTATTTTATAGACAATTTAATTTTAAAGATAATATGTATGATTAGTGTAAAATAATAACAAATAAATAATGATTAACACCTTAATCGCTTTTTAAGAATTTGACAATTTCTAGTATTGATCACCTTATTTTTGACATCTAAAAACGATTTTGTTGGTGTTTGAATATTCAGTTCAAATTTTTGTCTATGAACCATTCTGAATAAATAAAGAAAAGCTATCACCAGTAATACCCAAATACTGAACGGAAAATGTATTTGTAAACATTATTGACTCATAAATGCAGGAAGAGACAAAATCTATTAAATTTTAACAAATACGGAATTGAAAACAGCTCTTCTTGTCTTAACCTACGCTAAACAATGCTTTTTGTTTTACTAATTTTTTGCAAACAATTTCTATTGTTAAATCTATCTATTCCAAAAAACTTTAGTAAATACATTATACTGGGCAAACTTGTTCCCTTCCCTAGTCTAATATAAAACCAGAACGTAGATCTAATTTTTACTAAAAATTTAGAGACTATCCCAGGGTTGTTCGAATAGTCTTTTGGCAAGTGTATATAACTACATTCAGCTGGTTAGGATACGTTTATTACTTTAACAGAGTTATTCGTGAATTATTATTTAATAAATAACTTTCTTTTTAAATGAAAAGATAATAAAATAAAAATTGATGTACGTATGTATGGCTTTATCTAAAATATATTTGTCAGATATTTATTGCATGTAAACATTCAGGAATGTGGTATTTAAAATAGGACTTTAATTGATCATAAAATTCCATTAAAATATATAGCATTGTTTAGTTTTGGGAACGAATCAAGACATTTGTTAATGTTGATTTTATGACTAACTATTTTAACCCTGCTGTTCTGCTCATGTTATGATAATTCAAAACTATTCCTAAATGTTGTCTACAGTAAAACTTCTTTAAGTTGGAGAGCAATGTACATAGTACATTGATTCGACTAATTTTTGCTGTTTACTAACATGCAGATTAAGATCGGAATATATAAAAGTGTATATAATGTTCTATAGAAACTGTAACCTCACAGCTCAGTGGTGTTTTCTGTAAAATTTCGGCTCCATAACAAGAGCCGCGTAGTCTAAAGGTTAATACAGTTCTATACGGGTGATTCCATAAAATTTGGGTAACTCTTTGTCCGCAGTACTTTCCACTTCATCTAATTGAATTAATTTTATTATAAGATTGCTATATAATAGATAAAAATGTGTTTTATTAGTACGCTCACTTTGTTTAAATTAATAAGTCATATTCATTTTAAAAAAAATTCTAATAACCTTAAACGGCAGTCCCTAACCATGTCCGCGCATCGATATTTTCTATTTGGGCATTTTTATTTCAAAAAACATTTAGCCCATATACTTTTATTTTATTTACAAATGTTTAAAGTTAAATTATGCACTTAATATATCAATTTATTATAAATTTTTAAAATAATTATGTATTTGTCGCAAGTCAATTTAGTGTCCGCGACTTTAACCATCAAGCCCTAGTCGCTTACAAATTTTTAAAATTTTGCGGATTAACCAATAAATGAGTGAATATAAGGCAGTTGATTTTAAAGTAACGACATAAAATTACTCGCAGAGGCCACTTGTTCGCTTCGATCATTTTTTAATTCAGCGCTACAGCGTTTGATTTTGCAAAAGCACGTGTTGTTCCAGTCACTGCGCCAGTCCCTAGGTGAGTATTTTAATTGTTAAATAATAAGCAATTGTTTTCAATTAAATTTATTTACTAGTGCTTTGTTAGTCATGTTTGATATATGACATTAGATATTCTAGTAATTATTGTAGAACATGTGTTTCTCTTAGTTTTTCTCCACATCGTCAGTCCCTAGACCGTCAGATCCTTGCCGCAAATGTGACTAGGGATGACGGTGTGGCCAAGGCCTGACTTTCACTTACTTCAACTAGCAATATTTTTTAATAATTTAATGTTTATCAGTTTTATTACAATAATAAAATTTTTTATCAGTCCCTAGCCATATCTGTCAGTTCCTAGATGCCTAAATTTACAAAATCCCAATTTTTTTATAACATTTTTTATAAAGTGACTGGGCCTGTTAAGTATGACATAATAACTTAATTAATCACGTTATACTCTAAACGCCAATTTATCAGCGTTCATAACGTGGTGGCGATAAAAACTTCTTAAAAGTTACCCAAATTTTATGGAATTATCCATACAAGATTTGAAGTATGGGGTTCGGAACCCTATCCAATATGGGTATGCCTTACGTCGGTGTGCTCCCTTTGGAAACGCAGAGTAGTACCGCTTGGGGGCATCAGTTGGAGTAATTTCAAACGATAGCGCGGAATATTGCCGGCCGTTCTACCTATTTCATATGATCTTAATCCGAAGCCGTAGCGCAAAAGTGACGGTAATAAACCATAATGGTACTTTCTGCATACTTACGAATAATATTGAAAAAATGGAAGTAAAATTGAAATGCTTCTTCTTCCTGAGATATATGCACGCAATTTGACAAAACTTGGCATCGACCTTTAACTCTATGGATTACCGACTAGCGGCCACAACAGTGCGCTTTTCGTCGATACCTTATATTGAAAATTAAATCGAAATTGGATACAGAATCAGAAACTGTAAACAGCCCCACAAAATGTACGTTTTGTCATCCGTTTTATAGCCCCGAAATTGGATGCGACAACATCGGATGTCCGGCTTCTCTAACTGGGCATACCGGAACTGTTTCTACGTTGTTTTTACACCTGTAAATCTATAAAAAAATTATTTTATGTATTAAGTGTATTTTTGTAGGTAATTCTTATTACAGTCCAGTATATATATTTGTATCTTGGTCAATTTAGGCACTTAAACCACTACAATAAAAAACATTGTTTATACTATCTTCCAAAATCAAATTCTAATCTATTAACTATAATTTTGTGTTAAAATTTATGAATGATACTCAATGCTTACTTTCTCCTAGACATTATTTAGTATGCTACAAATCCTTAGAGTTGAAGCTTTTACGTATTTCAAAATGTGTTCTTTGTCGGAAAATTGATTATTTAACTTACCATTTTATATGCAATGTATAACTAATATATAGCTTTGACTAATTACAATTAAATTTTTTGGTTATTTTGTAATTAGAAAGCAATTCTAATATAAAAATTATACGAACTAACTTCAAAGTGACACCGCCTCAATTACATTTTTTAATTGTTAAGGGTATTATTCTACTGGGAAGCAACAGCATTGCTTTTAGAACAATACAGTAAAGTTCATCTTGCTGTGATTACATCTTTACATAATCATTATGTTTTATTCAAGTGCGTTAGTGTGTAGCGGCATTCTTCTCAATAATTGTGACTCATTTGACCCATGACCTGCAGATCTAGCGGCGCCAGTTTCATAGTGCAGTCGGACAACTGTAATCCTCTGCAACTTCGTACTACTTTTCTATAAATCTAATATAGAATTTAAACAGCATTTATGTATTACAACTTAATAAGGATTAATAGATATTGTTGATGTTACCATATACGGTAGAACGTGTCTTATTACTTGAAACATAATTTTGATTACTTACAATTAGACCAAGGTTAACCAGAAAACGGATGACTAAAGTTTAATAATAATCATATTGAGGTGCACACCAACTATGTAATGTGTATCTTGCTTTAAATAATTACAGGTTGTTTAATACTAATTTATAACATAATAACTAAGTACTTATTCTTAAAATGGTTATCAAACTTAAAATTAGTACTATTACAAATTGTCACCTATGGCAAGTTTTGAGTTAAACGTACCACTTTAAAAGCTTTAACAGTATTTCATAATATAACTTGTAAGTAAACAAGAATTGTTACTTAGGTCAGAGGTTCCCAATCTTTTTTATAGTGCGACTCCCTTTACAGGTTGTAATTTTTTTGCGACGCCCTTCTAAAAGAATATATTTGTTTGTTGCTCTAGCAGACATTAAGATTAATTACTTTATTTCTAATTTTTATTTAATTTATTTAATTTTATTTAATTCTAAGCGTGCGCGTGCAGGCGACCTGTGCGGCTATGCGGATTGTCGCACGACGCCCCAGGACGTGCCACGCACAGTTTAGAAACCCCTGACTTAGGTAATAATGTTTAAATAACTCTTACAACTATTAAAAAAAAAAAATTACTTTGGAAAAAAAATTCTTCTTCTTGCCTATTTGTATCTGTAGTCAGGTTTAGGCGATTTCTCCGGTTGAATCTTTGTTGTGAATGTTGTAGTGTTTCAAAGATTCAAGGGACCTACAGTTTTACGCAGGTTCCGAACCACGACAATTTCTAGGTAACTTTTTCGAGCAGTTTTACTTTTGCCAGATGCTCAACCTTGCGAAGAGAAGAAGAGCGTGAAATTTTTCGATGGTCAGCGCGGGGATTCGAAACACTTCGAACCCACCAAGAAAAAATATTAACTTTCCTAATTCAAATTTTAATATGATTTTAAAATAATATAATAACAAGTAATAAATTTTTAGTAGTTTTTTTAAATTATTTTAAATATTTTTATTTAATTATTGTAGGGTAAGTTAGCCGGTTGTGGGCATTGTCTGGTTGTGGGCACCCCTGAATAACTTTTGATCGTGAGCAGATATAGGTGTTTTCACGATCGTCATTTGTTCGCAATGTCAGCACTATGTTTTATTGCCAATATAAAGCGAACAGACGCATATGCGTAATAGCTACGCGTTATTCCATGTTTTTATCTCTAAAAATGTATCGCGATGTAATCGTTTATTGTGTTTAAAGTACGATAAATAACAGTAACTTATTGCAAAAGGTCAGTCTAATGTAAATATATGCAGGAAATTAAATATATTTTATAATTTTAATTTCGGTTCAATCAAAATCTTCGCGAAATAAATTTGCCAGTCATTTGTCGACAGCTATGAATTTTCCAGTTGTGGGCACCTACATTTTACTAGTTGTGGGCACTTAAGTTTTTGCCATTTAAACCTTGTATTTCGCTTACAATTTGTCGAATATTGTTGTTCATGTTAACATAACCCCCCTGCGGAGTCTAGGGGTGTAGCCGCGGCCCGATTTTGAGGGGAGCGGGCAAAGACCCCGCTCAATTATCATGTACGACAAAAATGTAAAAATATCAAAAATTGTTCACAATAATTTAAAAAAAATTAAACATTTTTGGTTTTGGGTTTCAAACGGACTTCTTTTCACAACTCGACTATTAAAAATCAGATTTTCGATTGTCGAGCACCTTTGACAGACCAATTCATATGACTTGAAAATTGTAAATAATATATTTACAAAATTTTGCGGATTTTTTAGTGCATTTTTAGCCATGTCAATTTGAAAAATCAATTTTGATGCGTACATTGGAGCTATTTAACGATGATCCCGTGAAGTCTACTGCGAAAGCCTATTTTAAATTTTATTTTCATAACTGAAGACTTTGAATGTGAATAAATTGTGTTTTTTCTCTATATAGTGGCGTTTTACTCCATATTTTCTCATTTTAAGGGGATTTTCCTGATGTGCCCACAACCGGTTAAAAAAAATTGCATGATGAAAAATGACTACTTTATGAAAAGTTAAAAATGTTTTTTTTTTAAATTGATATAAAATTAATTTCTTTGCCAGTAGTTAGCTAAGGTCTCTAGCTACTCAATAATATGCTCATTTTGCAAAAAATATTGAGTTGGTTAAAAGTTATGGCCTAAATAGCTAACTGTGCCCACAACCGGTTAACTTCCCCTACTATTTTAAATAATAACAATATTTCTTATAATACTATTATTATTTATATCAAAGGATTGAATAACATTGATTTAAATTATAACAAAATAGGAAAGCATGTTGCCTTTAATACTATTTTTAAATAACATTACAGCAATATCTAAACAGCTTAAAATAAATTTCACCACGCAAAAATTAATAAATTTCTGAGTTGTACGATAAAACAATAAAATGCGTCATAATCTCCTACAACACATGTTGCTAAACAATAGTATTCCACCTTATTGGATTGTAGTAGCTTTAAACCACCCCCACATGTGCTAACGTTATGTAGGTTTAACAATACCGCCCTTTAGAAGTAATACAGATGTTTCGTATTAAGCGTTCGTAACTGCTTGGTAATAAGCTTTAAAGTGCAGACTGTGATTGTGTGAGGTTGCTGTACTTGCTATAGTAAAAACTTTTATTGTATAAAAATAGAACGTTTCAGGCAGAAAGACTATTAAGGTCGACAGCCTTTTCATATTTAGCTAAACGTATATAAATATTGTCTTATTTCTTTAAAATTTTATTTGTCAACAATTATAAATGTGTAATTATAATAGAACCATCAAAAATTGTTAATTATTTTTTAGAAATATTTTTGACTATATTTCGTCAGTGCTTAATATACGGGACAATGTATACTCAATTCCAAAAGTGTAGAAAGGGTCGTCAGAGCCTTTATGTAAAACAGAAATTTTACAAATAGTATTAATAATAATTTTACTAAATGATATTATGTAATTAAATCTATACATATAAATTAAATCAAGTGTCTGTCTGTGATTTCAAAATAAATACTTTTTCATAATTTAATATAGTTATTTGATCGTTGCCAAAGCCCAAACTTGAGTTTTTAAAATTTTTGTCTGTCTGTCTATCTGTCTGTCCGTCTGACAGTTTGTCCGCCTGTATATCTTGAAAACGGCTGAACCGATTTCGACGGGACTTGAATTAACAGGTAGAAGACCTTTCAAGAGTAAGACGCTTTTTATTCCGGAAATATTTACTATTAAATTTAAATATTATGTTTTTGATTTTAAATTATAATTATTGTTTATTGCGGTTAATGCTTCCTTTTTTAAAGTGGTTTCCATTCCAGAGGATCATTGTAAATCCTATGACACTTTTACAATCCGTAGCTGATTCTCCGTTTTAAATATTGGCTCCACCTAAAACCCCTAATAAAGCATTACAAGATATTGCCGCTAAAGTGGTTCGCACGACTAGACAATTTTAGTTGTAAATATTATGATACTTTTTATTCTGTAACGGACCTTACGTTTGCGCTCTTCCCACAACCCTTAATTTAAGCATAAAATTAGTATTTTGTGCATGTTATAAAAATCTATTGCTATTTGCTGTGTTATTTGTTTGCTTAGTGCTTTATTTCTGATTACTATAAATGTAAGTAAGACTAAGATAAGACATGCGAATAATAAATCGTACCGTAACAAAATTGACTTTTAAAATTGTTATTGAATGTCAAAAAACCACCAGTTCTCTGCACAAATCTAACCGTTCTAGCTCTTTTAGTTTCGGATATTAAATATGATCAAAAAGAGCCCGTTTTTTATGAATTTTTTGCAAAGTTTTTGATACTTCTCCCTTTTCAAAACTTCACATTTACTACGCAAAATATTCCGTGTGTAGGGGATTTTTATGCATGTATTACTGACACATGATATTATCGATATAATATTTATTAGACCTATAGCAGGAGTTCTCAAACTGTGCGTCGCAATGCCTTGGGGTGTCGGGGTGCCATCCTGAAGGCATCGCGCGACGATCGGCATATCCGCACTGGTCATCTGCACACGTCACACTAAATGAGTATCTTATAATTAAATAAAAATAACAAATAAATTAATTAATCTTAATGTCTACTAGAGCAACAAACAAATATATTCTTTTTGAAAAGCGTAGCAAAATTACAACCTGCAAAGGGAGGCCCAGTATAAAAAAAATTGGGAACCCCTGACATAATCTATATTTTATTTTGAAAAAAAATTGTTTTTACTTCAAAATTCGCAATATCCGTGCGAAGTCGGACGAAACAGCGAGTGGTTAATAAAGTTGCTCACAGATCTAACTCGACACATGCTTACAAAATTGTCATATGATTAATTTGCTAAAAAAATTTCAAATATCTTTATTATCAAATAAGAAAACGAACGAACTGTAAAATTTTGTTCAGTGGCGATTTATATGTATGCGTGCGTTGGTGGGGTATCTGAAATCGGAAGTCGTCAAAGTTGCCTAATCTCCACTTGTAGTTAAATAATCTCACAACAAAAGCTTTCCAAATTTTTACCGCCCATAACATATCTGTAACGCTCAAATATTTTTAAAACGATGCATATAATAAGTACCTTCCAATAAGTTCAGGCACTAAATGAAACATCATTACACGAGTTTATTTTGAAATGCCGCAATAAGTTGACAACGTTAATTTTAGGTTATTTTGAAGCTTCGAGTAAACCGCGTTATATCAAATTAACATTAAACGAGGCCTTCTGTACATAATTCAAAATTGAACATTACATAAAATATGTTTTTTGTTATTATATAGATTTGTTCAGAATTTCTATAGTAGGGGGAAAGTGGCATGAAACAGCCAAGTTTTGAAAAAGCCATTATCAATTACGCGGTAGTTTTCATACGAATCGTTCATGTATTATTATTTTAAGATAGCAACACTAGCCAGATATCCCCCACAAAAATTTGACCGTTCACCGTCAATAAACGGCGCCGATACGACGTATTGAAGATTTTGTCGTCAAAAAGTAAGGTTTTGAGTTCAGTTTATTTGTTTTGTAACGCCTATACGTACAAAACTAATAATAATATGATTACACTATAATTTTATCGATATATTAGGCCTTCTAATAACGTATATATTTTGTAGACGAATCTTTGATTTCATAGTAATTTTCGAGATTTTGTTTCTTGAGAGAATATGTTTTGAAATAGCCGGACTGCAGTGTAATGAAAAAGCCACCTTTTAATTGCATAAAATGCAATAATAATTGGAGTAACAGCAATCAAGAGTGGTACCGATGCAAAATTGTAATGGTTGGGCATATAAATCCTGTGGCGTAAAAGGGAAATTGCATTATTTTTGCTAAAAACGTTTTTAAGTTTTTGCAATGATTGATCTCAAACGTCAAATTTTTTGACAGTTTCTTTGATTTATGTAAGTAAATATTTTATCGAGAGTTTGCGTTATTTAAAACGTTTTATAATTATATAAGATCTAAAATTATAGCTTAAGATTATTATTAAATAATATCTTCGTTAATGTGCAGTTTTAATCTTGTAATAAGAACATGGCTTTTTCAAAAATTGGGTTGGCTGTTTCAATACCTATAGGTTATGAAAAAGCCAAATTTTATTTTTTTTATAAATGATTAGAAGTCGAAAAATATCGTTAATTTTGAAAAATGTTTTATGCCATTACGTACATAAATGCATGAACAATTACAGATTTAAAAAAAAATTTGATTTATTTATGTCCTTCTATATTATTTATCCCTTTTTTTAAAACTGGCTGTTTCATGCCACTTTCCCCCTACTTACGTATAATTAATGCAACAAGTTTTAAATGAACTCAAAAGTTCATGACAAGAAAGTATAAATCGATATTTGCTTATAAATTAAAAATTCATTTTTTTAAATATTAGCATTATGCAAAACAATTTTCCAAAATAAAATTAAACATGAATTAATATATTTTTTTAAAAACAATTTTTGACCATAAACGGAGAACAAAAACGTGAACTAAACGAAGAAAACAAGAAAATTATTTTTAAGATCGTACACTAAATAATAAAAAGCTTATTAACACGATGAGTACCTGCACTTTTTACTTGTTTAAATAGGAAGAATACTAAAATAGTTTTTTAGTACAATTTCAAGATTGTTTTTAATGTAGTCTATCTAATATGTTCATTCAAAGTTTACAATTAAACAATAATTCATAATCATCATCGGCTACGTCATCCATCCTCTTACATTTTCCATTCCTGTATGTGTTCTGCTCTCCTCATCCAGTCGTGTCCCGCGTACTTCTTAATATGGTGCGTCCACATTGTTTGTGGTCGTCCTAATCTTCTTTTATAAGCTCTTGGTCTCCACTCTATTATACGGCGCCTCTACCGTTTGTTAACAGTTCTTGCTATATGGCCTGCCCAATTCCATCGTTGTTTACATAGTCAGTATATTATATCTGTTACCTTCGATTTATTCCGGAACTCGGTGTTAGTTACGTGATCTCGAAGTGTGATGTCCAGCATTCGTTTTTCCATGGCCCGTTAGGCAATTTGTAGTTTATTTATCATAGATTTATTCGGCGCCCATGTTTCTGTCCCGTATGTCAACACTAGTAACACGCATTGACCTCAAATCTGTTAGATTTAATTGTATTTGGGATCTGCGATGTGAAGATGTTATGCAATCTGCCATGGTTGCCCACGCCAGTGATATTCGTCATGTGACCACAATAGGTGAGTTTTGTAAACTTATTCAAAATATACATTGCATTAAAATATGGTTTGCTTTAGACTGGGTTTCTTATTTTGCGAACAAAAAATTAATTTGCTATTTTATGTGAATTAATCGATACATAATTTGAGTACAAAATTTTAATTTATTTATTATCTTCTGTCTTGCTACGTGCGATGAATTTCTTAATAAAATACTTTTTTTCTAAAATATATTAAAAGAAGAATCCGGTATAGCAATTTAACTTTATTAAATACAGTAGAACCTCGATAAGTCGAACCTCAAAGAAGTCGTAAAAAATCTCGAATTATAGAGGTTTCGACTTACAAAACTGGGAAAGGTTTTTCGTAGGTTCATGTATGACTTGCAGAAGTTTAAATTCTATCCTACCTAATTTTATGTTACACAGGTGAAATAAATAAAAATTCTTGTTACAGAGATAATGTTTGTTCTCAAGTTAAGAATTTGGATGTATCCGTAAACATTGAAAAAAGTCATTGTTAAAATAACATACACATTTTTGGTACAAAAAATTAAAATGTCACTAATTTTTGTAAGAAGTTGACGAATTTAAAGAATATTTAGTACAAATATTTAAGTTTATTTAATGCATAAAATGTAGGGGGAAAGTGGCATGAAACAGTCAGTTTTAAAAAAAGGGATAAATAATATAGAAGGACATAAATAAATCAATTTTTATTTTAAATCTGTAATTGTTCATGCATTTATGTACGTAATGTCATAAAACATTTTCAAAATTAACGATATTTTCGACTTCTAATCATTTATAAAAAATAAAATTTGGCTTTTCATAACCTATAGGTATTGAAACAGCCAACCCAATTTTGAAAAAGCCATGTTCTTATTACAAGATTAAAACTGCACATTAACGAAGATATTATTTAATAATAAACTTAAGCTATAATTTTAGATCTTATATAATTATAAAACGTTTTAAATAACGCAAACTCTCAATAAAATATTGACTTACAAAATCTAAGAAACTGTCAAAAATTTGACGTTTGAGATCAATCATTGCAAAAACTTAAAAACGTTTTTAGCAAAAATAATGCAATTTCCCTTTTATGCCACAGGATTTATATGCCCAACCATTACAATTTTGCATCGGTACCACTCTTGATTGCTGTTACTACAATTATTATTGCATTTTATGGAATTAAAAGGTGGCTGTTTCATTACACTGCAGTCCGGCTATTTCAAAACATATTCTCCCAAGAAACAAAATCTCGAAAATTACTATGAAATCAAAGATTAGTCTACAAAATATATACGTTATTAGAAGGCCTAATATATCTATAAAATTATAGTGTAATCATATTATTATTAGTTTTGTACGTATAGGCGTTAGAAAACAAATAAACTGAACTCAAAACCTTACTTTTTGACGACAAAATCTTCAATACGTCGTATCGGCGCCGTTTATTGACGGTGAACGGTCAAATTTTTGTGGGGGATATCTGGCTAGTGTTGCTATCTTAAAATGATAATACATAAACGATTCGTATGAAAACTACCGCGTAATTGATAATGGCTGTTTCAAAACTTGGCTGTTTCATGCCACTTTCCCCCTACATCCATTCTATTATATAATAACTGAACTTGTAGTCAAAATAAATAAACGGTTACTAATAACTACAAAACATTTGCGTTCAATTACTAACAATTTTCTTTTTACTTTAAATAATTATTTGAACATTCTATAGCGACCGGCGGGCCGCATGCGGTTTGCCTTCAACATTTAACCGGCCATCGTGATTCATCACACTTTTACAAAATATATTTATTTTAAAATGGCCAAAGTAGTGAAAACCAATGTATTAAAAAAATACAATATTTATGCATCCATATATTCAAAAATTACCTCTCGAAATTATGAGAAAATCAAAAATGGGGATATAGAATTTTATATGCGGCCCGCGGAGTTATGATCATTTCCAAAGTGGCCCGCAAGATCATTTGGGTAGGCGACCCCTGATCTACAGTAGGTATATACAGTAAAAATATTTTGTCTTCTGTATTGTTCGATTGCTCTATAAAATTCCTTAACGTATTTGATGCTACTTTTGCCTTTTTGGAGGAAACCGGCAGAGCGTATGGGGCATTACTTGAGTTTTCTACGTCATCTACATCATTAATTTCGACTGACTTCTTAATTTTGTCATCAGATCACGTTCCAGCAGTGATAACTCTATCATCGTTAATAAGAAAGTCCTTAAATGATATTCCTGTGTTGCATACCACTGTCCTCCATTCCGCTGGAAACTGAATAGAAATTTCTTCAACTTTTGCTTCTTCAGTTGACGATGAAGGAATACCGTAGTGTACAAAACATATAGGTAAATTAAAAAAAGTAGTTTTTTCACTTATTTTAATTAATATGTTTTTGTTATCATGAACGAGAAATCATAAATGTTTTTAAACTTTATGCTATTTTGAAAAATCAGTATTGAAATATATTAAATCAATTATTGGTAACTTGATAATCACACGGAGAAAAAATATCCTTAAAATAACCATACGTATCGCTATTTTAGCTATCCGTTGGGTAGTCATCTTTCACAGGGATACGCCGTATAGCTAATTTAGCTATCCAGAGTTTCCTTATTGCGGATCATCCAAGTAACTATACGTATTATTGTTTTAGACATTCAAAAGATTATTGTCATGGTGATTTAACGGATATGCACGGAGAACAAAATATCGTCACAATAACCATACGTTTTGCTATTTTAGCTATACAAATTCTCAAGTTGACTGTACAGTTACCTACACGACAGAAACTGCACACGATCACGAGAGTTTTTTGTTTTTACGCTTGAATCAAATAAATGAATCCTTATTATAAGTATAATATGTAGCGCTGTTTTGATCATACTATGAATTGTCAAATTGACTAATAAATATTGTTAAATTAGACATTCGAATCGTTGTTCTGACAATACGTCAATTGAGTATACGTTAGATAGTTATTTTGGGGATATTTTTTTCTCCGTGCAACCTTGAATAAAGATTTTATTGTTTAATATAGATGTTTCTTAATTTATGAAAAAAGTTAAATATCTTAAAATAATCAAACAGATTCACTTACCGATAAGAAAACAATTTATACGTAGATAAATGCCCCAGTAATTTTTTTAATTTAAAACAAAAATCATAAATGCCAGTTTATTTAAAAATTGCTAGAACGGTAACATATTTTAAAAAAATTTTATTATTTATTGTTAGTTCTTCTGCACATACTCATCTTGTAAGCTTTAGAGTTGTATTGGGTCTCCCGCTGAGTTTTGAACAAGAAACACGAGACCGACATACGATCACATCACTGGGCACTCCACACCATTCCTAACGATTATTATTAAACATCGGCTTTGTCTATACTATTGCTTTATGTTGGAATTTTTATAACCGTTTATCTCCGTATTAATTTTTGTAGTGCTTTCTTTTCTTACCATTTATTGCCCGTGCAACTGGTTTTGGGTATTGTTAGTTGTCAAAAACAAGAATAAAGAAAATTGATATAGGCATTTTAGCTTAATTATTATCCAACACCAGAATTAGTATTTAATTAAACTATATATCTATTAATGTTAAATTTTTCTGTATCTACTCTTATTAAAATTTTAAAACAGAAAGTAAGTAACTACCTATAACATTCGGAAGTGCATTTTTACTGAAGATTTCTTCAGTAATAAACTTGTAAATAGGGTCATAAATGTGTTGTACAATTAAAACAAAACTATAAGTATTAATGATCTTATATAGCATTTTAATATTGTCATAAGTCATTTATTCGCCAACCTAAAATATATGCAACTGTTAAAAAACTGCACTTCTTTTCGTCTTTATAGTTTTTTGCAAATGCTTAATATTTTTTCACACATATTTCTTTAATAGAAGAGGGTATTATACTTACAAAATGTAAATTAGATAATACTTAAGGTATGTAAAATAGTAGCCTGTGATTCTTAAAGTCGTAAGCTATGAAAATGTAAAGGTCACATACTATAGGATAGCAGTTTTATATTTATAATAAATATGAATTGAAAATGCAATTACGTTAAATAGTGAGTTTAAATCACTATGAATGCATTGTAAACGATCCCAGTAGTACTTAAAATGCTCCTGCTGCAATCCAACTAAAGTTTACGTTCATAAGTTAGAGTAAATCAAATATTCCTATCTGATGCGGATTCGAATGCCTTTTAGGAAATATCATGATTACTTGTAGATATTCAAAGAGACACCGCAACTTCTATTATTTATCTGGTACACCTGTGCGGCTACCTACCTAAAGCGATTACAAACTTTAATAATTGTCGTTTACATTTACATACAGTTGGAGGTATATAGGTACATTGTGTAATTAAAAATTAGAATTACTAAACTGATAATTGAATTTTCATTTTTTTGATATCACAGTTTTAAATGCAGTCTAAAACTAATCAATTGAAACGTCTAGATTTTACTGTAGCTGAAATTTTACGATTTGAAAATTGTTGATAATTTTTCTAATAAAAGTTTTAAAATATAGGAACTACTTTTATGCTTAACGAATAAATCATGATATTTTTAAACAACTTCCCAATTGATCTTTCTATTCTAGCACATAAGGTAAAAAAAGGGTGCGAAGGTCACCCTAATATTTAGATGCCTACTAAAATAGTTCAAAATGTATAAGTACAACCGGTATTTTTTTCTAAACAGTTCGAAACAGTGTTCCGATTATAGATATGAGCCATATTTAAAATAAAAAAACTGAAGATAAGTTATATTTAATTCACTTATGCGACTCCGTGACAGTAACATATTAAGCTTTATATTTTATTTAAATTAATAATTGAATTTCATTATCTTTAATAAAACGCTTAAAAAAATGTCAAACCCAGTACTTTTTTTAATATAAAAATCGAAAATACTGATAATGTTATCTTTTATAATAAATTACTATCTTGAACATAATGATCAGAATAAGTGTGAAAACTTCAGGCGATTTGAAATTTTTGTAGGCTCCAAGTACATTTAGCGAAGAATTCTTAATTCTGATGGAACGCTAACAGTAGAATAATAATTTAATGGTACAGCAAAGTTTAAATACAAATTAAAAAGGTCATTTAATTTAATCTTACTTACTTACTTACTTCCTCTTCACCCATATACCTCACGGTGTTGGGGATTTGAGCCATTGTTTTAACTTTCGTCTATCCCTTGCGAGGGTTCGGATTTGTGTCATGGTCTTTCCTCTTTCTCGTGCTGTATCACAGATGTTGTCTTCCCACTTTCGCCTGGGTCTTCCTCTGTCCCTCCTTCCATCACATCTCATCTCAAAAATCTTTTTCGGATACCGTTCGTCGTTCATTCGGACCAGGTGTCCGTACCATTGTAGCTGTTTTGTTTTTATTTGTTCTACCGTCGGTGTAATTTCCAATTCTTCTCGTATGGATCTGTTGCGTATCCTGTCTCTTCTTGTTTTGCTTACTACTCGCCTTAAGTATCTCATCTCTGCAGCTGTTATTTTGGATTTTTGTTTGTCTGTTATCACCCATGTCTCGGAAGAGTATAGAAGTGTAGGAGTATATATCGTCTTGAATAAGTGCATTTTTGCTTTTATGCTCATTTCTTTTTTCCCTATCAATGTGTTATGTACTTGATAGTATACTCTGTTTCCTTTATTTATTTTGTGTTTTAGTTCTTGATCTAGTCTTTTATCCCTGTTGATTAGGACTCCAAGGTATTCATATGTTTGTACTGTTTGAATCTGTTTTCCGTCTATTTGTAAATCTATTTCTTCTTTGTTTTCCTGTTTTGTGATATGCATTACTTTCGTTTTTTCCGTATTGATAGCCATCCCACTTTTTTCTAGATGTTTGTTCCATATATTTATGTTTAGTTGTAATTGATTTATATTTCTTGCCATGAGTAGTATATCGTCGGCGTATATTAGGTCTTGGGTCATTATTGGGTGCAAATTGTGGTATCCTATGTGGGTGTTTCTTGTTTCTGTTTTACATTTCTTGTTTATGTGATCCATGAAAATTACAAACAGGAGCGGGCTTAGACTATCCCCTTGTTTGATACCCTTTTCTATTTGAAATTCTTCCGATACCTGGTTATTTAATCTTATCTTTCCCGCTACGTTCTTGTTCATGTTCCTAATGATCCTCCGTAGTTTTGGGGTTACTTCTAGGTCCTCCAGTGCTTTCCATATGCATTTGTGTGGTACTTGGTCAAATTCTCCTTTTAAATCTAGGAAGAGTAGGTAGATGTCTTTTTTCTTTTCAATCAGCTTTTCGATTATGGCTCTTATTGTATATATGTAGTCTTGTGTTTGTCTTCCTGGTCTAAACGCGGTTTGTTCTTCTTCTAATTTATTTTCTGTTTCAGTTCTTAGTCTTTTCTCAACTATTCTTGTAGGTATATATTTTTAGCGCCACTGATGATAGACATATAGCCTTATAGTTGTCTCTGTTAGTGGTGTCTCTCTTTTTATGTATGGGTAATATAATGTTCTTCTCCCAGTCTTTTGGGATCTGTTCTGTGTTCCATGCTTGTTGTACTATCTCCTTCATCCATTTGATTACTATCGGACCGCCTTTTTTCAACATTTCTGGAGCTATATTATCTTCTCCGGCTGCCTTACCATTTTTTGTTTTCTTCAAGGCTTCTTTTATTTCTTCTTCTGTTATTCTCTCTTCACTGTCTTAGGTGAGATTTTCTTCTTGGGGCTGTTGTTCTTCTCTCTGGATTTCAATTTCTTCATCTCTAAATTTGATTGTATAGTGGTCTTTCCATGTTTTCAGTATGTCTTCTGTCCTTGTTTGTAGTGCTCCCGTCTCGTTTCTAATATTTCTGACTTTTGGTGCTCTGTTTCCCTTTAGGTGTTTCATTATATTCTAAAACTGTTTTTGGTTTTCTATGTAGTTGTCTTCTATCTTCCTACCGAATTCCTTCCATGTGTCTTTCTTAGCTTGTTTTACCGCTTCCTTTGCTTCGTTTCTTTTTACTTGGTAGTCTGTTTTATTTTGCTCCGTTCTATTTATTATATATTTTTTCCAGGCTTCTTTTTTGGCTTTGATTTTATTCTTCACTTCTTCGTTCCACCATTTTGTTCCCTTATGTGTTGGAACTTGTTTAATTTCTTTTTCCCCACAGATATTCTTTGCTGTTTTTGATAGTGTTTCTTTAAAGATCTGCCATCTTCTGTCTAAGGACCACTGAATTCCCTCTTCGACTTCTTGTACTTCCAGCTTGTTTAGATTTTCCGTTAGTTTGTTTACATATTCTTGCATTTTTCCTGGGATTTCCAGGGTTTCTAGTTTTATCTTTGTATAGCTCTTCATTCGTTCTTTAAGCGGTTTCCTAATATTCGTATCAGCAATTACCAGTGTGTGTTTAGTGTTTAACTCCGCTCCTCTTATTACCTTTACGTCATTCACTGCGTATCTCATACTTCTCGTGTATGTGATGTAGTCTATCATACTTTTGTGTCCGAGCTCTTCTACTTCGTAGGTTATTTTATGTATTATTTTGTGTTTAAACCATGTGTTTCCTACTAGTATTTGGTTAGTTATACAGAAGTCTATCATTCTCTCGCCATTTTTGTTAACTTCACCTTCTAGTCCCTGGCCTCCCGTTGATCCATGCCCATGTTCTATATTGTTTCCTATGTGGGCGTTCCAGTCCCCAATAATAACCACGTGTCTATTTTCGTTTTGTAATTTCTTTATGGATCTTTGTAGGTCCTCATAGAAGGATTCTTTATCTTGTGCAGTGGCATTTTGCGTGGGAGCGTATATTTGGATTACTCCGACCTTTTCTTGTTGTAGTTATAGGTTTATTGTTATAATTCTGGGGTTTATAACTTCCCATTTCGTAACTTTTGGTTCTATTTCTTTACTGAGGAGTATTCCTACGCCTTTTTTTGTTCTGTTTCCGACTGGCGTGCCCGCGTATCTGAGGGTGTATCCTTTGTCCATGTTTTTAAAGGCATTTCTTTTTTTTTTAATTTCTGAGATTCCCAGTATTTGAATCTTGTACTTATCCATTTCGTCTATAATCTCGCATTCTTTCCCTGTAATAGATGTGATGTTCCATGTTCCGAATCTTATCCTGTTTCGTTCCTGTCGTCTTTGTTGTGACCGTCCGGTTCTGAGGCCCATATTATTTCTCTGAATCTTTTTTTTACAATGCGCGGGTGATTGGCCCAGCCGCATCGACCCCGTTACCTCGGGACAACTGTTACCGGATTATACCCCCCGATGCTGGGTCGTCAGAGCCCCCCGTTCGTTGTCTAGCAGGGTGTACCGAGCAAAATGCCACTTGTGCAGGTGGGGTTGACATTTGGATCCTAGGTGTTGGTGCATCCCTTACACCCCTTAATTAATTTAATCTAATTAGGTATTTTTGTCTGGAGGATTATATCAGATGTTTTAATACTTTATATTAATTTAATCCTTAGAAATTTCTTTCAATATTAATAAAATGCTGATGTAAATGAGAAGGAGTTTTTTTATTAATTTTTTTCATTGTGATATTTTAATAAATATTTTTATCTTGTTTGTTTTTTATTTTATGAATTTTTTGGTTTAAATATTTTGTAAAATGAGACTAATACATCTAATGTATAGAATGGTTTCGAAACCAATAGATATATTTTTGAATGTGTGCCTTATTCAAAGTTCCAGCAGCACTCTATGCACCAAATGTTAAAGGCATTGAAGTATGAGGTCGGAAAATGCATGAGCAAATATCACGGTTTTGTATTGATGAATCGACAAAACTTAGATATTTATTGCAAATAACACTGTAACTCAGTTGGAGATAAAATTAATTGTTAAAGCTTAACATAACAACAATAATGGCAATAGTTCCATATACAGTAATCACAATAAAGCTTATTGTATAGATATGCATTTTAAATAATAGCTAATGGGCATTTGTTCGGTAGGAATTATGTTTCAATAAGTTTTAGATATAAATCTAGGTCAGAACCAATTGAAACTTTATTTTAGTAAATTAAGTGAAAATGTCATACGATATGCCAGTCATATATTGAACTGTTACTTTGATTTGTGTAATACATGGTACAGTAAAACTACGTAAGTACATCTGTATGTACCAATGAATTTATAATTCGGTGGCTCCACTCTGGCGAAGATATTGATACTGATTGACATGTGAATGTTGATTGGAGATTAATTTTTGAACACCAATAATCGTGAGAAACGAAAGTGAAAATTTTAATTTGTTAAATGACTTGACCGATTTGAACAAGTTTGAAATATAAAAAGAAGTAGTGTAAAAGCAAAAACTATGAGAAAATGTAGAGTTTACATTTCTCAAGAGAGATAGCGGTCTATTAAACAGATAACTACCTACTAGTATGAAAATTTCTATTATGAGGTCACTAATTTATTAAATAAATAAATAACAAATTAAATGTTTCACAAATAAAAACAGATTTGTCTTTTTTTTAAATTTCAATATGTTTATATTGTGTAGAAATAAAGTTGTTTTAAGTAAAATTTTATTTAAAGATGGACAAGTACAAATATGGCATGACTATCGACTAAAAGCAAATTTCTGTAACAATACCCACACGTAGCGTTGAGCTGCCAATTTTATAAAACTGGTTCACTCAATCAGTTTATCTTTTACATCTTATCGTTACAAGATCGTTAAGATATGTTGGCAAATCCGGTAGGTATTACAGATTTTCTGTCAATAGTTTCTGTTAACACCCAAGTAGACGATAAAAGCTGAAGAAAAACGTTGATTGTTCACGTTTAAATAATTTGAATAATTTTTTTTTTCTTTTACATGAAACCTGTATCTTTTATAATGATTATAAATTTTAATAATACTTCTGTAAAGGTATTTTAATTAAATAAATTTGTGTTAATTAGTTATTTTTTATTCCTGTATTGAATGAATAATAAGCAGGTATTAGATTTGTAACAACATATTTGTTCAGTTCATATACACATTTAACTGAAATATTAGAATGTTTACCTACGATTTTTATTAAGCATATTAAAATATTTTTTGAATTTATTAGCGTAACAAATATATAATGTGGGGTTTAATTTATTATTAGTAAGAAAATCATGCAGATTGTAATTTTTGAATTTTCATAAATTATGTCTATACAATTATAAACCGACACCTCCAATCATCTGAATTCCATTCCTTACTTTATTTACAGTTTTAATTTTATTGATATGTTTTCAATAAACAAAAAAAACAAACAAATATTAATTTATTTGGAGAAAATTCATATATGTATATAAAAAACACAATTATTAAAAAATTGTTATTTTTTTTAAATATTTCTGTTCTTTAGAATAGAGGTGATTTATAACGGTGCTATTTCTGTCACTTCATTAAAAAATAGAATGCAAAAATTTATAGTTTATCCATCAGCAATGTTTCGTTTAAATAAAAATCAATATTTATCGTACTGGTAAGTACTACGTGGAACTTTATTTCGCAACCATAGGCCTTTTTAGAGCATTAAAAGCGTACTTTTTAATTCAGTCAGTTAATATTGACATAATCTATATATTTTACTTTATTAATAATAAATAACATATTTAAATAAATACAATAAAAATTCAAATTATTCAAAAACATTCAATTTGTTGTACATATATGTAAATCTACTTAATAACAAAAAATTAATATAAAAAAATTATAGACTTTTTAGTTATCGATATTAATGGCAGAGTTCGGTAACAAATCATGAGATATGATGGAGAAGGCCTCGAGGTTTACTCGACGTGATTAAAGATATGATTATAGTATGGTGTGAAGAGAAACCTTTTTGTTGCGTTCAGCTTTAACCCGCTCATTAGTATCAGCTTTAATTCGAATGATATGATGTATGATATATTATTACAATATTTTACAAAAGATTTTCAATTACTTAACATGACTTATTGTTACTCCAACACGCGGCTGTTAGTCTATATCAAAAAATGGTTATTACCAAAATTTAATTTATGTTACTTTTCTTAACAATAACTAATTTTAACTATTAAATAAAATATACTAGTTGAAGAAATAATATCTAATTCTTCTATGTAGGTACCATGTATTTATTATTTATGTGCAGCTACACATATTTATAAAAATTAAATATTTCCTTTCTAGTAAAATCATAAACATTGTGTTTTATTTAAGAAAAATTTGAAAAAAGTGGAAATATTATAGAAGAAACTGTGCATGTAGGCTTAGAGAGAAGAATCTATTTCCTTATTTAAAACGAAATACAATTTTTATACAATATTAATTGATACAAACACGGTTATCTTTCAGTAGTGGTAGAAATTAAACAGCGGGCAAATTTCTTATTTTCTCGA
This sequence comes from Sinopyrophorus schimmeli, assembly GCA_036325965.1. Lineage (NCBI taxonomy): Eukaryota > Metazoa > Arthropoda > Insecta > Coleoptera > Elateridae > Sinopyrophorus > Sinopyrophorus schimmeli. The sequence goes on along the minus strand of JARFIZ010000314.1, from coordinate 10,553,144 downwards.
ACAAGATGTTAATATAATGAATATTTAAATTCAAGTTGCGCTTTCATTTTCTGCGCAGCGGTAAGTAAAGTAGAAACGTCTTATTAGCAATGAAAAACCAGTAGGAATTTAAATATTGTACAAAATTGTACCAATAACAGTTTTATGAGTTTTTATTCCGTATGTATTGAATATGTATTCATAGATGCACCTTCATTTAAACGGTTTTCTTAAAAAAGTTAGAGTTGATAAAATGTACTATGTGAATTTTTATTACAACGCAATTTTAAAGCACTAAAATTAGAAAAAACTAATCATGATCTTGAAAACACAATATAAAAATGGAAGAAAACCTTACTCAAAAAGTGCGAAATGTAAATTTATTCACGTTTTCCATGTATGTGTACCTATGTTATACATCAATAGTGAAAGGTGTCAGTATAAAATAATGGAAAAGAAATCAATACTGATAGTATCCGACAAGACACTGAACGATCTTATGGACTCAACTAGCTGCACAGAGAACGGGTGACAGTCCCTATCAGATACTGTAGTTTAAAATGTGTGACAATAATTGGAATATTTGAACGTTTAAAAATAATATTTGCATATAAAATAAGTAAATTCCCAAATATTTTGTATTGATATTTGAAGTACCCATGTTAATATATATGGTTAGATATTTAACAGCAAATTTTATAATAAAAAGACACATATTGACATTAAATACAGTATTTATTGAGATATGATATTTTAAACAACTATTGAATCCAATACTTTATCGTATGTGATTCGTTATGTTTTTCAATAAGAAAGGCAGATTGCTTAGATATCTTTGACTAGTCCTACACGTGAAAAACTATTAAGTAGCCGACAAGTGATGACCTACAAATAGCAACTTTATGTATTCACAAAATATCAACATTTAAAAATTCTATTCAGAAAGCAGTAATTCGAATACCTATTAAACATTATGGTTGGATCTTTTATTGCTGAAGCTAGTTATATTTCCATGTTTTAAAAAACTTGTTCGAACGCCAAAAATAATTATTATTGCTAAAGATTTCATTACAATACACTATACACCAAAGTTACACGATAGGCATCATCGACAAAAAACCCAGTGCATGTACTTATGTACGCGACTTAGAAGTTATACTTCTTTGGCGTCGCTTGTGTTTGTGGTTTCCAAACTATACTGCGCCTCCCTTAAAAAATGGAATCCTTGCGATTCCCCACTATTCATCTATTCTCCGAATTTGGTTGAAACTCGAGTGTATAATTTGGTCTGGAAAAATATGCACTTTTCGCTCGAATCTATTTGGTTTATTTGATTCACAATAATCAATTCTAAAAACAATTTTATACGTTCATAAAATTCATTAGAAGTTAAAAATGTTACTAATACATATTGAAGGCAAATTTGATCATTCCTTCTCACTTGCACTTATGGGATTCTTGTATCTTTTCGCTCTCTTCCATTCATTACCATAATACAAATAAGAACTTCCATAAATGTCGTATTTTTTAATTAATCTTTTTCGCTTCTTATATGTGATATTCGTATCTTTTCTCTCTCTCTCTCACACCTTAAAAAATAAAAAAAAGACTTCTTGCATATTTAAATTTAAATTCAATAAATAAATGACCTTATCTTTTAATAGTTCAAAAATTCTAAAAATTTCATTTATTTTTTTAAAAGAAAATTTTATTTGGTGCTTTCTCATTTTAATGCTAGTGAGAACCCAGTGTAATATTTAGTGGATCAGATACAAATTTGCTAATAAAATCATCTGACAAGCAAAGGACACGATGTGGCTAATGGAGTTGCACGATGAGACCAATACCATTCGATAGCTCTTTGAAAAACATACTTATGGTAAAATTTTTAGGTGCAATCGGCGAAAGGTGTGCGACTTATGGGGCTTTCAAGTTAACCTAACCCAAATCAAAACTAAGTTTATATATATATTCTAGGAGCTCAGGATGAGGCAAAAAAGCAGAGAATGAACATTTTTCTATTTCAAGTCACTTTAATCACTTTCTGCGGAGTTACATTTCTATGTTATTTACAATTAACATGGAGGTCATTTACAAGGGCGTGATCTATACACAGGCAGTTAGTGCATCACTTTTTAAAGGGGAAAAAAAAGGATGGGTAAGAGGGCAAATATAAGCTTGTGATATATGCTCATGTAGAACCTAACGCAAAGAGCCTGTCATTTAAATTAGAATAAGTTTATTGTAAATACTTTACAATTAAAAACATATAATATTTGTATTTATATCTCGTAACTAACATAACAATAATATATTGTTTATTAAAAACACTCCGATATGCATACTTCTGAAAAATAACTTAAACATAGAAAAATAACTTAAAGGAGACATTCAGGTTTTTGAATAGCAGAAAGTGATTAAAGTGACTTGAAATAGAAAAATGTTCATTCTCTGCTTTTTCGCCTCATCATGAGCTCATAGAATATATATATTCACTTAGTTTTGATTTGGGTTAGGTTAACTTGAAAGCCCCATAAGTCGCACACCTTTCGCCGATTGCACCTAAAAATTTTACCATAAGTATGTTTTTCAAAGAGCTATCGAATGGTATTGGTCTCATCGTGCAACTCCATTAGCCATATCGTGTCCTTTGCTTGTGAGACTTACTTCGGAGCCGAAGCGCCAATGTTACTATAATTTATCGCGTAAATGCAGCTGGACTGCATGATAAAACCGCGATAACTTGAATTAGGAACGCAATATTTGAAAGTTGGTATCAAAATACAAATCGCGATAAATCGAAAACCGCAATAATCGAATGCGCGATAATCCGGGTATTCCTGTACTAATTATTACTATGGTTAGTTTATAATGTATGAAAAGAAACAAAATTACTCGGTATATCCTGCTTTGTTTAATTTGTTGACATATGTATTAATTTACTTAATGAAATCAAAGATAAAACATGTGTATACCCAGAGGTATTTTATTATCGGTATGCTTAGTTACTTATGTGATATTTTTATTATTTTACGATTAAATTATGCAGAACTTATAGATATTTATACATAAGTAGATAATTATTTGTATATTTCGGAGTGTCTCACATGCTGCAAAAAATAATATATCAATTTTTTAAATCAAATTAACTATACATTTAAATTTCAAATTGAATGATAAAATCTTGAGCGTGACTGTGTTTAATAAATCTAAAAGATACAACGCTAGTTATTTCTAATAGGGTTGCAAGAGTAGGATTTTTGATTGTTTTATAGTCTTGTTTTTGCCGTTTACTAGGGTTTATCAATAGTTTACTCCGATCCAGTAGTTAGATATTCGTTATTTAAATTTTTGAAATAAAATTCAAATGCTGAATAACAAATATTAGAATACAATTAAGTCGTTTTTAAATCTACAATTAATTAATTAAGAATAACTGACCATAAAAAAAACACGAAATATGTCGAACAGTTAAATTTGATAAATCCTTTGATATGTACCAGATGACTCAAAATTCACCCTACAAGTGTTTTAGGTATAACTTTTGAAATTAGCGCTCAAAACTATATATTTTTCAGACATGCTCAGGAAAGCCTCGAATTTTGTTTGAAACCCAAATTAATTCTATTTTATTGAGTTGATAACTAAAAATGACTACTATTTAATCATAAACTAACCCTTTATTAGGTATAACATGTAAAATAGTTGTATAATTTTTATATTTTTTTATTGTGCAGTAAAAACAACGATGAATTAGTACAGTAATTTTACAAAGTGACGGTCATTAATTGCGACAACGGCCCCCTTTTTTAATATTAGAATTTGTAAAAAACATTCTAAACGTTTTAGTGGTATTTTCACTTTTACGATAATTCAGCCATCAGTAAATCAAGAGAGCAATAATTAATGGTTGTGGTAACTTGATAAGGGCTATAGATTACAAAATATTGACAGTGATTCATTCAATTTAATTTTGTATCAATTTCTTTCGGTCTCTTTTGGTCTATTATAATGCGTACGCACTCGAACGTTCCGTTGTTCACTACAACAAGTGTCTAAATACGGCAACCCTGAACGTGTTTGAAAGTTCAGGGCTAACGACATGCTCTGGAAGCTCTAGAGCATCTAAGAAGCTTCTTCTTCAATCCCATAATAGGCAAACAAAACGGCCCCAACAGCACATAATATTGCAGGAATATTGCTGGAATATTATTTCGCAATGTTCGGAATATTATTTCAAATATTCTTGCAATGTTGCTGCAATATTCCTATGTCCGTGCAGGGTAATTGCAGCAATATTACAGCAATATTATGCAATATTATGAAACATTGCAGCAATATTGCTGCAATGTTGCAGTAATATTTCAAAAATGTTATCAATTTAAAAAAAATTGCAAAAATGTATGTGAATTTTTTTTCATTAGTAGGGGCGAAGGGGGTCAATTGAATCACGGAGCAATTGAACCAGTGGACTTAAAAAATCGAAAAAATCAAAAAAATGAGTCGTCCTTTCAAAATTAGTTTCAAATATGCGACAGCTTGGTTTGCACAAAATTTCAAATCATTATGATAATTTAATTTTCAATATCTAGTTTTCGTGTTTTTTAGTATGTCAAAGTTATTTTTCAGCTCTCGACAAATTTTTTTATAATATTGTAATTTTCATTTTTAATGACAAAATTTTTTATTGTTACACGGAGAAAAAAATATCCTTAATATAACTATCTAACGTATACTCAATTGACGTATTGTTCTGACAAGGATTCGAATGTCTAATTTAACGATATTTATAAGTCAATTTGACAATTCGTAGTATGATCAAAACAGCTCTCCATAATATACTTATAATGAGGATTCATTTATTTGATTCAAGCGTTCAAACGAAAAGCTCTCGTGAACGTGTGCAGTATCCGCCGTGTAGGTAACTGGATAGTTAATTTAAGGATTTGAATAGCTAAAATAGGGATACGTATGGTTATTATAACGATATTTTGTTCTCCGTGCATATCCGTTAAATCACTATGACAAGAATCTTTTGAATGTCTAAAACAGTAATACGGATCGTTACTATAACGATCCGCAATAAGGATACTCTGGATAGCTAAATTAGCTATACGGCGTATCCCTGTGTAAGATAACTATCCAACGCATAGCTATAATAAGAATACGTATGGTTATTATAACGATACTTTTTTCTCCGTGTATGTCTTTATACATGCATATTATTTAAATTCTCTAACGATTCTTTGCAAAATAGTTTTTTTAATAATTTATTTTATACTAATTACTATAAAATCGTCATATGGGGTCAATTGAACCATCAATTTGTGGGGCGATTGAACTACTGTGAGCATCAAACTTGCGCGAACATCTCGGCTTACAAATAAAAATACAGTCGAACCTCGATAAGTCGAAGTCGAAGGGACAGCAAAAATAATTCGTCATATCAAAAACTCGAGTTACCAAAAGAAGTTCATTTAAATACTTCCGTATATATATATACATCATTCATTTTTTATAGAAAATAACCAAAATTGATCTACAATCATTGACATTATTTATTTTTATTAGGACTCTAAAAAATATAGTTATTTACATATTATTTACAGTTAAATTGAAAGTAATCTAAAATTATCTTTTGCTTCATTGCTCCAAAATGTTACGTTTCTACAAATTTTTCTAATGATTTTACCCATAATAATATATCTGTAGGAACATCTTCTTGAGCACATAGGAATAGAGAAATAGTATCTATTGCATTGTAAACTTGAGTTGTTGAAGGGGTGTTTACTGTAACATCTGTATCACTTTCATATTCACTTTCACTTTTACAGTTTTTCTTATTTTCTTCTAGCACTTTACTTATAATGCTTTCATCGCTAGGAATTTCAGCAACTTCCAAATGTTTATCAACGTTGACATTTGTCATTTGTATCTTCAGCAGCTACAATTAGGTCTCTGTTTTTTAAAATGGTTGATAAAGTGTTTGCGGGAATACCAAAACATTTAGCTATGTCCTTTTTTCTTTTGAGCCTACGTTCCATTTCTTTTATAAGATTAATTTTCTCCCTTATGCTTAAAGTTTTTAATTTTTGTTTACACTCTATGTTAATACGTAAATAATTTTAAAAAAAGTATTAAACTTTTTTAGATTTTCTGTTATATTCTGTTACAAACTATAAAAAACGTAAAACATTTATTAGTCTTCGTAGTCGACGAATAACTAGCAAATTGAATACTAAAATGCAAAAATAGTTTTTTTTTGTAAAATAAACGGTAAAACCATCTCAAAAATTTGTAACTGTTCATAAGGTATTTAAACGTAAATTAGTTTTTAAATCTAATTGAAGTGCCGTCGTTAAAACATTCTTGTAGTATAAACCTTTTATTTGTAGTTAACAATAGAGCTTTTAAAGCATCAATAACACCAAACCAAGCCGTCGTTAATCCTCTCTCAGGTAGAGAATTTTTTCGAAAAGTTGTAAAATTTAACTTCGAGTCATCGACCTATTTACATATGGAAACTTGAATTTAATGAATTGTAAAACGCTTCGACTAATTAAATAATTCGATTTATTAAATTTCGAGTTATTGGCATAAAAATATTAACGTTGAGATAGGCAAGTCCTAGGGAAACTGGTTCGAGTTCGAGCTATCAAAAATTCGGCTTATCGGCGTTCGACTTATTGAAGTTCGACTGTATTCACAGGAATGAAAATGTAGCGTGTGTTGTTGTAATGTTCAATCAACAGAAAATTTAGCTTTCAGCCAAAATAATTTTCAGCTGAACGTATTGTCTCCAAATGATGGCAACAACGGTATTCTACGCGACAAAACTAATCAAATACAAGAAGCTGTTACTCTTACTCCCTCACTAACACGTCCTTTATTTGTGGACACTTTACAACCTATTGCGCGCTAATCTTTTGAGACTGTGATGCGGCCTAAATTATCGTTTTCTAAAAATCTGCTTAATGAATGGGCACTATTTAAGGAAGGAAATAGGTTTAGGACTACGTTTTTTTAGTGATTTTGGAGTTGGATGTGTCTTCGTTCCAAGACCGTTTTTCTCAAAACTACATTTTTTGAACTTGTGTACACTGAGCTCAAAAAGTTTTCAACCAATCATTTTAAAACTTGACAGATAGTTTCTTTATATAATTAAATTTTATATGAACTTAATTGTGAAGTCATATTGTTTAAAATATTTATGTATTGCAAATAAGTTTAAAAAACTGGCAAAACAATGCTCGTTTATTTATACATCTCTAAAAAATACAATTACCAATTTTTTTAAGAAATTTTAGGTTCACATAGAAGAAAGACATGTCCCTAAAGTAAATTTGAAATTCTATCGATTTTGGATGAAAAGTGTGGCCTCCATAATGTACACAAAAATGTACGTCTGATGGTGACCATACAATTTAATATACATATTTAAATTTTCTGTCATTATTGCTAAATACAACGTTGCCGTTATTTCACACATTAAATGTAAATCGTTCACAAGTACCCTTAATAATTGTTATTTTTCATAATTCTTCTTCTTCTTCTTCTTGCCTTTTTATACCTGTATAGGGTTTAGGCGATTTTTCCGCTTGTAAACTTTGTTGTGAATGTAGTAGTGTTTCAAATATTCAAGGAACCTACAGTTTTACGTTGGTTCCGAACCACGGCAATTTCTAGGGAAATTTTCGAGCAGTTTTAGTCTTGCCAGGTGCTCAGCCTTGCAAAGAGAAGAGGAGCGTAAAATTTTCGATTGTCAGCGCGGGGATTCGAACCACTTCGAATCCACCTCGCTAGCGCAGCAACCCAAACACTAAACCGCTTGCGCCACGCTTCCTCTAAGCTTCCTTATTAAATTAAAAAAAATTTCAAAACAATCACGAAATTTCAATGTTTTATATAGTTAAATTTCGTATTGATGGCATTTTTTTCTCATTTTTAATAGCAAAAAATGTATCATTTTCTTATCAAATTGACGAGATGTATTGTTAATTTCGATATTTATATAATAAGTTTTCTAAAACATTAAATTTTTCATTCAAAATTTCGAAACCAATTAATCTATCGGAATAAATGTACACAAAATAGTTTTCATATTTTAAGATTAACGCCTGTTGAGGAGGTTGCTCCTTAAATGTAAAGGATTTATGAATTATATTGTTTAAAGAATAAATGCATATTTTTTGTATTTTTAGTGACATTTTTAAATTTTATAGTGCCTAATTAATCCGTTGTCAATAAAGATTAAAATTTGAAAAGTAAAGTAAACTCAGGACATTTAAGTTTTACGAAAATTTATGTAGAAAAAAAGTTTTTTTTATAAAAATAAGGTAGTATTCTTTAAACTTTAAATTTTGCTAGAACATACATTGTAAAATTTTAAAATTGCTTAAACCTTTAATTTGATTCTAACAAAAGGTAAATGTGTCTGTCTTCCATTGGTATAAAATTTTAAAATAATGAAAATTAGGCTTATAACAGAAACTAAAAAAAAACGAGAATGAAGATACATAGGGGTGTCGTTTTAGTGTATGATAATTGTTTTACTTTAACAAATTTTTCACATTTACAGATACACTGTTAGTAAAATTTAAATATTAAAACAAATATTTATTTACAATGATTATAATTTTATAAAAATAAATTGAAAATAAAATTCTTATACCATAAATGTTTTCAAATCTACCTATTTCTGTTTATATTTAATTATTTTCATAATTTACTATTATTCGCAAAAGTTGATGATTCTTTTTATTATTTATGAATTTTCGGGATCTTCTTTTATGAAGGAAATACTATTTTTAAATATTGCAGGAATATTATTTGAATGTGTGTTTGCAATATTTCATTGTAATATTACAATAATATTCCAGCAATATTGCCAATATTAAACAACATTGAAATATTCCAGCAATATTATGTGCTGTTAGGGGGACCGATAAGTTAGTTTCATATGAAACTGGAGTCTCCGAACGAGTTCGACAGCTGAATATCTCCGAAAAGACCTCCTAACCAGAGTGCTCATGGTTATATTGAAGTAAATGCGGCCAAGAGTGGAAGTAAATAGCATGAAAATAAATTACAATAGAACTTGCTAAAGAGACGTCTATAAGATGACAATCTGGTCAAGGTGACCAGTTTTCTCTAGGCTCTGGTAAAACGCTATTAATTCAATTGTATTTTTTTCTGCATATAGTGGCCACTCTTTGATGTAACCAGTGACCATTTTTAACAATATATGTTATTTAAAATTCATCTCTCTAAATGGACCGCTTTTAAAAATTAGAAGCTTTTCTTAAAATATTATTGGCATCTGCATTTAAAAATTTTGCTATTGCGAATTTAATGAAAAAACATTAACTCTTGCGCTTTTTACATTTCCGTAAGCTAAATAATAAATTTTGGCTATTTTAGTTAATAAGTGTTAATTCATTATTAAATAAATATATTAGTTAACTTAATATTCGTGACTGTCTTTCAAAATTCGTAACCCTACTTCGAACTCTAACAAACGTATTACACTATAATGTGTGCTATCACATAAACTTTTACACTTTTTATATCAGAAATGTCAGATATTCATTTCTGACTTGCTGCACTACCGACCTCTAATACAACCATGTATACTTAAAAAGCTATACTATTAAATGTGACAAACCTGCGTAGTGTTCCGAGTTATTTGGTACAAACTATGTTTTTTCAAATATAGATTATATTTATATGAAGATTTTAATCATACTAACCTCTAAATATCAAATCAATTGTCTACACGTTGTAAGTTTCTTTACAATTAAATTAACCAGTGACAAAGGAGGATGTGACAATTTGAAGGATTTTGTTTTTTTGAGCGTACAGCACCAATTTTTTATCAGTGATAGCGCAGGTGATGAGGAGTTGGATGATACCGATTTCAAAGACGTATGCAGCAGGGAAAGTACCGGAAATAATTTTTAAAAATTCGCCGAAATTACGCCATTTTTTCCTTTTTAACTCCTTTTTGGACATTTTCCAAACTTTTTAATTGCACTATAATTATGTACTTGTCGATGCCTATCTGTGCAGTAACGCAATATTTAATACGACTTATGACAGCGTTGGTCAAAGTTCGAAATAATTGATTAAAATAAGAATCAAAAAGCTGGACATGCGCAGCGACTGGACGAGACCCTGCGCAGATTTTTCATAACGCATGCGTAAGAAATATCAGCTGTTGATCAATACAAAATTTAATGTGCACAAAAGCAAGCCGAACTTTAGTTTCCTGTCAAGAACCTCAACCACGGAATATGTCTGCCATAAGTCGCATCAAATATTGCGTTACATATACAGATAGGCCTCCTTTCTGAAATTAAAAAAAAAAACAACTTATTACTATAACAACTTTACTTCATTGGTTATTGCATATTATTACTGTACAATAAGGATTTAATTTGGTATTTGTGTTTATAGGGGTAAACAGTACAGTTGTTGGCCAGTCGGCAATGATTGGCCATATTAAAAAAAATTATTTAATAATAAATTTATATTTCTTAATATATAATTTCTAATAAATGGTTCGTTTTTTGTTAATTTACTATATCTTATTTTAATTAGAAAATATTGGCCGATCACTGTAAATTCACTAGTCAATTACTATATTTATATGGCCAATAACTATGTTGTTTAATAAAAGGGCCAATCACTGTACTGTTTACCCCTATTTTACAAATTTGCCTGTAAGAAATTTAAAGGACAGTATCGATATTTTTCTAGATATTAAAAATACTGCAACTGCTTCCATTTTTTTTGCTGTGTTAAGGAATTTAAAAACAGTGTCACTAAATATAAGGGGCTTACCTATAAACATGAAGACTCTCTCCAGAGTCACTTAAAATTATAAATTAGAATAATGACTTCCAAAAGTGTTATCGTGTGTCAATTCCAGCCACACCTCAAAAATATCAAAAACTACATATCTGTTCACAAAAAAATATATTTTTAGATTGTGAAAGTTTCTGCATTATTTCTTTTGTCGTTGTTTTTGGTGGAATAGCAAAGAGTTAGGTAAGTGATGTTTCGAATAAGGATGGTTATTACTTGTAAATATAAAAAACAAATTGCAAAAAAATGTATAAATCAAAAAATATTTCAAAATGAATTAGGGGCTCCCTATAATATTTTAACCGAACACTTTAATTTATCACATTTAAAATCAATTTTATTAAAAGAAATTTAATAATCAATAGATCATTGAATTGATTATATCCATCAGGCAATTTAGAAACTAGAATGTAATGTGGTGTAGCACTTTCAATTATAGTGATTCTAAATTGATTTAGTGTTAAATTAAATTTGTTACACAATTTTAAGTGAAACTTATGTATCAGACAGGTGAATTTGAATAAAATGTATTGAAAATTGTTCATCCTTTTCAAGAATTATCATTTTGTATAACATGTACCCGTTCTATTATTTAATAGCGATACGGCAAATGTAGTTTGTAAGTACATTCCTAAATACATCTTACGAGAAATGTGTCGAAGAAGTGCATCTCTGATTTCGAAAATTTTGTGTCAATTGAAAGATCTCGATTAGATGATTTTAAATACGCAATCTGTTTTGGTGAAATCTCAGAAACCAGAAAGTTATCAGACTTTTAGTTTGCAATCAAGAATGACGTACTTTTTGTGATAAAACAGGCATTATGAATAAAGTTAGTTTTGACATTCAAATAGTAGTAACTTCTTAAACTATGATTTTGCAAAGTGAATTGCATATTCGTATTCATCAAATTCATATATTTCTTTTGAAACTAAAGTAGTGAAAATATGAGGTGAAATTTTGGGATAGATTTCTCGTTAATTGTAATTATTCAAATTTAAATAAACATTACTACAAAAATACGTAATAATAATAGTTATAATTAGACATGTTTTTTCTATCAGTATCTAGAAAAATATATATTTGTTAAAATAAAAAATTTTTATAAAAGAAAAGTAAATTAGAAAATCTGAGTTTTGAACCTGCCAGTGGAATTAATTTAGATAAATTCAGTTTCATTCAAACCACCATATGCATTTTCCAATTTATATTACACAACTTTATAGAACCAAATGCTTTAAATATAAAGTAGCTATAAAGTAGTAGTAGTATTGCACAAATACAATACATTTTTGTGCAAGAATTTTGGTATATGCAGATTTTCTCTTGTTTTGTATCGTGTGTTCCAAAGGTGAGAGGTCACTTGGGCGCGACACGCACTCATCTTTACGTGACTCTTTGAAGTTACCGAAGAGGACATCATAAGGACCCAAGCCTACGTGATGTTATTTTAATATTCTCCTTCAGATATTTCAAAATCAAAAACAAAACAAAAAAAGTTTAGTTAACATAAAAGAAGGTGTATATTTCAAAAAAGTTTAAAGTCAAATAAGTATAAATGATGTTTAAAACTTTCTGTAAATAAAAATATCCAATGCTACACATTCGGCAAAATAATAACTACCTATTATTATACGCTATACGTCAATTTCTTATTGTTGTATACATATTAATACAGTTGTTTGAAATATACTTAAATGACGATAAAAAATCCTCCAATTTTTAGTTTTCTGTTAAATATATTCTTTAAAAAAATTAATTGATGGCTTTAAAACTTTAAAGTCTGACATTTGAGATATATGCTTAAAATAAAAGATTGTCCGTTCTGTATGACAAGTAAAAAAGAAAAATATAATATTATTTGTTTTGTAACAATGGTGAATAGTACATTATACATGCATGTGCCAAATGTATATGCAGCTCACGTTCACTAGTTAGCCTCACATCTTTATGAATACCTTCCATGTTAACAATAGCCTAGTCAGCTTCAAAAGCGCCAGTTATCATGTGCTTAGTTTTTGCTGCATTTTATTCAGTTTCCAGTGATGCTAAACCGGATTTCTTGAAATAATTAAAAATTTCTAGATATTACGCAAATTTAAACGTGATAGTAGTGTGTATTATATATTGGAATCGTACGTTTTGTAAAAAGAGTTAATCTCTAATTAACGAATACTTAATGTGAAAATTTATTTAATCAAGACATTGCTTACCAGATGTAGGACTGCAGAGAAAACCTGAAGTTTACAATCGGAATATCATATGATGAAATTTTTATAAGCAACAGTCATTAAATAACAAAGTAAAGTCAAAAACTGTATACAGCTATAAAGAATACTGCCCAACTAGTTCTAATGAAGATGTCAGTATTCCTTATACACACTATTAAAGGAACAGCGTAGAAAATCGAACAAATAGCTATATTATCATTTTATTTAAAAAGGAGATCACTTTTGTTACACATAATAGGAGCTTAACTAAGTTTCTTTACTTATAAAATGTAACATACCTATAAGTTTTTATTACATAGATAAAAAATTTGTGTACAACTAAATAATAATTGTACCATATTTTTATATTTTTTGTCTATTTCTGAAAATACTTTGTCATTTCAATTGTTTTTATCAAAAGAAAATAAAACAAACATAATATAAATTCTTATTTTTTAAGCTTGTTAAACAGGTGAATTTTAAGTGGCCAATGCAATTGTAACGTTTTTTTTAATTTTTACCTTTACTGTAGTAAACTACCCCTCCTATAATGATTTTTTGTTATTACGATGTCGTATAACTATGAATAATATTAAATTTTGACTTACGTCTACCTTATTTCGATAGACGGTTAAAACGTCGACAAATTACTTGGGTAACTTCTTAAAACTTGTTTAAGAAAGCCGTACTGCTTCGTGCTTTATTATAAGAAATATTGATTTATGGCAGATTTTCTAAGACCATATTCTGACCCTTTATTAAGATATTGGTGTAATTATATCGCTTTATATTTTATATTTCGTATTTACAAATTATATTTTGCTCGAATACACTATAAATTTTGCAGATAGTACAAGCGTTAACAAAAGTGTATCTTAAAAATTTCATTCCTAAACTTTAATTTTATAAAAAAAAATAATTACATTTCAGCTTTAATTGTAGAAATAAACTCAAAAATATAAAATGCAAGGAATTAACCGCTTTGTCTGACAGGGAAGCCTAAAGCGGGTAGGCTCTCATAAACCGATCGGATTAATCAAAACATTTGAAAAAAATTATCTACACTTGACATGTTCTTAACAGTAACATTAGTATTAAGTTATATTAAGGATTTTCATATTATAAATGCTAAATTGTTTCAATCTTAATATTACTCCGGTTTACCATTGTTTTTAAATCTTAATTGCTTCAACGATTTAAATCACTTATTTTTAATACCAATTTATTCCTATTAACTAGTTCCTATCAATTATAATAAAATTACTACTTGTGGTACAAGAAAAGAGGGTACCTACCCGCTTTACCCAGACACACATTTCTTAGTTTTAATACATTAACGTAAAAAATAATGAATGGATATTAAGATATTTAGTCAAATAATAAAACTAGTTTATTGTAAAAGAAAACCCCATTATAAAAAATGGGTTAATGTGAAGGGTTTTAGTAACAATTGAAGTTAAATTAAATTCAAACATTTTACAAAATTATTAAATTATTTGTTTTTTAATTTTTTGACGTTATTAAGCAACTTAGGTGTCAAAAGTAGTATGACATCAATTAGGCAGGGTACTAGCACTGTAAATAAATATACAGGGTGTCCCAGTACTAATAGACGCCATTGATACATCTCACAGAAAATACAATTCTGAAACAAAAAGTCCTTTGTCATTTTTTGATCAGACCCATAGATAATTAGATATTAATAAAAATGGGTGGCCAATCAGGTGCGCGTTATAGCAGCAATAAGAAAGAGGGGGAAAGTGAGAAGTGACTGCAAGAGTGAGATGAAGGCGGGACAGCAGCAAGCTCGCTCGTACGACAGTCTACGGGAGTAAACACAGTCACTATTTTGGACATTTAACACTCAGGTGCCTTTTCACTAAAATTAATTATTAAATTAATTTCTGGAGAGTCAAGCACATAAGAGATAATGCTTGGACTTTTCGTCCCGTTGTTAAAGCTGCTGTCCCGCCTTGATCTCACTCTTGCAGTCACCTCTCACTTTTCCCCTCTTTCTTCTTGCAGCTATAACGCGCACCTGATTGGCCACCCATTTTTATTAATAACTAATTATCTATGGGTCTGATCAAAAAATGACAAAGGACTTTTCGTCTCAGAATTTTATTTTCTGTGAGATGTATCAATGGCGTCTATTAGTTCTGGGACACGCTGTATAAATTCCAGCTAATATATAACATATCCACATACGGGGCGTTACCCGCTTTGGGCTACCTACCCGATTTAGGCCACCCTCACCTACCCCACACTTATCGAATGATTAATTCGGAACGAATTACGTTTTCCAAACAAAGGCGAGCCTAATTGTAATCTTTTGGGGTCCACATAAAGCAAAACGAATATTCGCGTGCCGAAAAAATTTCAGATTCGGTTGTAATCCCGGAAGTGATGGTCTAACTCTGGCATACCATTGAAATTCTTGATTTATACCTAGTGACGGTAACCAAAGGCTTGCCGAAGTTAGACAGGGACCCGCACATGCGGTACCTTTGTAATGCGGGCCTCTTACGGCTGCCTCATTTGGCCTTCATATCAAATTCGGTATGCCTTTTTCGGACCGTTGTATATGTATACGATTAGATAGGTAGTACAATATATGATGATACTGTTTGCTTAAGTCACTGTTGCGGATATATACTTAATTGTTAGAAATACAAAATAGTCATTTGAAATTGATTCTTTTTAAAATCAAAACTAATATGAAATAAGGGAGTTATTTTTTTTCCTAAACCATTAGTAGCAAAAATGTGTCTACATAATCTCATTGTTCTATTTAATTAACAGTTATGTAAAGTCAAAAAGAAATAGAATAATTCTTTTGTGAATATTCATTTTACATTGCATTTAGTCGATGTAATTTTTTTGGCGGGTTATCCGTGCCATGAAGAAAAATTTAACCTGCATTTAAAAAGTTCCACATAGATTCCAATAGATAACAGATAATTTTATTGACAACTTAAAATGCAGCTCACAAATGAAGCATAATAATTGTATAATTATACTCCGGATGCAAAAGGCGCACCCCATATGAATGAGTTTCGTATATAAATGTTATTGCTGTCTTTATAGCTATTGCATTTATCATATTAAATTATTTTAGAGTGAACATACAGATCGAGTGGTAGGTAAACGTATATCAGTTTTTGTGATAATTTAATTTTAGTGTTTTTATTTCAAGCCAATTTCATACATATTAAATAAAGTACATAATACAAATAATATAATATTAATATCTATTTCACCACGTAGAAAGCCTCTAATAATTTTAAAATCTAAGCATGTGTTTAGTGAAAAAAATAGTAAAGTTTTCAATTTTTTTTGAAAAGCAATAAAACAAAAACGTTTTTGTAATAATTTGTTTGCCTAAACGTTTTGTAATAATTTAGAAAAAAATTCGAATAAATGTACAAATTGTTTTAACTTTTGCTTTACAAGTGGATGTTTTAGATTTTATATTTTTATTTCGTCGAAGTATTTAACATAATTTTTAATACACAATGTGTGCTAATATGTCAAAACAAAAAAAAGCTAAACCTAGACAAAGTTAATTACACGAGTTGATCTTACATTAAGAAGTAAACATTCAAAGTCAATAATTAGTTTGATTGTCTCTAAGTGAAGTATAATGTACTAATGCATTAAACATGTAATGTAATATCAGAAACCAAACTTTAGTTTCGTGGGAATATCAATCCCATTTTTTGAAAAAACAAAAACTCAGGCATAAAGAATTCTTTCTATGCGTTTGTGCACACTAATCTTTAAAATGGCTGAACCAATTTGGATACGGTTTCCAGTGATGTTGTGAGATAAGCTAGGACTTGACATATAGAGCTTGTTTCATTTATCTTGGGTGACAAATAAAAAAGATATGTAAATTTTAAGGTGCATAATGCGCGCACACCAATGTTTCATTTTATATCGGTTGTTTTTTGACGAGCTTACACTATCTATGTATTAGAAACTACTCACACTTTTTTATAAAAATTGATATAAATGGATAACAAGTTATGTCAAATATTTTGTTCCGGCTATACCGGAAGTGAACAGCAACTTCGTTACTTTAAATAGAACACCCTCTATATTATTAACTTTTTGGATTCTACGTTAAATTTTAATGTTGCTATATTCAGAATACCTTGTACCTAAAATGTATACTTATTTCATGAAATGTTCCTCAGTAAGCCGCCTGGGAACCAAATGCGCACAATTTGTGCATTTGCAAATTTTCAGATCTAATTTTGTTAAAAGTTGTTCTATCCACGTTCAGAAATTCCAATGCTAAAGTTGAATTTTGAATCTCCGGTCTTCCCGAACCTTTTCGTTCACGATATTAACCAAATGTTCTATGATCGCGGTTTATCTTGAATATTTCCCCGTCCGTCTTTGAAAGATCTCACTCACTTAGGCACTTTGCTGTCACTCGTTGCATTGGAGCCATAAACTTTATGTATCTGTAGATGAATGTCCGCTGCTAAAATGTTTCCTGCTGTCAAAAACCGAATCACTGACCGTATTTCAGAGTCGGCGTGCTTATCAAGTGTTTTAAAAATTTTAAACTGATACTGTAAAACAGCACACTGCAACAATACTAATACAGATGGCGTCTTTTGATGAACAAGGTATACCGGTAGTTGGTACGCATGCGCGTTTTAATGTTCGTGCAACATTCGATTAGCTTCAGTGATTCGGATCTTCTTTGCCACATAAACCTCGTAGGTCGAAAATATTAAAAAATATTACACGAAAGAAATAGATAACGCAGTTGTTATTAGTTAAAAATATACAATTGAACTTCTGTTACCTTCATTTCTAGGATTCCAGTAATTCAATAAACTATTCTGTTTCCTTTGAAGCAGCGGAAAAGCTACTCGTATTAAAATTTTAATTTATATGATATTCTAAAAAATCCGCATTATTAACGACCCGAAGTAAATTTGTCGGGACACCGGCACAGAAATTATAAAACTTGAACACATGGGGTCCCTATAATAGACACAATAACCTATACACAGTAAAACATTCTATATATTGCCATTGGCTTATATATTTTTGATAGTATAATATGAAAACTGATGCAGCACAAAATGTTTTAATTATTTTAATTAAATTAAATAAATTAAAAAAAAGTTTAATTTAAAAATTATAACGTTGACAGCAAAATTGCTTAATATATTAAGTAAACGAGCTTTTTGAATGCCTAAAAACATTCCTCTCCCGCTTTCCAATTACGTTATTTAATTATAGAAGAATTGTAACAGTCTTTGTTATATGGGGCAAGCACGAGCGGAATTTACTAACCACACCATTAAATCAATCTCAAACTCAGTTAAGTTTATTTTACGAGCTTGTTAAAGTTTAGAGATAAAGATTTTTGCCGTAAGGTGTAAACTGACCAAGAATATTTAAAATTTCAGTGTCCAAATGACACTTATAAAATATACTACGTGCATCAACTCCATAGCTCGTTGTACTCAAGAAGGTAGGTATCTTATTAACTTGAAAAATAATTAAGTAGATTCTTTAACGGGTAGTTTATTTATGCAATAATAATACTGTAATAATTGTTTTTATCAAAAACCTATTATTTTCAAATTCTAATATATATTATGAATGAGTGTGGCTGATTCTTAAAAACTGTCGAATGTGCTTATTTTTCTTATAGAAAAATATCATAATTCGCAAAATATAAGAATATGAATATTCGTAATGTCTAGTATATATACCTATAGACATTTTGAGTTTAAAATTTTTAGGTCCTTAAAAATGAGCAAATACTATCGTCCACTAGTAATGACAAACCTATGGCACGCGTGCTACTTGTGATACACGAATGTTTTATTTTTGTAATTTTGGTAATGGAAAAACTTATAATAATTTAAAATTCTTTATTATTACAGAAAAAATGTTAGAGTGTATGGTGACTTTCCAATTGTAGGCACAGTGTGCACACAATGAAGCACGGTATGTGTCAGAGAAAAGGTATTGCAATGCTCTAAATGAACGTTCGTTAGTACAAGAATTGAATTGCAGAGAATGTAAACAAAGTAAATAAAATTGAAAAAATAGCATAATCTGTACACCATTATGAAACCAGAAATTTGAAAAAAGTAAGTTAATTAGGTATATGTCAATATTTGATAATTGGCCGAAACACATTTCCAGCATTTTTCTAAAATTTTAATATAATATTTAAACTTAATAGTATTTTTATATTGTAGTACAATATTTTATTTATATGTGTACACACTTTGCTAAGTTTATGTTTGGTTTACAATTATCAAAAAAATGACAGAAGTACTAAATGTCATATATCTTGTCAGGAGAATTTTCAATTTCGTGTAAATTTGTGATTATGAATTAAAGATTTAATAATAAATTACAAAGACTTCACTATTTTTACATTATATGGATATAGACCTGAAACTATTTTACATTTTATTTAGAATCGTATGATTTTGAATACGTGAATTTTTATTTTAAATCAAGGAGAATCGTTAACGCGTCATTAGCCTGCCGAAGTGTAAATTTGAATTTTCCACGTTTTAAATTAATGCGGCAAAAGACTAAGTTGCGCATATAGCTAGACGCGGTGTCCATGAGTATGATTGGTGAAGAGGAAAACGCTATGTCGGCAGTTGGTCCGGTGTTGTAGACAAATGTGACGTGTTTGGCTTGTGGTTCACACACTTTGTCATTAGTCTGTGAATCTATTAAGAGTGAAAATGTAAGTAAATAATTCTGTTTTTTTGTACTAAATCATCATGTCTAGCGGTATAGTTCATATTACCTTATGATTTTATTGCTATTTTTGATAATGTAGTGTATATAAATTATAATGTGCGTTTTCGTCATTTTCCTGTCGTCATTTTCCTGTCATTTTCGTGTCAGAATAATGACGCTGTAGGCAGGAAAATGACTAAGGCTTTATATATATATCCATATATATGGTATTTATATATATTATATATATCTGTGTGTGGGTGGGTAAGTCTATTAAATAGATATTAAAACTTCATAAAACTAGACCAAAAATATAATAAAATTTTGTACTCTTTTTCGGCCGATTATCAAATATTGACCCATATATTAAAGATTTATATTTACCACTATCTAGAATTACTGTTAGTACTTTCGCTTTCACAGGTACAACGCAATTTTTTTTTACAGTGATTTGCTATGTGCACACAGTGTGCGCGAAATTGTTAATTAAACAGACGAAGATTGTGACTTACGTATACACACCGTCGCTGTGCGTTTGATTGGAAAGCTCCTTTTATCTAAAGTCCATTGTTTTTCGCTTAGGCTATGGCCTTGAACATATTTGCGCGACGGTGGAGTTTCAAGGCCGGGCAAAAGTAATAAACACAAACTGGAAACATTGCACGTCTGCAGCGTCGTTGTGAATTTGGAAACTTCAATCTTATATGTAATAACATCAGACTTGACTCAATGATAATACCTACGTGCCCTTCTTGAATATTTAGTAATAAACAGAGAGTTACCTGTTGCAACAAATAATAGACATCCTTTTAAGCTCCGTTACATTCAACAACGAATGAAGAATGATGAAGTTTTCAGGTTAGACTGTATCCCCGATCTTCGACCAGTTTTCGTCGTTTGTGCAGGCATGACTCATAGCCCAAGAGAAAATCGATGGGCTCTAGATGTATGTAGGTGAGACCGGGGCAGCGAGAATCAGCGAAGTAATTAGAATCGCCCATATAATTTAAAAGTATTATATATTTTGCGTAAAATTTACATCTGAGGATTGGTACTAAATCGTATCGGTACCATGCCATAACCAAAATATTGTTAGTTGTGAAATACTATAAGAAAAACAATTTTTGTGATTAGTTTATATGAATTTTTTAAAACTATGTTGTCTAATGTTACACTACTAATCGACTTTTAAGAAAAAATAAGTTTATAGTAGTGATTCGCATTAAAACAACTACAAATCTAACCTAAATGTTTACTAATAAATTGACATTTAACTAAGTTAACGATGGCTTTCTGTCTTTGCTAAATTTGGGTAAATGACGATTATTAACTTTAGGGTAGATAGCACCACGCTCATGATTACCCCGTATTTTAATCTAGGTTAAGAAAAGTGCAGAAGAAAACTATTACCTCTCAAGAAAGGTACAATGTACAAACAGCTGCAGAAAGAAAGACTAAAATTGTAAAACCAAATAAGGTTGACGAAAATAACGAAGAAGCAATAGTGATGACGACGACAGCGGTGATTTTTAATTTTTTGTCATAGCTCATACAGATAGAGTAGCTATAAATAAGGATGGATTAAATGTTTAGCATGTTGCCAGGATGCTCACAAACAATGCGCAGAATTTGATAATGATTATATTTAGTTTATCTATGCCTTTGGCCATTAATTTTCTGTTTTGACCAGATTCACAAGTCCTGGAACACTTCTGCGCATGCGCATTAAGATATTTGCGCAACTGCTTGCTGCTTAAGTTTGGGGGAGGAGTCCCGTGCATGCGCCAAAGTGTTCCAGAACTTGTCAATCCACACTACTTTACCAGTTTTGATATGATGGACTCCAATATACGGAATATAGAAGACCAAACGATGCCCATGACTTGTTTATATTTCTTTTAAAATTGTATAGTTTTTTCTTGTTTTGTTATAAAATCAAATGTGTACAGCATATTGTTTCATGCATTTAACATGTTCATTAAAAATTTTATAGAAAAAAATATTAACCGATCCTTGCTGCCCCAGCCATGTGAACAAAGTGTTCAAAAATAATGACAACATTGTAATCGTATACACCGTGCCACATATTATTATGAAAAAAATGTAATATTTTGGGCGGAAAATAAAAAAAAATTACCACCGATGTACTAAATTTATTAATGGTGACTTTATACCGTTTAATTGAACAAGAAAATTGCATACGAAATATTTTAAAAATCACGCTTGTATACTTGATGTATTCATTATTTGAAAATTAATAAGTAGCTATTGAGCTTTAAAAAGGTCTTCCCAAATATGGCGAACGGTGAAAATATCCCATTAAAGTGAAATAAAATATAAATTAAACACATTCCATTATGAACTAAAGAAAGCTATACAGTCATTCTGACACGCGACCATAATTTAAGAGGCGTTTTAAATGTTATACAATACTTTACAATTAAAAAGAACTTCATATGTTTATCAAAGAAAATATAAAAGAATTCAATATTTTTGCGAAATTGCATTTAATTACGTATCCAATGTGTCGAAAAGTATATATCTAATTAATTTTAAACATAACTATACTTGATCAAATACCAATATATATAGGTATATGTATAATGTATATATAATATTAATTCAATGGAAACGATATAAAACTATTTTCATAGATTTGTGAAAATAAAATAGACTAATTTTCATTTAGTTAAGTAATATAGTACAATAAATTATTTATTTCCCATTTTTTGTCAATTTTTATATGTATGTAATAAATACTTGTATATTATCGAAAGATAGGTATAATAGAAACAATTATTGTATAAAGTATATGATGCAAAACATTTTTTAAAGTATTTTTGAATAAGTTAAACAAATACTGGAACATTTAATGTTATAATATCTAAAATATCACACTGATACAAAAAATATCTTTTTTATTAATCAGAACAATGTTAATAACGTGTTTCACAATTTATCTATTCGTAAATTTATTCATTTTGTAAAAATTCAATTACTTAGTTTCTGCAATATTGTATTTTAAAATATATTTGAATTGCTATGTGTGTATTAATCTGTAGCAACTGTGACTAAGTCTAATTTAGTGATTCCACAGAGGATCAATTTTTATATTTATTCAGCTACCAAAAATCATAATTTAGTTTTAAAAATTTTATTTTTTTACAATTATCTGATATGACTCTGTACTTTAGAGATACATAAGTGGTTATTTTTGTACATATATGTAACTCTTTGGTTGTGTTAATGAATGTTTCTCAAAATTTGACCTATAAACTTATTCACAGTTCCTACATTTATATTCGTATATCTAAATATGTAGTAAATCATATTATTTACGAGTAGATGAAAGTAATTATTGATGAAGTAAAATGGTTATCTCCTTTTCCTTATTTTCTAGTTATGCGATTTAGCATTCCTTTTACTTGCAAATCAAATTAATATTTACAGGACAAATTCGTAATGTTTTGATACCTTGATAATCGTAATTGTAACTTTCCACGTTAATGTTCTCAACCCAGCATCACATATCGTTTATTTACATAATGTCGATGTAATGCGTTAATCAAAAGAAAACCCGCAAGTGGTACAATAAATAAGAATCTCGCTTCATATAAAGTTCCTTATTAAGAATGCACGCCTATGTCTCGTATGCTAAATTGGATTGTGTTCAAAAGTTTTGAATAATGTAGAACTGAATTTAAATACAAGCGTGCTGAGATTTAGTAAGCATTATAAGTCATAAAATATATAGATTATGGCAGATATTTTGTTCTAATATTTACTCTTTTCTGTTTTACAATAATTTTGTCTATCAGAATATCATTATCATTTTTAATGGATGAAATGTATCCGCTATTTTCGGAATTATCTTGTTATTGTTACTAGTTGTCAGCCCAAGTAAATTAATACGGGATATAAATATTACAAAAATTAGTTTTTAATTAACTATGCTGCTATTTTAGCAACATAAACGTTTTTTAAATTTAAACATCAGCGACACATTTTATTTTATTAATTTTTTGATATAGGGGAGACCGGGGTTGGAAGTCACAATTTTTTTCTTTTGTATTTATAGAGCCCATTGTCTTAATTAATCAATGACATTTATATATTAATAGATAGTGTATTTATTCTAGTTAAAAAAAAATAAAGACTTTTCCTTTATCATTATCTAAAGAAAACATATTATAATTTTTATGAAAAAGAAAAGTGCAACTTTTAACCCCGTGTCAGGGATGGTTGTCATAGTGTCTGGGGTAGGTAATCACCTGCTAAATAAAAGGTAAAATACAAAACAAGAAAGCAAATACCTATTCTATTCCTAACCTATTCTATCTAACGAACTTAGGTTATGATAGCAAAAATGACAAATGTATAATTACAGCCAATTGAATATGTAGTAAAACCCCTGGAAACCAATAAAAAAGGCCGCACATATTCATGGTTGCTTTGCACAGGTGACAACTAGCCCCGTTAACTTGAGTCAACTTTCCCCAACACAGTTTTGGACAACTAACTCCCAAAATAAATTTAAATCAACGATCATTTAAGAAACCATATGAAGGATATCATGAAGCATATCCTAAACATCATAAATACATGAAAAAGTATATCACTATGCAAAAATTTAAATATACTTACGAGACTCTAAAACAGATTCACAAAAAATTATTTTTACTGTACGAAAAAAACGAACGCATATATTTCTTTTACGGTATTTCAGAACGAACTGAAGTGAAGTACGCAAGGAGGTATTGTGCTCGGGCTTCTTTGACACGGGTAAACAAATTTATTAATTCATTAGGTTTGCTGTGATGGCTTTTGTGACAACCTACCCGTGACACAACCATACCCGGTCTCCCCTACCTTCGGTCTTCAGGGATCTTTTTGTACACGGTATAGCCCAAATCTTCTGGGATTACTGATGGTCGACCTAATCGCATTTTATCATGAACATTTTCCCGTCATTCCTTTAAAGCTCTCACACACTTACGCATTATTCTGTCACTCATCGCATTGGGGCCATACACTTCTTTTATCTGTTAATGAATTTCTGCTGCTGAAACGTACCTTGCTGTCAAAAACTGAATCACTAACCGTATTTCACAGTCGGCGGTATAATCAATTGTTTTAAACAATTTGAAGTGACACTGAAAACAGCACACTGCAACAATATTAATACAAATGGCGACGTTTGACGAGCAAGGAATTCCGGTAGAATGTACGCATGCGCATGTCATTGTTCACCCGACATTTGATTAGCTATGCCAATTTATACCTTACTTTCCAAATAAGCCTCGTATTATGTGAATAACAATGAAAAGCAAAACATAGAAAAAGAGTGTTCATTATTTTCCGTAAAAATAACAACAATTTGCAAAGTTGAAATGCATAAAGTTATAAAAATCAGCATTTAAGTATCGCTAGATACTTGATAAAAAATTCTTTAGTAAACATTATATTAATAATGTTATTTATTGCAACATGATGCGTTGTTAAGGCATTTGCTGTGAAATCGGAAATTAATACTCGATTGTTGACCATTGTGCAATTAGAAAATGTCAACTTTGCAAAATGCCCAAAACCAAATGTTAGAATGCCCAATTGCCGACTCTCTTCGGAATCTAAGTATTTGTTTCTGTTCGGATGGAAATATAACTATTTAATTTGGTAATTGTGTGAATTTACTACATGAGGCTAACATATACATTAGGGTGGTCGTTAAATTTTTTTTTCCAAAGCATAGTTGTTGATTTCTGAGTACTAACTGGTCATAAGTCAAATTTTAAAAAGAAACGGATAGTTATCTAAGTACTCAAGATTAACAAAGGAATATACCAGTAACAAGAATTTACCTTTCCAGCCAAAAATACATTCCCCGTGCGCGTGTGTCTGCACTTGAAACTTGATTGTCACACAAATTTCAATTTATTGTTTTCAGTAGAAGTAATTACAAAAAATATATTTTTGTGTTTTCTACTTAATATTTTGCAACGATTGCGATGGATTCATGTAATTCAAGTACGAGTTGTTATATTCTGACGTACTTAAAGTTTTATAATTTTATTTTACAGCATTGTACAATTTTAAAAATTCCATAATATTTTTTTGTTGATTTCTTTGTTTAAATGTCATTTTCTTATATTATCGCCTCCGATCGCCTAATGTTTCTTTTGGTTTTAAATACATATTTTAAGTGCGGGTAGCTGCGGATGTTCGACTTAAAGGTCTTTTAAGGTTGAAGTTATAAAAAAAATATTTTTTTTTCAAATTTAAAAAGTTCAATTTTTTTTGTTTTGGGTATCTCTCGCGTAATTTTCTTTTTAAATTAATATTTGCAAAACATGTTTATTATACAAGGAACTATACTATATCACAAAATATCTTATAAAAAAACAAAATGCAATGTAAAATATTTTTGACCACCTAAATTCCTTTAATCGACCACTGTGCGACGGTCCAAAAAAACCTTCCTTTTGATGAAAAAATACGGGGGATTTTTTAAAATTTTTTTTAACAAAAATAACACGTGCCTCAATACAATCTAAGTTCATTTTTTTAATAATATCGTAGTTTTTTGTAAGTATCTCTTAACGTAATCGGATTTGAGTAAAAGTTATACAAGCAATTTTCTAGGACATTCAATACTATATAAAAAAGTTCTTTTTCATTTTCTTCATGAAATTTATATTTATGGAGATATTCTTAATAATAAATTCATTAACTCCATATAGTCAAAATTTTAAGACCTACAAACGTCATTTTTTTAAGTATAAAATTTTTTGTAACAACTAGAAATAATTATTATAGTTTTACGAAATTATGTATATTTCAGAAAGAATGACGTTTGACGATCTTAAAATGTTGACTATATGAAGTTAATGAATGTATTATTGAGAATATCTCTATAAATATAAATTTCATGAAGAAAATGAAAAGACCTTTTTTGTAGAGAATTAAATTTTCTACAAAATTGCTCCTATAACTTTTTTCCAGATCCGTATTCTTTAAGAGATACTGACAAAAAACTACGATTTTATCAAAAAATAAACTTAGATTGTCTTGAGGTACGTGTTATTTTTGTAAAAAAATTAAAAATTCCCCGTATTTTTCATCAAAAGAAAGGTTTTTTTGGACCGTCCAAAAAAAAATTTTAACTACCACCCTAATATACATATATCTATGCTTGCCTCGAACTATGGTCTATATGAAAAATTAAACGCCTCATTTAAAATACATTTATTGTTTCCCGAGATTATTGGTAACAAGCGCTTTCGACGACTTGATTTTATACTAAGTGTGTATAGATGTATCATATTTAATTGAATATTCTATTTGTATAGTCTTTAAGTATTCTTTTATTTTTTTGCTTATTAAATTTGTCTCGATAGGCACGTCATTTAGATTGAAATTTTTCAATATTAAAAAGCATTATGTTCCAATGGATATGCATATTACCTATAAAAAACATCCACTTTTAACACTTAATCTGACAACTAGATATAAATCCTTAAAACCTTACCTATCGCATTACAGGTTACGGTGTAATTCATAAAAAATAATACATGGAAAATTCTCTAGCTTATTCGTATACTAATTAAATACCTTTGGATAATTGTAGGTCATTTAAAAGCAATTTGAAAATAAAAGTAATTAATTTCTTAGGTGGTCTAATTCCTTAACTTGATATTAATTGGATGTCACTATAGTTCACATATTAAGACGTGCTTAAAATTATAAAACGAGTTACGTTGTTTCAACTGTCTATGCTTGAGGTATACACAAAACATTATTATTGGTAAAAAATATTAAAAACATTTTAAACGCACCCTGGTGCTAATTGATTGTTTCAGGGCGTGGAGCCGTCTCGTATAAATTA
This sequence comes from Sinopyrophorus schimmeli, assembly GCA_036325965.1. Taxonomy (NCBI): domain Eukaryota; kingdom Metazoa; phylum Arthropoda; class Insecta; order Coleoptera; family Elateridae; genus Sinopyrophorus; species Sinopyrophorus schimmeli. The sequence continues at coordinate 10,525,466 of JARFIZ010000314.1, read as the reverse complement.
ATTGTATGTTAGTTTTTGAAATTAATACGACAGGCTAATTAATGTAAAGGGTTAAGCATAAATAACACAGACTGAGCTTGAAGTATTATATTCCTCCGCAAATAATTCTTGGAACAATTTTTTACTCAATCTTCCTATGATTATACATTGTTATAACAAATGTAGTTATTTAAAACTTTACAGAACTGCTAAGAACACCAATAAGTTTTAAAACTATCTAATCTAAAATGGTCTATCAGTCGCTACATTTATACACTTATATCTAATTCATTTCATAATACTAACTCAAAAATTCTTTTGAGCTATGGGGATGCAGTAAGCCTTCCAACACCAAAATATTACAGAGCTTTCAATCGGAGACATTACGCGTCCTAACCGATGCACCTTAGTATGTTAGCAATCAAACCCTCCACCACAACCTCAAAATCCCATTTATCTCGGAGGTCATTAAGAATCATGCGATCAAAAGCAGGATGCGCACCTTAACTCATAGCAACCCAATTGTCAACAACCTCTACCCTCGCTAGCCCTTGGATAGAAGATTGAAGAGACAATGGCCAGAAGATCTTATTGAGTAAATCGTGGAGACCCGTCAATGGATAGTGCCCTGCCATGCCATACCACAGTTCCACATCCAATCATTTACCTATTACTTTGCTTATTGAAGTAGATTGTAAATTTGCAGTTAAACAATAAAAAAAAAATGTTTAAACATTTGAATACCTATGATTACATTTTGCAACTCAAACATCAATTAACATGATAACACCAGTACATAACAAAAAGTTGTCTGTACATTTGACCAGACGCATCTATTTATATGTATTTTGATGCGCTGAATTCAAATCAGAAGTCTGTTTGGCCCGTACAACCTCAAAATTTTGAGTAAATTCCGAAAAATTGAAATTTGTTGGCCAATTTAAGCAGTTTTTCGCAATTTACAAAAAATTTTGAAGGTGTACGGTCCAAACGGACTTTGGAATTAGATTCAGCGCATCAAAATACATATAGATAGATGGGTCTGGTCAAATGTACAGACCACTTTTTTTTGTATGTTGGTGATATTTTTTGACATTTTCTACTACTTTATTACTATTTTTTTCAATTTTTGATAAATATATGAATGATCAAGATTAACAGATTCTAAATTTATATTCATCTCATTAAAATATATGTATAAAAAAGATACTTGATCTAGTTCAATAAAATTTTCTTCATATTCATAACTGCAATTCTTAGCAGTTTTTTGCAATTTAATTAAAATTTTGAAGGTGTACGGACCAAATGGATTTTGGATTTATATTCAGCGCATCAAAATACATATGGATAGATGGGTCTGGTCAAATGTATAGACCACTTTTTCTTGTGTGTTGGTGTAATTAATGTAAAATTAATATAAATATGAGGACATTAACTTAAGAAAACTTAAATAGAAAATATAATATATATATAGAGTAAAACGTCCAGTGAATGACCTATTTGTTGTATCGAGAGATACTTTAATATAAAAAATAGTAAACAAATTAATAATCTCACAACCACCGTTACAGTTGAAATGAGATATTTTTTTTAAGCATTAAAGAAAACATTATCACAATTTCATCATAAACTTTGTAATATTAACTATAAAGATCTAGAATCATTTGACCACGGCAGCACTCAAGAGCTATATGAGCGAAGGTTAACGGACAAGCTAACAGCGAAAAACATAACAGAAGATAGTATAGACGAAAGCTGGGAGAAAATAAAAGAATGCATCCGCGAAGCGGCTGAAGAATCCATAGGTAAAAGAAGAATAAAAGTTAACGCACATAAAAATAATAAATCATGGTTCACCCAAGAAGTAAAAATACTAGCGGAAGAAAAAAAAAGGAGCTATCTAGAGTACAAGAGCCAGCAAACTCAAGAAAGCTACAATAAATATAAAGAAACAAGTAATAGGGTTAACGCAGAAATTAGAAATATTAAAAGAGGATATTGGGAGAAATTTACGAACGACATGCAGCATGACATGTAAGGAGCTCAGAGAAAAGTATGGAAAATGCTAAAAAATCAAAAAAAGCCCATAAATGAATACATTCAGACAAAAACCGTAACACTTGAAGAATGGAAAGCTTACTTTAAAAGCCTCTATGATAACAACCAAGAACACGATACACATAACGTGGAAGAAGAAGAAGCAAATAGAAACGAAGAAACAATAACAGAGGAAAAAGTCGCAAATAGAATGAAAAAGTTAAAAAACAGAAAGGCACCAGGGATCGACAGCATACCTAATGAGCTGATAAAATATGGAGGTAGAACACTCGCAAGAACGCTAACACAGCTGTATAATAAAATAATGAGAACGGGAATAATACCAGATGACTGGCATTACCATACCAATATTTAAGAAAGGACAGAAGACCAACCCAGAGAATTATAGAGGAATAACTTTACTATGTTCAAGTATGAAGCTATTTACAGGCATTATAAAAGACAAATTGGAAAGCCGAATCGAAAACAACGATGAACAACAAGGCTTTCGCAGAAACAGATCCACAACTGACGCACTATTCATAATCCGACAAATAAAGGAAAAAGCTATCGAATACAACTACCCGCGTATGTATGCTTCATTGACCTAACAAAAGCATTTGACAAAGTCTTGCTATCAGACATTATCAAAATACTTAAAGAAAAGGGAAGCTCGCAAGCCATCGTAAATGTAATTTATCGTCTCAACACAGGGAACAACGAGAATGTGAGCAGCAGACCAAATAACAGAAGAAATACCCACCACAAAAGGAATCAGACAGGGAGACAGCCTCAGCCCATTTCTCTTCAATATTATTATGGATGAAATCATTAACAAGGTAAATACACTAGGACGGGGGTATAAAATAAATAACAGGCCCATAAGCACCTTATGTTACGCGGATGATGCGGTGTTGATGACGGAAACGGAGGAAGATCTACAAAGATTGCTACAAACTTTCTACCAGGCGGCTACATCTTTCAATATGCGGATCTCCACTACAAAAACAAAATGCATGACTTTCTCTAAAGCGCCATTAAGATGCAAGCCAGTCGTAAATGACGAGATTATAGAGCAGGTCCTGACCTTTAAATACCTGGGAGCAGATATAACCAGCAGTAATGACCCAGTAAAAGAGCTGAAAGGACAGATTAACAAAGCTTCCGTAGTGTCAAGATGTCTGAGAGACATCGTCTGGAACAACAAATATATACACATCGATAGTAAAACACGTATATACAAAACATGCGTGGGACCAATTCTGACTTACGGCATAGAAACAAGGGCAGACACAAATAAAACAAAAAGTATGCTAAGAACAGCTGAAATGCGAACCCTAAGGATGGTAGCAGGAAAGACGTTAAGGGATAGAGAGAGAAATGAAACAATCCGAAGAGAATGTAAAGTGGATGATATAGTTAGGTGGGGAAGAAGCCGAAGGAGATACTGAAGAGAACATGTGGGAAGAATGAAAAACGACAGGATAGCATATACAGTGCAACACGGTACACCAGCAGGTCGACGTCCGTTAGGAAGACCACCGAAACGATGGAGGGACAGCTGGAACTCCACATCACAGGAAAACCAGAACTAAAATAGGCAACCCTGAAATAAACAGACCAGAAGGTCTAAAGAAAAGAAGAAGAAGAAGAAGAAAAAGAACTATAAAGATTATAAAATGAGAAGTCCAGTGAATAACGACTTTCATCTAAGGAATGGCCAGAAATAGCCCAGTAAATGACCGATTAATTGAATCGTCTATTAAAAATAAATTTATAAAATTTGACCAAAAAATTTGTAAACAATAATAAAATTTTCAATAAATATATCTAAACATATACATCGTCAATATAGGAGAGAGTAACCTATATTGGACCACTTTTGACATAATGGTACATATCACCAAATTCTTTCGAGTTATAAAAATGAAACATAGGTCACATTAAAGCTTTATTCAGTAACTACATAATATCCATCTGTTAATATTGTAGCATAGTCGCAATTAGTAAAAAATCGTTATTTATTTAAGGTTGTATTTCGATCCAATTAATGCAACCGGTACTTTAAATTGAACTACCAGGCTCCTAAATTGTACCGCATCTAAAAAACATCGAATAGAAAAAATAATACACAATATAGGATCATTATCACTTATATTTATTCTTTAAATGTAATAAATCTTTAAAAAAAACAATATTACTTTAGACAGTTTTTGGAATTCTTATTTACCAAAGCATCAATATTCTCCAAAAGTGTAATGCTTGATGCGCTAATGATGACCAAAAGGATGCCAGTTTTTATGATATCTAGCTTTTCAAAAGTGCAGTTATTTCCATTTTACACCTTGTGAAACGCTATTGATACCCAAAATTTGACAACTTTAAAATACTATTGAGACGCTATGTTATTTTTGAAATATAGATAACTTTGATGACTTGTTGAAACGCTATTCCAGACAAAAAATTAAAAATTGTACATTTCAAGCGCTATTGTTGTGATAAATTTTAGGTCGGCCATCAATGTTGTGGCACTAAGCTTTCAATTCCGACTCTTGAAACGCTTGGTGCCCAAAACTTGATTAACCCAAGAAAGAACAAAAGACATGAGAACCTCGATTTCCTATTGATGCGCTAAACTTCGACGCGGGTACGTTGTTAGTTTTAGATGATTTAAAATTAATTTAAATTTTATATCAAGAGCAGTTCCATTAATTGGACCGGTACAATTTAGGAACTCGGGAGCGGTCCAATATCCGGACCATGGTATGTTTACAATTTGTCATAAAAAATAAAAACATAACTTCATCAGATTTGTATTCGTTTACCAGTACACAAAACAATATAAAATGTACTCTCATATAAAATGTCTTATAAAATTATAACTCACCGTTACGATGAATAAGCTCCTTAGACAATACAACCAAAATTAACATAAATACAGCTCAAAAACAATTTTTTCTACCACAGTTATATAATATTGTCAAACGCCGATACAAAATGTCAGAGTGCTAGTGTCACTCCGTTTGCCTCTTTTTTTGTTGCCAATGTAAAAAATAGTGTTAATTGGTAGAAATACAGAAGTGGTACAATTTAAGCACCGGTTCAATATAGGTTACTCTCCCCTATCTACGTATGTATATTTTCAATTTTTATTATTGTTCATACTTTATTTCAATTTTTTTTTTCGTGAAGGTGACACTGGTCGATTTGTAGATTGTCAATTGGTGACTGTTGATAATGACAAATGAAGAGCTTACTTTGTTATAGAACTACCATGCCTATAATTATAAAAACAAGTTTCTAATATTACATAGCGAACCTCTATATTTAAACCATATAGACCACATTTGTTACTGACAGTTTAATAACTTTTATTTAATTATGAACGAAACAACGGAGCCTCCGAATCGATGCAAAAGATTTATCATTTTATTACCGCTTCAGTTAAAACTCAGCAGGAATACATCAGTAATGAATAAATAAATATGCAAAGCATCAAAACACATTCTTAAACTAATAGGATATTCAAAATCTGCAAATTCATAAAACTGATAATTTAACAAGAGAGCATTTAATTAAGTAAGTATTAACCAAATTATCTAAACATACTAATGTTTAGTGACATTTTATAATAATTTATAAAAATTAATATACAAGTACATTTGTGTACAGTTAAGAAAATACGATACATATTGTTTGTCTAAAATATTTCTAAAAGAAAGATTTACTGGTGGTTATTAGTTTAAATATTTTGCCTTTAAAAAACAAAACAAAAACTGTTTACAGACCACCTTGTAGGCCCATTAGACGAAATCGCCCAATAATTATCAATTACAGAAAATAAAAGAAAATTCAACGCTACATAACCGTAAGCAAGGCTGGCAAACGTTAATTGAATTGTATACTTTCAGAAAAAAATAAGGTATATCTTAATGACTTAAATAATTAATTATATATTGTAAAATAAACTTTAGCTCATAATTTAACCACACGTCTGATGTTTTAATTATTTACGCCAATTTTAAGGATATAATTATGTAAATAATTTGAAATTACCCAGAATCACATAATTTTATTTCTTTTTTAAACTTATAATAACAAAAAAGGTGTAATAAGTAGGTACTACATTATAATTATAATTTATTATATTAATACTTATTAATCTGTTAAGTAATTGCTTTTCTTCTCAATTATTTTCTCACTAGCAAAATATATAAAATACTAAAAATACATGGTAACTTTATTTATTAATAAGCAGTTACCTTTTTTAGATTGCACATAAAATGAAAGCAATCAGAGAAAATAAGTTAGAAATTTAAAAAAAGTTTATTAGAACTCTAATCAAAATACTTATTTTGTTTTAGATAATTTAAAATGAGAAGTCCAGTGAATAACGACTTTCATCTAAGGAATGGCCAGAAATAGCCCAGTAAATGACCGATTAATTGAATCGTCTATTAAAAATAAATTTATAAAATTTGACCAAAAAATTTGTAAACAATAATAAAATTTTCAATAAATATATCTAAACATATACATCGTCAATATAGGAGAGAGTAACCTATATTGGACCACTTTTGACATAATGGTACATATCACCAAATTCTTTCGAGTTATAAAAATGAAACATAGGTCACATTAAAGCTTTATTCAGTAACTACATAATATCCATCTGTTAATATTGTAGCATAGTCGCAATTAGTAAAAAATCGTTATTTATTTAAGGTTGTATTTCGATCCAATTAATGCAACCGGTACTTTAAATTGAACTACCAGGCTCCTAAATTGTACCGCATCTAAAAAACATCGAATAGAAAAAAGAATACACAATATAGGATCATTATCACTTATATTTATTCTTTAAATGTAATAAATCTTTAAAAAAAACAATATTACTTTAGACAGTTTTTGGAATTCTTATTTACCAAAGCATCAATATTCTCCAAAAGTGTAATGCTTGATGCGCTAATGATGACCAAAAGGATGCCAGTTTTTATGATATCTAGCTTTTCAAAAGTGCAGTTATTTCCATTTTACACCTTGTGAAACGCTATTGATACCCAAAATTTGATAACTTTAAAATACTATTGAGACGCTATGCTATTTTTGAAATATAGATAACTTTGATGACTTGTTGAAACGCTATTCCAGACAAAAAATTAAAAATTGTACATTTCAAGCGCTATTGTTGTGATAAATTTTAGGTCGGCCATCAATGTTGTGGCACTAAGCTTTCAATTCCGACTCTTGAAACGCTTGGTGCCCAAAACTTGATTAACCCAAGAAAGAACAAAAGACATGAGAACCTCGATTCCCTATTGATGCGCTAAACTTCGACGCGGGTACGTTGTTAGTTTTAGATGATTTAAAATTAATTTAAATTTTATATCAAAAGCAGTTCCATTAATTGGACCGGTACAATTTAGGAACTCGGGAGCGGTCCAATATCCGGACCATGGTATGTTTACAATTTGTCATAAAAAATAAAAACATAACTTCATCAGATTTGTATTCGTTTACCAGTACACAAAACAATATAAAATGTACTCTCATATAAAATGTCTTATAAAATTATAACTCACCGTTACGATGAATAAGCTCCTTAGACAATACAACCAAAATTAACATAAATACAGCTCAAAAACAATTTTTTTCTACCACAGTTATATAATATTGTCAAACGCCGATACAAAATGTCAGAGTGCTAGTGTCACTCCGTTTGCCTCTTTTTTTGTTGCCAATGTAAAAAATAGTGTTAATTGGTAGAAATACAGAAGTGGTACAATTTAAGCACCGGTTCAATATAGGTTACTCTCCCCTATCTACGTATGTATATTTTCAATTTTTATTATTGTTCATACTTTATTTCAATTTTTTTTTTCGTGAAGGTGACACTGGTCGATTTGTAGATTGTCAATTGGTGACTGTTGATAATGACAAATGAAGAGCTTACTTTGTTATAGAACTACCATGCCTATAATTATAAAAACAAGTTTCTAATATTACATAGCGAACCTCTATATTTAAACCATATAGACCACATTTGTTACTGACAGTTTAATAACTTTTATTTAATTATGAACGAAACAACGGAGCCTCCGAATCGATGCAAAAGATTTATCATTTTTATTACCGCTTCAGTTAAAACTCAGCAGGAATACATCAGTAATGAATAAATAAATATGAAAAGCATCAAAACACATTCTTAAACTAATAGGATATTCAAAATCTGCAAATTCATAAAACTGATAATTTAACAAGAGAGCATTTAATTAAGTAAGTATTAACCAAATTATCTAAACATACTAATGTTTAGTGACATTTTATAATAATTTATAAAAATTAATATACAAGTACATTTGTGTACAGTTAAGAAAATACGATACATATTGTTTGTCTAAAATATTTCTAAAAGAAAGATTTACTGGTGGTTATTAGTTTAAATATTTTGCCTTTAAAAAACAAAACAAAAACTGTTTACAGACCACCTTGTAGGCCCATTAGACGAAATCGCCCAATAATTATCAATTACAGAAAATAAAAGAAAATTCAACGCTACATAACCGTAAGCAAGGCTGGCAAACGTTAATTGAATTGTATACTTTCAGAAAAAAATAAGGTATATCTTAATGACTTAAATAATTAATTATATATTGTAAAATAAACTTTAGCTCATAATTTAACCACACGTCTGATGTTTTAATTATTTACGCCAATTTTAAGGATATAATTATGTAAATAATTTGAAATTACCCAGAATCACATAATTTTATTTCTTTTTTAAACTTATAATAACAAAAAAGGTGTAATAAGTAGGTACTACATTATAATTATAATTTATTATATTAATACTTATTAATCTGTTAAGTAATTGCTTTTCTTCTCAATTATTTTCTCACTAGCAAAATATATAAAATACTAAAAATACATGGTAACTTTATTTATTAATAAGCAGTTACCTTTTTTAGATTGCACATAAAATGAAAGCAATCAGAGAAAATAAGTTAGAAATTTAAAAAAAAAGTTTATTAGAACTCTAATCAAAATACTTATTTTGTTTTAGATAATTTAAAAATAAAAGATGTAACACTTAAAATTAATTTTTTAAAAACATTCTTTATTAAATTTTATTGAAATGTGTTATTTTTCGAATTAATGTGATTAGCCCCGGACTAGTACTCATTGGTGACCCAATCGTTTTTTGGCCTTAAAAACATCACAAAAATAATTAATATTTAAACAATTTTTTTGTGCCCAGTCTTTGAACTCATAACAGTGAATCCAGTCTTCATCAAAAGTTTCTTTGCATATGATGCATTCGGTTTCTTTCTCTCGGTCTTTTTGGGAAAAACTTCGAATATTTTTGTGTTTTCAATATTTTTTGCACTATTTGGTTTTTTTGCTTTGACAAATTTATTGTTTTTAGTTTTCTGCTTTTCTTCTAAATTTTGTTTAAATGGAGAAGATGTTAAAATATCGCTCCTATGGGTTTTTTGAGCTCTCGTTGCTAAATGTTTTTTTGATGCATTAGGATATGGTAACAGTTGTTTTAATAAATGTGCTGTGCTGATTGAAAGTACCGGGTCAGTATAGATGTTGACCACCGTTGCCATTCGTACTGGATTTGAAAAATACACAAAATTGACTGAAGTAATACAGTAATTTAACAACTATTTATTTTCATAGTAAATAATAAAGCACCGACAAGTTATTTATTTCAACTGTAGTATAAAGTAACTTTTGAAAAAGATTATTAATTAAGCTAAAATAATGTCCAGGGGTACCCGAGATTTTAGTCTCCAGGGCTACCCGATTCTCAATATTCAACATTTTTATTCAGAGCTCCTAAAATGTATTAGAAATATTTCAAATACTATTACAAAGTTTAAATTTAATGCATTTTCTTCAACTTAAAAAAAATAAATATTCACACTTACATTTTCTAGTTGATAACTTGAAATGAAATCTAACGAGCGCGTTGAAAAATTTTATATTTTACAAACTACTACTTAAATTGTAACAGATTCGGTGTTTACGTGACAACTAAACTGGATTTGTTATTACTCCAAACGACGCCTGTTTTAAAAAAAAAATTACCAATGCAACGTGATTAGTTTTTTGGAAATTCTTATGGAAATATTTTGATTTAGTCCGGCCCTCTTAGTAATTTCAATACTCTACTGCCGTTCTATCTTCAGTAAGATTTATTGTATTAGAACGTATAAAATCGCTTTAAGTTGTAAAATTTTAACTGAATATACACTTTTCAAGAAGAGAAAAATGACGAATTGTATACTGTTTTTAATTTTCTGTGATCTACAATCAACCAATGACTAGAGGTTAACGAAGGCAACTTTAATCCCAGAGCAATTGATAAACTTTTGAAAAGTTGATAGATAAAAATGAAGAACAAAGTGTCATAAAAGATTTTACAACCAAATGTTATTTTATTTACACAGATGGCGCATTTCTTTGATATTATTGACTTATCAAAAAACAAAATGACTTATTTTTATATTGACGTCGAAAGATTGGCATTTTTAATTTTACTTATTTGCATAAAAAGCATTATTACCTTCTTACTACTTACAATGAATTTAGGAATTTATATACAAAAATAAATATAAACTTTTATGTTATTCATAATTATAGTGGGTATATTTAAAATTTAAAAAAGTTAGACAAATAATATTTGTTGCAATGTACCCATACGGCAATACATTTAGTTATACTTTTTAAAATTTATTAAATTAAAAATTAATTATAAATAATATTTTTAATCCCTATCTACAAACCTGAGTTAATTTAAAAAAAATAATTCCATAAATAATAAGTCGGTTTTATTCTAAGAAATACTATTTTTATATACCTACTTATAAATTTATGTATTATAATTTTACTGATGCATGAAACTCTTCATTGAGTTTCCCACCAATTAAACAAACTAAGTAGGTCTACCAATAAAAAGTTAGTTTGTAGCAAACAACTCCCAAAGCTAAATGAAAGTAAGCGTTACCATAAAACATTTAGTAGAAAAGAAAAAAAATTATATACAATTACATAGACATTTACTATGTAACGCACCAAACAGAAATCTTGTAATAAAAGTTTTGGTGGTTTTACTCTTAACAGTTTTCTATAAAAAAAGGTACATTGATAAAAATGTAGTAGCAGTTATATTTTAAACTGTAGGTATAATTATTACAATGAAAACTACCTTGTTATGTGGTAAGTTACAGGACCACCAAATACGAAGACTAATGTGGTGTATTTAGTCTATGTCAGTATGACACCTAAAGCTTTTTATCAAGTATACAAATTATGACACTTTGAAATTCGATGACCCACGAACTTGTCATTAGGAAAAATTAGCATTTTTGACAAACAGCATTTTAACTGATTGCTACATCGCTAACAGTAATGTACTCTTCGCATGAGTTTCATGTATATGTTATGTAGTCTGCGATATACAAACTTTTTGTGTTATAGTTTATGGAAGAATTAAGCTCCATAAATAAAAGCATTTTAAGCGGAAATAAAATATTTTAATAGAAGGTTTAGAAATAAACATTTAGAACTTTACAGAATGTCATTAAATGATACAATATTTTATTTTAAACTATTTTAATGTGCCAAAGCACTGCCAATGTGTAAAATAATTGCCAAAATTAGGACAGTTGTAGGAAGTTAAATATACAATGGAACGCAAATATTATTGCTTTAATGACTCATAATTTAGCAATGTAATCAAAATTAATGACTTGACAAAGAAAATATTCTTTATAAAATATAATATTTTTCTGCTTTTATTTCATTTTAATTGCAGGTTGTGTTTATGTGGTGGGAGGAGATAATACATTTCGCCTCAAGGTTAAGATAGTCATCCTGATTATATATTCAGATATTAAGACAAAACTGATTTTTTACTTTTTCTTTTGCAGTATACGAAAACAATAACTCAATCATTTGTTTAATACAATTTTACTATGATATTTAGATAACTTATGTAATAACCGAAGAAGGGCCATTTTGTGTGACAATACCGACATTTATCTTTCACGAAACTGCTGTACTAAATCAAAACCTATACAAATATACACTTTTTAAAAATAATTATGCCATAGAAAAGAGCGTTAAGAAAATTATTAGAAAAAAAACGTTTGTCACAAGCAAATACAAAAAGTCATTATACATAAAATGGTTGTAACGTAGATTTCGAGAGCAATGTCATCCGTGTTGGAGATTTTTCGAAAAAGGGTGGTTTAATTACCAAATAATATATTATAAATTTATTTCACAATAACTTTGAAGAGCTTTGTACAGTTTCGTCAAAGTCAAATAATTTGGTGTAGTAATCACATGGTTTAGGGAAACATAAAGCGTCGGTAAGGGAGCGTTCAAGTATTACGTAACGCAATGGGGGACCATCGCGTTATGCATCATTTTTTTTTAAATTTAAATAAAAAAGCTAGGGAATTAAAATTTCCCAATTTGGCAACCCCTTTCGTTTATGTATTACGGGAAAATGGTCACTTGGTTGTTACGTAACGTTTAAGGCTGGGGAGAGTCTGAAAAACGTTACGGCGCGTTGCTTGGGGGGGGAATCAAAAATCTTCAAAAATTGCGTTACGTAATACCTGAACGCTCCCTAAGTACCTACAGTTAATTTGGAAAAATACTAAGATTTATAATAAACTTGATTCATATACACTTTAAAAGCGAGTAATAAGGAATAATGCGTCACACATTAAAATAAAAAAATGGGTACTGTCGAATAATACATTGCGCATAAATACAAAAACCTCTCTTAACCAGTCGATTGTAACGGATATTGACGTGATTTCCGTAGACTGTTTATTCGGTTGGTCATTAGTTATATTCGATTTAACGTAGGTCGAGGCGGGTTTTTTAAATATAAATATGCGCCGAGCGCTCTAGGTGTATCTTGCAGAATTAAAAAGGGCCCCAGTAATAAAATTAATGATCCAATTTTTACAGTAGGAAGTTAACAATTTTAGTCAAAATTTATTAATTATTTATGAAAATTTAAAAAAATGAGCAGTTAGAAATATGTAGTTCCATTACTCATTAAAAAAAATGAGAAATGAAAAATAGATACATTACTCATTAAAAATAAAAATTAGTAATGAAAAATGGATACAATTCTCAGAAAAAAAAATTGATAGAACTTAATTTAGTACTCATTAAAAAAAAATGAATACGAAGAAAAAATTTATTGCTCCTTAAAATAATAATGAAAAATAAAACTTTAATACATTATAAAAATAATGCGTTTTTTGTAACTATGATTCAGATTCCCAACTAAAAGTTCCAGAAATACAAAATTACACTGCAAGCACAGCAAAAGAGGCTGTTACACCCTGTTAACATAAGAATGTCTAAACATTTACTTGTGGAATTATTTACATATTGTTATTTTTTGTTCTATAAAGAAACATTGCAATTTGTGTTAGTTATTATATTATCTGTAATAAAAACAAATCAATTTTGTAGTTAAAACTGATAATTATTATTATTAGGATTGGTATTTATCTTAACCGAGTTGCTGATCAACGCCCGGATTAGTGTATCTAAACAGAAATAAACCCTAATTTGTAGGGTTTGTAACTAAATTAAAATTTTAAAGATTCCATTTCTAGAAGTATAGTCCAAAAAGCATCATTTAAAATGAGCACATATTTAGCCATTAATTAAATAATTTTAACTAAAATTATATGTTATTCAAAAGATTTATGTAAACATTATTTTCACGTTTCTCCATTACATTAGTATGCACATCTAAATATACTTCTTTACATGCCCCCACAGTTTGAGTAATTGGGTAGATACAACACCGACCGTATTTTTTATTTTGTCCTATAAATCGTGTTTAAAATGTAATATTTTTGGCAACATTCATTCTTAACTATACGTATATGTCCCTTAACTTTGTTTCTTTTGTAACCAGTCGAAATCTACTGCTCATCTAATAAAATTGCCACATAGTCTTTTGCACTTCTGGATTGAAGTAACCCTAATAAGATGAGACTGTAATTATTTATTTTATTGAGTTGTTATTAATTCGAAGTTGCGTTGCTTATTTAACTTGACGAGAGTAAAATAATGTTTGTATGTTTATACAGCAAACATTAAACACGCGCCTAGATTACTGATAGAATTTCGCCCACGTAATAATTAGTAATCCAAGCCGACACCAAGCAACGCCCACGCAGTATCAATCATCAGCACTTCCTACGAAGGAAACTTTCATCTTCTAAATTTTCTTTTAGAGACATGGATTATAAATCATGAAAGGGTTGTAAAACAGTATAATATAAACACTTAGATATCTTCAAAATTTTATACATATGTGCAATTAGTAAATTATGTAGACGTTATCTCACAAATAAAGAATCATTAGAATTAAAAATACACAACTAGTTTTTCAACAAAAAATATTTGTTCAGTTCTTAAATTAAATAACGTATAATATATTAAAAGCGACAAACATAAATCTCGTTAAAAATCCTCCAAACAAAATAATTCCAGCTGTTAATCATTTGCATTGCGAGATCTCTATCATTTATTCCTCCTTCACGCCTCTTTCGATACATCATTTCTACGCTCGCGACGCGTGTATTGTGATGCGGGCGAACTCGTATATACGTAGTGGGGGTTAAGATACTAACCAAAGGTATCTACCTGTCTTGGTACATTGGACAGATCACAGTCTCCAGTTTGTGATCTGGTTGAGCGTGCGTCTGGCGAGGTATTTCGTTAACCAATACGTAAATTTTAACGCGCGAGTACACAACGCGGCAGAAGTAATTTTAATGCTGGATAGCCGCCAAACCTTTTTTCATTATTGTAGTACTATATTAGTTAATACGCAACTGTGTTCTCATTGAGTGAAAATGATAAAAACTTCTTATGTTCCTGACTATTCTAAATATCGTTATTTTAGTTAAAATTGAACTTCTTTATAAATACCTACAAGTAATAAAACTGTGCACTGCGGCTCCAATTAATAACTGGTTCACATATAGTGGTTTAAATTGCTTTAAATATTTAGTTATATAAAACGAGTGTCGTTATTAATGAAATAAATGATATTTAAAGAATTTAATGTGGGAAGTTTAATATGGACTCTTTAATGGAATACGAAACTGACCTATCCCATCAATTATCAAAAACTTTGACAGAAATGGCATATTTGGATTCCAACAACAATAATGACGGTTGCGATTCGAAAGCAGTACCACCAAAAGAAGACAAATATTCCTTACGACCACGTTCGTTACGCCGGACAACTGAATCGTCTCAGAAGTCGTCGTCTAATCAGACACAGAGCACGAAGCCATCAAAACTACCAAAGCCCAAACAGAAACCGGCACCTTTAAGCAAATACAGACGGAAAACTGCAAATGCGAGAGAGCGAACTCGAATGAGAGAAATTAATCAAGCTTTTGAGACATTACGACGGGCCGTGCCGCAACATATGTCAGTTGCACAGACGGGAACTAATGAAAAATTAACAAAAATTACGACTCTTCGATTAGCGATGAGATATATTTCTACTCTTAGTGCAACTTTGAATTCTTCAGAAAGTAATAATTTTGATTTTATGTGCGAATACAGCGACTTGGATTGTTTACTTTTAGAATCCGACGGTGAATCTTTACCATTATCGGATCATTCCCTGCTGGCTTCTCCCGATTTTCCTGAACCTTCACTGTCTCCCGTAGATTTTAGCGATCCCTCTTTGCCAGCGTTATTACATACGGACTTTACAGAACATGCGCTTGATTCTTCGGATTTTAGTGATTTATTGTTAACGTAACATTTGTGAATCCGAGTATTCAACTCGATACATAAATATTGCTTAATAATCAATCAAGTATTTCCGAAAATGTACAATTATTCAATCTTATAGGATATACTCGAAAAAACGTATTACTAGTTAGAAGACTGTCGATTTCCGGGCATTGCTCTCAATAAATAGGGAATGAAAATATTGTTATATGCTTTTTACATGTAACTCTTAATTACGTATTTATTAAGAAACATTTAAAATGATCATTTTAAAGCCAGTACCTATTTATTGCGAAGTGAAAGATAAATTTTGCCAACAGTAGCTTGTAATAAAATTTGCAATTCTACTTTTATTATGATTATATAAACTGTTACCTATTGATATTACTATTTGTATTATACAAAAATTTATTTAATTAATAAAACTGTTGATAAAAAGTGAGGAAGCTATTTAAAAATTTAAGTTAAGTGCAGATGTAAGTTATGGATGAAATTAAGGCGCAGGAGAGATGATCTTAACCGAGTTGCTGATCAACGCCCGGATTAGTGTATCTAAACAGAAATAAACCCTAATTTGTAGGGTTTGTAACTAAATTAAAATTTTAAAGATTCCATTTCTAGAAGTATAGTCCAAAAAGCATCATTTAAAATGAGCACATATTTAGCCATTAATTAAATAATTTTAACTAAAATTATATGCTATTCAAAAGATTTATGTAAACATTATTTTCACGTTTCTCCATTACATTAGTATGCACATCTAAATATACTTCTTTACATGCCCCCACAGTTTGAGTAATTGGGTAGATACAACACCGACCGTATTTTTTATTTTGTCCTATAAATCGTGTTTAAAATGTAATATTTTTGGCAACATTCATTCTTAACTATACGTATATGTCCCTTAACTTTGTTTCATTTTTAACCAGTCGAAATCTACTGCTCATCTAATAAAATTGCCACATAGTCTTTTGCACTTCTGGATTGAAGTAACCCTAATAAGATGAGACTGTAATTATTTATTTTATTGAGTTGTTATTAATTCGAAGTTGCGTTGCTTATTTAACTTGACGAGAGTAAAATAATGTTTGTATGTTTATACAGCAAACATTAAACACGCGCCTAGATTACTGATAGAATTTCGCCCACGTAATAATTAGTAATCCAAGCCGACACCAAGCAACGCCCACGCAGTATCAATCATCAGCACTTCCTACGAAGGAAACTTTCATCTTCTAAATTTTCTTTTAGAGACGTGGATTATAAATCATGAAAGGGTTGTAAAACAGTATAATATAAACACTTAGATATCTTCAAAATTTTATACATATGTGTAATTAGTAAATTATGTAGACGTTATCTCACAAATAAAGAATCATTAGAATTAAAAATACACAACTAGTTTTTCAACAAAAAATATTTGTTCAGTTCTTAAATTAAATAACGTATAATATATTAAAAGCGACAAACATAAATCTCGTTAAAAATCCTCCAAACAAAATAATTCCAGCTGTTAATCATTTGCATTGCGAGATCTCTATCATTTATTCCTCCTTCACGCCTCTTTCGATACATCATTTCTACGCTCGCGACGCGTGTATTGTGATGCGGGCGAACTCGTATATACGTAGTGGGGGTTAAGATACTAACCAAAGGTATCTACCTGTCTTGGTACATTGGACAGATCACAGTCTCCAGTTTGTGATCTGGTTGAGCGTGCGTCTGGCGAGGTATTTCGTTAACCAATACGTAAATTTTAACGCGCGAGTACACAACGCGGCAGAAGTAATTTTAATGCTGGATAGCCGCCAAACCTTTTTTCATTATTGTAGTACTATATTAGTTAATACGCAACTGTGTTCTCATTGAGTGAAAATGATAAAAACTTCTTATGTTCCTGACTATTCTAAATATCGTTATTTTAGTTAAAATTGAACTTCTTTATAAATACCTACAAGTAATAAAACTGTGCACTGCGGCTCCAATTAATAACTGGTTCACATATAGTGGTTTAAATTGCTTTAAATATTTAGTTATATAAAACGAGTGTCGTTATTAATGAAATAAATGATATTTAAAGAATTTAATGTGGGAAGTTTAATATGGACTCTTTAATGGAATACGAAACTGACCTATCCCATCAATTATCAAAAACTTTGACAGAAATGGCATATTTGGATTCCAACAACAATAATGACGGTTGCGATTCGAAAGCAGTACCACCAAAAGAAGACAAATATTCCTTACGACCACGTTCGTTACGCCGGACAACTGAATCGTCTCAGAAGTCGTCGTCTAATCAGACACAGAGCACGAAGCCATCAAAACTACCAAAGCCCAAACAGAAACCGGCACCTTTAAGCAAATACAGACGGAAAACTGCAAATGCGAGAGAGCGAACTCGAATGAGAGAAATTAATCAAGCTTTTGAGACATTACGACGGGCCGTGCCGCAACATATGTCAGTTGCACAGACGGGAACTAATGAAAAATTAACAAAAATTACGACTCTTCGATTAGCGATGAGATATATTTCTACTCTTAGTGCAACTTTGAATTCTTCAGAAAGTAATAATTTTGATTTTATGTGCGAATACAGCGACTTGGATTGTTTACTTTTAGAATCCGACGGTGAATCTTTACCATTATCGGATCATTCCCTGCTGGCTTCTCCCGATTTTCCTGAACCTTCACTGTCTCCCGTAGATTTTAGCGATCCCTCTTTGCCAGCGTTATTACATACGGACTTTACAGAACATGCGCTTGATTCTTCGGATTTTAGTGATTTATTGTTAACGTAACATTTGTGAATCCGAGTATTCAACTCGATACATAAATATTGCTTAATAATCAATCAAGTATTTCCGAAAATGTACAATTATTCAATCTTATAGGATATACTCGAAAAAACGTATTACTAGTTAGAAGACTGTCGATTTCCGGGCATTGCTCTCAATAAATAGGGAATGAAAATATTGTTATATGCTTTTTACATGTAACTCTTAATTACGTATTTATTAAGAAACATTTAAAATGATCATTTTAAAGCCAGTACCTATTTATTGCGAAGTGAAAGATAAATTTTGCCAACAGTAGCTTGTAATAAAATTTGCAATTCTACTTTTATTATGATTATATAAACTGTTACCTATTGATATTACTATTTGTATTATACAAAAATTTATTTAATTAATAAAACTGTTGATAAAAAGTGAGGAAGCTATTTAAAAATTTAAGTTAAGTGCAGATGTAAGTTATGGATGAAATTAAGGCGCAGGAGAGATGATCCTGATATGAAGCAACGTCATCGCCGAAATTGCATTGCAGGATTGTGGTGTTATTATTGAATTAATTGCTTTTAAAAATGTGTCAAGTATTAATGGTTTAAGTAGTCTTGTTTTTATACAGTAATCTGATTACAATCTTAATAACATATAATAAAAAGTCATGATTCAATTCTGCATGGCAATTTTAAAACGAATCTACTACGTACCTCATTAACCGGCATTAATTACTAGCTTATAACACTATCAAAATGACACGTGAATTTAGATAAATTTAACTTTGATAAATCATCCTTTGCGTGGTATTTAGTTTTTAACTTATAAAGAAGACAATATTAATTATGAAAGAAACTTAAATCAAACTCTTGGTTTTGATCCATAAATAAGTTTTGAATACAAAAAGTTCTTCTAATTGGTAGTGTCCTGTACCTGTTACGTGTGTAGTGTCATTTAATTTATAAAATAGCTATCGACATTCAGGGCTTCTGTAATTTACTGTAATATTGACTCTGCCGTACTAAAACCAATTCTAATATATTAGACTGTCATGATGCGGTAATACGAAATTTAAAAAAAGCACTCTAATCAGATAATAACTCATTTAGGATCTTTAGCTACCTGCTTTCATTAAAAAAAAATACACAATAATTACATCGAAGAAATATTATTTAGCTAGTTTAATTTAAAATATAAGCGTGTTGTTTGCTATGCATTGATACAATGATTTAAAAAATTCTTCAGTTTTTACCTTTACTAAATTTCAAGCTTAATCAGAACTTAGAAATTTTATTAAAATATTAAGACTTAGACGTTCATGGGTAAAAATTCCAATCGTTATAACGAAGTGATGACCAAACTTCTATATGTTGATTGATGATCTATTTTAAAATTCGCTTGCTTACCTATTACTACCAAAAAACACAATTATTAATTTTAAAATAATATAATTTTTATAATGAATTATAATTAAATAATAGATAGGTACCTGTTTTTAACTATATAGGCCTAGAGTAAACAAATTTTATGATTTTGTTGCTTACCCATTTTAAATAGTATGAATAAGTACCTACCTACTTATAATGCTTGCATGTTAATCGCAGTCTTCATAGGCAATAGACTGCAATAAAGTCGTTCTTAATTCATAGTAATTTTAAAAGTAGAAGAAATGCAGAAGCTTTTATAATTTATCTAGTAAAATTTTTAAGCTGGAATAATAGGCATTTTCGTACGTTTTTCTTATAGGAGACTATCTCGGCAATAGTGTATATTTTTAAATATAACTGCCATCTTTACATGAATAAAATATTAAAATCTCTCCTTTTCGGTCTCTTACTCATATTACGTCAAGCAGACTTCATCGCCCTGTCATGGAATTTTGATAATTAGGCTACATATGCAGTTTATTAAAAACCTGTTATCGCTTTCAGTTTTTGAAAAAAACAATAGGAACGATAAATATCTTATTTAATTAAAATATATACTTAATGAATAAATGTTTTATGCAAACTATTTACCGAGGCAGTAAATATTTTAGTATACAGCTATATATGTAGATTTTTTAAACATACGAAGACATTTGAAAAAAAATAAAATATAGATGGTTAAGAAAATGTATTTAATGATTCTACTTTAGTGTCACCTACTCATGAAACTGGTACCCTGACTTATTCTAAAATTAGGGTGAATTCGGGAGAAGATAGTCTCGTTTATTCTTGGAGTACATTTTTGATTAATAAATTACTATTATAAGCAACTGAATTAGAAAAATATTAAAATTCGACTTATTATTAAATTTCTTAATAAGAAAAATCCGCCAAATTTACTTTCTAAACTTCAATTAATAAGATGTTTTCTTTTTAAGGAAAATGTAGTTTTAGTCGGGAGTGCTTTTATGATCCTTTTATTACATTTCTAGAATTTCTTACATGATAAAAATCATAATAAATTAACAAGAAATAGAAAAATGTGAATATGTGTAATTGAAAAAAAAACAAAAACAATTATACATTTTATTTTTGCGCTACTTACAAATTCTAAATATTTTAGTAAACGTAAAAAAGAAAATTTACATTTTTTAGGCGAAATATATTTCCATTTTATTGATTTTATTTATTTCATGAAAGAAACTAATATAATAAAATAACATTGCACAATATGTTTTCTATATTGATTCAAAGTAGGTATAAAAAAAAGCTTACTATAAAAACGCCAATATTTCAAATATAAAATGTATTTCCAAACGAATGTCATATTGTCTGCATCCTCTAAAAACTACATTCATGTGGTTTTTCATAACTCGTCCAAACATAGAAGTATCGAAGAAAAATAGCAACGAATGAGAATTAAGCAAAGCCGTTTGCTTCGCTTTCCCCTAAATAATGAATACATTGTTTTTACTTTTGAAATAGAAACAAGTGGTAATCAACAATAAATTAATTTATAAACTATAAAATGTTGTGGGCGAACTTAAATATTTTTAACTTAAGCAAACATGGAAACGATCTTCAACGCCTTCGGTTTATTTTAAACTTTAATGAATATTACCTCACATCTTTTTTTAAGTCGATTAATTTTATTGATAATATTTTATACAGTTATATGTGCTTTTAGTAATACTTTATAAAATGCAAAGTTCGGTTACAATAGCTTGTCATTATCTGCACGTAGACTATAAAAATAAATGATTATAGTTGAGCTTCAATTTGGTGTTATATAAATATTTCAAACATTTAGAAGAAAATGCTCAAATGCGTGTTTTATTATAAAACAACTAGAAAATTGTATCTCTTAAGAATACTAAAATACAATCTATAAACATACTTATACATATATACTTGGTTAAACATGCACATTTTTGACAATAAATTAATATGAACTAGCGTATTTCTTCCTTGACACTTAACTACGTTAATTAGTATCACCCAGAACAACATCGACGAATTTCCATATGCCACCGGCAAATTCACAGTTTAAAGTGCTTATATAAATCATATAGGTCAGTCATGTATCCGCAAGAGCAATAATACACAAAATATATAGTAAGTGCCAGCAGCAATTTAATACAATTTTAGAAGATGAATAATTTGTATGCTATAATATAAACTATCCATCTCCAAAACTACAATTTTAATATTTCTTTATTTATTGCCATACCTAAATATTTAAAATTGCAAGAAAAAGATCATGTTTGTGCGAAGCGCTTACGTCCTGTTCTTCAGAACCGCATATTAGCTACTTGTTACTTATTTTAAGTAAAGCCTGCTATATGCTTACACCCAAGGCGCACGAAAAGGAGTCAACTGTTATTATTATAACTGCTTACCAATTACGATTTTAAAAACCTTAATTAATTTAATTTTTGCTTGGCAGTAAATAAGTACTTTACATTAAATAGCAATAAACACTTTCACTGAAATATTACTAACTCGTCAACATTACAAAACTGTTATTTAATTGACATTTATAATTATAAGCTATTAATTAGAGAAATGATTCTATTATAGTGATGTATGATAGCATATTGAAAAAAAAATAAATTGATTCTTTCAAAGTTGAATTAAGTTTATAATTTTCTTATTTATCACATTAACACCAAACGATAGGCCGCAATTTTTTCTTACAATTAGGCTCCTAATGAAATATAATTAATCCATTCTATTTCTAAATGTCTAACAAATTATTTCGTTTGTAATATTAATAATACTGCATGTTTATTAATACCATGATATAATTGATGAAAACGGAGATATTCTTACAACGGTTATTAATTATATATACGACATACAATTAAAATCTTTTTTTTGTTCGACACAAGAATAACTTAATAAGATAATTTAGAAATCGGCTACTTATAAGGAATGAAAGTTTCGCATAAAAAATAGCGGAATCTTTATCGTGACTTAACCTGAAAATGATTTAATACATTCAAATTTACTAAAATGTTATGTATGGCGGCAACATTACTTTTAAAGCATAAATAAGCGTTTAATATAAGCACTGCCAAACTGATTAAAACCTTACAAGAATTTAAAAAAAAAATATTGACAATTAAAAGGTAGTTAAATAAGTTACATACATATATAAGTACCTAACTATATACGTAAGTACGTTCAAGCGCATATAAGAATTTAAAGAAATCTATAAACTATGAACCTTGCTTCTCCGAATGTATATATTTATTCTTATCCATATAAATTTTATTTACCAATGCTATTTGAAATATTTGACATCCTAAAAATTATTTACGGTAATAAAAAAATCATTTCGATGGTTATTGTTAAAAAAAATACAAAGAACGCCTCTTGCTTCAACCTGGGGAGTCGAAATTCGTCTTTTATGTTTTAAATCTTGCATTATGATGCACAGTCGTTTAATCCAAACAATAGACAACGTCATTATACTAGTAAAGTATTCGGATATCCAAAAATATTTAATTTAAAATGCACTTTATTATGTTTCTTGTCAATATTAAGTATTAGTTATGATCGTTAAATGTTACATAGCCTCGATTTTCCTTCTATAAATTCATCGATTACGTATGTATGTACGAAGCAATCTTGTAAAGAGTGTGATTATATTACAACTAATCGATTTACGTGATGATCTGTATCACGTGTAAAAGTGCCTTTTGAATATTCATCACGTCTGGACCAGTTTAACGATTTTCTGCTTTAGTTAACAACCAAAATGATGGCAGTTACTAACAAAGCCTTGGGCTTATTCTGTTGATTTTGTATTTAAATTTCAATATGTTCGTACATACAAATGTCACTTTTTCTTTATATATTAAATTCAAAGGATAGTTCATATTTTTTTATGTATAATAATAATATATACCTATTATTTTTTTTCTATATAATTATATTAATAGTCAATCAATGTTGGTGAAGTTGCTTAGCTGACGGGCAAATAAAAGCGAAGTTTTTAATAATGCAGTAAATCTATAATTCAAAATTGTTTTAGTCTTGAATAGTACTATCAACCACGAATATCTGAAGCAGCGGCAAATTGAATTTATTAACAATTTTTGGGTTATACGAAATAAAATTATACATGTGTCCTTATCTTTTGCAATCAATACCCTATGTTATTCAAATAATTGACAATAAGAATCTTTAGATTAAGTTTAAAAATGCGTAGTATAAGTTAAAATTAAAGAATGAATTATACAATAAAATTATAGAGACGTTCTTATGCATATCGTTACGTAGAAATATAAGATTTTTAATTACTAAGCTTCCTATTTTTTAGTTACAGTTTATAGTAAAACATATTAATTTAAGTGTATTAAACACAACACAAAGTACAAACTCATTTTCTACCTATATTATAAGTTATTTCTAAATAAATTTTAAAACATGTTAAATTAATTAATTTATTGTGTTGCATTAGCATTTTCACAGATCACGTTATTACTATTTTGAAAACAAATTATAATTAAAAATTTTGAAATAAATCCAAAGGTATAAGTCATTAGGTACAAAAAATACTTATCCTGTTTATATAATTATAAACATTAATAATACAATTAAATGTACTTAAATATCCCCACTGTAATTCTAACGCCCTATAAGTATCTGTCATATTGATTGAATTAGTCAATCTGTGATAACAATTAAAATGCTATTTTATAATAGTAACAACACTGATTTTGACAATAAATTAATATGAACTAGCGTATTTCTTCCTTGACACTTAACTACGTTAATTAGTATCACCCAGAACAACATCGACGAATTTCCATATGCCACCGGCAAATTCACAGTTTAAAGTGCTTATATAAATCATATAGGTCAGTCATGTATCCGCAAGAGCAATAATACACAAAATATATAGTAAGTGCCAGCAGCAATTTAATACAATTTTAGAAGATGAATAATTTGTATGCTATAATATAAACTATCCATCTCCAAAACTACAATTTTAATATTTCTTTATTTATTGCCATACCTAAATATTTAAAATTGCAAGAAAAAGATCATGTTTGTGCGAAGCGCTTACGTCCTGTTCTTCAGAACCGCATATTAGCTACTTGTTACTTATTTTAAGTAAAGCCTGCTATATGCTTACACCCAAGGCGCACGAAAAGGAGTCAACTGTTATTATTATAACTGCATACCAATTACGATTTTAAAAACCTTAATTAATTTAATTTTTGCTTGGCAGTAAATAAGTACTTTACATTAAATAGCAATAAACACTTTCACTGAAATATTACTAACTCGTCAACATTACAAAACCGTTATTTAATTGACATTTATAATTATAAGCTATTAATTAGAGAAATGATTCTATTATAGTGATGTATGATAGCATATTGAAAAAAAAAATAAATTGATTCTTTCAAAGTTGAATTAAGTTTATAATTTTCTTATTTATCACATTAACACCAAACGATAGGCCGCAATTTTTTCTTACAATTAGGCTCCTAATGAAATATAATTAATCCATTCTATTTCTAAATGTCTAACAAATTATTTCGTTTGTAATATTAATAATACTGCATGTTTATTAATACCATGATATAATTGATGAAAACGGAGATATTCTTACAACGGTTATTAATTATATATACGACATACAATTAAAATCTTTTTTTTGTTCGACACAAGAATAACTTAATAAGATAATTTAGAAATCGGCTACTTATAAGGAATGAAAGTTTCGCATAAAAAATAGCGGAATCTTTATCGTGACTTAACCTGAAAATGATTTAATACATTCAAATTTACTAAAATGTTATGTATGGCGGCAACATTACTTTTAAAGCATAAATAAGCGTTTAATATAAGCACTGCCAAACTGATTAAAACCTTACAAGAATTTAAAAAAAAAATATTGACAATTAAAAGGTAGTTAAATAAGTTACATACATATATAAGTACCTAACTATATACGTAAGTACGTTCAAGCGCATATAAGAATTTAAAGAAATCTATAAACTATGAACCTTGCTTCTCCGAATGTATATATTTATTCTTATCCATATAAATTTTATTTACCAATGCTATTTGAAATATTTGACATCCTAAAAATTATTTACGGTAATAAAAAAATCATTTCGATGGTTATTGTTAAAAAAAATACAAAGAACGCCTCTTGCTTCAACCTGGGGAGTCGAAATTCGTCTTTTATGTTTTAAATCTTGCATTATGATGCACAGTCGTTTAATCCAAACAATAGACAACGTCATTATACTAGTAAAGTATTCGGATATCCAAAAATATTTAATTTAAAATGCACTTTATTATGTTTCTTGTCAATATTAAGTATTAGTTATGATCGTTAAATGTTACATAGCCTCGATTTTCCTTCTATAAATTCATCGATTACGTATGTATGTACGAAGCAATCTTGTAAAGAGTGTGATTATATTACAACTAATCGATTTACGTGATGATCTGTATCACGTGTAAAAGTGCCTTTGAATATTCATCACGTCTGGACCAGTTTAACGATTTTCTGCTTTAGTTAACAACCAAAATGATGGCAGTTACTAACAAAGCCTTGGGCTTATTCTGTTGATTTTGTATTTAAATTTCAATATGTTCGTACATACAAATGTCACTTTTTCTTTATATATTAAATTCAAAGGATAGTTCATATTTTTTTATGTATAATAATAATATATACCTATTATTTTTTTTCTATATAATTATATTAATAGTCAATCAATGTTGGTGAAGTTGCTTAGCTGACGGGCAAATACAAGCGAAGTTTTTAATAATGCAGTAAATCTATAATTCAAAATTGTTTTAGTCTTGAATAGTACTATCAACCACGAATATCTGAAGCAGCGGCAAATTGAATTTATTAACAATTTTTGGGTTATACGAAATAAAATTATACATGTGTCCTTATCTTTTGCAATTAATACCCTATGTTATTCAAATAATTGACAATAAGAATCTTTAGATTAAGTTTAAAAATGCGTAGTATAAGTTAAAATTAAAGAATGAATTATACAATAAAATTATAGAGACGTTCTTATGCATATCGTTACGTAGAAATATAAGATTTTTAATTACTAAGCTTCCTATTTTTTAGTTATAGTTTATAGTAAAACATATTAATTTAAGTGTATTAAACACAACACAAAGTACAAACTCATTTTCTACCTATATTATAAGTTATTTCTAAATAAATTTTAAAACATGTTAAATTAATTAATTTATTGTGTTGCATTAGCATTTTCACAGATCACGTTATTACTATTTTGAAAACAAATTATAATTAAAAATTTTTGAAATAAATCCAAAGGTATAAGTCATTAGGTACAAAAAAAATACTTATCCTGTTTATATAATTATAAACATTAATAATACAATTAAATGTACTTAAATATCCCCACTGTAATTCTAACGCCCTATAAGTATCTGTCATATTGATTGAATTAGTCAATCTGTGATAACAATTAAAATGCTATTTTTATAATAGTAACAACACTGATTTTTGAATAATATAGTATTGTAACGAGCCAGCTAGCGACATTTACTGGCTGTGGAACCACCTCAGGCGTTCGGGAATATTCTAGAAATCGCGGCGGAACGAAGTATCTTAGAAGTTCCGGAATATCTGTAAAGTTTCGTCTTCGGATCTATATAATGCGAATAGAGTGCACCGTGAGTCAGTCTCGGTGGGACACTCGACGGACGAAAGTCTCCGAATGAGTCTCCTTACTGGAGTGCTCGCAGATAAGTTTGAATCTTCGAAGTCAATGCGGACAACTATATAGATAAATAATTAAGTGTGTAAATAAATTACTTAAGTGCGCAAATAAGTTAGTTAAGTGTATAAATAAATTATTTAATAAGTAACCAATATTTAGTCTAGATTAATTATTAAGTGTTAATTAATTGTTTAATAAATAAGTTATTATTAGAGTAAATGAATTACTGACGTTTTAATATTCACAACCCTAGTCCGAACGCTCAGCGGACCCATTATACACTAGGAGAAAAAATTAAAGAGTCAAAAAAATTTCCGATATTTTATGGTGTTTTTTGACAGGCTGTATTTCAGTGAAAAATGGTCGTATCTGAAATTAAAAGAAACCATTTTGAAGCTCCAAGATTCTAGTTTTCAGATCTTTTATAAAAAATTTATAGAAGCCACTGTTATCATGCAATTTTAAGCAATGGCGCGCAAGAAAAATTTTGCATATTTTTATCTTTTTCGTTGAGTTCCCACACGGAGAAAAAGTATCGTTATAATAACCATACGTATCCTTATTATAGCTATCCGTTGGATAGTTATCTTTCACAGGGATACGCCGTATAGCTAATTTAGCTATCCAGAGTTTCCTTATTGCGGATCGTTATAGTAACGATCCGTATTACTGTTTTAGACATTCAAAAGATTATTGTCATAGTGATTTAACGGATATGCACGGAGAACAAAATATCGTTATAATAACCATACGTATCCCTATTTTAGCTATTCAAATCCTCAAATTAACTATCCAGTTACCTACACGACGGATACTGCACACGTTCACGAGAGCTTTTCGTTTGAACGCTTGAATCAAATAAATGAATCCTTATTATAAGTATACTATGGAGAGCTGTTTTGATCATACTATGAATTGTCAAATTGACTTATAAATATCGTTAAATTAGACATTCGAATCCTTGTCAGAACAATACGTCAATTGGGTATACGTTAGATAGTTATATTAAGGATATTTTTTTCTCCGTGCACGGACTTACAAATTTTTTTTCAGCTAAACCATTATATGTAACAGATAGCCTGTTTATTCATCTTCAAGTTTCTTTTTTTAAAAGCTTGATACGATTTTTTTTTACCCAGATACAGGACGTTAAATA
Source organism: Sinopyrophorus schimmeli (assembly GCA_036325965.1). Classification (NCBI taxonomy): domain Eukaryota; kingdom Metazoa; phylum Arthropoda; class Insecta; order Coleoptera; family Elateridae; genus Sinopyrophorus; species Sinopyrophorus schimmeli. The sequence goes on along the minus strand of JARFIZ010000314.1, from coordinate 10,496,530 downwards.
GAAAATCATCTTTTGTATTCCATCATTGATATCTCAGTAACCAATAGTCATACGGGAAATTGCAAAAAAGTTTTGGAAATTAAAATAAACGCCCTTTAAGAAACTGCTATGACCTTTATGAAAATTTTTTTTTTCAATCTTTAACATCAATTTGAAAACACATGAAAGAAAGGGTATTTTTGATTTTTAGAAAATTGACGGCTAAGTTACGAATATTTATAAAATGACAATTGTTGAGCGTGACTTTTATAGCTGAATATACCCTAAAAAACTCTGTGAAGTTACAATTCGATCTACCAAAGCTTTCCTATTGTTTTACACAATCAAACTTTTGATAAGAATTAAAGGATCACGTTTCTTGTCGCTAAAAAATTTATAATCATAATTAAAATGGCAAATAAATATTTCTATTGCAAAAAACAATTTAATTAATGCAAGAAAAAAATATTTTTTTTCAATATTTTTTTTGAAATATTTTTTAATTTTTTTTTTGAAAAAGCTTTCTTATTTATAAAAAAACAATGTCGAATTGTTTCTAGTTCGATTACGATTTCTTTACCGCCGGCAGGTTATGAAGCGTAAATCCGACCGCGTAACTTCCACGTACTACGCTTTGGGTAACACTAATGCCGGCGGTAAAGAAATCGTAATCGAACTATAAACGATTGGAACCTTGATTTTTTATAAATAAAAAAGCTTTTTCAAAAGAAAGTTCAAAAATTTATAAAAAAAAAATTTTAAAATTAAAAAATTTTTTTTGCGTAAATTTAAATGTTTTTTGCAATAAAATGTTTATTTGCCATTTTAATTATAATTTTAAATTTTTTAGCGACAAGAAACGTGACCCTTTAATTCTTTTCAAAAGCTTCACAAAGCTTTTTAGGGTATATTCAGCTATAAAAGTCACGCTCAACATTTGTCATTTCATAAATATTTGTAACTTAGCCGTCAATTTTCTAAAATCTAAAAATACTCTGTTTTTCATGTGTATTCAAATTGATGTTAAAGATTGAAAAAAAAAATTCATAAAGGTCATAGCAGTTTCTTAAAGGGCGTTTATTCCAGTTTCCAAAACTTTTTTGCAATTTCCCGTACGACTATTGGTTACTGAGATATCAATGATGGAATACAAAAGATGATTTTCTATTTAACGTCCTGTATCTCGGTAAAAAAAAATCGTACCAAGGTTTAAAAAAAGGAACTTGAATCTGAATAAACAGGCTATCTGTTACAGATAATAGTTTAGCTGAAAAAAAAATTGTAAGTCCGTGAAGACTCAACGAAAAATAAAAAAATTTGCAAATTTTTTCTTGCGCGCCATTGCTTTAGATTGTAAATAAATTAGTTAAGCAAGTAACCGATATTTAAACTAGATAAGTGTTTAATAACACTGGCACACAAAAAAAGAAAAGTGGTCAGTACTTTTGACCAGACCCACCTAGGGTTACGTATTTCAATGCCCCGAATCCGAATTTGAGATCGGTTTGCCCAATATACGTCTAAAATTTTGAATAAATTGCAAAAAACTCCAATTTTTACTCAATTGAAGCAGTTTTTTGCAATTTACTCAAAATTTTGAGGATATACGGGCCAAACGGACTTCGGATTTGGATTCAGTGCATCAAAATATATAACCCTAGGTGGATCTGCTCAAAAGTACTGACCACTTTTTTATGTGTGCTCCTGATATTTTTGGCTATGTTCTACTACTTTTTTACCATTTTTTACGATTTTGGATACATAAATGAATGATCGAGATTAAGAGATTCTGAATTTAAATTCATCTCATCAAAATATACATATAAGGAAGATTTGATCTAGTTTAATAAAATTTTCTTCATTTTTATAACTGCAATTTTTAGTGTTTTTGCAATTTACTCAAAATTTTAGAAGTATATTAGGTAAACCGACTTCCAATTCGGATTTAGAGGATCGAAATACATAACCCTAGGTGGGTCTGGTCAAAAGTACTGACCACTTTTCTTTTTGTGTGCCAGTGTAATTATTAAATATATTGGTTATTACCTTAAAATAAGTAATTGTCATTTTAATATTCTCATCCCTAGTTTGAACATCCCGGCAAACTCGTTACAATATGTCCCCAGTTTTATACAATCTCATCGTGTTCAAATTGTTGTTTCGGTTACCTTATATACTCAGTGACACAAAAATTACAACACAAAGAATATGCAATTTTTTGATATTTGGCGAAAACGTTTAACTACTTAAGATAATAATACTGATCTACAGAATTAAAAACTTTTTGTAAGACAATAACATCCGTCTCCTTTTGAGAGTACTATATCCACCTAACAAGAATATATTAATAAAGAAAAATTAACATGTCAGATTTCTTTGTGACATTCAAATATATATTTTTATAAAAAATGTACAAAAATATACTTATACTTATATAATTATCCACTTATACACAATATTTATTATATTTGCGCTTACTTGACTTCCGGTACGTCCATTTTTATTCCCCAGCAGTAATTAGCTAATATTCCAGGACTCCGTTTCCGTTTATAAGAGAAATGTCCTGGTGGAATCTCTTCGCGTGTTCGTCATTCACAGCACCCGGGTTTTCAGAAAAAAAATCTATTTTCAAGGATGTATTGTACCCCAAGTACTTTTGTTTCAAACAATCAAACTTTTGAAGAAAATGAAATGGTCGCGTGTATTCTCGCCAAACACTTCATAATCATGATTAAAATGGAAAAAAATATTTTTTAGCTTTTTTAACATTTTTACCGCAAACAACATTTAATTTAATAAAAATAAATAATTTTTTTTCGAAAAAATTTTAGAATTTTTTTTGGGCAAAATTTTGCAAAAAAAATTTTTTTATATTTTAATTAATTAAATGTTTGTAGTCAAAATATTTAAAAAACTAAAAAAAAATGTTTCCACTTTAATCATGATTATGAAGTGCTTAGCGAGATAAACTTCTTCTTATTTTAGGATTTCTCCTGTTATTCAACGGATGACGATTGCCAGCTTTCGGCCCATCTCTTGGGGAGTCTTCCCACAGGTCATTTTCCATCAGGGCGTTCTGTTTTGCATATCTTGACTATTCTATCTTCTGTCATTCTGTCCACATGTTGGCTCCATTGCCGTTTTAGTTCTTTAGACCACTTAACGGCATCTTGTATTTTGCATGTTTCTCTAATTGATGTATTTGTTCGTCCATCTCTTAGGCTAATGCCTAGTATTGATCTGAGGGCTCTCATTTCTACAGTTTGTACTTTTTGTTTTGTCCTTTTTGTTTCGGTTCTTGTTTCTGTGGCATATGTAAGTATCGGACGCACGACAGTCTTGTAGATCTTGATTTTGCTATCTACGTGCATGTATTTATTTTTCCATATGGTTTGTGCGAGACAACCTGTTATTTTTGTCGCTTTTATTGCCTGTTTTTGCGTTTCCTTGTACAAATCACGGTCGCTTGACACCTCCACTCCCAGATAATTAAACTTCATCACTTGCTCTATAACCTTTCCGTCCAGTTCTAATTTACATCTTAATGGTTCTTTTGTTGCTACTAAAGTTTTGGTTTTTTCTGCAGACACTTTCATGTTATACCTTTTAGCAGTAATAATGAATTTATGTAGCAGTCTCTGCAAGTCGTTTTCGTTGTTGGCTATTAGTAAGGCATCATCTGCATAACAGACCATGTTTATATAGTTATTCCCCATTTTGTACCCTTCCATTGGCCTCACTTCTGTTATTATTTGCTCCATAATCATATTAAATAGGAATGAGCTTAGCGAATTGCCTTGTTTGACACCTTGACATACTGGTATTTCTTCTGTGACTTCATTTTTTACCTTGATTTTCGTATTGTTGTTAGTGTTAATGTCTTCGACTAATTCTATTATATTCCTAGGGATGTTGTATTTATGCAGTAGACTGAGTATATCTCTGAGTTGCACCTTGTCGAATGCCTTGGTGAGGTCGACAAAACACATATATGCCGGGCTGTTAAATTCCACCGCTTTTTCTACGATTTGCCGCACAATAAAGATTGCGTCTACTGTACTTCTGTTTTGTCGAAATCTTTGTTGTTCGTCTGATATTTTAATTTTCTTTTGAAGTTTCTGTTGGATGATTCGTGTTAGTAGCTTTAGTGTGGTGTTCAGTAGGGTGATTCCTCGATAGTTTTGCGGTTGTTTTTTGTCACCTTTTTTGAATATAGGGATGGTTGTATATATTTTCCATTCATTAGGTATTTTTGATGCTGATATGATCTTTCGAAATAGTTTACATAGTTCTTCTATGCAGTCTTGTCCTCCGTATTTGAGGAACTCGTTCCATATTTTATCTGGGCCGGGGCTTTTTCTGTTTTTCAATTTAACCGTAGCGTCTTTTATTTCATTGCAGGTTATAGTGAGTTCGTCGTTACTTTGTGGTGTGTCTTCGCGTGCTTGGATGTTTGCATGTGTTGGTGTTTCTTCGTACAATAATTTAAAATATCTCCTCCACTCTTCTTTAGATATATTTTTTATTTGAACATACTCGTTTACCTCCTTCTTCTGGTTTTGAATCATTTTCCAAACTTTCCTCTGCGCTCCGTATAAATCTGATTCCATACCTTTCGTGAATGCTTCCCAATGCTCTTCTTTGATGTTTCTAATTTCAGCGTTGACTTTGTTTCTGACCTCAACATATTTTTGGCGTTTTTCTGTAGTTGGACAGCTTCTATATTTTAGGTAGGCTCTTCTTTTTTCACTGGCCAGTTCTTTTACTTCTGGTGTGTACCACGGTGTTCGTTTCGTAGAATTTATGTTAATTTCGCGTTTCCAAAGAGCTTCATGTGCTGACTTTAATATATTTGTTTTCAGTTTTTTCCAGCTCACTTCTACTGTATCCGAGTCTTCTATTGCTTGTGTAAGCGATGTGTTGTTGTAGCCTCATTTGGTACAGATGTTTAGTACTTTCTTCTGTTATGTTTTCGATGTTAATTTTTTCCACATATACTGGCAGTACCTTCTTTATTTGTAGTAGGAATCTTAGTTTGCACAGCACCAGTCCATGGTCACTTCCTATATTTGGTGAACTTAATGTCCGCGTGTCTAGTATGTTTGATGGGTGTACGGATCGATTGCTAAGTATATAATCAATTGTTGGTGTATAGCCTTTTGTGTTACTCCAGGTTTCCTTATGTTGTCTTGCGTGCTGGAAATAAGTATTATTTATTCGGAGTTCATTTAGGGCGCAAAATTCAACCAGTTGTTCCCCTTCTTCGTTTAATATGGTTTCGTTGTATTTTTGCTTTATTCCTTGTATTGGAGCGTTGTCTACTCTTGCGTTGAAATTACCTAGGATAAAGTTTTTGTCTTTTAGTGGGAGGTCATTGTATGTGTCTTGTAGGGTATCGTAAAAGTCTTGTTTTTCTTGTTTCGACTTCGACGTATCAGGTGCATATATGCATATTATGTTCATTTTGTTGTTTGAAAAATTCATAGAAATAAGTAATATTCTCTCGTTAACGTATGTAATTTTGTCGATATTTTGCATGTATCTTTTATGTACATGAATGCCTACACCTGCTGTTGCTCTTTGATGCTTATCTTTCCCACTATACACTAATAGGTAGTCTCCGCACTTCACTGTTCCTTTTCCTTTCCTTTTCGTTTCGCTTATACAGCATATGTCGATTCGGTGATTGTTTATTTCTATAAGGATCTCTTGCGCCTTTGTGTTCCAGGACATTACGTTCCATGTGGCCAATCTCAGCACATTTTTCTTTTTCCAGTTAATCTTTGTCCGTTTTCTCGCTGTGGTCGTCGTCATTTGTTCCGTCGGGTTCCGAGGCCTTTCCGTTGTACTTTGAGCGATATTCCTGTTTTACCGGCAGCAGGCTGCTAACCTTACCACCGAACCTTCCTCCTTTATCCGGGCTTAGGACCGGCTGCGGCTTTCACTGTGCGACTCGATTCACATAGTGTCCACCGCAGGCGGAGTTGCGAGATAAACATGACCCATTAATCTTTTTAAAAGTTTGATTGTTTGAAACAAAAGAAGTTTCTCTAGATTGAATTGTAACTTCACAAAGTTTTTGTGGGTATATTCAGCTAGAAAAATCACGCTTAACATTAGTCCTTTCATGAATATTTGTAACTTAGCCGCCAATTTTCTAAAAAACGATAAATTACTCCTTTTTTCATGCCTTTTCAAATTTATGTTGAGTGACCGTTCAAGTATTACGTAACGCAATTTTTGAAGGTTTTTACCCCCTCGTAACGCGCCGTAATGTTTTTCTGAACCCCCTCACCCATAATCCCTAAACGTTACGTAACAACCAAGTAACCATTTTTACCTAACAGTCACAATTATATTGCGCAAAGTACGTTTGCTTGACTTGGCCCTGTCCTTACATACATTTCTCCCGCCACTGTAACGCATCGTTACGTTTTACAAGCCCCACCCCATATTGCGTTACGTAATATTTGAACGCCCTCTAAGAATGGAAAAAAAAATTTCCTTAAAAATTTTAACAGTTTCTTGTAGGGCATTTAATTCAGTTTCCAAAACTGCTCTGCAATTTTCCGTACAATTATTGGTTACTGAGATATCAATGATTGAAGATAAAAGGATCTTTTTTTATTTAACGTCCGGTATCTCGGTGAAGAATAATCGTTTCACGGTTTAAAAAAAGAAGCTTAAAGCTGAATAAACAAGCTATCCGTTCCATAGAAAGGTTTAGATGAAAAAAAATTTCCGTGGATATAAAAACAAAAAGAAAATAATTTGCAGTCTTTTTTTGTGCTTAAGGCTGTAGACTACCAAATTTCGTCCAATGTATTTTAAATGGGAACTGCGTTTCCGTCCTATTGCCGTATTTTTGGAGATAAAAAATTGAAAATTTTTGTATAGATAGAGACCATATATCTTTAAAACGTAACGATTTTCGATTTTTGATAATCATCGTGTTTTACGCAAAAAAATTAATAAAGCATAAAACAGACTAAACTTCTAACTGTTGCTGTGCTTTCAAAAATAAAGATAATGAATTTAATTTTTTAGCAATCGAACGAAAAAGCTTGTTAAATTATCGTAACGATTTTATTTTTTTCATAAATATCTTTATTAAATAGTTATAAGCAATTGAAGTACGCCAATTTTGGTCAAAATTGGTCGTTTTTCTCGTTTGATTGACAATGTTAAGCTGCTTAAGAATTTCTTATCGCAAATCCCTTTAAAATCTTCAAAACATAAAATACTAGAAAAAATTAAAATTAACAATAGTATACTGGTCAACTTCAAATTGTGGGGTAAGTATGCAGCAAAAGAAAAAATATAAAAGAATTCTTATGTTATTATTACTTTTAAGAATCTTTTCCTGTAAATATATTTCATTATTTTAAATAAAGTGAAGTTGACCAGCAACATATTCCTATTTTCTACCCGTTTTGCGAACCTTTTATTCTTTCGAACCTTTCATGGAATTAGTGTTTGTACATCTTTAAGCAGCTTAACATTGTCAATCAAACGAGAAAAACGACCAATTTTAACCAAAATCGGCGTACTTCAATTGCTTATAACTATTTAATAAAGACATTTATGAAAACAATAAAATTAATACTATAATTTAACAAGCTTTCTCGTTCGATTGGTAAAAAAAGGAATTAATTATCTTTATTTTTGGAAGCACAGCAATGGTTAGAAGTTTAGTCTGTTTTATGCTTTATTAAGTTTTTCCGCGTAAAACACGTTGATAAATCAAAAATCGAAAATCGTTACGTTTTAAATATATATGGTCGCTATCTATACAAAAATTTTCAATTTTTTATCTCCAAAAATACGGCAATAGGACGGGAACGCAGTTCCCATTTAAAATACATTGGACGAAATTTGGTAGTCTACAGCCTTAACTGTAAGAAACGACGCAAACTTAGATGGGGCAGATTCTACTAATTTAATTAAATATTAGTACATGTAATACATATTTTTTTTTGCATTAATTGTTGAATTTAAAAAATCTTGTGTACAAAACCATACAAAAAAGAATTAAGTAAGAATATACTAAAATATAATAAATTTTTTTAATTTTATATTTTTTATTGTCGTAATCTGTTTTTGCGTCCATTAGAAAAGTTGAGCTATAAAATCATTTCTATTGTAGTAAGTGTCGTGTTGGACAACTCGGCTCACCTACACACATTTAACAAAAAATAAAAGATAAGTTCACTAACAAATCAAAATTTGAATTTCTGTTTTCTGGTGTTTACCAACTCTATTCTGAAAGAATAGAAATAAAAATAAATTAAGCAGATATATTGTAGAATTTTTATAGCTATTACTACGAAAATTATCACTATAAAACAACAATATGAAACTACACTTTTTAATTAAGACACTTAATAAATATTAAGGTGTAGATAGTGAGAATTTTCAATATTACCCTCCCTATAAGTATGATCCTATTAAATTGTAACAGGTGACCACTATAAATTATATTCAAACAGTTCATCTCGTTAACATGTAAAGTTGAAGTTTTTCATGGGATTATGCATATCGAAATAAAATAAAACAATACAATATAAATCATGTAACCGAGACTGTAATTCTAATAACGCAGAAAACTTTGGTTACAGTTGGATACTACTATTTTCTTCTGCAGCAGATTTGATTACATTAAATTCTCTCATTTCTCTTTGGAACAGGAAGTAGCGTCTTCCTTTATACTCATTAGTAGACATTAGCGTACTGTCCTGCGAATATGAAATATGGGTGGTCTGACTTCAGTTAGTTGTCATAAAAGTGAATTATGGGACTTGTTTGTTATGTTCGATTGTTATAAAAATAATAAAATAACTGCAAATTAGGATTTAAGTCGCCTTACTTTCCATATAAATTTACGTTTTACTTTTTTCTTAACTTTAAGACAATCCAAATAACTTACTTTAGTTTTTTTAAAAACATATTAAATTAAAAATAATACATTTTCTTCAAGTTCATAAGATTACGACTGCATTGAAATTAAGTCGATACTGGTCCCTATATTATAGGCAGATATAAGTACGTTATATTATGAATAGTCAGTATGCGTCGGTTTTATTATTGTTATTTGGTAGGTAACATTTATTTACAAAGTTTTTCCTTTAAATTACTTTTCATATTACACTTTTCTATAATTAAAAATTTTATCACCCATACCCTGTCGGAATGACTGAAATTAAGTCTGTATTGTTGTTTTAGCAAATGATGTAATTTTTATTTTATCTACAGCATTGCAGAATACTGTTTCTGTAAGATATTGTGGAACATGTTATTTTAAATTCTATATAATAACAATACAATTGGAATAAATGATCATATAGCTGATAACGAAGTTGCACGCGCGTAGCATCTTAAGTAACATTACCATAATGTTCATTCGCATTACAGAATCAACTATGTTAGTTGTAGGTGGTCCTTAGTAACTTGATGTGGGGTCTTCTTAAAAGTGCCATCAATGAATACTGGAATACACTTTTGACATATTTCTATACTTTATAGTTCTTAAAAATTTTAGTTAAGTATCAAAATTCTTTTCCTGATTGTGAATAATGTATTGCTTTTTTAAACAATTCTGGTTTTATTTGCAGCTTTCTTTCCATAAAAATGGGTATTTACAATGCAGCACGTCTGTTTATAATAAAATTTTAAAAGCTATAAGCTGAATATATGGATATACCTCTAAATAAATATTCAAAAACCTACCGATGAAGTTATTACTTGCATCGATTTATGTAGTAATATTAAAAAATATTTTATTGCATTAAGTAATAGAACTGTGTATTAATTTTTAATAACATTTAAGGCATAAAATTAGTTTTTAAAATAAGAGGTTTTTAATATTTTTAATAATTTAAATGTGCTCCAATACATAGATTGTGTATAATCTGTAATTTAATTACTGTATGGAGCGGATTACTGCGTCATAATAACAAAAAATGAAAACGGTGTACTATTGTTTCTTTTTCTATTGCACAAACTTTCCCTTTTTTATTAAGTTTGTGACAAATATTCGTTAGTGACTATCTGCTACAAATTTTACTAGTGATATTTTTAAATAAATAGGAGTTGAGGTTGAAAAGAAAATTGAGAGATGTACATTATAACATATTATGTTACATTTAACGTTATATATTACTAATAACACTTGATTACATCTTTAGAAGATAACTGGAATGTGGAATACATTGTTTTCAGTTCCCTTGTTAGTATAATACCGCACGGAGAAAAAAATATCGTCAAAATAACTATCTAACGTATACTCAATTGACGTATTGTCAGAACAACGATTCGATTTGTTAATTTAATGACATGTATAAGTTAATTTGACAGTTCATAGTATGATCAAAACAGCGCTACATATTATACTTATAATAAGGATTCCTTTATTTGATTCAAGCGTTCAAACGAAAAACTTTTGTGAACGTGTGCAGTTTCCGTCGTGTAGGTAACTGTACAGTCAACTTGAGGATTTTTATAGCTAAAATAGCGATACGTATGGTTATTTTGACAATATTTTGTTCTCCGTGCATAACCGTTAAATCACCATGACAAGAATCTTTTGAATGTCTAAAACAATAATACGTATCGTTACTTTGACGATCCGTAATAAGGAAACTCTGGATATCTAAATTAGCTATACGGCGTATCCCTGTGAAAGACGACTATACAACGGATAGCTAAAATAGCGATACGTATGGTTATTTTGACGATATTTTTTTCTCCGTGTGTAACTATTTGGACCATACGACACTGCGGGAAGAGATGGAATATTTCCAGCACTTTTAGAACAAGGAATAGAGGAGTTATCACCGCCCCTCTGTTCATTGTTTTGGACAATCCTAGCAATAGGTTACATATCTCTTAAATGGAGGGAATCCAATATGGTATTTATACCTAAGCCAGATTGTGAAACATGACCAGGCAAAATCTTAGGCCTATCTATGTTTGGACAAAATTGGGGGCTAAAACCTACAATGGTACACTGGTTGTACACTAAGGTGGTAATGCCAGTTGTAACCTATGCATCATTAATATGGTGGCTCAAAACCGAGAAATCGACAATAAGAGTTAAGCTGGGCAAACTGCAAATACTTGTATGTCAACAACCCCTACTGCAGTCTTAGAAATGCTAATTGACCTACCGCCAACACAGTTAGTGGTGGAGCATGAGGTCCTGATGGCGGCCTATAGGCAAAATGGAAACGGAGAAGTAATGTGGAGAAAAGGATATCATACAAAGATCTTCTCAAAAATAAAAGAAAACCACATCTTACAAATATGGTTCGATCAAAATTTGGAAAAATTTCACTTCTACAAACTTCTCAGACTGAAAATCTCAGAAAAAGAAAAAAGTGATAGGTCCGGAGCCCACCTGCGGTATAGCTTATGCTAGTGCGAAAGGTTATATCAAAAACCTTTTTAGAGACGCGCATTGCATTCATTGGAAATCAGTGCCTGAACTGACGCAATCGAATCCATTAATTGCAAAAACAGACAAATAAAACACTAATCAAATCCTGCAATTAAGCCGGAAGAACTTACTACAACTTGTGGGACTACTAAGAGGACACTGCAAGCTGAGAAAACTGATGAAGAACTTAAATTAAGTTGCATTTTATTTGTTACTGAATGAAATTTTCCCTAAATTTGTATCATCAAATGTGGTCTTAAGAACATGTTGCACAAATATTTTTTCCAGTTTCTATTAAAAATCTTTCTCTAAGTACCTAATTCAGAAAAATATTATTATTTATAAAATATTAAAACTCAGCAAGAAAATAAATAACGCTAGTGCTATTGATGAAGGCGAACAATTCTACTACTAAACAAGTTTTTTTGCAAAGTTTTTGAATTTGAAATGTGATTTTTTTTTATAATTATAGTTTATGATTGAACATAATTCTAAGAAAAAATTGAATTATGTTTATTAAAAGTGACGTAACAGCCCTAAAATTTATTACAATGCAAGAGAGAAAAAACTTTGCTTCAAATTTTACACAAAACTTAGAAAATGCTTTAAAAATTGTAGGGGAGTGTTCTCGGGTATGAGACAGGCTCCAGATATGAGACAGTCAATTATTTTTATTATGCAATGTCAATATGACCGATCTGATTACTGTCAAGTACTTCTTTGGTCATCAGTCAGTTTTTGTACTATCACTGAAATGAATCGACGCATTGCTTATATCAACTGCAAACATCGTATATAAAATATCAGGTTAAAAACGTTTTTGATTTTTTTCAAAATGTTATTTTTTTCATGTAAATCAATTGAAAAAGAAAAGTGTAATGTATAGCATTTAGTGTTTTTCTTATATTTTACGATTCAATATTGGATTAGGCCAATATGTGGTTGGAAAACAATTTTTTTTTTTTAATTCTTAAAATGTCGTCATTGTCCGGGTATGAGACACAGCATATTACCACGACCCAAGGGTTCCAACGCAAAAACATCATTAGTATAAAGTTGTTGCCGAACAAATTGAACGCTGTTAACAACATCAAATGCAATATTTGCAAGCGGCCAGTTCTTTTGAAGTGCGCAAACACGTGTGCAAGCATCTACACATGCAAACATTGCGACGATTATGAAGAGGAAAGTGATAAATAAAAATTATGGAAAGCATAAAAAATTATAATTTTGAAATAGATATGAGGTTTTTACTTTATATTTTACAATTTTTAATGTATTTTTGTAGGTGTCTCATACCTAGATACAAATCTTTTTCTTGTCAAAAAACTGTCAGTTAGAAAATTGGTCAAAAAATTTTGCATGTTAATGGAATCACAAAACTTTCTGCGGATAAAAGTTGTGCATTTTTATTACCTTTCCAACAATAAATAGAACACCCGACTTTATTTAACCAGTAAAAAATTTTGGCTCATAAACAAAACCCGTCTCATACCCGGGTACACTCCCTTACCTTGTTAGACAGTTTGGGAAAATTCTTGACGAAGTCTATCCAATTTAAGAAAAAAAGAGTACCTTGCAGATTAAGATAAGAAAGTTGACACTATTTTCGGTTGAATCGGAAGTAGAAAATTTGTATATTTTTGCCAGTGAATAAATCGTTTAAATTAAACACATTTCTATATTTATCTTTTTTTTTTACTATCATATTACTTTAGGATGGCAGGGATCTTCACTGATTAAGTCACTTCTTCCGCATTGTTTTCTAGTGTGGAATGTAGACAAATAACTTGCTAGAAGTTTTTATTGACGTGTTATTGCAATAGGCGACTGCACATCACTTATATATACAAAATTCGTATTTATATAATATAACACACTAAATTCTTGCATCTAACGTTTTTTAACGTATGGCTATTTGACATTCATAAGACGTAACGACATGAGCAGACGCTACGACACTAACGAGCGTTTTAGTTTTAACTTTAAACTTCTAATTAAAATGGTAATTTTCTCTACCAAAGCTTTATTTTTCGCACAAATTAAGAATTTTTTGAAAATAGTAGATACTTCAAACATCATAAAACAGTTTTTTAAAATTAGTCATCATGCCTATTATATATAACTAATACGATTTCGCACTATACTGTATTTTACCTGCGACTAACTACTACGCTATATGTTGTTATAATTAAAATTATTAGATTTTTAATATACATATATGCATTCAATTAAGATATGCATATAAATATGGTCTATATTAGTACTCATTATTTAGTTTATTAATGAACTCAAGGTATCTGGTTTGAATAATACTTTAGAATTAAATTGATAGTCAGATATTTATGCAGTGAATTATGTTTTTACTTTTGCTAATTAAAAGAATCTCTCAAAAAGATAATTACTGCTTTTAGTAGACTGGTAGTTAATAATTCACTTTGTCGTAATATTAAAATTTCCATAATCCCAGTATTTAAAACAATTTATTATAATAGGTTGATATCATCATCTTTACGTTTTTCAAGAGCCATTAGTAATACATAATTTTAAACTGTAATAGAATTCTCTCAATTTTATAAAAATTATTTTAATTTTAAGAACAAAGCAAATTTATAATCCTAATGATAAGTTTATTTAAACTGAATAATCATATTTAAATTTTGAATTGACTTAAATTGTTGTCATAATTATTTGTTAATTACCTATTATATAAATATTGACTAATTTAATTTAAAGATTGTAACGACAGCAATTAACAGTACTAAATTATGTCTGGTAAAATATTTCTCTTTTTACGATAATTGCTGCTCTTATCCAGAAAACCTAAGATCCATGTCCACTCACGTTCCAATCTACATAACCAATTTCCAACCTTTCATTTCTTAAATTCCAGTTTGGCGGTAAATGTTTATTTGTAAACACTACCGTTAGGTTAGTAATCCGGTCGTAAACCATTGCGACAGCCATTGTCCTCGAGCGTGGGACCCTTACTCTTCTTTTCAACCCTTTTACTATAAATACCTTTCCTTTTCGTTTACCTCATCTCATTCCTCGTTCCTCGATCGACCAGTTACTACGATTCATCGAGCTGCACACCTTTTCGACAACACTGCCTCCAGCATCAACTTCATTTCCGCCACCGTCAGTGATCCACCTCCGGTGCAACCATCACCAGCGATCAACCTCCGGTACAACCATCACCAGCGATCCACCTCCGGTTCCGCCACCGCTAACGTCATCTCACCTTTAGTTCATCTGTATATATTCCTTCCTCAACTTGTAAATAACCTTTGTAAATATTCAAAATAAAAAGTGGTTACACGCCACAAATTGGTGACCCGACGTGATCTAAAGAAGCCCGACGTGATCTAAAGGCCCAACGATGACCGCAACTGAAAACAAATGGATCCGATGGAAGCCATCACCAACCAGCTAGCAACGCTCTTTGCCACGCAGATCGCGGAAGTAGCTACAGCTTTACGAGCTGAAATAGCGACTTCGGCGGCACAACGAAGACATTCGCAACACCATGGATCCCGCTCACACAGTCAGTTCAAAAGGCAGGCACAAAAAACGTCAAGTGTGTGCTGGTACCACAGACGATTCGGCAAGAAGGCCAAGAAATGCACAACCCCATGTGCAAACTCGGGGAACAGGTGAGCCAGGCTTCAATGGCAGCAAACGATTCTCGCGTTCAAACACGTCGCCTATTCGTAACCGACAAAGTCACTAAAACACAATTTTTAGTCGACACAGGAGCAGACCTATGCGTCGTACCACGGACGCACGTACAAGGGCGTCGCGTTAAAGTTCCGTATGAACTTTACGCGGCAAACGGCTCCACCATTCCTACGTTCGGGTACGAAACCCTACAGCTAAACCTAGGGCTACGACGTGAATTTACTTGGCGCTTCATCGTTGCCGACGTCTCCAAGCCAATCATCGGTGCAGACTTTTTGGCGAATTTTGGTCTCCTCGTCGACATCAAAAATCAACGGCTCATCGACGGCGTCACAACCTTGACTGCACCAGGTCAGGTAGCAGAGTGCAGCACCGAGTGGTTACATATCCGAGCGTTAACGGGGACATCACCGTTCCATACACTTTACGCCAGTACCCGGAAATTACTCGACCCAGCGGCGAACCAGCAGTGGTCAAGCATTCCACCAAGCACCACATTGTCACCACCCCCGGACCTCCGGTAGCACAGAAGCCCCGACGTCTTGCTCCAGAACGTCTGAAGAATGCAAAAGCTGTATTCTCAGATATGATGAAACAAGGCGTCATCCATCCCTCACAAAGTCCATGGTCCTCACCGCTACATATGGTCCCGAAGAAGGACAACGAGTGGAGGCCATGCGGCGACTACCGAGCCCTCAACGCTCGAACTTGCCCCGACCAATATCCTGTAAGGCACATACAAGACTTCTCGCAAGCTTTACACGGACAAAAAATATTTTCAACAATAGACCTCGTGCGAGCCTTTCATCAAATTCCCGTCGCCGAGGAGGACATCCCAAAAACGGCCATAACAACTCCATTCGGCCTTTTTGAATTCAAGTTTATGACGTTTGGGTTACGTAACGCGGCTCAAACGTTCCAGCGGTTCATCGACGAAGTTCTGCAAGGTCTCGAGTTCTGTTACGCGTACATCGACGACATACTCGTGGCCTCATCCTCCCTCGACGAACATCTCGAGCTTTTAAAAAGTTCTCTTCGAACGCCTGAAAGCATACGGCGTCGTCGTCAACTCGACAAAGTGCATTTTGGCCAACCTGAGGTCAAATTCTTAGGGTACATGGTATCCGGCGAAGGAACACGACCACTGCCCGAGAAAGTCGACGCAATCCGTGCTTTTCCACGCCCTGAAACGGTCAAGAAACTCCGACATTTTTTGGGTATGGTAAACTTCTTTAGAAGATTCCTGCCTAAAGCTGCCTCGGTACAGGCACCTCTAAATAACCTCCTTCAAGGCAACGCTAAGGGAAAGACACCAGTCTGCTGGACGCCACAAGCGGAGCGCGCGTTCGAAGACACGAGAGTGTCTGGCGCATGCGACGTTACTGGCACACCCGGAGCCGCACGCACCCTTAGCTATCTTTAGCGACGCTTCGGACTTCGCTGTGGGAGCATCGCTGCAGCAACTCGTGAATAACAATTGGCAACCGCTGGAATTCTTTTCCAAAAAATTAAGCCCGGCAGAATCCAATTACGGAGCTTACGACAGGGAGCTTCTGGCAATTTACCTCGCAATAAAACAGTTCAGACACATGGTAGAGGCGCGAACATTTTGCGTCTATACGGACCACAAACCAATTACTTTCGCTTTCCGTAAGCAGTCGCAACAGTGTTCACCGCGACAAATCCGGCACTTGGACTACATAAGCCAGTTCACGACGGACATCCGACACATCGCCGGTGACGAGAACGTAGTCGCCGACGCCCTTTCAAGAATCGAAACGCTAGAACATCTTAGATTGAAAAGAACTGGAACCACGTAGCTTCCCGGCGATCACGCATTGTTTGACCATATTTAAATATGCATATCTTAATTGAATGCATATATGTACCAGATTTAAAATATAAAGTTTGGTTTTAATAAAAACTTAATTCTAAGGATATCTCATAAATTTTATATTCGAAAAGTATTGTTACACATATAGATATACTACATTTTACCCATCTTTATGCAAAGTATGAATACTACATTCAGCATAAAATTACTTAATTTGAATCTAAAGTATTGAGTCAAACCAATACCATTTTGAGTTCATTAATAAACTAAATATTGGTACAATAGCGCATTTCATATGCAGTTTAATGAATGTCATATATGCCATACGTTAAAAAATAAGTTATTAAAATTGGTGATATTTCAGGTAAATGCAGTTTAATCTGAAGTACGATAAACAGTGATGCATAATTTTACCAATTAATCTTTTTAGATGATTATTCACATTTTCAAAAATTTAGGATTTGTAAAATAAGTTGTAGGAAAATTCATTTCCAATTGATCTTAAGGTTCCCAAAATCCGAAACTTTAATAGTTTTTCATTTATAACTGCAAATGTATTAAAATTGATCAAATTATGTTGTATTGAAATAGCGAATTTCTGTATATCACGTGCACACCAGTTTATTCTGAAACGTTTTACGAAACTTTCACATTCAACTTAGTCCCAAATCAGAATTGACATTTGTTTGGAAAATTATCAAAGTATGTGCCACGTAAACGTAGATTTTAGGTTATTTCGGATTTTTCTACAATATTTTTAAATTCCGGGCAAAATTTTGTTTCCGGAAATTGGTTTTTTTTCGAACAACGCATTTTCAAATTGAAATTTTCTTTTCAAGGGAATTATATTCAAATTATAGCGGGTTTCAAATTTACTAAGTAGGCCATCCCTCACTTGTTTATAAATTCAAAGTTTGTCAGGAAATGATTTGTTTGAGCAAGGGGAATTAAAGATTTGGGTTTAGTTCCGTTTCTTCTCCGAATAAATCCATTTTTGTACTAGGGAACTTTTCGCTGCAGAAAATTTTCAATCATTGAAGGCTTTTAAAATTGTTTTTTCCGATTTTGAAGTTGACTAGGGTTTTAAATTTGGTGTCTACCAAATTTCCAATTTAGAGGCCCTTTTCCCCCAAAGGTTTTTAAAGTTTCTTGGGCACACCGATGGACCCAAATTTGTTTTCGTTTGGATTTGGGAAACTTTTCCCGAATAATGCCCCCAAATTTCCATGTTTTCAATTTTGTCGAAGAACCACATTTTCCACTAGGGTTTAAACTAAAAACTACCCGACATTTGTTTCGAAACCAATGCACATTTAAAATTCGGAATGATCCCCAATAAAATTCATAGAACCCTTTAGTTCAACCCCTTTTTAGCGTTTCAAAATTTAAACGAAAAAGGAACAATGGAAATGCATTCGGAATCAAAATCAATTTCATTTAAAACTCTTGCCCTAAATTTTTGGGCACTATAATTTGTAGTTTCGAAACTTTAAATGTCTTTAGAAAAATTTGGTAGTAAACTTAAAAAAAATTCCTGCAAAATTTTGGAGTTTTAAAAAAAAATCTAATAATTTTAATTATAACAACCCAGCTTAGTATTTGCAAGGTAAAATACAGTATATGCGAAATCTATTATTATATATATTGGTGATGACTAATTTTAAAATTTTTAGATTTTGAAGTATCTACTATTTTCAAAAATTTTAAATTTTAAAAAATAAAGCTTTGTAGAGTTCCATTTTAATTAGAAGTTTAAAGTTAAACTAAACCCTCGTTAGTGTCGTAGCGTCTGCCATGCGTTAGTCTTATGAATGTCAATAGCCATATTTAAAAACGTTAGATAAGAATTTAGTGTGTTATATATAAAATACTTTTTTGATTAAAGATTGATCGCCTATTGCAATAACACGTCAAAAAAAACTTCTAGCAAGTTATTTGTCTACATTCCACACTAGAAAACAATGCGGAAGAAGTGACTTAATCAGTGAAGATCCCTGCCATCCTAAAGTAATATGATAGTAAAAAAAAAAGATAAATATAGAAATGTGTTTAATTTAAACGATTTATTCACTGGCAAAAATATACAAATTTTCTACTTCCGATTCAACCGAAAATAGTGTCAACTTTCTTATCTTAATCTGCAAGGTACTCTTTTTTTCTTAAATTGGATAGACTTCGTCAAGAATTTTCCCAAACTGTCTAACAAGGTAAGGAGTGTACCCGGTATGAGACGGTTTTGTTTATGAGCCAAAATTTTTTACTGGTTAAATAAAGTCGGGTGTTCTATTTATTGTTGGAAAGGTAATAAAAATGCACAACTTTTATCCGCAGAAAGTTTTGTGATTCCATTAACATGCAAAATTTTTTGACCAATTTTCTAACTGACAGTTTTTTGACAAGAAAAAGATTTGTATCTAGGTATGAGACACCTACAAAAATACATTAAAAATTGTAAAATATAAAGTAAAAACCTCATATCTATTTCAAAATTATAATTTTTTATGCTTTCCATAATTTTTATTTATCACTTTCCTCTTCATAATCGTCGCAATGTTTGCATGTGTAGATGCATGCACACGTGTTTGCGCACTTCAAAAGAACTGGCCGCTTGCAAATATTGCATTTGATGTTGTTAACAGCGTTCAATTTGTTCGGCAACAACTTTATACTAATGATGTTTTTGCGTTGGAACCCTTGGGTCGTGGTAATATGCTGTGTCTCATACCCGGACAATGACGACATTTTAAGAATTAAAAAAAAAAAATTGTTTTCCAACCACATATTGGCCTAATCCAATATTGAATCGTAAAATATAAGAAAAACACTAAATGCTATACATTACAATTTCTTTTTTCAATTCATTTACATGAAAAAAATAACATTTTGAAAAAAATCAAAAACGTTTTTAACGTGCAATTTTACATACGATGTTTGCAGTTGATATAAGCAATGCGTCTGTTTAGTATAATATCAAGACGGCCTAAGCATTGTTTAATAAATAAAAGAATTGTTGATAGATATGTCATTAGAATAATAAAAATAGAATGTTTGTAACTAAAAAGCAATAAAGATTTAAAACCTAAAAATCATCGAAATTTGGGAAGTTAGCAATAGCCCCCATCATATGGTCCTTCGAGCCGGATGTAAAAGAAGTATTTTCACTCAACATATTATTATAAAATTTCATCTGAAGAAAATAGTTATAACTGAAGAATAGTTTAAGAGTAGGTGAGCAGCGGCTGTTAACATCAGAAGAAAAACCATGAATACGCAAGAAAAAACACTACTACAAAAACGTGGACAAATAAAAGGAAAGTTGACGAGGTTTCAAACATTTTTAACAAATAAAATTAATGCAAACTTCAATGACATAAAATGCCGATTGACAACTATTGAACCGTTATACGATCAGTTTTCAGAATTAAACATACAAATCGAATCTCAAACCAATGACAATCAAGATAACGAATTATGTGAGTTTGAAGAGTTATATTTTAGTGTAAAAGCAGAAGCAGAGGATCGTTTGGAGTTATTGTCAAGTACATCACAAAATTCAGTAGCACCTAGACAAATACTTGCTATGAATGAAGTAAAATTGCCAGACATGCCTCTACCAGAATTTAATGTTGAAAATCAACATTGGCTTCAATTTAAAGATACTTTCAATTCGCTGATACATAATAACAAAGCATATAGGGGGAAAGTGGCATGAAACAGCCAAGTTTTGAAAAAGCCATTATCAATTACGCGGTAGTTTTCATACGAATCGTTTATGTATTATTATTTTAAGATAGCAACACTAGCCAGATATCCCCCACAAAAATTTGACCGTTCACCGTCAATAAACGGCGCCGATACGACGTATTGAAGATTTTGTCATCAAAAAGTAAGGTTTTAAGTTCAGTTTATTTGTTTTCTAACGCCTATACGTACAAAACTAATAATAATATGATTGCACTATAATTTTATAGATATATTAGGCCTTCTAATAACGTATATATTTTGTAGACTAATCTTTGATTTCATAGTAATTTTCGAGATTTTGTTTCTTGAGAGAATATGTTTTGAAATAGCCGGACTGCAGTGTAATGAAAAAGCCACCTTTTAATTGCATAAAATGCAATAATAATTGTAGTAACAGCAATCAAGAGTGGTACCGATGCAAAATTGTAATGGTTGGGCATATAAATCCTGTGGCGTAAAAGGGAAATTGCATTATTTCTGCTAAAAACGTTTTTAAGTTTTTGCAATGATTGATCTAAAACGTCAAATTTTTTGACAGTTTCTTAGATTTATGTAAGTAAATATTTTATCGAGAGTTTGCGTTATTTAAAACGTTTTATAATTATATAAGACCTAAAATTATAGCTTAAGATTATTATTAAATAATATCTTCGTTAATGTGCAGTTTTAATCTTGTAATAAGAACATGGCTTTTTCAAAAATTGGGTTGGCTGTTTCAATACCTATAGGTTATGAAAAAGCCAAATTTTATTTCATTTATAAATGATTAGAAGTCGGAAAATATCGTTAATTTTGAAAAATGTTTTATGACATTACGTACATAAATGCATGAACAATTACAGATTTAAAAAAAAATTTGATTTATTTATGTCCTTCTATATTATTTGTCCCCTTTTTTAAAACTGGCTGTTTCATGCCACTTTCCCCCTACTGTTATACAAAAGTTTCACTTTCTACAAGCATGTTTAAAAGGTAACGCTGCCACGCGTAAATTTTTTTTTCTTTATACGATCTATCTGTGACTAAAATATAAATTTTGTTCTACTTTTGGTTTAACTGGCAAAGGTATTTATCATTAATAGATGAGTATCCTTTTTTTTAGAAAAGTGGATAGAGATCGCTACATGGGCTTTTCAAAAATGTTTAAATTTGCTCATTAAAAAAATTTGTTTTTCTGTTGGATTTCCAGGGTGTTTCACCTAACTCCTGAACTTATAAGAATTTTAAAAAATGACTAGTATTAAAGTATTTTTAATTTACATCATTTATCGACGAATCTAAATACAATTTTTTTCTACTTAACCGAAAATAGAATACGGTATCAAGTTTCTTATTTTATTTTCTAAAAAAAGGCTTTCCAAAACTGTATAATAAGTTACCATTTGATTGATAAATAATTAAAAAAAAATCATTTTCTTTCAGGTTTTTAAGGTGTCTCACAAAAGTGCTACGAGCTACTACTTAATCCTTTAACTGCCGTTGTCGTCAATAAGCGACTTGTGTCATTTTAATATGGCTCTTTGTAAAAAGGTTTTTTTTTAAACTACAATAAATTTTAATTAGATTTTTTAGTTAATCAAATACTTAAAACCTACTTAAATTAAAATTAACATAATAATTAAATATTAGAAATAACGGAATTAGATATGAATTTTTTTTATGGGGATCGAGGGAATATTGAAATGTTACCGGTTGTTACTACATGTATGTATTAAAATAAATAATCTAACAAATCAATTACCTATTATTTTCAATCAAAGATTTTTTAATTTCCGTCGTATTCTTGGATAGTTCATAGATTTCCAAAAATATGCGAATCATAGCTTAACCTTCGGGCGGGCGCGCTGTTGTAAAAAGTACAACAGCCAAAGATTTTTGCAAATATTCGCCTTAATCGGCAGGTCACAGTTTTAAGACTTCAGGTATTCCTTCATTGTTTTATCTACTACGTGGCTAGTTAATTAGTTTTGATTATAGAATAGTTTTTCAACGTTTTTATTATTAGTTAAGATCAACGCGTGCACTTTTAACATCCCACGCCTACTGCAGATATTGCAAGTGGAACAAAATGATTGCTGTTTGGGATGGTGCAATCTGTTAATTAGTCATTTTTTGGCAGTAATAATACAAAATTAATGAAATAGAATAGAATTTAGGGCTTATGCTTATTTTCTAAAAAGCAAATAACCGGAAATTTAGACACACTTTGCTAAACTAATCGTAATTCACTTTTTCACAAGAAAACAAATTGTTATTCTATTATATCTTATGATACAGCTCATACAGAATAAAATAAATAATTTTTTGTGACAAATATTTACAATTCTATACTAATATTATAAACAGCTAAATTTTGTTGTTTGTATCTCTGGAACTACTAAACCGATTCTAAAAATTCTTTCACTAATAAAAAGCTACATTATCCTTCAGTAATAGAAGCTATATTTTATTTTGATAAAAATAAGTTTT
The DNA here is from genome assembly GCA_036325965.1 of Sinopyrophorus schimmeli. NCBI lineage: Eukaryota > Metazoa > Arthropoda > Insecta > Coleoptera > Elateridae > Sinopyrophorus > Sinopyrophorus schimmeli. The sequence goes on along the minus strand of JARFIZ010000314.1, from coordinate 10,473,389 downwards.
TAGTTTGAAATTGCGATATCCGTGCGAAGCCGAGGCGCGCCAGCTGGTAGGATATAAATATGCACTTAAAAAGTAATAAAATACCCAAATGTTTTTGTTGGTGTACATATTTGCTTCATTTATGCTAATTGAAACTTATAAACAAAGTCTTTAAAGCATCTGATAGAAATTCTCACTATAACTATTAAAAATTGTTATGTTGTAAAAAGTACAACGCGCGCCCGCTGATGTTATACCATAGTGCGCGCCCGTCCGAAGGTTAAGGTGGAAACTTAAATAGCACCTTTTTATAATTTGACCAAACACGAAATGTTCTAAATTTAGACGGTAAAACATATTAATGATCATTTGTAAGCTATAAATTATTTATGCCATCGATTGACGCGTCGGTAGAGTGCTAGCGACTAATTGCTTTCGGTAAATTTTTGGCGTTGAATTGCGGACGGTAAACTTTTCTACGAATAACTACACGATAAGACTTTAAACAAAAATTGAAAATAAGTGATTTTTATGTAATTCAGAGAGCATTATGATATTGTCGTTAGAATTGGGGTGATGACTCCACCAAACATAGTCACAGTCACGGAGTGTAAAGATGAAAAAAATCGCGAAATGTAAATAATTTAAAAGAGGAAACGACGGATTGATGAATTATTATCGATCAGGCGTTGAAAAGGAAAGTTACTAAACATTCCGGCGATAGTATATTTCCCCCAATTTTTACAAATACCAATATTTGAGCTTTATTAAATGTTTGTAAAGTGTTATTTGTGTTTGTATTAAAAAACAATGAGTGATACCCAGGTAGTAATTGCCAATACTAACTATTGGCCGCATCTTGGGCTACTTGTCATTTGCCAATCCTTGAGTAGTGACTGTTGGAGCAAGCCTGAACTAAGACTTGGCCTGATAGTATCATACGGTTAACTCAAGCCTTGGAAGTCACCACTGGGCCAAGTCTGGTCCGAAGCGTGGCCCAATAGTTTTTTATTTTAAAACTGAGCATTGAGAAGTAACAATAAGTCTGGTCTACGGCTTGGCTCGATGATTTAATTCAAATTGACTTGAAAAAAGTTGTTTGAAAATTTCAAATCGCGTAAACTAACTTTATTCTTTTTGATTATTTTAGAAACATTTGTTTTTCAAGGTTTAGATCAACCGTGGAATTTTGTTTCCCAAGGCTTGGGACAACTCTGGTTTTTTTTCCCGAGGCTTGAGCCAACCTTCGTTTTTTTTTCTCGAGGCTTGGGCCAACTTTGGTTTTCTTGTTTTCCAAGGCTTGGTACATTGTTATCATACAAGGCTTGATCCAAGCCTTGCCCAATGCTTAGCCAAAGCTTGCCCAAACCTCGCCCAATACTGGTGACGCTTGTCCCAAGCTTGGTCCAAGCCTTAACCAATCGTTTATTCCTAACTGGGTAGTTTAGAACAGCGTTGCTCAAATGGGTCGTGAAGACGTCAAAGAAACTAAAAAAAAATGTATGTTGACAATATAAAAATTTAGAAAAAACAATATTTTTAAAAGTTGGCATTTTATGTTATCTGTTGAAAATATACGATTGGGTTGCAATACAACTTTAAATAATTATTTTGGAGGGCGTGGCAAAAAGGTTGAGAAGGCTGGTTTAAAAAATTATTTAAATATTATCAACTCTTTGATATACAGTAATGTTCGCTTATAACGAATCTGAAAGGACTAACAAAAACGATGTGCTATAAGCGAAGTTAACAAACAATAAATATCAGAAATTAATTCTTTTTATTAATTCTACCTACATATAGTAAAGTGGGGTAACTGTACGCAGTATTTAGAAAATTATATCCATTAATATTAAAGTTTTGATGCAAAATGTCTCCTCGTTGCCTCAAAACACATTTTTGCTCTTCTAATAATTGAAGACGTCGCTCTTTGAAGAGTATCTGGGTTCGCTATAGCCTAATATTTAAAAACGAAACCCAAACCAGGTTAGGGATTTTCACTATAGGGGTTAACATATGTTAACATTGCGAAAGTTTACGTAGTTAAATATGAACTTTTTTTGTAATTTCTTCTGGATAAATTTTTACAAATAATGAAAAGCAGAAAATTTGTAATATAAGTATATAACTGTTTAAATTACATATTTTAATATGATAATGATCATAATTTACACGGACTAACGATGGAAAAGTATATAAATAATGTAGTAAACGTGCTTCTAATTGGCCTGTTTAGCAAAAGCCCTTATAAGGATTAGGTTGCTATTACAGCATCAGTTTATGTTAATATTATCAAATTAAACTTGCTTTGGTTCTACTCTCGTTATTGACATCATTATTAGATCTGCCTTTTTTTAACCTGTATTTGTATGTGACTATGTTTATATTTTCATTGAAACTTTCAGTATCTTTTAATGTTAAAATTTAAAATATTCTTATTCTCTAATAAAAATTGGTCTCTATCTTAAAGCCTAATATAGTAAAACAGAAATAATAATATATGATACGACGTAATTAGATACATTTTATTTTGAACGATGTAGATTAGTCCAACTATGTGATTAGAATGTTTTTAATAACGTTTCCTTAATTAATTAAAATTTTAAATATTTTATTAATCTTATTTAACCGATTTTAGGCGACGACGAGAACCACAATTAAAGATATTAAGAGAGTTCCTAAATACCATGTTTAAATTCTAAAGCTACCTGAATCTAATTAAATATACTTTATCAGTATCACAGACATTCAAAACCTGTATTTATCGAGAAGCTGTTATAAAATTGATATATGCTAAACTTACTATCGACTGAATGTTTTCCGATGAAATATCTTATAAAAGATATCCGATTTAATAAATTGCAAGAAGTATAACGTTATTGATCGTTATAAAATAATTACACACCTATTAAAATGTTTACAAAATTAAAACTAACTTAACTTTTTTAGATTTAGGTTTAAAAAGTTTTCTTCTCTATTTTTTTGAAAATTATGTAATATAGAAGTTTTTGAAAGTAATAAAATATGTAGAACTGTATTTTCAAACACATCAAAATAATTTAAATAATAATAAATATGTACTAATTTTAAATCAAATTTTAAAACTTAAATTAAATAAACTATAGGAGAGGGTGGCCTAAAGCGGGTAGGTTAAGGTTCATCGATCAATATGAACCACTTTGGCTAAAAAAAAGTGTTTCTTTTTTATATTTATGCAATACAATTATTAAACTTTTATTTTATAAAAAAAATAATTACATTTCTGCTTTAATTGTAGAAGAAAAACTCAAACATATAAAATTTCAAAAATTATCCGCTTTGCCCGACAGGGGGGCCTAAAGCGGGTAGGCTCCCATAAACCAATCAGATTAATCAAAACATTTGAAAATAATTATCTACACTTATCATGTTCTAGACCAGTGGTTCCCAACCTTTTTTTGACCAGGGACCACTTTGATTTCATTATTATTAGCAGAGACCACAATTTTAAAAAGTAAACTGTATCATTCTAAAAATAAACTTTAACCGAACCGTTTAACCTAAGTAATCGTAAAATTCTAAAGTAACATTCAAAGTTTGAAATCGTTTGCGGACCATATCTTAGCTTCTGCGGACCATTGATGGTTCGCGGACCACTGGTTGGGAACCACTGTTCTAGACAGTAACATTGGTATTAAGTTATTAACCATTTTAATGTTATAAACTGCTAATTCAGACTTGTAATTTGTTCCAATCTTAATATCACTTCGGTTTACCATTGTTTTTAAATCTTAATTGCTTCAATGCTTTAAATCACTTATTTTTAATACGAATTTATTTCTATCAACCAGTTCCTATCAATTATAATAAAATTACTACTTCTGGTACAAGTAAAGAGGGTACCTGCCCGCTTTGCCCTAACACACATTTTTTGGTTTTGATACATTAACTTAAATGGAAATCGGATGGTGCAATATCGGGCGAGTGTGGCGGGTGAGGCGGTACTTTTCACTCCAATTAGGTCTTTGAATTTTTTTTTTGTGATAAATGGAAAGATCATATATAAGTTTTATAACAAAACTATTTTTTTTTTCGCAATATTTCAAAAGTTATATCAAAATAAAAATTAATTTTGAATCCAGTACCAAAAACACGCCGACAGCTCCCGAACAAACACGAGCGTGTGTGACGTCATAATGTTAGTTTTCATTCATTGCAGCTTATACAGAAATAATAAATGCAGTGTTTTGATCTATTTAATTCTGTTGTCATGGTTAAATACTCAAGTTTATATTAAAAATGTCGAACCTCAAAAGTTATCGTTCTTGTTTTGTACCATTATGTACGAATACTACAAAAACAACTCCTGACAAAATGTTTTTAAATCTTCCCCAAGATGAAAAACGTCGAAATAAATGGTTTCAAGCAGTGCATCGTTATAATCCCAAAACAAAATCGAATTTTTTTTGTTGTGAAGATCATTTCGATGTAAGTATTTTATAACACTATTGTTATTAATTATTATTTATCCAAGTAGGGGGAAAGTGGCATGAAACAACCTGTTTTAAAAAAAGGGATAAATAATATAGAAGGACATAAATAAATCAATTTTTTTTTAAATCTGTAATTGTTCATGCATTTATGTACGTAATGTCATAAAACATTTTTCAAAATTAACGATATTTTTCGAGTTCTAATCATTTATAAAAAAAATAAAATTTGGCTTTTTCATAACCTATAGGTATTGAAACAGCCAACCCAAGTTTTGAAAAAGCCATGTTCTTATTACAAGATTAAAACTGCACATTAACGAAGACATTATTTAATAATAATCTTAAGCTATAATTTTAGATCTTATATAATTATAAAACGTTTTAAATAACGCCAATTCTCGATAAAATATTTAAATCTAAGAAACTGTCAAAAAATTTGACGTTTGAGATCAATCATTGCAAAAACTTAAAAACGTTTTTAGCAAAAATAATGCAATTTCCCTTTTACGCCACAGGATTTATATGCCCAACCATTACAACTTTGCATCGGTACCACTCTTGATTGCTGTTACTACAATTATTATTGCATTTTATGCAATTAAAAGGTGGCTCTTTCATTACACTGCAGCCCGGCTCTTTCAAAACATATTCTCTCAAGAAACAAAATCTCGAAAATTACTATGAAATCAAAGATTAGCCTGCAAAATATATACGTTATTAGAAGGCCTAATATATCTATAAAATTATAGTGTAATCATATTATTATTAGTTTTGTACGTATAGGCGTTAGAAAACAAATAAACTGAACTCAAAACCTTACTTTTTGACGACAAAATCTTCAATACGTCGTATCGGCGCCGTTTATTGACGGTGAACGGTCAAATTTTTGTGGGGGATATCTGGCTAGTGTTGCTATCTTAAAATAATAATACATAAACGATTCGTATGAAAACTACCGCGTAATTGATAATGGCTTTTTCAAAACTTGGCTGTTTCATGCCACTTTCCCCTATACAAATCAAATAAGTAGAATTCAGTACAAAATATACCAACATCAGGAATATTATTAGACTTTGCCTTTATAAATCCTTTATCACACATAGCTAATCGAAATTAACTAACAAATCGTTTTTTAGCAGTAAATTTTCAATATTATTGTCAACTCACGTGTAATAGCCGTAAACGCTGTCCTGTTATTAAACAGCTATAACATTATGACGTCACAAAGATGGTGACCAATCTTGGCGCGTTCATAGTCACGTGATTTTTTTTAAATTTTATCAATTTTTAATTGCTTATAATTAATTGAAAAAAAATTTTTTTAAGTATTTTGCATTAAATATCCATATTATTAATAATAAAGTTTTAAAATACATAAAAAAAATCAATAATTTTTTTTTTCAAATACCTAATTCATTCATTTTTGGCAGAGTTCCTTTTGTGCAGCGCGGTCTTGCATTTCTTGTTGCAGAATAAAGCCTATTCTATTGATAATTGATTTACTTGATCCAATTGTTCACTATAAAGGATTGCATTCAAAGATTGTCCAGGTATCAGCACATCAAAATAAAAGCACACATAAACGCTTTGTTAGAAGGTAAACCTGGCTTTAACAGTACTTCGTGGCAGTTCATTCGGAGAGAGCTACTGTCTTTTCCGTTTTGGATTATCAGACAGAACCCATTTTTCATATCCAAAGATCAAGCGATCAAAAAACGCTTCTGTATTGTGCTTGTGAAGCGATAAATTGCACGTGATGGATCGGTTGGCTTTTTTTTTCCCGATAGATTATGCGGGACCCAAACACCTGATTTGTCTATTTTACGAATCTGCTGCAAATGTTCTTGGATGATCGACATAAGTTGGTTAAAACTATTTGACAGTTCTTCGATTGTCTGACTTGAATTTTCTAATGCACTTGGATAAACATCGCAAATGTTTTTGCTAGTATAACACATAAAACATGCAATGCCGAATATGTCCCTCTTCTGGTATTTGGATAGCCACTTCACTTCGTGTAATTTTGAATCGTGTAAAAAGTGAATCGGGTGTGCTAGAAAATTGACCATTCAATACGACAAAATATAAAATGTGTAGAGTAAAACCTAATTGCTCAGCATTAAAATTGAAAAAAAACAAGAACACATAAGAAATAAACAATTAGTATAATTTGTGTTTACAATTTTCCTTGAGTGCTTTATACGTAATATAGTCTGTACAATTTGTAATGTAACCTGAAAGCGACCTGAAAACTTGTAGTTACGCAACATCGTATTATAATTTAAATTAAACTGACCGGCAGTTTTTTTCAAAAGTCGTCTCCAAATGTAGTAAAAAACTTCGTAACGCAGAAAGCGTGGGTGACTCATGTGTTTATACAATCAGTAGTGGCCTTTCAATGCAAATACAAATCAAGAGAAAGCCAAACATGTAAAAGTTTATTGCTGAAATATATCAATCAGTTGTCCTCATTTCAGTTTTGACGTCTTAATGACGATATTTTTAAAATGCAAAGAGATCTTTTAGTAACATGAAAACACATCCAATCAATAACATGTTCGTAAATTTTGCATGACGTTTTCATTATATTATTGTTCTTCGTTGAAAACATAAAATATAAAAGATAGTACTTCTTTATACTTTAATATGTTGATTTCAATTCAATCCAAAGTAAAATTTATTAAATCAGAAAAATTATTTCAAATAATAATTTAAATATATTTACATCCCAACTTCAGCTATAAAATAATTTAACTGCTAACAATACTTTGAAAATAAATTTAAAAGTATTTTAAAAGGGTTGTTCAAATTAATATGTTATAAATGCTAAACGCCTATGATGAAATATTATAGAGGGCTAACTAAAAGCTTTTTGATTAAGAATAACAATGATCGAGTAGTATGAAAAAATTGCTATTAAGGTGTGTCAATTAACATCGATATGTATCTTCATAAATAGTTTGGAATTCAAACGGCAGCCGCCAGATTAAACTCAAAAGTTCCATCGACTTTTACGATACTTCTGATTCTATATGACAGACTTGATTGTGCGCATCGGTGTTTCTATACAACCGATAGAAATTATTGCTTGATTGCTACCGAGGAATGTTTTTATTAATAATACGTGCCCTACAAAGGCTGTTCGGTAGCTTTAAAATGACAAAGCAATTCTGTATAACAGTTTCAATAGCCTAAATGATGAGAACTGTCAAAGAAATATCAAAATTTTAAAGATAAACAAATTTAAGTTTCAAATCATAAAAAGTTATATTACATGATAATAAATTTTTAAATGGATTTATTGCAACCGATTTTATAACTATTAAAGTAAAGTGGCGCAAAACAAAATAAAAATAACTATTAGTAGGTATTTTAGAAAAAAATTATTGGTACTCCATCTTATTGCTTTGGCTAATTGGATCTAAAATATATAACTGTGTTGTAAAACACCTTTTATAATTGTCTAAAAAATATATTATTATTATATTATAATTATAAAAATCGTGTAACCGCTGCAATTACGGAAACTCTGGGTAGAGAAACCAGTATTATGATAAGTCAGATCAGGGGTCCCCAAAATATTTACGACATTCTAGAATGCCAGTCGGGCATTATATTTTTTCAAGGTAAATTTATAATGCCACGTGGGTATTTTCTGTCGAAATGGTCTGTGGGCGCCATGGTGCCCGCTGCATAGGGTTGGGGACGCCTGAGTTAGATGCTTAAAAAAATTACTTATTAGGAAAGATTACTATTACAAGTTCAATACTTACCTATATTGTAAAATATGGGTTTTCTAAACCCTTAAGATAGTTTGATTATTTAATAACTTACCGATTAGTGATATCAAATTTTGCGATTTAGGATAGCAAAGTACAAATATTTCTATGAACGAATATGATAAAAAAGAATAGAAATTGGGGGATAAATTTTAAAATATTGAATTTTTAAATTCAATATTTAACATCACAGAGACTTCAATAATATGTTAACAGCTATATAGAAATAATTTTATTCGACGAACACAAAATTAATATATTCTTGTTAGGTGTATATAATATTATCAAAGTGAGGCAGACATTTTCGTGTGACAAAAAAGTTTCAATTTTGTAGACCTGTGTTATTCATGGCTACTAGATTTAAAACTAAATCATTTAATATTCGGAATATTTATTTATTTGGGCATAGTTTGGTGTGCATGGTTAAAAAAAGAAAGACTATTATTAATCAATAATGTAAAATCCAATCTGTCATCCATTTAAGACAAAACAGCTTTTTATCCATATTGATTTAAAATAAAAATATAAAATTATTTAGATATGAAATGTGATACATGGTTGAAAAAAGAAAAAAATATTATTTAAAAATGTAAAAATTCAATATGACGTCTATTTAAAATGAAAAAGTTATCAATATCTTAAAAGCTGTACCTATTTTATTAAACTTATTGTTAATAACTTAGATTTAACTTTTTTTTATAGCAATCGCCTCATTCATAACATAAGTTGCAAAAATAAGAATCTCTTCCTGAGTAACTTGTACAGACTTCATGAGCCCACGCCTCAAAGTCTCCACATTTAATCCAATCTTCTTTAGGTGGGTCTATCTAAGGCGCACTACAAACAAGACAAAAATAGTGTTTTGCAGATATTTTCCTCGATGCTTTTTGTTTTCTAGTTTTGCCTGTTTTACTTGTAGACGGAAGAATTTTCAAATTTTGCCCAATGGCGGCTTTGATACTAACACGCTTTTTTGTCATCTTTTTTTGTATAGTTTTAATTGGCGAACTAGTTAAAACTTCGGCTTTTTGAATTTTACGCTTGCGGAAAAAATGGTATAAAACTGCACATTATTTACTCGAGGAATTATAAACCTCAAATACAAAGAAAAGAAGTCCGAACGTCTATCATATTTTAAAGGTCTATAGTATCAGAATAATATAATATCATTAGCAATAAAATAAAATAAATGTACTAGTTATCGACTGGTCAAAAATTACATACCTTAAGTTTTTTTAATAAATTCACTAATTTTCTTATATTGAGCCAAGTTATGTCATGTCACACCGCCGATGCCGAATTCGCCCTAATTGAAACGCGGCCGTGTTCGGGTAATCACGGCATTCGTACGCATTGACACTCGTACGGCATGCGGCAGCATACGGAAGCCTACCCGCTTTAGGCCACCTACCCGCATTAGGCCACTCTCCCCTATATTATAGAGAGCTATTTGTTGTATAAATATTACTTTCCATATAACTGTTTAAGTGAAAATAATCACAAAAAATCAAAAAAATTTAGCAGATCATATTAAAAAAAAAAGATTTAGTTTTTGTCTATTCTGCACTAATCCAATTAAATATGAATAATATATTTTCCTAAAAAAGATATTTTGCTTTTACATTGAAGTGCCGCCGTCAAAACATCAAACTCCTGTAGTATGAAACCAGTATGAGATGCAATAAAATGGGTGAAACTCGTTTTTTAATCCAACCATAAAAAGTTGTAAAACTTAACTTCGAGTTATCAAAATATTTACTCATAGGAACTCAAATTTAGAGAATTGTAAAACGCTTCGACTTATCAAAAAATTCGAGAAATCCATATAAAAATATTAACATTGAAATAGGTAAGTTTTAGGGAAACAGGTTCAAGTTCGAGTCATCAAAAATTTGGGTTATTAAGGTTCGACTTATAGAGGTTCAACTGTACTTTTAATAAGTTTTCGGAAGGTAATCTTCATTTTCGTCCTAATCTCACAATCAGCCGTATTATTTCAATAATACACAATAGGTTCTACACACCTATCTATGGTTGTTACCTGTAGTGCTTTTATCTAACTTAAAATTTAATGTTAATTTTTATCGATTAATTTAAAATAGCCTTTTGTTGTATATACACACGTAGCACTAAATTCTATGTTCTATAAATACATAACCTGTCAGATGCATATGCGTATCTAAGAGCATGTAAGAAGTTAAAGGTCATAATAGCCGATGGTCATAAATAATAAGTGTCGTCACCTACAGAAGCGGCAAGAACTAACAAAAATCTTAATCATGGAAGGATGTTTGAAAGCATAAAATCTTTGATTTCCAATGGGAGTGATGTACGACAACCGACTGCAAGAATTTTAGTTATTTTGAATTTATGTGACTGAATCATTTCGGAATTTTTGTTATTTGAGCTTTTGTATAAGTCTGAATTTGTAAATATCTGATATCTTAATCAGTAGAAATCTATGTCTTGTTTCATCAAAGTGCTTGAATAATTTAAGAAATAATTCAAGATCGTAAAAATAACTGAATAATATCTCCACTTGAAATGCTACGACATGCAGTCTAAGGTGGTACAACACAATAAAATATTTATTGCATACATATTTATTACATACACATAGGGTCACCTATGTTGTAGATACATACAAGTTGTCACTATCCCAATATTGATTATTAATTTTGAATTTTTCTAATTACTACTATATTAAAGAAAATTTTTTATTTTAAGATTATTGTCTGTGTTTAAACATTGTTTTTTTATAGAACACTTTGTTTATGCGATGTTGTGATTTATACGTTATTTTTATGGAGATAGGTTGTGGCACTCCATCGATTTGTATAGAGTTTTATCAATTTGCGTTACATGTATTGTTACTATTGTATTTTTATTATTTGTTACTTTCAAAATGCTTTTTATTTAATATTAATAACATATACTCATGGAAATGTTTACATCATAAACCAATTTAATATAATAATTCTTGATTAAAAAAATATATTACTACAACAATCTTAACAACGGAACTACCTGATAAATTAAATTAAAAATTTTATTTGTCTAGAGTTCGACTTTCCTGTTCTAATTATTAACCCAATCATTCCGGTTATTTACAAAACTGAAAACTTATTAAAAACCAATTAACATACAATCTGTTACGTAAGAGCGTAGCGGCGATTGCTCGCAAATGAATCGTACACATACATATGTAGGGGGAAAGTGGCATGAAACAGCCAAGTTTTGAAAAAGCCATTGTCAATTACGCGGTAGTTTTCATACGAATCGTTCATGTATTATTATTTTAAGATAGCAACACTAGCCAGATATCCCCCACAAAAATTTGACCGTTCACCGTCAATAAACGGCGCCGATACGACGTATTGAAGATTTTGTCGTCAAAAAGTAAGGTTTTGAGTTCAGTTTATTTGTTTTCTAACGCCTATACGTACAAAACTACTAATAATATGATTACACTATAATTTTATAGATATATTAGGCCTTATAATAACGTATATATTTTGTAGGCTAATCTTTGATTTCATAGTAATTTTCGAGATTTTGTTTTTTGAGAGAATATGTTTTGAAATAGCCGTACTGCAGTGTAATGAAAAAGCCACCTTTTAATTGCATAAAATGCAATAATAATTGTAGTAGCAGCAATCAAGAGTGGTACCGATGCAAAATTGTAATTGTTGGGCATATAAATCCTGTGGCGTAAAAGGGAAATTGCATTATTTTTGCTAAAAACGTTTTTAAATTTTTGCAATGATTGATCTTAAACGTCAAATTTTTTGACAGTTTCCTAGATTTATATAAGTAAATATTTTATCGAGAGTTTGCGTTATTTAAAACGTTTTATAATTATATAAGATCTAAAATTATAGCTTAAGATTATTATTAAATAATATCTTCGTTAATGTGCAGTTTTAATCTTGTAATAAGAACATGGCTTTTTCAAAAATTGGGTTGGCTGTTTCAATACCTATAGGTTATGAAAAAGCCAAATTTTATTTTTTTTATAAATGATTAGAAGTCGAAAAATATCGTTAATTTTGAAAAATGTTTTATGACATTACGTACATAAATGCATGAACAATTACAGATTTTAAAAAAAATTTGATTTATTTATGTCCTTCTATATTATTTATCCCTTTTTTTAAAACTGGCTGTTTCATGCCACTTTCCCCCTATGTATCTTTTTTCTAATGTAAGGAAACCGTCGCTGTTTTCGAAAACAAGCTTGCCAGATTGAGCGATTTTCTTCATGCATACCCTACTTTAATTAAACTTAGACGACAAATCGCAAATTACGCACTTTGGACTCTTTTCATTTTTTAACATTGGCAATCATCTCAAATCATTTCATTCCGACGATAACTACGAATAATCGCAATGATTCTGAAATTACCTTATTTTGTATAAAAATACATTTTAAATTACGCGGTAAATTCAATTGTAGCTATTTTTTTCAAGCTTACAGTTGGGCAACTTTTCAGAATATTTTGTGACTTTCGATCAAAGATTGGGCGACTTGAAGAAAATTTTTCTGGCTACCCTGTTCACAGTAGCATTAGGAAGTCACTCAGTCTTCTCCAGCATCAATTATTTCCCGATAACTCCAATAACTTCCATCAAATTCTTTCGTATAAGACCTCAAAATTTTTTGAATTTGCCGTGAGAGCTGAGCCAAATTTCAGGGGAGGTTTTTACAAAGCTTCAGTTTGATTAAAGCCCAAATATGTTCGATACGATTTGCATGCTGTTCTCTGATATTTCGTATTGTTGTCTTTTTCAAGGATTTAATATTATACATAACCTTAAACTAAACAAATATGTATCCCAAATGAAATGACCATATAAGCAATATTTTTGAGTAATAATAAGATAGTTAGCATTAAAAAGGGCGAAATACGTTAGGCAACAATGTACCTACTATATCAGATCGCGAAATAAAACTTATAATCTTCATTATTTCTTTAATGTGTAAAATAATACTTTTATAAAATGTGACCAACCCGAATTAAAATGTTTATTTTTTAAACAAAATAAAAAAACGGGCATTGCGGTTCTTTTAATTTTTTCGAGTTTGCTTATCGGTGATATCTAAGTACTAAGGCCACGTTATTTGAATTTCCTGTTCTTAATTGTTTGTTTATCTTGCAACATAAGAAGGTTATAATAAACAAGGGCTCCCTCATTTACGAATAGTACCTTTAAAAAACCCTTAAAAAAATGTTTTGACGACAAAATTTGAGAAAAAGGATTTTTATAGAATTAAAATTTGATTTTAAAGATACTTCTGAATTTGAATGTAAACAGGTTACAGTTTAATAAATTTAGTATAGGCATTTTTAAATTTTTCTATAAAATTACAAACCTACCTTTGTAGTCGGGTGTAATAAATAACACGTCGGGTTCAGACTTTTTATCCGTTTAATTAGATCACCCAATAAACAGAACGGTTGCCCAAGTCAAACACTGGCACAATTACAAGAGTAATAAGCCAAATAGCCGAAAGGCAAAATACACAGAGATACAATACAAAGTACCAAAGTAAAATACAAAGGTACCGAAGTACAAAACACAAGATACAAAATACAAAAGTACAAAACACAAAACAATAAGAATAACAATTCTTACGCAAACAGTAGTCACTTCGAAACGGGAGGAATCACAGTTGAATACTTAACTAATGATCTACCGTTGGCTATAGTTTTTAAATGGGGTTCACTTGCAGCTTATAGTGGTGGCGCCCTCTGACAGAGGGCGCATCAACCTACTTGGGGTGTTTTTATGCAGGCTGCGTACAGATGGCGTACTGGGGTGCTACACCTTTCATATATTAAAACTAAATAATTATTAACAATTTGATCTACATTTAGCGTGAAATATAATATCAAAACGATGAAATAATTTTGCGTTAAAGCATATATTGAATGATCGCACTTTCTTGAAGAAACATATGAAAACGATGCTGTGTTGCCATGTTGCCATGTATAGTAAAATTAAAGCGCTTTTTTCCCAAAAATTGTAAGATATAGGACCTACTGCATGTAAATTTTTATTGTTCAGATTGGTGTCGAGAATTTACTTGTTGTGTATCAATACGGATTTACGGTTAACCCTATATGTACAATGTACATTGTACATAGTACGTAAAACATAATTAAAATGATATAAGATAAATATATTACTTCGCCAGTTTTCCCCGTAGTCGGCAACAAAGTGCTTTATTTTATAATAAAAATATAAATATAATAAAATAAAAACAAGAGCACATTCAGTACTTTCATGAATATATTCGTAATTTAGGCACTTGTAAACATAACAATTTGCAAAGATATCCAGGGCAACACAATTTTTTTTTTTTGTAGAGCTGTATTTACTTACAAATCATTTGTTACACATTGAAAATAAAGTTATCAATACTTTTTTTGTACACCAACGTTTATATCTTCAATTTACGCCAACTGGCATACGCCTTGCCGATTAACGAAGTATTAACGATCGACTATCGGCAAAAGTGCTAATTTTTAAGAAAAAATTTATACCAAAAAAAGTTCGTTATCTTTCTCGTTTCCTTTTAATTACTGAATGTGTGTATAACACATCTACATAAAATTTTTAATTTTACTTGACTAAGTTCTTTACAATTAAAGTTGAAAGTAGCAGTTCATCAAAAAAAAGGCCAACTATTGGCGAAATTAAAGTACTCTGTTGAGTAAATGTTACTTCTGCTTGCTTCCTCCGCTAAAAATTAAAATAAATTTTTTCCTATCCGCTGGCTTCTCTAAACTGATATTTCGCAATAAACACCCATACTTAGTAGGTACATATTTTGAAAAATGTAGTACACAAAATTCATTGTGTATTCATGCAGTATCTCTTAAGAGTACTTCTTTTAGTTACGTATATAAATTATCAAGAAGTAATATCAACTCTTTTGTAAGAAAAAAGGATTATCATAAAGAAAATCTCACACCGAGTTTGCAATTTGTCACACATACTAAGATTACATGTATAAAAGAATGTGGTTGAATTGCATTTTTTTTGTAGTTCTAATGCGCCGTTACGAAGTCAGATTGTTGTAATCCATTGCATAGTCGCTAAGCAAAGACTTTATATGCAGTATGTGCTTATTTGTAATCTTAATGTGAATCTAGTCAAGTGTCTGTCTCATCTTCTGATTTTCACTAATAAATAATACAAACGTGCTGTGATTTCTATATAAAATACTTTTTATCGATTCCAACGACACTAAAATAATTCAAATCGATTAAATTGCGTATATTTTTTTACTAGAACTAATTTATTCTTTAAAATCGCCTTTTAATTAATTCTAATCGATTGTTACGAACTCTGCCTTAATTAGATTGTAATTACATTTATCTAAGTGAAAATCTTTATATCTTAATTTACCAGAGCAAAGTTACAAGCATTGTGAATCTATTTTAAAAAAATAACTAAATATTCCTTATCGAACACTTAACATTCAAACTTTATTAATTACGTTAAAACCAGAAATAAATCGTTTCGACGTGTTAAGAGTTAATATAGCATGCCGTAGATTTTCAATTATATGAATTTTAATTATATTTAATTAAACTTATCTCTATCTTATATCTACTTTTGTATAAGAATGACAAAGATACCTGTTTATCGTTAACGATAAAAAAGTATATAATAAAAAGCATGTAGTGCAATTTCGATTCATGCATGCTTATCTAAATAATTTAGTCTTATCTAATGTAATGTATTGCAGCTAAGAGCTTTAAGCTAACTTTGTTGTTCAATAAAGATAGGTAATATATCTAATCTTATGTGGTTGCTTATTACCACTGGAATAGAAGAATTTTGGGTGGTATTCTTAATATGCATTTACATCTAATTAAAATGAATATACGTAGGTATATATTGATTTAAATCAATTTTATAGGATACCTATCTTACGTTTCGAAATTAAACTTTCAACCTGATTTTTCTTGAATATTGCATTTTCAAATTATTTATTGCTCTAATTGTTTTAGAGTGATTATAATCACTCTAATAATTATTAATGCCATTTTTATTAAAATTATAATTGTAATCTAAAATATGCTTATTTTTATTAATAATTTGAAAAATTCTTTCTTAGATACTGTTGACCAATTTGATAAGAGTATGCTTTATTTGACCCCAAACTTGTTTAAAGTTAAAATCTCACAATGCCAGCCTTGGCAAACCTGGCTCATCGCAGAGCTTTCTAGTAAGCTTGACTATAAAAGCTTGGTTCGTCACGTAACTTGGCGTTTCTGATATTATAAAGAATTGTGTTGGCTTAGCAGTTTTTCCAAAAGCTATCTTTTACTTACACGGAGAAAAAAATATCGTTATAATAACCATACGTATCCTTATTATAGCTATCCGTTGGATAGTTATTTTTCACAGGGATACGCCGTATAGCTAATTTAGCTATCCAGAGTATCCTTATTGCGTATCGTTATAGTAACGATCCGTATTACTGTTTTAGACATTCAAAAGATTCTTGTCATAGTGGTTTAACGGATATGCACAGAGAACAAAATATCGTTATAATAACCATACGTATCCTTATTATAGCTATTCAAATCCTCAAATTAACTATCCAGTTACCTACACGACGGATACTGCACACGTTCACGAGAGCTTTTCGTTTGAATGCTTGAATCAAATAAATGAATCCTTATTATAAGTATACTATGTAGAGCTGTTTTGATCATACTATGGATTGTCAAATTGACTTATAAATATTGTTGAAAATGAATGCAATTGACAGAAATTTACTGTTGCTGCTTGTCCAAAAGCTTACAAGAAGATAGTAGCATAAATTTCTTAATTAGCATATGCAGTACCCACAATGACTTCTCTATAGCGTTGTTAATATCAAGTGTACAGTAATTTGAAACATGAATTGTCTCAATTGTCTTGGTGTTAGTAAAATATTAATATTCTAGCAGTCATTCAAAATTGCTGTTTATATTTCTAACAAAAAGATGGGAGAAGAGATACAGTCAAATGAAAAATAATATAAACTATAACGTTTTGTTTAAAAATGAACTCAATTAGTAATTTGTTTACATTATTGCCGTCCGGGGCTGATTGATTTACTTCGACAAGGAATTAGTGGACTCACAAATTTGCCAATCTTGTATAAATATTTTTAAACCTTATTCATTTATGCAGACCTCCAATGGCAGGTAATCTATCTTGTTTGTATTATTGTAAAACTAATGTGTACAAATTATCTGCTTGTTACTCCATTTCTTTTTAAAATATACTCAATGTTCTAAATGTTTTTTTTTAGAAAGCGCTCTTTTAGTAATCTATAATGGGTCCCTTTTTATTTAAGATGCGGTATTGAAGCTGCGTTTTTTGTTACGAGACACCTTGTAAACTTTACATAATTTTACAACTCTATGCCCAAAAAGACCAGTAGAGACAGTTCAGGAAGTACATTTTTAATATAATTCTCAAAGCGATTATATAATTTTGCATGAATGAGAAGATAGTTGTTTATCAGGTTTATGTAATTTTGAAGATGTGAGAATGAGATTTAATGTTGTATTTACTCCTGATATATTCCATTCTACTCACAATACAAGATAACAGGCGACATTATAAAATAAAGTTTATGCCAATACGCATTTTTTGTTCAAAGTAAAAATGCTTCTAAACTGCGCAGATCTTCATATTGAATTTAGAAGTATTTCATAAATGGCACAGATGAATTTATTTCTCCCGCATCTACAATCAATTATTGTAAATTTGCAAAGTTTATAAACATTACCTACATATTGAGAAAAAAAATAGAGTTAATATTAATTTTGCACAAACTGATTTTTGTAGACACATTTTTTTGTACGATTAATGCCCCAGCTCTAAAAAATGTAATGGAAACTTTACAAGTAGACATTAATATTTAAAATAAGAAGTGTTTGTTAAATACTTAAATAACAGTTTACAATATATTGTGCATTCCTTAAAATAAAAGATAATTATAGGATTGATAAATGTAAATCCTCTATTATGTATAAATAAGCGTATTTAAGTCATTTTAATTGAAGAAATATTCTGCATATTTTCAATCATTCGTTGAACGCAAGTAACAAAATAGTTTCTTCTAATTATAGAAAATACGACATAAACCTAATATAGCAAATCGGAATAAAACAAATCGATTACCATTAACCGCAACGACCAGAAGAACAATTGCAAGAACTTGGCTTGGTCATTGAGCGAATGCCGATAACTTCGCCAGCTATGTGACCACACACTGCCGCGGTCATGGATCGCTAACTCCGTCAATCATAATTTTCTCATTTTTCCGCTAATACTTATTGAAACTGTTTAAACTTTTTTGTACAATTATCTCCACTTTAAATAATTGAAAAAAAACTTAATTGTGATCACTTCGATAAAATGTATTAGCACAAGAAAAACTTTCTTTCAAGTATGATAAACAAATACCACTATATATGAAAAATAAAAAACATGTTTGTTTAATTAAAAAAAAATAAAATGGATACAGATTTTGCTGAAAACAAAAATCATCGTATCAGATTATTTTAATTCTAATTGAATCTACATAATTTTCATAAATCTTTGTAAGTAAGAAACTACATCATAGTGATTAAAATAAGAAAATTTTACAAAGTTAGATAAGGTTTCTTTATCCACTTTTTAAAATAATTATATCGTACATTGATACTAATGTTAAGAAAATGTACAATAACATTCTGTACATATAAAAAATGTGTTTATAATTAACTGTTTATAATTATCTACGTTATCTCGCAGTGGAAGCTTTTTTAACACTTTATATCTACTTTGAGCCTTCCTACTGCTATACAATAATAAAATAAGTAAAAAAATCATTAATTGAAATAAGGTGCGTTTTTTCAGGTAAAAATATAGATAATTTATCAATTTATAAAATATTTATAATTTTTTTATATTTATAAACCATTAAATCTCCTTTTGCTCCCTTGACCCTAACCTTTCGAACATTTCCCTGAATTTCTCTCTAAAATACTATTCCCAGGCCGACTCTAAAACTATCCGTTTCTGTATATTTCAGACCGAGAAATATCCCCAATGCTCCCTAGTCTACACCGATGCTCCTAAAATGCTTCAAGGAGTCGGTGCAGCATACTATTCTCCCGTTATCGGCCAAATTTAAACTACCATCCTCGTACTCCATATTTTCAGCTGAACTATATGCCCTTTTCCAAGTTATAAAACACTGTATAAACAAATTAATTTGTCATCCGGTAATCTGCACCGACTCCATAAGTGCTTTTCTCTGCCTTCAAAATCTATACTCTGACTTTTCTCTCCAACAAGATATCCTATCTCTCCTAGCCACCCGATTCAACCAAAATTCCTTGACTCTCATCTGGATTTCATGCCACTCCAGTATTTATGGCAATAAACAGGTCGATCACATTGCCAAGGAAGTCATTCTTCTCTCTTCCTCCCCGGATTTCTTTTTTTCCGATACCAAACATTCACAGCGAAACATCCTTTTAACTTCTTAAAAATCAATATGGAACTCTCTTTAGTAACCGCTTTTTCAAAACCCAGACCTTCCCATCGCAGGAAGGACTCTAACCTCGCCCTCCTTCGTATTGGACACTGCCTTTTCATTCATTCTTTCCTTCTCCAAAAGTTACCTCGCCCAAATTGCCAAATCTGCAACTCTACTATTACTTCTGACCACGTCATTATAGACTGCCCAAAGTTCTCCTCCCAACGAAACCTTTTCCTAATACACCCCCCAATTAAATAAGTTCTAAAAAAAAACCTTCTTCTCTTTCTCACAATGTGAAATGTTATGAAATTTATATAACTTTTGTAATTGTTGTAAAATGGTGCTAATGACCCTAGCAGTTTAAACCAAAGGAGACGGCCCATATGTGGCAAAAAATCCCCGGATGTGCACCGAAATTTGATTGCAGATTATTGTAGTACGTTGAAAGACGAGTGCAACAAAGGGTTGCAAAAAATTTTGCGACAACGGGAACATGGTCAAAATTTTGTTAGAAGTGAAATGTGGAAAAGTTGCAAAGTCCATATTTAATGCATAAGAGTTGCCGAAAAACAGTGATATGCATGTAAGCGCTGCTGGCCGAGTGGTGACAAAGTCAGCGACGCAGAAAAATTGTAGCGATTTTTCTTATATACAGTTGAACTTCGATAAGTGGAAGTTAAAGAGAAGATAAAAATAATTCGAGTTATCAAAAATTCGGCTTATCGAGGTACGACTGTACTTAAACTTTTCTTGAACAAATGTATCTTTTTTCTGACATTTTGCATAATATCTTCTAAACATTGTTTCATTATGAGTATAATACAGTATTCCTATCGAAAAATGCATATTTAAGATCGACATCGACAAAATTTCTAATGTGATTTTGACCATGTTCCTGTAACACTAGAAAATTTTTTCAAGCGTGGTGAAACTCAGTGAACTGTGTACTATCATAATCTGCAATCAAATTTCGGTGCACATCCGGGGATTTTTTTGCCACATATGGGCCGTCTCCTTTCTTAATATAAAAAAAAATTCAAGTCTTTTTATATTCTAAACTATAAGCTTATGACGATTAAACAAATTGACATGTATATATTGTAGAGAATTAAATTTTCTACAAAATTGTATAGAATATTTATTCTTCTAATTTTAACCGTTTTTCAAATATCAGCAACAAACTTTATCTTAAATAGAAGGATATTAATTCTTTTAAAAAAAATGCATAGAACGCGCGAAGAGCTTTTGAAAAATGTATAATAAGTTACCATTTCGTTGATAAATAATTTAAAAAACAATTTTGTTTGTATTTTCAGGGTGGATCACCAAAGTGCTACAATCTTATAACTCCTAAACTAATAAGAATACCAAGAAAAGTACAAGTATAACAGTTACTTTAATTCATACGATCTATCCACTCACATAAATATAAATTAGATTCTACTTCCGGTTTAACCGGAAATGGTATCAACTTTCTTATATCGCACAAAAGGGTTTTAATTTTTTTAGAAAATTAGATAGAAATCGTCATGAGTTTTCCAAAAACATTTTATTAGTTTAATAAATAAAAGCTCGTCGTACTTTAATAAAATACCTTAAAAATCCAAAAGAAAAAAAATTGTTTTGAAAGCCTTTGACGAGTTCTCCATTTAAAAAAAATACCTACCCTAGCATTTAAAATAGGAACGTTGACACCATTTCCGGCTAAACCGGAAATAAAACATAATTTATGTATATGCCAGTTGATAGTTTTTGTAAATTAAGAAAACTCTTACACTCGTCCTTTTTTTTGTATTCTTATTAGTTTAGGAGTTAAAGCTCATGGTACTTTGGTGAAATCCAAAAAAATTTTTTAAATGTTTATCAAACAAATATTAACTTATTATACATTGTTAGAAAACTCTTGACAAACTTTATGCAATTTTCTGAAAAAATTGATAGGCATTAGTTACCAACTCAAAAGTTTTTGTTGCTGCAAATACAATCCGAAGCTCTTATAAAAATGTCTGCAAAGTTTAAAAAGTTATGATCTATTATTTCAACATTTTTAACTAAAAACTTTAAGAGTGACCTTTGGGCAACATATTATTTTGAACTTAAGTTTTTTTATTCTTATATTTTAAATAAACTGTTTAGAATCGTTTTTATTATCCTGCAATTAATTTTTTTTCCGTTTGCTGAACAAATAAAATAAAGGTTTATAATCTAATTATTGATAAATAGGTATGTATGTACATCACAAAACTGTATTAAACTATAAAGCAATTGGCAATTTAATGCCTTAACAGTCAGCTGAGTAATTCTTTGTTGATTTTTTAAATTGCAAAGCTTTGTTGTATGTGGCGACTGCGTATCGGTAGCAAGAATGTTGCTCTATTTGCATACAATATAGCTTTAAACAACACTTTTCTATTGAAAGTTTTTTTTATATTCTGTGAAACCATGCCGCTATATACTCAAAATTAAATGGGCAAATATTTATTCAGATCTTATATCAAATCATTAACAGTTTAATTTCTTAATCTTCTCAATTCATACAGATTTATTATTCTACAATTCACCTTTATATTTAGTAAAGTGACGTTTTTAAATTTTGAAATAGTAACATATGATGTAATTATGTATATTTGAATTGACTAATTTTACCTTCCCTTGAAAGTTTTAACATTATTTCAGCGGTTTTATAAAAAGTACATGTATAGTTACAGATTACCATACTTTATACGTTCTAACGATAACTATATTTATGAAACATTATGGATGCATGCTTTGTAAAATTTTTGTAAGTGGCATTAAGCAAGTCAGTAAGTAACAGAATATTCAGACGCACCGATTGTTATCTGATATCTGCAGCTATCTGCTCTGAATGCTGCAACTGGACACTCCTACTTTTGAATTGAATATATTTGTATTACAAGGCACAAAAGAAGCCTCAGTAGCTTCTCGTACTGCGATAACTTGTAGGAAGCTTTGTTTGTATTTGTACAAGACGTTCCAACATGTAGAACGTACTTCAGTATGCAAACAATGTTTTCTTTTAACAATCCGATAGCAGCTATTTGTTTATTTGACAATTAATTTTACCACACTAGCAAACCCATTGAAATAATTTCACATATTCAACAAATATTGTTGACAGGGGTCAATATATAATAAATAACTAGAAATATGTAATATATATTATTATACGTATTCCTAATTTGGTTCTTGTTAAATGTAAGAAGACAATTTGCTTACTGCTATTAAAACCAACATTTTAAAAAATACAGCGTGTTTTCCCTAAATGAACGCCATTCCCCCATCTTCCCCTACGCCGCACAGCGCGGCCTCACGCGGAAATATTTGCCGCCAATGAGGCAAGATGGACGAACTTTGCTATGACAGTGCGATAAACGGCGAACGAATAATTTGACAATTGTGGTGTGTATTCACTTTAACCGGAGCATTCGCTTTACCGGAACTTCCTCTAGGTGGTCCATAATACCCTCGGGTACCTTACTTAAAGTTTATGCTAGGAAACATTAAATACAATAAAGTATCTTTTAGAACTTTGCAAAAGAAATTCAAAAGGTTTTTACTCGCCAGAGACAATTGAAAGGACAACTGGATTACGGGACTGTGGGTGAAAAATGTAGTTTTGAACAAAGAGCAAAAACTCTTTTATATGTAGTGTTTCATAAATGTTGTATTACA
Source organism: Sinopyrophorus schimmeli (assembly GCA_036325965.1). Taxonomy (NCBI): domain Eukaryota; kingdom Metazoa; phylum Arthropoda; class Insecta; order Coleoptera; family Elateridae; genus Sinopyrophorus; species Sinopyrophorus schimmeli. Next base: position 10,449,921 of record JARFIZ010000314.1, on the reverse strand, counting down.
TTTATAAATTCAGTTTCTTCTAAAATGTAACATATACTGTAAAGAAGAGTTTGTGAATTTCTCTTAGATATAATACCTTCATCTATGACAAACAATTTAAAACTTCAAAAATGTAATTTAACCCCTTCATTCACTTGTCCCTTGTATTGTAACATCAGACAAAGCGATAGTTATTTATTCTAATTTGTTATCTAATATCTATTTGAAATTAGTTAAAAAGTAACTACGCGTCATTCAATACCAATACAATCAGTGCCACAGATGTTAATAAATTGAAAAATAAGAAAACTATTTATTTTGAATTTTTTCTTTTTCTCATTTAAAGTGGTATATCATAATTTGCCGTCATAACACGTATTATTTTTGTATTTATATTATTTTAGATGTGAGTGGAAGTTATATTTACGTTGTAATTGTATATTTAAAAAAAGCATTTGATTAAATTGTTTAACAAGTACCTTGAAATAAATAAGACTCTATATACTAAAAAAATGGCAATACAAATTAAATGTGTATACTTATATATATATATGTCTAATTTATTGTTAAATCACATTTAACATAATTATACAAAAAGAAATAGACAATAATTTACAAATTATTTATTTGACAACTAAAGTAAATTCATTTTCATTTACATACGGGATAATAAACTGAATGCTACATAAATAACTATAAAAATATATTGCTATACTCTGTGAGACTAAAATTGTTCAGACGAAATATCTCCGACATAAAAAAAATATCGCCAATGAAACTACCGAAGTCTTCCAACGGAGCAAAACTTTAATGTATTTTAATATATGTGTGACAGGAACTGTTGGAACTCTGCAAGAAATGGAGTACAAAGACTGAACTTGAAGACCAGACTCGCAGTAAATGCTGTTAGGACGCCGTTCACGTACTGGAAGGTCGGGTGGACATTTCTTTTGCATTGTTGTCTTTTTGGTCGAGATCGAAACCCAGTAGCAACACAATGTATGGATTACTGTCAATGTACATAAACGCTTAACTCATTATATCTAGAAAAATTGTAGCAGTTAGTGCGGTTTGGCGAATTTCTCGATATTGATGTGTCCTTTACTATTTAATTTAAAGTCATAAATACGTCGAATCTGTGATCTTCATAAACATGCATAACTGTATACTGATAGGTATACATAAAAAGCTCATCAAAACAAAAATAAATAAAAGGTTAATTCATCATATGTATGTAGTATTTTTACGGTACATTAGTCAAGGTGGTCAGAACCGATAATTTCGATGTAAATTAAAAATGCAATCCTATAAATCAGTCGTTGTGTTCGGTAGTGTTGTGCGCATATTATAGAGAAATGTCCAACCGCCTGCATTCCATGTGTTCGTGATCAGGTTCCAAAATTATCCATCAAATAGGAGTTCGATAGCGATGATTTTGTTTTTTCTTGAAAATGTTTCATCGCGATTTATAAATTGAAAAATTATTTAGTTATAAGTTATTTAATTATGAATGATATTGTTTAACAAATAAAATATTTCTGCGTATATTCAAAATTATGTCCTAATTACGAAAACGGCATTAGTTTTTTCATATTTAATATAAAATTATTATAACATTCAGAAATTGGTCAAAGATGGGCACGGTGGATTAAGTTCCCAACTTTTCAAATTTGTGTATTTTTTCACCATTCATTTCTCTAAATTATATTCTTTATACAAAGTGATTCCCAACCTTTTTTTTAACATGCCCCACCTAAGTCATTTTAAAATTTTGATGCCCTCCTATGTAACGTAAAAAATATTTTTTAAAGTTATACTTCTTTTGGTGCGTTGAGAGTACAATTTTAGCAAGTAACGGAAGCTGCGCGCGCACTGCTAACAAAAATTCGACAGTTGAAGCTAGCCATCTAAGAGAATAAATTAATTCTTGTGAATCACGCTTAAAATACAGTGTGCACATTCGGGCTCCAAGTGGCACATTACGATCTCAGTCAAATGAAGCGTGCCGCTAAGTGTCGCGCTTTTTTTACTTCCCTCGCTCGAAAATGTGCCACTTTTCGCTCGAATGTTTATTAACGTAACATAACAGATGATTATATTTAATTTAGTTCTGCCAAAGAAGTATAACTTCTAACGAGCCTATATAAGTACACGCACCAGTTTTTTTATACTTAAAAATTAAATAATTTCATAAATGAAGCCTAATTACAACTTGTTCAAGACACAAGATTTAGGTTTTAACAAGAAACCACTGGGAAATTATTAAGAAAAAAAACAATAAGTAAATTTTCAAAACATATGTAGATAACTAATAATCACGTACGTTTTCAAATCGTCCCCTTGAATAATAATATTACCCCCCTAAACATTTAAATTTCCCTCATGTGGGGCGTGGGACCCACTTTAAGAAACACTGGTTTAGAGAGTGGTAATATTTCTAAGTTGAAAAGTAAATAATTTTTAATTGATTTATTTTTAAAATAAAATTCAAAAAATAGTTCAAAAATAGATGTATGAAATTCTTTATAAAAAATAATAAGAAATATAAAAAGAATTATGAAATAGGTAATCTTAAATTATAAGAATGCTATTCTACAATAATGTACTTCAAATAGAAAAGTTAATATAAATATTACTATTCAAAAAAATTGATTCCCAAATTATAAGAACCATAAACTTGTAATTATATCGTTCGAAAAGACAGATAGTGTAAAATAAATTAAGATCTCCAAAGTTATGTTAACTTATTCATTTATCATAGTTATACTTGTACCATGAATTTTCAATTTAAATAGATCAAAGGCGACGTGTATTTTTTGGAACATAACTACTGATCCATACAACTTAATATGACAACTATGATGATAATGCCAATTAAAATATTTTAGTAAATATTATTTACCAATTAAAGTGACGAGTTTAAGTTGATTTATTTTTATTCTCTTATAATTTACTTGTGCCCAATAATTTAAAGTATGCGTACACAATTCTATCAACTTATTAATAGTTTATTGATTACTTGTTTCGCAACAAAATAATTTATATATTTTCATTGTAAAATGTAATTCTTCCGTATACGCTGTCATTGTATCAAAAAATTTATGACTATTTCACAACACAAACTAATACAAGGCTTTGTTAACATAATCTTGAGGTGAGAAGCCAACACCCAAATGGATGATCTTTAAAAGATAACATAAATATTTCAGTTGTTAATTGGACCCACACTTAAAACATTGACAGACTTGGCATAAATAATCATGTGAACTTAAAGACGATAAATGAATATATATTCTTATCAGATCGTTATTATTTTTAAAACTATACCTACAACCTCATTTCGGTTCTTTATTTTCTTTTTTAGGAAAATATTTACAATCTAGCATCTAGTTAAAATTCATTACATAAGGCGGTATTTTTAATTTATAATATCGATATAACTTATTTAGAATTTCAGTATAAAGACCAAAGTTGTAACAATGCAATACCTTTACTAGATCTGTCAGAAAAAACGTAAATTATTTTAAAGTTGTTACACAATAATAAAATAGTTTTCTTTAAATACTAACAGTAGAATTTGAGCCATTGGAAAGAACGAACATAAGGTAGAACGATTTATACCGTAATAATGAAAAACTACTTCCGTATAAAGACGACCAGGACAAGAAATGCAACGAACAAATTTTCTCAGAGCCAGAGTATTTCTGACTAAAGGCCAGTTCTCACGTAAGACATAAAGTGTACTACCGGTATCTGTAGATCAAACATACGGCATCCAATCAGTCACAGAACAAGTCCATAGACGACGGTCAATCAGGAAGAGCAACCCTCCGGTGAGCTTGTCAAAAAGTATGTCTCACGGTACGTCAAAGACAGAGATAATCAAGTTTGAATTAGGTAAAACACGTGTTATATCTACTACGTGTGTTCATGTCACATTACGTATTATGACATATTTTCTTCCACTAATAAAAGAAACTAATTTTGAACGTCTTTTACTAGTTGATTTAAATTAGTAAATAAGGTAACAAACAATTCATTTTGTAGCACCCTTGTCCCCTAATAAGCATTCTTCACAGCATTTTCTGCAGCAGAATATGAAGATACCTATCGAGACGTAAGTATTTTAAATATTTACACTTGTAAGTAAAAAATATATGTATTTAATTACATATTAATAAACTATTTAAATGTCTCTAAATATAATTAACCCTAGGATGCATATCTGGGGCCTCCGGAACCTTGAGTTATGTGTAATTGAATGTGGCTATCGCCATGACTATGTTTCCTAGAGTTAAAAGGAAAAATATACAAAGCTGTTAAATATCCTTTAAAAAAATCGTGTGCCGTAGACCTGAAATCAAATCATTTCAAACAAGTTTATAAAATTTATACATATGTTCTTCAATATTTTATTAATTTAAGGTTTCCTGTGATTTTAATATTTAGTATTAAAATGTAATAGCCTATCAAAAAAAATATTTCAGATAAATTACAAAAGATCAATTAAATCGTGATTAAAAATTAGTATTACACTTTTTTCGCATATATCGTTAACTGTAAACGATTCAAATTTGGCCTATAATATCGGCTTTTTTCAATTTTACAGGTAGATACTATACTGGTAAAACTTTTGTCTATTCAGATAATTTATGAATCAAAGTACTTACGTAAAGAACATTATATCTACAAGTAAAATTTTGAAAACATTAGTTCAACAAGTTTTGAGCTTTTAGATCAAATCTAATCGACTCTGCTTAATCAAACGTTTAAACAAATCAGTTCAACTTGTTCAAATTTTAGTGTTACTTAAGAAACCGACTTTGATCATTGGCGTCATAATATTAGAATTTGATATTAATAAGCCTAGTGAATCCCTTTATTTATCACTTGTTCTGTGGGAAATTTTTTTTTATTAATGTGGTAATATATAGCATGTCAACCGAATAGATAGTGAAACTTAACCCATTTCTAAATAACCATCAACTGAACAAAAAGCGGTGCGTGTACTTATCTAAGCGCGTTTGAAGTTTTACTTCTTTGTCGTTGTTAAATTAAATATAACTACGTGTCATGTTGTATATCTTGCGTTTGTGTGTAGGGTCATTCCATATGAAATCAACAAATTTGAATTAAAAAGTGTGCCGTATGACTTTTAATTTTAATAAAAAAAATTGTAGATGATCTTTGTGGTGCCAGAAATGCTAAACCACCACCATTTATTATTTTTATTGTATAACTTCTGATCAATACCCATCCGAAGTCAAAAACTGGGTCAATTTCTTACTTGTACATAATGGGCTCTAGCTTTTTATATAGAACAGGTATTAAATTGGTTGTTACTTTATTTGAAAGGGTCATAAAAGTGCAGTTTATATAATACAATAAAATTAAATTAAAACAGTTAGGAACAAGATGGTAACCATCCGAAATTTTCACAATTTTTTCTCATTTTTACGATATTTGATTGCACCCTGTGTCAACCCTTTTGCATATTAAGGGTTGATTTTTTTACAATAAAGTACTAACTCTTGTAATGTCGTGACATAATTATCATTGTCCTAGAATAAAATATTCTACGAAAGGAAAAATTGTGAAAATTGATAATTGTGAAAAAAGCTCAACTTTGACCCCAAAAAACCCATGTGGAGAAAAAAATAAAAATCTGAATTTTCAAAAAATGTAGTCCATATCTTCGTTAATGAAGTCCAATTCGTGCCATTCTGTTATTTTCACTTTTTTAGAAAATATCATTTTTTTTAAAGTGCTACTTTTACAAATAAATATGAAAATAATCTGGGAGTTTGATAATTTATAGAAGTTTTATAACTTATTTAAACTATTAGAATTATATCAATTTATGATAAAAATAATCAAATAAAAATAAAATTTTCAAATTCTGTTACTAAATAACCTTACTCTCCTTTAAGAGCATATGGTGACGATGCTTTGTTGCCATTTACCGGAAAATTAAAATGCATTTTTCTCACAATTCCTTTAATTTAAGACACATTGCATACAAACTTTTATTCTTTAGATTAGTGTCAAGTATCACAGGGTTAAGTCTTAGTACCTGATCGTCTGACACCCTGCAGAGTAGATCTTATTTTAATTCGTTTTACTATTATGCAAATATCAGTTCTATTCCAAACAATGCAATAAATCCAATTATAATAAATTTTCTGAACATTCCTACAGGTGGTGTTTTCTTGTGATTTTTATAATAAACGCTGAAATGCACTGCCTAATTTTGGTATAAAGAATGTTTCAAAAAAGCGTTAAACAAAATAAACTAATTAAACATCTAAACTAATTTCTGTAAATTGTTAATCATCTTGGGTGTATGTAAATTAAACATGAAAATTATTTTGTCGAGAAATTTCAAAAAAAATCTCACGTTTTTATAACAGCAAAATTATAAAACATTGTTTACAAACTTGATATTTAAAGAAAAAATTAAAGTAATTTTTCTAGCAACACAGCGGCGCCAGCAAAATGATGCATTTATACTGATTATATAAGAACGCCATAAAAAATCTTAACGAAAATATGGTAGTTACTCCTGCTGACATTTGAATTAATGACCTTTGACAGAGATCGTTGGAGCAGATCGTCAAGCTGTAATTTTCGTTTGCAGTTTTTAAATTGATTATTGCGCATTCAAAAGTGTCACTATCAGGCTATATTGCCGAATCGTTATGTCCATATAGGGAAAATCATTTTAAACTTGTAGCCTGTATATTAAAATATTGTCCGAAAAAAATGGGGCACACTTTCACGATAAATTCCAATTCTCCAACTACTTTTTGCTTATAAATAACAAGTTATTATAAGTAAACATGTAATAGGCTGGTTTTATTTTACCAAACTTTTCGATTCTCATTAATTTTGGATTGATTAATGTCGCTAGTTGTTAACAGAAGCCGATTTCTTATGTTTAATTCAGAAATTGACTAATGCGTATAATTTGTTTTGGTAATAAATACCTTATCAATATTGAATAAAAAATTACATTTCGGATTCATCACATATGCATCTTTATAATTTTATATTTAATTAAATTAAATGGCAAATGTTATTACATTATTTTACTTAAAATTTTTAAGTAATTCTGTCCCCATATTTTTAAAATAAGTTAAAAATAATGTTGCAGTACTTATAATTTAAAAACATACAAACATGTTATGTTATCTAGTTCCTATTTAGTTAGTAAATAAGAAATAAATAATTTTGTTATTTATTCAAGAGTATTACACAATAGCAATTTTGCATTAGATATGACAGCTACTGGATTTAGTTCTAAATTCCATAACGCTATCAGCGTATGAAATCTATGTTCAGCGGTTTAAAAAAATAAATAACTGCCTTACTCAATCAAGAGTAATTAATTTACGCAGTTATATTGGCCGACTAGGCACTCATTTGTCAAAATAGTTAAGATCTTATCAAACATCAAATCTCGAATATTAAACGAATATTTAATTACACTATCAACTATTAGCATCGCTATATTTAGCTAAATTTATAATAAAATATGTACTATATCATTTGTATATTTCTAGTTTATTTAGATAGGTAGTTAGATACCTGATTAATATTTAATCAAATAAAGCTTTGTCAAAAACCGCATAGGAAGTCCTCCAAATTCATACATTCTAAAGAAACTTACCTCAATTTGCTAGTTCTTTTAATAGTTATTTCCTATCTTTTTTTATCGACATATCCCACTAGTAGGTATGTTAGTTATTATTTAAGTACCGTTTAGAATAAAATGATAATTAAAATTCCCTTGATATTGGTTGAGCTATAATAAATAAGGCCTAATTATTTACTACAAAATAAAATAAAGAAATTTCGTCATATTGTACAGAAAGGCAAGCGGGGTGCGATTGAGAATTTCGGAGTTGTTTGACAAAAAACAAAAAATATAAAAAGAAGTATACAATATAATATTAATTTACATTCAACAAACTATTGTAATCAAACAGTTTGAAAAAATAAGTAATCAAACATTTTCTAAAAGTGACATTAATTTTAGAAATATGAACCAAGTTTTGCACGTAAAAATTTTCCCTTATTTTAAATCTATGAATTATTAATCATAATGTTAATGTCCAATATATTTTCAATATTAATTAAAATTAACAGGAATTGGACTGTCAATATCATCGAATCATCAACAATTGTTAAATATGCGACGTTTCATGTCTTTAATGAAACTTTATCAAGGAATTTAATATGTCAAAAACTATGTACACTTAGATGCGTTTGAAAATGCCCGACCGACTTAATCGACAAAACATGTTATTTATGAGTATTAAAAAAAATAATTATAAACAAATGACGAATGTATACGATAGTTTGCACTTGTAAACACACGTTATAAAATTTTTGACCATAAATAATGATTTTAAAGTGTTCAAATACTAATCATTCTAAGTAAAAATGCGAAATCTGCAGTGCGTTTGAAAATGCCCGTTTTAATGTTTTCCATTTAGAACCGTTTTTTTTCCAACAAACTATAAATATATTGTAGATGTTGTTTAAGAATGTATATAAGCAAACCATTAAAAGTTTATTGTAAGTGAAATTTTAAATGGTAGCACCAATAAATAGCGTAATTTGTATTTATTACATTAAACAACAATTTTTGAACAAATAATGACAATAGAACGTCCTGTCAAATTAAAATTTGACAATTAACATTACTAAGATTATTCTTCAAGCACTGTAGATCACATTCCATATTTTGGGCATTTTGAAACATATCATTTAAGCATCATAACAGTAGAATTCATTTTATACACACCTTATTCACAAATTTATCGGAAGTAAAAGTCCGAAATAAAATAAACGACGTTGAATATTTTTGTGCTTCTTTTTCCTTTTGGTAACTACTAAACTTGCACGAGTTTATTATGTAAGTTACAGTACAATCAATACAGGGGGGTTCCAAATAAATATGGTGCAATTATTACCTTACTTTGTGAATTAAATCGGGTGTGCAGTTTCAAACGCACTTTTTTATACGGCGTTTAAAATTCGGCTGCACAAGAACAGAATAGCGCATATATTCAATATAAAAAAGTGCGTTTGAAACTGCACACCCGATTTAATTCACAAAATAAGGTAATAATTGCACCATATTTATTTGGAGCCCCCCTGCATTGATTGCAATGTAACTTACATAATAAACTAGTGCGGGTTTAGTAGTTACCAAAAGATGAAGAAAGCCTAAAAATATTCAACGTCGTTTATTTTATTTCGGACTTTTAGTTCCGATAAATTTGTGAATAAGATGTGTATAAAATTAATTCTACTGTTATGATGCTTAAATTATATGTTTCAAAATGCCCAAAATATGGAATGTGATCTACAGTATTTTAAAAATAATCTTAACAGCAGTCTGTGGGAAGTATAAAGTCGCTATTTGTATGAAACTTGGAATTTATGATCACCAATAGAAAAAGTTTACAGAAGTACAAACAAATTTTTGGGCTGAGCTTTGGAAACAGAGAAACAACGATTCGATTTGTTAACTTAATCACACGTATAAGTTAATTTGACAGTTCATAGTATGATCAAAACAGCGCTACATATTATACATATAATAAGGATTCATTTATTTGATTCAAGCGTTCAAACGAAAAACTCTCGTGAACGTGTGCAGTTTCCGTCGTGTAGATAACTGTATAGTCAAATTGAGGATTTGGATGACTAAAATAGCGATACGTATGGTTATTTTGAGGATATTTTGTTCTCCGTGCATAACCGTTAAATCACCATGACAAGGATCTTTTAAATGTCTCAAACAATAATACGTATCGTTACTTTGACGATCCGCAATAAGGAAACTCTGGCAATCTAAATCAGCTATACGGCGTATCCCTGTGAAAGATGACTACAACGGATAGCTAAAATAGCGATACGTGTGGTTATTTTGAGAATATTTTTTTCTCCGTGTAGCGTTCTAAAAAATCCACTTACCGATCGCCTTCGTTCGTCTAAACCAAGGATGAGCAACCTTTTTAATCAACGGGCCAATTTAAATTTGAAAATTTTTTGGTGGGCCGCACTTAAAGTAACACTTATTCATAATTTACAAAACTTTATTAATACTAAACATTAGAATAAAAAATGAATAGAATTTTAGAAAAGCTTGGCGGGCCGCATAAACATGTTCAACGGGCCGCAAGTGGCCCGCGGGCCGCGTGTTACTCATCCCTGGTCTAAACTGATGTAAATAGGAACTTTTTGCAAATTATAGTCTAAACCTTTGCAATCTTTGATTGCTTGTAGCGCCGCCTAGCGGTGTCAAAGCTAATTGTTTTTCCGGTTTAGAGTTGTTAGTGGCCATGTGCATTAACTCTCAATTTTTTGTCTAAATCTGAACTTTATAACTGAGACATATTCCTGTTTAGTTATGTTAATTGTCAAATTTTAATTTGACAGGACGTTCTATTGTTATAATTTGTTCAAAAATGGTTGTTTTATGTAATAAATACAAATTACGCTATTTATTGGTGCTACCATTTAAAATTTCACTTACAATAAACTTTTAATGGTTTGCTTATATACATTCTTAAACAACATCTACAATATATTTATAGTTTGTTGGAAAAAAAGGGTTCTAAATGGAAAACATTAAAACGGGCATTTTCAAACGCACTGCCGATTTCGCATTTTTACCTACAATGATTAGTATTTGAACACTTTAAAATCATTATTTTTGGTAAAAATTTTATAACGTGTGTGTACAAGTGTAAACTATCGTATACATTCGTCATTTGTTTATAATTATTTTTTTTAATACTCATAAATAACATGTTTTGCCGATTAAGTTGGTCGGGCATTTTCAAACGCATCTAAGTGTATGTATGTCAAACGTCAAAGATGTTTGATATATTTAACAATTGTTGATGATTTTATTGACAAAATCCAATTCCTGTTAACTTTAATTAATATCAAAATTATATTTTTTTTAAACTGCGGAAACAATCTATTAAAATTTTGATACAATAAACAAGTTCAAAAGAATTTCGAAATAAACTATAAAATAGGTCACGCAAAATTTAAACAATTTTGATTCTTCCCCCAGCCACCGTCCTGCTCGATCATATTTTTTTAAGCCTTTAGTCATCATAAAACCTGAACCCCTCGATGAATTGTTATATTAGAGAATAAAACGAAACTTTTACGGATACACTCGACCTTTATCCATTAGAAAAAAGAGCATACGAAAACAAAAACTTTATGCAGGTATATTAAATGGCACATCGCATGACGTTTATCCCCCATAGTAAACATCGCGCTGAGCAAGTGCTCCCCCTATAGCGTTTTTGCGTACGTATTTTATGGATGTAAGTATTCAATAACCAGTGGTTCATTAATATTTGAGCAGAGGGTACCAGATTACAAAAATTTAAAACCACAACAGATACACAGCTCGCCGGGAACAAACTTTTTTACTCGACTTCTGTCAGTCCGCAACACTTCACACACTTTTTACATTTGCCTACATTTCATCCGTCACAACACTAAGGTGTTGTTTTCTAGTTTTATTACCAATAAAAAAATTAAACATTCAAAAAGGCTTCGTAGTTCAGTGGTTAGTTATTTAGACTGTCAATCCAAAGGTCAATGTGTTCAAAGCCACAAGCAAACTAAATAGTTTTGTTCAACTTTCTTCAACATGTGGGATAACGTCTTCAACCGCACAGGGCCAGCACTTACCTTTTCTTCTCATGTTCTCCACCTCGCACATACAGTTTTTTACCTGTGAATAATTAATGAAATCATTAAATGAGGAATCAAAACTGTAATTATAAGGTGCGTAAAATGACTGTAACATTTATTGAAATTCAAATGCAATTTAAAATGCGCAGTTTCGCTCGTTTTGATGTACTTTTTAAAAGAGAATTAGCAAAACGATTCGGAAAAATGCAACCCGTACGAACAGGAATAAAATCTATGAAATCCTAATGGTTTGGTCAATTACATCAATTTTTATTAAGACAGTTTAGCTGAAATATGTGGGATTCGTATAATTCATATGTAATGTTACTTAAGTAAGAGCCTCATATGTAGTTACTGCCAATTTTAGGTGTATTTTAATAAAGGACATTATACCCTAAGGTGACCATATTTTAATAACGATACCTAACAAATGTACAAATTGAAAAAATACGTTATATTTTGCAATTTTATAGCTGTTTTTATGTAAAATATGTAGCGAACGCGATAGATCAATCTAATCAAACGCTCCAGAAAAATCTATCGTATAAGCGAATCCAAGACCTTGAACGCGCGTATCGTTCCAAGCGGACAATTCACTTGACATATCTAGAAGCCGTGATAACGGTTATCAACTACACATATAAGCGGGCCATTTTACGATGTTAGTCAGACTCTTCTTAGCTCGCGTTCGGTGAAAGTCAAAGTGATCTTTAACACTCTACACTAGGACTGTAAGATATATATTGATAGCTTACAAAATTGTAATAGGCCAAGGTCTATAAGGATGTGGTCGACAGACTGTCAGAGAACATTGTAGCATACCCCCAAAATGTTCAACTGACCATAATTTTTGTAAGGACAAAGATACCCTTCATTTTAGAGGCGATGAAAAATAGAAGTTTCACAAAATTTTCGATCTGGCTGGTTAAGTATAAACGTAATTAAGCCCATTGTTTTGCTTTCATCATATCGTGCCAATGCTGCCGTACACGCCTGATGTGTGCCCGATGCCTTCAACGTGTGGTCTATTTTGGGGGTCAAAATCTGTACTAAGTTTCATAAACATTTGGAGGTGCTAAAGCAATGGTTATGATGGAAATGAAAAATCAAATTCACCCAAAATACTGCGGCCCGTTGTCGCACTTTTCATGAAACATTTAGGACGGAGCAACAACGCAAAAGGCAACCTTTTAAAAGCACATTTAATACGTCGTTACCGGATATATATATATTAATGTTATGTTTTGTTAGTGTTTGAATATTACATCCTTTAATGTAAAACTTTATTAAAATGTTTATCCGGATTATTTATTCTTACCCTGTAGGTAAGTATTATGTTTTAAAATTAATAAAGAAAATTTTAATGGGATTTCGCATTTGATTGCCGGTAGTGAAAGCTGTGTTAAATATTTACAATACGCTTATATAGGGTTGCTTTTTTTTAAATTAGAAATATAGATTTGATTTGTTTTGGTATAAGTAGCATATATTTTTATTGTCTATAGTCCATAGTTCTATAGACTACATTAATTTATCTATATTGTATATTCTATACTATATAAATTTGGACATTCATAGGTATCTATAATTACACATTAAGTTGCTACAAAATTAAAATAGATTTTAATGTTGTAGTATTATTCATAAAAAAGATTAATTTTTATAAACAATGAAAACTAGTAGATCATAAAAAATATTTTTCTTACTAATATACAACAAATTATCTAACAGAAAATAAAATATACAACAACGATAATACTTGAATTACAATTTTAAGCGTAAAATCATTATGGAGATATTTGCACATTCTTATAAAATAATTTAAGATTTACGTTATAATTGAATATCTAAAAATTAGTAGTGGATAAATCTTAGTGAACCCATTTAGAAAAAAATTAATCATCATACAAATTCATAAAATGTATGTTTTACAAATATCTCTAAATTGTTGTTGTCTTTGATATAGATACAAAGGCAAATTTTTAAGTGGCCTCAAACGCTTTTTTTAATTCATAAAATAAGCAGGTCCAAAAATGAATTTTGATATAATCATACGAAAGTTATTTTCTATATCGTTAACAAGAAAAAAAGTAGCAAACAAATTTTTAGGTACTTTGCAAATCTTCAAAATAACGCTATTTATTTATTTTTTCCAGACATCAATTTCAAGTTAGATCGGTTATAAAGAAAATACTAAAATTGTATTATCGATCCAATTAAGGACCTGGTTTCCTAAAACCGGCAATTGTTTTAACTTCAAATTACATTTGTGTTCTTACGCACAATTTGAGCAAAATATATTTTTTTCTATTTGAATTTACTCCAGAAAAACGAATTGTACTGAACTTTGAATAGTTAATGCAATTAATTTCATGACTAATTTGACATAAAATGCAACATCATAAAGTGTTATTTATTATCTCCACCGAACTATACTGATACAATTTAGGCAACTCACAGCGATCAAAACTAGGGAACTATCAAACAATTTACAAAAAAGTAATAGTATCCTAATTTTTACACTAAAATTATGTTATATTTTATGATGTAGTAATAACACTTGTTAACATTTAGCTTAAAACAACCCAATGAATTTAGTCCGTTTTTGAAAATTTTAATTCATAGTTGTCAAATGCAAATAACTGATATAAAAGTACGACCAAGACTTACGCCATAGAGATTACATAAGGAGCACGATCTAAAAGGTGAGAATTGAGAGAACCTGCCTACCACTATCGTATACAATAGGTTTTCTTTTTTCACTACTAGCGTCGCTAATTTCCCTTTTGTACTGACGTGAATTAGTATTGTGAATATATGGAAACATTTACAACTGATTTACATTTGCAAATAAACAAGTCCTAATCTAAAAACCTATAAATTTCAATAAATATTTTTTACAGTTATAAATAAATCATTTAAATAATAATTTTCAAATTGCATCAAAATATAATTTTGAAATTAAACTGCCGCCTTCACTGTTTCGGCACAGAACACCCATTAAAGAACCGAAGCTTGTCCCTTTTTGATCGGCATTATTTCTACACGCATGACCCGCTCCGTTTACATGGCGTCGCACACACGGAAAAATCACCTATTTAGGTGGACAAAATTAAAATTTGGAATTTTGACAATTAACTGTAACTGCATTTTAAGAATGTCTATAGATAAGTTAAGTATCAGTTACACACAACAAAACAATTGCGAACGGCATTAAAATCATCTGATTATATGTAATACTACTCGATACGTCAGACGTTAGAAAACGTGTAATAATTATTAATGTGTTTCTTGTATTTTGTTTAAGATTTTTTTAAAAATTTTTACATGGATAATATAGCATCAGGTAAATACGTTTATTGTAAAGTAGTTTTAAGAACATTTCCTTAAAAAATAGAAGAGGCTTTTAAGATTTACCATAACCTTGTTTTTAAAATGTTTTATTGAGTCTTATAAAAAAAGTACCATCTAGTACCACTGTCCTTTTTTGTTAATATACATGCCTTATTGTTCAGTAATGTTTCAGCAAAAAACTAGCCATCACTATGAATCACTTTCTAAAATATAACCTATTGTTTATAGGTAGCCGTTCTAGTAGTGTTCCAGTTACTTCAAAAAATGAACTTTTTATTCAATTAAAAGATGCCAAATTTTTTATTTTATGTAATTCGAAGTGCACGGGGAGACTTTCTGAGTATCTTATGAAAATGCCACATTATTACTTTTTGGATATTAGACAAATAATAAACCAACGGTCTGGCGAACTGTAACTTGTCCAATAGCGTTTTTTTTTAATAATTTTTTCCTATATTTTTAATTGATGTATAAGACAAGACATAAGTGCAATATTTTACTATTCGAAGAAGTTTCGATCAGTAGAATATAAAAATTTAAGTCTGGCACCCCTAGTCTTGACACAACTGTTTGCCAGACCACCCTCAAAATATTTATTGCAATGATATAAGGTATAAGAAAAAATTAAACGTTAAAATTTTTGTTTTTTATTTCTCTTTTAAATAGAATTGGTCTGGTACATTAATACTTGACCAAAATTCTGCCAGACCACGATTAAGAAATTAGGAAAAAAAGTTATAAAAAGAAAAACAATTGGACTAGTTACAGATCGCCAGACCATTGGTTTATTATTTATTTAAGATCCAAACAGTAATAAAGTCCATTTTTGTACTTAAATATTTTTGTCCAGCTAAATGTGTGATTTTTCCGTGTGTGCGTCGTAATGCTTGGATTTAGATTCAACAAATCTTCTGTTTCTTTCTAACCCATTGTCTAAATTTATTTGATGAACTTGAGTATGTTTTGCGAGCAACCTCTATCGCAGGGAGGAGACAAATTCATTGAAAATAAGTAGGTTGCAGTACTGACGGAACTTAGTTATTAGTAGTTATTTACCAATTTTTGAAGCATAAACAAAACTACTAGACTTATACTTATGAGTTAGGGAGCGTTCAAGAATTACGTAACGCAAGGGGGGGGGGGAGTCGACCATCGCGTTATGCAACATTTTTTTTTAATTTAAATAAAAAGGTAGGGAATTAAAATTTCCCAAGTTGGCAACCCCTTTCGTTTATGTATTACGGGAAAATGGTCACTTGGTTGTTACGTAACGTTTAGGGTTGGGGGGAGTCTGAAAAACGTTACGGCGCGTTATATGGGGAGGGCAAAAATCTTCAAAAATTGCGTTACGTAATACTTGAACGCTCCCTTATGTATAATAACTATGATTTTCCTATTAATTTATGTTGTTTCTAATAGTTTTAAGCGTAACGCATTTCAACTTTTAAACTTTTAAAACTCGCGCTACCCGCTCCGATAAGATGGCGGACGTCATGTGATATACGAACCTATATATCAAAGGTGCCGACCAGAAAATTCGCTTCTTTATATGAATATTCTGTGGTTTCGGTGCAAACGGAACACTAGTGCCCTCTTATGTTTTGAAAACCATTTGTATACATGAAGTTCGTGCTCTTTATGTAGCCTCCATGACTTAAACGGTCATAGAAAATAGGTTTGTTCCAACAGACAATTCTAAGTAATTCAGAATTGCTTAGAATCCATGCGCGAACGTATAGTTCTGAAATTTTGTAACTAATGTGGGAACGATTTCGAATCGTTTTGAATTTGGATTGTTTATGAAATTACAAATTCAAAATATTGTCCTTTATATTATATTACCATATAAATCTATTTAAACACAAGAAATATATAACAGTCATGGGAAATTAATACGACACAAAATGAAACAAATTACAAATAAAAATAATTTTCATTTTGTCTTATTTAAACAATAACGTCATACAAAACTTCTTCATCATCGTCACGTTTGCTTGAAAATTCTGACAAATCAGAAATATCACTATCTTCTTCCATTATTATTAACCAAAAAATAAATAAGTGATGTTAGATAACACGTCAAATTGATTTAGAATTAACAGTTCTGGTAAAATTTTAGAACTTTTAGAACGGTTCGGAATCCGTTCAGAACGCAATTCTCTTGTTCTTGGGACACTACACTATAATTTCTAAATTCTTAAATCGACTTGTTGGAACGGCAAAATCGTTTTGCGCAAACTCAGTAAAGTTCTGAACGGTTTTGAACTTTTGTTGGAACAAACCTAATATTGCTTCATCAAAATAGAACCTTACACACTCAAAAACGGTTATAATACGGTGAAATTGTTTTTTATTGAAACTAAAAGAAACTCCAAATTAGACGCGGTTCAAATTCGGTAACTCAACCCTATGACTAAAACTACATATTCAATATTAAATAGATAATTTATTTTTCGATAGAAATCTACGATATATCTTTATGAAATAACTCATAACTGTATATTCCGATAAATTTTGAATTGTGCAAATACTCCATATTATTTAAAGATCTTGTTATATTATATAAGCAATTAAAATTACAGTTAAACAAAAAAAAACAAGCAAACTTTTAACAAAAATATCCTAGAACCTCAATATTTCAATGTCTTAAAATAACATTCATATTGATATTGGTCGAGCACATTAACTATATATCCATAGACTAGTTTTAGAAAACTTACTTTGGTCAATGCATTACGTGACAATAAGAAAATATACATGAGTACTCTATTACATACGACACAGATTCATATTTATCATTAATAATAAAGATTAAATAACAAATAAAGTTAATACATAACATCTAATACAGTACAACTTCAATTATTCTACAAAATTAGTTGTATTAGCTTAGTAACATAATAAAATGAATAGCATAGGACAAACTATAGTTTATTATCCGATCTCGAACAATAGAAAATGATAGCAAACGTTTTGTAGTATTATAATAATCATATTAGGAGGCATGGTTAGGTCTGGCACCTATAATACAAAATTAATGTTGCAATATTTGAACAAAATTCTTTAAAAAAAATTCGACCATATTTCTACATACTGGTAAAACAAATGGGCAAAGTTTAAACTAAATTACTATGGTACTCTGTCTTACTGGAATTATTTTTATATTGAAATCAATTTCATAAAAAAAACAAAAATATATCTGAATTCTATGAGGTTTATACTAACAAAAAAGGTGTAGTGGTAGTTATAAAAGAGATCATCAGCAAAGTGTAAAAAGATTTGTAGTATAGGCACCCATTGCAGATAAACAAGAAGTGAAAGTTGAGAAATTTTACTAGACCATCAAATGTGCAATGAGAATCAAGAACAGCATGAACTGACTATTATTATGAACCATTTCAACGTAAAAAATACAAAACAAGGGTAAACACTTAAACCTTCATGGCACCATTAGTTAAAATTAAAAAATTAAAGAAAAAACATGAATTTTGATTTGAATAAAAATGAAATATCTTGTTTTCTAGACCTGTAAAAGTTATTTTACCGAGTACAACATATGTTATTATTTAAATTCCTAGAAACAACAAGCCTAGATAATTACGATATAAGACTATTACAAAATTTATATTAAAATCAGGCAGCCATTGTCAGGAGCGAAGCCACAAGACCTATTCCTGTTAAAAAAGATGTATGACTGAGTTGCTTGGTGTCACCAATGTTTTTACTTAGTTTCCCGAAAAAGTGTTAGAAAAGTTCTGAGCTGCAGAACGGAATGAATAAAATTTGGTGCTGAAATAATTAATAACATTAAGGTCGTCGATGATACCGCTATACTAGCTGAAAGCTATGAAAACCTTCAAACTGTAGTAAATATAGTAAATGCAACATGTCGCCATAAAAACCTTACAATAAACATGGTAAAAACAAAAGAAATGGTTGTTTAATAAGCATTAAAAAACGTATCGCATTTTCAGTACCATAACAGTGGTGAACTAAATATAAGAAAAAAGATATTGTCACGAATTCAAATACCGCGTATAATTTATGAAATGGAAAACATTATGTAATAAAAATATTTCCACGAATACACGCATAAGAATATTTCATTGCTATAGGTATGTGGTTCATCGTTTTATATAGAATACTTTGGTTGCATCATCAAAGCACCTTAGTATAGACTTCAACGCCTTATTAGTTACAGAAAGTTCGACTGGAAACGATGGATCAGAAGAATACAGATGCCGTTGCTGCGAAACATCAGACGGTGGACAGGTTTGGAAATAGTACTAAATATTCAAAGCGGTCGCAGATCACGAAGAATATCAGCGTATTGTTACTGCGATGTACTCTAGCGGCTGAAAACATGCAAAGCATGCCACGAAATAGATATTAAATTTACTAGAAGAAACTATGTAAAACAAAACAGAACGTTTTAACTATTCTCAGAATAAAGCATTTAAATTTACATTAGATTTTAAGATTTTTATAAACAAGTCTGTTAAAGACATCGCCAAGCGAGCAACTGAGTACAATTGTATTAGTCATGTAAGATAAAGAAGAAGAAATCTAAAGCCATACGCTATTTTGCAAAATGGCATCGATCAACTGGGTTATATCCAAAACAGCATTAAATAGGTATTAAATTAGCGGAATGGTTACAAATAATATAAGATATGCCGGTGACTTAATCCTATAGCAGACAGCATGATTTTCAAAATTTGTTGAACTATGTATATGAAAGCATCGCATAGTACAGATTAGACATGAATCTGAAAAAGACCAAAAATACAACAAACACTAGAAGGAATTGTAATAAATAATAAAATTATGTATCGTACATGTGTCTACAAATATTTGGGTACAGTAATAAATGACAAAGAAGGACAACAAAAGACAGTGAGAAGCAGAATAGGGCAAGTCAGATATGCGTTTACTAACTTGAGATCTCCACCATGTAATCAAAGATTAAAATTACATCTAACGAGAATATTTTTTAAGTATTATGTATTGTCGGTGTTACTGTACGGGGTGTAAGTAATTTCTTTTTATAGAATTCCGTATTTTAAGTGAACGTAATAGGTTTATAAACAGACTAATTAGAAGGCGAACAGAACTTAAATATTTGATTCATAATGACAAAAAAAAATGCTTTAGATATTTAAGGCGTACAATATATTGTAATGAATAATTGAAATTGTACTAACAATATAATTTAATAGTAAACTAAATTAATAAGCTAATAAGAGTTTCATAAAATTCAAAAATAATTGAGTTGACATTTAGAAGAAAAATTATTGTTAACTCAACATTTTCATTCGATAAACATTCTCACAACTATAGTTATTCAAATTTATATTATAAAAAAATTGGAAAATCATTTACGTTTCCAAGCTAATACCTAGAATCACAAAAATTGATTTTCTAATTCATGCTAATTTTATTATACAGCAGGGGTGGCAAACCTGCGGCTCGCGAGCAACATGCGGCTCTTTGAAGGATTATTTGTGGCTCTCGATAAATGTACCCAAGTTCCCTTTTCATTTTTGTGCTATTATATTTTAAAAAATTATTATCGTTCCGTGTGTTTCAAAATTTCTTTTAAATTACTGGCAACAAATATGAAAGACTAAGTGCAACGTTGTAACAAATTTTTTTGTTAAATTTTTAAAAAAAATTTGTATTACTTTTTTTCATACCTTTTAAATACGTATTTAATTGCGGCTCGCGAAAAATTTCAAATTTTGAAAAATGGCTCGGATTATCAAGGAGCTTGGCCACCTCTGTTATACAGTAACGGTGGGCAGATGCCAAGCTGTTAGTCCACTTAGGTTGACACTGAAATGCGTTTTTGCTTTTAATTTTCAATTTTATTTAATTGCATAAAATACCAAAACGAACATAATCACACACATAAATCCGATGTGGCTCTTTATAACTTATGAAAACCGAAATACAACTTTCATTGACTTCCTACGTGCCCACCCCTGTTATATAGGAAGCAAACAGATTAAATATAGGAATCAAAATTAGATATTACCACAAAATTAATATATATTCGATATGTCATATTTTTAATAAATTTGTACCTACTTTAAAAAAATAAAATCCTATAAAAATATGAGTTAGAAAATAATAATGGTAAAATCAATTTCCGGTATCATTAAAAAACATGTTATATGTATGTGAGAATGTTCCATCACATAATTGTGTTAATAATAAATATACATATTACGGTTGATTTTGATCGTTCTCATATTAGGGATACTGAGCTTCAAAATAATACGTAAAAATTAACTACCTATATTACATTAAAAGAGTATTTTTTTATACAATTAAAATTTAGCATTTTATAGTCAGGCAGACTTCTGTGTTTATTTCAGATTTAAAAATTCTGAAAAATTTTCAAGAATAAAAACTATTTAAAATATATATATATTTCCTATCCTTTTGTGTTATCACTATTTTCTATCATTTTAACATCTTTTACTATGAAATAGAGGATAAAATAATGATAATTCTATCAAATCTCATGAGTATTATGCTATTTTCAACTATGAATTCAGATCAGAAACTCTTTTCTTTCCCTATTACTTCTCCATATTTCACAAACCGTATTATTAGTACATAACATATTTTATTTCAAATGGTTGAAAATTGGGTGAAAGGAATTTATTATTGAATATTTTCCTGTTTATATCTGTAGCACACCTAACTGTATATTTCTGAAATTTTAATATGGTAATGAACCACTTTTGATACTATAAAATAAAAGAATTCTAAAAAATCCTGACTATTTCACCCCTTACAAAAGTTTTTTCGCAAAAAATGCGGATCTCTCAGAATACGATGCGGTATAACATACAAAGTGTGTAAATAAAGTAAGTTAATTTAGTCAACGTTACATATGTATGTACCTACGTTTGATATGATTTATAATCTAATTCTTAAAACATGGAATTGATTTAGTACTTTTATTAATATTAAAAATACTATTTGTACTTATATTAGAAATTGCAAATTTAAGATTTGTGTTTTAAAAACTAACAAATAGGTACGTTATGCATTTTCTAAGAAATTATTTTAGTTATATATGAACCGATAAAATTTTATCTGAGAATAATGAATTATTGTAGTTTGTTTTATATAAATACTTAATGTCTATTTAATATATTGAACCTATTTGATATGACTGCCTACTTCCTGTAATAAGTAATAAATAAGTAATTTAAACGTATTTTTGAAGTCATGAATTAGATTCTTTTACACTATCGGAATTATAACCAATATGTTAGTCGAATATAAATTAAATATTCTTTTTCAAAATCATAGCAGTTTATATTCGAAGAATATTAACGATGTAATGTATTATTAATAGTCGATAGAATAATAAATATTTGTCTACAATACTTTAAAAAATTGGCTCTTTAAGCTCTCAATAGCTACGAAATAGTTTAGGATTTTTGCCTGCTATTTGCTGAAAATTAAAGTTATATGTCTCCAATTGTATAAACGGATCTAAACATCCCTAGTTAAAATTCATTGTATTTTTAAACGATTCAAAATACTTCTCTTTTTTATTTTTAATATCTAAAAAGCATTTGGCAAGTTCTACCTTTAGTGACGTAATAATATAAATGTAATGCAAACTTGTACTAACAATAAGCAACAATTTAGAAAAATAATAAATATTCTACAACTTTACATACAAATAATATTAATAAATATTTTACTCTATGTTGAACTATGTCAAAAGTACTGACTAGGCTATATCAGGAGAACTTCTGTTAAATTTGAAAGATCCGTCATCAGCCATGGAATGATTTTCCATAGCTAGAGAACGAGTATCACCTTGAATTTCTTCAAGTTCGCTTTCTTCGAGAAGAGGAACACCTACAATAGTTATGGGGTTCATACACAATAATTAAACTTACCGCAGTAGAATCAATATTTCACATCATTTGCGATATATTACCTTCAGTATTATGCACAGAACTTGTATCAAAAGAAGCCAAACTACCGCAATGCGCTCTGCAAGATGCTGATTGTGAACCGCTATGAGAAGAAGCTGTATCTAAGGTTACTGCTGTTGAACCTTCGGAAACAACCATGGTATCGGTTGATCCCATTGGATCACCACCAGATCTTGTACTTGTAGAGTGAGATGCACTAATGTAAAAAGAAAACGATGTTAAAATAATTATATTTTACGATATATGTATAGTATTATTAAAACAAGGAACCAAACAAAAATAATGTGAAATAATGAGTTTATTAAAATTATAAATATAAAGCAGTAGTAAATAGTGTCATACCTATATACTTATTAAAATTTTATTACGCGCATTATAAATGACGGTGGTGATGGGAAAACAACCCTACTGTACAGGGAACTTTACCCGCCATGCTTTTCATTTTTAAAAAACATAAATTCGTCCAAAATATTCATTTACCCACAAAAGCGAATCAATAACTCGTTAATCATATGTTAGCATTTTTTTAATTTTTAAATTATTTTCTTACAAGTACTAAAAATTTTGACTTAAAGCTGAAATTTGGAAAAGGTCACCCCATTTGTGAGTATCTACGTATATTTACCCTAAAATATATTTGGGAAAACACGAGCAGAGAGCAAGAAACGCATAGAAACAGTGTATTACCTACTACAATATGGTTTTAGAATTAGGGATAGTAGAAGATGGCGATATTATCTCAGAAAAAAGACGTGCTGGTATAATGGTATTTAACAATGGTGAAGACTAAAACATGTCAAATTTATATGTAATATGATACATTTAATCCATTATTGTTTTAATTCACGTATTTGTCTTATTGTTATAAAATATAAATAATATAATTATTTTATCTTGTAAAACCTAAGGTTGTTTTTGTACTAGTTATTTTTGTTTAGGTACCAACAAATAGCAGTATATGAAATAAAAATTAATAATATTAAATATTTTTATTTAAACTAGTACAGTAAAACCTATTTTTGTGCGGTCCTTTTTTATGCGAATTTATTTTTGTACGCTCTGTTTTGTGCGATTTTATTTTTGTGCAATTTTTTTTGTGCGATTTATTTTTATGCGGTATATGAATCTCAGCGGCGTTGGCACTGACTTTATGGTACCAAAAAAAAATTCAATTAAAATCCTATCTTCAAGCGACGAAAGCAATTTTGGACCAATTTATCACAAGAAGATGCGCGTTTTAGTTTACGACGAGTAGCAGCGAACTATTTAATGTACAATTTAAAAACTTCTCCAAGTATATATAAACTGAAAAATTAAATGTTTTACAATTTTTCCAGGTCTAATTTAATCATTTAATTTAATTGAAAGCATTTTCTCATCTATTTCGTAAATAATTGATGTATTTTATAAGTGCGACTTTTTTTATCCACCGCATAAAAAAAATTTTAGGTAGTATATCGTACAAAGTTGTTTATTATATGTAAGTATTTATAAAATTACCGAATTTTTTTTTGTACAATTTCTTTTATGCGGTCCCTATCCACCGCACAAAAACAGGTTTTACTGTAAGTGTAATTTTAAAAAATTAAAATGATATTACAAATTCTTTGATAGAATATAGAAATAAACATAAAAAAATGTTTATAAAAAAACACTTAAGCAATTTAATTTATTTACTCGATATAAAACAATACGTTTCATAACAGATTGTGTTTGAAGGCAATAAGTGATCATGAACATAAGTTAAATCTTATTTTTATCATTATCGTTATGTATGCCAATACTATTTAAAATGGTACGGTAATGTCTTTAATAAATTAGTTTGTAATAAAATATAATACGTAGCGTTTGTACAAATGTACATTAAATGTTATTAAATAGTAAAACCAGTACAAAAAAAATAGAAAATACTAAATATAAGTATTTATATATATGTGATATCATGTTAAACAAAATAATAATGCGTTGAAATGTTTAGCTAAAAATAACTTCAAAAATTTATAGGCAATGAGATCCATTATTTATCGAATCATTGCATTTATTAAAACCAATTATGAATTAACTGCATGGGTTTTTTATATCAAACTAGTTACTTGCATAAGCAAGAAATAAAGATAATTTGATGAAAATGAAGATCAATTACTCCTGTTCCAAGAATTCAGATATTCTTATATTTTTTGCAAAGACACTTCATTGCTGTGTTCACACGCTCGCGATTCAAAAGTGATTATAACCGATCAAACGCTCAGTTCAACAATTTAGAATAATTGAGCGATCGTTTGCGTTCTGGAGACGTGGAAATGATTACAGGTAAGATGACTAATGGACGATAAACGGTCGTCTGAAGCGCTGTCAATACAACGCGGCGCTTTCGGCTATAGCCTTGTTAAAATACCGCACTAATATGCTTATTTTAACCAGAAACGTGCAAAATAAAAATAGCAAAACTTGAATGAACTTTAAAAATAATAAGATGAAAAATACTTGACAAAATAACAATGTTTTTATTTTTAAATGTAAAGGACAAAAAAGAAAAATGGAAAAGTTTTGACTAGTTATAATTTTTTTAAAGTATTTATTCCATATATGCAACAAAAAGTAATAGGTATAAAAAATTTCATTTTAAACTTAATAAAGGCGCATGGGTATTTTTTATCAATTTGGACAGCACATCAAATACAAATCAATTATCAATTTACAAAAGTGTTTCCGGCAGCTTTACATTTCGATAAATACAGAAATATTGAATTGTTAATTTTAGAATGATACAATATTCGCATTTTATTTATACGCCCCTGATATTTTCATATGTCCCCAAAGAATGATAAATGATCTTTATCGTGATGCAAATTACATAAAGACATAAGTAGATACTTAGGTTACAATATCATCAGACCTTATAAGGCAACAAAGGATTAATTATAATAAATGTGTGACTCACTAAATAAACGACATTTCTTGCAGAAAACCTATGTCAGTTTGAAGTAAAAGTGCAAAATAATAAATTAAAGAAACGCCACTTAGGTATACAGAATTTCACCGTTATAAATCTCGACATAGCGTTACCACAGTCAGTCAACAATATACAAGATTTATTTATATAATTCTTATAATTAAAGTGATATATATAATACTATCTACAACATCTAGGATTTAATTATCAACCTATGTGTATTGCAGATAATTTTTATTATTTAAGATATGTATCTAGGTATTTTAGATTTACAACAACACTTCAATTAGAATAAATTCAAAATACTGTATAAACGCGAACGAACATTAAACTACAATAGTTTCTGAAAAATAACAGTTTCGTGTAAAAAAAAACACAGTGATAAACTCCAAATTTCTAACAATAAAGCGTCATTGGCACGGTGATAGCACTTTTGCGAAAGTGCTTTCATGGTGGTCACCACAACTACAGAATAACAATACGTAACGCTTTACAGAAGTCGCACTTCGTGGCGGCACGTTTGAGGTTTGTGTCCCAGTAATAATATAGTGCATCCTCAGCGCGCAAGTACAGCAAGCGCATATTTGATCGGTATTTTCAAAATAAATATATCTAATAAAAATTAGTTTGGTATTACATTATTAAATAATATTATAAATATATGAAATTATTATAATTATGAATTAGATATGATTTACTTAACTTGAATAAAACTGGCATTATTATAGTTGACTTACTTTTGGTTTAGATATTTTGTGAAAATTAGGGTTTAATTTTAATAAGAATAAATAATGTTAATAATTGTTTACAAATTTTTGTTATTTTGTATAAAAGATGGTAAATATAGATATGATATATACACACAAAAGTATTTAACTCGATTTTTTTTGATAACTCCAATTATTTTTAGTACAACTACGACTGTAACTCGAAAAGAATTTTCCATATTTTTTTTTAAGAGTTTCCACGAATTCAGGAAAATTTTATCGAATTCAATTAATGGAGAGGTCAGTTTGTTTGTTTAGCTTTAGTATTTGTTTTGAAAGGTCTCCTCCGTACGACTACCTACTGGTTACCGCGATATCGATGGTTAAATGAAAAATAATACTTTTGTCTTTAATCATTGTTATCTCAGCAACAAATTATCTCACAGTAAATCCAAAGACGAATTTGAAAACCCGAATTAACGTCTTATAAGAAGCTACCAGAGTTAAATTTTTTTGTCATCCTTGACATTCCTTTGAGAAATCTGAAAAATATAACTTTTTATGGTTTGTTAGAACATCTACGGCTAATTTGTAAAGATTGATGAAACGACTAATATTGAGAGAACTTTTTACAGGTCAACATATCTAAAATAACCCTGTAAATTCACTATTCCAAATTTTCTGTTCTAAATGATAAAAGTTTTGAATGGAAATAAAGAAACGCGTATATCGCTCTTAAACAGTACGTAGTCATTATCAGAATGAAAAAGAAGAATTTTACCCGATTTTTTCCACTCGTTTACATTAGATCACGGTCAAATTTAAGGTAAAATATACATTCAAAAAATTTTGTATTAAAATGTAGGGAATTTATACATTAAAACCGCTTACGTAGCGAAGCTTCACAAAATGTTCCTGGTGGTGGTTTTTGATATTTCTCATAATCCTATTAGTTAACATGCCGTATTGAGTGGATTATTAATTATTTATCAGTATTTGTTCATTAGTGGCATAGAGTCTAACCGTTAAGGGTGAAATCATCAGATTTAAACTTAGAAAATCGCTTCTGTATAGTCCTTTCAGATACAGCATTCATAAACAACGCACACCCTGATTCTGATTGTGTATCGTTTTACCTTTATGGTAAAACAAAAAGATAAAGTGCTTATACTGCACTCTTTTACCCTCCATATTCCTGAAGGTATAAAACTGATAAAAACTTGTATATCTTGACCAAATGCCCAAATTATCACCTATTGAAAATCACCAGCAACTTTACGGGCAATCCAACATAGCAATCAAGAGATATTATGATAAATTCAGAAACCTTTAATATTTGTACTTTCTTTTCGGTATATCTATTAATTTTCGAGTTATGGATTCAACTTACTCAAAAACATATCAATAATTTACCCTTGCCACTTTTCTCATTAGAAAGCAATGCTATAAGACCATATTTAATATATTTAATATGGGCTGCTATAGCAGCCCCTGTGCGATTGTTGAACTACTAGAATACTACAATTTTATAGATATTTACACATTAGTGCTAGAGTCCCCAAATTCTAAAAAACAGTTGTTCAACTTTTTTTTTAAAACATTGACATAACACAAGTGCACAGACGTCAAAAGAGGATAAATTAGTAAGCAACCGTTCAATTTTTTTCTTACGTTGCTAGTTAGATTTCTGATCTAGAGTACCTCTTCTATTTATTTTCGTCATTTATATGTTAATTGTAGTAAATACATCGTTGAAGATAAATAATAACGTATTAAACCCGTAATTGAAATTTTTGTTTTACAAAGAATATATTTAAAGTGAAAGATTACTCTTTTTTCAGGAAGTATGTACGACATGCTCAGTATTTCCGTTTAATTTATATCTTCATGAAATAACGATAAAAGATAAATTTTATCTATCGGGTGAGATAACTACCAATGGTTTACGAAGCAAACTTATGAAATAATGATATTGTGTATTAACACGCAGGTCGTGTTTCGTATTAATTAATATGGCAATTACAGCAAGAGTGGCCGTAAACAAATCTCTAAGATACACTGGCCATAACATCGATTCAATTTCAAGTGATGGCAACTGTATAAATATTACTTAATTTTGATTATCAACTAAAAAATTGAAGTGTTAATAGAACAATGTAAAACCACGTCAAAAATAAAATTCTGTTAAGAAAAGTAATGACTACTTAATTATAATTTTATTCGAGATCGATTGCATTTGAAAATACCAATTCACAAATAGTAAAAAACTATAATTTTTAAATAATCCATATACTTACAATGATCCTTGACGTGTAACGTGAACTATATCGGGAGAATTTCGAGTTCTTCTATGCGACAGTGGTGGCCAATGTGGTCTTGGTAAACGATTGACGAAAAGCCCAGGTCCTCGGTCGCGAATTGCTTCTTCATAAGTTGGTAGAACAGACTACAAATGAAGAATCATTTAGAAAATAATAAATTAATTAACATATTATTGTATTTAATAATCTTCATATTACATATGAGGGAACCGTAAGGTCTTTTCGTTTTTCTTGATGTTAAAATATAATAAAACAAGAGTAAGTGGACAAAATTGTTTTCTATATATCTACTCAAAGAAACAGATTAATCGTAATACAAAATAATTCTTTTTAACCCAACGAACAAGTCGCAATGAGTTCACGAATCACACTTATGGGAAAAACGTATAAACTTTTCGGTACCCCTAATATGATAGACGTGGTCTGAACATATTTATGTATACCAATGAATTTGTCTGAACGCTTCTATTCTCGCACCTACAGATATATTGTTGCCAGCAGTTTCACCAACCATTGTAATTTTTCTAGTTTTACGGCAATGCAATTACGATGATGTTTAAAACAGTCAATGCTCATTCGTGATTTATAAAATGCATGCACATCATGTAACTAATCAAAAAATTAAAGCAAAAAAAATTGACAAATAATCAATACTTTTACAGTGGCGTAGCTTTATCGTTTATAATAGTTCGCTCCAAAACATTCATTAAAAATTTTCGTCACATCGCCATCAATAATGAGCAATTTTTTTGATTTGATTACCTAAAGAGTGCTACAAGATGAAGGAAAAAATTAATCCTACCCCTATATAAATGAGAAGAAGTTCAGCCCTCTTGCAGTCATATTTTATCCTTTTTAGTAAATTCATCAAAATTACAGAACTTATCAGAATAAACGCGCAAAATAGAATTTTATATCATAATTACACTCAGTCATTCGCAATAGTTTAAAAACAAAAATTTATACAAATAGTCTTCAATAATTTCCGTATTCAATCACAAATCTAACAACACAGAACAGAAAAATCAAAGACTTATTGTTTATTGTTTATTTTGTCGTTTTCTAAATAGTATAACGGTTTCTATTCACGGCACTATAAAAAAATTGTATCAAAACACAAACAAAAAATCGAAAAAAACTAAACTATAAAAAAATTACAAATTGCAGTGCAATGTTATATGATTAACAGTTTGGCAGTTAAATTAATACCAAATCCGTTCTGGTAGGCAGGCACTTGTAATAACAGCAAGTTGTTAATTAAATGCACAATAAACGTAAATGAATAAAATTCAATTAAATTGAAGTCTGTGAACAATAAATCGCAATTAGTTCAATCGGATTTAACGACAGTCGACTTGTTTTCAATTGCATAATGCAGAAGCGTGACCAATAAACACAAAACAACTGAATTTATAAACAGATATAGATTGAAAATGCGTAGGATAATAAACATAACATACCTATAATAAGAATTATTTAATACACATTTAAATCAAAGTAGTACAGTTAATACCTGTATTTAGAAAAAACAATTAGTAAAAAAAATGTTGCTTACACCTATGCAGCTATTTATACAGCCTGTTAGACGAATAAGTGCTTGAACTTAACCCACTTTAAATGACCTTAAATTGAAAAAACATTCGTCAAGTCAAATTTTTTTTAAAGTGTGTAATTTTTAACTCTCGTATGGCTCATTGGACAACTAGGACCATAACATATTCTTGCAGGGAATTGAACGCTCTACAAAAAAGGTCCTTTGTAAATTTTCGCTAATTCTACTTCTTCAAAATTTATTCAAGATCAAAGTTGAACATACAAAAAAATTCAAGCTTTTCTCCACTTTTTGACTGATTTATCGAACTTTTAGCAAAATTTTGTTATTAATGATATTTTCTGTATTCTGTATTTCTGTAATTCTGAGATAATCTTATGTCCACTTTATTAGTAGTTTTGTCGGAGAATTCTTGTTTTAGACGCTTTCTTTGACATGATTTAACTGAAACTACTTTATTTTTAAAAAAATTACCAACAGTAGACTATAAAGAGTAGTGCTCTTTTTTACTGATATAAGCAAAAAAACTTCAGAAAATATCGTTAAAAGCAAAATTTTGCAAAAAGTTTGATATATCAGCCAAAAAGTAAAAAAAAAACTTGAATTTTTTTGTAGGTTCAAGTTTGACCTTTAATAACTTCTGAAGGAGTAAGATTATCAAAAATTTACAACAAATCTTTTTTGTAAAGCGTCCAATTCCCTATAAGAATACTTTATGGTCTTTGTTGTCCAATGAGCCGATCGCAAGTTAAAAAATTCCAAGGTTTAAAAAAAAATTCCTGTGTTATTTAAATGGGAAATAGAAATTTGCGACGCGCGACCTTTCAATATTAATATTAAGGGCTCCGCTTTTCACAGGCCTCTCTTTACATCTTCCCGGAAGCTTTCAAGTGGGGATTTTGAAAAAAAATAGTCGATTTTTTTTAATCAGTCTAATATGTACCTACTTATGAAATAGCTAACTGCATCCCAAAGTCAGTCAACATTTTTGATAATTCGGATGCAAATAAATATTTTGACACATTAATGAAAAAATGCTTTTTAAAAAGATATTGTGTTTTACATTTTTTACTTTTAAAAATGACAACTTATATACGTATAATAATTTTGATAAGAATTGGGTGTGTAAAAGTCACGCGATCTTCAATCATTTTCAATGATTATGTATATTAACTAATGTAAGCATTACTAATTTGTATGTTTTTGGTAACACGAATAGTCGATAAGTTTACGCCAGTCAAATGCGGAGTTTTAAGATTTAAATACAGGTATTATCTATTATCTGGTTAAAGTATCGGATATTTCAGGTATGAACTGTGGGTATTATTATGAAGTATCAAATTACTTTATTAGACACTTCTAATTCTAGAGTCGAACGTGGAAGCACAACTTGGATAATTAGTATATAATAAACCGACAAAGCGGTTCTTTACACCTATAGATGAAAGGTTAATTACAGGTCGTGTGCGTTAGAACGCTAGTAAAAAAATTACTTATAGAATTTAATATAAGAAACAGTTTGGTTATTTCAAAATTGTTGAAATTTCAAAACTTGATTATGATTAAAAATGTAAGTATTATTTACAAAATACCATCAATAAGAAACTGTTTCAAATCATCATACATATGTATGTATGTATGTATGTATACATACTTTTTTGTCTATTAGAAAGCACGTACGGCAAAATCCCATAATTTTTATACTTGGTAAGTAGAAAATTAGTATGTATACCGGTTTTATAAGATACAAAATATAAGATCTTTATCAAATTTTCAATGAATCGATTGCATTTCAAGTTATGACTTTAAGATGTTTCATTTAAATACAAATCATAGGGTTTGTTGTCATAATTAAAAAAGAGGTTTTCTATATTTATCCATATAGGTACCTATATGAATAAGAATACTTCACTTTTATTACTTCTTACCAGTTTTTATCTAACAAAGTAAGCTAAGATAAATAATAATTTTGGTTTGGCATTCAAAATAAATTTAAATTACCATACACAGGAAAGTTTACCTCATAAATCTATTTTTCAAGAATGAAAGGTGATTTTATTAATATTATATTAAATGCTACTGAAAATTATCCAACATAAATACCCAACTTGTCTCGAATTTTTGTATTATTTCGATCGTTCTTTATCTTTGCTTCGTTTAGGTAGGTACATACGTAACTACTTGGGAGTCAAAACATAGAAACAATATTTCAGGTTTTTGTAAACCAGAGTCGAAATTTAACGTCTCAATAGAGCCTCCAATTTTAAAAAATACATAAACGCAATGCAATTTAGAACCTCAACAACACCTCAAACCGACGGTTTTTCGACGATTTGCACACTTGAGGCGCTATTGAGAAGTTACAATTCGAATAGGCCCTCCAATTTTGGATGTTAGATCTTCCAATGAGGACTTTGAGACGCTATTGAGGACTTGAATATGAAGGATCCGAAAAAAGATCAAAGGAAATGAGGCTTTTGAGGCTCTATTGAAATGTTAAATTTCGACTCGGGAAAACTATAAGAATATCAATCTTTTAATAAAAGTAGTTTTTGTGATATTGCAAAATTATTAAAATACGTTAATAATACCTCATTAATAACAAATTTTGATTATTTTTAATTGGTGTAAAATTCACTGACAGATCAATGATTCCATATGGAGTTATTCCACGCAAAATTATCAAAAAAAGTGATATTAGTCGTTCAACCGTCACATAGTGGGTCGTTTGACGAATTTAGCGGAGATTAAGTCATATTTTCAAAATTATTATTTATGTATAAAACTTTTTCTAAATTAAAGATATATATATGAAGTCATTTAGACAAATTAAAACGTGCACAACATTAGTATATTCTTACGTCAAAACTGATTAGTTCCAATTTTCATTTTGCTGTGAACGTACTGTGTATATTGTTAAGTAGATTAATCAAACATTTCTCAGAGTTGAGGCCTTTTTAACTATGACATCTTCTTTAATAGGCATTTAGCTTTTTCAAATATCTTTTAATTGACAAATAAGAAGTTAGATTGAAGTTGTAATGTGATAAATATCATTACAGTATTGAACTTAAGGCTTTCGCGGTTATTAATAATAAAATTAAAACACTTAAAAGAAATTAGAACACGAAATTAGAACACGATCGGCCGTTATTTTGAAAAAATCAATAATTCCGAAACAAAACCTAACGAATGAAGAACGTCGAGCATTACAAGAACTAAAAAAGAATGATAAGATCCTTATTCTACCTGCAGATAAGGGGAATTGTACAGTGGTTATGGACAGAACTGATTACTGCAGAAAGATCTATTCATTATTAGATGATTCCAACACATATAGAAAACTCAAACGTAATCCGACTTCTTCAATTCAGCGCAAAACAATTGATTTTCTCAAAAAATCTGGTCTTCCAACGGAAACGATCAAAACTCTCACACCTAAAGAATCGTCGGCTCCTAAATTGTATGGACTACCGAAAATTCACAAGGATTCCATACCATTACGTCCAATAGTCAGTAACATCGGAGGTCCCACGTATCAATTATCAAAATTTCTTACAAAACCTCTTCAAAACATTACGGGCTCAAACAATTTTAGTATCAAAATTCTACGGACTTTATTAAAAGAATTTCCAAAATTAAAACGAATCCTTCAGATATTCTGGTCAGTTTTGATATCGTGTCGTTATTTACAAACGTACCAATACCTGATACATTACAGATCATAACAAAATCAAACGAAATTTCGCAAAATCTACTACCGCTCATCAAGCATTGTCTTTCGTCGACTTTTTTCCAGTTTCAAGGAGAATTTTTTGAACAAATCGCGGGTGCTGCAATGGGCTCACCAATCTCACCTATCATAGCTAACATTTTTATGGAAGACTTTGAAAACAAAATTTTAAAAAACGCTCCGCTTAAACCGAAAACCTGGTTTAGATATGTTGATGATACATTTGTGATCTGGAGTCACGGCAAGGACACGCTTCCCGGGTTTTTGACTTTTGAACTCTCAACATCCCAACATACAATTTACTATGGAAACGGAACAAAATCGGAAAATATCTTTTCTTGATGTGTTGGTAGAACGGAAATCGAACGGTTCTCTAGGCCATCAAGTCTATCGTAAACCCACACATACAGATCGATATTTACATGCTACGTCACACCATCACCCATCGCAGAAGAACTCGGTAATCAATTCTTTGGTATATAGAGCTTTAACAATTTCGGAACCTACAGCCTTAGATAAGGAATTAGAACATATCACTGATGCCTTGTCGAAGAATGGCTATGGGAAAAAGGACATCTACCGATCCATAAAACGTTTTAAAACCAAACTAGGCTCGGACCAAAGCAACGCTGAGTTGCCAGTAAACGAAACGACAAAGACGGTGTTTCTTCCGTATCTTCAGGGTACCTCCGACCGTATCAGTAGAGTCCTTAGGAAACACAACATCAAGGTTATTTTCAGACCTCAGAAGAAAATCTCTCAGATTCTTCCGAACCCTAAGGACAAAAAACCTACTCTTGATACATCCGGGATTTATAAAATTCCGTGCTCGTGTGGAAAAGTGTACATAGGAGAGACCGGGAGGAACATAAGCACTAGAATTAAAGAACACCAACGGTGCGTCAAATATCGTAATTTTTCACAATCTGCTTTGGCAGAACATTGGTCTGAAACTGGACATCCAATTCTATATGACAAGGCCGAAAAACTGGCAACTGTGAAAGGATACTTTCCAAGGAAATATCGTGAAGGCATTGAGATAGGTAAAATCCTAACAATCTCAATAGAGACCGAGGTTTCCAAATTAATCCTATTTGGCACTACCCTCCCAAAATTTTTGATAATTTTGAGGTTATGGTTGAATAACTCTGTGTGCATTGTTCCATGACATGAGCATGGGTATATAAGGACCCCCTGATCAAAGGGTGCTTTAGTATCAGAGCATCCAGCCCTGAAGATGCAAACTGAAACGTTTGCGAAACGTCGGCATTTTGCTACAATAAGACGCGGCATCCATCCGGAAGCCTTAACTAGTGTTGGTGTCGGTAATCTGGTTAGTGTTAGTGACAGTGCTAGTGCCAGCTCCAGAGGATCCATCATCGATTCTGGTAAGTGTTTTAATTTTATCATTACAGTAAATATTTTGTTCAATTTTACGTTAGAATGTACCAAAAATGTAATCTCAACATTCCTCAAAAAATTGAAATGTAATACTTTGATTTATCCTTTTCAAGATTTCAAAAAGAGTAAAGTGCGATTTTTTGCGATTTTTGAGTTTTTAATGTTTTTATTATAGATACATTTATAACAAGAAATGAAATATTTGAAAAGTGGCGTTCCTATCCCATCAAATTTTGAACAAAGTGTGTTTGCGAATTTATTTCTAGTATTTTATCAAATGCAAACATCAATTAAGACAATTTACAAAAAATTGTGATAAATGAGCGTGAAAAGATCAGACGTAAATGGACTTCAAAACAAAGACGTATAGATTTATTTATGGGGGATTATAAACAATGGTTAGATGAAAACATTAATCTTAAAAACATTATTACTTCCCCTTATGCGTCCAAAATCGGTCGGCCTTCAAAAACTTTTGATCAAAGTGCAGATCTACAATACTAGCGAACTAACATTTGCAGCAACAGCGAGTGTTCGAGCCCCTGGCAAACGTGATTGTACTAAAACAATAGACGAACTATCAACTTCTTCGCCAAAAAGGGCATTAAAGAACACCGCTTGCAAGATCAACGCTCATACACACCGGAAGAGGCTCTAGCAATGATGATTGCCAATAAGATGACAGACTTCCTGATCACGAACCAATTATGATTTGTTGAAATACTTGCTTGTCTCATTAGATCCTAATATATTTTTACTTAGAAAATTGCCAAGAAAAAACGCACACTCCAAGGAAAAAAACTTTTTAAATTTGGTAAAAGAAAGTAACTTCAATAATAAGTAATTTTCATTTTATGTAAGAAAAAAATGATTTTTTTTTTCTTAAAATATAATAGTTTTGACCAAAAATTATGCTTTATGTTCTAAATTGTTATAATAAATTGTTTCTTATATTATTAGTTAGTATTTAAATTTAGTTCCGCTAAATTGGTCAAAGGACCCACTGTGCGTCATAGTAAATACTTATATTTTGATAACTAAAATAATTTTTTATAGTGTGTGCGCTTTTTCGACACAGATGTTCATAGAAACTTGAATATCTGTTGAACACAACGAGCTACAGGACTGGGAAAAAACTTACATATCATGGAACAGACTACTTTTTCTTTCCTAAAGAGTTTTTTTATTACATATATATTTATTAGCCACTTAGCTGTATAAGCCGCAATTTAAGAATTTGATTTGAAAAAAAACGCAGGTTTTAAGACGAATTTACATATTGGAGAAAACTGGTCGAAAGTTTCAAATTTTTGCTGTAAATTAACTTGCAATGAAAAAAATTGTTTAGGGTAAAAAGTCAACTGGTATATTCTAACCGCTCGCCCGAAATGATGCTTTAGATATTTATAATTAAAACAATTCGCCCAAATTCTGGAGGTTATATTTATGGCGGGCGCTTTTTAAAAATATGTAAAATTATAGGAAAATATAGTTTCAACACAAAAATATTTGTAAATATTTGTAGTTCTAGACTTGTTTTGGTATTAGTGTAATAAATTATTCAATAGGGTCCTATATGCAGATTTACAAGTTCAAATAAGTAATTGCTTTTAGTGTTGCCCCCTTTAAATAATAAACTAGTTTAATTAAAACAGTTTTTTAACAAGAAATTGTTTAATTTTGTAAGTATAGACCTGTATAATATTTATAATATTGTATATGAGTATACTGATTATCAACATATAACAATAATTTTCTTTTAATTCGTGGACATTACTTTTTATTTTTTTATACAAGAATGCCTTAATATGTCTATCAAAAGGTTAATTTAACAACATACCAAAATTTTCAACAGACGTTTCATTTTTTTACAAAATATTAAAACTTTTTAAATCCAGTTATTAATAACTTAGAAAACTGGCTGAAATACTATATCCCGCTACATTTTATTGAAAGTTCAGGACTAAATCTCTGAGAAAACCGAAAATATTGTTTTAACGCGTTTAGACAACTATAATTTAAAATTACATATTAAAGATTTTAAGACAAAATATAGGCGTTTGAAAAAAATAGGTACAATTTGATAAATCGCCTAGAAATCTAAAACGAATGAAAAAATTCATAATTTGTCATAATATTGGGTTCACTGATGTTTTCTAAAAATAGAACACATGCAATTCTCTTATCAATTATTTTATATCTTGAGTGGTTTTCAAAGAGTTTTATAAAATATCGATTTTAGACCACCCTATTAAAAGCCGCATCAAATTTTATGTTTTAGAAATTCGAGGAAAACCGCCAATTGACTCCACTTCACTCTACTGAAATTCCATTTATATTTCAAAAATTTTAAAACTTAATATTACACCTTATACACAGACATAAACATGAACTACACGATAATTGTATTTTTTGCCTAACACTACGACCTTATTATTAAGAATCGTTTGTGATTAACGTAACAAAGATAACAAACTATATTTTAATCATATTAGAAGCTATCTCTTATAATTAACGGTGTCTAAACTAGGCAAACGTCTTCCCTATATGGTAGCAATTTTCTATACCATGGTCATACAATTCTATTTATTCTTATGTATTAAATTGTTTCAAGACTTATCTAATATCCCAATTAAGGCAACTATTAACCTGTAGGCAATACGTCCCAAATTTAAATACCACCTTCAATTTCAGTTCTAATTAAAAAAAAATCTAATTACCAAAATGGTTTATGGGTAATATATTATCTATGCAAAGGATTTATTTGAATTTGTATTTTAGTGTGTTTTTATAAAAAGAAAATAAGAATTATTTGTTTGAATATATTCGATTTATTTAAAGATAAGAAACAATAAAAAGACTAAATTACAAAAAACTATATGCTGCTTTAATAGCAAGATGTTGCTTACTGGCTATGTATATATACATATAGAGATGTTTGACGGGTTGATGCAAATTTTCTAGGAGGTAATCGATAAAGTCATTTACCAGCTTTTGAACGAAACATGCTTCATTAGCAAGTAGTCTGCAAAATATAATAAGTGAAACACAAAAATGTCTCCTATATTTTCACACTTTAAATAAGCGCTAAAGTTTTAGAAAAACTATCAGTCGGTCTTTATTGCACCCCCTGCAAGAGATGGTTTCATAAAGATGTAATCAATTCCCCAACAACGCGTTCCTAAGTAACAACCGTACCCAATCGAACTCCCATCTTCTTCCTTTTTGTTACAAAAACATTCCAGCCCTCATTTTCCTGAAGAAAAAAAAACACAATTTTTTATAAATACCGCAGACATCATCCCTACATTAGAATACCTAAAAACAGTAGCTGAAATCACAAGTAGCGTTATTCATTTCGCCCCAAAAATCTCCAACGACCGTTTCTGTATCTATTTATCCAACAAAGACTTATGGATAAAATAATCTCTGAAACCCAAGGCAAAATAATAGTTCAATCTCCAATCACTCGAAATAGGTAGGTTATCGTCCACAGCTACCCACCTCGTTCTATCCCATGTTTCTCCTCCAATTCCGCACAACGACATCAAAAATGTCCAAAAATCTTTAAATTTAAAAACCCTTCCCAGATTTGCTTTCTCCGCGCAGACGTAGCAGAAGACTCCTTTGTCCATATTCTAAGCTTATGATGTCAGATATATATTTTTGATAACCATAAAAATCTACTCGTAACCCCTCTCCGTAGATGGCTTAACTTGCCATAACTGCAAGCAAACCGGTCACCTCGATGCAGTCTGTCCATCCAACGTAAGCAACTAACACACTTCTGCCTCCACTGCTTTCCCCTACCCCCACAATCAACAACATTTCCCCCTCTCCCTTTACTCCACAAACAGTCTCGCGCCAAAACAAATGATTCAAAGAACAAGCATCCACTAACTCCAAAGACTGGGCACTATACCATCCACCCCTGAAAATTGCTTAGAACCGAGGCATCAATTCAAACCCCGAAAAAAATCCATAAGAAGCCAAAAACTTCCAAACCCTCCTCAAATTCAGCAAACCAATTTCATAAAAACAGATTTGAACAAAAATATTCTAAATAATAAGGTAAATATTTATTAAACATTTATAAATTGCAGTTTACGATAACATAAGTCCAAAATATGACACATAAGGCCACTTAACTTGGAGTATATTATTGTTTAGTTTAGGTACATTTATAAGTGGGTTAAGTTTCAGTACTTATCCGTGCGACACCAGGTATAACACTCTTCATGTTACACCCGAGATTTTTCAAACTTTGAAATTTTTTTTTGATAGGTACGGTCCGGATAACTGTGGGACCCACTGATCTAGGGTATTAAACTGACGTTCCTGAATTTTATAACGCCTACATCCATCGGCGGAGGGAAGGGGGGGTCAAGTATGGCATTGGCCTAGGGCATCATTCACAGAAGAGGGGCGCAATAATCGCAAATCATTAATCTTACAAAATCAATTTAAACCAACTATATAATTGATATTCAGCCCCAGGAAACAGATTTTGAAAATGTTATAAATCTATTTGCGTCGCCGACGGCAAGGAAGTGCACTTACCAGGTGTGCAACCTTA
Organism: Sinopyrophorus schimmeli; assembly: GCA_036325965.1. Taxonomy (NCBI): domain Eukaryota; kingdom Metazoa; phylum Arthropoda; class Insecta; order Coleoptera; family Elateridae; genus Sinopyrophorus; species Sinopyrophorus schimmeli. The sequence goes on along the minus strand of JARFIZ010000314.1, from coordinate 10,409,639 downwards.
AAACGGCCGTTTTCTAATAGATGGCAGTACGCGCGCATTAGGCATTAGCCAACCTTGCCTGCCATTTTTCTCATTGCTTTGATCTTTGCCATTAGTAAACAAAAGACAAAGTCAGCAATTTCGGACAATAACGTGTCCTTTGATCACGATAAACATGTCAAATTTTGTGCCAGATAAAGAGCATTTGCGGGGAGCACTGCTATTCCTCTTCAATTGGAAGAAATCCGCCGCCGAAGCGCATAGAATTCTTGTGGAGGTCTATGGCGACAGTGCTCTTAGTGAAACTCGGTGCAGAGCGTGGTTTCGGCAATTCAGAGACGGAATTTTTAACGTCACCGACAAGAAGCGCGAAAATCGACCAAAAGTTTTTGAGGACACCGAATTGCAAGATTTATTGGACGAAGACGATACCCAATCGCAGAAACAACTTGCCGCGAAGTTGAATGTTAGCCACCAAGCAATTTCGAAACGCCTTTTTTGCTATGGGAAAGATCCAAAAGATCGGGAAGTGGGTGCCACATCAATTGAACGATCGACAGATGGAACGACGCCAGACCGCGTGCGAAATCTTGCTTGATCGGCACAACAGAACATTATTTTTGCATCAAATCGTCACTGGCGATAAAAAATGGATCTTTTTTGAAAACCCTAAGCGCAAAAAATCGTAGGTGGACCCCGGAGAACCCTCAACATCGTCTGCTAGGCCAAATCGATTCGGGAAAAAGACAATGCTGTGTGTTTGGTGGAACCAGAAGGGGGTGGTTTACTACGAACTGTTTAAACCTGGTGAAACGATCAATACTCAACACTACCAACAAAAAATCATCGAATTGGATCGTGAATTGTGCAAAAAAAGACCCAAACACGCGGATCGGCATGAGGGTATCATTTTCCAGCACGACAACGCACCATCACACACAGCAAGATTGGTCCGGGATACATTCGATGCACTTGGCTGGGAGTTGCTACCCCACCCGCCCTACTCTCTTGATCTGGTCCCTTCAGATTACCATTTGTTTGCGTCGATGGGACACGCACTTGCTGAGCAGCACTTCAATTCTTATGAAGATGTTAAAAAATGGCTCGATGGGTGGTTCTTATCCAAAGGGATGAATTCTTTTGGGGTGGAATCCACAATCTTCCTCGAAGATGGGAAAAATGTATAGCCAGCGAGGGCAATTACTTTGAATAAAATATTTTTCACTTTTCTGCGATAATTATTGTGTTTTGCTAAATAAAAAAACAGCCGTTTTAAGGTTGCACACCTGGTATACGTACCAATTGTCGTTGTAAAACACAAAATATATATTTTTTTAATTTCTTACTGTTTTATTAAGTGTAGGGGGAAAGTGGCATGAAAGAGCCATTATCAATTACGCGGTAGTTTTCATACGAATCGTTTATGTATTATTATTTTAAGATAGCAACACTAGCCAGATATCCCCCACAAAAATTTGACCGTTCACCGTCAATGAACGGCGCCGATACGACGTATTGAAGATTTTGTCGTCAAAAAGTAAGGTTTTGAGTTCAGTTTATTTGTTTACTAACGCCTATACGTACAAAACTAATAATAATATGATTACACTATAATTTTATAGATATATTAGGCCTTCTAATAACGTATATATTTTGTAGACTAATCTTTGATTTCATAGTAATTTTCGAGATTTTGTTTCTTGAGAGAATATGTTTTGAAAGAGCCGGACTGCAGTGTAATGAAAGAGCCACCTTTTAATTGCATAAAATGCAATAATAATTGTAGTAACAGCAATCAAGAGTGGTACCGATGCAAAGTTGTAATGGTTGGGCATATAAATCTTGTGGCGTAAAAGGGAAATTGCATTATTTTTGCTAAAAACGTTTTTAAGTTTTTGCAATGATTGATCTCAAATGTCAAATTTTTTGACAGTTTCTTAGATTTATGTAAGTCAATATTTTATCCAGAATTTGCGTTATTTAAAACGTTTTATAATTATATAAGATCTAAAATTATAGCTTAAGATTATTATTAAATAATATCTTCGTTAATGTACAGTTTTAATCTTGTAATAAGAACATGGCTTTTTCAAAACTTGAGTTGGCTCTTTCAATACCTATAGGTTATGAAAAAGCCAAATTTTATTTTTTTATAAATGATTAGAAGTCGAAAAATATCGTTAATTTTGAAAATTTTTATGACATTACGTACATAAATGCATGAACAATTACAGATTTTAAAAAAAATTTGATTTATTTATGTCCTTCTATATTATGTATCCCTTTTTTTTAAAACTGGCTGTTTCATGCCACTTTCCCCCTATCTATTTATATGATATTTAGATAATTTACAAAAAGCGTTTTTTTGATGCTCGCTCTATACATTTCCGATTGGTACGCCACTGCCTATCGGAAAAAACTGCACGGTCTTGTCACCCAACCTAATAGTACAGGTAAACGTCGTTTTGCGCCGGTTCGTTTTACGCCGATTCACAATTGCGCCGGTTGGTACCGGCGTGGGATTCCTCGGTTCGGACGACACCAGAAGACAGAAATTAAATCCAATGGTAGTGTATCATTCCCAGAAACCACGGGCTTTTAAAAGTCTTGACAAAAGCTTTCTGCCATTTTTTTGGAGGTCGAATAAAAAGGGCTGAGTCACTCAGGAGATTTTCACAAACTGGTATAAAAATTATTTTTGCCCTAATGTACTTAAATTTTGTGACCCAAATAACCTTCCAAAGAAAGCAATCCTCCTATTAGAAAATGCCCCAGGACATTCGTAAAATCTTGACACCTTAGCCACGGGATTGGACGTCAAGGTAATTTACATGCCCCCTAACACAACCCCCGTATTACAACCCATAGATCAGGGGTAATTTTTTACCTTTAAAGCGTATTATTTTCGCATGACATTAAAAGCACTGATTAAAGCGATAGATACTAATTCGTATATCGTCCATTATATTTGTGTTCATTTTACGCCGATTTTTTTTACGCCGGTGTCTCTTGGAACGGAACCCCGGCGTAAAACAACGTTTACCTGTGTTTTAAAACACTATATGTATTTAAAACAGTATTCTTTTATAATTGGTATTTGATTTCATTTAGTTTTTTTAAGCAGAGCGGTGAAGGAAAACAGTATTTCACTTTGAATGAATGTTTTTCAGAAAAGGTAATGTGACATAAATGCATCATTACAGATATTTCCGCAATATTTAATAATATGTAAATCTTGTTTGTAATTTCAACATTTTTAGAAACAACCATTTTTTTATAGCACATATGACAAAAAACGTACGAAGAACATACAATCAACGTAATTAATAACCATATTATGTTCTAATTGGACACTCAACTTGAACTATATTAGTAATCCTACTACTTTCTGAAAATTAAACATCACTTGCTTGGCAATGAAATATAAAACATTGAGCAAACATTTTGCCTGAATGCATATAAACAACTAGAATTATTTGATAAAAAATTTTATTCTATATAACATGCAACATTTTTTTATCAATATTAAGTTTACGTGTACACCACTTAAGATATACGCACCTTGAATTCTACATAATAATCCAAGACCCCTTACTTACAAAATAAGTTATACCTCATTAATTAATTGCTTAATGTGTGATATAATTGACTAATGAAGAACATGTTTATCATTTATAAAAACAGTTTTTTACCTGTCCAACTTGAACTCCATCTGCAAATGCAATAAGAGCCAATCTATCAGGATGGTGTAAAAGAGCAGCATGATCGGCGAGATCAGGTCGTGGGACGGGTGGTGGTAAAGGAACTGCACGCGACAATGGCTTACGTCTTCGACATACAATAGCAAGCCATATAATCAACAGAAGTAACAAAACTCCAGCACCAGTTGCTAATGAAATCAGCATAGGCCCTCCACCATTAACTTCCACTATAATCATAAATTAAATAATTAATATGTAATTATTATCAAACTTTATAGGTAATTTATAAAAAGTATAGTTTTTTGCATGTTACCTATAGAAAAATTTTAATATCAATTCCAAAAATAAAATAAAAAAGTGTACGATAAAGCATTAAAACTATTACAAAAATTATGCTTAGCTAAAATTTATAATTGAGTAATAATCGTAAAGAAATGCTGCTTTTGAGTAATATTTTCATAATGAATTTTGTTATTATTGTAGATATATTACATTTACACATCAGTTTTTGAACCCGCAAACGACCACAAGAAAGATGAAAACAACACTGGTTCGACACCATCAACGCCAATCTATCCCTCCTTCACATCACACATAAACTAGCACGCCATAGAACCAGATCGCAAAAAATGATCACACAAGCCGACCCCACAAATTAAAGGAAAAAGGCATCAGAAGAAGAAATTATTCAAATTAAAGCGTAACAAATCGTTTATTAATTGCAACATAGTAGGTTGATTATGCGGCCCAAATTACATATTGCAGTTAAAATGTAAATCTTTTGCGTGAAACTAGGGAAAACTTGCACAGAAACCGTTCAACAGTTGACAAAATCCGCAAGAAAGAGCGAGAAAACTCATGGTTCTTGCAATACAACAATTTGCCCGCACACTCAGCATTGTCAATTCGTCAGTTTCTGTGTCAAGAATTAGATGACTGTCGTTCCGCAACCTCCTTACTCGTTAAACCTGACTTCTTGCAAATTTTGCTTATTTCTGAAATTAAAATCAGTGCTGAAAAAACGCAGTTTTCAGAGTATTGACGATATCAAAGCAGATTCGACACAGACCTTAAAAGTCATCTCATATGAAGCTATCGAGGACTCGCGAAATGGAAACACCGCTAGGAAAAATGTTTCAATAAGGGAGGGAAGTACTTTGAACGAGACAAGGATAATCTGTAAAATTAATAATAACGTTTACAAAAATTAAGTTCCAAACCACTGTAGACTAAAAACCGCTCTAATAAACAATAAAGATTAGTCAGATAGGCAAACTTTAAAAATTTGTTACGCATTATTTAATTACATATGCCATGAAAATGCATTGCGGAGAATAATTCTACGATTTCGTGTTGTATTGTATATGGCGTGGGCAAATTCTTCGAAGCTTCGGGTATACGTATTCCGCAACACATATTTATACGAAAAGAAAATTATGTATTTGTTTTTTATTAAGCATTCATAATATTTTATATATATTTATACTACACTGAAGCTGAAAACAAAAATTATAACTTTAAAAATAAATCAGAGAATAACACTGTCAGATGAGCAGTAAGGCTTTGGGCAAAAAAGATCGTGTAATAATGCAATTTATGTAATGCACCAGTTAGTCGACAATATTATAGAATTGAAGAAACTAGCTTACATATGCTTTGTAGAACTGGAGAAAGCATTCGACAGAATATTATTGTAAGAAGTGTTGATAATAATAAGCAAAGAGACATAATGAAAAAAATTATCGGCTTGATGAAACATATATAAAAACAAAATTATAATAAAGGTAAATGGACAACACTATGAGTGAATGTAACAATAAGACAAAGAGACTCCTTAAGCCCCTTGTCATTTCATTTAGCAATTGACGATATAATTAAAGAAATAAAATAAAAAAATGGATACGAATTGCGAGATGCAGTAATTAATATAATTTGTTATGCTTATGAGATAGTATTGATTGCTGAAACAAAAGATTAATTACAACGATTACTCATGAAGATGGCGCAAGCTTTCAACAAGTATAACATAAAAATAACCTTCAAGAAAGGCTTCTCTGGGGTGTAGGAGAGAGTAACCTATATTGAACCGGTGCTTAAATTGTACCACTTCTGTATTTCTAGCAATTAACACTATTTTTTACATTGGCAACAAAAAAAGAGGCAAACGGAGTGACATTAGCACTCTGACATTTTGTATTGACGTTTGACAATATTATATGATTGTGATAGAAAAAAGTTGTTTTTGGACTGTATTTATGTTAATTTTGGTTGTGTTGTCTAAGGAGCTTATTCATAGTAACGGAAAGTTATAATTTTATAAGACATGCTATATGAGAGTAAATTTTATACTGTTTCGTGTACTGGTAAACGAATACAAATCTGATGAAGTTATGTTTTTATTTTTTTATGACAAATTGTAAACATACCATGGTCTGTATATTGGACCCCTCCCGAGTTCCTAAATTGTACCGGTCCAATTAATGCAACTGCTTTTGTTATAAAATTTAAATTAATTTTAAATTATCTAAAACTAACAACGTACCCGCGTCGAAGTTTAGCGCATCCATAGGGCATCGAGGTTCTCATGTCTTTTGTTCTTTCTTGGATTAATCAAGTTTTGGGTATCAAAAACGTTTCAAGAGTCGGAATTGAAAGCTTAGTGCCACAACTTTGATGGCCGACCTAAAATTTATCGCATCAATAGCGTTTGAAATGTACAATTTTTAATTTTTTGTCTGGAATAGCGTTTCAACAAGTCATCAAAGTTATCTATATTTCAAAAATAGCATAGCGTTTCAATAGTATTTCAAAATTGTCAAAAGCGTTTCACAGAGTGTAAAATGGAAATAAGTGCACTTTTGAAAAGCTAGATATCATAAAAATTGGCATTCCTTTGGTCATCATTAGCGCATCAAGCATTGCACTTTTGGAGAATATTAATGCTTTGGTAAATAAGAATTCCAAAGACTGTCTAAAGTAATATTGTTTTTTTTTAAAGATTGATTACATTTAAAGATTAAATATAAGTGATAATGATCCTAAATTGTGTATTATTTTTTTTTATTCTATGTTTTTTAGATGCGGTACAATTTAAGATCCTGGTGGTCCAATTTAAGGTACCGGTTGCGTTAATTGAACCGAAACACAACCTTAAATAAATAATGATTTTTTACTAATTGCGACTATGCTACAATATTAACACATGGATATTATATAGTTACTGAATCAAGCTTTAATGTGAACTGTTTCATTTTTATGGCTCGAAAGAATTTGGTGATATGTACCATTATGTCAAAAGTGGTTCAATATAGGTTACTCTCCCCTAAACTGGAAACTAATGGTGAAATTATTAAGCAATTCTCGACGTTTAATTATCTTGAAATCAATATCACAGGTAATGGTATGATTAAGGATCAAGTAAAACATCCGGTATTAAAAGCGGATAAAGTATCAGAAGCGTTAAATGGAACTATCTGAAAGAATAAATATTTGAACGAGGATGTCAAAGCAAGAGTACAAATCCGTTGTGCAATAAGTTCTTATATATGCTGCGACGACACGTGCTGAAACCAGAAAAATGAAACAAATGTTGGAGGCTGAAGAAATGGGAACATAAAAGAATAATGTGAAAGACATTATCGGATTGAAAATTCAGCCAAAAAAATAAGAGAAGAATTACAAATTCAGCCAATAAATGAATGGACAAAGACGAAAAGCCAAGAATCGTATAACCATAGCTCAAGAACAAGAGAAAACAGAATTGTAAGAGTTATAAGAAGCAAACCATCTGTAGCAAAACGACCAAGTCATTATAAAATTTGAAATAAACAAGGCAGTAGCCTATAACAGAAACAGAAAAAAAACGATATAATTTTTTAAAGCACTCCTTCGCCCTTTAATATTATGTAACTGTTACTGTTAAAGACATTAATCGGTTAATAAAGTCGTGGTTAATTTAATTAGATTTTAATTTCCACGAACAAACAATTCCTTTTACGTAACGTTGTAAATTCTTAACGAGTTAATATCATTAATCGCGTATTAATATGAATAACCATTATTAGTTAGAGAATGTTAATATTTGAGTAAAATAAGCACAACGTCTACTCGTTAAAATACAATATTTATTTATACCTGATATATCAAAACGAAAATTTTTCAAAGTGAAAATGTATTTCAAATTAAATTATTTTTTATTACTACACGCAGAACTCACATGACATTTGAACCTTATTTACATAGTAGTAAACGTGCTAGTTAATTTCATGACAGTAACTATCACTATCGTGATAATTTCAGTAACGTGATACTTACAGTATCACCGTATAGATAACTTGATAGGCGCTATTGCGCTAGCGTAACAGCAATGCAACACTTTCACGTTAAACTTGATAATTGCTAGTACATACTCCCGAAATAGTTAAGCCAAAAAGAAATATCCACGTTTCATTTTTTACATTTTACGAATAACAGTCTTTCAAATTTTATAATTTCTTAGCATTTCAGCAGTTATACTAACCGCAATTATGGCATTCCAATAACTGTTACTTTATTATGAATATATGTTTGTTTTTGCAGTGACTGTTGCGAACGTTCTATCAACTATCTAGTTCAACATGATATTTTAATAGTGCTGTTATTACAGCGTAATAGAGACTATCAGGTAGGGTATATGGCGATAGTATAACTATTACGATACTGATAATTACTTTCACGACGGTAACTATCACGTTTACTATAAAAAATGAGATCTTACTCACACGGAAGATTACAGAGCTTAGCCAAGTTTACGTCCCATGTCATTAGTTGATATTCGCTAACTATTAATGAGAATTACCAGTTAAGTTTGTTCATACATTGACGTACAAAACTGAGTTAACATCAATAAACGGCCGATAGCGTAAACCGTCACTATTAACGTTATTTTCTGGTTATTTACGTTATTAACCAAATCAACGTCTATAACCATAACATATGCAAAAATTTTAGTAAGTTAAGTAATGTGGCGCAAATGTTGAGTGTGTGGACTGATGCGCTAAAGGAACTGGGTTCAAACCCACGCTAAAACTATAATATAACTATACGCCTCTCTCCCCTTGCAAAGCAATGGACAGCCAGGAAGGATAAAACTACATCAGGAAAGAAGAATACAAAACTTTAGTAAGTTATTAGATTAATATAATATATAATATGTAGATGTACTTTCAATTTTTTTCATGGATCATTCCATATTGTTGAAACCCACATGTGCTCTACAGATCATTTCACTAGTTTTTTCGCGTAATACAGAAACGTTATTATTTTTTATGTCCAAATACCGTGATATACTATTTTGGATTGAAATTGACATAATCAAAGGTTAACATAAATCGAATAATAAATTCTAAAATATTAATTAAGAAAAAAAAATCGAAGCTGAGTTGCACCAAAAAAAAAAAAAAATTATTGGTTTAACACGCGGACGAACGGGCAATAAAAAACAGTTAAAATGCTTTATTCAAAGCTGAACAATACCTGACTTATAAAACAACGGCTAGTATGTATCATAAAGTATTATAAAGGACGTGGGGTAAGTCAACGTCAACATAAAGTAGGTTGCTATAACAGATTCGTCTTTATAACCGCCATCGTTATAAACGATATAACTTCAAAATGAGTAGGTATATAAGATTGTAAGCGAAACCCTGAGCTTTCGCCGCTATAATCGATACGTCATTACAATCAATGTCATTATAAGCCATTTCTACTGTATTTTGATAAGCGGCTGGCTTAAAAATATTGCTGTACAATTAAACTCGTTATTCAAAAAAGGTTGCGCCTCCTGTCTTAAACCAATGTTTGTATTGCAATCAACTGCAACCGTACTTTCAAAATAAGACTCTCTGTTTAACCTATATTAATAAGCAGAGTTTTGAAACATACTTACAGAAATAATGACTATTTAATTTGCATACTGGAAGTGTCATTGGTGTCCAACAACCACCCGATGAACACGTTAATATATAATTTCCTTGTAGTTCAAAACCTGGAAGACATTGATATGAAACTTGGGAATTAATAGGATATCTACTGCGTCCAAGTTCTGGATTTAAATCAAAAGGTGTGCCATGCGCGATTATTGGTGGAGAAGAACATTCTCTTGCCGGAACTAAAATATAAAAATAACAGTAACTTATGTACTGATTATCTTATAAATATCTTACCACAATTGGGTAGAATTCCCAACCACCTTCCACTTTTACATCGTAATCTAGCTGGTTGACAGGGAGCTCGAGAATTTCGATATTTCGAAATACAACGAATTTCTACTTCCGTTCCTGGAAGGGCTGACTCCAAAGACTGATATCCTTGAACAACAGAAGTTAAAGCGTGAGGGACGGTTGGCGCCGACGAACAAGGATAATCATCTGTGCTATCTAAAAACATAAAACATAGTTTTAAAAGAGATGTAAGGTATTCAATCAAGTGTAGAACACACAAGTCAATTAATTTAATGAAGCAGAAAATGGTAAACACCATACAAAAATATTATCTAATAATTAATAAAAAAAAGAACATTCTCACAAACCGTCCTCAACTTACCATGTTTATGGTTACGATATTTCATGTAAATTTTCAAAAAGATTTAATATACAGCTTAAAAAGTCATTGTATGTACATGAACGATAAAACAGATGTCCAAGCAAATATTGGATTTAAACTGGCGTCACCCTAACCACAGGGCTAAACAGAATGTAGTCCTGGTGTGTCAGCCTTTATGGGCAGCAATTTCATTTGTATTTTATTATAGCGGGGCGCATTATTGTGAGTAGTTCCGGGACGCCAAATATCTTAAGACGAACATGACTCAATCCAGATTATTGAATTCAGTGTTAATTGTAAAATCACTTCAAATGGCATATAAAAATAAGAAGAGACTTCATTATGAAGAAACAAATTCAAGTTATCAATACATATAAGCCTAGTGTGCGAAATAAATATTTTCATTAAAAATATTACATTTTTAAGTTTTTCGTTTACATTTTATTTAGATTTTTACATGTGACATCACAAACTGATGACCCCCCATATCCCTTCTTACATAAAGTCACACTTGCCCCCCCCCAAACCGCTAAAAGTGTGACGTAATTTATGTATTGCAACATTGGTGTCCACTTATAAGAGAGTTCACTATAGGTACGTAACGTATATAGATCTAAAAACATAGTATTTACATGAACAAATAAAATAAGAAAACTGCTTTAACTCTGCGATAAAAAATTTCTCGAAGTGCACGATGATGGACAAGCGTTAAATAGAACATGTTAAAAGTACATTAATTAATTGTTCTTCACACATTACCCAGAGATTTTATTAGTTTCAATTCGCCCTTAAATAAAAACAAGATGCTATTACGTCCGCCCTCGCAAACTTTGATCTTACTCGTGCTTTAACTCAACTTGAATTTACTTTACAAGCGCCGCACTCTTTGATACCGCCGCCTGCTTCACTCATGATACATTTTCAACGTGGGAGGGCTCCAAATATTCTTTATTAATATGGTCGCCTATGAAGTGTTCCTGTATCTTAACATGTAATTCTTTGATATAGCTCCCTTGTTGTTCAATAAATTATTCTTTTATTGATATATTTGAAGGGTTCTTTTAAAACCTCTAGTTATATTAATATTTTTACCTTGTACTAAATTTTTAAATTAAATTATAAACAAGACTAGTGCCTTCAAACTTTAAAATCCCTAGCCTAAAACATTATAATCGACTTATGTATATGTTTTTAAAAATAACAAAAAACTGCAGCTGTATGATGCATATTTTTTTTTTATTTTACTAAACTGTTACGTTATACATTCAAAATCGACTAGTAAGTATGTATTTACGTTGATTATACTTCTCTAAATTGCAAAATCTTAAACAAAAGCATACTGTCTCAATACTTTTTAAATAGAAAAATATTATCATTATTATATCGTCTGATTGTGAGAATATTTACATCAGTTTACTACAGCTCCGTCTCATTGAATTAACGAATTTAAATCCGAAATTTTCAACAATTGCTACTTTTGTTATCGAACTTTTTGAAGAAAAGTATACTTATAGAGGGAAAGTGGCTTGAAAGAGCCAGGTTTCGAAAGTCATTATCATTTACGCGGTAAATGTATTATTAATTTAAGATAGTAACACTAGCCATATATCACCCAGAAAAATTTGACCGTTCACCATCAATAAACGGCGCCGATACGACGTATTGAAGATTTTGCCGTCAAAAAGTAAGTTTTTGAGTTCACTTTATCTGTTTTCTAACGCCTATACGTACAAAACTAATAGTAATATGATTATACTATAATTTTATAGATATATTAGGCCTTCTAATCTATATATATAAAAATCAATGCCACTTTTCGTTGTAATTTTATAACTCAAGAACGAGCTCAGCTATTCAAACCAAATGTTTAGGCTTTGTTCGGACTATTTAGTAGATGGTTTATGTGAAGTTTGCACAAAATCGGTAGAGCGGTTCTTCATTAATCACATTTTTTGTAACAAATGAATTCAATAAATGGCGGATCATTTTGTTAATGGGGATTGTGCTCCGTATATCAGAAACGGCTGAACCGATTTTGACGGGACTTGAATTAACAGGTAGAAGACACTATCCTTGAGTAACATACGCTATATTTTATTTTGAAAAAAAATAGTTTTTACTTCGAAATCGCAATACCCGAGCGAAGCCGGGCGGGCCAGCTAGTAACATATATATTTTGCAGACTAATCTTTGATTTCATACTAATTTTCGAAATGTTGTTTCTTGAGAGAACATGTTTTGAAAGATCCGAACTGCAGTGTAATGAAAGAGTCAGCTTTTAATTGCATCGTGTGCAATAATAATTGTAGTAACAGCAATCAAGAGTGGTACCGATATAAAGTTCGTAGCGGTTGGGCGCATTAATCCTAGTTTGTAATGATTCATCTCAAATGACTAATTTTGTGAGGGTTTCTTAGATTTAAGTAAATATTTTATCCAGAGTTTGCGTTATTTAAAACGTTTTATAATTATATAAAATCTAAAATTATATCTTAAGATTATTATTACATAATATCTTCGTTAATGTACAGTTTTAGTCCTGTAATAAGAACATGGCTCTTTCAAAACTTGGTTGGGCTCTTTCAATACCTATAGGTTATGAAAAAGCCGAGTTTTATTATTTTTATAAATGATTAGAAGTCTAAAAATATCGTTAATTTTTAAAAATGTTTTATTGCATTACGTACATAAATGAATGAACAAGTACAGATTATAGAATTTTTTTTATTTATATATATCCTTCTATATTTTTTATTCCTTTTTTTAAAACTGACTCTTCATGCCACTTTCCCCCTACATACTTGCTGAATCATTTCTTGTTCGGTATTGTGCATTTAAATCATGATTTGAAATTTTATATATATGTATTAGGGTGGGGCAAAAGGCCGACTATTTTTTTTCTTCGGAAATTGTTAATTTAACATGTTTTAAAAAACCCCGACAAAGATGAAAACAATTAAAAAAAATTTAAAGTCGCACACGAATTTCAAAAATTTAAAAAAAAAATAGAAAATTGAATTTTTTTCTCGTTACAGTAAATATTATACATAAAAAAATAACAAACCCTTAAAAATTTCAAATCAAAATATGAATTTTTTAAGGTCGTTTAGGAATTTCTAAAACTTTGCGCTTCATTTCCTTTGAAGTTCTCGAGCGACTTTTAAACATTAATAATAAAACTTCGTTCTGGATTAACTTTTATTTTAATTCACATAATGATTAAAAATATACAATGAGACAGAAAAAAATATAAGAAGGTATTGTATACGTGATATTTTAATATATATTAATTAAAATATCATAATTTCGTTTTTTGAAAAAAAAAATTATTTTTTTAAACTTTTTTATTTAAAATTTGATGAGTACTAAATGCCAATTTGAGAGTAAACTAAAAGAATTATTTTCCATTACGAAAATCATCAAATGATTAAGAGCCATAGTCTTGTTCTTTTTTTTAACATTTCGATACGATCATTTTTGACAGCGCTTCAAATTACAAGAATAGCTCGATAATCGCGGTTATTGTTGCCACGAAAAGTACCGCGATAATCACGCACTAATCCGGATAACTAAACATAAAAAGTAAGCTATTGCTGCCAACGATTTTTTAAAATACATACTTGCCATGTAAAAAATAAATTTAAAGAAAGTAGCCTTTTATATATTTAATGTAACACACAACATACCTAAGTAATTATAATTAATCTTTTTTAAAAAAATATTTGTGTAGTGTTGCCTGTGGATACTTTTTCTTTGTTTCTTCTTCGTGTAAAAGACGGTAGCAGGAGATGGCATTTTCGATTTTCCGTCGCACTTTTATCGATCGCTCAAGATTAGGATCGCTATTAATCATCTTATCTTTTAACAGTTCAAAAATTCTAAAAATTTCATTAATTTAAAAAAAATCATTTAGCGCTTCTTCATTTTGGTGCTAGTGAGAGCCCAGCGTAACATTTAGTTGAGTAGATAACAATTTGCTAATAAAAGCATCTGAGATTTACTTCCGTGCGGAAGTGCCAATGTTCCTATAATTTTGGCGTAAATTTAGCTGGACTGCATGATAAAACCGCGATAATTTGTATTAGGAACGCAATATTCGAAAGTTGGTATCAAAATACAAATCGCGATAAATCGAAAACCGAAATAATCGAATGCGCGTTAATCGGGTATTCCTGTTCAAATTTTCTGTTTCTTTAAGTTTTCTGAATAGTGTAGTTAGGACTAGCTTTGCCATTAGGTGAGGCTCTTCACTGCTCAGAGCCGCCAGAATAATGGGAGCGCTTATCCATCAGAAAAAGTTTAAATATTGCTTTGTTAATTAACAGAAAAAACAATTACTTATTCCTATTGAACTGTTATGTTAGGTGACAAGTGCATAGATATCGGTTAGGGATGTAAGGATGTAACGAATGTCTAATTTTAGACATTTGCGAATGCAAATATTTTAAAATGAGATTCGTTCCATTATAAGAACATTTTCACATTTATATGCAATTTTGTGTTATAATACGTATTCTATTTGTTAATGAATTTTTAAATTTTTATTTAATTAACTGCAGCGTACATATTTTTAAAAATAAATAAACAATAAACTTGTAATACCACTTGTAGGAACGATCGTAACTGATTATTTAATATCTTTAAATATGCTTTATTTTGGTAAAAAAATTTCATCATAATGTATCGTACATAGTACTTACATATTTTGTTAAAAAATACCTCACATAATCGAAAAAAAAATGAAAATTGAAAAATCATAACCATTAACTAACAAACATTGAAATTAGAACTCACAAACTAAAATTTATTTAGAAGTACGAAAATCTGATTACATAATACAAAAATTGAAAATATGTATGTGCCGGCTGTGCCGCTCCACCGCTCGAGACCGTACTATACCGCGACACCTCAGAACTGTTCATCTCATCGCGGATTGACATCACATTAAAATAGCCCTATTCAACATTGCAATAAGTGATATTTGAAGTAAAATATAGTTTCATTTTAATATTTAAATTTCTCGAGAAATATCAAATAATTTCTCGAGAAATGAGAAAAATTAAAAAAACTTGAAATTTCTCGAGATTAAACACTAGTCACAACCCTAGTAACTACATATTGATAAGGGACGCATAACTTTTTTGTCTAAGGATACCGTAAGATAGGCCCTTATTTTTCACAAAAATTCCAATTATACAAAAGTATACCGTTGAAAATAATAATAACGTCAGTTTTTGATAAAAGCAAGTGTCCATCATTATTAGTAAACATTTTATTGCCTTCAGTTTACAAATAAATTTAATCAATTTGAAACAAAGTTGTATTAATGATTGAATGAGCATGAGCTACTATTTTAAAAGTTAACAGCAGAATTAAACACCTTCTAAAATTTATAATTGCAACTAATTAACACCAAAATTTGCCATTTGTATTGTTAAAGTCTGCAATAGATGTCCTTGTAGAAAGAATTTCAAATACCCATTAAAATCATATGTACGAATTTAAAATTTGAGAAAATAATCTCATGCACTTCTTTGCACTTTGAACAGAATGACATTTTTAAATTACAATGCATTGAAAATATTTACAAAAAGTATTAGAAGTCTTTTATTGATACATTAACGGAATTATTAGAATTAAATTTATTACTAACAAGTATAGTTGGTTATCCTAGGGTTTTACGATATTCAGCTTAATAAAATAAGTACAAAGCTCTAATAACTTAAGTTACAGTCAAAACCGTTTATAGCGGATAGGGTTAGAACGACGTACCGGGTATTAAAACAGAATGTAGAGGTCCCGTCTTAATCACATGTAAATCCCTTATTCAGAAAACCGTTTATAACAGCGCTATTTAATAACAATTTTTTTTTTAAATCCATCGGCCTATTTTTGTTTTTTTTTTCTAATAACGATATTTAATATTTCATTATTTATATTATATTTTGAACTGTTGTTAAAATAATAGCAACTCAATTTGTCTTTCTGAAAATGAAATGAAGTAATTCTTAAAAGCAATAAATACAAAAGTATTCTATAGTTTTATTTTAAACATCCGAGGTACCGACTCTTTCAAGTTGGTCAGTAAAGTATTGCTATTTTTAATATTTTTCTAGTTAATTATATTTTTCAGTTTGTAAAGGGATTTGTGATAACAGATCTTTAAGTAGCTTACAAACTACGATGACATTGTAGCTGAAATTCAAGAGAAAACTGACGAACAAGACGAAACTGAAGAACACGCCGAAGAATAATTTACAGTGCCATCGCTAAGTGAGGGCCTTAGTGCTATAAGTGTCTTACGCAAAATTGTCACTTGTAATGATCAATTTCAAGGTCATTTTGACGAGACTTTAGTTAAAATGCAACAGGAGTTAAAAAATACATACGCACGTCTGAAGTGTCGCAAGTAAACTAAAATTACAGAATATTTAAAACAAATATTATGTACATATAATGTCTATAGGTACCTGCCCTAATTTTTGTTAGGTGTTCATTGATTTAATTTCAAAATAAATAATTATAAATTATGTATTCCATACTTTAATTGTTTATTAAGTTCATAAATATTTAAAAAATCTAATTACTTATCGGTTATTACGACCTATATGATCGGTCTCTTTTATATTGTTATAACCGGTATCGACTGTATTTTATAAAGTTGCCACTAAGTTTTCAACGCCTTGGAAGAAAAATATTTAATTGGTATATAGTAAAAATCTAAAATATTACTTTTTGGTCACTCGGAACCCTAAATGAAAGTTTTCAAAAGGTTCTAACTGTTACAATCTCCTACTTTAAAGAATTTTTGAGCTATCCTTTATTATTGCAACTGTCTACCGCTTCCATTTGTGTTTTCTTAATTCAATTGTGCGTACCATTTTAAATACTTATATAAAATTTTCAAAAATTATTTTTTAATAAGTTAATTCTTTAATGTACCTATTCAATGTTTTAAATTATAATGAATCGTTGTAGGCTATAGAAAGACTATTAATTGAAAAAAAATAGTTTCTGTTTTATCCTACAAACAAGATCTTAATGTTTTCAATGACAGTAATATCCTTATTAGACCGGTTATTCTTTTTACCATAATTCAGATGTAATTAAAATTTAAAAAAAGTATAATCGATATCAAATTATAAATTAAAAATATGCTCCATTACTTGAATTTTATAATTTGAACATGTAGGCAACAATCTCAGTTGTGTACTTCATTTTTCCTAAGAAAAAAAGATTCCATATTTGTGATATATGTATGTTTGTAACATTTTTATTAATAAGCCATAGCCAGTATAACAATAAGATTTTGTATACGTTATAAGAAAACATGGAGTTATAATAAATGTAAATGTTGGGCAACGATATATTTCCTAGATTTGAAAAATTTATATATTGTTTAAGAATAATAACGACATTATACAATTTAAACTTATGTAAACTTGCAAGTACAGTAAAACCTCTCTTGAACGGACAGTCGCGGGACCAACAATATTGTCCGTTGTGGAGGGGTGTCCGCTGACGAGAGGTGTTAAAAAAATGAGTAACTAAAAAATAGATCGAATACAGATCTAATTAAAAATTATTATTATATGTGTTATATAGATACAAAGAATTAAAAAATAAAATATAAAATAAATGAAATATTGAAAAACTAATTTAATAACTTGATAATATTTAATATTAATTAACTATAAAAAAAAATTTTTTTGTTTGTTTAGTTTTAGAATGTACAATTGCCTTCCCATGAAGTGCCAACAATTCGTAAATTAAATTTAACTAAACTTCCTGGAAGATTTTAAAGTAAGTCGAGTTTCCTATTTACGGGTAGATAGAAGAACTTATTTTATAAATAAGAAATACATCAAAGAAACAAAACTAATCTTCAAAATCAATTTACAGGAGACTTGTGTTGTTGTGTATAATGGAACAAAGATATTTTAATCCTTCAGAGCATTAAACGACGTTTTTTCAATTTTATGGCTTTGTAAGTGTCCGTTTAAGAGGGGTAAATATGTCTCTTGGTAACCATAATTAAGCTGTCCGCGTCCGTTGAAAAGGGGGCCTAAATACATTATTTTCCTATACTTTTTGCCGGGTCTTTTTAAAATTGTCCGTTGAAGAGGGGTGTCCGTTAAGAGAGGTTTTACTGTATATATTTCCCTTTACTTTTATAAGAAATTATTCTTTATCATGAATAGTGTCAATTTATCTTAAACTTGAAATAATGAGTGGACTAGGTGAACTTATTGCTAACATGTTATTTTTTATGAAAACATACCATTTTATAACATATTTTCAAATTAAAATTTAAGATTAATTTAATCAATATTGAAGCGACACTGTTTTGAAAATACATATAATTAAGTGTGATTTAGCTAACATTTGATTATAAAACTTGGCATATACAGTAGCGGTCAAAAAAAACGTTACACCCCAAAAAATTTTATATTTTCTATTTTTTTAGATAAACAAAAACACTTTAAAAAAAATGTTTTTTGAATCTTGTTTATCTCTTTTTTACGATTATTTTTCATATTTTACTTTGCCATTTAGATCATCCTATGAAAAGTTATTAACATTTTTATACTCCATATCCTTTTTTTTATCGGTCAAAAAAAACGTTACATTGCATTTTTTTGTCTTTTTTAAAGAATTTTGTCTGTATTTTTTAGTTTTTTTGAATCATGGTGAAACAAGCGACAATCCAAGAACGCGAAGCAATTGTCAACGCTAAATTATCTGGGCAAAGTCATCGTCAAGTTGCTGCTCAATTCGGTGTTAGCCCCATGGCGGTTTCTCGAATCTTTAAAAAATTCGAAGAAACAGATTCTGTCGAACGCAAAGCTGGAAGTGGTAGACCTTCCAAAACAACAGCTAAAGAAAGGCGTCGTATGGTTAAAATTGTAAAAGAGGATCCAAAAAAGACTGCTACTGACGTTTTCAAATTTGCAAAGGAGAATATGGATCTGAATATTAACGTTGAAACAGCAAGAAGAATATTGCGATCTGCAAAATTGTTTGGAAGGAGACCCTGTAAAAAGCCTCTTATCTCGTTAAAAAACCGGAAAGCTCGTTTGGCTTTCGCTAAGCGTCACCTTGCATGGACCAAAAATGAATGGGGAAAAATTTTGTGGTCCGACGAGAGTAAGTTTAACCTTTTTTCGTCTGATGGGATTCGTTATATCCGTAGACCGGTTGGGGAACGATTTAACAGACGTTACCAAGTTTCAACAGTAAAACATGGAGGCGGGAACGTGATGATATGGGGTAAAATGCGTTTTTTTTTTAAGTCTGGTTATTTAGTAAAAATTGCATTTTTTAAGGATGTTTCAGCCAAGACGGAGTCGGCCCGTTAGTTCGTATTGAAGGTAAAATAACCGGAGTGTATTATCGAGAATTACTTGAAAACGTCATGTTTCCTTATTCATCCCAAAAAATGCCAGAGGGTTGGTCGTTTCAGCACGACAATGACCCTAAGCACACTTCTCGAGTGGTCAAAGAGTGGATTGCGAATATGGGTATTCGTGTTCTGGAATGGCCAGCCCAATCACCGTACTTGAATCCTATAGAACATTTATGGGAAGAACTGGATAGACGTGTTCGAACTAGACATTATAAAAATCAGGGAGATTTGATGACTGTTTTATTAGAAGAATGGAACAACATTCCACTTGATAAAATTATTACATTAGTTGATTCGTTACCTTCGCGTTGTGCGGCCGTTATTGCGTCAAAAGGTTTCGCAACAAAATATTAAATATTTTAGATGTTATTCCTAGCTTTTTGTTGAATAAAAAATTGTTTTAGAAGAGTTTTATTACATGTAACGTTTTTTTTGACCGATCAAAAAAAGAATTTGGAGTATAAAAATGTTAATAACTTTTTATAGGATGTGCTAAATGGCAAAGTAAAATATGAAAAATAATCGTAAAAAAGAGATAAACAAGATTCAAAAAGCCATTTTTTTTTAAAGTGTGTTTCTTTGCCTAAAAAAATTGAAAATATAATTTTTTTTGGGGTGTAACGTTTTTTTTGACCGCTACTGTATTCAAAAAGAATTATCTTGTTTAACTGGATATTAAGTAACTATTTCAAAGTACATCTTTATAAAAAAATAAGATAACAACAGAACTAAGTACCTATACAGTTATTACATTGCTAATATAAGGATATTTGTACTCAACTTACTTTTTAAATGTTTATTGAAATCAGTCAATATCACAAAAATCGTGAATGCTTGTGTTATTAATTGTTTAAGCAGCTAATACATTTAAAAAAAAACCTTCAAAATAACGATTGTCCAAACTCTCGAGATCTAAGCGGTATTTAAATTAATTTTTCTCATATATTTGGATATCAAAGTAATGCCATTCGATTTATTAAAAAAACTACCAAGATTAGATATGACTAAAATTAAACACGTTTAGTGCTCTACATCCGCTTATGATACTTTTTGGACATCCGCTTGAATACATAAAGAAATCACATTCTATCACCATCTCTAATGTAAGTTAGAATTACGTTGGCACCATCTCAAAGTTTATAAATAAGTTTACAAACAATAAATACATTTTAAAAAGAACACAAATCAACACAAAAGCATATACTTAATTTATTTCAACAGCTTTATACATTTTCAATTTATATTGTCACATATTGATTACATAACAGATTCTGCTAAAATATATTTATAATACATCTATCCCTTGATCTCGCAATATCTATGATATCTTTGGAATTTCGTTCATTCAATAATTAATTTTTTCAATTTAGTTCAAACATCTATAAATATAGGTAATGTGAATTTCAGATAGTGACTACTTAGTTTAGCTTTTTGTTTTACAGTGCTTAACTAAATTTATTTCCAATATATGATATATTCAATTCCAAATTAGATGCTCTATTTTAAACAGAAGTAGGAGATAAAAATTTTAACACAATAAGCTAATGTACAAAATACTTGTGTAACGTTTTCATAAATATTATACAAAAATTAATATAAATAAATTAACTAACAGTACTGGTAAATCACATGCAGTTAAGAGAAAACAATCTATAAGAACAAGTGTAATGTTAATGAAGTAATATAACAGTAAACAAACATCAGTACGAAAAAAGAAAACTTGGACTAGTCCAATATGAAGATAATAACTAAATACTTATTTCAACGACATATTAAAATATCACTTGGTTTATTACACAGGAATGTATTAGAATAAAAACGCATTAGTAAACTTCAAGACTTAAAACTGCACAAATAATATTTCTCGTTGCAAACTAATACTCGATGAGTATCAAATTTATATTTTAAAATAAATAAGCCAAAGTACATTGCACACAATGCCCACAAGAAAGTACAAATTCAGAAATAAATCCTGATTCAATTATATTTCATGGTAAATAGAACTGAATTTCAGTATTGGAGATTTTAAATAAAAATCTGAAATTTACTTGCTACACACAATTGTAGGATAGGTAACTATAGATCACCAAATGGATCAAAACTAACTTCTTGTTTTGGTGGTTGTGGTTGCACGTTACCTATTTTGGGACTACCAACATTAGGTTGAACTCCAGTAGGAAATTGCATAGATGTAGTTCCAACAGTTGGGCCCATTGGTCTATACATAGGTGTACTTGTGACTACAGGTGCAGCCTGCGATTGCCAACCAGCTGATCCAGGTTTAGGCTGATTTTTGGGAGAATTCCACTGCATAGGTGCGTTTCTACCACTATCAATTGTTAAATTTTCTGCTAAAGATGCTAGGCTAGATTCTAGATCTCCAGTAAGCAACTTCTGCTGTTGAGGAGGCCGTGCAGATTGAGCTGGAGGTTGTTGTGGAACAGTTTGCTGAACGCCACACAAAGGATCAAAAACTGATGGTTCATTACTATTAAACATATTGGTTAAATTATTTCCTGCTGAAAATACCCCTGGTGCTGGATTTGCAGAAAAACCATTAGACCACATATTTCCTGGTATTGGTTGAGATGTTGGAGCAGTTGAAGTAGCGAATAAATCTGTTGCTGTTACCGTTGCAGTTGTAGGAGCAGGAGCACCAGAAAACATATCAGAGAAAGGATTTCCTAACTGTAGAAGGTCATCAATTGCTTTTGATGGTTGATTTGAGGTTGTTTGTGCATTCACAGGTTCTGCACCAAACAAATCGAGAATAGAATCGGACCCTGCTGATGGAGCTTTCGTAGGCGAGCTTAAAAATGGATTTGTACTTGAAGAAGTAGGTGAATTAACATTAGCTTTGTATTTATTTAGTGCTGCTTCTTCTTCAGCTACAGCAGCTTGCTTCAATGACTCATCTATTTGTGCATTACTTGCAGCTGAACCAAACGCGTTGCTTGTATTGGACAATACCGATACTCCAGTCTTTATATTTTTTTGATTACTTACAGCTTGAGTCGGAGTATTGCCTTCAAGAGAAGCCAAATGTTGTTCTAATGCATCTAAAAGGCTGTTAGGAGCTTTTGTGAGATCTGGAATATCTCCTTTATCAATTCCAATATTTTCGGCAACTTTTAAGAATTCACCCACACGATCCATTCTTATCAAAAACTTTTTATACAAATCTAATGCATCTCTACATTGTTTCTTATTCATTTCAAAATACTTTTCTAATAAATTAATAATACCATCATTATAACAAGCAAATAAACGAATGAGATCTCTGAAAAGCAACATAAAGCACACATTGATTACACCATTGGTGAGATCATTAGCTGTACAATCAAATTCTAAGAGAGCATCAAGTTGGTTTTGTAATATTGGAAGCGTTTTTAATAAGTGTTCTGAATTCATAGTCCGCAAAGTTCCTTCTTCTTTGCCTCGTTTTACTTTACAAAAATCAAAAGCTACAGCTCGATATGACAAAGCTTTTTCATTAATGTATCGTGCATACCTTCTAATAAATGGAGACATGTCATAACCAGTACGAGCTCCAACAGCACTTTGAACTCCAGTTTTATCGACAAAATTAGAGAGCTGAAATGATGTATTACTTGATGCTAAGTATTGTGTGAACCTTTCATTTCCATAGCACATTAAATGATGTGTGGTGATTAATGCCTTATACACTACAACCCAACTAGTATTCTGCGACCTCTCGATAAGCAAGTTTGCCATTTGTGGAATAGAAACATTTGGTTCATTCGTGCAATGAACTAAGTAATCCAAATGCTTCTTTTTGGGACCAAGTAACTCTTCAGTTGTTGCTTTACATACAGATTTAGCGAGGCCCTGTCCTGCTAAACTATGTTTAGCTGCCAACAAACGATCGTTTATTGTTTGCCCCGCCATTATGTGATTACGGCCTTTTAATTATTGTAAGTGATCACAAAAACAAATCAACTCAGCTGTCTCAAACTTGTTTGTTTAAAAAAAGAATGGAAGAATCGATCACAAAAGAATCAGGCCGGCGAATCAATAAATCTAACTTACCGATAACGCACGCGCATTTTACAACCGCCACCTACTGACGAACTTGACAACTCGTACACAAGTTTTCATTTTTTAATTTAAAAAATTCTTTTACCATTGTAATTCTTTGTATCAAACATAATTCTTTACGAATTGTTGTTATATAAACGTGTAGAGCAATAATGTTTACACAAATATAATGTTACTAATTACCAACAATTAATTTATAATATTTAAAATTTCATATAAAACAAAATGCATAAAAAAAAATTCATCGCTATATTTAAAACAAATTAAATTTAGCTACCTTTATCTTGTGTGTAACTCAAATAAACGTTGTTAATTATTTTAAAAAGATAAAAATAAGTTAAAGTATTTCTGATGAAAAAACTGTAAATTCTGACTATAATAAGTTTTAAATAATGATAACTTTTTAAAAAGACAATTTTAGAACATTCAATCAATTCCCTTACCAGTTTCTTCACGTATACAGATGGGTGGCAATTTTGGTGACCAAACACCATCTTCTAAACACTGTTGGACTGGTGCACCAATTAACATAAAACCCGATTTACAACTAAAATGTAGTCTCTGTCCTACACTATACATTCCACTAAATTCTGTACTTTTTTCATGAACATAATAGCCATTTGAAATGTCTTTAGGTGGGTTACAATCTGGTACTTCTTCTATTACACAACTGGCATGTGCACCTGTCCAAATTCCTTTTTCACAAACACGATACCGACTTTCGGGAGGAATTAATTTGTAACCATTTTTGCAAGAATATGTAACAAGAACACCTTTTTTATACATTCCATTATCGGTTTGATTGCCTTCTATTTGAAATTCACCATTGGATATGTATGGAGGAATATCACATAGTGCAACACATTGAGGTCTTTTTGTTTGTTCCCATTGTCCATGTATGCATAAAATTTTAGGAGGTCCTACTAATTCATATCCTGGATTGCACTGAATATGAAGAGTTTGTTGTGATTCATCATCACCTGCTATTTGTTCTAGTAATAAGATTGCTGCATGTTCTACTTCCTTGTAAGAAGGACAAAGTGTTGTAATGTCTGTTATATTTCTTAAGGATTCTAGTAAGTTTAAACAAATCGAATAATTCAATAAATAAATTGAGAAGAAAAATAAAGTTAATTCCATGTTGTTATAACATATTTTTTATTTGATGTTTCGTAGGTTACTTTTAATTTAAAATATTCTTTATTTTAAGACGCATTATATATTAATAACTGCAATTGTAACTACTAATTAGTTGTAGAATGAACACTATTGTTTTGACAAAAACATCGATCAGCTGTTGCTTTCATCAAGGTCTTTAAAGCGACCTCTACAACACATACTACGTTTCAAAAGTGAGAATTATTTGAATTCAAAACCTTCAATAATTTTTAAAAAATATATGACAAATACTTATTTAATGATTCTAACAATTAATAAATACAAAATTACAAATTTAAAAAACTAATAACTTATCTGCTACTAATTTGACAAAAATGATTTAATGTCTTTTCTTACGCGTAGTATCTGAATCTGGAGTCGGATTACCAATAATTGTGGCATACGAATCCGAAATCGTCGTTTGGCACGATTTGACTTCACTTAACCCTATTGTTGTCATCGTAGAGGTCTTCAATGACAACTAAATAAGAACGGCATATCTATAGTTCGTTCGAAACTTCCAAAATTATCTAAAATACAGTTATTCCCCAAATTAAGTATACACCTTAAAAGCAAATATCTTATTGTCAATATGACCTAACAAAAATAATAGGTTTGTTATTGATTCCCTTCGATTTATAACATTATTAATTACAGGATATTAAAATAACTACATAATTATTTAATATAAGACGTTATCTAGCCAAAAATCCAAAATTTGACTACGAAAATTTCTTATCTTTATTAGCCTTGTTCTACCCATTGTTGGATATACCTAGATCTCTCCTAATTGTTTCCATGCTTCTCTAAATCTTACCGTCCTCTTCCAATGTTTTCCTACCAGTTTCTGGACATCATGTAACCCCATTTGTGTCCATCTATTTGTGTCCTGTGTCTTATCTATTGACTTTTGAGGCCATTCGCTTCATTATACCAATTATTGTGGTCTTATTGCCAATTTAGTTATTTTCTATCCTGTTTCTTAAGGTAACGCCTAGCATTATTCTTTCCATGGTCTTTTGGGTAACTCTTAATTGTTCTGCTATTCATCTTATTAAAGCCATGGCTTATAAACCATTAGTAGAGGTTAGTGGGCAATAATACGTAGCGCGTAAGACGTGAGTTAATTAAAATTATAATCGCTTTAGATCATGACGTCGCGCCGCTATAATAGCTGCTAGTTAGGATAGTGATAACCGGTAAAAAAACATTTATTTCTTTTTGGAAAAAATTGTTTTTAGGATATTTTTTACTAATATTTTTATTTCATTTATTACAAGAGTCTTACCTAATTAACAATATTTCAGATTAGGTTTAATGTTAGACCTGCATGATAATTACGCTACAGGTAAACATTTATTTATTGACAATGCACATTGTTTTTTTTACGATTTTTTAGTTGGTTGAAGGGAGATGGCAAGATGGGGTATGGGGGTACTATATCTTGCCCTCTCCTGGCGAATATTCCACAAATTGATAGATTGCCGGACATCGGAGCTTTATATATATATATATATAAGCGGGGTCCTACAGCCTTAGCCGCCCCTAATTGCAAATTGGCGTATGCATCAGTACTTTCAACTGAATCGTGATATTATTACTGTCATTTCCACCTAAGCAGAACTAAGTAGTCAATCTACACTAAATATATATGAAGCCAATCCTCTAGAAACCACCAGCGACGATACCTACGTTGTCGTCTACTACCGAAACTGAACAAAAACTAAATAGTAAACCGACCATGTCTGTAGCTTATACTACTACGTCAATCTCTGCAACAATCCCTGCAATATTATGAAATAAATCTAAAGCAACCACAAATGTGACAAAGTCAATTCCAAAGTTTAGATGTTCTTTTAGGGTCGATAACTCAGTTCAGTTCAGTTTTCTACGACTTTGCTTATTATGTGTTCTTAATATACATTGGACAGACTAGGCGGTAGAATACATCTTTGGGTAACGCTATTTTTGATCATGCACAAGTTTGATAGTCGTTTTTCTAAGCGAATTACTGCATTGTTATGTACATATGAGCTATGGATGATATAAATAAATTGACCAGATGCTTTCATTTCCAAGAGAACAACCCACAATTTCCAAATTTTCTCACTGCAATCTATCAACATTTCTACTATAATTTTACTATAATTTTACTCGTGTGAAAAAGCAATGCAATGAGACGGTAATTCTCATACTTTTCTCCAGATCTCTCTTTCTGAATAGGAATAAACATAGATATCATCAATTCAGTATGCCAACAATTAACCTTCCAATTTTTTTACAATCGTTATGGATAATGTCTACTCCGCTTTCCCAAATAACTTCAATTATTTCTATATTATTATTATTGTCTATGCCGGATAACTTGTTAGACTTGAGTGTTTATATTGCTAATCCGACTTGTTTTTTTTTTAAATAGAGCATTCCTCTTTTATATCTACACTTTTCAACAATTCTTCGCAATAACATCTCCAGACTTCTAGGACTCTTTATATAGCTGCTATTTTCTGATCAAACTTATTTTTCGTACTTCATGTAGCAAGTTACTTAAAATCATATATGCGCTTTAGAAATAAACAGTTTTCCGTTGTAGCAGTGACCGTGCAGGATATAGGTACGAAAACAAGTTTTTGAGAATATTTAAAAGTACTAGGTCATTTTTTTGAAAATAATAAATTTAATTACAATGGTTATGAACAATTATTAGAAACAACCTTTCTTTAGAAATTATGTTTAGTTTTGTTATTTTATTTATTTAGTTGTGTGCTTCTGTTATCTTGGTCTCTAGTATCAAAACATGTGTTTTTTAATTGTCGTTCTTTTATAATATGTATCGTATAAAGCAAGTTCTTGATAATAATTTAAATTAAACAGACAGTCAGAATTAGAATCTTAGTTGATTGATTTTACATTTCAGCGAGCAAATAGAAGCGGCATCTTAGCATTAACATTAAGATTAAATTCCTCTCTATATTAGATGCGTACAGGAATACGGCTTTGGGAATGCACTGAATGGATAAATTAATACGTAAATAAATTTCCATATTTGAATATTTGATAATTAAAATTAATTCAATATATTGCAATTTAATATTTTTCCCAAACAAGTTATATTTTGTAGTTTTTATTAGATTATATTACACAGAGACGGTTTTAACAAGAAATATTTTCGATAAAGACCGTGGCAAAGGATTTGATGAGTTTCCTTGGAAACGGTCAAGGATGATTTATAAAGAAATAAGAAAGGTCATCTGAGACTAATTATTTACTACAGAAAAGTTTGTATCGATAGGTTTATTGTCAATTAACTTTATTATACAATCATAAAGTTACATATATTGATAAACATTTTTAACAAAATATATATTGAATCATATATAATAAACTGTTTTATATCAATTATCTATATGGATTAATCTAGACTTACGTATATTCTAAAATAAATAATACTTTCTTTTCAATCACAATTTTTAAAATATAGGTATATATGGTTAACGTTTGAATATGTATATAAGTATATTGCTTATATAAAGTCGTCCAATGATTGCTGAATTATTTATAAAATTTTAAATATTTTATTAATAAGTTTTGACAACTTATAACTGAAAATATTTTATCACAAAAATTGAAATAAATAATTATTAGACTAACAAGTAAATACACATACGTAAATAAAATATTTGTACATTCAATTGTAATAGAGTTTTTAAAATATCAACAAATAATATATCTACAATTAATAATATATATAATTTATTTACACTGAAAGGTAACTATAAAACATTACAAAATTCTATCTTAAACTAAACTTGCAGCTTACCAAACTAATCAGTCCTTTAAATGTTACATTCTGCATGGCAGTGGCAGTATTAACATTTCTTATAATTAAATGGATATTTTTGGCTTGAGATTAAAAGAGTAGAAGACATTTAAAGTGAAAATTGTAGATACTGGATTTGGTACTATTGTTCACATTTGATATAAAAGTTATGCATCAAATTAAAGACAAAGTATGAATGTCAAATTTATAAGTTTAACGTTTATCAGAACGGGATGGTAGTTCCTTTATCATAACTTTATAATAATCATGAGGTGTTTGCGTATCATAGAGCATCTTTCCTTGATCGTCTTTAAAATCTTTGTATCGAACGGCTTTTACTGTAATAAGACCGAAATTTTCTGCAATTTTTTGAGTAAACCAACTGGTTGCATCTACTTTAAGTATCTAAAGCAAACAGAAATAACAACAGATTAGTATAGATAAAATACAAATTCATAAGTAAATTTTAACAAATGCCTAGTGAAAAAAGAATCCAGCTTAGGTATGTCTTTTTATATTTATACTCAAAAACTACATTTACGAACAAAATTTTTAGCTTTGTGATTGTATTTTGTGCATTGCTAGATGTTCCGTGCAGGTTGGGCACGATATCTTTTTTTTTAATCTAATTTTTTTTTTACAGGCAACATTAGTCGTTTTCCCAGCATACGTAAATATGAACATATGAAGATGTTGTACAGGATAGTGCCACATACCTACATACAGCTATCCATAGTTTTAAATTATTCCTTACCACAGACATCCTTATTACGGATACTCTTACCGCTCTTGACTTTGCATACAGTTATAGTGGGAGAAGTATAGTGCGAAATTGCATAGGATTTATTATTATACGTAACATTACGTGCTTGATTTTCGCTAATTATTTGGCTTTCTTTTGTCATTATTGATTAATGTATATAGGTACTTATACCTACCTCAAACAATGTTCTATAAAATAGTAAAAATCCCATTATAATTCATTGATTAGTTCCCGAGATGATATCGAACCAACGCTAAACGATGACTTTATTTTATTCTATTTATCCAGTGTATAATCTTGTATTTATTTACACTTGTATTTATTTGCTAAATTTTTCAAAAAGTAATCTGCCTCAGTTGAGATTAATTTATTTCAACTCATACAGATCTTCGTGGTGGCAGGAGATAGAAGTAATTTTTGGGATTAACAAGAACAAATTAATTTGCCGAATACCAAAGCTTATTACGCCTCATATATTTGACCCAATCTGAACCGAGCCTACTCCTAAACTTTTTTGTGTGGTAATACCTTTCCTACAGTGTATTGCACTTCCCTACCCGACCGCACGCACCACTATCATTTCTTCATAACAGTTGAAGATAATCGTGTAGCACGACAAATAGAATCAAATATTCAGTATTGTTAAATACAAAACAAGTGCATAAGACGCATAACCTGATAGTTTTTATTTTATTTTGCATTTGGAAACAGATAGGCCTTAAAAACTAAGTGTATATACAGTGTGTCCCAAATAGAGTAGGCTAACATGGGTATCTTTCTTATTAGTAAAGATAGAAGTTGAGTTAAATGGGCAATGTTTTGAAATTTTAGGTGCCCATTCAGATTCTGTTAAGAAAATTTTAAAATTCCGAATAGTTCCGAAGTTATCGTAAAAAAACTGAAAATTGTCATTTTTTTTATGTCAAATAACTTTGTAATTATAAAAATTATAAAAAAAAGTTTAATATAAAAATTACTAGGTTTCATAAAATACAAATAGAAATTAAATCAAAATTAAATTCAAAATGGCGGTTTCCAAGATATTGATACCAACTTTCTTATTTTAAATGGACGCCATATTGGATTTTTACATAGTTAAATAGCATTTTTTTTCTCTTTTCAACCATGTATAAAAACTCATATTTAAATAAAAAATTATTAACAATATTAAATTTTTCTGTTTTAAATCAAGTAGCCATGAATTATTTTGGAAAACTGTTAAGGTATGTTTTTGCAGCAACGCAGGAGCTTTTGTAATATATAATGTAGATACAAAACATACCATACTGCTCAGTTCAAAACTTTGCCATTTTGAATTATTTATAAGGCAATAATAATTATTATTCAAAAAACTTACAATATTAGTCAGAAAATAAATATAATGACGTTGGTTTGTATTATGCTGTTTTATTATTCTTTGATAATTCATGGCTACTTGATTCAAAACAGAAAAATTTAATATTGTTATTAATTTTTTATTTAAATATGAGTTGTTATACATGCTTGAAAAGAGAAAAAAAATTCTATTTAACTATGCATAAATCCAATATGGCGTCCATTTAAAATAAGAAAATTGGTATCAATATTGTAACGGGTTTCCCAATCCAAATCCAATTTCCAACGAGAGCAAAAGCGGTTCGTACTCGGGTTGTGAATAATAACACAGAGTTGGCCACTTAATTTACAATTGCAATTTATTAACACAAAATAATAAACAAATTCTCCTTCACCAATAACTTAAACACTAGCACTTAACAATTATTTATTTACTAACTAACTAACTTACGGTTCTAATACACTAACTAATTTATTTACACTCGTATATTTATTTAAACGATTGACACTCGTATGTTGTTTACATTTATACCGATAGCGATAGCGCTCACCTTGTAAATTCACCGAGCGGAGTTAAGAACATTGACATTCACGTACAACTGTTGACTTACAAGGGACCCTTTTTAGTGGTCCGTGGCTTTACGCAATGAGACCCACATCATTCGATAGAGCATCAAAACCTACTCTAGAAAACGTTTTCAAATTTTGCGAAATGATTTGTGTTACGATAAGACAAGCTCCAGAAGTTTGTGTTAATCTGTCAAAACTGGTTTTTCCTATTATACACGGCGAATTGTCCTTTATATAACATAATACCGTAGTCGAGTGGAAAACGCGTTCGCGCTCTAATCTTTTGCATTTTGTTGCCTCGGGTTCGAGTCCTCTAGGTAGCAAAAGGAGTTTTGCAATTTTTTTTGAAGAATTGTTTTTTTTTTGTTTATACAATGATTAGATGTGTTTTTCGACGAAAAATAGGTATAAACAGCACAAAATCACCGGAAAATATATAAACTAAATTAAAAAGTTTTTAATAAATTTATATGTTTTCCGTTAACAGGGTTGTATTACCAATAAGTACGCATACTGTCAAAATTATTTGCAGTGTGTGGACGAAGTGCTTTACTATTCTATTATTGTTGTGATTAATTCAGTATTGTAAAAACAATCTTTTTGAAGACTACTTTGACCAGTGTTTTTTTTAAGAACAACGATATGTTATTATGTTGTTTATAAAATTATAACTTAAAAGTTAAATTAAGAACATAAAGTAAATTGTAAGGATCAAAATCTTTATTTATTAGCTTGTGTGGTCGACGACAACAAAGTGTCGAAAGCAAAGCCGGTGTTGATAATAAGAGCATAAGCCAAAAGAATACTCTTCACATCCAGCTTCTTGGCATAGGGATTCGTCAAATTGGGGATAACACACTTGAACCGGCGTCTGGTAGGAAGAAATCGCTTCATTGGAGTAGCCACTCTTCTTCCAGGCATTGCGAATTTTTTAACAAAAAAACATCCAATCATTGTATAAACGATAATAAACAATTCTCCTATAAAAAAAATTGCAAAAATTTCTTTGCTGCCTAGAGGATTCGAACTCGGGGCATAAAATGCAAAAGATTGGAGCGCGAGCGCGTTCTCCAGTCGACCACCGGATTATGTTATATAACTTGCAATTCGCCATGTATAATAGAGGACACCAATTTTGACAGATTAACACAAACTTCTGGAGCTTGTCTTGTCGTAACACGAATCATTTCGCAAAATTTGAAAACGCTTTCTAGAGTAGGTTTTGATGCTCTATCGAATGATGTGGGTCTCATTGCGTAAAGCCACGGACCACTAAAAAGGGTCCCTTGTTAGACTGCCGTGTAGGAGTACCGCGGAGTTTATATATGTGACGTGGTATCTATCGAACTGGCTTCTAGAGTATTTAAGATAAATGTCCTCTACAGAGATATGGCGAATTCAAGGTAACTCAGATAGAAACCTCTAGTTAGTCGTGGCTTAAGAGATATTGAGATATATCCGCTTACTCAATATCTCATGGTCGCATGAGTATCTCGCGCTTGATTAATGTACGTCTATCACGGCTCTACACTCGATCACCGTGCCCGTTACACTGCCCCCTTCTTAGACCCATTTCGTCCCGAAATGTAAACCTCAGGCTGTGTCGATATCGGCAACTTTGTCCTCGGCTATAATGCGAAGTTCGATGGAAGCGGCAACCAACGGCTTCCCCTGTTGTCCCTCGAAAGCTGTGACAGTAGACCAGAATCTCCAAGTAGGTGCTCCCAACAAAAACCTCCAACATATTCCAAAAAGTCCTCTTGCCATCTGACTGCGGGTGTAATGCAGTAGTCCGCGTTTTTCTAATGGACAGCGATTTACACAGGATTTGAAAATTTCTCCTTCGTCGGAGTGTAGTTCCATGGGTACGCCAAATTGAAATAACCATTCCTTCACCAGCACGTCAGCAACACTCATGACTGCTTGATTCGGTACAGCCCATTTGCTGAAGTAGTCCATTACTACAACCGTGTACTTACTTTCCAAGTCGGTCTGGGGAAAAGGGTTATCTACATCCATTGCAATCCCACCGACGTTGTACTGCCGTATTGGAACACCGGGTTCTCTGTCAAGACCATTCACCGCTGCACACTCAGCACATTTGTGGCACCATTCCTTAACATCCTTTTTACACCGTATCCAATAGAAACGTTCTCTTACTTTCTCCATCGTCTTTGCTGCTCCCAGATGCTCTCCCGAAGTTCCACCGTGAACTTCCCCCAGGACTTCCAAAATCCTCCCATTTGGAATTAAGACCTGCCGTCTCTTTTCCTGACCATCTGAGCCCTTAAAGACACGCTTCAGCACGTTTCCATCCAGAATTAAAGAATTCCATTGTGCCCATAACGATTGCACGTCCGGGGAACACTTGGAAACCTTTTCCCAGTCAGGTTTCTGCCCATCCTTCTTCCACCGGATCATCAATCCCAATGCGGGGTCATTTTCTTGATCTCGATCTGACATTCTTTCCCCCATTTCTTCGGAATGCTCCATGAGATCCTCCTTTAATCCTTTTGAACTATTCTGGATATCATTTATTTTTTCTGTTAAGTGTTCCTTCATTTCTAACATGTCGTTTGATTTGGTCCCAAAATTTTCACTAATATCCTCCATTTTTTCCACTTTCTCAAAATTTTCCATTATCCTGCTCTCTAAACTTCTGGAGTGCTCCATTAACTCTTCTTTTATTTTTTTGTAGTGTTCTATCAATTCTTCTTTTATTTCCTTCACTTTTTCTATTACCGTAAGAATGTCATTAGGACACTCAAATCTGTACTCTTCTACGTTGTGCCCTTCTTCCATTAGTGCTAATCCTAGGCGTTCCACTAGATCGGCCTTGCGTCCAGAAATATCCAGCTCTCTCTCCTCCAGCTCTTCTTTAAGCTCGCACACTTTAAGGTCTTTTAATAATTTTCCGTAAACCATTTTCTTTTATTTTCACTTTTAATTTAACACACAAATATTTCGTTAATTTATTTATTTAACACTCGCGAATATTCACAACCCCACACCTGACACCAATTGTAACGGGTTTCCCAATCCAAATTCCAACGAGAGCAAAAGCGGTTCGTACTCGGGTTGCGAATAATAACACAGAGTTGGCCACTTAATTTACAATTGCAATTTATTAACACAAAATAATAAACAAATTCTCCTTCACCAATAACTTAAACACTAGCACTTAACAATTATTTATTTACTAACTAACTAACTTACGGTTCTAATACACTAACTAATTTATTTACACTCGTATATTTATTTAAACGATTGACACTCGTATGTTGTTTACATTTATACCGATAGCGATAGCGCTCACCTTGTAAATTCACCGAGCGGAGTTAAGAACATTGACATTCACGTACAACTGTTGACTTAGACTGCCGTGTAGGAGTACCGCGGAGTTTATATATGTGACGTGGTATCTATCGAACTGGCTTCTAGAGTATTTGAGATAAATGTCCTCTACAGAGATATGGCGAATTCAAGGTAACTCAGATAGAAACCTCTAGTTAGTCGTGGCTTAAGAGATATTGAGATATATCCGCTTACTCAATATCTCATGGTCGCATGAGTATCTCGCGCTTGATTAATGTACGTCTATCACGGCTCTACACTCGATCACCGTGCCCGTTACAATATCTTGGAAACCGCCATTTTGAATTTAATTTTGATTTAATTTCTATTTGTATTTTATGAAACCTAGTAATTTTGATATTAAACTTTTTCTTGTAATTTTTATAATTACAAAGTTATTTGACATTAAAGAAAATGACGATTTTCAGTTTTTTGACGATAACTTCGGAACTATTCAGAATTTTAAAATTTTCTTAACAGAATCTGAATGGACACCTAAAACTGCAAAACATTGCCCATTTAACCAAACTTCTATCTTCACTAATAAGAAGGATACCTATGTTAGCCTACTCTATTTGGGACACACTGTATAACTAAGAATAGGTATGACGCATGTTTTATAAATGCGTGTCTTACTAGCAATTGCCAAATTTTTATCTTATCAGACAATGTACTGCAGGCAATCTGATATTGCAGCTATTTTAATCATTTGAGAATGTACGGTGTACATTTTATTCAACAAGTTTATATATGGGTCGCTTTTCAGGCTATATGCAAGTTTTATATAATTGATATAAATATCAATAGTATAAAAGTATAAAACTATTAGTTAGTAGGTACTTAGTACCTACATTTTATGAAAAGTTGTTATTAATGATGCTACTCTTTGTAAAGGTCTACAGTGTTAACAATGCAATAGTAGCCAATTTATTTTAAATACGACTCCATGTATGTAAAGCACTATCCCATAAATATATAGCTATATTAGATAAGTTTTAGATAACGAAAAATGAATTAAATACTTGTCAGAACGTACATAACTTACTTTAAATCCATATTCTTCCGCAATTAGCTCGCTTCTCATAAAAAGTTCTTTTGCTAAACCTCGTCCTCGGTATCGCGAATCAACAGATAAAATTCGGAGTTCAAAAATTTTATCCACATTATATGTTTTAAATAAATTTATATCATTATTAACGTTAAAGAGAAGACCAAATATTAGGCGATATTGAAGATTGTCGGAAGAATCTACTTCTTTTAAAGAATTTTCAATTTCGCCTGAACGAGAAATTCCATTTAAAGCTACGCCGGCTATCTGAAAATAATAGAACTTTATTAAACCAGAGAAAAAGAATGTCAATTTCATGAATTCTATATATTTCGCTTTTATTGTTTTCTATGCTTGTTGAATGCAAAAATCTCTAACTTTATTTTTAATTTTTATATTATATATATTTTTACCGTACTTCGCCTGTATTGACGTCCACAGCCATCACCGACAGACCATCCTTTAATGTCATTAAATCATGATGTTCTAAAAGTTCACAAGCTTGACCATGTTTGCATAAACCAACAGACATATTCAAAGGTTCATCGGGAAAATTAAATCGCAAATGGTGAATTACTTCCTCGTACCGGGAAGGAGGAACTGGTCCGTATTCAAATTCCATTTATAACTAAAATAAGCAATAATATTAGATGCTATATGTTTTTTACACAAAATAAGTTATTATCGATTTAAGGTAGTCGGGGTATTAATATGTAAATGTTTATCTTTGAATAAAAATGTAATAATTCTCTTATAAATATATAGGTATTGTATACAGGGTGTTTCACGACGAGCTTACACTATCTATATATTGGAAATCAATTATTACAATAAATAAATAAAGGAATAAAAAATTATTGTGATATATTTTAATTTTTTGGCATTTGCTTACCCGTCGTATGCATAACCACGTAAAAAATGTAATTTAGAATTAGTGTAACAAACTTTGACAATTTGTTGTGGAAGTTATTTTATACAAAAAATCTCATGAACCTATGTCTTATTTCAGTTAGTTACACAACTATATATGTATTTTTAATACATAATTTATCTTTATATAAAATGTCACCCGGTGTTTGCATCGTTATAAAATAGTGTCAATATACAAGGTTATAAAACGCTTTTTTAGGAGATACAATAACTATCGGCTGAAATCTGTAGCAAAGATTTGGCGCGTGTTTAATGTTCAAAATTGTAAATGAAATGTATAATAACAAGTTATGGCAAATTCATGGAAAATATTTTGAAAAACATACGACTTCCGGTTATACCGGAAGTGAACAGCAACTTCTTTATTTTAAATAGAACACCCTATATATTTTTTTTCGGATTCTACGTTACATTTTAATATTACTTTATGTAAAATACTCGATACCTAAAATGTATACTTTTCGAGATATTAATTTTTTAATGAATAATTGTCAGTTTGGCCCTTATATTAAAAATTCTATGTGAACATCCCCTATAAAAAATAAAATAAATCTTTTCGGGAGACCTGTCTAAAATTGCTTTATTGTATACAAGGTTAGTAAAAAAAGATGTAGAAACTACCATTTTTTTTTCTTTTGTATTTTACCTTTTATTTAGCGGGTGATTACCTACCCCAGACACTATGACAACCATCCTTAACACAAGGTTAAAAGTCGCACTTTTCTTTTTTCAGAAAAATTATAATATGTTCTCTTTAGATAATGGTAGACAAAAAGTCTTTATTTCTTTTTAAACTAGAATAAATACACTATCTATTGATATATAAATGTCATTAATAAATTAAGACCATGGGCTCTATAAATACAAAAGAAAAAAATTGTGACTTCCAACCCCGGTCTTTCCTACATAATCGGTATATAATACAAAATGTGGTCAAACCCAGGGGCCGAAATAGTTCGGCCAGCATTTAATATTGAGTTTTTTATACTTTGTTCTTAATTAGAGTTTTCAT
The DNA here is from genome assembly GCA_036325965.1 of Sinopyrophorus schimmeli. Taxonomy (NCBI): domain Eukaryota; kingdom Metazoa; phylum Arthropoda; class Insecta; order Coleoptera; family Elateridae; genus Sinopyrophorus; species Sinopyrophorus schimmeli. The sequence continues at coordinate 10,371,922 of JARFIZ010000314.1, read as the reverse complement.
TCGACTAGCCATTGTATTCACAAGACCAGCACATTCTTCTGGCAGAATTATATTCCATATATCCTGTAAAGTTGCTTTTAATTAGAGCATGGTTCGTGCTGGATGCTTCCTAAGTTGTTTCGTTATATTGTGCCAAAGGATCTCGATAAGAGACAGATCTGGACTTAAATATTGATATATCATGCTTTTGCAATCATGTCTGAATAATGTTTGATATATGACACGCTACGGCATCCTTCTGGAATGTAAAGCCACCTTCAAACGTTTGCAATGTTGCGATTCAGAGTAACACTAAACGTTCTTCAAGAATGTCTCGGCACCTCTGCGCGATCACGGTGCCATCAATAAAATACAATTTACCCACACCCCTTCACGACATACAACCTCACACCATAACATATGCTGGAATATTAATTTTTTGTACTAAACAATTTGTATGATATGTTTCTGAAAATGTACGCAATACCCGTTTCTGTGTGTCACCCACATAAACATCAAAACTAGACTCATCACTAGAAATGATGCTAAATAATTGTTGTGGAGTACACTTTAGGTGTTCCCAAGCCTATTTTAACCTGTTTAGTTTTTGTAATTTGGTTGAAAAGGGTTTTTCTTTTGCCTAGAAAAAAATTGGGCTGCTAGCAAATTCGTTCTACTCGCGAAAAATGGATAAATATTTTCTTGTAAAACTTGTATCTTATTTTTCGGATAGTTCTCTTTGTTATCGACATTGAAATTTCCTTTCCGGTACTTTTTCTCCATAATACTGTTATTTCTTTTGTTTTGATCTGCCAATTTGTTTTTATAATTCGATGCAAGGCTTTCCTATTTGCTTCAGTAGTTGTGGCTGGTCGTCGGGTTTTGATTTATTTTTCAACTTTACCAGTATTTTTATCTAAATTAATAATATCTTGCACTGTAGAAAGCGGGACTCAATACGAAGCTGATATTCGACGGTCCAAAATGCCCTTTTCATAAGCAGCGATCAAAAGACGCAAATCTTTGCTCAAAAGTTTTCCAAGAGGCATTTTGCTAAAAATACAACTATACACCACTACACAGTAATCTTTTATTACGTTCTACAGAAGTCAGCAGAGTCTGCTGACTTCTGTTTTTAAAGGCCATATTATTCTTGTGACCATTACGATAACATACTATAGTGGCCGAACTATTAGGACCCGTCAGTTGTATTACATTTATGGTTGTATAATTGTTGCCGCTAATGTAATTTAAATAAAATTTTTGAATTATGTATGTTTAAAGTCTATATTTTGCCGTAATAACAAATTTTTATAGGAAATTCGAACAGTTGTTTCTAGGTTTTACAATTTGTGCGGACATTGCTTTCAACGTTCGAACCGGCCGAACTAGTATGAGCCCGGGTTGTAATTGGTTATAGTCATATTGAATTACCTATTGTTTTTTAACGAATAACATAGTAACAGGATAGTATCATAGTAACTTCAAAATCTCTAGAATTTTTGATATTTCAATATTTTAAAACTATTTTCTGCTAGCTGATGCCCACCACTTCGTCTGAATAGAATACTAGTTATCCCCGACTTAACTTGATTTGTTAAAAACCCTGTAATATTCTTACTAAAAGTATAATTTCGACAAATTTTATATCTCTTACTTAAGAAATGATTGATTCACCATACAAATTTTTATCACCTATTTCACCCACTTCATGTTTTATTTTCGCGACAAAAAGTAGCCCATCTCCTTCTCCAAGGTTCAATCTGTCTATACCAAAATTCATCAAAATTGGATCAGCGGTTTAGGCGTGAAAAGGTAACAGACACAAAAAGACATAGTTATTTTCGCATTTATAATATTAGTATAGATAAAGAAATAATAGTAATGTCAAAAATTTTAAAAACAAGAGTCTTTTAATTTAAAAAACGGTTTTCATCTTTAATGTTTTGTAGAAATATTTTGCAATTACATAAATTAAAAAGTTTTTTGCACTTATAAAACTTAATTTTTGGGACTAAATTATATTTTAAATACTAAAATCTATAATCAAAATATAAAACAGTATTTTTTATTATTCCAAGTTTATAAAACAGAAATGTTGTTAATTATATTATTAAGTTCATATTGAAAGAATTGTGGATCCTATTAGACAAATTATTACACATAGAAACTTTGTAAATTCATAATTATATTTATAAAATTATGGAATCATGCATTTTATATTATAAACAAAAAATTATATAGTAAAATTCCATTTCTTGGTAATGCCAAGTCTGCCAACTATCAAAGCTTTTAATTTGTTTCGAAATAAACAAAGTATCAATAGCTAAAATGTAAAAAATGATAATTACAGCAAATTAAAAATGATATAGATATGTTCACTTATCTTGTACCTGTTTATGGATGTTGTTTATAACAGCGCCGAGCGTGCAGTTACAGAACCTACTAACAGGAATTTCTGTAGTTGGGAGTGCTTACTGAACCTTATTCCTTGAGCTTTTACCCAGTACTAACCGTGATCTCGGTTATTCCGTTCTGCGATGCTTCTAGCAACGCCTGGGAATTGCAATACAGGTCCTGATTCGAGATAATTAAACGTTTAAATGGGTTAATTGCATTAAATGTGATCATTTCCAACAGTTTTTAATGCTTAATTAAAAATGAAGCGTTTAATTTAATTTTTTTAGACGAGGCATCGTTCATCGACCGAGATACCTTTCTGGGTTTTAAAAATTTGTTTATTCATAGCATTACAAGTCTTTGCATGTGATAATATATATATTCCAGAACTATAAACTTCAATTAGACACGTACCTAATTTAAATAAATATTTATGAAGTTCGTCTCTGCTTCTAAATCGTGGATTAAATAAATTGGCAATTTCGCGTTATTTGTTTTCGCGATTCCGAACAGACAATACCGGCCTTCTATCTAAATTATTTTCTAGTCAACTTTGTCGGTGCATATTATAAACAACATCTTATTTTCTCTGGAGTTTGATAAAGGTGTTGTTTAATTAGATTTGCATACATACAGATAAATTTCGATATTTTTTCTAAGCTTTGTTTGTTAGAATGTAATCTCAAATTAAATAACGAATTTTTTTTAAGGCCAAATTTTTTGTGCAACAGCAATACATTTGGTAAATAAAATGCAATTATAGAATTAATTAATGCATTAATATTTTTAACATTATTTAAAGTTAACTGGAATTGAACACTTTCAATAAAACAACTATTGTTAAATTTGCAACGTTTCATGTTTGACACATGTATAATTTTTGAGTTTTGATGGTTAAAATATTTTTGTGATGTTAAGTTGCTTGAAAAAGTTTCAATAAAGAAACGAAACGTTGCAAAAACTAAGGGCCCATAAGCCAAAATTTAACATTGTGACTCCCATTTTCAAAATGGTATTTGTCTTCGATGACCTTCAACTAAACCTAGAATATTATTGATATCGACGCGTACAATCTTTTATAAAAAATTAAAATGTCAGATTCTTTAGCATTACTTCTATGGCAGAAATTCGTACTTTGAGCCGCTAGATGACCATCTTTCACATCGAAATTGGACGTAAAACTTTTAGAGCCTAAAGAAATTGGAAAAGACATTTTTTGGCCAAGTGAAAAGTTATGACTATTTTTTTGTACCCGCTAGAGGGCGTCAAAGTTTTTGCTAATTTTTATTGAAATTTCACTAAAAATGGGTTTCAATTGTTGCATTGTGACGATAATCATCGAATTAAATAGTATCATCCTTATTGTAGGCTAGGGAGCGCCACAAACAGGCAAACATTGGAGCATATTTAATTTATGTAAATATTCAGATTTCGTTTGTAGATAGGATACGTTGCCAAAATACTGTAAAAGTCCTATACGACATTCCTACCACGACCGGTCAAACGACTGTTTTTAAACTTTCGATTGAATTTTTTTGTATAAAATAAAGTTGTATCACCTTTAAACTTTACCACTGTTTTTAAGATATAGGTAGGGGAGAAGGGGGTCAATTGAACCACGGGGCAATTAAACCAGTGGGCTTAAAAAATCAAAAAAATGAGTCGTCCTCTCAAAATTGGTTTCGAATATGCGACAGCTTGGATTGCACAAAATTTCAAATCATTATGATAATTTATTCTTTCAATATCGAGTTTTCGTGTTTTTTAATATGTCAAAGTTATTTTTCAGATCTCGACAAATTTTTTTTATAATGTTGTAATTTTTATTTTGAATGACAAAATTTTAATTGTTATGTCTTTATACATGCATATTATTTAAATTCTCTATCGATTCTTTGCAAAATAGTTTTTTTAATAATTTATTTTACACTAATTATTACAAAATCGTCATATGGGGTCAATTGAACCATCAATCTCGGGGGCGATTGAACCATTGTGAGCATCAGACTTGCGCGCGCATCTCGAATTACAAATGAAAATATTCACAGGAATAAAAATTTAGCGTTTGTTGTTGTAATGTTCAATCAACAGAAAATTTAGCTTCCAGCCAAAATAATTTTCAGCTGAACGTATTGTCTCCAAATGATGGCAACAACGGTATTCTACACGACAAAACTAATCAAATACAAGAAGCTGTTATTCTTACTCTCTCACTAATACGTCCTTTACCCAAAGCTACACCTAGTCAAAATACTAGAAAGGGTCGTGTACGAGGCAAAACTGCAATATACACTGATACTCCCAAAAATTAGAAATTGAAAAGAAAATGAATGATATTAAAAGACCAAAAAAAATGAATTTAACTGAAAAGCCAAAGAAAGTTAAAAAAACTAACAAAAAAAATAATTTTGTCGATAAAAGTCTATGAAAGTGTTGAATATTATGATATAAAATATAATAAGTTTCATCAAAAATAAGTAATATAAAGTTAAAGATTAAATAAATAATAATATTTTTATTGAAAATATTTGTTTTTATGTTAGGCTCTATTAGTTCAATTGACCCCGACTAATGGTTCAATTGCCCCCACGTGGGGGGCGATTGAACCATTCGACGCCGTTGCACAATTGTATATTTATTGGAAATTTGTATTATTTATCGACCAATTCACATGTCGAAAATGATAATGGATAAAATAAACTATTGTTCAATGAAAAAAAAATGATTATTTTGGTTTTATTCATCGAAAAAAAAATTCTTGCCCATTTTTTGGTTCAATTTACCCCTTTCTCCCCTACGTATAATACATTTTAAATATTTATTTTTTCTATTGTTTGTTTTCTGAGAAAAATTTGTAGTCTGTCTCATTTACCAAGACCGCTCATTTGACAGGTTGCACTAAGAATAGTGTTAAAGAATATCAAATTATCTACATATCGCTCCTATGGGTATTATATTAGCATAAAATGCCGCTAAGCTAAAGGATATTAAAACAAATCCTAAATTAGGTATTTTAAATGGGTAAACATTGGAAACAAAATTTAAACACTTAGAAATAAAATTGAAAGATGAAACTTTTAAGAATATTTTTCTGACTTTTTTTTTTTTTTTTTTTTTTTTTTTAGCCGTTATCTATCCATTGGATATAAGCCTCTCTCATAATTGTCCATGTGCTTCTATTTTGTGCTACTTGGTACCAATTAAGTCCTGCCACTTTCTTTATCTCATCGTACCAACGCTGTTGAGGTCTTCCAGTGCTTCTTCGTTCTCCCCATGGTCTCCATCTGGTGATGTAGCCGCTCCAGTTTTCTGTGTGTCTGGCTACGTGTCCCGCCCATTGCCACTTTAAAGAGCCGATTCTTTCTATGATGTCTATTACATTGGTCTTTTCTCTTATCCACTGGTTTGTTTTGTGATCTCTCAGTGATATTCCTAAAATCCTTCTCTCTACGGCCCTCTGGTGTACTCTTAGTTTGTTCTTAATCTTATTAGTTAGGACCCATGTCTCAGAGCCGTATGTAACAACTGGGAGTATGCATTCGTTGTAAATTTTTGTTTTTAGAGCCATTGGTATTTTCATGTTTAGTATGTTTTTTAACTTCCCATAGGCTGCCCATCCTAGTGTAATCCTCCTATCAATCTCCAATTCCTGGTTTTGTTTGCCTAGTGTTATTGATTGTCCTAGGTATATATATGATTGCGTCTTACGTATTGTTTGCCCACTAATCAGAATGGTGTCGTCTGTATTTGGTTCATTTGTTGTAAATTGTGTTTTTGTGTTGTTCATATGTAATCCTATTTTTGCAGCTTCTTCTTGTAGCTCTTCCAACATGCCTGTTAGCTCTTGTTTATCCTTGGCGAACAATATAATATCATCAGCAAACCTCAGATTGTGTAGGCGTTCTCCTTGTATATTTAAACCTTTATCTTTCCATTTCAGTTTTTTGAAGATGTCCTCAAGTACCAGGGTGAATAATTTAGGTGAGATTACGTCCCCTTGACGGACTCCTCTTCTGACATTTATTCTGTCCGTTGTCTCATGTATTCTTATCGTCGTAGTGGATGTTTTATAGATGTTTTCAATAATGTTAATATAGCGTTGGTCTACCCTGGCGTTCCGTAGTGATTTTATTATAGCCCAGGTCTCTATGGTATCGAATGCCTTTCGGAAATCCACAAAGGCCAACCAGACTGTTAAGTTGTATTCCGTAGATTTCTCTATTAATTGCCTTACTGTGTGGAGATGTTCTGTCGTACTGAATTTGCATCGAAAACCAGCCTGTTCTTTTGATTGGTAGATCTCGAGTTTTCGCTCTAGTCTATTTGTAATTATTCTAGTAAATAGTTTATAAATTTGAGATAACAGGCTTATAGGTCTGTAATTTTCGAGATCGGCCGGATCTCCTTTTTTGTATAGCAATACGACTACGGCATTCTCCCAATCATTTGGGATGTATCCTTCTGTTAAACATTTATTAAATAATATTACTAGTTCTTCCTTTGTCTTTATGTCGCTTTCTTTAAGCATCTCAGGTATTATACTGTCGTCTCCTGCTCCCTTGCCGTTTTTCATTTTGGACATCGCTTTTTCCAGCTCTTCGACGTCTATCTCGAGCATTTCCTCTGAATTAACATTTATTATTATTTTGTCTTTTTCTTTTCCTTTTTCTATTTCTTCCTGTATATCTGCGTCTGTTATTTTTGATTCATACAGGTCCCGGTAGTAGGATTCTACCATCTTTAAGATATGTTGTCTATCTTCAACTGTGTTACCTGCTTTGTCTTTGATTTTGTTATTTCTTTTCTCTGTGTGTTTTGTCTTTTAAATATATTTAGACCATGGTTATTTTCCAATAATGATTGTACTTGATTTGTTTGATGTTTCAGTATGTCCTTCTTCACCATTTTTCTCACTGTCTTGTTGGTTTCTGCATATTCGATAGTGTTTCTTTTTCCATTTTTGATTAACTCTCGCCTTTTCTCTAATAGACTTTTTGTCTCGCTAGACAGTTTGTCTGTAGTTTTGTTCTGAGGTTTTGCTACATTTTCTGCTGTCTCTTTTATGATTTTTGTTATTCTCTTATTGGCCTCGTTTATTGATTCGTTTATATGCCCTGGATTTTTTGAGAACTTTTCTTTTAGTTGGTTTCTATATTCTTCACTTTTTTCTCTTAGTTTTTTCCTATCTACTTCTGTCGATGTTTGTTTCATTTTTCTTTTCCTCTCTATTTTGGTATGTATGAGTATTTTGCTTCTGACCATCCTGTGGTCGCTTCCCGTACTAAATTGGTTGACTACGTCTACATTTTGGATTATGTATTTGTGACGTGAGATGATGAAGTCAATCTCATTTTTTGTTTTTCCATTCGGACTTCTCCATGTCCATTTACGTTTCTCCTTCTTGTTGAAGAAAGTGTTCATCAAATATAGTCGTTCTCTTTCTAGGAAGTTTGCTAACATGTTTCCTCTTTCATTCCTGGTTCCCAGTCCGAATTTTCCTATAAATGTCTCTGTTGGTTCTGCCCCTTTACCTATTTTGGCATTAAAGTCTCCTCCCACAATTATATGTGTCGTTTTATTTTCGTTTATTGCTCTTGTTATATCCTCGTAGACTGTCTCAACTTCTTCGTCTTCGTGTGTGGTGGTTGGCATGTATACTTGTATAAATTTTAGGGTTATATTTTTATTTATAGTAATCACGACGTATATTACTCTATCTGATATTGTTTTCAGAATTTTATGTTTTCGTGCAATTTCTTATTTATTATTATCCCAACTCCTCCCTGTCCATCTTCGTCTTTCCCTTTGCAGAACAGGGTGTGTCCTGAGTCCAATCGAAAATATTGTTCACCTTTTCTTCTTGTTTCGGCTAATCCTACAATATCCCAATTTATTCTTTCTAGTTCGTATTCTAGTTCGTGTATTCTTTCTCTGGTTCTTATGGACCTCGTGTTATAAGTTGCAATGTTCAATGAGCAGTTTTTTCTATCTTTACTGGGTCTCTTTGGGGTTTTCTTCGTAGATGTCGTTCTTTTGCCTCCCCCAGAATCCTTGAGGCTGACCAGATTTCTGGTGTGGGATTGTGAGTTATCTCTACCCACCTGGGGTATATTCCTTCGAGTATGTTTTAAAGTCGACATTTTGAGAGGTTTTGGCATTTTACATTTTCAAATGTTCGTTAAAAATATATTACCCTAATACACCATGTATATATTCCAGGGGTGGCCAAGCTCCTTGATAGTCCGACCCATTTTTCAAAATTTGACATTTTTCGCAAGCCGCAATTAAATACGTATATAAAAAGTATGCAAAAAGGTATTAAAAAAAAATTGTTACAACGTTGCACTTAGTCTTTCATATTTGTTGCCAGTAATTTAAGACATTTTGAAACCCATAAGGAACGATAATAATTTTTTAAAATATAATAGCACAAAAATGAAAAGGGAACTCGGGTACATTTATCGAGAGCCACAAATAATCCTTCAAAGAGCCGCATTTGGCTCGCGAGCCGCAGGTTGGCCACCCCTGATATATTCGATGAACCGCTTATGATTATTCGGCAATATTCAAGCACATCAATTCTATATGAGTAATGGGCAAAAATGCATTATATTGTCCGGGTTATCATTAGCGGGAAACAAATTCCCATACACAGAAATGCATTAGCGACTACAATTCCGATTGAATTAAAAAAATGTGTTATTTAAGTTCCCTAGTCCAGTAATTCTTGACGAGTCTGCTTACTTCAAAAAAAGTTGCGACTGTGCTTATGTACCTTGGTGCAGTTTTCTAAATCTTATTTAAAAAAAACCATGATGTCCAACTAACCACTGTTCCACATTGACTAAAAGGGATTAGATGACTAACTCATTAATTTCATCATACAGGTTAAAATGCTAAAAAAATAACAATGATTTTAATTTTTTTTATTTTACAGATGGTGCTATATGTCCACTTAAACTCATACAAGTTTAAAAAGTCAACTAATAGGTATATCTTCTTCTTATGTCGCCCTCTCCTGTCGAAGGTTGGCGATCCAAATGGCAATTGTAGCTTTAGAAACTGCAGCTCGGAAAATTTCTGCGGATGAACACCCATACCATCTTCTCAAATCTTTCAGCCATGAGTTTTGGCGTCTTCCGACTGATCGTCGTCCTTTTATTTTTCCCTCTATGATAATTCTCAATAGTTCGTATCTTTCGCCTCTCATCACGTGTCCTATGTATTGTGTTTTTCTTACTTTAATGGTGTTCATTAGTTCTCTCTGTTTATTCATTCGTATGAGAATTTCGTCATTGGTTACACGTTGCGTCCATGAAACACGCAGCATTCGCCTGTATAAATACATTTCGAAAGCATTTAGTCTTTTCTCAGTGTTTGGATCTAGTGTCCAGCTTTCGCATCCATATAGCAAAATGGGGAAGATGTAGGACCTAGTCATACGAATTCTAAGTTCTAAGCTGAGGTCTGATCTAGTGAAGAAGGTTTTCATGTTCATGAACGTTCTTCGAGCTTGCTCTATCCTTGATAATATTTCCTTTTTTTGGACTCACTCTGGCTGTTTATGTTGGTACCTAAGTATTTAAAGGCGGCTACCTGTTCCACAATTTCTCCCTTAATGTATAAATTTGCAGCTACATGTGTTTTAGCAAATACAATAACTTTAGTCTTGGATACGTTAAGTTGTAGACCAAATCTTTCACTATGTTGAACGACATTATCCATCATATGTTGTAGTTCTATGAGGTTGTTTGCCATTATTAAAGTGTCGTCGGCGTATCTGATGTTATTGATAGTAGTGCCGTTTATCTTAATTCCACCTACATCTTCTTCTAGTGCTTCTTTAAAAATTGCCTCCGAATACAGATTAAACAGCAGCGGAGAGAGCACGCATCCTTGCCGTACGCCCTTTTTTATTAGGATGTCGTCTGTGTTTTCTTGCTCTACTTTGACTTTCGATGTTTGATGCCAGTAAAGTTCTGTAATAATGCGTAAGTCCTCCTCGTCAATTCCTGTCAGCCTCAAGATTTGTAACATTTTTTGGTGATTCACACAGTCGAACGCCTTACGGTAATCAATGAAACACGCGTATACACTTACATTCATATCCTTACATCTTTGAGTCAATACGTTAAGAGCAAAAAGTGCTTCTCGTGTTCCGAAGCCATTCCGAAATCCAAATTGTGTGTTGTTTATTTGGTATATAACTACAGTAATCCCTTAACATTCTAGAGGGTTACGTTCCGGAATTTTGCCGCATTTTAATAATCGCGAATAGTCGAAACTCGCGAAAGTCGAATTCGCGAATGTTGAGGAATTACTGTATATAGATGCACCACTGAACTGCACTGCCCATGTAGAAATTGTGTTAGGGTACTAATAAGGTCCTATAAAGAATTCTCTTACATTTTAAATGGCCTGGACGGCCAACCAAACATAGACCATGAAAAGATGGTCACCCGTTTTAAAATGGAACCTTTAAAGGTATTGATATAGGAACCTTTAAATGGTTTCCATAAATTTTATCACTCTAACTGGTGCCTTTTAGACAAGAGTCACCAAGGTGATCTTGTGACTTGAATCACTGGTGCCATCTGCTGTAGGCGCAGTGACCGATGTTACGGATGCCTGCGTAATGGTGCAGCGTAGGTGTGAGCCTTGTGTGTTTCAATTTTATATAGACGATAACTTTTTTCCACAATATCACAGATAAACTATAAATAAACTTGGTAGTTTTTTTAGAAAAAGCAATTAACACTTGTCCATTGAATTTCCAAAACTAAAGTTATACGCTACAAAGTCAAATTTTGACGGATGTTAGCTGACAAAAATAAATAGTATGTATGTATAAAAACTGTAAATTAAATATATTTACATTTTAGAGTCATCAGAAAAACAACCCAGAAAACCATTTGGTGGCAGCAGGCCGGCAGTACGCCGGCAGGTCTGCTCTTCTAAGAGCAGTATCTGCAAGCCAAACCAAAGTCATCTGTGACCGCATCTGCTAGCCGAATGACGGCATGAGATGCTGTGTAAAATGTGCTGCCATTACGCGCTCAGCGAGTGTTACCTTAGTGCAGTTTGAAAAAGTCAGCTATGTGAAAGCATTTTTGGCGAGTAGAACTTTAGCATGATATGCTGACTGACGGACATCCCGAAACTACCCCACGAGTACATGATATTGCAAGAATATTGCTAGAATATTTCAATGTTATTTAATATTGGCAATATTTCTGGAATATTATTTTGAATATTACAATGAAATATGGCAAAGACATATTTAAATAATATTCCTGCAATATTGAAAAGTAGTATTTCTTAAACTATCACATTTTATTTGAATTTTATTGTTTTTCAAATTTGCAATTATTGGCAACATAATTGACCATACTCGTTTTAGGGTAACATCTTACTTAACCATTATAAAATAAACAAAACTATAGCACAGCAAAATAAAAATATTTTACATTAATTAGAAATGTAATACCCATGACGCACTCCCACGTTGCAACCTTAAGAAGACACCCTTAACGCCCGTTACTGCACCCTACAACAGGTGTCGCCAACGACTTAACTCGCAAGAGCGTTATTTAAAAGCCTCTTTAAAAGGCTAACCCGGAGACCTCAATGGCATGCTGAGCTTATCGGCCTTTGTTATTACTGCACACAGGGAAAACAGTTTATCTTTATTCCATCTCTTTTACAAAAATTAAAATATTTTAAAACTTGCTACTCAAGACGCCTTGGCAGCTTAGTGGAGAAGGTCCCAACTCTCAATGCAAAGATCTCGAGTTCGATCCTCAACAAAAAGAACCTAAATATAAAGTGTTAATATTACGTTGACGGCCAATAAGTGCAATAAAATTTGTTATTGTTATAATTACCAATTGTTTTTTTAACAAGTAATATTTTTTGATAAAAAAATTTATTTTATTACCAAAAAAATATTTATACCGTGTGTTAGGTAGTTTCGTGAAGTCCGTCAGTGAGCATATCATGCTAAAGTTCTGCTTGTCATAAATGCTTTCACATAGCTGACTTTTTCAAACTGCACCAAGGTAACACTCACTGAGCGCGTGATGGCAGCACATGTTACCCAGCAGCTCATGCCGTCATTCGGCTAGCAAATGCAGTCACAGATGTTTTCGGTTTGGCTTGCAGATGCTGCCGGCAGATCTGGTTTTCTGGGAATGTATGTGTGTTATTTAAGAAGTCTGACAATTTTAAAATAGACAATTCTTATTATGGAATCTACAAAAAAACATTTAAGGCCCCTTAATTTTTACCATTTCCTACTCCTGTTATGGTATCTGTAATAAAATATTAAAAAGCCCTTTAATGTTTGCCCTGAAAATAGCCTAAAGAGAGTTCCCCATTGGAATCCGTGAATATCCTTTACGGGCAATAAACAGGTTTTCATGGGTACTGGAATCTATAATAAAAACTTTAAAGGCCCGCAAAACTGTTATGATTTTCTTAACGAAATTTCTGCACGAGACGTCACTAAAAAGAAGTAAAACGGAATAAATTCTGACATCGTACTACATTCGGAATGGATAGGTACATATTGAAATATTTTTCGTATAAGTACGGATTAAAAATATGAGCATTAAATCCAAACTATTCTCAAAAGCGAATTGAAATAGATAGGCGGAGAAACATCTTGAGTTAGCTAGCGGTACAGCGCTATTTCTCAGTGACAAAGTCGATCCATCTTTACTCACTGTCATTGGCGAACGTTTTTTCGTAGCTTTATACGGTGGAAATAAAGAGGATACTCTGGACAACTGAGATGTAATGAGATATAAACGATTCGCCAAGACAGTGACCAAAATACATTCAGTCTATCATCGCTTCCTCCAACACAAGATGCAGCCCGTTTCCACAGTCTCCGAGTGTATCACCAGGTCCAGTCGTGGCTCGGAAAACACTGTGATCCTGAAGATTGGGGCTGCAAAAACATGGAAACATTTTGATGCCAATCCAAACTTCCAAGCCTCCAGCACCCCCCGATCTAATGAAATTCATTTTCTGCAGATGCAAAGGAAATTGTGGAAGCATGTGCGGTTGCAGAAAAGCAGGTCTGAAATGCTCTGTAGTGTGCCTTAATTGTTCTGGAGAAACCTGCAGCAAAGTGATGGAAATGTCTAAATTAATGAAAGAACATGAATTCGAAGATGAATTACCAACGATGACTCCAATTTCAACATCCGTCATTCCCCGAAACTTCATTTTTGATACTGAATTTGATCCTGAACCGCAGCCTGGACCATCCAAAAAAATTAGAAAAGAATAGCTGAAAAATAACTATTAACATATATAATTATGCCCAACATTTTCTCGCCTAGAAGTTTTCCGTGGAATAGGCCTACTGGGGATACCACGTACGAAAAATTCGCCTCCAGACTCTACCTCATAGGTGGTGGGGAAAAGGGTCAATAATAAGAAAGTAATAACATAGGAATGTTTCAATAAATGTCAAACGCATTGTCTAAAAAAAAAGTTTATATAAAAGTAAGGCTAACGTTTCGTTTTCACGCGATTGTTACGAGTAGTAAAAATCCGGTCTACTTTGAAACGCTCGAAAACCGCCATAAATGCATAAAATTAAAAAAAATTATAGCTAAAAATGTTTGTTAAAAGACCATCTACAAGATTGGTATGAGGTCATTTTATTGTAAAATAATAAAATAAAAAGTTATACAGCAAAAAAGAGAATTTGTTGAGAAATTTTCTCTTATTTTTGTTAATAACTTTTTTAATTTTCATTTTATGGTAAAAAGTTATATAAACAAAATTGTAGACAATTCGATTTGCCACAAATTATGTCTTTACAAATTTCCTGGGAGATTGATAGTTTCTGAGATATAGCAAAAAAGGAGTTTGCACCCCTTTTCTAATATGGCGGCCGCGGGACAAGGGTTGCAACCCCACAAACTTGGAGTTAAGCTTCTAGTGACTCTCCCTACACATCCCAACAATAAAATTGCGTCCTCTGAGAAACGCAAGGTAAGGCCTAAAAATTGTAACATTTCAATGGACTATATCCTATAGCAAGGATCGCAAAGTATACTCAACAATTTTCAATTGTTATATTAAATTAATTATAAATTAAAATTATCAAATAATCGTTTCTAAATATTTAAAAATAACATAGCATACGATGAGTTAGAGCCCTCTTAAAATTTCATTTCAATATGACAGGGTCGAAGTCCAATGTGGTTGTTTCTTTTCTTGGGTGCAATCTTTGCGAAAGGTAAAAGTGTAGGCTTACATAAAATTTTATTTTAATTTATTAAAAACAAAAAATTTACTGTTGCTAGGAAAAGGATGTTGATAATCATTATGTAAACAATTTTGAAATAAAGTGTTCGTAATAAATAATTTCAAATAAATATAAAAGAATTAATAAATAATACTAACTAAATTGGTGACCCTGATAACAATGACGGACTCACAAGCGGAGGGCAAAGAAATTGCACAAGTAACAATTAAAATTCCGCCTTTTTGGAAACTTAATCCAGTCTTATGGTTTTATCAGCTGGAAGCTCAATTTGCTCTCCAAAACATTACAAAAGACGAAACCAGGTATTATCATGCTATTTCTTCAATTGATAGCGACATCTTAAATTCTGTAAGTGATATAGTCATTGATCCTGCTAAGGAAGGCAAATATGAATTATTAAAAAGCAGATTAATTAACCAGTTTGCGGATTCTGAAGAAAAAGATAAAGAAACTATTAATCGAATTACAACTTGAGACAAAAACCATCTACTCTATATAGAGATGAAAGAAGTAGCGGCACAAAAATTAATGAGGGCATGATAAAGACATTGTGGTTGCAAAGGCTACCATCGCAGCTTCAAGCAATTCTATCCATTAGCGCAGAGGCTGTGGATAACCTTATTCTTTTAGCAGATAAGATTAATGACATTACAGAACCTTCAATATGCGGAGTTAATAAGCAAGACTCACTTTCTTCTCTACACGATAAAAATACACAACAATTGGAAAATTTAATAAAACCAATCAAAGATAATATTTCAGATATTCAGCAAGAGATATCTGAATTAAATAAGCAAGTTAACGAATTACGTTTTTCAAGGAGTAGAAGTCGATTTTCGTCAAGAGTGCGTAGCCCGTTGAGAGATAGATCAAATTACTGTTGGTACCATACTAAATTTGGGGAACGAGCCAGCAGGTGTGTTCAACCATGCGCTTATATAAAGAAGGAAAACTAAGTGGTCCTCATGCTTATGCGACGGAGCCGAAGGACACACTAAGTCGTCGCTTATTTGTTACTGACAGAAATTCTGGTTTAAAATTTTTGATCGACACTGGTGCAGACATTTCAGTAATTCCATCTAGTAGGATAAAACGAGGTACACCTTCTAGCTATAATCTGTATGCTGTAAATGGTTCACCTATCAGTACGTTCGGAAATACAATTCTTAAAGTAGATCTAGGTTTAAGACGGATTTTTCAATGGTCTTTTATCATTGCCGATGTTTCTAAACCTATAATTGGGGCCGATTTTTTATCTCATTTTGGCATAGGTGTTGATTTGGCAAAGAAGTGTTTGACTGACATAAATACCTCTATTTCAGTTATAGGATCGTTTCTTCCTTGTTACATAGAGACTATTACAACAGTTAACCAACATTCTATCTACTCAACTCTTCTTAAAAAATACGCAGAAATAACTAAACCGTTAAATTTTAATATTAAAAGTTGCAGTCATGATACAATGCATCATATCTTAACTTCGGGATCTCCAACCTTTTGTACACCACGTCGGTTGCCTCCAGATAAATTAAAAATTGCAAGGAAGGAATTTGATTTCATGTTACAACAAGGAATTTGCAGACCGTCTAAAAGTAACTGGGCTAGTCCATTACACTTGGTCTCCAAAAAAAGCGGTGAATGGCGCCCATGTGGCGATTATCGTCAGCTTAATGCTAAAACTACACCAGACCGTTATCCGTTACCGCATATTCAAGACTTCACATATTTTTTAAATGATTGTAAGATATTTTCAGCTATAGATCTCGCAAAAGCATATCATCAAATTCCGATAGCACCTGAAGATATACCTAAAACAGCGGTAACTACACCTTTTGGGTTATTCGAATTTCCACGAATGACGTTTGGGTTGAGAAATGCAGCTCAAACGTTTCAGCGTTTTATGCACGAAGTAACAAGGGTCTTGATTTCTGTTTCACTTATATAGATGATATTCTAGTAGCTTCTAAAAATCAAGAAGACCATTTAGAACATCTAGAGTTGCTCTTCCAGAGGTTAGAAAAACATGGTTTGACAATAAATACGGCAAAATGTTCCTTTGGTCAAACTGAACTTAAATTTTGGGTAATTTAATTACCTTGGGGAATTAAACCACTTCCGGACAGAGTAAAGGCTCTACAAGATTATAAAGTGCCTTCTAACAGATTAGAATTACGTCGATTTCTTGCAATGATTAATTTTTATCGCAGATTTATCCCTAATGCAATTGTTTCTCAACGAATTCTTTTAGAATATATTAAGGGATCTAAAAAACAAGACAAAAGGCCGTTGCTGCTATCTGATGAGGCCAAAGAAGCGTTTGACAAAGTGAAGCAAGAATTAAGTAACGCTTCGCTTTTGGCGTATCCAGTTGACTCAGCTCCTTTAGCATTGATGGTTGATGCCTCAGATTTTGCAATTGGAGGAGTATTACAACAATTAATTAAGAAGGAATGGCAACCTTTGGGATATTTTTCACTTAAATTAAACACGGCTCAACAAAGGTATAGCGCATATGATCGTGAGTTACTTGCAGCCTATGCAAGCATCAAACATTTCCGTTCAATGGTTGAAGGACGCATATTTACCCTATACACTGATCATAAACCTTTAATTTTCGCATTACAACAAAAACGGGAAAAGGATCACCTAGGCAGGACAGACATTTAGACTTTATAAGCCAATTTACTAACGACATTCGGCATATCTCTGGGTCAAAAAATTTTGTGGCAGATACCTTTTCTCGTTTAGAAAGCATAAATTGGCCTCACGTGTTAGAGTTTGCTGAGTTAGCAGAAGAACAAAATAAGGATGAAGAGTTAAAGGAACTTCTTTCTTCAAAATGTAATCTTCGACTTCAACCCATCACGATTTCTGGTTGTAGTTTTCCTCTATATTGTAGCACTATAAATGGAGTCTCGAGGCCGTTTCTTACTTTAAAATTTAGGCGCATTGTTTTGATAAATTACATGGTCTTTCTCATCCTGGTATTAAGGCAACTGTTGACTTAATTAGAAGACGTTTTGTGTGGCCATCCATCAAAAGGACTGCAAGCTCTGGGCAAAAACCTGTTTGGCATGTCAAAATCTAAAGTTAGCAGACACGTTAAAAGTCCAATCGGACATTTTCAGCTCACAAATGAACGCTTTGTCCATATTCATATAGATTTAGTTGGTCCACTACCTCCATCAAACGGTTTCCGTTATTGCCTCACATGTGTCGATCGCTTCACTAGATGGCCCGAGGTAATTCCAATCGCCGATATTTCGGCAGAAACAATTGCTAAAGCTTTATATGCGGGTTGGATTGCTCGTTTTGGAGTACCTTCAATTATAACGACCGATAGAGGTTCTCAGTTCGAATCATCACTATTTGCAGAATTATCTAAATTTATCGGCTCGAAGCGCTGTAGAACTACCTCGTATCATCCTCAGGCTAATGGATTAGTAGAACGTTTCCATCGTTCTTTGAAAACCGCCATCAAATGCTATTCCTCAAATAGGTGGACTGAAAGTTTACCTTCAATTCTTCTTGGATTACGTACGGTTCTTCGTGAAGACCTTGGAACATCTGCAGCTGAATTAGTGTATGGAGAGACCTTACGTCTCCCGGGTGAATTTTTTCAATTATCGCCAAATTCAGTCCATGCACCTTTTTTTTTGAATAATCTTCGGGATCATATTTCTAAATTAAAATCTTTACCCGTCACATTACACGGGACTAAAGCTGTTTTTATCCACAAGGATCTATATTCTTCAACACATGTATTTATTAGACATGATGCCATTGGTCCTCCTTTCCAAGCACCTTATGATGGGCCGTATCTTGTTTTAGAAAAAAAAGATAAATTTTTTACAGTTAATAGAAAAGGAAAAATCGAAAACATTTCCATCGATAGGTTAAAACCGGCATTTATACTAAATGAAGAAATTAAATTTAATGAACAAAGTAAAAACACTAATGATAAAACTAACAGAAGTCAAGATGAGAAGATAGAGGTATCAAAAAAACCCATTACTACGAAGTATGGAAGAACGGTGCACTTTCCAAAACATTTAATAGCAACCGTTCTAGGGGGGAAGTAATGTAGGCTTACATAAAATTTTATTTTAATTTATTAAAAACAAAAAATTTACTGTTGCTAGGAAAAGGATGTTGATAATCATTATGTAAACAATTTTGAAATAAAGTGTTCGTAATAAATAATTTCAAATAAATATAAAAGAATTAATAAATAATACTAACTAAAAAAGTACGGTTTCGAGATATATTCCCTTCCTTTACACCAAACACGTAAAATATTTCCATGAAACCTGTCGCATCTACTTTAAACCTTAAGGTGTTATATTTTTTAAACCAATAAAGATATTACAATTTTTCAGGTGTCTCCAAAAGTGTGATTGTTTTTTTTTCTTTAGTTTTAAACTTTTTTAAAATCTATTTCTAATCTTCCAATTAGTCGATTTTTTCGCAAATATTTCCATATAAATTCTTTATTTGTTTAATAAGGTTTCTACAATATTTTCATGTTTTCTCCGATATTTTACATTTAAGAACTTTTTTTTGGACTAATTTTTAGTTTTTCATAATTGCAAAAATGAAAAACACATACTATTATAAAATCAATCTTTAGAGAATACTAATATACATTTAGTTGTTTACATTGTAAAATAAGGTAAATTTGGACTAGAAAATAAATAAAGAAGACAAAGGATAAACACTAATAATTTTCATTCTGTATTTTTTAGTTTCATTATATAAATATTATCACAAAACATCATGTTCACTACAAACAGTTTTTTTATCATTCATCATTAGTTGTGTTTCCAAGTAGATTTTTAAGGCTTTACCAGAAGTAGATATGAGGCAAAACGGATCACTGGATATTTTCCGTAATTGAGTCGTAATATAGAATATATTACAAAAATAAAAATTTACTAATTATTGTAATAATTTATTATACACATTTTATCAAATATTTAACAAATATTTAGTGACATTGTTAAACGTTTATATTTCAAAAAATTTTGTTTGAAGAGACTGTAGCTTAATAAGTTAGAGGGTAGCCTCTATTTTTAATCCTCTTAGCAGTTTTTAGATAGTTCTGCACCCTTTTGGCCTTTGTCGGAGCAATTGTAAAAACATAAAATTTAAATTAGGTATTTTAAGATTATTATTGACATTTATTTATTGCTAAGCTTACTTCTAAAATATTTCAAGAGGGTTTTGAACACCAAAAAGCCAAAGAAAATTTTAGTTTCTAAGTTTACCTTTTTGAGTTCACTTCGAAAAAGAATTTATATGGAAATATTTGCGAAAAAATCGACTAATTGGAAGATTAGAAATAGATTTTAAAAAAGTTTAAAACTAAAGAAAAAAAAACAATCACACTTTTGGAGACACCTGAAAAATTGTAATATCTTTATTGGTTTAAAAAATATAACACCTTAAGGTTTAAATTAGATGCGACAGGTTTCATGGAAATATTTTACGTGTTTGGTGTAAAGGAAGGGAATATATCTCGAAACCGTACTTTTACCTTTCGCAAAGATTGCACCCAAAAAGAAACAACCACAATGGACTTCGACCCTGTCATATTGAAATGAAATTTTAAGAGGGCTCTAACTCATCGTATGCTATGTTATTTTTAAATATTTAGAAACGATTATTTGATAATTTTAATTTATAATTAATTTAATATAACAATTGAAAATTGTTGAGTATACTTTGCGATCCTTGCTATAGGATATTCTTTTCACCCAAAGATTATTTCGCTTTAGTAATTCAACCGATTTTACACCTGACGCAATAGAATTCCTTTCCCAATTTTTTAAATCTGTATTAACTATTAGTTTATAGAGCTTGTCTTGAAACTTCTGAGTAGGTTACGATATTTTTTGTTTAAAATATAATTGGTCTATAATATTGACGATCAATTTAACTCAATAAAATAGTGTATTATAATTTTAAAGTTATAATTCCATCTCTTATATTGTCGTTATACTAACTGTTTTTCAAGAGCCTATTGTATATTTAATCGAATACTGTTATATTTTGATTTTGGCAAAAAATTATAATCAAAAAAAAATTCTAAAAAAGTAGACGTTATTGGGATTCGAACCGCTGTGCATCATTTCAATGTTAAACGATGAGCCCATTGAGCTACAGCGACGACTTGAAATCCAACCCCTGTTTAAGCTTATACTGTGAACCAGACAAGCGGGTTTTCATCGGTAAACAATTTCAAATGCAGCTCTTGTAGAATAAGTCCTCTAACTTTCACAGCTTTAACTTCCCATGTTAAAATTCCCATGTAAATACTCTTATGTCCAAGAGTGTACATATTGAAATATTTTTCGTATAAGTACGGATTAAAAATATGAGCATTAAATCCAAACTATTCTCAAAAGCGAATTGAAATAGATAGGCTGTAAACAATTGTAAATTCGAATCAATACATTTTTGGTTGTTGGGTTATTACAATCAACATAATAGCATTTGACTAACAAGGGAGACGAATATAGTGTGTTATCACTATGACAAAAAACAAAAAATGTATACAAGTATCGGAAACCCATAACATGTCTCATAAGATATAAAAAATATGTTTTGCATTGTCTTTCAGTCAATACAGCTACATATTTTCAACCTTCTTCACTGGTATTCCTTCAACATCTTCTTTTTTCTCCCTCAATCATTAAATATTGCAAATTTAATAAATTATATTCCATCTCCTCTGCTGTATCCTGAGTTGGACTTCCAGTGTTATCATCCGGGCTAGTTGAACACTATTTTTTTTTAATTTTAGTTAATTCCTCCTTTCTCAGTATTATAATGAGACCCCAGGCTTGGGACTGGTATAGCGGAGTTACATGCAAAGATCAAACAAAAACAACGACAAAAGGCACAAAAATTAAAAATATCACATTCTAAACATAAAAAATCTACCATGCAAAACAATAAATATATATATAAATTCAAACTAAATAACCCATTTGAAATGCTACAAAATAATTATTTAAATAACGAACAGAAATATATACATCAGGTAACAAAAATATCACATTAAATCCTACTTCTGAGACTATAGCTTATTCATGTCTTTGATATATTTAAAAATTAGAAAAGTCACAAACTTGTCTAATATTAAATTATCAGTCACGTTGAACGCAATACACTTATTTAGGAGTCCATGAGAATTTATAAAGTTTTTTAAACATATCTTTCAATTGTTTTTGAAAACCATTTTCGCGAAGAAAACTATAAAAAGTCATGGATGTTCTGAACAAGTGTCATTGCCTAGTAACTTGCATAAATTAAGCTGGAACTGTCATCGAATTCTTTAAACTATGAAAATGAATTTTACACGAGAAATTAGTTAGTTTTAGCTATTTAGATAGAAGGAAAATTTGCGCTTTAGCTAGTTTTCCAGCAAGAGGATGGATTTTACTTTATTCATTCATTGTACACATCTATTATTATTCAGTTCCATTGTTTAGAAAGTTCTTCATTCGATAAGTTTCTAATTTGTTATTGTTATAATTGAATGTATTTTTTTCTTTATCTAAAAAACTCATAATTTTTGTAGATGTATTTTTTCTTTAATATATTTATTTGTTTAGTTTTAAATCAGATTGTTAGTTCCAGATGTAATCCATAGAAAATATTGCTAGTAATATAGAATTAAAAGGACTATTTTGTAACCTATTTTTACGTATTTTGTATTATTATTACGATAAAGTTAGTTTCAATCCAAAACCATGATAAACCCTTGTAAATACAGTGGGTGATCGGTTAACGAATGGTTCGGACATCGAACACGTTTATATATACAATGCTATTATCCAACAACGAACACATATTTGGATAATGAACTAAAACAAATTTTAACGAACAGTTCTCGGCTCTTTGTGGTAATAACAGAATAACAGAAAAAATCTATTGTAAATCGATGATCGGTTAACGAACAATTCGGGTAGCGAACATAATTTTGGAACGGATTATGTTCGTAAACCGATCACCAACTGTAATATGATTGTTTACATTTAAATTTTTAATTCAAACTTTCCTTTTAGGTTTAATGATAGCAAAAAGCATAATAAATGGTTCATAAAATATGCTTGCATTTTAAAAATAACTAACTTTGATTTATTTATATTTTTTAAATGGGAATACAGTCAACTCGCGTTATAACGAATTTTAAGGGACCCACGAAAAAGTTCGTTATATCGAAATTCATAAATTTACAAACTTTTACTAATTTGTTTAGAGATATAGAATAAATCAATCCATTACACCACAAATTCGTTGTGGCTTAATAAAATAACCAATATAACGCATAAATGTAAAAAAAATTAATAAAACAATAGAAAACAACAATAAAAAAACCAATAGAAATAATAGAAATAGAAACACATATAATCTAAAAAAAATTCGTAATTTTAGATTGCATGCAGATAGATGACTGTGCGTGTCCGTTCAATTGCGTTCTCCAGATTTAAGATACTTGAGAATACACTGTCATCAAGGTCATGGCTTTACAAGTAATTGATAATGGATAGTGTTGAGTCTGCATTGCTTTAATATAAAAAAATCAAAAATTGTGTAGAAACACATTATGTAAATTATATAACATACCTACAGTATTTACTTTTTTACCAAAAATTATTAGACTTTGGTCAAGAAAACTTCGTTATATCGAGGGGACCAAAACCCATTAAAATTTTCGTTATAAAGCGAGATTTTCAAGGGACCGGCGGTTTCTTTCTTTATATCGAGATTTTCGTTATATCGAACTTCGTTATAACGCGAGTTGACTGTATCTAACAATAAATTTGAAACGGTTACTGATTATACGTATTTCTTTGCACTGCCAATCGTGGCGTTGTAGTCGCAATTATGATTCCCATTTTGTATCAGATTGAAGCATCTTAACCATGGTTTAACTACGATTAAGACATATCTACGGGGTCGATAGTAAAGCAAGAAAATTACAATCTTTGTTATTTGAGTCAGCCTCCTAGAATTGATATCGAGTCATTTAACGCCATTTAGTAAATATAGGATGCTCGTTAGGTTGCCATCAAACTTTTTTTCTTTTTCAAAATGATCTACAAAATTACAGCAGATTATACATGGTTGCATTTTTGAAGGAAGAAATTGTTCAATTTTTAGATTACGTGGTTCCTGAAAAACGGTATTGTCATACTGTTATTATCTATTATTGCTTTAAGAGAATTTGATTTTCCAGTTTTCCTAATGGCCCTGTATTAAATAGAAATCAATGTACAATTGACTAATAATTTAAAAAAAAATATGTACACTACATACAGTTTATATATAAATAATTTTTAAGTGTAACAACCATTATTGCAATTTAGAATGACCCAACTATCAATATTTAATTTTAACAAAACTTAATGTATTGAAAGTTTAAATGTAAACCAAAGTTTTAAATAAAAGTGAACAAATGTATTTCTAGACATTTAAGTTTATGTATACTAGAACAAATCTTGAATAAACGTCTTTGTAATTTCCTTAAGTTATACATGAAACTACAATTTGTAAACTATTTACAAGCCTTAATATATCTAGCATACATTCTAACTATAATCTTTTGGAATATGAACTAAAACATTGCAATTTAAATTTCCCCTTATTCCAATATATACAAAGTATAACAATAAATACTAAATGGAATACATGTTAAATTAAAACAATAAATCTTCATCGCCTTCATCTAACATGTTAGCTGCATCTTCAGCTTGTTGAATATCAGCTTTCAGTGCATCTGCTTTAGCTCTAGCAATGCGTTTTTTATCCTGAATTTTTTTGAGTCGATAAAACTCTTCACGTTCTAGTTCATCTAATTCTGATATAATGTATGCCAATGTACGTTCAATGCGTGGAATGATCACTGTAATATATAAATGATTTAAGTATAAATGTAATGTTATTAGTATTGGTGTTGAATTACCATGTTCTATAGCATTTACTCTTCTATTTGTTATTTTTATAACTTCATCAAGTGTTACAAAAGATGTCTGAAGTGAAGCCAATTCTACTAACAACTTAACAGCACTCTGATAATTTTTTTTAAGCTTTGCTAGTTGTTGTCCACCTCTAGCTAAACCAGCCAATTCATATGTATCAGTACCATCTTGATAACTTTCAAACACCGGAAGTGTAACACCTTATTATAAAATGAATAATCCTTATATTACTACGTGATCTTTTTAAAATATTTACAAACCTGCTACATTATCCTTTTTAGTTCGAATTTTAATTTGGGCCTTTGTAACATTTTGAAGTACAACTTGATTAAATTCCCCTGTTGTAAATTTAGCTTCTGCAAGTGAAAATGCTGCTTCTTTCATAACCTCTCCCATTAACGTTTTAGTCTACAAATTAAACATTAAAAATGATTTTTTTCTAAAATATCCTATTTACTTGAATGATTTTCCCCAGAATCATGCGAAATCTCATTTGCAATGCATCTGCTTTTTTCTTTAATAAGCTATGCCCTTTTTGGGCGCCTTTCAGTCGACTTTTCATTAGCATTTGGGCACTGAAAAATGAATAAATAATTGGTCACTCCCATATTTAAAAAATATTTTCTTTCAGTTTTAAAATGTCATTACACACAAGGAATGGATAATTTTTTAAATATATATTAAATTTACCCTCTAGAAGGAAATATTGGAAGCCTTTCCTTTCCAGACATTCTAATTCGATTTTATAAATTTCACTCACGAGAACTAGTCAGCTGACAATATTTAGAACCTAAAGACAGTGTTCTACAATAACCACAGCTGCAATTATTGGTATTGGAAGCAGTGCTGCCAAGTAAAAACAGTTTGAATATATTTTTAGGTATTTAAATTACTACTATTATTTATTATAATTTTGTTCTGTGTAGATATTATTGTTGTGAAAGTGTTTTATTAAATTCGTTAAGTATTGTTTTAAATGAAATAAGTCTTGTGCGAATACTGAAGTACTTAAGATTTACAATTATGGCTATGAAGGTATATGGCTATAACGTTTGTGGTACATTTTAACAATCGAATAGGTTAAATGCATTATGTTTAAAGAACAATTTAAGTACTTCAAATCCAAAACTAGTCCTCCTAGTTTAACAGATATCCTAAATTTTGATGATGTTTGTAGCATTGACAATAAGGTAAATTAAACAACGTATGTAATTATAGGTTACTTATATTTATCTTATGTTTAAGGTTAAAACTGTGTCCCCTAATTTTCAAGAAAATATTTGGGGTCTTAAAGCCCTTAGTGAATGGAAAATTTATGAATTACTTGAAAACCCAGGTATTACTTGTAAACATTTTTGATGAAATTATTGGGTTAGTTGTCATTAAATGAAACCACCTTTTAATTATACATATTTATACTCGTAAATTAAACAAACTTAATTGCAAAAATCATGCATATAAAAAATAAAGCACATTCTTTTTCATTATTTTGGAATTGAAATAGGCTATGCTAGTTGTTTCTTTTAAGAGTGCTGTTTGTTACGTTGAAGGCAGGTCAAACAAAATCCTTTAAGTTCTTCTCTTTACCTTTCAATTCTATTTGTGGTGCATTCTGATATTTAACTTATTTAGTTCTAATTTATATCTTTGGTTGATTTCAAATAACTAATGTAGATCAAACTAAATAGTGCCAAATTTGAGTTTTAAAATAACCTACTTATTTTTTTCAGTTAATATTTAATTTACATTTGATGAATTTGAATGTTACAAATTACATATACAGTCGAACCTCCATAAGTCAAACCTCGATAAGCCGAATTTTTGATAACTGGAACCTGTTTTTCTAGGACTTGCCTATTTCAACGTTAATATGTTTACATCGATAACTTGAATTTTTGATAACTCGAATTATTTTTAGACTCCCTTCAACTTTGACTTATCGAGGTTTGACTGTATTTTAATAGTGATCTAATTTGGTGATATATAACCAATTGTTTTTTCAGGTTTAATATTTATTAGGAATCCATTTACAAACGTTGCTCAGAGATATTGGGCAGTGAAATGCTTACGTGATTATACAAAAAAACCAAATAAGTCGAACATAGATAATAATGATAATGTCCTTGAAAATTTTGAGTGGTGGCAATTATCTCAATTTAATATAGATTCAAAAATAGCAAAAAAATTGAGATGGATAACTTTAGGATATCATCATAATTGGAATACAAAGGTAATATTTGTATATTTGTATATTGGTAATTATTTGTATAGATTTAACAGATTGCAATTAAAGCAATGATTTATTTTAAAGTAGTTATCTTATACATAACTTAATTAATTTAATTTCACTTTGGTTGCTAATTTTAATTAGATTTTAGATATACAGTGATGATTTCAAGAACGATTTTCCAACAGATTTAGCTTATTTATGTAATTTTGTAGCTAAAATATTATGTTATGATAAATTTCTACCTCAAGCTGCTATTATTAATTATTACCATATGAATTCAACACTCTCTGGCCATACGGATCACTCTGAACAAGATTTAGAAGCGCCGTTATTTTCATTTAGGTATGTAATTTAATATAAATATTTTAAGATCATAACTACAAAAACTATAAAATAAACTAATGAATTGCAAATATCCAAAATTGCATATAATTTTCAATAGATATAATATAGGTTTATATTAGGCTTTTTTCTTTAATTAGAAACGAATTCGTTGTTCTTAACTCAATTTCTTTAAATTGACATATTTTTATATTACTGTTAAAATTAAGATTTTATGAGCGTTATTTAACTTTAAATTGTTTGAGAAACGAGTTAAAAACATAATGAAGTTATATTACAGGGGTGGCCAAGCTCCTTGATAGTCCAAGCCATTTTTCAAAATTTGATATTTTTCGCGAGCCGCAATTAAATACGTATTTAAAAGATATGCAAAAAAGATATTAAAAAAAAATTTTTTACAGAAATTATATTTATGGAAAACATAAATAAAAGTACAAAATATGTTTATTGAATTTAAATATTAAAAAATAAACACATTTATTTTACTTCTCTTGATAATTCTTTAAAATTTCGAGAGCCATAAATAAACCTTTAAAGAGCCGCAAGTTGGCTACCCCTGTTATATTAGGTACCTAGTTACATAACTGACAAGCAAAGGACACGATATGGCTAATGGAGTTGCACGATGAGACCAATACCATTCGATAGCTCTTTGAAAAACATACTTATGGTAAAATTTTTAGGTGCAATCGGCGAAAGGTGTGCGACTTATGGGGCTTTCAAGTTAACCTAACCCAAATCAAAACTAAGTGAATATATATATTCTATGAGCTCATGATGAGGCGAAAAAGCAGAGAATGAACATTTTTCTATTTCAAGTCACTTTAATCACTTTCTGCGGAGTTACATTTCTATGTTATTTACAATTAACATGGAGGTCATTTACAAGGGCGTGATCTATACACAGGCAGTTAGTGCATCACTTTTGTCTTTTGTCTAACGCCTTTTTGAATACTAATTTCCTCGGAGAGAAAGTTATCCACTTTTACCTTTGCAGTTTGACCCCAGTACAGATTGATAATTATTTGTATGTCATGATGGTCTATGTTGAGTTTCTGCAAGATGTCAACTAGTTTATCGTGCTTCACATTGTCAAATGCTTTGCTGTAGTCTATGAAGCACATGTAAATGTCCTGGTTTACATCTAAAGATCTTTGTGCTAAGATGTTAAGAGCAAATATGGCTTCTCTGGTCCCTATTCCGTTGCGGAAACCGAATTGTGTGTTTGACATTTCCGCTTCACATTTACTATATAACCTGGTGTGGATGATTCTTAAGAATATTTTTAGTACCTGACTCATGAGGCTTATGAGTCGGTGATCATCGCATCTAAACGCTCGGGATTTCTTAGGAATGGGGACAAAGGTGGAAAGTAACCATTCGCGTGGGATAACCCCTGTTTGGTATATATCGTTGAACAAGTCAACAATTATTGAAACTGACTGTTCATCTAATAGTTTTAACAGTTCGCAGTGTATACCATCTGGTCCTGGTGCTTTTCCAGATTTTGCGGTTTTTTATGGCATGGTTGACCTCACTACATGTTATTTTTGGGGCGTTTTCTGCTACTGTAATGCTACGTTCTTCTGCTCTTTGATCTCTAAAGAGTTGTTTAATATACTGTTGCCATAAGTTTGACTTTAAATCTGTATCTATGACTAAAGAACCTTGGTCATCCTTCATCATCCTCGATTGTTGTCTGTGTGCAATACCAGTGATTTCTTTTATTTTTTTGTGAACATTGTAGCTGTCATACTTACGTTCATACTCTTCTATTTCTTTGCACTTATCATCCATCCAGGATTCCTTTGCTGTACGTATCTTGCTTCTAATAATGTTATGTATTTCTCTATACTTTATTTCATCTTTGTTTTGAATTTTCTCCTTTCGTCCATTTGCGCTAAGATTTCCTCTGTCATCCACTTCTGCTTCATCTGTTTCTTGTGTTCTCCCAAGGTTTCTTGTTGTGTCGTTAGTATTGTTTCTTTTATTTTAGACCATTTTGTTTCTCTATCTAAATTTCTAATATTTTCTTCTTGCATTTTATGGAAATTTTGATTTATCATCTTAGTTGCAGAATCTCGGATATCTAGTTGTTGTAACCTTCGTGTATTTATGTAACTATTTTGATTTTGTTGTTGCCGTCTTTTCTTCAATCTAATATACATATTCATGACTACAGGGTTGTGGTCCGAATTTGCATCAGCACCTGGGTATGTTTTTACAGCCTTTACGCTATTTCTCGCCTTTTTGTTAACTAGAATGTAATCTATTTGGTTTCTAATTATTTGTTCTTTGCGATCTCCCGGTGCTTTCCACGTATATAACCTTCTCTTTGGTAGTTTAAAGAGAGTATTAGTAATCACAAGGTCTTCTTCTATACAAAACTGCAGCATTCTCTCTCCTCGTCCGTTTCTCTCACCTAATCCATATTTTCCTACGTAATCTCCATAGCTTTCTTCTCCAATCTTTGCATTATAATCCCCCATTATTATTGTGATGTCCCGTTTTTTCCTTAATTTCAGTACTTTCTGAATTTCTTCGTAAAAAGGTTCTATTTTGTCATCGTTTTTCTTGTCAGCGGTGGGGGCATATATTTGAATTAAGTTCATTTTACCTATGTTTGTCTGTAGCTGAATCATCATAATTCTATCGGAATATGGTATAAAGTTAATTACTGCTTTACTTGCAGCCTTGTCTAGCATGATACCAACTCCATTATAATGTTGTGTTTCAGTGTTTCCTGAATAATATATAACACCGTTTTCAGTAATACATTTCCCTGAGTTAGGCCATCGGATTTCACTTAAACCTAAAATGTTTAGCTTCAATCTACTCATCTCTTGCTCAACGTTGTTCAATTTTCCTGCCTGGAATAAACTGCGTACATTCCATGTTGCAATTCTGATACTGTTCTTGTGTATACTGAACATATTCTCTTGATTCCCTTGATTGGCTGACGGGGAGATTCTTCGCACCGTCTCCCCACTGAAGGGGTGCCCCGGACTAACGGCCAATTGTTTTGATTTTTCAGCCATGTGATTATCTTGGGAAGCATTTAAAACAATGCATTTAGTGCGGTAGTTTTCCGTTGCTTTCCACACCGCAGCGTCCCAGCCGTTTAAGGTCAATATGTGACCCTCGCCTGAGATTAATCTTAAATGGGCCTTTAAAGAAGTAAATCTTCAGTAGCCCCATCAAGGTAATGCCACAGCTGCTGCCCTGTGCCATGCTAGTTTTGGTCCACCCCGAGTATTTCATTTCCTCGGTACCACCCATATCTGGGAGGCATTCCCCTATCCGCCACCTGGGGAGGCGCCCAATGGGGGACTAGCAACCCCACAGCATCTTAATGTGTTTTATAAATAGCATTATGATTTAATGCCCAATTAAAGTACATTTTCCTGAAATGACAGGTTTAAGTCTGAAAAAGTCTCTACCCTGCCTGTCCCCATAACGTTTTTAGTAAAACATGCAAACACTTGCCACATTAAAGTATATTTAGCACAAATTTAAACAAGGTATACTTAGATATTATAAAGAAAAAGTATAACAATAACTGTTTCTTTTCAATAATTTTCAAACTTCACTTTTTTCACGTTTTTTTTGCGTATCTACCTTGGCATTCTCTATGGTTATAAAACTCCTTATTGTAGAATCACCCATATATATTTTCTTTAACATTAAACATAGACTTTTCTCAGAATTTGTACATCAATTTAATGAAATTTAATTGTTACTCTTTTTTGTTTATTCAAAATATTTATAGACTTCTCATTTGACTTTCGGAGAATAGAGACGTGCGACGGTCTGCTACTTTGAGATACTAAGAGCGCGAAGTGACCCAGTGGTCAACTAATTTTGGATAGCTGTGCTATCAGACAATAACTGTCCCCGCGAGTTATATTTTTTTTAAATTTATTATTACTTACATTTTTTTTACAATCAACAATATCCACAATTACAAACCACATAATTTGCCTTTTCCGCCAACTCCGCAAATTCCTACCAATTCCAATCAAGCAACAACCTAATCTGCAAATACCTACCTTTCGACCAGCTATTAGCTCTTGGCAGTCAAAAAATCAAATGACTGTTTATCAATCTAAACTACATTATCTGGGGCGACTTAGAACGTAAAAAAAATAATAACGATATCTATAATTTAGAATTCTTAGGAAATATGAGAGTAACTGTCGAACCGTCACACAAAAAAAGCATATCATACCATAGAATTATTTTATCTTATTTTTAATTAAAAAAAATAATTAGTACCTACTTATTACAGCACATTTCGGTAAATAGATTCGAGATTAAAATAAAGTAGTATTTTTATTTAATGTTGTATTTAATTATTTAAATTTCATATCATTTATGAGTTACAATGTTTTCTTTTTCTAGTTTTGGACAATCTGCTATATTTTTGTTAGGTGGAACATCAATTGATATAAAACCTACAGCGTTGTATTTACATAGTGGAGATATAGTTGTTATGTCAAAACAGTCCCGACTTTGTTATCATGGTATTCCACGGATTATACCCAACCATTTTGAAGTATGGAATAAAGTTGATTGGGAAAATATTAACAATTGGGAAAAAGAATCTATGAATGATGGGAAAATTGATGTTGATACTATTATTGATTGTAAAAATGAATATTTTTGGAAACCATATGATATGTATTTACAAAAATCTAGGATTAATGTAAACGTTCGTCAAGTTTTAAAATCTGAACAAAAGAGTCTTACATTGTAATTATTGGCAAATTTAATATGGTATTATAATTAAAGAGTTTACAGTTATTATAATTAACAGTTTATGCTTTTAATATTATTTATATTTAATTTTGTAGCTAATATAGGGCCTTACAGAATGCAAAGTTCCACATGGACAAATATCAAGCAAACCCATAAAATCATACATATTAACTGAAACCATCCAAAGGCGTTTTGCAAAGAAACATTTTAAGCAATATTTACTATTAGCACAGTTTTGTTTTGTCATTGAATTCGTATTTTTCAATGGAGATATTATGGATATTAAATTCCGTTCTCTTTGGTTGTCAGCACCATCTATGAGTTTGGACATCAAAGATGATTGCAAAATTAATTTTTCTTCAGAGTTAAATTTACGACTTCCCAAATTTCTTATGATGGGAGTAGACATGACTAAAATACAGAACTGAATTTTGAACTTAATTATTATATATACTTACATTAATTTTGATTGTGTTGGGAATTGGGACACGTATTAACGTTAAAGTGAGTTTTAGTTTTTACTTTCGTTTTTGAAAATTAAATAATTTTTGTTAATTAAACAAGTTTTGTTTTAAATATTTGTCAAACAATTACAAAGTCAAAATTTTTGTTTAGTACAAAGTATGAAAGCAAGTATTGAAACCGTCGATTATTTAGCATCAAAAAGTATTTTCAGTACGTGGACTGAGGTTTTTATTAGTTTTGGTATATGGTCTGGAATTTATTTAATGATTCGAAGAGCACTACCACATACATCAGCAGAGTACTGTAGTAGAATCATTACGCTGGTACACGGAACTTTAATGACATTTTTGGGATTAAATCAATGCTTTATTGGCAAAATACTTCCAAACACTTTGGAGCCTACAACAACAGAGCAATCATTTACATTAGTAATGAGTCTCGGATATTTTTTAACAGATCTTTCTTGGTGTTTATATTATCAAACAGAATCATCTTTAATGATAGTTCATCATGTTTATAGTTGCTTTACTTTGGCAAGAATATTATTTCAGGGAGTTGCTGGCCATCAGGCTACATGCGGATTAGGCGCAATGGAACTTACTAATCCTTTCTTACAAGCAAGGTGGTTTATTAGAACATATGGAATGCATGATACACCTCTATTTGTTTCTGTAGAAATTACTTTTATGATCGCCTTTTTTGTTGTACGAATATTTTTAGGCACCATTCTACTGATTTTGTTTATTTTCATGCCACAATATACACTGGAACTTAAACTATTGGTCTTCATGATTTATATAGTATCTTGGATGTTCATGATAAATATTGGAAAATACTTTATTCGTAGATACGTAAGAAATAATGTTGAAGCGGAACTTGTACCTATTAATGATAGTTGACCGAAAATATAAAAATACAATTTCTTTTAAAAAGAAAAGTACTAAAGTTACAAAAAATATTTTAATTTTATACAATTTAAAAAATGTTTTTAATAATCTTTTAGTTATATTATAAACATTTAAAACAACTCTTGTTAATTATTTTTATTATTAAAGTGATATGGACTAATGTAGTTGATTGTACTTATTTATTTTGAAAAACATTATTTATAGACGAAAAAATATTCAGGTAAGTACAGTGGCGTATCCAGGGTTTGATTTCAGGAGGGGCTTGGAATTTTTTTCAAATAAAGTTTTTAGAACATTTTTATTTTACTTTAATGTTATTTTAATATTTTATTTACTGCAATATTCAACGGTTTAAACTTGTCTTACAAACAATTTTAAAATAATTTTTTTATTGATCTTTCACATTATTTCGGGGGCTTGAGTCTCCAAAGTCCTATTCTGTATACCCCATTGGGTAAGTATAGTGTCGGCTTTAATTTTGCATTAGGGGTCGTCCATAAATTACGTGAGGTGTTTTTTTAAATTTTCTGTCCCTCTCTCCCCCCCTGGTGAGATGTTGTGAGATATTATTCAACCCCCAATCTCACGTGAGATTTTTCAAAATGTGGGTTTCTTACGTAAATATGGTGGTTTGTCAGTCAGTAGATGTATAACGTCGAAGTATGAATGAAATTATTTTCTTTCGAACGAATTAGAGAATGATCTTAATCGTATTACGATTACGCTTAAGATTAAATCTTAAGCATGTACAATCTGGATTAAATGGACCAAAATAGTATAATTTTTTTTTTGTTTCAATCAGAAAAAAAATTGCGTGATATTTGCCGAGACCCCCCCTCACTCCAACGTAAGATTAGATGAGATTTGACTCGACCCTCTCCCCCCCTTAAACATCTCACGTAATTTATGGACGCCCCCTTATAGTGTAAAACATCAATGATAAGTACAGGTTTACATAAAATATTTCTTTTCTATTTTGAGTACATATAACAACATTATGTACAATAATATAAAAGTAAAAGTTTAATAAATGGAAACAATTTGATAAATGGTCACCTTCACTAAATTTTTAAAAATTAGGAGCCCATCTTGAACTGCGTTTAGAAAGGATAGTGACAGGAAAAAAAAGAACGCAACTCAAACTATAATGACATTTGTTAAGCAATAGAAATTTAAAAAGAACGAGTTTTTCAATATTGTATTTTATAAGTTAGCATTCTGTTTATTTTATTATTTTTCAAAGAAATGATTTGTATCAACTATTTTACAAATTCATGTTGTGCCAGGCCATATAGTAAAATGTTTGACTTTTGTGGTCAGTCTGTCAGTGTATTTTTTTTCTGTAAATATTTTTGTCGAATTCCCGCAAAGCAAAAATATGTAAGTACTTATTCAAATATTTTTCAATGGTGTAACTTTTTTCCATTTAAAGCGACACATTACGTGTTCATAAACTATATAACAGTTCGCGACAAAAGAATGTTTGAACTGTAAAAACGATAATTTAATGTAACTAGTGACAAGCAGCGCCGAACGCACCCACTGTAGGCGAGTACAATTAAACTGCGATTGCATCTCCCTGATTTTAATTACTTTGAGTCTGGGTTTCATTTTTTGTTAAATTAAAATAATTAAAGCAACAATACATACATCAACAATTATTTTAACGCATGGGTGGGCATTTTTTTTTGTTTTTGAATAAGTTGAATAAGTATCTAATGGTTTCTTCAACGACATTTAATTTATTCAAATATTTATTGGTATTGGGATTTTTCTTCTCAATGCAAGATGTTTATTGAAAGTAGGCATTATTACATTATTGGATAACTACGGATGCATAATAACTGGAACTACAAAAAAAAGACGTGGAACGCTTATGTGTAAATTAAAATGTATCAGTTTATATACAATAGGTATTACGCTTATTTTTATAAGTATTTTATAATATAAGTTTCCGCTACCTATACCTGTTATAATTTTAATACTAATTTTGTGTTAAAAAAATAATTTTGTCCTTTGCACAGTTATTGCGATATTCTGCATTCAAAGTATAATTGAAATAATTAAATTCAATAGAAAAAGAAATCATTATTAACGTTATCAAATTATTTTGCATAAGCATCAGGTTAATCAAGAAAAGAGGTGTGATAGATGGATCACGGTGAGAGTAAGATAAAAACTTGGAAAGTGCTTAAAGACGGACAAGACTGCATGCATACAGATCACACTCCGCTCTGATTTGCATAGATACAGTCTGAGAGATAAAAGGACTCAGGACTTCGTCCTGTATGTTTGTACAGCAAACGATCCATAACGCTTGATTTATGTAGAATACTACATGAAACGCTTTATTTATCTTTCAAACATTAAAAAAAACAAGCTTTTGGTACAATTATTTGGTCTTTTTTAGAATAGTAAAAATATTAAAGTGATAAGAAATATATTATATGAAAAATTGACTGTTAGAGTTAATGAATTTTGCGTTTAGATTAATTTGCAGATTACCCTGAATAAAGAAGGAAGTACCGTATTTTAAGGTCTTAAAATATTCTCTTGTTAATTTCGCTAAGTAAAGCAGTGAAAATGCATTTAAGCGAGACTGAATTTTCAATTGTAAATAGAAATAAGATTACTAAAATTCGTTTGAAATTTAAAGTTGTTTATTTTATGAAACTGCCGATGGTTTTCTACTTTAAACGTTTACTTTAATTTTAAATCATTTGCGATTTATACTCGATCAAACAAAAAAGTTTATTTTTAATCTTTGAGGGACTTTAATAAACACCTACTTTTGATTGAAATCTATTAAATCGCAAATCCCTTTAGGTTATGTGTTCAATATCCAATTTATTTTTTATTCGATTAATTACACGGTCAGCGATTATCGAATTCCAATTTAATTTGCTGCTCAGGACAACTGCCATCCACAGATCTAAATAATTTCATTTTATTTGGGACAATTTAGTTGCGTTCAAGTTACACGAACCGCAAAATTTTCAACAAAACGATTCATTAGTTAAACTAACTAAATTTTTTAATACTCAAAGGAACTCTTTTTATTTTAAAAATAAACGAAAAATGAAAGCATTGAAAAATACAATTCTTACTTGAAGTATATTTGAATATAAATATGTAATATATTGGGACGCTTAAAATTTTTTGCGCAAACATCATTAATACCTTATTACAGCAATTATTTGTAGAATATTAATTATCTATTATATAGGTATATATAAATAAAAATCAATTGCATTATGTATGACGGAGCATCAATTGAGAAAAGGCTCGACCGATTTGACTGATTTTTTTTGTTATGTCTTTAATTGTCAGGACAAGGTTTGTATAAAAGAAATTTTTTGTTAAATCCAAGGAAAAAGTCGGATATTTTGATGGTATTTTTGAAAAGCATCTTAAAAAAGGTTGACCCTGCAGGCCATCATTGAAACTTCCCGCTACTTTCAAGCTCAAAGAGCTTAAAAATTTAACGATCGAAAAATTCCTCAAAAAATAAAGTAACTTTCATACACCACGAATTGCTTTTATTTGTATCTATATTAAATAGAAAAAGATTCGCGAATGCGTTTGAAAATTTTGAACCTAATTTTTTTCCTGCACCCTATAACTCGTTTTTTTCAAAGGGCATGATCTCCCTCAGAAACTAACCAATTGAAATGTGAAATAATTTTAGATGTTTTATAAATTAACAAAAGACGCGAACGAAGTCGCCGGCAACAGCTCGTAGGTTATGAAAATGATTTTAACGTGGAATTTTTAAAATAAAGTTGAATCTATGTTATAATAAAAAAAATAAGTAGGTTAAAGTGTAAGATATGTTGAACTAAAAGCGTCTTTTAAAATGTGAGTAATTATAAAATGTATATAGAAAAATTTTAGTTTGTAGTTATCACAAATTAAGGTAATACGAATTCTTACCAAGTTTTATTCAGGCAAATACTGGGTGTCAGAGGAATAAGTACTGGAAGTTAACCCACTTATGACTGACCTTCAACTGAACATAAACATACCCCAAGTCAAGTGGCCTTATGTGTAATATTTTTGAGTTATGGTATCGTAAATTTCAATTTAAAACTATGTAATAAATATATTTTTATTTAGAATATTTTGTGACGCACTTTATTTTATTTGTATCAAGTATGTTTATCCTAATTCTCCAAACTCCCTAACTTTCGTTCTGACTTTGTACGTGACTTCGCCAGTTTGCCCCCTCCCCCCTCTCTTGTAATCGGCCCCAAACTGCTTCATTTTAAAATAACTTGAAATTTGTGCTAATTATGAGCTTCTGATATGCATACAAATCATTTGGTACACATTCCAAATAAAATCATCAAATCTGTTTTTCGTACACCCACGTTTATTTATTCAATTTAATAAATAAAACTGATAGTTCGCAGTAGTTAGTGTTTGAACTAATGTGTCAAGTTTTTAAAGATCAACAACAACAATTTTGGAGGTAAGTTTAATTTTATATAGTAATGTGAAATGCATATAGAAGTGTTTAAATGGTGTAATATACTTTCAAAAGATTATATATTTATTTCATATAACAAAATCTTAAATTTATTTTTGTTAAATAGAAGGCCGGTTACTGGCTTAAAAATTTGTCAAACTAGGCAGAGGTCGGCTACCCATGCCATGTGGAACACAAGTCATATTTTGTTGCCGTCTTTTTAGCACTTGTCAATTACTAATATAATTTATGTAGCTTAAAATGCGTTGATTCTTAGCACCAGTAATCGGCCGCATGAATTTTGAAAGATTACGATTAATAGAAGGATTTTGCAGCAGTCGGCTCTAACATTATAAGCTTGTATTAAGCGCATCTCTGAATCCAAATTGTGTTTGACTTAATTGTTCTTCGCATATTTTGAAAATGCGCTTATGTATTATTTTCAGAAATAGTTTGAGAAGGTGACTCATGAGGCTAATAGTGCGGTAGTCTTTACAGTGTTTGGCACTGCTTATCTTTGGTAAGGCAATAAATGTCGACTTAAGCCATTCTTTTGGTATCTCTCCAGAGTCATAGATATTGTTGAAAATGCTAGTTAGCCACTTTATAGCATCATCATCTAAAAGTTTGAAAAATTCGGAGTGTACTCCATCTGGTCCAGGTGTTTTTCTATCCTTCATCTGTTTTATTACCTTTCGTACTTTTTCCTCCATCATCGGTGGCCCGGTGATCCCCATCACTGTTTTTGGTTTACTTCTATATATGTCATCAAATAGACCTTTAATGTAATTTTTCCAAGTTTCTACTCTCGTTTGTTTGTCTATGGTTATGTTTCCTGTTTCGTCTTTTAGGCATCCAGTTATTCTAGGTTTATATGTTCCTGCAACCCCTTTGACTTTTTTGTGCAAGTTAAAATTGTTGTGTTTTCTTTCTAACGTCTCAATTTCATCACACTGTTTTTTTATCCATCTATCTTTTGCTGTTCTTATCTCTTTTCTGATTGTGTTGCAGATTGCATTGTATTTCTCTT
Organism: Sinopyrophorus schimmeli; assembly: GCA_036325965.1. Taxonomy (NCBI): domain Eukaryota; kingdom Metazoa; phylum Arthropoda; class Insecta; order Coleoptera; family Elateridae; genus Sinopyrophorus; species Sinopyrophorus schimmeli. The sequence goes on along the minus strand of JARFIZ010000314.1, from coordinate 10,333,067 downwards.
TGTTCTTGTTCTTGTTTTTGTATTTTCTTCTTTCGTCCATCATTTCCAGGATACCATCCGTCATCCATGGTTGCTTTTTTGATTTACTTGGTTTCAAGTATTTTTTGCTAATGTCATCTAATTTTTCTTTAAATTTTGTTAATTCATCGCTTATATTGTTTCCTGCCGGGGTTTTCAGATATCCTGATAGTTCTCCTTCGATTGTCGTTTTAACTTCTTGGTCTTTTAATTTCTTAGTTCAAATTTTTGTGTCTTTCTCCTTTTCACTATTCTTTTTAGCTTTATGTTGAGTTTGGCTATTAAAGGATTGTGATCAGATCCAATATCCGCACCAGGATATGTCTTAACGGAGGGTATACAGTTTTTGAATCTTTTATTTACCAATATGTAATCAATATGATTTATTATCACGTGCTTCTGTCTGTCTAGTGGAGATATCCAAGTGTATAGTCTTCTTGCCGGTAGTTTGAAGAAGGTGTTCGTAATCGTTAATTGGTGTTCTTGTGCAAAGACGTTTAATCTGTCGCCTCTGTCGTTACGTTCTCCCAATCCATATGCTCCAACAAACTCTCCACTTCTTCCTCTCCCAATTTTAGCGTTAAAATCGCCCATCACTATATATATGTTTTTCTTTGAAAGTTTATTAACAATACTGTTTAATTCATCATAAAATGCTTCTATTTCTTCTTCAGACTTATCAGCTGTTGGGGCGTATACCTGTACTATATTGCATTTCATGGGAGTTGTACTTAGTGTGAGTAAAAGTATTCTTTCAGAAACCGGAACAAAATTTTCGCCATATGTACACATATTTTTGGCAATTATAATTCCAACGCCATTCTGATGTTTCCCGTTGTTGTTTCCTGAGTAACATACCATGTTATCTGATATTTTTCTTTGTCCTGATCCAGGCCTTCTCATCTCGCTGACTCCTAATATATCAATAGACAGTCTTCTCATTTCCTGGATAGCATTATATATCTTTCCCGCTTCGAATAATGTTCTGACATTCCATGTACAAATCTTAGTTTTCCTCCCGGGGATTCTTAGCAGCCTCTGCCCATTTAACGGATGCTGGGGACTAAGGCCAATTTCTTCTATTACTTCAGCCATAATTGATTGTACTAGGGAGTGTTAATGGAGTGGTTTCCCCTTGCCTTCTCCATCGCAGTGATACAACCGATAAAATCCGTATGAGATTCTCGCCTGCATGTATCTATCTTCAAGCCTGTTTAGAAGTTCTTCTTCATCAGCCTTGACTCAGTAATGACATAGCTGCTGCCCTATGCCATGTTTGTCTACTATAGAGCCATTAATTCTATTGTGGAAGTTGCCTCCAGTAAACCCTCACTTAATTTAGCCTGTGTGTCAACACAGTTACCAGGGTGTGGCACGTGGAGCCATAAGTGAGGAGAGGTTCCTCTGAGGGCCAATACTTTAGAACGTCCCGAAGGACCGACAGTTCTATTGTAGAGGTACTACCTCTAGATGACACCCCACACCCTGAATTTAATATAGAAACCAAAAATGAAATTTTTAAAAAAATTTGACATGCTTAAATTCATGGAAATGTCCAAGGTTGATAATATTAATGAAAACAATTTTAAACCTAAAATAGATCTACTCAAATCAAGTTCTGATCATACAATTTTTTTGAAAATCATTTAAAATACCCTAATCCTTTACAAAAATCTAAAAGGCCCCGGTCTGGACTATCAACCAGCGCTATCTCGGCTCAAGCATGGAGAGCTTATTGTATCAATAAAGAAAAAGAAAACAAAAAAATAAAAACAAAGAAGCCCAGAGAAAAGGAGCAAACCGATTAAAAAAAAAACAATTTGAAAAAACAGTGTAATTTTTGCAAACAACAATAATTTTTAGTTTAATTAGTAATTTTAGTATAAGAATTTGTTTTTAATCTTAAGTTCAGTATTAATTTTGTTAAAATATTATAATAATTATCTAACTATTGTTGTGAATTTTTTGTATTATTTTTTATGAAGCTTTTTATTTTAACTATATTGTAGTTTTAGTATGTTTTTTTTTGAGACTATTTTTGTTATTTGTAAAAAAATTTGTTATAAATTTTAATTTTGAATAACGTTTTATGTCAGTCTGATTTACTTACATATTATCATTCTAATCAATTTGATAGTTAACAATAACACAGGCATTAAGAACTAAAAATAAAAACAAGAAAACATAAACGTTTCGTCCGGCCCTGGCGATAATTACCACTACTACCACGGCCGATAACTGGCATACTCCTGGCCGACTAATAAAGTTTTAACGGCCGACTACCGGCTAAGGTGCTAATTTTTAAGAAAAAAATTTATATAAAAAATGTGTTAAAGTTTAAGCTTTTCTTGTATTTTTCTTTTAATTACTGAATGTGTGTATAACACATCTACATAAGAATTTTTAATTTTACTAAGCTTTTTGCAATTAAAGTTGAAAGTGACAGTTCATCAAAAAAGGCCGACTACTGGCGAAATCACCTATTACTTTGTAATGTATCTACATACGTATATCCTTTTAAATAACTTTATGCATTTGATAAACAAAATTATCTTATATTGCCACAATAAATATTAATAGTATTATGTTACAATCTTGTACTGTTTCTTATTATGTACCTGCTTTTTTCTTATATTAAAATGATTTCTTATTTATACTGATCATTAGTGGAAACCATATTTTTGTAAACAAGTTATTTAACACAAACGAACAATAATTTAGTAAGTTTCAATTATTTTACAATTAATTATTTAAAAGTAAAAATTTTAAAACTAGAATAAAGATTTTCTGTAGATTAAAATTTCTTTTTTCCAAAGGTATATTATTTTGGTTATGAAAGATCTGTGATCCTATTCTAAGCTTACTATCAAAAAGTGTTTGGTATTCCTTGCTCACTTTACTTTGTTCGTTGTAATATTACTCCTGCATCAGTTATGGGTTACAAGTTTGACAAATAGCTTGTTTTAACTTTCAGATCATGTCTTCAAATAAACGTCTAGATATAATTCATTAAAAACGGGACACTTGTGATTTGAACTTTGTACAACTGTGGAATAATAAGAAATATTCATTAATTTTAGAAACACAGTTGACTTAATAATAATTAACAAATTGATCTAATGATTCACGATAAGGTCGTATAGTAATTTACTGTTTATGTTAAATTTTTGTACACCTATTAAATTATAGAAAACTCAATCAATACTGAAAATTGTTTAATTTTTGCGTATACAGTAAACCAGAGCGACTTTAGAAAACTTATGTGTATTTTATTGTTATTGTGAAATTTAAAAATCTTATTAATTAAAATAAAATTGTAAGTGAGAGCCACAACACTTGGCTTTAGAACCATGTATGATTTTCTTTCTTTCAAAGACTGAGCAAATTATAATTTTTTATGTATTAATTTGTTACTGACAGTGGCGTTACTTTATTGTGTGATTTATATCCTATTCTAATTGACTCATTTTATTATTACCTCAGCTTAACTTCGTTTTTACTAAAAATGTTTGAAGGGTTGATAGACAGATACATTAGGGATGATGCTTTAAGGCACAACACCTTATATCAAAACCAATTTGCATACCAAACAAGTAAATCCTGCGAACTCGCAATACACGAATTCGTACACAGAACAGAAAAGGCGATAGACAATCGACAGATTGCCTTGACTACTTTCATGGATATCGAAGGAACTTTCAATAATACATCCTTCTAGGCGATAATCAATGCCGTAACAAGCCGAGCGATCTGTACAACTGTAACAAGGTGGACAGACCACTCGATACAGAATAGAGAAATAATCTTTACCTGTAAAGGAGCAACTGGGAGGGTGCTAATCAGGAAAGGGTGATCGCAAGGAGAAGTACTATCACCTCTTTCTGGTGCCTCGGTGTGGACGACTTCCTAAAATAACTACAAAAAAGTGGCGTATATTCACAAAGGATATGTGGATGATATTGGCATTTTAGTAAACGGGAAGTTTAGTGACGTAGGGCACAACTTAATGCAAGGCGCCATAAGAACCGTCAAACAATGGTTTCTAAAAGTTTGACTAACTGTTAACCCTACTAAGACCCACTATATAGCCTTCACTAACAAGAGAAACGTTGATACAAACGACTTATTGTTAGTAATGTGGGAGCAGACAATAACGAGGGTAGTACAGGTTAAATATTTGGGAGTCACACTACCATAGACATCAAACTAACCTATCTTCATGTTAATATATAACAAAAGAAGCTACAAAAGCCTTATGGGCAGGTAGACGTATGTTTGGACAAAATTGGGGATTAAAACCTACAATGGAACACTGGCTGTATCATTAATATGGTGGCATAAAGTTGAGAAAACGGCAATAAGAGTTAAACGGGGAAAACTGCAAAGACTGCATGCCTAGGTATAACGGGGGCTATGTCAACAACCCCTACTGCAGCCTTAGAAACGCACATAACCTCCCGCCAGTTCAGTTAGTAGTGGAGCATGAGGTCATGACAGCGGCCTACAGGTTCAGACAAAACGGAAACGAAAAAGTAACCTGGAGAAAAAGATTTTATACAAAGATCTTCTCAAAAATAAAATAAAATAAATAAACATAAGTTTGTCAACTTTTCCAAATTTCTATAATGTTTCAATGTTTACGAAAAAACACTAAATTCAAGATACGAAGTTGTCTAAATTACTTTTTAATAGTCCCCAACCTGCCAATAAAAGTCTCGTCAAAATCGGTTTAGTGGTTTCAGAGATTAGCACGCACAAACAAACAAACAGACAGACAGACAAAAATGTTAAAAACGCGTGCTTGGGTTTTGCTAATGTGCAAATAACCATATAAGCTCATATGGTTATAAATTATTTTTCTTAAGAAAAAGCCTTTATTTGGAAATCACACACAGACGCTTCAATTTTATTTACATATACATATAGATGTATAGATCAAAAGATCTGTGGATCGCAATAGCCATGTAATGTAAAAACCATTATAGCATTTTTTAATTATACTACCCGTAGTTTTGATGTGTAAGTTATAGTAAAACTTTATTCTATTCAACACCCTCTAAACCACTTATAGTGATCGAGCTATTCCAAGAGACCTTACCAAGATCAACCTTGAATTTTCTTTCAACCATGCAGCACCAGACTCTAAACAGAGGGTGTTGAACAGAATAAAGTTTAACTGTACATCAAAGTACTGCTAATATAATGTTTGAAAAATTTCCAATTATAATCTCCTGCCTTGAAAGTCCCAAATTATTGAAATAAATAATTTCATACTTATCCAATTATTTTTTGAGCATACTATACATATGCAGTAAAGATTATATAAACTAGGGCCATTTAGTTTTGGCACGATGAACGATCCAAAAATAGTCGTTTAAAGATTACTTAAAATTAAAAAGATTTCAATTTTTTTACGTACTTATAAATCAAAGCCTTGTACATAATCATGATTTAAAAAATCCTTAGAAAATAAACTAAGAAAGAACAAAAAATATATTGTTTGCATAAAATATATTTAATAAACCCACAATTTTAATTTGGCACAACCGACAATTTTCTTAAGAATGTAAAAAAAAAGTACTCAGTTTTTTTTATAAAAACAGCAACTATTAATGCCTTTTGAGATTACTCTAGCTATTGTATACTACATGTACAATTTTTAAACCATTTTTCAAATTTTGTGTAAAATTTGAGACGTTTTTTTCTTTCTGGCATTGTAATAAGTTTTAGAGCTATTACATCACTTTTAATAAACATAATTCAAATAATTCTCAAAATTATTTCCACCTTAAACTACAATTATAAGAAAAACATATTTTAAATTAAAATATTTAAAAACATTGCAAAAAAACAAAATTTAATAGAAGCACTGTTTGCATTCACACATAGAATTAGCGTTATTTATTTCTTTTGTTAAATTTTAATATTAGATACATGATAACATTTTTTAGAATTGCTTAGAGGAACATTCCTGGTATAAACTAAAGAAAAAACATTGTGTAATCATGTTCTAAGACCACTCTTGCATGGTACAAATTTATAAAAAATTTTATTCGGTAACAAACGAAATGCATCTTAATTTAAGTGCTAGTAAAACAAAGTTACAAATAATGGTTAATTTTGTTAAAAATTATTAATAAAAATACTTTATTAAAAACACATTACTTTTAATACTTTCTTAAATTATGGAATTTATCGATAGTTATTCATTTTAATCATAATGTTCACGTCCAATATCTTATAATATGTTTATGTTCACTGGAATTGGACACAATAAAACAACAACTTGTTAACTTGCAACGTTTCGTTTCTTTATTGAAACTTTATCAAGCAACTTAACACAAAAAGGAAGTTAACCATTAAAACTCAATAATTCTACATGTGTCAAAATGAAAGATTTTTAAACATGTTATTAATTTTATTTGTTTAGATATGTATTCTGGTAATTTTTTTTACAAAAATGCGAAAAGTGTTTCGCAAGTATGGATTATTGTACATTTCTTTCATTTTATGTATCTTATTGAAATTAATAAAACTACATTATAGAATCCATCTTTAACTCGTGCAGAGGTAATGTTTAAAATGTGGGATGTGTGCCATTCAGAAAAAGAAAATTTTTATTTTACCTGATTTGGCATCAACAAGCAGACAAGAGTTGTTGCTTAATGATTGTATATTGCTTTAGGTCTTGATTTAAATTGACCGTTAAATTATCTAGCGTGTTTGTTTGTTTGCTGGTGTCTAAATGGGCACTTATTTAAATTAAATACATTGCCGATTTAATTTAATTACTTCGTAAGAATTCTTTTGTCTCTAGAAATTCCTGCATTCTAACGTTTAAGAAATTTCGCATTAAATGAAAGTGCCGTTCAGTGGTAGGTGATTTACATACGAAATTTCAATTAATTTTCAAGTCGATCGATGCTCTGCCTTGTCGGCAAACTCATGTATTAACACTGACGGACCTCCGCCAAGTGCGAGGGCGTTCCGCTAAATTAATGTAGGTAAATTTGCTAGCGGGATGTGCTGGGATATTGGGCCAATTTGTTTGTTTGTAAATGTAAGTAGCAAACGGGAAATTGCTAGCAGGTGGCACTTTAGAATAATTGAAAATTACCCTTGTAATTTTTTATTAAAGGATTTATTTATTGGGCGTATATATTTAAGAATTTTGTGTTCTTTGTTTCATTTTAACTAGTACAAGAAAATTGATATTAATACAAATATTGTCATTGAATTTATAATAGTACTTATTAACTAATATATAATTAACAAGCTGATGCCCGCGACTTTGTCTGCGTAGAATTAGTACTTTGAGTAGTCTATTTTTTATATACATTACTTGAGATATGATTGATGCCCCATACAATCTTTCATATACCTCAATTTTCCAAACGCCGTCCATGCTATACTTATTCGTTTTTACAGATTAGTTTCTTGTATTTCTTCATCAATTTTTATTGTTTGCCCCAAGTATGTATAATGGTCTACTTCCTCTATTACTTCGTCATTAAATATTATATTATCTATATGTCTCACATTGTTATGTGCTTGTCTCGTTATTTTTTGATTCTAAAAATAGAAATATCACAACCGGCATGAAAGTAAAAGTTCTCGAACAATACGTTATTCTAGTACAGTCAACTCGCGTTATAACGAAGCTCGATATAACGAAAATCTCGAAATCCCTTGAAAATCTCGCTTTATAACGAAAATTTTAATGGGTTTTGGTCCCCTCGATATAACGAAGTTTTCTTGACCAAAGTCTAATAATTTTTGGTAAAATAGTAAATACTGTAGGTATGTTATATAATTTACATAATGCGTTTCTACACAATTTTTGATTTTTTATCTTAAAGCAATGCAAACTTAACACTATCAATTATCAATTACTTGCAAAGCCATGACCTTGACGACAGTGTATTCTCAAGTATCTTAAATCTGGAGAACGCAATTGAACGGACACGTACAGTCACCTGCATACAAACTAAAATTACGGATTTTTTTTAAATTATACTTGTTTCTATTTCTATTGTTTTATTTGTTGTTTTCTATTGTTTTATTTTAAAAAAACATTTATGCGTTATATTGGTTATTTTATTAAGGGGTTATGCCTACTTAGGTTAGGTATTTTTTTTATTGCATTTTTTTAATCTTAAGAATATTTCTCCAACATTATATAAAAATTGGGGCACAGGTACAAAAGTTATAAGTTAAAAACAAATAGTTTTAAATAAAAAAAAACAACGACTTCAAGCTTTAAACGCGATTATCTCAATACTGTTTTTTTTGCGGTGACCTAAATATTTTAAAAACTATTAAGCCGATCAAACTAAAGTTTTATGTGCTTATTTTTTATTACCATAGGCAGGGCCTGAACGAAGGATTTTTTGTTTGGGTTAACATTGTGTTGTTTATTGCAAAAAAACCAAAATCAGTTCGCTTCAAAACTTTGACTTTTTCGTAAAATTGTTGTCATTTTTGTAAAAATCAAAATTTTACTAAACCCTTCGTTCAGGCCCTTTGTAATGCAATATACTATCGCAATATTTTTTTTATTTTGATTTCACATAAGCCGTTCTGAAGATATCTTGGTCACCGCAACTGATGAAAAAAAACGGACGTTCTAAGAGAAGAGTCGTATTTCATTCATTTTTAAATATTTTTTCATAAAAAAATTTGTACATGTGTCTTGAAATAGGTATTTTTTGATAACATTTTGCAAATTTCAATAAATACTTATTAAAACAGGAAAAAAAATTCTTCAAAATCACGTAATTTTCTCGATTCCAAGTAGGCATAACCCCTTAAGCGACAACGAATTTGTGGTGTATTGGATTGATTTATTCTATATCTCTAAACAAATTTGTAAAAGTTTGTTAATTTATGCTTTTATAATAAAGAATTTCGATATAACGAACTTTTTCGTGGGTCCCTTGAAATTCGTTATAACGCGAGTTGACTGTACTGATATTTTGAGTAGAGACCAGAACATTAATGGAGAAATCGATCCACAAACTACAAGTAACACAGCGCCACATAGAAAGGGCTATACTAAACATCACCTTGAAAGATAAAAAACCAATAACATGGATCAGACACAAAACGAAGACGAAAGATGTGGCTTAAGTTGCAGCAAAAACGAAATGACAAGGGGCGGGTCATATTGCTCGAAAGGATGGTGTAAGATGGACGAAGAAAATAACGGAATGGAGACCGAGGACAGGAAAAAGAAGCGTGAGGCGTCCAACAACTAGATAGTACGATGACATTAGGAAAATGACTAGTAAAAGATAAATAACGATAGTACAGAATAGAAGTAAATGAAAAGAATTAAGAGGCTTATGTTCAAAGATGGACGAAACATGCTAAATAAAGAAGAAGAAGAGATAAACTTTCATCCCTTATTTTACCTTCTTTAAGCTTTATTTTTGCAACAAAAAGTAGAGTGCAACTTTTTTTATGCGGTCCCTATCCACCGCACAAAAACAGGTTTTACTGTACATACTTGTATTCTAATGTAAAAAATATACAATTTTTGTCTTTGTAAAATTTGATTATCAGTTGTTATATGCGAGTAATGGTGTCGCAAATATTAAAAATATGAAAATTTTTTGACCTTTATTTGTCGAAAATCTAAGACGTTTTGGCAAAAATTACAAGAGACATAATTTATGTGTTTTGACATAATATATACGATCTTGATGTTTTCAGAATAAAATTTTTGTTTCTTGTGACAAAATATCAAGAAAGAATGAAATCTTGAGTGGGTTACGGCGCTCTTTTCTACATCTCCACATGCGCAGTTCAATTTTCTGTTCAGGTGCCAATGAACATTAAAAAGTAGAGTCTCTAAGCTTTCGTTTGGTCACGCTTACATATTTTTTCAGTTGTTCAAAAAGTGGATAGCACAGGGTGGCCGGTTTCACATAGAATTACCCATATACATATGTATATAGATTTTTTAAAATATAAATATTTAAAAAATTTAACTCGTAGAATAAAAGAGAATAGACTAACAAGTTTATGTGTGAACATTCGTCCATTTGATTAGTAGAAAACTATAACAAGGATTACGCGCCAATATAACGTTTTGGATTCTATGAAGAATGTCGTGACTAGCAGAAATTAACAATAACTTGTTGAAGCTTGTGATCGTTATCACGTGTTATTGGATCTTATTAAAAACTAGGAATAGTGTTGTAATGAGTTTAGTGTTCGCTGTAGTGTAAATATTAAAACTTTTAGCTTATTTACTAATTTATAAAGTGCATTGCTATACAACTCCTTGTTATACAATTTTTCACTATAAAAATTTTGTATAATATAATTAATGTCTACACATTTGCGGTATACAGCTAAAAAAAAACCTTGTGAATCTACTTTGTCATTTATTTGGATTAAGTAAAAATTTGGTTCAACAAAAGGAACTCAAGGACATCACTTACAGTGAGTTATTATAATGAATAAAAGGCCGTTACACACTAAAGCTAAATAAAATTATTGCAAGATTGATATAATTTAATTGCAGAAATCAAAAAGATAGAGAAAGTATTTCAGAATGTTTTACATACAATAGAGCCCGCATCACCACCGATCAAGTTAAAGCTACAAATTAATGTATTAACTCCCGAAATGTTATTAGTGGATACGCGTGAGTTCGAGAGGTCTTAATAAAACTAACAATAAGTTTAATATACAAATGTTTTATCTTTGTACAAAGATACATTTATATATACGGATAAATACAATATCAAAACTAATGTATAACACAGGAAGGAAGCAAACATAAAGATGGAGCCAGAGTGTGAACAATCAATTATGAATGAAAAAACATTTGCATGCCAGTTTCCAGAAATTGTGAATATGTATTCTTCAAATATGAAGCTACACATGGAGAAGTAAGAAGTAGTTACCAATAAAAGAAGAAAACAACTGTATCAGTTTATTACAAAAGAATGACAAGAAAAATTCAGTAGGGGAAAGTGGGGTAGCCCCGGACAGCGGGTAACCGCGGACATAAGAATTTCCAAGAACCTAATCACGTTGCATTGGTAAAATTTTCTTTAAAACAGGCGTCGTCTAGTGTAAAAACATTTGCAATTTAGTTGGCACGTAAACACCAAGTCTGTTACAATTTAAGGAGTAATTTGTAAAATATAAAAATTTTCATCGCGCTCGTCAGATTTCATTTCAAGTTATCAACTAGAAAACGTAAGTGTGAATACTTATTGTTTTTTAAGTTGAAGAAAATGCATTATATTTAAAGTTTGTAATAGTATTTGAAATATTTCTACTACATCTTAGGAGCTCTGAATAAAAATGTTGAATATTGAGAATCGGGTACCCCCGGACACTAAAATGTCGGGTATCGGCGGACATTATTTTAGCTTAATTAATAATCTTTTTCAAAAGTTACTCTATACTACAGTTGAAATAAATAACTTGTCGGTGCTTTATTATTTACTGTGATAATAAATAGTGGTTAAATTACTGTACTTTAGTCAACTTTGTGTATTTTTCACATCCAGTACGAATCGCAACGGTGGTCAACATCAATACTGACCCGGTGCCTTCAATCAGCACAGCACATTAATTAAAACAACTGTTACGATTTCCTGATGCATTAAAAAATATTTAGCAACGTAGCTCAAAAAACCCATAGGAGCGATATTTTAACATCTCCATTTAAACAAAATTTAGAGAAAAAGCAGAAAACTAAAAACAATAAATTTGTGAAAACAAAAAAACAAAAAATTGCTAATAATATTGAAAACAGACAAAAATATTCGAAGTTTTTCCCAAAAAGACCAGGAGAAATAAACCGAATGCATAAAAACTTTTGATGAAGACTGGATTCAATGTTATGAGTGCAAAGACTGGGCACATAAAAATTGTTTAAATATTAATTATTGTTGTGATGTTTATAAGGGCAAAAAACGATTGGGCCACCAATAAGTACTAATCCGGGGCTACCCGTCACTTTTTGTATTGCCAAAAAATAAAGTCAATTTGGATTGGCCATATTTTCTAAAAAAACAAATATATCATTACAAATTTTTAATTAGTATAAACTTTTAAGTCCCTACTTTCATTTTAATTCATAAAAAATAAATAAATTTATTTATTTATATTTTTTATTTCTAATTCGTTCAAGTGTCCGGGGCTACCCCATCTTCCCCTACTTATTTTGCATGTCAATGGACGATCACTGTTAGGAAAAATTCGGTTAAGAAAATTGGACTTAAAAGAAGTTTCATTAAACCAGATTACGAGTAGTCCTGTTTAGTTTCTAGAAAAATTCAAAACTGTGTTTGAACAAGAATTAGGAAATTACAAAGGAGGAGCTATAAAAAAACAATTACAAGTAAATGCAATACCAATATTTTTAAAACATAGACTTGTGGCATTTGCAATGAAGGAATAAAATTGAATTGGAATTAGAAAAAGACCTCAGTATGCAAATTTGACGAGAGTGTAAAGCTGGTCTTATTATACCTTGTCCTTTTGAGACCTACTATGCTGATAGAGTTTATTTTTGAGTTCAGGTTAAAATAACACAATAATTAAAAAAAAAATCAAAAAACGTTATGTAGGGCGTAAACTAGGAATCTCCGACCACTTTCTCTTTAAGTACATCTTTATTTTTATCACGTCTATGACCGGGCAAAAAATAGTTTGCATCGATGAGAGTCTGTGTCGTTCACTTCCCTGGTAAGATGAGTTCTTTCTGCTTATGATGTTCATTTTTTTGCTAGCTATGGCGAGAAATCTACGTTTCCTTGTTAGTGGTCGATCACCCCGTATCTTTTCAACACAATAATATTCAATTAAAAGTTTATGACTGGTTTTATATTAAGTCATTAGCGAATATAATAATTACTTTCATTTCTTAAAAACATCAGTTTTTATTTTAAAAAATTGTTTGTTAATTTTGGAATTATTTATATAGATCGCTAAAAACTTTCGAAACTATTATTAATCTTGTTTGTTGTTGTAATAAATATTAAAGTAAATAACCGGTTGTTCCAGTGACAATTTTCGTACAATGTATACAAGTTGCAGACGTTTTGCGTAAAATAATACACTAAAGTTAACAACAGTTGAAAACAAATAGGCAATTACATAGAATTACATTACATTTGGTTCATCCCAAGTTTTAGATTGTATTATTACCAAGTCCAAATGTAATGTAGTAATTTTGAGCATCACTGGTTTTATGTGTCATAGAATGAGACCATTAGACGGTTTACATAGAATAAACTACCGGATTTATTTTTCTTTTATTCGAATTTCATTAGTTTTAAACGAGGAAAAACAAATCGTTGCATTTGTTGAAACGTGGCTTGGTTTTATCTATTCGATACATTTCCTTCAACTTCGATGAATGAATTATATGAGGTGTGAAAAAACGACCAAACTTGTGCAAGTTTATTGTAATTTCTCCGAGTTTCCGGAAGAAACAGTGTTCATACTCAAAATGTTCAATTGAAAGCGAAACAGACAGCAATTATAAGGATGGCTGTTGTAATTGAAGTAAGCCTTTCCGCGGGTTCTAATTACAGCTGACTGGTTTCAATTAGCATAATTAGGTTGCTGCACGTTTCCTTATCACTAGTTTATTCTTTCTTGTCTTTTATTAATTCCATTTATATTTCTAGCACCCTCTTATATTAAAGTACATCTATTAATAATTTTAATACATGCATTAACCATGGCTGTATCTGCTGTAACTTTTACTACCACTGTCCGAAAATAGTTCTTACATTTTAATTCAATTTTTGTCTGAAACATTCTATTTTTTTATGTGAAAGTAAATTAAAAAAAACCGATGTGTGTACTTGTGTACGCGCGTTAGAAGTTATACTTCTTTGGCGTAACTAAATTAAATATAACTATGTGTTCTGTTGCGCACCTTGCGTTTGTGTATAGCTAAACTACTGCTTTCCAAATTACATGTTTCTGCGCCACCCTTAAAAAAAATCTAATCTTGGTGCTTTCCCACTGTAAGGGAGAAGGGGGTCAATTGAACCAAAAAATGTTCAAGAATTTTTTTTTTTTTGATGAATAAAACCAAAATAATAATTTTTTTTTCATGGAACAATAGTTTATTTTATCCATTATCATTTTCGACATGTGAATTAGTCAACAAATAATAAAAATTTTCAATAAATATTCAATTGTGCAACGGCGTCGAATGGTTCAATCGTCCCCCACGTGGGGGCAATTGAACCATTAGTCGGGGTCAATTGAACCAACAGTGCCTAACATAAAAACAAATATTTTCAATAAAGATATTATTATTTATTTAATCTTTAACCTTATATTACTTATTTTTGATAAAACTTATTATATTATATATCATGATAATCAACACTTTCACAAACTTTTATCGACAAAATTATTTTTTTTTGTTAGTTTTTTTAACTTTCTTTGGCTTTTCAGTTAAATTCATTTTTTTTTTGATCTTTTAACCCTTTGCACTCGTAAATATATTTTTTGTGATTACCCTGTACTCGGACTATTATTTTATCTACGTATTGTGGCGACTATACGGCGGCATACGAGCGCAACGGTAAAACTCATCTTGCCGCTCCTAAGGCGACAAACGAGTGCAAAGGGTTAATATCACTGATTTTCCTTTCAATTTCTAATTTTTCAGGAGTATCAGTATATATTGCAGTTTTGCCTCCTACACGACCCTTTCTAGTATTTTGACTAGGTGTAGCTTTGGGTAAAGGACATATTAGTGAGGGAGTAAGAATAACAGCTTCTTGTATTTGATTAGTTTTGTCGTGTAGAATACCGTTGTTGCCATCATTTGGAGACAATACGTTCAGCTGAAAATTATTTTGGCTGGAAGCTAAATTTTCTGTTGATTGAACATTACAACAACAAACGCTACATTTTTATTCCTGTGAATATTTTCATTTGTAAGCCGAGATGCGCGCGCAAGTCTGATGCTCACAATGGTTCAATCGCCCCCGAAATTGATGGTTCAATTGACCTCATATGACGATTTTGTAGTAATTAGTGTAAAATAAATTATTAAAAGAACTATTTTGCAAAGAATCGATAGAGAATTTATGTAATATGCATGTATAAAGACATAACAATTAAAATCTTGTCCTTAAAAATGAAAATAAAAATATTATAAAAAAATTTGTCGAGAGCTGAAAAACAACTTTGACATACTAAAAAACACGAAAACTCGATATTGAAAGATTAAATTATCATAATAATTTGAAATTTTGTGCAAACCAAGCTGTCGCATATTCGAAACCAATTTTGAGAGGACGACTCATTTTTTTGATTTTTAAAAGCCCACTGGTTCAATTGCTCCGTGGTTCAATTGACTCCCTTCTCCCCTACACCTATTCTGTGATTTACACGGTAGATAGTTACCTAAAAAAACGAATAATAGTTGTAAATTTTTTGTATGCATCCGTTTATTAAAAAAATACTATTTATGATATAATTATCTAAGAATGTATAACAAGACTCAGTTATAAGAACACCGGTTGTAATAACGTATCTTTTTAAAGAACGGCATTACTAGGCCCCGGCCGCTTTTATTGCAATATAATGTAGAAAAAATCCGGTTATAAGAATGTCGTTAATAAATAAAGTTTATATGAAAATATTAAGATTGAACTAATTTTTGCTTGTAATTTAAAAAAAAAAAAACATGAATATTACTAATTATTTTGATAAAATTATGTATCTACATTTAATTTTTGTTCACTTTACAGTTTTCTGAGGAACCTATCTTCACCGTGAAACGGGGTTTCGAAGTATTTTGGAAAAATTCCTTTTTGTGTGCATAAAAATAAAAAAAATTTTCGCTATTATCAGTGCCAATTCAACAAATTATCTTAAAAAATAACGAAAAATACACAGCTTATATAGCAAAAATGGATATTTTAAATAGTCTTCATTTTTGTGAACCGTCTAAACGCGAAATTGTGTAAAACAACTAGTGTGTAAATCGCGGAATAAATGATGTGTTTATTGTAGAGTTTGGTTAAAAGCCGAGTATGCAATTTGGACTCGGGAGAATGTGCACTTTTCGCTAAAATATGCACATTCGTCGTTTTATTTAGGTAGGTACATTTCTTTTTAATCCAAAAATTAATATAAACAAAGAGCCAGCGCCTCTTAGGTCAATTTTTGGCCTACCGAACGGAAAACTTACTGACCGGGCTCAAAATGTAGAGGGCAAAAAACTGATTAATCGTGTATAATTTTTTTTTTAAAGGTGCTTGGAACATGGAGTTTTAGCGACCTAAAAAAGGAGCTGTGCTTGAACGGTTGAATGAGTTTTTATCGCAATTTTAATTTTTTAATTGTCACCAATTACACAGGTCTGCAACAAAAAAGTTGTCTGGATGTTTTCAACTGATTTCTATGTATTTAAGTGTTCTAAACACTAAAAAAATACTCAAAAAATTCCAGAATGTCAGGTTATTTTGCAAAACGCAAAAGTTTATTATAAAAAAGTAGTTTTTTAAGCTAACTTGAAGTCATAAATAAATAGATACAATTTTATTTTGATTACTGTTTTTAAATGTATACAGGCTATAACTAACTAGCATTATTTTTTCAATAAATAACGCCTTGTGTGAGCTAAATTAACAAGCATAAACATGTTGTAACCTATCGTGCTCCGATAGTGTAGAAAGTAGTGCAATACAATTACTTGTTAACTCGTCATTGTTTTTATATATCTTGGTTCAATATAGTGCAACGTCGTCTCTGCAGAAGTGTGTGAATTTGTCTGACAGTTTCTGTTATATTTGTGGCGAATATGTGGTATTAAGATAAAAACTTGTTTAACATATATACCTAGATTGCTAGAAAACGTGACGTTCTGCAACAAAATGAAAATCGTTTTCGGATTCAGCGCACCCAAAAACATAAGAATTACGCAAAAAAACCAAAACAGCTCTCATTTTTTTTTGCAGACCTGTGTTATTTAAGCTAGATATTGATGAAAAAGGTTCTAAACGATCCGAAAATTTTTTATAAATTTTCTTTTTATTTGAACCTTCAGAAACTAATTCTGATAGGTCGATTTTCATTTGAGTTTTTCTCAATGTTCCCAAACTTTTTTTAAACATTTTTTCCACAAATCAATTTTATTTTTCATGCTCTTTCTAATGGCGCTAGTGAGTAATTTTTCCATCCACTCATTTGCATTTAGGCCAACTTTTGATCAAAAAGGCGCTGGCTCTTTAATAAATTCTAGGACATGCACATTTGAGCGAAAAGTGACACATTTCCGATTGAGGGAAGCAATTGAAGTGCGACGCTGAGCGGCGCGCTTTATTTTCCCGAGTGCGGAATGTACCACTTTGAGCTCTAATGTGCACACTTGGTTTTTAGCATAATTCACAATACATAACCCTAGGTGGGTGTGGTCAAAAGTACTGAACATTTTTTTTTTGTGTGCCAGTGTAATTTTTATTGCACACTATACGGTTACTATCCTGTCCTAATGCGCTTTTATTTTTATCCTTAATTGAAATCTTCTTTTTTACTTGTAACAATATTATATTATCATCATTGTTATCGGAATAAAATATCTATAAAAAAAAGTATATTTTAATAAATATAATCCTTTTAAAATAGAATGAAAAGTTGGCCTTGAAAGAGCCAGTGATAAAAAAAGCTGGCTTTTTCATTACACACTGCAGTCCGGCTCTTTCGAAACATATTCTCTCGAGAAACAATATCTCGAAAATTACTATAAAATCAAAGATTAGCCTGCAATATATATATGTTATTAGAAGGCCTAATACATCTATAAAATTATAATATCGTATAATCATATTACTATTAGTTTTGTACGTATAGACATCAAAAAACAAATAAAATGGTACTCAAAATTTACGATTTGACGACAAAATCTTCAATAGGTTTGTGGGCGACATCTGGCTAGTGTTACTATCTTAAAATAATAATACATGCACGATTCGTTTGAAAAATACCGCGTAAATGATAATGACTCTTTCAACACCTGGCTCTTTCATGCCACTTTTTCCCTACTGTTATACGCTATTATTTAAAGATGTTGGAAAAGTTTTAAGGGCATCATCTTCGCATTCAATGAAATCAATTAATTAAGCATTTCTTGCTAATTTTATTTTAGTTTTGTGTTATAATTTGTAGTTATTACAATATATATGTGATAAATGATAATGTACATTTCATTTTTAAACGATAGAAATATGTTATCTAAAGTTTTCTAATTTGTATCCCGATAGGCTTTGTTTATTCGTTCAATCAGTTTCTCAACATTCTATATTATTGATAACTGATATTGTATTGATTGAATTAACTTGATTTATATGCAATCAACCTATTATATGCAACAAATTAACTTACATAATATACCAGAATCATTTTTTACCTTAAATTGATATGTACCAACTATTTTTCGACAGAGGTAGTATTAATTATCCTAATTTTAAGAACAAATTTTAGATTTGATCATAAGTACGTCAAAATTACCCCCAAAGCACAAACACACAATTATGTATGGCATTTGATGTTTCCTGGCGGAACAGGTACTGCTGATTTAAATTGTAAATTTAGAATCAAATTAGCATTTTACTGCAAAATTATTTTTTTTGCATTAATTAATGTTTTGTACAGGCTAGACTAATTTAGAGGTTATCTCAATAGCTTTTGTAAATATCGAAAATTTGATTTGCATATTCCAAGCATCATTTTTTAAACAATATGTGTACAATCGGAAATGGAAATGTATTAAAAAAAATTATCGGTGCTTCGAAAATAACTTATAACTTGATTATTACTGAAAATTTCAAAAAATATTTAGAAATAGATGTTTTTTTCAAAAATCGCGAAAAGTTTCTTATGTTTTTTCATTAAATTATAAATGTTTTACGTAAATAATACTCTTATATTGTTAGTAAATTTTGTGAATTTAAAATATGATTGAACTTTCCAGGTTTTTCCTGTTGGTGTAATCGATTAATTTAGTTCTAACGGCACAAATAGCTGTATTTAATTGGCCATACTTTAATAAAGATATATTGCAGCAAAACCAACGATGTAATGTTATGTACAAAAGAACAATAGTTCTTCCCTAATCACCTTCAAAAATATCAAAAAATACATTCTATATTTTATAAAATATATGAACCATCTTACAATAGTACCTACTGTTTTCCCTGACTGTACTTGGTAAGCGTAAAGCTTCCCTACCACGCTTCCTGTCGATTTTTCTTCACTTCAATAGACAGTAAAAGAAAATGCATAAATCGATAGAAATTTTCTTAATTAAGATAAACTTTTCGGTTACTTCTCTTATTTTTTTTAAAGTAATTCTATAAACACTAATAATTAATTTATAGATTATCTTTTATAAGTTATATCGATGTTTTTGGATTTTTATTTCAAACAAATTAGATTAGATTTGAGCTTTGACTTGAAACTTTTAAAATACGAATTTGGTGTAACGTTATATATTGACATATTAACTTATCTCTAAACTTACATTTTTTGAGAAAGTCTGTATAAGAGCGAAGTACATTATTCTTTTGGAAGCCATTTGGTGTGACATGCACGTGTGAAGTTAGCAGCTTCCTTCCGCAGATATCACGTACGTGGCGTTTCAGAACTTTTCGCTGTTTTCAAACTTCGTTTTATTCGTGATGCACAAACTGGGTGTTAGAAAACTTGTGAGTAATGTTGTTCCTAGTTTGGTAAAATGTTCTTTTGTTCGACAAATGATGCAAGACTGACGTTGAATGACGATTACTTTGATGGTTTTTATAAAAATTATTGTAGGGTAATTTGTAACACAATAATGTTATTAACAATATTTTAAATAAACTGCGATACTTATTATTATTATTATACTTTATTATACATTCAAAATATTTTATTATATCTTATTGTTAGCGTATTGTGATATGTATATTAGACCAGTTCAAAAAAATCGTGCATTTTTTTTTCAAAACCCGCAGTGAAATATCTTCCTAGTCATGAAAAAAGAAGCCTGTGAAAACGGGAGCTCTTATTACTAATATTGAAAGGTCGCTCATCGTGAATTTCTACTTTACATTTAAATAACGTGGAAAAAAATTGTTTTAATTTTGGAATTTTATAACTCATTTTTGAATGTGCATATCGGGATGAGCGATACATATTTTTAAAGGAAATTGAACGCTCTAAATAAAATACCTCTTATGTTTTTTTCGTAAGTTTATTCCTCTAATAGTTATTCAAGTTTAAAATTCAACATGTAATCAATTTAACGTTTTTTTTCTTAAATTGTGATATAATAATAAAACTTATCTTCGAAAAAAATTATTTTACAATTTCTAAATTGTATAGTTAAAAGTTTCAAGTTTAACACGATTATATTAAGTTTATAAAATTTACGATTTTCACTTTAACTATCAAAACTACGAACAATGAAATGCTAATAACAACAATTAAATACCAATAACCCAACAATGACATCTTAATAAAAAGACGACACTTTAGGAACAGTCCATTTTTATTTATTGAAATAAAAAAAAACAAAATTTAAGATATCATTTTCTTAAATTGTAAAATATTTTTTTTCAAAGATAAGTTTTATTATTATATCACAATTTAAGAAAAATACGTTAAATTGATTACATGTTGAATTTTAAACTTGAATAACTATTAGAGGAGTGAACTTACGAAAAAAACATAGGAGACATTTTATTTAGAGCGTTCAATTTCCTTTAAAAATATGTATCGCTCATCCCGGTATGCACATTCAAAAATGAGTTATAAAATTCCAAAATTAAAACAATTTTTTTCCATGTTATTTAAATGTAAAGTAGAAATTCACGATGAGCGACCTTTCAATATTAGTAATAAGAGCTCCCGTTTTCACAGGCTTCTTTTTTCATGACTAGGAAGATATTTCACTGCGGGTTTTGAAAAAAAAATGGTCGATTTTTTTGAACTCGTCTAATGTATATGTAAGTGTATACTTATGCGTAAATAATTAAAATATATCTATTAATAATTAATTTTAATTTAATAATAAACACATTGATTCTAAAAATCGATGCGATTTATTTACATATTGGCAATTTTAATTAAACAGTTTTATACTTCGATGACATGGATAAGTAATTAAGTTATCCTAAAAGATCAACTACGATATTACAATATGACGAATAAAGTAGGTGTGCAGCGTTTATATACGCAGTCCCAAGATGTTAAGAAGATTGATAATTTCCTCAATTTTGCTCAGTAAAGCATGAAATGAAGGCAATTTCTTGGTAGCGTTGTACATAATCTCATAACAATTCAGGTCACATTGTAGCACCCTATTCTTGATTATCACACCCTTACGTTAAGACTATCTCCTGTACTTCTTTTTAACTATATGATCTTTAAAACAAATTTATATGCATTACTTTTTTTTTAAATTAAACAGTTAGTTGGTTTTTTAATCATACATATTTAAATTAATATTATCTGTAACGTACGTAAGTCTTGTATAAACATTCATCACGGTAATTATTTCTCTCGTAATAGTGAATTCGTAATTTAAAAAAAGAACAAAAGTTAAGCAAAAACCAGAAAATCGTTTCCAAGAAAACTTACTGACATAAACACCAATCTAGCATTTTATGTCCGTTGCTTAGTTCCATACAATTTATTCTATTAGCTTCATATTTTGCTTAAATTGTTAAATTTTTCATGTTTACTCCCAAAAGAAAACAAATTTTTTGCTACATTTGATATGGTTAAGTATGTTTGTGTATTGTACGATTTTTTTTGGTAGTATATGTAAGACGGTATTTACTACAGAATACAAAAACGTAGCACAACATTAATACTAAAAATGAAATTTTACAATTAAATTTAATTCTATACATATTAATATTTATTATTGGATTTGAGTAGAATTCAAATTATAATTTTTAACAGTGCAAAGCAGGTTAAGTAAAATTTAGTAATAAATTTTTATTACTGCCTTGTATTGCGAAAGTCATTGTTTAGTTTTATACAGTACTTTAAAACTTTAATCATTTTCTAATAAAATATAATTCTATCTAAACTGTACTTTTGGTTGATAACTGCTTACTAATATTGCAACAAATGTTTTTTTATATGCCTTAACTGAGTTGGGATAAGTTGTGTAGTAAAATTACCTTAGAATTTTGTGTAATTGTCCAAAACAAATACAGTAAAAATATTTTGTAGAATTACAATACCAGATTAATTATTCCAAAATTTTTAACAGTGTAGCTATTTTCAAATTTAAATTAGATAAAACATGCTTTTAGCAATCAGTGATTGGTAAATCTTATAGTTTTTTTTAACAATTGTATATACCTAACAGAAGTTCCCAATCTCTTTTGGTTTGCGGCTCCTTAAATAATCGGATATTTTCCGAGGCGCCCTTAATATATGGGTGGGGACGCCGTGATTGCGCACTAACTGTTTCAAAAGTTGCGGATTGGAAAGAAAACAATGAAAGACTCGAAAGTTGCTAAATTTTTGGAATCTTGTTAGCATACACGATTGTTGGCGCAAGAATTCGAAAATTGGAAATTCCAAGAAAATTTGCCGAATTGTTTAATTGAATATTTCTCGGCGCCCTTATGACGGCACCGCGGTCCGGGGAGTCGCGGCGCACATTTTGGGAATCACGGGTATATAACATAATAATGTGAATATTAAATTACGAATTTTTAATAAAACATTTTTTTAGGCATTTCAATTGGTTGGGTCACCACGATATTGGTAATTGGCCATATGAGGCCCGCGATCCGCGACTTTAACAATGCTTTTACTCAACTAAAATTCTTAAGACGAATCTTTTATATTATTCAAAAAATCAAATGCTACTTGAAACTTGTAATCCCAAAGTATTTAATAATAATTTAGTTTATTATATAGGTACGTATTGTTATATTTGAAAAGGACATATTGAATTAATAATCGTTAATATTTATACAAATAATTGATTAAATAATTAATATAAAATTATTCCTAAAATAACATTAATTTAACTTTCAAGTATTAAAAAAATAAATTGTACAAATATATGCATATGTAGCTAAATATATGTTATTAGACAATAACATTAAATTTCTTAAAATGGCTTTCACATTTTTTTAATATGTTATAAATACATATATACATATCTAGCGAACAAAATTTCAAAGACGTTTCTTGCTATTGACGTTGAAAATAGCTAAGCGATAAGTCTCAAAAACCTTAACGGTTTACGATGTTAAAGTCCTTCATCCTGAATCTTGTCGTTATGTGCAACTTCAATTGTATAGACAGCATATAAAAAGCTTTGAAAAAGTAATTTGCTTTGTTATTTTTTTGAACAGCGTTTTTATATTTGCGTTCACAAAATGTCTGTAATATGTTTTCTAAAGTGTTGTGTGTATTTTAAAACGTTATTTTTTTATTATCTAAATCAGTTGTATATGTTGAATTTCTATACTTATTGTAGTCAAAGGGAACTTTGAAAAACTAGAATTTTTATTTACAGATTCTGTGGCGTCAATATAAAGTAAATGACGATTTACGCGGTTCAAGAGTATGTTACTTGCATTCAAGTATTAAATTTATATAAATAATTTTTCAGTGAAAATGGTTAAACTTAAAACTTTATTTTTGTAGCCATTATAAATTATTACCTATCTATAGTGTTGTAATATTTAGAAATAAATATTGTAATCACCCTTTTCCAAAATTTATAAGGGTTGAATTTGACAGATCCAACCCGACATTAGGCAGTTAAACTTTCTATCTTACCGATATCGTCCTAAATAAATTGTGGAAAATATGTTGTGTATTTTATATCATTATCGTGTAGTATAAAAATAAAATATAAAACATAAACATGAAACGAACATTTTAAAAATTAAAAAAAAACATAAGAGGAGTCATTGATATTGAAGAGAACGTTTATAAATAAAGTTCATTCAACTATGTTTTTATAATAATTAGAATTAGAATTTTTGTTTAAAGTTTAAATTAAATTAAAAGCATATTGTAATTATTTTATTAATAAAATGTATTTTATTATTCGCCAAAAGACTGTTTAAATATAAAAATATCACTAACCCAAACCTCTTTTTAATACTCACATTTTGGTTAATTTTGACCCGCAGCCAAAAAAGGTTGACGACCTCTGTACTAGACTAATCCTGGGATAGTAAATAGAACGGAGTATTCTAATAAAAGCACGCATACAAATATACGCACTCTTACTCGATAAGCTTATGCGCACACTTAACTGTCCGAACGGAATTGATTTAAAATTACTCATTGCATCATTCCATAAAATTGTGTAATGTTACACATCAAAATAGATAAAATAACGTTTATGTGCGTATATAGTAAGGGAGTGTACCCGGTTATGAGACGGGTTTTGTTTATGAGCCAAAATTTTTTACTGGTTAAATAAAGTCGGGTGTTCTATTTATTGTTGGAAAGGTAATGAAAATACACAACTTTTATCCGCAGAAAGTTTTGTGATTCCATTAACACGCAAAATTTTATGACCAATTTTCTAAGTGACAGTTTTTTGACAAGAAAAAAATTTGTATCTAGGTATGAGTCACTTACAAAAATACATTAAAAATTGTAAAATATAAAGTAAAAACCTCATATCTATTTCAAAATTATAATTTTTATGCTTTCCATAATTTTTATTTATCACTTTTCTCTTCATAATCTTCGCAATGTTTGCATGTGTAGATGCATGCACACGTGTTTGCGCACTTCAAAAGAACTGGACGCTTGCAAATATTGCATTTGATGTTGTTAACAGCGTTCAATTTGTTCGGCAACAACTTTATACTAATAATGTTTTTGCTTTGGAACCCTTGGGTGGTGGTAATATGCTGTGTCTCATACCCGGACAATAGACGACATTTTAAGAATTTAAAAAAAAAATTGTTTTCCAACCACATATTGGCCTAATCCAATATTGGATCGTAAAATATGAGAAAAACACTAAATGCTATACGTTACACTTTCCTTTTGCAATTGATTTACATGAAAAAAATAACATTTTGAAAAAAATCAAAAACGTTTTTAACCTGCAATTTTACATATGATGTTTGCAGGTGATATAAGCAATGCGTCGATTCATTTCAGTGTTAGTACAAAAACTGACTGATGATCAAAGAAGTACTTGACAGTAATCAGATCGGCCATATTGACATTGCATAATGAAAATAATTGACTGTCTCATATCTGGAGCCTGTCTCATACCCGGGAACACTCCCCTACGTAATAAATATCGCAGTAAAAAATACGGAGGTTTTTAAATTAAAAATAAAAAATGTTAAAATAAGTACAGTAAAACCTCGATATAACGGTCTGATTGGGGGGAGGGAGTGTCCGTTAAAGCCGAAAGTCCGTTATATAAAAATAGGTTTATACTAGTATACTATCGATCTGGCTAGGTGCAGTATACGATCAGGACGGCATTATGTTTCAAATTCTAGTGCTAGACGTATGACATGATTATCATGGCCGCTAAAAATTGTTTGCATGCGGCGACACTTGAATTTAAACATGTATAATATTAACAGGACGTTTTTAATTTTTTTACATTTGACCAAATTTTGTGTCCGTTATATCCGAAGTCCGTTAAATAGTGGTCCGTTATATCGAGGTATTACTGTACTAGAGAGAGTTTCTGATCCATCTCAAATTTTAACGGTTTTTGAAATAATGAGCTTGTGCACACTTACGCGCTTCTCACTTTTGTCTGATATGACGCTGTGCGTTAATATTGGTTGTCAGAATAGAGAATTATTTTTTCGCGCTATAAAGTTACTCTTTTATTTTTTTTGTTTTGCCATCTTTTAATAAAGAATTAAGTATTTGTGTTAGAATTAATAAAAAATTGTCTGAATGAAAAAGTGAAACTTGGATTGGTGTGAAGGTTAATTTTTCTAATTTGTATTTATTTTTCTTTATTAAAATGACCAATTTTATATGTGTTTCAATACACTTTGTCACCTGAGTCAACTTATCTCGATACTAAGGAGTTGAAATACGAAGAGTCGTTGCCGTTTTTGTGAAATATTTTCTAGTTTTGAATTAATTTTACACATTTTTTTTGTCTAAATCAAATAGTGTATAGAACAGGGATGACCAACCTTCGGCTCGTGAGCCACATGCGGCTCTTTGAAGGATTATTTGTGGCTCTCGAAATTTTAAAGAATTTTCAAGTAAAATAAATGTGTTTATTTTTTAATATTTAAATTCAATACACATATTTTGTACTTGTATTTATATGTTTTCAATAAATATAATATCTGTAAAAAAAAATTTTTAATACGTTTTTTGCATATCTTTTAAATACATATTTAATTGCGGCTCGCGTAAAATTTCAAATTTTGAAAAATGGCTCGGACTATCAAGGAGCTTCGCCACCCCTGGTATAGAACAAGGTATCTAAACTAACAAGAATCATTTACATAGGATTTTTTTAAGTGAGATAAGTATACAAAATCATGTAAAATTTGTCCCAACGCTCCTTGATCTTTCCTATAAATAATTTTATTAACATTAATCTTAATCCATACATATCCACAAATGAAAATATAGTCACCTACATATAAAAATATGTGTTTGCATACTACCTTTAGTATGTGTAATAAAGAATATTGTACATATTGCATTTTCTTGTGACAGCAAATGATTATACACTATCAGGCATGATCGTCATCGATAGTTATATACTGTGGCTATACGAAGCGTATCGAATTCTTTATTGCACCTCTTGATTTGCATAAAAACGCATTCATACTGGTTCCAGCAATCGTCCAGAATTTTTACAGACAACGTTAATGATGTATTTCTCGTGTTTAAATAATTTACAGCAGCAAAAATACTTTTGGGCCTCAAGGCTATCGTTATAAATGCAAAACTATTAACACTGTAGGCATCCTACTATATTATGTAAATTGTTATGCTACAATATACCGCCTTGTCTTTCTTTCTTTATATACACATGCGATTTTATGTTTTTAACCATTTGTTGATGTGGCCAAGGTAACAGCAAATTATTTTATTTTTTGTTTGCATTTAATTATGTACCTATTCATTATTACTATTTTTTATATTTGCGTTATTTATATGTTAAGTTGTTTACTATAAAAATATATCAAAGCACAACACACATGTATAATTGAATTGTAACTAAATGTTTTGGTTTTATTTTATAAAATCGAATGCAATGTATTTACATAGCATACATATGCTCTTTGATCGTTGTTGAAATCCCTTATATTTGCCGAAAGTAGTAGTTTTTTAAACATGTGAGTCTAGACTCAAGCGTGGCGGCAATCAGAAAATGCACATTTAATTATATTAACATTTTCTTTTAAAGCTTTATAAAATTTTGTGTATTTAAAATAAAGTAATACAGGTTTTGTACTCCACATTCGCCATTTTGCAAAATAATTTTTTTTTTCTTAATTAAATACTTTAACAAACATGTTTATAAAATTTATTAGCTCACTCCATTCGTCGAAACTTACTTCAACAGTTGGATATTTAACTCGACTAATTCAATATTATTTGTATTGTCTTTGTCAAAATCTGAGATGTGGACTGGATCATAGGATTTAATTACAAAAAATTAGTACAAAAATATTGTTGCACTCTTTTAGACTTTTTCACTCACAATTTGATTTAATATATTTGTTACAACCCGCATTTAGATCGCGTTTAGAAACTACCAACACGTTTGTACGATAGATACCACAATTTTTATTAAGAAGTACGTACCTAAGATTCACTTGTATCTAAGCATGTTAATAGTAAAATTTATTATAAAACACAATTCATGGAGACGGGCTCCAGGTATGAGACAGTCAATTATTTTCATTATGGAATGTCAATATGGCCGATCTGAATACTGTCAAATATTTCTTTGGTCATCAGTCAGTTTTTGAGCTAACACTGAAATGAATCGACGCATTGCTTATATCACCTGCAAACATCGTATGTGAAATTGCATGGAGAAAACGTTTTTGATTTTAATTAAAGTGTTTTTTTTCATGTAAATCAAATGAAAAAGGAAAGTGTAATGTATAGCATTTAGTGTTTTTCTTATATTTTACGATACAATATTGGATTAGGTCAATATGTGGTTGGAAAACAATTTTTTTTTAATTATCAAAATGTCGTCATTGTTCAGGTATGAGACACAGCATATTACCACCACCCAAGGGTTCCAAAGCAAAAACATCATTAGTATAAAGTTGTTGCCGAACAAATTGAACGCTGTTAACAACATCAAATGCAATATTTGCAAGCGGCCAGTTCTTTTGAAGTGCGCAAACACGTGTGCAAGCATCTACACAAGCAAACATTGCGACGATTATGAAGAGGAAATTGATAAATAAAAATTATGGAAAACATAAAAAATTAAAAATTTGAAATAGATATGAGGTTTTCACTTTATATTTTACAATTTTTAATGTATTTTTGTAGGTGTCTCATACCTAGATACAAATTTTTTTCTTGTCAAAAAAAATGATGGTTAGAAAATTGATCATAAAATTTTGCATGTTAATGGAATCACAAAACTTTCTGCGGATAAAAGTTGTGTATTTTTATTACCTTTCCAACAGTGAATAGAACACCCGACTTTATTTAACCAGTAAAAAAACCCGTCTCATACCCGGGTACACTCCCTTACTATTATTTGTATGAATCTGCATACAAATGCAATAAAAAAAATAGCAAGTAACGTCTAATAGTAACTTAGAAACACAATAATTACGAGGTCTGGTTAGAAAATACTCGAACTTTATTATTAATTTTACAGATTATTGGACTTTGTTTCCTTTTGAAATGCTTTTCCCAACAGTGTTTCTATTTCGCGAAGTCGTCCTAAATTGCTTGATTTGAGATGACTTTTAAGGTGTGTGACGAATTTACTTTGATGCCATCAATACTATGAAAAAGCGTCTTTTAGCACCGATTTTAATTTCGGCTATAAGAAAAAATCACAAAAAGTCTAGTCTGGTAAATAAGTAGGCTGCGGAGGACAGTCATCTGATTTTTGGCACAAAACTGCAGAAATAACTAAGTTGAGTATACGGGCGTATTGTGATATACAAACCATCAGTTGTCGCGCCACAACTGTGGTCTCTTATTGCAAATTTTTTCAAAAGTTTAAACGTGTCCATGAAAGTTTTTCCCAATTTCACATAAAATTTTACCTTGTATCGTTGCTCCAGATAATCCCACATTTGAAAAATCGCCACTTACACTTAAACACGTTGCACTGAAATAGCAATATGATGAAAACTAAACGAGATATCAACAATTCAAAAAGATGTAGTTACAAGAGGTATTACGCGCAAAGGAGTGCTTTTCAACCTTATACCTATAACTTGATTTCTCCGTTGGCGCGTAATTCAAATTCTTGGGTTATTTTCTCAACATCCCTCGTATAAGAAATGTGCAGTTAGCCTGCAAATATTTCAATTTAGATCAACCACGTATTATTTTTTATATTTTTACAACGTTGATTTAGATAGTTAAGCGAGTAATAACTATGTACCTACATACTTATTCGTGTAATTAATGAAAATTGCTGTTTTATCAACGTAAGAATTGTATTTTTGCAACTGCTTATTAACAATCATTTGACATCAATCTTATAATTAGATAAAATTGGTACTTACTACTGTTATGTTAGGTAATATATTTAAATATCAATTAACAGTATTTTCTGTAGTTGGTCAGTTTAATTTCTTGTAATGTATGGTAATATTTTGTAGCGCTCATCTTAATCATACCGGCAGACATAAAAATAGCCTATAAATTTAATCGAACTTTTTAATGATGAAAATTGCCTGCATGTATAAATCATTAATGTCACGTAAAAGAATTAGTTTACAACGCTTGGAAGATGTACAGATCGTGTTGATGTACCGGTTTCTGAAACAAACTTTAGAAAACGTTATGACGGTTTTTGTAATTTTAATATGTTATAACATTTATAATAATTACCTAATTTTCAAACTATTAGCTAAAATTTGTTTTAATTACATTAACGCATACAAAATTTTATACATTAGATGTTTTATCTCAAATTGTTTGCATAAAATCGATCCAATACTGAGGACTTTTATTGGTGGATTTTACCCTGACGAACATATTTGAATATTCATGGCCGTAGACAGAAATTTTGTTTGGAAGGGTTCAAGGTATTCGATAAATTACACATTTAATAACTTTATTAATTGTTCTTATTAAATTTTTTTTTTAATATTAGGCTAAGCTTGCCCAATGCATAAAAGACTGGCCATGCCTATGTGATATTTATTTAATATCAAAAATTTCTCAATTATTTTCATAAAATGAGTAAAGTAGCCAATATTTAATTTAAAAATAACACTATTTTTACTTCTAAACACCTAATGTTCCCCAAAGTTAAATTAAACCTTAGAGGAATTTAACAAAGTTATGTTAGAATCATTTTATTCCTATAAGCAAATACATTTTATAGATATTGCAGAGTAAAGATACTGTGAAAAAAGGTGGTATACGAAAATATTAAAACTTTACTATGTTGCAAAAATTTATATTGAATTTTAAAAATGCGAAAACGATAGAAATATGGTGCGGGTTGGTTTGAGAATGCATGTAACTGACATATGCTTTGTGACACAATGCGTATTTCCAGTCCCCTGTGATTCGGTCATTCTGAATTCCGGTTCCGAACGTCATTTACATAAAAAATATTTCCGATATCAATGATACATAAAAGAGCCGTTCCCCATGTGTTGCCGCATCGTCTTCGTACGGTTCATAATGTGAAAGGAATAAGAATATAGTATAATATGGCAGATGCGAAGCGAAAATGTTTATGCATCTTCTCTCATAAAATGAAAATATACATAGCGACCCAGTATGCAACGAAAGGTGCTCATAAAAAATCTATAAAAGGCTTGTACAGCTAATAATAAAAGTTTAACTTATTTGTTTCTCCTCTTAGAGGCTTTTAAATGCCAATAAAATTGGATGAAGTAGATGATAGCTACATCTTTAAGGATTTCATTGTAATTA
Source organism: Sinopyrophorus schimmeli (assembly GCA_036325965.1). NCBI lineage: Eukaryota > Metazoa > Arthropoda > Insecta > Coleoptera > Elateridae > Sinopyrophorus > Sinopyrophorus schimmeli. The sequence continues at coordinate 10,301,954 of JARFIZ010000314.1, read as the reverse complement.
ACAGTACGATTTCGTTACAATAATAAAATCACATTTACAAGATTTCGTTGTTTCAGATCTGAATTTATTTAGTACGCTGTATATTACAGGGGGAAATTTAGTGAAGTGGTCGCTAACATCATTTAGTGATAGCACTTTAAGAAGAAGAATATTACATACAAAGTGTTTTACAACAGTTTCTCAAAAATTGTTTTCGTAACCCATATGTATTTCTTTTCTTTTTATTGTAATTAAATGAACATGCTGTTAAAGGATTCGTTTAAAAATTTAATTTTAAAATAATCGAACCACATTTTCTTTGAGGTTAACAATTGATCTTATAATATGAACTTACGAAGTGAAAATTTTTTTTCAGTGATAACTGTATAGTGTATTGTGTTTAATTAAATAAATACCTACTTTTTTGAAACAAATACTTTTAATTTATTATTGCAATTTGTTCAACAACAGTCGTATTGCATAAATTCGGTTTAGTAATTACCAGATAGATGTTTACGAAAAGACACTTATTAAGCTCTATGTTAACTTTTTATTTAAGTAAATATATGGAAAAGTTCTTCGTACTTAATTTACTTCACTAAATGAGTTAAGAGTTTGCAGAAAGTTCGTTTACAGAGCTAATTTAGTTAAAGGCAATAATAAATTGGTTTACAAGAGTTCGCGTCACTTCTTAGTAAAATTAATTTTATAGAAGTATTTCCTCTAAATTAAAAAATACTAGTATTTCAGCCTCATAAAGTCAAAAGCAAATGTCCTTTATTAATACTTTAGAAATACAATCATCATATATTTAAATTAATGAATACTCAGCTGATTACTTGGCAAATATTTAATTTTCCAATTTAAGTAATAAATGTGGATTTTATTTAAAAATGATTGAAGTTTGTATATAAAAATTTGATTTAATTTTGTTGATTTGTGATGAAATTAAATTAATAATTCTTTTTATGATTTACTATATTATTTTTTGAATTGATGCTTTAAAATGTATTTTTTTGTAGTTTTCATCATCGGTTACTGAAAAATCCATATATTTTATTGGAAAAATACTAAAATTAATAAATAGATTTCTTACAAAACTAGTAGTTAGAAATATATTTTATGTTAGACGATATTTAAGGTAATTTCATATCTTACAAGTGTAATAAATTTCTAAAAAGCCCAAAGAAATAAGTAATGGGTCATGGAAATCCGAAAGGCGTCGAAAATACATAACAAATGGTTTAATAAACGATGTATAATAACATGATCTTTCATAATGACGGCTGTTTACATCGTATTTCAATTGCCTACCTACATGAAGATGTAGTTTAACCTTCGACCCACATTTATAACGTGAAATAAATCAAAGGGACTTCTACAGTTCAAGGGGACAATTTATAATTAAGTATTAAAAGAATTACGAATACTATATATACTAAAAACAATTTGATCACAATTAACGTTTAGAAAGTTAATTTTCAAGCATTAGATTGTATTTATGCATATTTATGAGTTCGGCATGTAAAAAGCAGTTTAAGTTAATTACTTGGACTAATAACGGTCTTTTGATCTTGATTTAATATGGCGGCTATTCTGTAAGACTTGTTACTGTTACATTCTTCATTTTATCTTAAATCTTATATCATATAATTTATTAGGTAATGTTTTATTTCAGTTTTTATACTTAAGATAATAATGTCATAATTACTAGAATGATTCTTTATATTAAATGAACCTACTAAAATTAGATTTTGGAAAAAAACTTGTACTACTCTAAAAAAATATATTTACATACATATATCTATGTACCAATTATTGTACTACACAATTATTTTGAGAAGTACACGGAGAAAAAAATATCCTTATAATAAGCATACGTATCCTTATTATAGCTATCCGTTGGATAGTTATCTTTCACAAGGATACGCCGTATAGCTAATTTAGCTATCTAGTGAATCCTTATTGCGGATCGTTATAGTAACGATCCGTATTACTGTTTTAGACATTCAAAAGATTCTTGTCATAGTGATTTAACGGATATGCACGGAGAACAAAACATCGTTATAATAACCATACGTATCCCTATTATAGCTATTCAAATCCTCAAATTAACTATCCAGTTACCTACACGACGGATACTGCACACGTTCACGAGAGCTTTTCGTTTGAACGCTTGAAACAAATAAACGAATCCTTATTATAAGTATACTACGTAAAGCTGTTTTGATTATACTATGGATTGTCAAATTGACTTATAAATATCGTTAAATTAGACATTCGAATCCTTGTCAGAACAATACGTCAATTGGGTATACGTTAGATAGTTATATTAAGGATATTTTTTTCTCCGTGTAGATAAAACAATATATTATATAAAACCCTAGCAGATATCTATAAAAAGATTTTATTTGATGTACAGGGTGGTTTATTTTTTAGATATTTGCAGAACAACTCATAGCTAATAAATATAAATATCGGAAATCTGGTATACACGATTATTATTTTTGTTATTTTAATAAAAATCGACATTTTAATAAACATAAAAAACGCCATCAATGAAAAAAAAACTATGCTTAAAGAATTATAGGCAGGTGTACAAAAAACAGAGGCAGTACAGTAAAACCTTGATATAACAGACTAATTGGGGGGAGGGGGTGTCCGTTAAAGCCGAAAGTCCGTTATATAAAAATATTTTTAAAATAAATCAAAAACCTTTTTTTTTTGAAAAAACACTATTTAGATATAACTATAACCTACGCTAAATACTAATGTACTATCGCTCCGCCTAGGTGCAGTCTACGAGCAGGACGTTATTATGTCTCAAATTCTAGTGCTAGACGTGTGACGTGAGTATCATGGCCGCTAAAAATTAGATGCATGCGGCAACACTTGAATTTAAGCATGTATAATATTAATAAGACGTTTTCAATTCTTTTACATTTGACCGGATTTTTGTCCGTTATATCCGAAGTCCGTTAAATAGAGGTCCTTGATATCGAGGTTTTACTGTATTGTTAAAGGTAAATTAATAAAAAATTATGTTTTTAATAAAGGTTGTCCAAAAATATTTCAAAATCAAATTAAATGCCAAATTGTAAGTGATTGACTTAGTAATTTTAACCAAATGAAGCTACAAAAGAGAGAATAAAGATTTATGTTTTCCTACGTATGTAAAAATCATGTGTTTAATAGTTTTTAAAAAGTTTAGTAAACAATTTTAATGTTTTTACAAAGTATTTGTTTTGATAATGTTTTTTAATAGAATTTATTTTGTTTATAGGTATCCAATTTATAGCTACAACACTTTGGACTATTGGCGATAATCCGAAAACCGGCACTTAAACATAAACCTTTGAATGTGATATTAAATAAATTTTGTTCTTATACACACACTGGCGTACAAGGTGATATGTCTAAAGTGATGAACGATTTTACATGTTAATTTTAATGAGCATAAATCGTCTTTCCTATAAATAGAATAATCGTTTTGTTTTCCATATTAATTTCAGGAAATCGTGCTAGACCGTGTTTAAGTACTCCACTAACAGGGTTGGCACTAAACACTTCGGCATCCTGAATAAATTTATATTCTAGATGGTCAATGGCTGGTTAGTTAACTTGAACATATTGCAGTTTGCGCGAATATCTAATACATTCTAATAGCATTAAAAGTAATGCAAATAATATAGTTTACTAAATACACCTGTACTACAAGGTATATCTATGTTACATTGTTAAAATTGTGTAATTAACAGTTTCATTGCTTTAATTAGAACAAGTTAGGTTTATAACTATTGATATAATTAGTGTATTGATGGTTATTGTATATATAAAGTTTAATACAACACGGTTTTATGATAAAACGGTGCAAAAATTAAGACAAGCCTTCTACTCCAAGGTTTTTACATAGCACGCTTTCAAAACTCTTTCAAAATCTCTGATATTCATTATTTGGCTTTTTTGACCGCGAGATCGACGTGTGCACGGAAGTTCAAGCGTTGATTGAAAAATTTGATATTGATTAATTTATTGACAAGGCCTTTGTGCCAGACTTTATGAAACACGGCGAAAAGGCCCAGGAACATGGACCCAATTATTCCGGTGGCAAATGAACTTCACAATCCTAAGAAGTTTGTCAGGGCAGGAGTGCTTTGCGCGAAAGCTAAACCGCTCATCTGGGATAAAACTTAGCGCGTCAACTTTTTTCAAGAGTCTTTTAAAGATTATGGGTTCACAAATTTTTGAGATGCCGTAGAGCAGACTGATGTGCCGATAGTTTTGAAGACACCGGCAGTCCTTATCTGGTTTGGGAACGAATATTACGTTGACCGTATTCCTGTTGGACGAAAAGTGTCGTAGCTGGAAAACGGTATTGAAAATATTTACTAACCCGACGGTAGGTATACGCGGGGACTTTTCAGTGCAAGATCCGAAATTTCGCCGAGGTCGGGTGATTTCCGTTTGTGGAAAAGACGTATAATTTGTTTGACCTCTTGGGCCATTGTGCGGTAGTTGCTGAAATAGAAAAAAGAGTAGTATTTATAGGAAGAAGATTTTATCACAGACAAAAGATCTCACACTTTGGAGGAAAGACTGCGGAGTGTTGAAAGTACGGATTTGGATTCTAACGGTACCGCCTGTAATGAATGGTTGCCGCCCTACTGCATTTATCAAAAGAAAAGATTGAAAATGTATTTTGCTAAATAGAAGGTAATTGTTTCAGTATTTAGGAAACAGCATGCGGAGTATAGAGTATGGAAAACGCTTTATAGCGTCAGTTCCCACAATACTTAGCTATATTAACTTGTTTTTTAATGGCATATCTGTTTCTAACTAAGCAATTTGATGAAACTTTTTGTAGTATGTGTTTTCTGCACTTATTTCGTATATTCATTTTTAATATTGTGCAATCTGTAGTGTTTCACAATTATCTACAATATGTCCAAAATTAACCAAATTTAGAAATACACAGTAAGTTCTCTCTTTTTATCGTAAGAACTCATATCTTTGTATCGTTTGCGTTGGTATTTGTTTATTGAAATATTTTCTAATATGTTACTTAAACGCCGTGCAAAAATCTTATCGGTCCTAAGAACGCCTTTACATGTCCGATCGAACTACACCCGACCTTCTGCTGGCCGATAGTTAAATGCTGTGTAAACTTGTCGGTCTCCGAACTTGGCTTGTCCGACTGTTGGAAACAAATTCCATGCGACCGAACTCCATTTTCTAGATCTAGTCGTGTCGTGTAGCGTTATCCGCCCGACAGAGAGCTCAACTTGTTTTATAGTTCAACACAATATGTTGCAAATTACATCAAAACTGACCAATGAAAGAGAGATGGTGATAAAGTTATTGGAGACTTATTGGGACATACAAAATGAACATTAAAACAGGAACAGCCGCAATACCTGTTTGAAATTGCTGTTAAAAATCTATCAAAAACAGGCCTCGTTTATAAGCAGGGAGTTTTCAAATCAATGGAAAATAATTCCTTCAACAATATGACGTGAGTAAACTTCTTTCTGTCTTGCAGCTATTTCTTTGTCTATATTTCTTGTGTTTGGCGCTTCTTATCATCCATTATCAGAACATATAAACATAAATAAACTTTTTATTATTTGGACATCTTACTTCATATAAACTGCTCTAGTTAAAGGAGGGTTGGAAAGGAGATGATTGCAGTTTGGGCGTCTGGTTTGGTCAGCTCGTGTGCTCCGCACAACGACGATTTCAAGGTTTGTAAGTATGGGTAGTCCGGTCCTTCGTGTGTAGGGTCCATAAAGCCCCTCTCGATGCCCAATAGACCCGTAAAACCAATCAGTACGACGACAGGAACAATCAAAGGCTATGCTGTAGTCAGTCGATTCTTACTTCCGTCAACAATAATTGAGCACTATTTTTTTCTATATTGATCTTTTGTTTTCCCGTAGTACTATTACATAACAATTAACAGAAGTAGGTTTGTATGTTAGACGCTTTACGCAGAATCCTTGGATTTCTGAGAACACAACTGTTGGGACTTGGGTTTGCTAGAGTACAACTTCAGTGTACTTTGATTTTTGTAAATTTACTTTAGATTTTCCAATAAAAGTTGATTTTTGTAACATTTTCATTTTTTTTCATTATAAAATATTATTTAGGTGTTCTAATTATAACTTTGCATTGTTTACATTCTTTCACCATTGTTTTTAGATACATATTTCTGCCTAGAAGTTCATGGATATAAGTAAACTTCCTCTCAGGACAATAGCAAACTTTAATTTAAAAAAAAATTTTTTTTTGAACCTTTTAAAAATTAAGTGTTTATATCATCTATTAATACCCTTGAGATTATATATAAATAATTATACAATTTATTCTCTATTATAAAAAGAACTATAACACTACACTAAGGGAAAAAATTAAAGGGTCAAAAAAGTTTCCGATATTTTATAGTGTTTATGACAGGCTGTATTTCCGTGAAAAAGGGTCATATCTAAAATTAAAAAATATCATTTTGAAGCTCCAAGATTCTAGTTTTCAGATATTTTATTGAAAAATTTTTAGGAGCCACTGTTATCATGCAATATTAAGCAATGGCGCGCAAGAAAAATTTTGCAAATTTTCTTTTTTTTCGTTGAGTCTTCACGGACTTACAAATTTTTTTTAGCTAAACCATTATATGCAGCAGATAGCTTGTTTATTCAGCTTTAAGTTTTTTTTTTAAAACCTTGATACGATTTTTTTCCATCGAAATACAAGACGTTAAATAGAAAGGATCGTTTTGTATTCCATCATTGATATCTCAGTAACCAATAGTCGTACGGGAAATTGCAAAACAGTTTTGGAAACTAGAATAAACGCCCTATAAGGAACTGCTATAACTTTTAAGAAAATTTTTTCAATCTTTAACATAAATTTGAAAACACATGAAAAAAAAGTATTTTTTGGATTTCTAGAAAATTGACGGCTAAGTTACAAATATTTATGAAATGAGAAATGTTGAGCGTGACTTTTATAGCTGAATATACTCTAAAAAACTCTGTGAAGTTACAATTCGATCTACCAAACCTTTCCTATTGTTTTAGAGTCAAACTTTTGAAAAAAATTAAAGGGTCACGTTTCTTGTCGCTAAAAAATTTCTAATGATAATTAAAATGAAAAATAAACATTTCTATTGCAAAAAACATTTAAATTAATGCAAGAAAAAAATTTATTTTTTTTAAATTAAAAAAAAATTTTTTTTTAATTTTAATTTTTTTGAAAAAGCTTTTTTATTTTTAAAAAAACAATGTTCAATCGTTTCTAGTTCGATTACCATTTCTTTACCGCCGTCAAGGTATGAATCGTAAATCCGCCCGCGCAACCTCCACGTACTACGCCTTGGGTAACACTAATGCTGGCGGTAAAAAAATCGTAATCGAACTAAAAACGGTTGGACATTGTTTTTTTAAAAATAATAAATCTTTTACAAAAAAAAATTCAAAAATTTTTAATTAAAAAATTTTTTTTTTTGCATTAATTTAAATGGTTTTTGCATTAGAAATGTTTATTTTCCATTTTAATTGTCATTAGAAATTTTTTAGCGACAAGAAACGTGACCGTTTAATTCTGTTCAAAAGTTTGACTGTGTAAAACAATAGGAAAGGTTTGGTAGATCAAATTGTAACTTCAAAGAGTTTTTTAGAGTATATTCAGCTATAAAAGTCACGCTCAACATATCTCATTTCATAAATATTTGTAACTTAGCCGTCAATTTCCTAGAAATCCAAAACATACTCTTTTTTTCATGTGTTTTCAAATTTATGTTAAAGATTGACAAAAAAATTTTTCTTAAAAGTCATAGCAGTTTCTGATAGGGCGGTTATTCCAGTTTCCAAAACTGTTTTGCAATTTCCCTTACAATTATTGGTTACTGAGATGTCAATGATGGAATACAAAAGGATCCTTTCTATTTAACGTCCTGTATTTCGATGAAAAAAAATCGTATCAAGGTTTTAAAAAAAGAAACTTGAAGCTGAATAAACAAGATATCTGCTACATATATAGGTTTAGCTAAAAAAAAAATTGTAAGTCCGTGAAGACTCAAAGAAAAACAAGAAAATTTGCAAAATTTTTCTTGCGCGCCATTGCTTAAGATTGCATGATAACAGTGGCTCCTAAAAATTTTTGAATAAAAGATCTGAAAACTAGAATCTTGGAGCTTCAAAATGATTTTTTTTAATTTTAGATACGACCATTTTTCACGAAATACGGCCTGTCAAAGAACACCATAAAATATCGGAAATTTTTTTGACCCTTTAATTTTTTCCCTTAGTGTATTTAGAAAAAATTTGAAAAAATGGGTCAAAGTAGCCCGCAGTTATGATACCTAAAATTCACTTCTAGCATTGTGAACACCGGGTTTGAATCAAAGAAGGTTTGGGTTAAAAATGCTGTAAATATTAAAATTGTACTAATACACGTGAAAAATTTGTTGTTTAACGAGAAGGTGTTAGCGTATATTACAAAACAAATAGTAAGTACATTTTTGAACAGAAATATACATCACCATTATACCTAAAATTTATATTTTAATATACCTAAATAGTTTGTTAAAGGTGCATCAGAGTTGCAGTTTACAAGGAAAGGAGAGGGGTTTTTATAATTTAGGACAAGTTCTATTGCAGGGTTTATTTTAAAGAGGTTACATTCAGGTGACTAAATAACTTTTGTTCTGTTCTTTACTAAAAAGGACCAACAAAAATTGCCTAATCCTATAAATAGGTTTCTATATATTTCTCAAAACAATATAGGCGTCGACATTTTAAGAGTAAAATGAAATTGTAACTATTATATAGGTAGGTACTGCTCATTTCCTATACTTAAATGTTTCCAATATGATTTAAAAAAATATTGTGAAAGACAAATTTTTATTCAGACTTGTACTTTTTGTAGTTTTATAAGTTACGTAGATACATAAAATTTTCAATAAACTCTATAACTATAATTTTTATATGTGTTTATAGCTAAGATAACATTCAGGCATTGTAGCTTAAAAGTTAACTTTTAGAATTTGATAATAATTTTATATTTATGATGTTTGACTGCATATCATGATTTGTTACACCTACAGCACCTCCTCTAATTTGCACTTGTTGTTTATGTTACAAATTCCTTTCATTGTTTAGTTAAATAACCTGTTAATTTCATGTAAATTGTCCGACTTTGTCCATTAGCTAAAGCTTACTACCCCTGTAGCCTTGAAATGGGAGTTATTTACGTGGATAATAGTGCAATTAACGTGAAAGGGAAGAGAATAGGGATAATAACATCGTTCAATTTTAAATTTACACCCTGTAGAATTAGTTTTATGTTTTTTTTAAAATATTATTGTGGTTACATCAAAACAACCATCGGTTCCCTATAAAATATTTATTCTGGATGAAAATTTAAATACGGAGGAGTAAACCATCAATGCTGCTTAGTGATGCAGCACTGGCCTTCCCGGAAATAATTAGTTTACAGAATGAGGATCAACCATTCCATTAAACCCGTGTTCTGGATTACAGAACGTCAGTAATCCTGTGATTCTATCGTAAATTCAGTTTTATCGCGACAACTTGCATTATTACGTCAGTCATTGTTTAATTGTAATGTATTTTTTACATAACAATTTTTTAGAATAGAAATACTAATCAACTTTCACAAATGAATTTCTATATTTTAAAAATTTCCAATGAATATGATTAATATAAATTATTAATAATAATTAAGTAATAATAATTGATTGTATGGTATACAAAAAAACTCACATATACGAAGATGACAGGGAACGTAAAATTGTTCGTATAAGTAAATAATTTCTTTAACTAAATAGTTGCTTATTTGTCTATCTTTCTTTGTACGTGTAACTGAATAACATGTATATTAGGGGTCCATACTTTCCTTCGTATAACTGAATGATTTGTATGGTATAAATGGGTTTTGTATAAATGAGGTTTTACTGTATGTAGTAAATGCGTGTTAAATTCATTAAAAGTTAAATTACCAAGGTTTAAGTTTACACGGAACATCAAAAAAAAATCATTTTCGTAATTTTTGAACGACTTCAATCTTTTGTGGGATTTTGCACAGGCTCTGGCCTCCAAAATAAACCACATGCTGTAGAACATCGGATTGAGATCCAGCGAGTAAGGCGGTTATTCCGCACATGTAATAAGCATGGAAAATATGCCTTGTAATATTCCTGAGTTGTATTAGCCTTGTGTGCCGAAACAGAATCTTGTCGGAAAATCCAGTCTTGCAGCCGAAGTGACGCTGGGTTTAGAGAAGTAATATATTGACCTCGAAAATGATCCTACGACACACTTCTTGATTAATTTTTACCACTTGATCCACGAAAACAAGGAAGCCTTGCCGATGGTGCAAATTGCGTCCCAAACCATGACGGATTACGGTTTTTAGCGGTGTTCGACTATAGCAGACGTATCGAAAAGGACTTAGCGGTATAAGAAAAAATGGTCTCCAATTCGTTTCAAACTTGGTGTAATTATATTGTTACATAAGCAGAATATACACAAAAAAAAACTTTTAAAAATATTTTGAGATAAAAAAGTATTAGTAATTTTTTGGTCAAAAAAAAGTTATAATAACTTTTGAAAAAAATCTCACTAAGGCACGTTTTAATACTATTCTTTCAGACGTCTAGTTCAAATGCATGACCCATAGTAATATTACAAGTGATTTTAAAGCAATTGGTTTGTATCCCTGGAATCCCGAAGCTATTCCAGAGGAAACCTTTGCCCCATCTGTATTGACAGAAGCTCCAGCGCCTCTTGCACTTGATAGTATCGACAAAGAAAATTTACAACCTCCTGATTGCCCCAGGCCAACGACTTTAGAACGGTGTAGTAAAACTTTAGCCGAAGTGCCGTCAGAATCAATATCAACAGAAAGAATTGGGCGTACCCTAATCAGACCTACTGGAAGATTTTGCAGCACGATTAACTATAATTCTAGTTTGGATGGTGATGAAGACTCAATTTCAACAGCTTATGCCCACGCCGGTTAAAGCCACGGAAAATAAAACATTTAAAAAAAGCCATTAATTATAAAGGACCTTCAGTCACACAAAACCTGCTTGACAAAAATAGTGAAGAACAGAAAAAAATGAAGAGTTCAACCACAAAGAAAAAGAAGACCACAAGAAATTTATTGTCACGGCTGTGAAGAGGGGAAAATAACCAATATAAAGCAATGCACTAAATGCGGCAAATAGTGTCATGAGGAGTGCGTCAATTCGTTAGTAGATTATACTAATGATTTTGACTGCCCTAATGACTGATAGGAGAGGCAATTTATAATTTTTTTAAGAATTTTAGGCCCAGTAGCTGCATTCATGTGTTTATTAAACTTAGTTACCAAATATATTATGTACAGTTTGATTACTTAAATGTTTTAAATCTCTGGGCTAATCGCAAGGTTTTCAAAAATGTTAATTAATGTTAACATTAATTAACATATTAATTAACATTTAATTAACATTTTGTCTATGGTGAAAGTTGCCATTTTTTCATTATATTTCATAGTAAATCAATTTTAAAAACGATTACTATTAAAATCTGTTGATTAATTCGATGTTTTTCATTGAAATTCCAATCTATCTTAGCTAGGTCTTATTACCCGCAGGTACCTTATATTGTTTGAACGTACTAGTAAACGAAACTGTGCGCAATTGATACAAATATTAAAACTTTTGATGGGGACGTTTGAAACCAATTTATTATGTACTTAAAAAAGTACCTAAGCCAGACCTTTTCATCATCGTTGGCTATCTATTTCTGCATTTCAATAGCTTTCTAGTGTTTACATACTGCGTTAAACGTGGCACGATAAATCAAAATGAAAATCCACCCCAAAGCGCTTATATTGGCAACAGAGTTTGCTGAAGTGACAGATATTTATTAGTGCGTGTGTCGAGTAAATTTCTCTTATTTACCAAACTATACGAAGTGACGGCTTGGTGTGTCAAATAAAACGAATCCCCGGTGCAATAATGTTGGGGTTAGTTCGCTACGCTTGCACCCACGTTCATGTCAGTTATTATTGCTGCACTATCGTTTCCTCCTTTCATTCATTATGTATATATATATATATTTATTTACAGTCTGCCAACATATGCCTAGGCAATAAGTAATTTAATTGGTTTATAGAAGGTTTTATATATATTTTTTATTTTGTTGTAGTTAAAAAAATAAGATGATCTATTGGCACTGGAGCGTTAGTCAGATTTGAAATTTAAAACGACTAATTAGAATACAACAATATGTACGTATTTTACAAGTACTTACTGCACTGATAAAAATAATGATTTTTTACCAAATACGCCATGTATTTAGCCTGTACGGATTTGGATCAATTGAAAGTCGATTGAGTCAAAAATACAGTATTCGAGACAATTACATTGAAAAATTTGAGCAGAGGTAGGTAGGGGAACACGGGGGAATCGGAGCCACGGGGTAATGAGAACTACTCTAGTTTACGTGCATCTAAACAAGTTAGAGCTTGTTGGGTTTTGACGTAATATAGAAGGACGCGGAAGTATTACGTGTGACTTGTCGCACATTATTTATTTGATTTTTGGTGCAGAAACAGACCGCAGATCGAATTTTCGGGCAATCGATCTAAGTTTTTATGATATTCAAATATGAATTGCGAGTATTAAAATTATTTTATTATAATTATTGCCTTTTTTAACCTGTAGGTTTATCATTAAAAATTAGATAAAAGGTTAATTTTTGTAAATAACCAATTGTATTTTGAAAATAATACGAAAACTTAAAATGAAGTTTTGGGGTAATGGGAGTCGCATGGCTCTCAGTAAACTAACTGTGTTTTCATGTTTCTAAAGATAATATAATTATGTTTCCTATGAGAATAGGTTTAGGTTTTAAACACATAAAAAAAATGGTATAAGTATATATTTTATTACATATTTTTATTCTGGTTACCATTGCCCCGGTGGATCTCATTACCCCTTACTCCGGTTCTAATTACCCCTTACTCCGGTTCTAATTACCCCTAACTCTGGTTCTCATTACCCCATACTCTTGGGCAATGGGAGCCAATATTACTTTTTAAAAAACTGAGAATAATTATCTTTGTTTGGTATGTTTTTGAATTTCTATGTTTATAGCATAAACTTGATTAGTTACACTATAATAAAAAGCAAAAACCATATTAAAAAATGATTTTTGTTAAAAGTTATTGGAATTTTATGTTAATTGGCGCCAATTCCCCCGTGTTCCCCTACCTAAACCTAAGTCGTACCGTATTTCGCCGTATCTAAATAAGTGGCGTATTTGACTTAACGGAAACCAAGTTGAGGCAAAGTTTTCTTTTTATCAGTGTGTTAATATTACTTAATAAGAAAACTATTACTAGAAACAAATATTATTGTGTTAGGATTTTACAGAGTTAAAAAGCTGAATTATCTAAATACAGTACGATTTCTTTAAAGACAAAAATTATTCGACGGCGGTTAATGTCCAGTTTTACCTTTTCAGGTAGCTGGAATTCTATTAAAAGTGCATAAAACTTTAAAATAACCCTTCGTTGATTAAAAATAATTAAAAGTTCGTTTTTTATTAATCTACTTTTTAGAATAAAAATTAATATTTAATCGAAATAAAGATGTATAGGTTTCAGTAGAAAATGATACATTTCCAAACGAAGGAAGAAATTTCTTATCTTAAAATGAAATAGTATTAATTTTTTTCCCAAATTGGATTAAGTTCGTCAAGACCTTTCTGACAAGGTATAGTTCCTACCGTTTATGTTGTGTTTAAAATTGGGCGTGAAAATAAAATTCTTTGGCATAATGTTTTGTGTCATTCGAAAGAAAAATTTTTGCTCTACAAGATAGTGTATTTGGTTTTTTTGTTCAGATTAATTTTTGTTAATTTTTAGATCATTTAAATGGAGTACCAGGTCGACAAAAACAAGCATTTTCGACACCATCTTCTTTTTGCGTTTATTCGAGGCGCCAAAGCCGCTCGAGAGATTTGTGAAGTGTACGGAGAGGGTTCTATTGCTGAAAGAACTGCTCGGGATTGGTTCACCAAATTTTTGTCAACCTGGCACTCCATTTAAATGATCTAAAAATTGACAAAAATTATTCCGAACTAAAAAACCAAACACACTATCTTGTAGAGCAAAAAATTTTCTTTCGAATAATACAAAACATTATGCCAAAGAATTTTATTTTCAAAGCGCAATTTTAAACACAACATAAACGGCGGGAACTTATGACTCAACCCATTATTTTAGATGTTACACAATTTTTTTTTAATATTAAGGTGTTTTACACGGTGCCATTCCTAAACTAATAAGACTTTAAAAAAAGTACAAGTATAAAAGTTTCTTTAAATTACGTATATCTTCTCTTGGTAGAAATAAATATGTATACATTTTATTCTACTTTTGTTTTAACTGAAAATATCATTCGCTTTCGTCTCCTACCTAGAAAAACCAATGTTTTTTTAATAATTAAATAGAACTTGTTAAAACCTTTCCAAACATGTGGAACAAGTTACTATTTGGTCCACAAATGAGTAAACAGCCTCAAAAAAATATTTTTAGTCAAAAAATAATACTTTTAAACAAATTTTTTTTATGTAAATTGTTATGGCCGTATAAAGAGCCATTCTAATAAATTTTAAAATAGCTGTTTAAATTGTTCATATGTTAACATATTATACATTGTTGAAAAGCTCTTGATAAGCTCTATCCAAGTTTGAAAAAACTCGGTAGTTTTTTATTTGAGAAAAAAAGGTCAACATAATTTTTGGTTAAATCGGAAATCGAACAAATTTATATTTATTCCTATCCATATAACATATAAATTAAAGAAACTTTAATGCTTGTACTTTTTTTTAAATTTTTATTAGGCTTAGAGTTATAAGCGCCTGACACTTTAGATTAGACAATACTCCGAGTATATTATGAATAGATAAATTTTGTAATAAATCGAAAAGATTTTATTCTAAATTTTGATAATTATTGCTAGGCACATACAATTTCATTATAATTGTAAAATTTAGTATTAATTGAATTTGCGGACACTCCGGAATTGCTTTTGGTTTCAAACGAGTAGAAATGACGTTTATTGGTTTAATTCAATTTTAAATGCATTAAAATGTCAGCTTCTACTAACATTACGGTATTAATGTTACTTATAAATAACAGCGTTATCGTTTATTATCTATAAAGACATACTTATATCGCACTCATCTTGAAAAGTAAGTTAACAAAGGGCAGTTGGGGAGAAAACGTAGGTAAGTAGTAGGTATATTTGTTAGTTAAAAAATAATAATTGTTATGTCTACTACATACACAAAACTTAATTTCCGAGACGCCCATGTGAATTTCGACTGTAGTCAATAACAAAAGAAGTCTCAAACTTTTTCATATCTAGTTTCCATTTAAAAGTTGACAATTAAAAAATTAATGTTATCAAAATTTAGCGCCTTCCTCGTGCATCAAAAACGTATCGATATCGCTTAGTAACAATCAGCTTCTAACTTTTATGGTACGTGACGCCACGAATTCTTTCGATGTCACAATAGGTGATGGATCGTTGATGGTTTGAAGTATCAAGGTGTAGCACAGCGATCATCTTACTTATATTTAAACTGGATCTGAAATATATTTTCACGATTCTAATGCGACTCCTCTACCGAAAATTTCATAATTTGTTCTCGGATGCCGTTTTAAATCTCTTTACTAGTTTTATTAGAAAAAAACTTTTTTTTCGCTTATTTTCAATAATTATTTCATCATTTCCTCTTTTGATTAAAGCTGTTTTCATAAATCTTTTTGTAGTATGGCGTAATACATTTTCTATTTTTAT
Organism: Sinopyrophorus schimmeli; assembly: GCA_036325965.1. NCBI lineage: Eukaryota > Metazoa > Arthropoda > Insecta > Coleoptera > Elateridae > Sinopyrophorus > Sinopyrophorus schimmeli. The sequence goes on along the minus strand of JARFIZ010000314.1, from coordinate 10,286,098 downwards.
TTTATCAAGCCACCCGCGTTTTTGATTTTATTTGATATAATAAAAATTAAAGTTCTTACATAAAAAGCCTAATCAAATGAGATATTGGTTTAAATCGTAGTTGGTTTGACCAAAAACCATACAAAAATTAACATTCCGTTTTGTAAAGCTATTTTGATTAATTAATAAATTTTTGACCACCAAAGAAATATCACAATTTTTTTACGAATTAAATAGGTAAGTTTAACCTGTATATTGTTACTTTCCATAACTTCATATCTTTAGATGTACGGGTTTAGTTAATTGGGAATGTTGCGGATTTTGGTGATAAAAAGGAAATTAAAAACTTTATGTATATTAGACATTATATAAGTATCTAAGGGGAAAGTGGCATGAAACAGCCAAGTTTTGAAAGAGCCATTATCAATTACGCGGTAGTTTTCATACGAATCGTTTATGTATTATTATTTTAAGATAACAACACTAGCCAGATATCCCCCACAAAAATTTGACCGTTCACCGTCAATAAACGGCGCCGATACGACATATTGAAGATTTTGTCGTCAAAAAGTAAGGTTTTGAGTTCAGTTTATTTGTTTTCTAACGCCTATACGTACAAAACTAATAATAATATGATTACACTATAATTTTATAGATATATTAGGCCTTCTAATAACGTATATATTTTGTAGACTAATCTTTAATTTCATAGTAATTTTCGAGATTTTGTTTCTTGAGAGAATATGTTTTGAAATAGCCGGACTACAGTGTAATGAAAAAGCCACCTTTTAATTGCATAAAATGCAATAATAATTGTAGTAACAGCAATCAAGAGTGGTACCGATGCAAAGTTGTAATGGTTGGGCATATAAATCCTGTGGCGTAAAAGGGAAATTGCATTTTTTTAAGTTTTTGCAATGATTGATCTCAAACGTCAAATTTTTTGACAGTTTCTTAGATTTATGTAAGTCAATATTTTATCCAGAATTTGCGTTATTTAAAACGTTTTATAATTATATAAAATCTAAAATTATAGCTTAAGATTATTATTAAATAATATCTTCGTTAATGTGCAGTTTTAATCTTGTAATAAGAACATGGCTTTTTCAAAACTTGGGTTGGCTCTTTCAATACCTATAGGTTATGAAAAAGCCAAATTTTATTTTTTTTATAAATGATTAGAAGTCGAAAAATATCGTTAATTTTGAAAAATGTTTTATGACACTATGTACATAAATGCATGAATAATTTCAGATTTAAAAAAAAATGATTTATTTATGTCCTTCTATATTATTTATCCCTTTTCTTAAAACTGGCTGTTTCATGCCACTTTCCCCCTACTAACCTGTGCGGAAGATATTTTGGACAAATTTTAAATTGTTATAACTTTTTTGTTTTGAAATATTTTTTAATGAGGATTGGAATTAATAAAAGCCCCCTTTGTTGTTAACTAACAGTGAAAAGGCCAGAAAAAAGGGTTGCGCAACAGTACCCATGGCACCTTGTAAACAAGACCATGTGTGTCAGTTAGTCCGAAATTATATTTTAAAAAAAAATGTGTTTCGCGGCTGTGATATATATAAAAAATTTAAAGATTTAAATTTATCAAAACAAACTTGCTATAATATTTTTAATAGTGTAAAGATGTGTTGACATAAAAAGAAAAACTAGAAATTATAGCATCACAGAAAATATGAATAATAAACTAAGAACAAGACTGGTTAAACTTTCGATTGGAAAACGCGGTGTTAGTTACAGATGTCTGGCTAAAAAATTCGATGTAAGTGACAAGACAATTAAAAAAATGCTAACAAGTATTCAAATAAAAAGAAAAAAATGTAAAATTATACGGTCTCAACTCCAAAAGTTTTACAGGAAAACAATATCCCGTTTGTTCCTATAATCCACAATCCGCCTATTTTTCCCCAGGGAAGGCCAGTTGAGGACTTTTTTGGCCAATTAAAGAGAAAGGTTTATGCAGAAGGTTGGCAGCCTAAAAATATAGATAATTTAAAAAAAAGAATAGAATTAAAAATAAAAAGTTTGGACGAAAATTGTTTCCGAGCACTTATGGGTAATGCTCCAGCTAAAGTTAGGCGAGCAGCTAATGATGGCGTTTTATCGATTAACCACTAAAATATTTTGATAGATTAAGATATGTTCTTTAAATTGATACCAAATTGTTAAAAGATAATAAGAGAAATAAAGCTTTGAATTTAGTCCAAAATATCTTGGGCACAGGTTAGGGTTACCAGTTAAAAATGTCAATTTTTAATCAAAGAAAAAACGTCCATTTCAAAAAAAATATTAAAAATGGTTTATTTAATAGTATATTGTGTGGCAAGAGGTCAAACAAGACGATTTCTGACGAGGGCGAGAGTTGACTGCCCGAGCGAAGCGAGGGCTGTCATCGCCCTGGTCTGAAATCGTCTTCGTTTCATCCCGTGCCACACATACTATTTTTCATATCACATGCTTAGAAACGACGAGTTTTGTAATTTATTAAAATTTTTGACAACGATTTGATGACAGCTGTCAGACGATTATGATTTTATTCGCTTTAAACAAATGCAATTCTGACAGACTTGAAATAAAAACATAAATAATAAATAAATAAATTGTTTCTCCCCTAGGGGAGAAACAAATGTCATTTCTGACTGACACAGTCGCATTGGTCTGAAATTCTTTTGTTTCGACTGGCAAAACAAGGATCAAAACGCGTTGTTTCTATGCAAGTGAAATGAAAAATATTTTCTATTGCTAACGAAACATTTTCCCCATCTTTTAAGCAAATTATAAATGCCGTTCCAAAAAAAACATGTCTTCTTTTGACGCAAACCAGAAATTGACCCAATTTTTCACTTCTTCGAAATTGGCAAGGTCTGGTGAAAACTAGCGGGCGAGATAGAACTGATAGACTTGAGACTGATAGAATTTGTTTAAGATACTGATAGAATTGAGTGATTTTAGTTTGTTCTGGACGATTTTTGTTTTGTATCGTGAAGCATTGCCATGTAGCAAAATCACTTTTCATACTTTCTAGCCCATTTCATCAAGGCGTTGTCCAAATTCATGTTTTCTTGTCTGTAATGTTCACCAATAACAATTTCGTCATTGTTAAACAATGCATAGTGCACAATGCCTTTCTAATTCTACCAAACAGAGATCATTGTTTTCTTGCAGAAGCGATTGAGTTTTGCCGTCGATATTGATGCTTCTCGAACTGAAACCCATGATTTTTTGCGTTTGGGATTCTTAAAATAGATCTACTTTTTATCATCATTCAATACAAAAAATCTTTTCTATTTTGCCTTTTCAACAATAGTTCGCTGGTGATCTTTCGCTTTTTCATCTGTCGTTCGGTCAATTCATGCGGCACCCAGTGACCTTCTCTCTGAACCTTTCCCATTGCTTTTAATCGAATGGAAATACTTTGTTGAATATTTAATGTATTAACAAGTTGATTTTGGGTTTGACATGGATTTTGATTCAGCAATACTTGCAGTTTCCTGTCTTTCAATTTTTTGACTTGCTCTGTATGTTGTTTGTCGTTTGCATCGAATTTGTCACTTTTAAAGCGTTTAAAGCAGCAGTCCCAATTTTTTTCAGTTAGAGCATGTATACTGTAAGCTTCGTGAAGTGTGTGGTAAGCTTTATCAGCAGTTTTTTTTAAATAGATATTTAAAACTTCCCACAATTGTTTTTTTTGAAACAAATCTAGACAAATTTAAGCTTAAAAATACTATATTTTAACGCTTTCAAAAAAAAGTACTATGTGTGGTTATGAAGCACCAAAAAAATAAGGTATACCTATGTCAAATTTCATATACAACTATGAATGGGTAATTCAATTTGTTTAAAGAAATCGATACTTTCAACTGGTACATCTTGTTTATGATACGATTGTTTTTCCAATAGTAAAATTATGGAGTTGAAATTGAAATAGAGCTAAAGGCTGAAAAGGACATTCAAAGTGATACACTACGGTTACAAAAACAAGCATGTATAACAATTTTATTAAACCTAGAAACGCAATTTAAACTTGTATTTTTTTACACAATTTACATCTTTCATACGTTCACATTTTATCTGAAATGTTTTGTGAAAAATGATAGAGATAAAGCTATAACATTTTTAATTATATGATTATTTCCACGACAAGATTATGTAGTAAAATAATTATCTAGTTCAGGTTTATGTCTTTTAAATATATAAGCAGTAGTTTTTGAAACAAACCTAGGTACTTTTTTGAGAAGGCAAGCTTAAACATTTATTTCTGTTTGGCTTGATTATATCTTCTTCTATTTTAAACATTAAAATAATTATGTATAATTACATAGGCAATTACACTGGCACACAAAAATAAAAAAGTGGTCAGTACTTTTGACCAGACCTACCTAGGGTTATGTATTCCGATGCCCTGAATCCGAATTTGAGGTCGGTTTACCCAATATACCTCTAAAATTTTGAGTAAAATGCAAAAAACTGCAATTTTTAACCAATTGAAGCAGTTTTTTGCAATTTACTCAAAATTTTGGGGATGTACGGGCCAAACAGACTTCGGATTTGGATTTAGCGTATCAAAATACATAACCCTAGATGAGTATAGTCCAAAGTACTGACCACTTTTTTTTGTGCGCTTGTGATATTTTTGACTATGTTATACTACTTTTTTACTATTTTTTACGATCGGGATTAAGACATTCTGACTTTGGATTCATCTCATCAAAATATACACATAAGGAAGGTTTTACCTAGTTTAATCAAATTTTCTTCATTTTCATAACTGCAATTTTTAGTGGTTTTTTGCAATTTACTCAAAATTTTAGATGTATAAACCGGTATAAATCGACCTCAAATTCGGATTCAGGGCACCGTAATACATAACCCTAGGTGGGTCTGGTCAAAAGTACTGACCACTTTTTTATTTTTGTGTGCCAGTGTTATTTTTAATGTTCGTATATCAATTTTTAAGTTTCCGACCATTTAACACTTTTTGTAGGTTTTATTAAAAATAGGTGTAAGTTGAATTTCATTATAATTTGGTACGTAAATGTACTCCATGGGGGTTAAAACACTACACGGAGTTCCAACATTAGTTACTCGGCATGATTCTACACTTGGAAGCTGAATAATTCAACTCGAAACTGGAATAAGTTATTATTCTTTAAATTTTTACTTGAAGTAATATATAGTTTCAGTAGTTATTTATATTTCATACTTTTAGCTCGCTTAATAAAATGACATTTATTTACAACGTGCCTAAGCAAGAGATCAAGAAACAGAATTTATTTATTTGTTTTATACATATAGGTATTTTCCATAATATTTAAATGTGAGTAATATCATATTGGTACAGCTTTACTTTTCTGTTTTGAAGTTATTATTTTAATGGAGCAGCCAATGAGAAAAAAATGTTAATAAATTCTACATAGATTCGCAAGGATAATTCCGGATCCCTCATTAGCTACAAGCAACTCTAATTGAGCCTACGACCTTTGTAGTCCAATTAGAAGTGGAGTTAAATAACAATACGCGTACCCTTTGACCACTGCTTGACCGCGCAAAAGTCCCTGAAACTGACAGCAAAAGAGCCTTTCATGTGGCTATCTCGCTTATGTTCCAAGTGGCCTGTTATTCATTTTCAGCTTTGTAATTATCCGCTCTATGGTTATGGTATAATTCGTGTTTAAATAAAATAAGCCTTCTGTTGCGATTCAATTTTAGTTGTTTGTGTAGCCCAACAGGTATAACTGGGGTTATTGTTGAGGTTTTGTTAATAGAATTCTGAAGCTGTCACTCTGTCTGGCATAATTAATCAATCACTGCTTATGAGACCTACAATTAAGTTGCCATTTCTGTATTTCCATGAGATTTTGTACATGCAGAATTTAATTAAGTATAGTATGCGTATGCTTCTACCCAAACGAGAATTTACAATAAAATATATACCTACTTTGTGGCTTTATTAATTTATTTATATAACCTACTTAACTTATATGTACTACTAGCTGGCCCGCCCGGATTCGGTCGGGTATTGCGATTTCGAAGTAAAAACTATTTTTTTTCAAAATAAAATATAGCGTATGTTACTCAAGGATAGTGTCTTCTACCTGTTAATTCAAGTCCCTTCAAAATCGGTTCAGCCGTTTCCGATATACGGAGCACAATCCCCATTAACAAAATGATCCGCCATTTATTGAATTCATTTGTTACAAAAAATGTGATAAATGAAGAACCGCTCGACCGATTTTGTGCAAACTTCACATAAACTATCTACTAAATAGTCTGAACAAAGCCTAAACATTTGGTTTAGATAGGTGAGCCCGTTCTTGAGTTATATAAATACAACGAAAAGTGGCATTGATTTTTATATACAGTGTGTCCCAAATTGAGTAGGCCAACATGGGTATCTTTCTTATTAGTGGAGATAGAAGTTTGATTAAATGAGCAATGTTTTGCAGTTTTAGGTGCCCATTCAGATTCTGTTAAGAAAATTTTAAAATTCCGAATAGTTCCGAAGTTATGGCCAAAAAACTGAAAATTGTCATTTTTTTTAATGTCAAATAACTTTGTAATTATAAAATTTACAAAAAAAAGTTTAATACAAAAGTTACTAGGTTTCATAAAGTACAGATGGAAATTAAATCAAAATTAAATTTAAAATGGCGGTTTCCAAGATATGGATACCAACTTTCTTATTTTAAATAGGCGCCATATTGGATTTTTACATAGTTAAATAACATTTTTTTTTCAACCATGTATAACAACCCAAATTTAAATAAAAAATTATTAACAATATTAAATTTTTCTGTTTAAAATCAAGTAGCCATGAATTATCAAAGAACAATAAAACAGCATAATACAATCCAAGGTCATTATATTTATTTTTTGACTAATATTGTAAGTTTTTTAAATTATAATAATTATTACCTTATAAATAATTCAAAATGGCAAAGTTTTTAACTACGCAGTATGATATGTTTTGCACTTACATTAAATGTTACAAAAGCTCCTGCGTTGCTACACAAACATACTTTAACAGTTTTCCAAAAAAAAAGCAACGGAACCTTAAAATTTTTAAAAGATTGGATGTGAATATGTAGAAGTATGGATGTTTACAATAACCAAATTGAAGGAATGTGGAAGACGATCTTCATCATTTTTTTTTTTGAAAACTGTTAAAGTATGTTTGTGCAGCAACGCAGGAGCTTTTGTAACATTTAATGTAAGTGCAAAACATATCATACTGCGTAGTTAAAAACTTTGCCATTTTGAATTATTTATAAGGTAATAATTATTATAATTTAAAAAACTTACAATATTAGTCAAAAAATAAATATAATGACCTTGGATTGTATTATGCTGTTTTATTGTTCTTTGATAATTCATGGCTACTTGATTTTAAACAGAAAAATTTAATATTGTTAATAATTTTTTATTTAAATTTGGGTTGTTATACATGGTTGAAAAGAGAAAAAAAAATGCTATTTAACTATGTAAAAATCCAATATGGCGTCTATTTAAAATAAGAAAGTTGGTATCAATATCTTGGAAACCGCCATTTTGAATTTAATTTTGACTTAATTTCCATATGTACTTTATAAAACCTAGTAACTTTTGTATTAAACTTTATTTTGTAATTTTTATAATTACAAAGTTATTTGACATTAAAGAAAATGACAATTTTCAGTTTTTTGACCATAACTTCGGAACTATTCGTAATTTTAAAATTTTCTTAACAGAATCTAAATGGGCACTTAAAACTGCAAAACATTGCCTATTTAACCAAACTTCTATCTTTACTAATAAGAAAGATACCCATGTTAGCCTACTCTATTTGGGACACACTGTATATAGATGTTAGAACAATTTTTTGGATAAAATTTATCAAATTAAAAAAAATTATTTTGTAAATTTTTTAAATTATACTTCTTTTGGGATATTGAAAGTAAAATTTTAGCAGGCAACGGAAATTGCGCGCGCGGAGCTAACAAAAATTCGTAAGTTAAAGTTAGCCGTCTAAGAAAATAAATTAATTCTTGTTAATCATGCGTAAAACTGAGTGTGCACAATCGAGGTTAAAGTGGCACACTCCGATCTCTGAACAATGAAGCGCGCCGCTCCGAATCGCGCTTCATTTGCTTCCCTCGCTCGGAAATGTGCCACTTTTCGTTCAAATCCGCACATACTTCGTCTTAATTGGATTTGATCTATTAATCGTTTCTCTTGCAAATTAAAAACTTACATTCAACATTTCCATAAAGCATTTATCTTTTTAAAATAACTGTTTAAAAGCACAAAATTAAAGAATTGTTGTTTCTAGTATAAATAGAATCTTTTAATTTTTAACCAAAATTGTTGAGAAAGTTAACTCATTATTATGAATCGTGGTTATAACGGAGTGTGCAGATTCGAGCTCAAAGTGGCACATTCCCATCTTGGGAAAATGAAGGGCGCCGCTACGCGTCGCGCTTCATTTGCTTCCCTTTCTCGAAAATGTACCACTTTTCGCTTGAATGTGCACATCCTGTTATTTATTAAATTTGTTTACATTTATTTTTGGATTAAAAAAAAAATAAAACGACATGTGTGCAGTTTCGAGCGAAAAGTGCATATTTTTCCGAAACCAAATTTTACATTCCGCTTTTAATTAAAATCTACAATAAACACTATATTTGTCCTTCAATTTACACGTTATCTGTTTTACACGATTTCATTTTTAAACAGTTTACAAAAATAAAAATTCTAAAAATTTTCAAGAATGAAAACTATTTAAAATATACCTACATTTTTGCTATATAAGATGTGTATTTTTAGTTATTTTTTAAAGAAATACGTTAGATGACTGATATTATAGTCCAAAAAAGGAATTCGTTCTATTTTTATACATACAAAAAGTGCTTCATCTAAAATACTTCTAAACCCCGTTCTTTAGTGAAGTTAGATTCCTAAGAAAACTGTAAATCAAAAAAAAGTAAAATGTGCATAATGCAGTCATTTAATTTAATAAAAAATAAAAGTATATAATACATATATATATATATTCTTATGAATTAAATATATCTACGTCAATTTTTTTTGTTGAAAGGATTCACTAAAAAAAAGATTAAATTTTTTTATGGGAGACACAGTAACATATAATTTTAAAACCGATGATCTAGCTATACACAAACAAAAAGCACACAACATGACACGTGGTTAAATATTTAGGCACCCCAAAGAAGTATAACTTCTAACGCGCATACATTAATACACGCACCGGTTTTTTTTTTATTTAAAAAACTAGAAACAGAATAGTTGTGTATGATACTTTACAATATCATGTAGGTTCGTACCTACATATTTTATAACAAATAGTGAATATGTTTGTATTAATTTATGTTTAGCATTACGTCGTTGAAATACATAAATCGTATATAAGACAATAATGTAAAATTTAAGAACGGTGTTAAATAAGTTTTCAACTGGAATTTTATCGTGACCGTAAGTTAAGGATAACATGCTTTTTGACTATTTATTATAAAGTAAACTGCTTATTTACATGCGATTGTGTAGTAAACATGAATTTAGATGAGTTATTAAAAGTGGTTTGCTCACAAATAGTTTTATTGAAATTTTTTGTTATTGAAACTACATAAACATAAATGTGTTGACGAAAGAGATTATTACCTCCTGCTGAAATTTAGCAGTAAATTTAGTATAATTTTTATGTAAACATTATGTAGATACATTTATTACAATCTCATATATTATTAAAGAATAGTCAAATTTAAATATTCTGTTTAGTTGTCGGTTGTATTTAATATTCGTAAATATCTTTTAACTCTACTCCCGACTCGAATAAAATAGCGTTTTTAATTAAGATTACCATTTTATTCAATTCTATATTTGATTAATTAATCAATTCAACATTTTGATATTAAACAAATTACCAGTAAATTAGAGAAGTAATTTTCAGCCTTATAATTTAAAGCCACCTTGTTTATTATGATGACCACCGGTTAAGTCGTCAACAAATTCCTACGGTATTCAATTACATAAGTGTCAGTTTCTGAGACATAACATGATGCATATTAAGCTTTAGGCTAATTCACAAATTAAGCATGAACGCAACTCAACAAATATGTTCGGTGCTATGCCGATGCTCATTAAGTACCGTAGAAATGCAAATTTCTTTGTCAGTTTTACACATCACTCAGTTTTTAAGCGTATCATAGTTGAATTCTAAAGTATAATTACTTAACCAGTAGGTAAATATCTACAAATAAATTAAAATTTCACATTTTAGTAAATTAATAAATTTATTTTTAATAATAAAAGTAAAATAAACAATAGTATACATTATATACATTATATTTTACAATTTATAATGTATTTTTGTAGGTGTCTCATACCTAGATACAAATTTTTGATGATGGTTAGAAAATTGGTCATAAAATTTTGCATGTTAATGGGATCACAAAATTTTCTGCGGATAAAAGTTGTGTATTTTTATTACCTATCCAAAAATGAATAGAGACCCGACTTTATTTAACCAGTAAAAAATTTTGGCTCATAAACAAAACCCGTCTCATACCCGGGTACACTCCCTTACTATTAGGACGGTTTTGCAAAATTCCTACGTATAAAGGACAATTATTATTATGTGTATACAAAAGTTGACAGATATTGCAAGAAAAGTGATTTTCGTTGGAACGTCCTTAATTGCTTCTATTCAATTTTGAACATAAGATTATACCTTTGCATTTAAGAAAAAAAAGAGACTTTATCTTTGATTTTGGAAGTAGTACATAATTAATATTTACACCAGGTGAATGATTTGCCAAATTTTAGAAAACTATATACAGTAATCCCCTTTATAACACAGTAGATTGGTTACGCATTCTAGAAAACGTGTTGTACGAGCATTCTCGTATAATGCGTTATGTACACCTTTTAGTAGATATATGTATAATCAATGTTCTTACAATTCAAAAATAAGAACACAAATTTAATAAAATAATTTAATTTAATATTATAAGAATACAATTGACACAACGTGAGAAATCCCTGCGTTATATGGGGAAAACAGGTGTTATACGAGGGACATGAAATCGCGTAATATTAAAACCCGTTATAAGAGTACCGTGTTATAGGGGGGATTATTGTATATACCTACTTACTTTTAAATTTTTTATTAATTTAGGTGTTATAGCGTCGTGGCGTTTTGATGAAACACTATAATTTTTAAAATAATATTTTTTAGAATTATTTCTTAACAAAATATACATTTTTAGAAAAATCTCGGCAAGCTCTATCCAATTTGAAAAAATATACTTGGTAATTAACAATTGCTCCAAGCTTAGGCTAATTGTAAGCATTGGAAATATCTACCTGCCTAAATAATGATCCCTTTTATTTTGAAGAAAGCGTGCCTAAATAAAGTATGGTAAAATTATGAGTCAAACAATCCGTGGTTTACGACTTGAACTGCTATTTGAGACACCCTATATACTAAATTACTATTATAACTTGATACGTCTTAAAAAGTATAAATAATCGAAATTATATTTGGTAATGTTTACCTACATTGTGTTAAGAACTATAATTTCATCATTTTAATATGAGGTGTAAAACCGTGTCAGATATCAACACACCTGTGGTCTATTTTACACATATTTAAATGTCGAGTGTCTGATAAGCATTTGTAAATGTTATTCTATCTTACATATTATATATGAAGGATTATGGCTGTTGCGTTTTACATGAATGTCAACCAATAAATGCAAATAAACTCTAACTATAGGTCATTTAAACTCACTATGATATTTTATAGTAAACATATTAAAGAAAAATAACCTCGTTTCTTGATTGTAACTAATTACTTACATTTTTACTGACCGGGACATTATTTCTGTACCTTAAAAATTTAGAAAATAAGATAAAATTATAATTAATTAAGATAAATTGTAGAACCTCTCTCAGCACTAAATTTTTGTGGAAAGTAATTAATATAAAATTAAACTTCAGACAGGAAAATGTATTACCTATCAAATTAAACGTCGGGACGCTATCGGATTTAATTTACATTAAATATATCGGAAATTAGATTATAAAATACGGGGTAAGTTTGATATTGTTCATCAAAATCACAGAGCATAAAATTATTCCCATTAATCTTTAGTTAAATTACATGGATTTTTTTCTACCTATTTCAAACTGTTAGTCTGGTAATACTTTGAAGTTTTAATAAAAATATTAGACCCCCAAATTGTATTACATTTTAGACGCAAATTAACATATAATTTTTAGTTAGGAAAATACATAATGTAGGTACAGAGTAGATATTTTACTGTAGATAAAACAATTCTAAAATTTTAACTTATAACAATTATGAATACAGTGACCAGATGCAAACAAAGTCTTTGAAAGGGCGTAACCTATGGTAACTGTGCTTCTACGGTACACTCAGAGTAAAAAAGCAAATTGATGAAAAATTTAAAAATGTCATAAATTTCATGTTTGTCTTTAGCAGGGAATCTAATTGTGCGCTTTATAAATGCAACGAATTGTGATTATTACACTCTACAACATATGTAAAAATTTATAAGTACATAAAGAATGCAATAAAGTGGGGTATGCGCTTTGTAAATAATGAAATACTTCACAATAATATTTAAGTGTCAGATGTAATTATACATTTTTAATCATAAATAATAAAACTTTTGCTTGTTACTCAATTGTGTTTATTAACTTGTCCTCGTACTATAAATAATTAGTTGATAAGCACTGGCCAAAGTAGTTTTGAAAATGATTATTTTCACAAAACTGAGTTAATAACAATAATATAAAAATCTAAAAACCGTGTAGTGCAAACACCGTAAATGTTGTAATAGTGTGTACCTATACCAATGGCAATTCCGTTGATCTGATTGGATGTAGATTTTACAGTTACGAATATTTAAGTTTAGTTTGCATATTTTCCGGGGTTTGTTTGCTCCGGCATACTGTAGTGTTAACAAAACAACCAACATAAATGTAAATGTGTGGTGTTCTTGCCGTACGGGACACTTGTGCCTTTTCTTTAATAAAGGCAAAGCTATAGAATTAAAAAAAAATGTATTTAGATTCTAATAATTAAAAGGTAATTATTAACCATATTAATCAAATTAAAAGCACATAAAAGTTAAAATTCGCTTATTAGTCGTCTAATTTTAAATTGAGTGTATGGTCTATAATTTTTGACAATGTAAAAGTAGCATCTAAATAAAAATATACGTAACGGTGAACAGAATAAGTATTTGATATCTAATGTAATTAATTAGTAATTCGGAGATATAGACGCAAGCCTTTTGGAACGTTGAATTCAGTCTTGGTGAAGAAAACTGAGAAAGCCTTCTAAGAAAACTACACAAAGCGTCGATTTGTTAGTCATTTTGAAAAATAACGATTTACTTATTTTCTGGTTTATAACGTTGTTCTTTGTCACTACTTTGTTCAGTGCGGTTTTCAGTTTTTGTTAGTTGCAACTACTTTATTCTTTGTTTTATTCATATTAGAATAAAAGATAAAGTTGATGAAAAAAAATATTATTAATTTATTATAATGTAGACTTTCTTTGCATTAACTTCTAATATTTAACAAAGATCAAGTGTGAACAAAGTAGTGTACGTTTACAGTAAGTTGCAAGAAAATGTAAAAAAATTACCAATTAAAATTTTTTAGATAGGTTGTAATTCAAAATATTGTATGGAGAAAAGTAAACTATATTAAAAACAAAACGTGGCTCCTTTCTTCTTTGTTTCTGGTAGATACAGCATCTAGGATTATTTGATGTGTGTATATTTTTTATTGAGTAAGTACCTAATATACAGGGTTAGCGAAATTAAACTTCCGCTACTCGAAGGGCTCTGGAAGCCGTACTACTAGTCCGTAAAGAAAATTATTTGGACAACAGATACTTTGGAAAATGCGCTCGAGATTTCCGTAATAAAAATTTTTAGTTTAAAAAATCGCCACTAGATGGCGCAACGAATTATCCTATGAAGAAAAGACAACCTGAGATCCCAAAACACTGAAGGACTAGTGGTTTTACATAAAAAGAACGAAATAAGGACAATACACAATTATAAAATTGCACTTGCAATTTGTTACAAAAAAAAACAACTTTAAGAGGAAGCATGGCGCAAGTGGTTTAGTGTTTGCGCTGCTGCGCTAGCGAGGTGGGTTCGAAGTGGTTCGAAACTCCGCGCTGACCATCGAAAATTTCACGCTCCTTTCTCTTCGCAAGGCTGAGCACCTGGCAAGAGTAAAACTGCTCGAAAATTTCCCTAGAAATTGCCGTGGTTCGGAACCCACGTAAAATTGTCGGTCCCTTGAATCTTTGAAACACTACAACTTTCACAACAATGTTTCAAGCGGGGAAATCCCCTAAACCTGATACAGGTATAAAAAGGCGCAAGAGGAAGAAAACAACTTTGTAAATGACATTACTAAGCATATAAATCAATGCTTTAAAACATATTCAACATGCGAACCTTCCTGCTCGACAACGCACTCCATTCTGATTATCGCGCTTTCCACCACTGAATGGAGAAAGTCACATGGATGTTCTGAATATGCCGGCGAATACTGTTCTTAAAATCGGACACAGTTGTCAAACGTTCCCGATAAACATTGTCTTTCATTTGCATATATTGCTGAAATGTGCGCCATCTAGTGGCGATTTATTAAATTAAAAAATTTTATTTCGGAAATTTTGAGCGCACCCTCCTAAGTATCTGTTGTCCAAATATTTTTCTGTTCAGATTAGTACAACTGCCTCCAGTGCCCTTTGAGTAGCGGAAGTTTAATTTCGCTAACCCTGTATATTACTTGAAAACCTTTGAGTTAATTGAGAAAATCATTTGAAAATGAATTATTTAAAAAAAATTGTTTTATAAACATAAAATGAATTATTAATTTTAGTGTTTTTATTAATGGCAACCGCAAACTACAAAATATAATTTTAGTCTCTTATACTTAATATTTCCGCAAATGTGCCGCGAATATCGTTTGTATTTTGATTTCTCTTGGGAAATTATGGTGTTGCGCACATACTTGTTAAAGAGGGTTCTAGTACGCTTTCTGTGAAATTTTATGTAACCCACTAAATGCTAAAAATAAATTATTATAATAAAACCATAATACTGGGTGGCTGTATTTTATATTGTTATTGAAACAAAATTTTAAATTTCTTATAATTAGAAGATTAACTAACTAACCCAATTAATTTTATTACTAATTTTCTAAATAGAGAGATATAACGGACGTTGTAGTTGAGAAAAGTTTATAAAGAGGTGTACAATAAAAGATAAAACGTAGCTAAAGACTAGTTTAATTGAAATTGAATTATGTACAATTTAATCATCCACATCGCTTAGCATACAGAATTGTGCTCCTGAATGTTTTATTGTAATCCTGCGTAGAGGTTGCTTCAATGCAATTTTTTTGTAAATGAAAAACTTTCCTATCTTTTGGACGTATGCAATTAAAGTACAGGTAAAATGCGTGTTAAATCGATATATCAAGTTTTTCATGACTAATGGCTTTTATATCATAATTTTACACGCTGGATGTCCTTTTCTCAGAAGAAATACCTGTTATTATGCTTAAAGACTAAAAAATTCGAATCGTTATTTCGGTTGATCATTATCTTTTTTATTTGTCCATATTCCATATCCTTAAAATGCAGTGTTACTATACGCATTATAATTTAATAATTAAGAAAAAATATTACCAATTAAAATTGATTGATTTTATTGTAATTGTAAAAATAAGTGTAAGACATTCGAAACAAAACAAGAAAAGCTTAAAACTTGTTATACATACGTAATGAACTAAAATACGATTTTGTTATATTTTTATAGAATCATACATATGCATGAACATTTATTGTTTGAACTGATTATAAGAATTCGGTATAATACTAATGTTTATCAGAATGATAGATAATTCTAATATTTTTATTAAATTATTTAATAAAAAACAATCTCTGCACTTCATTGTCAGAGGTCAACTACAGTCGAACTTCTATAAGTCGAACGTCGATAAGCCGAATATTTGATAACTCGAACCTGTTTCACTAGGACTTGCCTATTTCAACGTTAATATTTTTATATCGATAACTCGAATTTGTGATACCTCGACCTATTTTTCGCTTCCCTTCAACTTCGACTTATCGAAGTTCGACTGTATATTAAGCACAAAAAAATAATTTTATAGGAGACACATTTTAAGTAATTATCTTTCTTCTTTTTGTCTTTTTATACCTGTATCAGGTTTAGGCGATTTCCCCGTTTGAAACTTTGTTGTAGTGTTTCAAAGATTCAAGGGACCTACAGTTTTACATGGGTTCCGAACCACGGCAATTTCTAGGAAGATTTTCGAGCAGTTTTACACTCTTGCCAGGTGCTCAGTCTTCCGAAGAGAAGTGAAGCGTAAAATTTTTCGATAATCGGCGCGGGGGGATTCGAACCACTTCGAATCCACCTCGCTAGCGCAGCAGCCCAAACACTAAACCACTTGCGCCACGCTTCCTCTTAAGTATTTATTAAGTCATAAAATCCTTTTGTTTCTAAACAAATAATATTAAAATTAGGATTTTATATTTTCGAAAGAAACAATTCTTCTAATAATTGTTGATAAGTATTGACAGTATAATAATAATGTTCAAAAGAAGATTCATTACTTTTCGATATTATCTAAAATTTATTTTCGTATCTTTATCCTGTACGGTCACTACTAAAATGTAAAACTTTTTTACTCTTGATACATTAATTTAAGTAACTTGCTACCACAAAAGAAAAGAATGAAAAAAGTTACTTGATACAGTTGACCTCTGAGGTATAGATATTGAAAATAATAAAGATACATTTTCGGTATAGTATTGAAGAATTTCTAATTAACGCTTTATTGTTCTCATGAATTATATCAGCACTTTTCTATAGGAAATTAAGTGAAATATTCTTTGATTCTTCAATTTTGACTATTCTTAAATTACACCAATAACGTACAATTTGAACTTTTCGTGTAGATTTGTGAAAATATGCAAATCAAATATGTATAGTTTGTCTAAATCCAACGTTAACTTTTTTTTTGTAATTGTGTAACTTGTATTATTCGCTTGTCAACTGTTGTAATAGTAACATCTATACGTATAATTATTAATTATTAAGAGTTTTTGAAATAAACATAAAATGTATGTCTAAATAGGAAATTCTAAAATAGCATTTCATGATATGCATACATATCTTCCAAATTTTCTAAATGCTTCTATAGGAAAGCTATGTATATTTGTATTGGTTATATAGTGAGTAAATTAGTAATTAGGAAAAGCACCGTAAATTTCAAAGCAGTATTTAGTCAACTGGAATAAGATAGAAAGCAGACAACAGCTTTGTTTGAGATGTGTGTTTTATTATGGAATGTTGAATTACATCCACAGATGATGAAAACTGCTCGCTTTAGCTGCGTTACACTTCGTTTGCTTTCATCTTGGTATTTACTCACTGTATTGTTATTAATTTATGGCATAAATTCCCCAAATTAAAGCGAAAGCTCTTAGCCTTCATAAGAGTAACTATTCTGCATTCATATTTACTGCTTTTTCTTCTTTACATTTTGTTTGGAGCAATTTATGAGATAACAAGAGCGATAAGCACATATAAAAGCAAATTTATGCAATAAATAAATTACGGATTTCCCGCTGCTTTGGTGTAGTATTAAATGCTGTAGTGGAATAAAAGTTGGCGCACTTCTAATTAAGTACATATGTATTTAATTATGCAAATACAGTTTTTAATATTTAAAACTACCATTTTGTTGTACAATATATGTATGTATAGTACCTAAGGTGGGTCTAAATTTTTTTTAAGTTTATTATTTTTGTAAGTATCGTTTCTTACAAAAAATTTAATGCTCTTTCATAATTACACAAATTTCTCCACAAAAAAATTCTTATAACTCAAATTATAACAACCGGGAAATAAGCCGGACAAAAAAGTTATCACTTTCAAAAATATCAATAAATAACAAAATAATATTAAAAATAACTAATATTTAGTGGTCTCTCCTTTTGTCTTTAGCAGTGCAGCATATCGTTTCGGCATAGAATCAATCAATTTACCAATAAAACCATTTAAAGGCTTCTGAAACAGTCAAGTACAATACTTCGAATTTTTTAAACTTTTTTCCATTCAATGCTCTTTCAATCTTTTCCCAAATGTTTTCAATGGGATTAAGATTTGGCGACTATCGGGGGCAGTTATAATCATCATATTATTATCAGAAAACTATGCAAATATAATCAACCAAAAGAAAATTAAAAAAAGTGGTAACTATTTTGTCCGCTACTGTATATAGAACATGTTCTAGAAACTGCAAAGTTTCTCCTTTAAAGTCAATCCATATTTAAAAAAAAAGTCATAAACACTATTGTAATTAAAAAAAATATATAAAAAATTACACTGCTATTTTTTATTAGAGTCAAAATCGAGTTGAAAATTATCATATTTGACAATTTTTAGATATTTCCAAAGATAAAAGTCGAAAAAAATTTTCTTTAAAATCAAAAATTTAATTACATTATCAATTTTAAAAATTAGGAGGGCACTTTAAAAAATGTTTTTCTTGTTCTTAATATTTTTTAATAAAAGCTTTAAGTACCCCTAACCTAAAAAAAAAAAAAATTTGAACTCACCGTAATGTTATAGGTAGTAAGATCAAAAATTTTTGGAATTTTTTTGAAAATAAAAAGGTAACTATTAAATTATTTATTACAATTTTTTTTGACATTTAATTGATAACTCTCAAGTCAGCAGATTATAATTTAAATTGTTTCAAACAGAACATAAAATCTTTATTATTAATAATTAATAAATCAATAGATTAATTATTTTTACATTCCTTGATTATTGCAACACAAAGACTTTTAAGATCAAACTATAGGTATATTATACAATGTGGTGTACCGTACTTAAAATTTGAAAATCTCGATACATACAGTTGAACTTCGATAAGTCGAAGTTGAGGGGAAGCTAAAAATAATCCGAGTTATCGATATAAAAATATTAACAGTGAAATATGCAAGTCCTAGGGAAACAGGTTCGAGTTATCAATAATTCGGCTTATGGAGGTTCGACTGTATATTAATTAAATAAGGTAGAAGTACGGATTTTGGACAATATACCAGCTATGGAGATTTTCCACTTTATTTTGACATATAAGAAATATAAGAATTATCCATACTGCTATAAGTGTAATTAATGTGTATTTAACTGTGATAGAAACATCGGTGATTGTTTTTTCGTATTTTACAAGTTATTTTATCAACATTAATCAAATCTGTCTAAAACTGAGCTTAACGTATCCAAAGCCGGTGGTTTCACCTTATTTATTAACAAATTTAAAATATAAATAAATATATACTTACTTATTGCATTCAGGTGATATAAGTAAATAAAGAATTTAAAATAAACGCCTTCGTGTTAAATCTGGTTTATTCGGTAATTAGTGGTTAATGAGAGCCCATAAGCATGTGCTATATAATAAGAAGAAAACAAAATCGCAGTCAATACTGTACATCGAAACTCGATTTAATGAGGTACTTATATTTTTAATTAATTGGATAACTTACAATGCTTCAGACTCGGAATTTACGTGAGAACCAAATGATTCACAAAACAATATCGTAAATAAAGAACATTTCGTTGATAAAGACAATTCAAGCACAACAGTAATGTACTTTTTTGTTTTCATATAAACATTAAGACGCAATCATTAGACAATGCCTATACCAAAAGAAATATTTCTTGCTGCTTTAGAGGCTTTCTTTGAGCTTTTATGCTTCCTCAATCATTACAGTTAATGTCAAATAAAAAAATCACCATTAAGAACTTATTTGTAGTTCATATATTATTTAACGTACTTTAATTTTTAATTGTCTAATATTAATAGGTATATTTATTTCTAAATAAAATTGTGGATTTTTAAGTAGCACTTGGAATAACATATTTTTAGTATAAAATCAACTTTCCTATTTGTTAAATTGATAAATATACTTTATGTATGATAAATTTTTATCAAAATATCTCGTATTATGTACAAGCGCAAAAGTATCATATTTGTGCCAAAATTATATTAGGTACCGTTATAACTACAGACTACATGTATTTACAGCACACACAGTATCTTTAAGTGTAATAATAACTTTATTGATAATATGTAGGGGAAGGTGGCCTAAAGCGGGTAGGTTAAGGTTCATCGATTACTATGAACCACTTCGGCTAAAAAACGTGTTTCTTTTTTAGATTTACGTAATACAATTATTAAACTTTAATTTTATAAAAAAAAATAATTACATTTTTGCTTTAATTGTAAAAATAAATTCAAAAATATAAAATGTCAGAAATTAACCGCTTTGCGCGACAGGGGGGCCTAAAGCGGGTAGGCTCTCATAAACCGATCGGATTAATCAAAACATTTGAAAAAAATTATCTACACTTGACATGTTCTTGACAGTAACATTAGTATTAAGTTATATTGAGCATTTTCATATTATAACTGCTAATTTGTTCCAATTTTAATATTACTTCGGTTTACCATTGTTTTTAAATCTTAATTGATCCAACGCTTTAAATCACTTATTCCTATCCACTAGTTCCTATCAATTATAATAAAATTACTACATCTGGTACAAGCAAAGAGGGTACCTACCCGCTTTGCCAAAATGCTCCTGAAAACGAAGACAAGGGTAATAATTCTAATAATTTCGCTAACGGCAATAAAACTCCTAAAATACCCAACCCCCCACCTATCTTTGTATATGGCGTTACCGACATTAATAAAATGATTAAAAGCCTATCAGATGTGACAGAAAAAGAAACTTATCAATGCACAGCTTTACAAGACGATAAAATAAAAATAAACACCCAAAATCCTGACGTATATAGAAAACTTATTAGACATATGAACAGCAGTAACATAATTCATCACACTTACCAAATGAAACAGAACAGGGCATACAGAGTTGTCATTCGCAATATTCACTACTCAATCCCTACCAAGGACATTATCGATGAACTAAAAGAACATGGTCACACTGTACGTAACATAATTAATATACGACATAGAGTAACTAAACAACCATTAATGATGTTCTACGTAGATCTTGAACCAAAAGAAAACAATAAACTAATCTATGAACTACAGTATTTAAGCAACATGAAAATAGTAATAGAACCACTCCACCAAAAAAGAAACATAATTCAGTGTACCAGATGTCAACTATATGGTCACTCAAAAACTTATTGCACTAGACCTTATCAATGTGTCAAATGTGGAGGTAGCCACATGTCAGCTGATTGCAAAAAATCAAAAACTACATCTGCTAAATGTGCGCTTTGCGACGGAGATCATACCGCAAATTATAAAGGATGTACGATTTATAGGGACCTACTTAATGCAAAGAGGAAAGCAACCGGGCAAATCCCTCATACTCCGAAGTACCAACAATCATTTGCAAACCAAAATACAATTCGAGCAAACCCTCATAATGCATCATTGAGCGGCCCATCGTACGCGCAAATAGCTAATAGCGGAAATTCAAACAATCAAACTACAGACTTAGGTATCCAAATGAACGCTTTCTTAATGGAATTTAAAACAATGTTTTCACAGCTCATAAATCAAAACAGCATGATATTAAGCATGCTATCTACAGTAATAAACAAATTCACTAATGAACATTAAATTCATTCGCGTTGCCGAGTGGAATGCTAATGGTCTAACCAACCATAAAGCGGAATTAATAAATTTTATCAATTATAACAAAATTGATATATTACTCGTATCAGAAACGCATTTCACTGATAAAACGATGTTTAAAATACCAAACTATTCAATATATCATACCAACCATCCTGATGGTACGGCGCATGGTGGTGCTGCGGTTATTATACGTAATTCCATAAATCACCATGAAGAAGCCAAATATCAAACAAATCAAATACAGGCAGCAGTGGTCCATATCAATGCCCAACCGTGGTCTTTTGACATTTCAGCAATGTACAGTCCGCCGAGACATGGAATTAGTACAGTTGAATATGAAAACTTCTTTGGACAACTAGCAGGAAAATTTATCATTGGAGGTGACTGGAACGCAAAACATACAGACTGGGGGTCGAGACTTTGCACGCCAAAAGGAAGGAACTTGAGGCAAGCTATTACCAACACAAATTGCTTGTATTTATCTACAGGTCAACCCACCTACTGGCCATCAGACCCAAATAAAATCCCAGATCTTATCGATTTCTTTATCTTGAAAGGTATATCATCTTCTTATGCTACCATAGAAGCATCCTGGGACCTTTCCACCGATCACACCCCTATTATTATGACACTTAGCACGCACATCATAAATAGATCAATAGTCCCCAAAATAACGTCTCCGAAAACAAACTGGTTCGTATTCAAAACATGTATAGATGAAAGTATATGTCTAAACATACCATTAAAACAACAAAATGAAATTGATAGCGCGGTACACTATCTTACCCAAACTATACACATGGCAGCAAAACTGGCTACTCCTCAAACAAGCTTAGAAAAAGAACCCGTGGTCAATATTCCTGTACACATAAAACATCTCGTTGCCCAAAAAAGAAGAGCTAGACGCCTATGGCAAATAAGTCGTAATCCGATTGACAAAAGAGAATATAATAGACTTACTCGACAATTAAAAACAGCATTGCAAGATATTAGAAATGCCACTTTTGAATCATTTATCACCAGTTTGTCTAAAGAAGATCACACCATTTGGAAAGCCACCAAAACATTTAAGCGACCGACGCAGCACATTCCACCTTTAAGGAAAGAAGATGGAAGTTGGGCAAAAACAGAACAGGATAAGGCTACTATCTTTGCAGAACACCTGTCGCAAGTTTATAGCGCTCATGAAGCCAACAATAATAACGATGAGCAAATAAAACACCTTTTAGACGCTTCCTGTCCGATGATGCTACCAATTAAACCTTTCTCCCCAAATGAAGTGAGACAAGAGATCACGAGATGTAATAACCATAAAGCCCCTGGTTTTGATTTGATTACTGGCTTCACGTTAAAACAACTTCCCAGAAAAGCTGTAGTTCTGTTAACTTCAATCTATAACAGCGTGTTAAGGCTAACATACTACCCGATCACGTGGAAGTTTGCCCAAATAATAATGGTCAACAAACCAGGCAAACCACCAAACGCTGTCACCTCGTATCGGCCTATTAGTTTGCTACCGATTATGTCTAAAATCCTCGAAAGACTGTTGCTCAAAAGAATTTCTGTAGACACTGAAATAAACTCAGTTATACCAACCCACCAGTTTGGTTTTAGGCAAAGCCATTCTACTATACAACAATGCCAAAGGATCGTTAACAACATTCACATCAGTCTTGAAAAGAAACACTTATGTACAGCTGCCTTTTAGACGTGCAACAAGCCTTCGACCGCGTATGGCACGATGGTCTCCTTTATAAACTTAAATCCTGTTTCCCCACACCCCATTATTTGATTGTAAAATCATACCTTTCCGAACGCTTCTTTCAAGTAAAATTCCACACCGAAACCTCTAATTACTACCCTATAAAGTCCGGTGTCCCACAGGGCAGCGTATTAGGGCCCCTTCTCTACCTAATTTTTACGGCTGACATCCCGACCACAAATTCAACCACAATTGCCACATTCGCCGATGATACGGCAATAATATCTATAAGTGACAACCCTCAAGTAGCATCAGAAAACTTACAAACGCATCTCAACCTTATACAAGAATGGCTAAACAAATGGAAGGTCATGGTAAATCCTACAAAGTCGACACAGATCACCTTTACCAACCGAAACATCGTGTGTCCTACAGTTACATTAAACAGTATACCACTACCAGTCAGCAGCCAAGTAAAGTATCTCGGACTAACATTAGACCAAAAACTCACCTGGAAGTCACACATCATAGCAAAGAAAACGCAAATTAATCTAAAAATACAGAAGATGGGATGGCTTATAGGACGAAGATCAAAACTTTCAACAGAGAATAAAATATTATTATACAAGTGTATAATAAAGCCTATCTGGACCTATGGAGTTCAACTCTGGGGATGCACGAAGCCATCTAACACTCAGATATTGCAGAGAATTCAATCCAAAATACTTAGAATTATTTTTAATGCACCCTGGTACGTCAGCAATAAAACCTTGCACGAGGATGCTAGCATTCCGCTCGTAGGTGAAGAAATAACCAGACTAACCAGAAAATACTTGGAACACCTCCCGAATCATCCCAACGATGAAGCAAAACAATTACATATTCCACCATCAATCAGAAGAAGGCTAAAGAAGCAGTGGCCAACGGATGTTTTAGACCAATAAGAAAGTCAATTATTTAGTTTTCAGTTTATAATCACTTTTTATATTAGTCAGGAGAATTATCGATGGATAATTTCTCCTTCAAATGTAACTCTGTAATCACATTTACTCATAGCTTTAAACAGCAGGTTGTAAATTTTCAAATTAAAAAAAAAAAAAAAAATTGATAATATGTAGGGGAAGGTGGCCTAAAGCGGGTAGGTTAAGGTTCATCGATTACTATGAGCCACTTCGGCTAAAAAACGTGTTTCTTTTTTAGATTTACGTAATACAATTATTAAACTTTAATTTTATAAAAAAAAATAATTACATTTTGCTTTAATTGTAAAAATAAATTCAAAAATATAAAATGTCAGAAATTAACCGCTTTGCGCGACAGGGGGGCCTAAAGCGGGTAGGCTCTCATAAACCGATCGGATTAATCAAAACATTTGAAAAAAATTATCTACACTTGACATGTTCTTGACAGTAACATTAGTATTAAGTTATATTGAGCATTTTCATATTATAACTGCTAATTTGTTCCAATTTTAATATTACTTCGGTTTACCATTGTTTTTAAATCTTAATTGATCCAACGCTTTAAATCACTTATTCCTATCCACTAGTTCCTATCAATTATAATAAAATTACTACATCTGGTACAAGCAAAGAGGGTACCTACCCGCTTTGCCAAAACACACATTTCTTAGTTTTGATACATTAACGTAAAAAATAATGGATGAATATTAAAATATTTAGCCAAATAATAAAACTAGTTTATTGTAAAAGAAAACCCCATTATAAAAAATGGGTTAGTGTGAAGGGTTTTAGTAGCAATTGAAGTTAAATTAATTTCAAACATTTTACAAAATTATTAAATTTTTTGTTTTTTCATTTTTCATTTTTTGATGTTATTAAGCAACTTAGGTGTCAAAAGTAGTATGACATCAATTAGGCTGGGTACTGGCAGTGTAAATAAATATATAAATTTCAGCTAATATATAACATATCCACATAAGGGCCGTTACCCGCTTTGGGCTACCTACCCGCTTTAGGCCACCCTCCCCTATGTATGTATATTAGGGTGGTCCTTATTTTTCGACTTTTGAATTATTATCGGGGCATTTCGTCATTTCATTATATTCATTGAAATATGAAACAGATTTTTTTTTTAAATTTTGTATACGATTTAGAAGTCGCTACCAGTCGTCAAACTTTAACAGAAAGCATTGTATGACCGCTTAAATAAGAGTCTTAGTAATTGTTCATTTAAGATTTTATTTAACATTTTAACTGCAAGTGAACATGCAGATTGGCATAGGCAACCTCCCCCCGGCATGGCAAGAGCCATTTATTACTTGAAAATATACCTATTTAAACATTAATTTAAACTAACGAAAAAGAACGAGAAAGCTGTGAGAGAAATATGCATTTTCACGGTGATAATATATATTAAATATTGGTTTCATATCTCAACCGAATGGTCAACACCAAGAAACGACCTACAATTATTAAGAGACTTTAAAACCTTTGAAAACTTTAACAAAAAAATGACTATTGTTGTGCTGAAAAAAATACCATGCCATTTGTGATATTTGTCGAAAGAGCTGGTTTCGTTTGCATTTTTCGATAACGAAATTTCAGTTTAATAGAAGAAGAAAATGGTAGAAGCATTAAAAATTAAACGCATAAAAATTTTTTAAAAAAATAAACATTGATGTCAAACATATCCACGAAGAAAATATAGAAAACTTCGTGAGTAGTAACTCCTTACGATTCTTCCAGATTATAGGTATCTCATCAAATTTTTGGAATAAAGACCTGGAAACTTGGAACGAAGCCGCTGATTATGTAGGTAGCCAAAAATATCGTTCATTCTATGCGAGTAGTGAACGACATAGCTGAGCGTGGTGTTGCTTTAATGGAGGAATAACTATAATAAAATGATTAACAACCAATGAAGAACACAGGCAATATTTGCTTTTGTTGATGAAAGAGTATAGGAAAAACTACCCTAATACTAATAAATTAATCCTTCTTTCTTAAAAGTAAATAATTCAAATATTTATATAGGTATGTCTTAATTTGTAATAGGGTAGAAGCACCGATGTTGGACACTGTGCCAGTTGAGGACATTTTCCACTTTATTTTGACAAATGTAAAATATAAGAATTATCGATACTGCTATAAGTGTAATTAATGTATCTTTAACTACGATAGAAACATCAATTATGTTTTTTTCGTATTATTCAAGTTATTTTATCAAAATTACTCAAGTGTCTAAAACTGGGTCTAACGCATCTAAAACTGGTACTTTTACCCTAATAACAATAATTTTGGTTTTCTTATATCCTGACTTATGAATAAAAGAATCTAACAAATGTAGAGATTTTGAGTTTTTATTTAAAATTTAACCCTTAGTGGAGACCCGTAAATATCAATAAAAAATTTTAAAAAAATTACTGAAATAGTTTCTTATGGTATATAATCAAATGAGGTGGTGCCCCGTAAAATTAGAAAAAAAATTTTTCTTAAGAAGAACTACCCTAATGCATATTGTGCCACTTTCGATCTTTATACTATTCCTTGTTTCTACTTGTAGGTATTATAAGGAGTTCCATTTTGATGATTTCTTACAATTTACTGTAGCACTGTGCTGTTTTATTTTTGAATTATTTGGGTGTATTTATTATATTTCTTTTTAAGTAAAATCTCATTTCAAAAATAGTTTTCTAGAATAATAGTTTTGAAACTTTTTTGATCGCATACCCCTACAAAAAAAAATTGTAGAATATGTGAAAATAGGTAAAAGGGGTAATTTGACGTACCCTCATTGATTGAGTCACGTATCCCTCAGGCTATGTGTACCCCACTTTGAAGACTAATGTTCTAGAACAATAGACATGTACCTAAGTAGATTAATCTAAAAGGTGTGTAATGCATTACGTTGTTTCTTTTAAAATTGCTTTATTATTATCGTAATAGTAATAGGTAAAAAGCAGTGCATCGTACCAGGGTGGCACTATTTAGGGGGCGACGAGAGAGATAAAGTAAGGTACCTGCGGGTAATAATACCTAGCTAACGATTATTTAAAATTAAATGAAAAACATCAAATTTAATTAACAGATTTTAATAGTAATTATTTTTAACATTCAGTTACTATAAAACATAAACAAAAAATGTTAACTTTTACCATATTCAAAGACAAAATGAAAGATTTTGAAAAACCTTGCCAGTAAGTTTTATTTTGCTACTGAAAGGTAATAAGGCCTACAGCTTTAAAATATTTAGGGAATCAAAATATACAATACTTAATATATTTGGTAATTTTCTTTTATTCTCTTCTCCCAGTATACCATTATGGTGTTGGGGTATTGCGCGAATGTAGTGATGTTTATGAAACTTCGAAAAATACAAATTGCAAGCAATGGGCATTTCAATATACCACTACAATGCTTGGATTCCTATAACTGAGAAAGCAAATTCTTACAGGAAAGCCTATAAAAAAAAACCAAACAAACTGTCATAAAGATAAAAACAACATATAAAATACCATGGATTAATGTATTTTTTGCAGTTCAGTCTTCCAATTGTTTCTACCAACCTATTTTTTGCGAACAAATTTTGATTCCACAACTTACTTTGTAAATGACTCTATAGTAATTCATAAACTACAACATAAGGTAAAATTAAAGGAAACATACAGTTCTGCGAATATGCAGAGACTAGCGCTCAAACAACGTGCACGTGACGTGCATAAGGTTTCCTATTGGATGTTATGGACATATCCGCGTTAGAAAACCAATGTCTCTAGATTTGTTCGTTTTTAAAACCACGTGCAATATTTCCTATATAAATAACATGAACACGGCCAATTTTTAAAAATAAATATTTAATAGCGTAACACCTCCTTTATAATTCTACCATTACGTATCAAAATCGGCTATTTGCAAAAAATGTGCCATGTGTGGCTTTGAAAGTAGGCGCCTCATATAGCAATACTAATTTATGTAATTTTCGTTTTACTGGATGCTTAGGGGTCGTCCATAAATTACGTGAGATGTTTAAGGGGGGGTTGAATAAAATCTCACGAAATCTCACCATGGGGGGGAGGGGGGTCTCGGCAAATATTACGCAATTTTTTTTCTGATTGAAACAAAAAAAATTATATTATTTTGGTCCATTTAATCCAGATTGTACATGCTTAAGATTTAATCTTAAGCGTAATCGTAATACGATTAAGATCATTCTCAGCAATATTGATTACTAGTCTTAACTAGTCGTAAATAAAAGCACGAAGCAAATTTTTTTTTTTTTACAATAACAATCCAACGCGTTTACGTAAGAAACCCACATTTTGAAAAATCTCACGTGAGATCTGGGGGTTGAATAAAATCTCACGAAATCTCACCATGGGGGGAAGGGGGGTCACAAAATTTAAAAAAACACCTCACGTAATTTATGGACGCCCCCTTAAAAGATACAATATAAAGCACAAGCTTGTCGATAAAACTAAAATGATTTGTTTGTGTTATATAATATTATAAATATTTTTTTCTAATTGTATGATATATGTAATAATTTTTTTTCCTCGACGTTTAAGGTTTTAAATATTACGATAGCATTATAAATTTTATATCGTGTTGAGTTTTTGTATAACTTAAGACAAGATTAATTTATTGAAACATAAAAAAACTGTGAAGTACACCTACATAGAACAGTTAATTCTTTACATAAGTCGAAGAGAACTTTAGCCAATTAGCCTCATCAAGCTTGTGTCTAAGATCAACCCTTCACGTCTATTTATTACCTTAAGATCGCTGCCGATTAAAACGCCGCCATTGTTTATTACCTTGTACCGTGTGTTTTCTGTACCTACACAACGTGTTCATCAATCCTTACTTTATAGTCCTTTATTGTATTGTTACAGTTGTTTTCGAATAATCAAATACTCTCTATGGATTATACAAAATCTAACTTACAATTAGAACGATGTTCACAATTAATTGTGTATTTTTTTATTGACAATATAACTAAGAAAAATGATATAAGTTATTATTTATGATTGGTTTCCAAATAACTATTTTTCTATTACGTAGATATGACGTTATTCGTAGAGCGATTAGCCTATTAGAGCTATTGATCATTTATGGGCCCTTTTAACCGAACTGTACTATAACTACAGAATTAAAATAAATAACAACTATAAAAAATAATAAAAACCAGCAACAATAATCACATCTATTAAACATTCCTGAAGTGATGTTTACAATTTAGTTGCCAACATTTCTTTTGGTGTGTGCCCACAGCTGATAAAAAAAAAGACAACCAAGAGTACTGTCTATTTTCAAAAATTTTGAAGTACACGCTAATGGGCCCCCTTAACGTTCATTATGATTTTACAATGAGTCATTCATACATAGATTTTAAATGGTAGGAAAATGCTACATATTTAGAAAACACTTTTACGTTTTAATTATATGGCTAGTTGTGAATAAGCAGTAAAAAAAACATAGGTACATATATTTGTTACTTACGATGTACATACTCAAAGCATTTATCTGAAACGTATTACTGAACAAATTAGTGTGACAATAGCATGATACCATTTTTATGGGATTATTTTTAATATTAATACCTATCGCTTTTTAAGGTATCATCTGATATTAATTTTGTATACAAGGCACCGAAAAGAAGCTATAATTATGCACGCCCACGTCTTTTTTTCAATAACGTTTCAAACACATGCACATTACATTGGCTGGAAAGTTTAAAAGCTGGTCGATAAATACCAATTATAATAAATTTATAAATACATACAAACCTTAAGTTACTTAATACCTATAATCAAACTTTGCCCAATTCATATGGTTCTACTTATATGTATAGGTACATATTGGTATTCTGTAATAAAATGCTGTTGATATAAAAAATATATTAGCAGTTAAATTTAAATAATGAAAATGGGGACCTTAATAGTAACATTATATTATCTAAAATTTTTACATAGTTTAACAGGTATAAAATACAGTGGAACCTCGCATAACGAGCATAATGCGTTCCGGAGTGTTACTCGTAATGCGAAACACTCGTTAAGCGAAACAATTTTTACCATATAAATTGATATAAAATACGATAATGCGTTCCATGCCGAAAAAAAACTCAAAAATTAAAATTTTCAAAAAAATACTCCAAAAAACGTTGTGTGGCATTTGTTCAAAGAAAAATACATATAAATTGTTAAAAAGCCTTATTCATATTCATCTTTTCTTAGTAACATACTTATTTTCTTTTTACTAGGAATTTATCGAGACATTTGTTTTTGCCTACGCTTCAAAATTTGGTAAAAATGCGACACCGTATTATCATTAAATAAATTTCTAAAGCGCATAGTCACTGCTTTATTAGGGTGATGCTTCTCATTGTACGAAACTACCGTTTACCTTGATTTCAGAATTTTGCCAGACGATTTTTGCTTTGTTGCTATGCGAAACCTCGCCCGTTATGCGAAATATCACTCGTTAAGCGAATCATTTTTTTTACAATTTATATTGCTCGTTATGTGAAACACTCATTATGGGAGGTGCTCTTTATGCGAGGTTCCACTGTAATTAATTGTATCTAAGGTAAAATACCCTGTTATTGACACTGACCCGGTTTCTGACACTTTCAACTTTACTTTGAATTAATAAAAAGAAAATTACCTCAAATTGATTAATTAATTATTTCAAAATTAAAATAAATTTGTGTACCTATTTGATGACAATATCAGTTACAAAAACAACTCACTTAATATAAAATAATATTTAAGCCCAGAGTGACTGTGAAAACCATTTTTTGGTTTTAGTCTAAGCAATTGACAGAAGAGACTTCCACTATTGAATTAGTGATTTAACCATCATGTAAGTATAAAAATACTATAAAAAATATATGGTTCGATTAATAATTAACTACTCTTTATTTTTAAATATTAAAACAGCATAGGAAATGATATTTTATTATTAAAATAAAAGTGTCAATAACTAAGCTCAATTTTATAGGTATGTTACAGTTATTGACACTCAAAATTTAACCTATGTTATGTTTACTTATTTGTTTTTATAGTATTTAATTTATTATTTTAATTATTTTTGTGTTGAAAAAATTAGCATTTTATTTATAATAAATGATACATTATAACAAATTATGTTTGATTATAATAAATTTAAATTTGATAGTGTATAACCTAATAAATGACGAATAATTTTGACATATGGAGTATCAGAAACTAGGCAGATGCCAGTGTCAGAAACTACAGCAATAAAAATTTTAAGTGTCAGAAACTGGGATTCAAACATTATTTTTTAAAACATTAATTTAAATTATTAATCTGCTTTAAATAATTATTTTACGCATATGACCTTTTCTAGAAATCGTTAAATTATATATGAAACAAAAATTAATTATTTAAATTAAATTTTTTATAAGTTATCCTGTTATAACCTCAGCTGTCACTCTTAAAGTGTCAATAACTGGATCTTTTACCTTAGGTACTTTTAACAAAGTTATTACTTGTCAAAAAACAAAAATATCAAGTACTCTTGATACAAATGCAAATAAAGTAGAACAAAAACGCACTTCAAAAATTAAATAGATTTGTACGTATTTACGCATTTAACATTCCTATTAATAAATATTAATATTTTTCAAAACGATTCTTTTGTAAATAATTTTTCATTGAAATATCATTTTAAATATTTCCAAAATCCAGAACTTTTGAACCACGTAGTAATCGTAAGTTGCAATATCTCAGAAAATGCATACGAGGCACAATGTAGCTTAACCAATGGCTTCTTTATTGATATATTTGGTCAAATTGGCTGCATTTCAGTAGTATGTCTAGTATACAGACAAGACAATTTTACGGTGACTGGCTTCCATATTTTGAAATCTATTTAAATTGCATATGAGTATATTTCATAATTCTTTGATTTTTACAGTATATATTGTATAGAGAAGACAAGATATGTTTATAAATAGTAATCAATTGATAGCCTCAAACAGTGAGCTTAAAATTTTTATCTGTTTGTGTTTTGGCAGTTTTTCCGCATATCTTCTTTGATCTATTGCATAATTATTTAAAAATTACTTTTATCATAATTTTCTAAAACTAAAATGTTCAAAACATTAATCGCATAAATAAATAGAAGTAAACATTAGCGGTCTATGCTATACTATTTTTTTAGTTACCTAATTAATAAGATAATATTTATACATTGTAAAATTTTACTTTTTTTAACACGAAAATTAATATAATTGATTTTAAATCTCATGTGATATATTAAAATTTTTAAAAAGTTTGGGTATTTTTATTCTTACCTAAGTGGACAAACTAAAAATTTTAATATAAGACTTCCTAAAACGTTTAAAAACAACTTTTTGAAACAATTTCAAATAATATAGTAGTTAAATGTTCAAATGACAAGCACAGTTGTTTAGGTAAATTTTAGATCAACGTGGAGTAAATATAATACAAAAACAACGTTATTCCTTAAATGTTCCGCAAAATACAAAAACACTAAAATGCATTTTAATAAATGTCCCAAAGTAATAAAAGAAGTTTGGATACTTTACGATGTCTGCGGTAGCCGAAAGTTATAGCTTAGCAATTTTAAAATAATGGAAAATTGGATAGTCTATGTAATTTGTGAAATGGTTTTGCATTATCCGACTCAATATCTGAACTTTATATCTTTGGAGAAGTCGGATTACTGTAATTTTAAAAATTAGAAAATTACCCAATCGATTCCTTTGCTCATAAAAATTTACAATGTAACTTAATTTCCTTAAAAGATTGGCTATGATGAGAATAAAACGTTCTGCAAGAAATTAAACCCAGGCGATATAACTCCGAATTCAGAACTGTTTTCTTTAATCAACGTGCAAGCTTACCTTCAGCGAACAAAAATTTTGTTAGAAAAATGAAAGTTTATACAATTTTGGAAAAACGACAGATACAAAAATAAGATTTAAATACATAAGAAGCTTAAATGTGTCACAATAAAAGTATTTCATTAAAAAATGCAAACGAAATAAAGGATTACAATATATCTTTGTCAGAAGAGTAATCATGTGGATTATTTTGTATCCAGTGAAAAAGTTTGTTTGGTAAAAAATTCGGATAGATTCATCAGTGACAAAATTTAAATTCAAATGAATAAAACATGCGCATTTCTTTAATTCCATTAAAAAATCTCATAATGGTGTACACTAGCGCGCTATGCAAATAAGCAATCCTCTACTATAATGAATTAAAATTTTCCTTAAATTTAAAAGTATTAATTTCTTTAGATTGCTTCGAGTCCGGTGATTTATTTTACTTTTAAATGTCTAGTACAATTAGAAAAGTCTCTACTTCAGCAAAGTTTCAGATCAAAGCAATCTTGGATTAAAATTTTTAATTGTCATTCATAAGGCGACCGCAATCAGTCAAGTCGAGGACAAAAAGCTAATTCATTTCTTTCCGAAATTAAAAGTCATTTCTCAATGCTTTTCTCATCTTTTATTCAAAGCGTTTGACAGAGCATCCCAAAAGTTGATAGCCACGAAGACATACATCGTATAGCCGTCGGATTTCGCAAGACGTATTCAAAATAAATCAATATTTAATCAAATATTTTATTTCAAACTTCAATTTCAATGTTTGTTCGGTTAGATGAGTTTGACTGACTACAACGAAATCTCATTATCATGTATAAATATTAAATACTTATTCTAAACTACCGATTTCTCATCAGCTATGTACTTTGTTTAATTTTTTAATCACTTTCTAAACCTATGTAATTGATACAGGTGCACAAGCTGCAGGAGTCTCTGTTGTAACTGTTCTCAATTGAATATTTATTTTCTAGTCGAAAGATGTTTAATTTCATTAATAGTTATTTTGAAAATTGATTTTTGATATGTCTGCCCTTATATTTATCTTATTTAGATTAATGTTAGATAAAATATAAATTAACATATTTTTTATCTTTATAATGTCGCAAAGTGAAACTATGGGTACCCACTTCCCAGGATTAATTTCTTGTTATTTGATCCACTACGTCCACTCCACACTGGGTCTCATTATAATATAGTACTGTTTCTGGTTTTTTCTCCATTCCGCTATCTAGCAATATGTTTCTGTTAAGTGTACTTAAAAGTAGTACACTTTTAACTAGCTTGGCTTGAGAGTACAGTTCTCAGCTTCTAAAATTGTTGTTGAATATAGTTCTGATATTTGATTTTATACGGAATGAGGAATTTCTCTTCTGGAACTATCTACTGTTCTTACTTACGTAGTATTTTCTTTTTACAACTCTTTTCCAAGGACTTGTTTGTAAAATAATTGTCAGTTTTAACATTCCTTCTTTTTTCGAAATATGATTCCATTAATTTTGGAACAACGTGCTCAGCAAGACGTCGACTGCTCGACCGCGTGTTTTCTTTCTCTAGGTAAAGTAATCCATTTAGTAAGGGAGTGTACTCGGGTATGAGACGGCTTTTGTTTATAAGTCAAAATTTTTTACTGGTTAAATCAAGTGAGCTGTTCTATTCACTGTTGAAAAAGTAATGAATATACACAACTTTTATCCGCAGTTTTGTGATTCCATTAATATGCAAAATTTTATGACCAATTTTCTAATCATCGGTTTTTTGGCAAAAAAAATTCTATCTAGATATGAGACACCTACAAAAATACATTAAAAATTGTAAAATATAAAGTAAAAACCTCATATCTATTTTTAAATTTAAATTTTGTATGCTTTCCATAATTTTTATTTATCAATTTCCTCTCCATAATCGTCGCAATATTTGCATGAGTAATAACTGGCCGTTTGCAAATATTGGATTTGATGTTGTTAGCAGCACTCAATTAGTTCGGCAACAACTTTACACAAATCATGTTTTTGCTTTGGTACCCTTGGATGGGGGTGATATGCTGTGTCTCATACCCGGACAGTGACGACATTTTTACAATTAGAAAAAAAAATGTTTTTCAACCACATATGGGCCTAATCCAATAATGGATCGTAAAATATAAGTAAAACACTAAATGCTATACATTACACTTTCCTTTTTCAATCTCTTCTCTCTCTTCCAGCCTCATGGTATCCACTGCTGAATAAAGGCCTCTTCAAGTTTGTTTCATGCGTCTCTGTCTCTTGGGGTTTGAATTCAGTTTTTACCCGCTGTTTGTTTGATATCGTCCGTCCATCTTTTTTGTGGTCTTCCCCTGCTCCGCGTTGTAAATCTTGGTCTCCATTGGATTATCTTTGTGTCCCATCGGTTTGGCTCCTGTCGTGCCACGTGCCCAGCCCATTTCTATTTTATTTTTAGTAGTCTTGAGATTATATCCGTCACCTTGGTTTTCCTTCTGATCTCTTCGTGATTGATTCTTTCTCTGAGACTGACGCCGGTCATAGCTCTCTCCATAGCCCTTTGGGTAGTTCTAAGCCTTACCATACTTTTTCTCGTCAGTGTCATTGTCTCCAGGCCGTATGTTGCAACTGGAAGCACACAGGTGTCGTAAACCTTTCTCTTCAGGTTTATTGGGTATATCGTTGTTTTTCATTATATTGTTGAGTTTTCCAAATGCAGCCCAGCTCTGGCTTATCCGGCGTGAGATTTCTGTGGTTTGATTTTCTTTTCCGATCCTGAATTTGTGACCCAAGTATATGTATTCCTTGACTACCTCAAGGTTGTTATTGACTACGTTGATACTGTCTTTGTCTGGGCCCATTACTTTTTTGTTTTTTGGACGTTTATTTTCAGGCTTACATGTTCTGATGCTTTGAGGAGCTCACTTAGCATGTCTTTGAGTTGTTCTAGGTCGTCGCAAATTAAGACAAGATCGTCCGCAAATTGAAGGTTGCTTAGGTATGTTCCATCTACATTTAATCCCTTTTGACTCCATTAGAGGTTTTTAAATATATCTTCCAAGACGAGGGTAAACAATTTTGGCGAAATAGTATCGCCCTGACGTCAGGGCGATTTTTCAATTGATTTACATAAAAAAACAACACTTTGAAAAAATCAACAACGTTTTCACCATGCAATTTCACATACGATGTTCGCAGGTGATATAAATAATGCGTCGATTCATTTCAGTGTTAGCACAAAAACTAACTGATGACCAAAGAAATATTTGACAGTAATCAGATCGGCCATATAGACAATGCATAATGAAAATAATTGACTGTCTCATACCTGAAGCTGTCTCATACCCGGCAACACTACCCTACATATTTGGAACGCCTAAATAAATAATTTATTTATTATTATTATTCTTAGGGTTTGGTACATAGCCCACAGCACCGTGACCAAAGAATGACCTATTGTGCCCCCAGTGTTTAGTCCTCCTCTTCCAAGAGTCCTGTGTCCCTGAAACAGTCCAGGGTGTCTTTCGGGAGTATTGACAGGAGTTCTAGTGTCGCTACGTATTGTATGAGACGGCAAGTCTCCTGATCCTTGCCTCTACCAGTGCTTCTCAGTGGCAGATAATGTGGACAGGAGTTTCTTCTTCCATGTCGCACCTTTTACACATGGTATTGCCCACAGAGCCCAGTGTGTTGAGGTGTTTTCTCAGCGTGCAGTGCCCTGTTAGTAGTCCCACTAGTTGTCGTAAGTTCTTCCTGACTAATTGCAGGATTTAATTAGTATATTTCCTGTCTGGTTTTGCAATGAATAAATTGGATTGTCTCAGTCTAGGCACTGATTTCCAGTGTAAGTAGTGTGTGTCTCTGAGTAGGTCCTAACCACTTGCGCTGGCAAAAAATTTACCGACGCGTGTACCAGAACGGCCCAATGTTTTTGTGACAATTGCATGACGACGTACATATATACCACGTCGTTGACGATTCTGTGACAATAGCATTACAACGTGCGGCGCACGTCTTTCCAGCGCAAGTGGTTAATATAGCCTCTCGCGCTGGCATAAGAAATGCCGCAGTAGGGCGCCGGATAAATATTTTTTACGAAAATTGATTCAAGCTCATGCAAAATGACTTTTATCTCAGGTCGTCCCTGACGCTTTATTAACAATTTGAGCAAATTTGAATTAATATGTAAATATAATAAATACTACGTGCACTATCAATCCTACAAAGAAATAATTTTTTAATGGTATCGTAACATAAATAAGTGAACATAATTTGAAAATCGAGAACGTTTTATTTTCAACATAAATCTTAAAACCCAATATCCATTAATATTGAGAATATTTTATAATTCGGTTTAGTGCTACGATAAAATAGGTTATGACTTTATTGAGTGCCATTACCATTCCTAACAAAATTTGTTTATAAATTATTCGTTCAAACTAATTTATGATCTTTTAATAATAACCGCTTGGAAACAAATATTCAAAATGGAAATGAATAAATTAGTCGTGGCTGAATTTAAAGTAACTACACCGACTGTGAAGAGATTTTAAATTAATTTACTGTCAAACAAAAGCAACTAAAAGGAAAATGATTTGCAAATTATTTCACCCGTTTATTTATCGCTTGAAACTAATTAATGTCAAAGTGATTAAAAAATACGACGAAGGTTGTAGTTCTGTTTAGGTTTGTTTATATATGATATATTCTTTAATAAACTCTTGGTAGAACATACATGCTTTTATACATATGCAATATAAGAAATTATATAAAATAAGATATTAAATTAAAGATTAAGCTGTTTTGAATACACAATAATTTCACATTTTATTGGTAGTTTCAGTGTAAAAGTAAATAAATAAATATCTTTATTATAACAAGTTAACAGAATGACAGATTAATTATAATTATTTATAACAACGTGATTCATTTTTTATAATTAACTTTTATCATCTAAGATTGCCTTTCATCTTGCTTTCTATATTTGTTCTCTTCAACACTTCCCCTCAAGATGAAGACAATAAATCATCCAAAATAAATACAAATCCAGTATATGATCTTCTATCATCTAAACAGTTACTCCAATCTGCATCTACATATCCCAATAAAGAATTTTCGTTTTCTTGAAACAAAATCCTTTATCTTGAGTTCCTGCATATGCAATATCTGGTCTTGTACAAGTCGCTAAATACATGATTGCTCCTACCAGTTCTTTATATGGTAGATTTTCTATATTATTTAAAATTTATTTCTTCTGTAATTTTGTTCCTATTTCAATTGGGGTTGAAATAGGATTTGCATCAACCATACCAAATCTTTCAAGGATATCTTTTATATATCTCTTCTGCCACATCTTCAAACCGTTTTCATTTCTTGAAAATTCTATTCCCAAACAATAATCAATATTTCCAAGACTTTTTATCTCAAATCTACGTGATAAAAACTTTTCAAAATTATTTAACTTGTTGTCTTCTTTCGAAATAGCCAGAATATCATCTACATAAATAACAATGATAAACAAATCTTCCCCTTGGCCCGAATAGAAGATACATTCATCGTTTTTAGATTGTTTGATATCTAATTTTTTCAACTCTTCACATAATTTTAAATTCCATTGACATCCAACCTGTTTCAATCCGTACAAAGCTTTCTTCAGCAAACATACTTTATTTCCTTTCTTCAATTCGTTCAATAACTTTTCGGTCTTTTTCTTGATATTATAATTATGATTTTTAGTAGCAATTATTTTATTCAAAATTTTATCAGTATATTCTGGTACTTTCATATATAATTTTTCTTCCAATATACCATTTAAATAAGCAGTTGTTACATCAAATTGTTTAATTTTTATGTTGTATTGGGTTGCAATGGACATAACTAATCTTATTGAACCTATACGTGCTACAGGAGCATACGTTTCATCAAAATGTATTCCGGGACGTTGAGTGAAACCTCAAACTCACTATTCTGGCTTTTTTCTTTCTAACATGCCATTAGCATCTAGCCATTCATCTGTATCAGGTCCATTTATAGCTTCTTGCACTGATATTTCTGCCAATCCGACGTATTCTTCTGTTTCTTTCATCGCATTAACATCATTTATCATTTGATAACCTTTCTTCGGTCTTCTCCTGCGTCCAGTCATTATCTTCTTTGGGCTTCCGAAATTTTGCTTAGATTTATTTCAGTAGGATTTTCTTGAAGGTCATATATCCGTTCATTATCATTTTCCGAATCTTTTTTATCTAAATTTTCATTAATGTTTTCTATTTTATTTATTGGAAATTCAACAAACTTAGTTTTTGATTTTTGTTACTCCATCCTTTGAAGTTTTTGATCTTTCAACGGATCTAACATCTCTGGTTATATCCATTTTGTGTTCGTCAGGAATCCACACTCTATATACTTTGGATTGCTCTGAATAACCCATAAAAATTCCTTTCTTTGATCTGTGTTCAAATTTTCCTTTTGTTGGATCTCGATTCAATGTATAAACTTCAGAACCAAAAATTTGAAAATAACAAACGTTTGGAGTTTTTCCTGTCCATAATTCGAATGCTGTTTTGCCTCCTAAGCTTTTTGATGGGCATCTATTTCTTGTATAATTTGCTGTATTTATAGCTTCGCCCCAAAATAATGGTGGTAGTTTAGACTCAATTAACATGCACCTTGCCATTTTTACTAGAGTACGATTTCTTCGCTCTGCTACTCTATTTTGTTCAGGTGTACCAGGTGTCCAACCTTAAAACGGCCGTTTTCTAATAGATGGCAGTACGCGCGCATTAGGCATTAGCCAACCTTGCCTGCCATTTTTTCTCATTGCTTTGATCTTTGCTATTAGTAAACAAAAGACAAAGTCAGGAATTTCGGACAATAATGTGTCCTTTGATCACGATAAACATGTCGAATTTTGTGCCAGATAAAGAGCATTTGCGGGGAGCACTGCTATTCCTCTTCAATTGGAAGAAATCCGCCGCCGAAGCGCATAGAATTCTTGTGGAGGTCTATGGCGACAGTGCTCTTAGTGAAACTCGGTGCAGAGCGTGGTTTCGGCAATTCAGAGACGGAATTTTTAACGTCACCGACAAGAAGCGCGAAAATCGACCAAAAGTTTTTGAGGACACCAAATTGCAAGATTTATTGGACAAAGACGATACCCAATCGCAGAAACAACTTGCCGCGAAGTTGAATGTTAGCCACCAAGCAATTTTGAAACGCCTTTTTACTATGGAAAAGATCCAAAAGATCGGGAAGTGGGTGCCACATCAATTGAATGATCGACAGATGGAACGACGCCAGACCGCGTGCGAAATCTTGCTTGATCGGCACAACAGAAAATTATTTTTGCATCGAATCGTCACTGGCGATGAAAATGGATCTTTTGAAAACCCTAAGCGCAAAAATCGTGGGTGGACCCGGAGAACCCTCAACATCGTCTGCTAGGCCAAATCGATTCGGGAAAAAAACAATGCTGTGTGTTTGGTGGGACCAGAAGGGGGTGGTTTACTACGAACTGTTGAAACCTGGTGAAACGATCAATACTCAACGCTACCAACAACAAATCATCGAATTGGATCGTGAATTGTGCAAAAAGACCCGAACACGCGGATCGGCATGAGGGTATCATTTTCCAGCACGACAACGCACCATCACACACAGCAAGATTGGTCCGGGATACATTGGATACACTTGGCTGAGAGTTGCTACCCCACCCGCCCTACTCTCCTGATCTGGCCCCTTCAGATTACCATTTGTTTGCGTCGATGGGACACGCACTTGCTGAGCAGCACTTCAATTCTTATGAAGATGTTAAAAAATGGCTCGATGGGTGGTTCTTATCCAAAGGGGATGAATTCTTTTGGGGTGGAATCCACAATCTTTCTCGAAGATGGGAAAAATGTATAGCCAGCGAGGGCAATTACTTCGAATAAAATATTTTTCACTTTTCTGCGTTAATTATTGTGTTTTGCTAAATAAAAAAACAGCCGTTTTAAGGTTGCACACCTGGTATGTGTAACTGTTAATCTTCTTCCGATTCCGTTCTCTCTCAAAAATTAATTAAAAATATTATTAACATATTCTTTACCGTTATCGGATTGTAAATTTTTTATTTTCTTACCTGTTTGATTTTCAACAAGTATCTTATATTTTTTAAATGTATTGGTTTTAAAATGTAGCCGTTTTAAGGTTGCACACCTGGTATTTGTATTCTTAAAATTTTTTTTATTTTTATTTTGACTGTACTTTCTTGCAATCATAGCATTTGCAATAACTTCACGAGTGTCATTCTTTCTTGCATCGTATTCTTCAATTATTTTAATACGAAGTGCATCGAGAGAAGGTAATTCATCCCGTGATTCAATTGCACACCGAAAATTTTCAAAATTCGGTGGTAAACTGTATAATAACATTACAGTCAATAAATCGTGATTAATTTCAAGATCCATAGAATTTAATTTATCAATTATATCAAAAAACTTATGTAAATGATCTCTAATATCAGCATCTTTATCCATTCTGTGTAAAGTTAGCTGCTTCAGTAACGTGGCCTTCTTCGCAGGTCCTTTTGATTGATAGATTGATTCAAGTTTGTTCCATACCTCTTTTGAAGTAATACACTTTGTTATTTGTTTTAACTCTGATGGATTAATTGATATGACAATATCAGACTTTGCTTTCTTATCGTTCTTCACCCATAACTTCAATTCAGCTTCATTTTTACGAATATCGTCCGGTTTCGGAATTTCACCGTTTATATATCCCCTTTCATCATTTTTAATTAATAAAGCTTCCATCTGGATTTTCCATGTATCGTAATTTTCCTTATCAAGTAATTCGATACGTACTGATCAATATGCCATGTTATGTTTAAATTTATTTTACTTTATTTTTCTTTTTACACTATTTTACTTTACAACGTACCTGGGCCCATAACCTATTGGTAGTTTCAGTGTAAAAGTAAATAAATAAATATCTTTATTATAACAAGTTAACAGAATGACAGATTAATTATAATTATTTATAACAACGTGATTCATTTTTATAATTAACTTTTATCATCTAAGATTGTCTTTCATCTTGCTTTCTATATTTGTTCTCTTCAACACATTTCAAAATGACTCTATATAT
This sequence comes from Sinopyrophorus schimmeli, assembly GCA_036325965.1. Lineage (NCBI taxonomy): Eukaryota > Metazoa > Arthropoda > Insecta > Coleoptera > Elateridae > Sinopyrophorus > Sinopyrophorus schimmeli. The sequence goes on along the minus strand of JARFIZ010000314.1, from coordinate 10,243,675 downwards.
ATATAGACAAAATATTTCTTAAATTAATCTCTTGCTTGATATTTGTTTCTAATAAAACATTTGTTTTTAATATTTAAAATAAAAAAGTGTATTTGACTATCTGTTTTCAATTTTATTCAAACATACAAAACTTTGTAACTGTCATTTTATTTTAACTTAGGTGATTGTAAACTCGTAGCTCAGAAATTAACTAAAAGCTAAATTTAAAATAATTTCTATAGTATAATTATCATTTACATCTATAAAAAACGATAGTGTTCAAATTGGCAACAAATTATAAGTTTTAATTTGGTTTTCCAATAAAATGTTATTTGTCTCTCTCGTAAATCAGTGATTTTTTAAATACGAGGTTATTTCAGACTACCCACGATATGTATTATAGTATACTGCATTCTAGGTGGTAGATGAATAAAATGTTGACCATGGAGTTAACAGGCGTAGTACAGTCATACTCTAAAAGAAATGGTCTGACGGTATAAAACGAACGGCAGGTTTAAATTTAGTACCAAATAGCACAACTTATATCATAGAGAAGAAAAAATGCTAAGCAGGGAAAAAAAGACATTCAAAATTGCTCTTTGGTCGATGCTAAAAACAGTTGTTTATAACATATTAGAATATAGATAATAGATTGTAGTATAGATACAATATATGTGTATTCGTGCTTGTTGATTTATTAACAGTAACCTAATTAGTGGGATAACTTTTTGCCGTATCAATTATAATATAAAAAGCTAATTTATAATATCAATTTATATTATAGGTACTAATAATAGAAATAGAATATTAACAGTAGAATTTAAAATAAATAAAAATTAGTCTCGAAGGTGCTCTTTAAAAACATTTTGTATGAAATTATTAAAAATCTTCTACAAATAGACTCAAAGGTTTTCATTTTATTAATTTAATAAATTGTGTGTTCTGTATTTCTTCTATGACACCTGCCTCGTTAACAATTTGAAAAACTTGTAGATATGCTTATTAATATTCCGATTATGAAGGTATACAAAATCAAAAAGAGAAAGCTCAAGATGCAACCTGCGTGATATCTGTAGTTATTCCCCAAATAACCCCGTTACGGTTAGGGCATGCGAGAAATTGGGATCGATATATCCCATTTTATCCTTAAAGAATGGTGACCGTTTTAGTGGCCAAGTAGATTGGATTTCATTAAATGAAAGGCCAACTAGAATGCTTTCAAAATTGTCACGTACTATGCGTTTCGGATCTCATCGACACTATTAATATCTTAATATATATTCTATAAATAATGATTAAATAGTATTTTAATACAAATATTATATATTTGGAATTAAAAAAATAAGTAAGTAAAATTACGTTAGAATTAATATATATATATATATGTTTAATAATGAAATAGAAACAATCTATGGGTTGACCCTTTAAAAAAAATAAGCGTAACTACTGAAAACTATTGTAATATACTCATACAACAATATACGGTGACTTTGTATTCCGCTTTCTTCTATAACGTTATTACAGATCACAAATAATTTAAAAAAAATGTGTTGACAATTAATTTTGCTTTTTTTAACTCATCTGACTGCAAGTACGTATATACGTATTGTGTATGTATCTATAGAAAGTTATTTTTCTTCTCAGTTACATTAGATATATGTGTATTTTATATTTATTGTTGCGCATGTGACTATTTGAAATACATTATAGAAATTTCTTATATTTGATTTAAAAATATATCTGAATAAAATATGTGAAATAGCATTTTACTGGTAACAGTAAAGTGGATTTTAAATCCAGAAAATGGTACGCTGAAAAAAAATTGATACGTATTATGCAACTGCAATAAAATAGTGCATTGTATATAAACACAATTGGGATATTTTTATATTTAATTTTTTATCATGATAGTTGTTCTTAGTTGACAATTTGATATAGGTAGGTGCATATAAACAACTATATTACTACAACTGCAAAAAATTTCGTTTTTTTTATTATATAAATATGCAAAACATATGTATCATAATAAAAATATAATTTATTCTTCTCTTCTTGTATCTATTGTTAATTTGAAAATGTAATTCAGTTCCACGTGTATCATACACACTTAAACTATGTTTTCTTTAATAATTTAAAGGTATAGGAATGTATAACTTTTTTAAACAATGAACTTCAAAGAAAATAACAACATAATACTCCAAAGACAGAAAAAAAATAATTAGGGGAAAAGTGGCATGAAACAGCCAGTTTTAAAAAAAGGGATAAATAATATAGAAGGGCATAAATAAATCAATTTTTTTTTTAAATCTGTAATTGTTCATGCATTTATGTACGTAATGTCATAAAACATTTTTCAAAATTAACGATATTTTTCGACTTCTAATAATTTATAAAAAAAATAAAATATGGCTTTTTCATAACCTATAGGCATTTAAACAGCCAACCCAAGTTTTGAAAAAGCCATGTTCTTATTACAAGTTTAAAACTGCACATTAACGAAGATATTATTTAATAATAATCTTAAGCTATAATTTTAGATCTTATATAATTATAAAACGTTTTAAATAACGCAAATTCTGGATAAAATATTGACTTACATAAATCTAAGAAACTGTCAAAAAATTTGACGTTTGAGATCAATCATTGCAAAAACTTAAAAACGTTTTTAACAAAAATAATGCAATTTCTCTTTTTACGCCACAGGATTTATATGTCCAACCATTACAACTTTGCATCGGTACCACTCTTGATTGCTGTTACTACAATTATTATTGCATTTTATGCAATTAAAAGATGGCTTTTTTATTACACTGCAGTCCGGCTCTTTCAAAACATATTCTCTCAAGAAACAAAATCTCGAAAATTACTATGAAATCAAAGATTAGTCTACAAAATATATACGTTATTAGAAGGCCTAATATATCTATAAAATTATAGTGTAATCATATTATTATTAGTTTTGTACGTATAGGCGTTAGAAAACAAATAATCTGAACTCAAAACCTTACTTTTTGACGACAACATCTTCAATACGTCGTATCGGCGCCGTTTATTGACGGTGAACGGTCAAATTTTTGTGGGGGATATCTGGCTAGTGTTGCTATCTTAAAATAATAATACATAAACGATTTGTATGAAAACTACGGCGTAATTGATAATGGCTGTTTCAAAACTTTCTGTTTCATGCCACTTTCCCCCTACTTCTAAATTAGCAAAATATAAAATATATCTTAAGTAAGAATACCGTAGTTACAGTTTACTTAAATTAACTGTTATTAATCTATTAAAATTGTAGCTTTTAGAATCATGGACAATTTATATATAGGGGGAAAGTAGCATGAAACAGCCAGTTTAAAAAAAAAGGATAAATAATATAGAAGGACATAAATAAATCAATTTTTTTTAAGTCTGTAATTGTTCATGCATTTATGTACGTAATGTCATAAAACATTTTTCAAAATTAACGATATTTTTCGACTTCTAATCATTTATAAAAAAAATCAAATTTGGCTTTTTCATAACCTATAGGTATTGAAAAGGCCAACCCAATTTTTGAAAAAGCCATGTTCTTATTACAAGATTAAAACTGCACATTAACGAAGATATTATTTAATAATAATCTTAAGCTATAATTTTAGATCTTATATAATTATAAAACGTTTTAAATAACGCAAATTCTGGATAAAATATTGACTTACATAAATCTAAGAAACTGTCAAAAAATTTGACGTTTGAGATCAATCATTGCAAAAACTTAAAAACGTTTTTAGCAAAAATAATGCAATTTCCCTTTTACGCCACAGGATTTATATGCCCAACCATTACAATTTTGCATCGGTACCACTCTTGATTGCTGTTACTACAATTATTATTGCATTTTATGCAATTAAAAGATGGCTTTTTTATTACACTGCAGTCCGGCTTTTTCAAAACATATTCTCTCAAGAAACAAAATCTCGAAAATTACTATGAAATCAAAGATTAGTCTACAAAATATATACGTTATTAGAAGGCCTAATATATCTATAAAATTATAGTGTAATCATATTATTATTAGTTTTGTACGTATAGGCGTTAGAAAACAAATAAACTGAACTCAAAACCTTACTTTTTGACGACAACATCTTCAATACGTCGTATCGGCGCCGTTTATTGACGGTGAACGGTCAAATTTTTGTGGGGGATATCTGGCTAGTGTTGCTATCTTAAAATAATAATACATTAACGATTTGTTTGAAAACTACGGCGTAATTGATAATGGCTCTTTCAAAACTTTCTGTTTCATGCCACTTTCCCCCTACTTCTAAATTAGCAAAATATAAAATATATCTTAAGTCAGAATACCGTAGTTACAGTTTACTTAAATTAACTGTTATTAATCTATTAAAATTGTAGCTTTTAGAATCATAGACAATTTATATATAGGGGGAAAGTAGCATGAAACAGCCAGTTTAAAAAAAAAGGATAAATAATATAGAAGGACATAAATAAATCAATTTTTTTTAAGTCTGTAATTGTTCATGCATTTATGTACGTAATGTCATAAAACATTTTTCAAAATTAACGATATTTTTCGACTTCTAATAATTTATAAAAAAAATAAAATATGGCTTTTTCATAACCTATAGGCATTTAAACAGCCAACCCAAGTTTTGAAAAAGCCATGTTCTTATTACAAGTTTAAAACTGCACATTAACGAAGATATTATTTAATAATAATCTTAAGCTATAATTTTAGATCTTATATAATTATAAAACGTTTTAAATAACGCAAATTCTGGATAAAATATTGACTTACATAAATCTAAGAAACTGTCAAAAAATTTGACGTTTGAGATCAATCATTGCAAAAACTTAAAAACGTTTTTAACAAAAATAATGCAATTTCTCTTTTACGCCACAGGATTTATATGTCCAACCATTACAACTTTGCATCGGTACCACTCTTGATTGCTGTTACTACAATTATTATTGCATTTTATGCAATTAAAAGATGGCTTTTTTATTACACTGCAGTCCGGCTTTTTCAAAACATATTCTCTCAAGAAACAAAATCTCGAAAATTACTATGAAATCAAAGATTAGTCTACAAAATATATACGTTATTAGAAGGCCTAATATATCTATAAAATTATAGTGTAATCATATTATTATTAGTTTTGTACGTATAGGCGTTAGAAAACAAATAAACTGAACTCAAAACCTTACTTTTTGACGACAACATCTTCAATACGTCGTATCGGCGCCGTTTATTGACGGTGAACGGTCAAATTTTTGTGGGGGTTATCTGGCTAGTGTTACTATCTTAAAATAATAATATATTGTAACGGATTTACCAATCCAAATCCACTATCCAACGAGAGCAAAAGCGGTTCGTACTCGGGTTGTGAATAATAACACACAGTTGGCCACTAAATTTACAATTACGATTTATTAACACAAAATAATAAACAAAATCTCCTTCACCAATAACTTAAACACTAGCACTTAACAATTATTTATTTACTAACTAACTAACTTACGGTTCTAATTCACTAACTAATTTATTTACACTCGTATATTTATTTAAACGATTGTCACTGGTATATTTATTTACATTTATTTATACAGATAGCGATAGCGCTTACCTCGTAGATTCACCAAAAGTACGGACTTAGAGCGTTGGCACTTCACAATAACAGACTCGGTCGTAACTAAAATGAGGAAGTGTTTCGGAGTTTATATATGTGTTACTTAATCTATTCGGAAGCTTCGAGAAGTATCTGGGCCTTGGCGATACAGTCATTTCAAGGTAAAGTAGATAGAAAACTCTAGTTAGCTGTGTGTTGAAAGATTATTGGGATATCTACGCTTACTCAATATCTCACGGTCGCGCGCGTGAGATAGAAGTATCTCGCGGGTGATTAAGCAAATCTATCGAGGCCGCTTCATTCATTTATCGCGTTTGCTACAATATGAACGATTCGTATGAAAACTACCGCGTAATTGATAATGGCTGTTTCAAAACTTGGCTGTTTCATGCCACTTTCCCCCTACTATAGGTAAATAAAATATTCTACGTAATTTAATTTACATTTTTTTGATTACCCCTACTTTAGGACTGTACAGGAGGTGGTTTTTATAGAATTAGTTATGAAGAGAGCGTTATTTGCAGATGTATCTGTTAGGTATGTAATGCAGTAGAAACCCTATAATTAGTATTTTCAAACCACCGATGGATAAATACAACTTATCGAGATGGTCAAATTATCGGGATTACAAATATCGAAGATAAAGAAGAAAAATACAAAATAACAATATCTACGAGTTCTAGGTACAAATCTAAAAGGTTCACAAAAACACGATACTTTTAAGCAATTAGAAATAAGTCAGATAATTTGTAATTAATCATAAGAATTAAATTAACGAAGAAATATTTATAATTTTTCTTTATCGGCCCGTGGCATTTTGTTCAATGACAAATCATGCATAATTCATTACTAGCACATTTCTGTAGAAATATAATCACTCTTTAAGTATGGAAAACTGTTTGCTGTATAAGCCACCTTTTCACAATTTTTTCTTTAAGAACTATGAATTAGAAAATGTTTTATTAATATTGACCGCAAAAATAAATACTAACTACTGAAGAAATTGAAATATATTATTTTTAGTTGAGACACAAGAATTTTTTAAAAGAACCGGATGTTTAATATGCCTTAGCAGGATTTACCACTTATGAAGATATGAATTACAGGGTATCTACTGTACTTGATGCTAACTATCGCGACACTGATGAAGAACAATATTACAAAAATAAAATTCATTAAAAAAAATATAATAAAAATGATTGAATAAATTAATATTTTTGAAGGGGTTAGTCAATCCTTCACTACAGCATTTAACCACTTAAGGTTGTGACCATGATCGGGTGAACAAAATTCTTGATTTATTTCTTATGTAAAATTGTTATAACCTGAAAGTCCCAGTACCGTGTATATAATATGTTTAATGCAGTGTGGGAGTTTCACAAAGGAAAGGTACTTAAGAAGTTTGCATTTGAGAGTTTTGTTGCATTAGGTAGTCCCTGTTTGCAGGGATCGACACTGGAATATTTAAAAAACAGTTGTTCTGTAAATCTTAGTAAATAATTTTTGGATTTTTATGGTATTTAGAAAAGAGGTAGCTTTGACCGTTATTGCCCGCACTTGCCGGCAATAGCTGTCATAAGTAAAAGTACTATCGTCCAACAACTTTTTTACATACGCGCTGCAAACCCAAGAAAGGTTGATTGTGTCGATTTAAGAAAAACTATTAATGATAGTCGTAATTTCACTTTATTTTATTTAAAATACTCTCCATCTGAGTCAATACAAAGTTTAAAACGGTTGTAAATATGTTAAAAGCGCTCTTGTTAATCACCTTTTGAAATACTTTACAAAAACTGTGTTACAGACTTTTGAGAATGAAAAAGAGTCAAAAGTCATACGGCGCTAAGTTCGGCGAGTAACGGGGGTGGTCCAGTACAGGGACCCTTTTATCGCTTAAAAACATTCTTACATTTTGCTTTTAGCAGGTTCCTTATGAGTTTTTGTTTCTTATTCTTATTTTATGAATAATATTCTTGCGGTTACCTGACCATGAGTGCCCGCTATAGAATTTCAATAGCAAAATATGTTTTTAGAACACATGGAATTTACTAGCATTATGTAAACATAATTGTATAACAATATTAATGATAGATAGTAAACATATAATAGTAAGTAATATATATAACGCTAATGTTTTCAGTAGTGTGCGTCTAATAGATTAAAAATGCTCTAAATTTAACCACGAGTATAACGCGCGAGCCCTGTTCATGGATTAAACGATTGATTCCAGGATAATGTGAAGGGATGTCAAAGTGCAATAGTTTCGACAAAAATGCAAGGAATAGTGTGCTACATATTGTAGTGGTCGGTACCTCACCCCACTCACCCAATATGTAAGAACGAGATGATAATTTAACATATTACAGCTACCGAATTCTGCGATTTTTTATGATTAATTAATTTTCGAATTAATTATTTCACAAAGCAAAATATTGCTTATTGTTTATATTTTAACCTTTTCAATTACAAAATAAAAACCTGTATTGTCATTTATAAAAGAACTAAATTTAAAATAAATCTTAGATATTGGAGTCATGTAGAGTAAGTTATGGTAATCTAATAGTTGTTGTATAAGTTAAAATTGGATATCTTAGTATCTTTGTAGTAGTTTGGTCAGCATGAGATCTTGCTAATCCGAATATTCAATTAAGACTTATTCAAACTGTCATTGGAAAGCAAAGCATAGAAATAGACAGAATAAATTAATTCTTCAAACCGTTACGATAAATATGCAAACAAATCCATAACGAAAGTATAATTCTATTTTAATTAATTTACTAATTTCAATTACTCCGTTTCATATTATTTTTGGAAAAAACAAAGATAGGTACGTAAATTTTGAATAATTAAATTTAGTGTTATTGTATTTTGTATGTAGTATATATCCACTATTTTATAAATAATTTAGTTTTTATATAATCCGTTATTCAACTTTCTGGAAAACATATTCTTCTTCTTCTTGATGTTAGGCTTAAGCCTGTTGTTTCTGGGTCGGTTAGCATTCGTTCCATCTTTTTCGTGGTCTGCCTACGCTTCTTTTTCCAGTTGGTGATGTCTCCCTGGCTTTACGAACCATTCAGTCTCGGTGCATTCGTGATATGTGGTCGTTCCATTCTGTGCGCCTGGATTTTACCCAGTCTCCAATTTTATTGACCTTACATGTTTCCCTTATTGCTTCGTTCCGGACTCTGTCAAGTCGTGTATTGCCTGTTATTTTACGGAGGGTTTTCATCTCTGCTGTTTCGAGCATCTGTATTGTCTTGGAAGTGTCAGCTCTTGCTTCGATACCGTATGTAAGGGTTGGTCGGATTATCGTTTTGTAGATTCTGACTTTGGGTTCAATCCTTAGGAACTTGTTATGCCAAATGACGTTATTAAGGCATCCAGATGTTCTAATACCTTTATTTACCTGTACCCTGACTTCTGTTTGTAAGTCGCCTGTATTCGTTGTTTTTACTCCTAGGTAGTTGAAGCTTGTTACTTGCTCAATAATTTTCCTTTCTATTTCCAATTTACATGGTATAGGTTCCTTACTTATTGTCATCTCTTTGGTTTTACTTGTTGATATTTTTAGGTTAAATCTTTGACAGCTTAGATGAAACTGATATAATAGTCGCTGTAGATCATCTTCATTCGCAGCCGATAGTACTGCGTCGTCAGCAAAACAGATTATGTTGAAATCGTAATTCCCCATCCTATAACCTCTTTTTTGTTGTAAATCTTTTATGATTTCATTCATAATTATAGTAAATAAGAAAGGGCTCAGCGAATCGCCTTGACGGATACCTTTATTTACTGCTATAGTGTTTATTGATAATTTTCCGTTGGTTTTTATTTTCATTTTATTTTTTGTATATACGTCTTTTATGAGAAGCCATAGATTGTCGGGGACGTTATGATACTCTAGTATGGTTAAAACATCCTGTAGTTGTATATTGTCGAAGGCTTTTTCTATGTCTACGAAGCACAAATAAGCTGTTACATTGTACTCCAGGAACTTTTCTATTATTTGCCTTACTGTAAATATAGCATCTGTGCATGATCGCCCTTTCCGGAATCCCTGTTGTTGGTCGCATATCGGGATCAGCCGCTGTAGTTTATCCCCGATAATTTTTGTTGTCAGTTTTAATGCACTATTAAGAGGATGAATACCTCTATAGTTGTTAGGTATCTGTTTATCGCCCTTTTTAAAGAGTGGTATGACGGTACTGGTTTTCCATTCTTCTGAAATACGTGCTGTGCTGAATATTTTCTGTATTATGTGTACTATTTCGTTGTGCAGCAGTGGACCTCCGTACTTTAGCATTTCATTAGTGATTCCGTCTTTCCCTGGGGACTTCCGGTTCTTGAGTTTTTTAATAGTCTCCAGTATTTCTTCTTCCTCTGCTTGTAGCACCGTATTTAAGTTTATGTGTTCTTCTGTCTCATGTACGCGGTCTTTATGGTATAGGGTCGATAAGTAGGTAGTCCATTCCTCCTCGCTGATTTTTTGACCTACCTCGATATATTCTTTAGTATCCTGTTTTTGATTTCGAATTAATTTCCATATTTTCTTTTGTGAACCGTAAAAATTATGTTCGCGTTCCTTTGTATACCCTTCCCAGAAGTTTTGTTTAATAAGTCTAATTTCTGCATTGACCTGGTTCCGGATTCTCTTATAGCTTTCAAGTTTCTCAATAGTTTGCTCTTTTCTATATGTTAGGTATGCTTCTCTTTTTGTATTCGCTAGCGTCTTTACTTCGTCACAGAACCAAGGTGTTTTCCTGTTTTTATTGTTTCTGTCTATCTTTTTTGTTCCTAAGGATTCTTTTGCAGTTGCTATTATATTGGTCTTAAGTCTGGACCATGCATTGTCAAGATTGGTTTGATCTTGTATGCCTCCTTTTGCAATTTTGTCTTCTAGTCTCCTATTATATAACATTCTTGTGCTTTCGTCTTCTAGTAGCTTATTTTTAATTACCTCTTCATATAGTTTGTCTTTCTTCTTTTGTTTTGGAATTTTTAGTCGAAGTTTTCCCAATAGTAATTTATAGTCGCTGTCAACGTTTGCTGAATTCAGTGTCCTGGCATCAAGAACTTGTGTTGGGAGTATCATTCGATTTAAAATGATATAGTCGATGACTGAACGTTGTTGTCTTGTATTTTCCCACGTGTATTTATATCTCATGTTATGATTAAAGAAGGTGTTGTTCAATCTCAGTTTGTTATCTGCACAGAATTGTGTCAATAGTTCTCCATTGTTGTTAAGTGTAGCCTCATTGAAGCGTTGTTTGATGCCCGGGAGAGGATGGTTTCCAACCCTTGGATTGAGATCTCCAAGGATTAATATCTGTTCGTTACGAGGTATCCTGTTTATTTCTACTTGCAGGGATTCGTAGAATTCTTCTTTCTGTTCTTTACTTTTACAGTCTTCTGGGGCATATACGCTGAATATATTGAGTTTAGAATTATGGAGATCGATCGTTGTCATTAGTATTCTTTCTCAGGTGGCTTTGTATGTTGTGATATTTTGTTCGTATTTTTTATTTATCAGGATGCCTACTCCCGCTTTTGCTCTTATGTCTTTTCTTACGCCGCTATAGATTAGGATGTATTCGTCATAGATTGCTGTTCCTTTCCCCTTCTTTTTCGTCTCTTGTAGTGCACAGATATCTATTTGGTGTTTCCGCATTTCCATGATCAGTTCCTGGTCTTTGTTGTACCATGCTCTGATATTCCACGACCCTACTCTTAAAGTGTTGTTTTTCTTTAATTCTGTTTTCCATTTCCACGCCGATGTCGTCTTCAAAAAATCCGTCCGGTTTCGAGGCTGTGATCCAGTTCTGGGAGCATTGATTTTTTTTAGGGTAGGTAGGCTGCTGACTTGTTCCACGAACCTTCCTCCTTTACCCGGGCTTAGGACCGGCAACGGCCACCAACAGGCTACTCAATTCACCCATCAGTGACCGCAGGCGGAGTGGAAAACATATTAAAAGTAGTTATTATTCTATATTATATGGTGCCTTAAATATAGTTGCCTTCCTTTAATTCTAACTGCTATTTGTTGATACCTTTTGATTTGTTAGATCAAGGGTGAGCAACCTTTTTAATCAACGGGCCAATTTAAATTTTAAAATTTTTTGGCGAGCCGCACTTATTAATAATTTAAGAAATTGTATCACCCTTAAGAACAAACAGCACATATGAATTAGTACGCTTATTAAAATAAATAAATCCAATCTTAGAAATGCTTGGCGGGCCGCACAATCATATTTAACGGGCCGCAAGAGGCCCGCGGGCCGCGTGATGCTCATCCCTGTGTTAGATATATAAAGCTGCTGTGCTTGCGCGGTATTTATTGTATACGTATTTAATTAAGTGAGTAAAATAAAAGTCTTGAGTAATAGAAAAGATAGAGTTAAAAAAAACTTTTATATTTAAAAAAAACTAGATTAATCTTCAGTAATTCACTAGAATGATCTTCCAATTTATAACAGAATTTACTTTTTTTCATCTAACTCTATTATCTACACACCTGTAAACCTATATTTAAAAAATATCTATTTAGTTTTTAAAACGCTAGTCGGTATACAAAAATGAATAGTTTTTAATGAAAACCTTTAAGCGAAAAAATGTGGAAATAATATTTAATTCGGTCAACGTAGTATTCAAAAAAACACATAATTATACCAACTGAGAGTGGTTTAGTAACCAATCCAATGTTATTATAGTTTATTCCATCCCTTCATTGAGGCTTGTGTCTATCATATAATTATATATAGGGAGTTAGATTGATTCAAATGATTTTAACTGGTTATAGCTTTGGGCTACCTCGAACACAGCAATTACGTAATAGCTCATAGGTAAAGTATTGTGCAATTACTCTTAAATTGTTTTAGATACATTTTGTATTAGTGCTAATTATAATTCTCGCTTCTAGATATTGACAGGTAATACATATACAATTAATAAAAAACTTTTTTTTTCTCTTTTGCATAAATAACTCTATGCTAGCTCTTCAATATTGATAACCAATATTGTAACCAAGTATTATGAATAAAATCGTAATATAAAAATAATGCTAATATAAGATAATGTAATATGCATGTTTGTTATGTAAATCTGAGTCTGTTACCATCTTAAATTATCTTCGCTATAAGTGAGCGGCAACCCAAATCACACACTAATGTTTCACATTAACCATGGACGGCAAAGTCCCGTAAAACGCACGGGATATGTGCCGAAATCGCGTTATAGGGGACATACAGGGTAGGGAAAAAGTTCCCGGAATTTTTAAAAATATTTTAACAGTATAATAGTACTATATAGATAAATTAATTTATGCAACTAAATGAATAATAACTTTTATTAGTTCAATAACAATAAATTAAAAAAAATATATTTACAAAAAATGTTCAAAATTCCTTCTTTTGGCCTTAATGCATTTATGCAAGCGCTTCTGATAATTTCCGACAATGATCGCACACTTTTCTATTGTAATTGCGTCCCAGGCACGTGTTAACCTCACTTTCGGCTATTCTACTGTAGTGTACCGTCTTCCTGAGACTTTTTAGTTCAGGATAGACCACACAGAAAAGTTCATGGAGTTGAGATCTGGTGAGTATGGCGTCCAAAAGTTTGTACCCCAGGAACCGTAAAACAACAGTTTGCCGACGGCTATCGTTGATTTGGCAGAATGGGCCAGAGTACAGTCTTTTTGAAGAGCTAATCCGTCTGCTTCAAATTATGCTTCAATTTATGCAAGTTAAAACGTGTCTCAAAATTTTAACTGTTATGGCTATTGCTAGTGAGATATGATTCAGCTTGAAATATTATTTCTGTTAATGTGAATTAAACTATATCTCAAACGGTAACAATAAAAACGAAGCTATTGACTATATAAACGATGAATCTGAACAACCAATATTTAAAAATGCGTGTCGTTATAACTTTATTTGTTAATACTTTTCATAATGAATAAATGTCCAAAAATGAAGTAATTTTGATAGAAATCACAAATTTTTAACTAAAAATATATATAATATAGGTATGACTGCTGTAGTGATATTGTCAATATTAACGATCATATAGAATTCGATTTACCTACAATAGTTATTGTAAATATTATTATGATTTCATAATAATATGTGTTTCTATCAAAAAGCGAGATAAAATGTTCTTTGGTTTTAATGACGTCATCACACATATCAAAGAAATTAATACAAAGGCAAGAATATTCTGACGGCTAATTTTTTTATTATAAATAAAAAATTGATCTAACAAGTACCTAAAACGTATACTCACCATTGCTCTGCCTGTTAATTATTTGACCTCAAGTTAGATGTGGTCAATCTACTACAAATTTTAAAGGTGATTGCATAATAGTAATCTTTGTAAGTAATATACAAAAATGTAGAATTTTTTGATATGTACTATGCCCATGGGTTGACAAATACTTTAAACTGTTACACATTCTTTCCTTTATTATGTTTGAAAAAATTTGTAGCGACTCGCCAACATAATATCTATCATCGGTGAAACATCAGTTTTTCAGGAGATGCAAATAAAAAACAGAACCATAGAAAATGGTACGACAGTCACTAGTAAAGTTTTAACTAACTAGCTTAATTTTCAACTAAGCGTTATAACACTTGTTCCATCAAAAGTAAATTACCTAAGGATTGATATTTAAACGCTAACTTAAAACAGTTAATTTTTGAGTTATTCTACTTTTCCATGCTTTATAACGTTGTAAATTTATTTATATCGAACTAAATTATTTTTTAAAAAAAGTAATACTTGGATAGAAGCATTTAAAAATTGCAAATCCAAGATTTGTTTTAATAAATAGTAGGTATTTGATCAAAAATTATTATAACTCTATTTAGAAGCATACTATATATATTAATAAAAACATTACAAAACACTATGCAATTTAAATTATAAATAAGCTGAAAGTTGTGAATGATAAGATATATTTTTGATATCATTATACAAGCCTCTATTAGATGTTAAATATGGTAATTACAAAATTAACAGATTATTTTATAACGGTAAATTAGTAGAAGTAGAAACCTTTTTTAATTTACCGCCCTGAAGCTTATTTCAGGAACAGCTTGCACCTGTCCTAGATAGTAAAAAATTAATTAAACCCATAGATATCTGATGGTTTTTACCTTTGCTTTACACTTTATCCAATTAAATAGGACGAGGTCTTTTCCGTATTATTCCAACTTTATGTTGCTTACTACACACTACAATTGATTTATAAACTAAAGTGTAACATGTGACCTAAAAAAACCTAATATATTTTAAAATGCTGAAGATTATCCTTTTTAGAAAATTATATACGTGATCTGCTAACTCTTACACTAAAACCTTTACATCTAAGAAAAGAATTTATCGTATATAATTAGACAGATGGTTTAATACTTTTTTTTTGATATAGCGTGTATAGAAGCTTTTATTACTCTGTTATTAAGAATCAACCCATAGAGGTAACGTTTAAGAATTCTAAATCACCTTTATATTATTACTACATTTATACATAACGCAATCTACAATTATAGATAACACAAGCCTCTATATATATGTATATTATAAATATGTATGTGGCAATTTTTTTAACATAGTAAACCACAATAGTTTGATGGATGTCAATTTTAATTTAAAGTTATGTCATAGTGTTAAATAAATACGAGAATTATATTTAATATAGCGAATTTTCTTGTATTAGTTACTTAACACTAAATGATAATCGACTTTTGTAAGAAATGCAATTATTTATTCTTTAACTATGAAATTTTCAGATTTTGGAATAAAACATTTAATTTTATCTAGAAAACTTCTTTCAACTTATTATTACGTATGATGTTCGTTATTACGGTTAACATTTTATTTACTTGAATGCTTTATGTACACACATTACGTTATTATATAAGTGAATTGCATTTACAACTTAATCAGTGCGGTCATTATAAAATACATCATCATATCTATGTATAATAACATAAGATTGGACATTTATTTTACAATCCATTTGTATATTCTGTTTTAAAATGTTATGATTAAATCAAAGTTTAAAACAATGCTGGTCAAACGATATCTGAAATTGCAAGTGGCATTTAGAAAAGTAAATCTTTGCTTCAATACGACGAAGTATCTTCATACTTTAAATAAAATAAATGATTACTATCATCTGATTGCAATAATAAATTACTTACATATTTGCTGAGAAAAACTTCAAGATCGTAGTTGGCGAGAGAAAATCAATTAAAGTTATTTTAAATGAACTACGCTGTTCACACATAAGTCTTTAAAAAGGCAGTGATAAGTTTTTCAATCGCAATACGCTTTGTAAAAAATTAATGTAATTTCAGTAACAAATTAAGTTTTATAGAAAAAATAAACTTCTTATAAATACTATTCTAAACACGTTCGAACAGACTGGCTAAACATAAGCAACAGCCGCTATACAAAAACGTACCGGCATGTATTAGCTATGAGAATGTACATTTCAACCTATGTACCAATAAGGAATAC
This sequence comes from Sinopyrophorus schimmeli, assembly GCA_036325965.1. Taxonomy (NCBI): domain Eukaryota; kingdom Metazoa; phylum Arthropoda; class Insecta; order Coleoptera; family Elateridae; genus Sinopyrophorus; species Sinopyrophorus schimmeli. Next base: position 10,227,545 of record JARFIZ010000314.1, on the reverse strand, counting down.
ATAATTACACTCCAGGGTACACAGTACTTACATACGTGTTTTGTGTATTTATATTTTTTATTAATTTGTTATAGAAACTTTCAGTCGATTTGGGTAACTTTAAATATTTTTTGTAATTCTTTAAATATTTCAAATTTAATTGTTTAATAACGTTTCTCGTTGTAATGCAACATATTTATTAAAAGTTCAACAAAACTGCCCTAAAATTGCACCAAAAGTCACATTTATAATTATCATAAATTTTGAATTACTTTGAAACAAATTATCCTTCGATGAGAATACCTATATTTTTTTAATATTTTACAGTTTCAGTAAGATTATAGGACCTATCTTTATTTTTTAAATCGAAATTTATCTACATGATTATGACACTGACCTACAAAAATGATAGTTAACTTAGTATTAGCAAATTAAAACAAGATGAACCAATTTATTTGAAATAAAAAACATTTTTTAATTTTTTTAAATTAAATTCGACAAACCAAACTGCGGCAAACCTTTGGTTACCGTCATTTCATGCCAGTCAGGCATTTCAATAGTATGGCAAAATTTAGTAATCTTTCGGCTACCGTTACTTCAAACCAGTCAGGCATTCTAATGGTATGTCAAAGTTCGGTTTGCCAAAGTTGGGCTTCACTTGGAAAATCTACGGTATTGCCGAAGTTTGGCATACTATAAAATGCCTGACTGGCATGAAGTAACGGTAACCGAGGTTTGTCAAGATTCGATTTACCGGATTCGGAGGTAACTAGAAAAAACGCGGATCGCCTTTTGTTGTGGCGCTGTCAGTTTACATGAGTACGTTAAATAGAGGGAAAGTGGCATGAAACATCCAGTTTTAAAAAAAGGGATAAATAATATAGAAGGACATAAATAAATCAATTTTTTTTTTAAATCTGTAATTGTTCATGCATTTATGTACGTAATGTCATAAAACATTTTTCAAAATTAACGATATTTTTCGACTTCTAATGGTTTATAAAAAAAATAAAATTTGACTTTTTCATAACCTATAGATATTGAAAAAGCCAACCCAAGTTTTAAAAAGCCATGTTCTTATTACAAGATTAAAACTGCACATTAACGAAGATATTATTTAATAGTAATCTTAAGCTATAATTTTAGATTTTATATAATTATAAAACGTTTTAAATAACGCAAATTCTGGATAAAATATTGACTTACATAAATCTAAGAAACCGTCAAAAAATTTTACGTTTGAGATCAATCATTGCAAAAACTTAAAAACGTTTTTAGCAAAAATAATGCAATTTCCCTTTTACGCCACAGGATTTATATGCCCAACCATTACAACTTTGCATCGGTACCACTCTTGATTGCTGTTACTACAATTATTATTGCATTTTATGCAATTAAAAGGTGGCTCTTTCATTACACTGCAGTCCGGCTCTTTCAAAACATATTCTCTCAAGAAACAAAATCTCGAAAATTACTATGAAATCAAAGATTAGTCTACAAAATATATACGTTATTAGAAGGCCTAATATATCTATAAAATTATAGTGTAATCATATTATTATTAGTTTTGTACGTATAGGCGTTAGAAAACAAATAAACTGAACTCAAAACCTTACTTTTTGACGACAAAATCTTAAATACGTCGTATCGGCGCCGTTTATTGACGGTGAAGGGTCAAATTTTTGTGGGGGATATCTGGCTAGTGTTGCTATCTTAAAATAATAATATATAAACGATTCGTATGAAAACTACCGCGTAATTGATAATGGCTCTTTCAAAACTTGGCTGTTTCATGCCACTTTCCCCCTACTATTTTTAAACTAGTGTCATTATTTTCGTTTTATTTTTACTGTGAACATCCATGTTCTTAAGTTACTTAATCTGTTATTAATACTACTACTGGATAATTTCTAAAATGTTTATTGCGAATGGTAAGTCTTTTCGAAAACGTGAGCTCGGTCGTTTAAGGGCCGCAAAATTTCGTAAAGCACGAAATGAACTATCTAACATCGAATAATTTGTTTTACTCAATAGTGAAATCAATGCAGGTATAAATTTAAGTGACATTGAGATGCCTTGTAATTTATTATCGATAAATAATAATGATTTTGCTACTGGTCCAGATCCCGTCCGTGAATAATTGAGTGAAGAAGTACTTATTGAAGAATCAGCGATGGATATTTAGATGTTAGATAATTTCAAACAAAATAACGATAATAGTTTGAAATATAGTCTTGATGAACAATTTAGAAATATAACGGTGACCTCAGATTCTGATAGTGATAGTGAAATAGTTATTGCTATGGGCAATTTAAATGTTATTGACAAAATTCGACAATGGGCCTTGATAAGTCCTCCTCTTCATCATACTCGGTTAGAACAACTAATGGATATTTTGAAAGAACAATATCCAGACTTACCTAAAAGTGCCAATACATTTTTAGGTACTAATACTATGGAGCATAAAATAGAAAATTTCGGCAAAGACGAAGAATTTGCTTTTTTTGGAATTCGGATAAATTTGGAACAATGTATCAACATTAAATAACATGAGACCAGTGATATCGAGCTATTAATTAATGTTGATGGTGTACCGTTATTCAAATCATACTATGCTTGTGAGAGGTGCACAGCAAAAGGCAAGCAGTATAAAAAACGAGCTGAAATTTTTAGTTGGGAATATATAAGTAAAAACCAAAACTTATCAGTTTACAATAAGGTCTGTATATTTATTTGCGATTTCAAATAACTAGACCAAGGAAAACGCGAGTGTATTTTTAAAAAATAATTTAGCAACACTCTCATTTTTTAAACTTTGGACTGACATTTTAGTCTTCCGATTTATGCAGTTACATTAAAAAAACAAAAGATTGTCACAAAATAAATTAATAGGTAAATCTTTTTTCGCAATTTCATTCAAAGTTAGAAACAATCCAAAGTTACCCAAATTAACTGTCTTTCAATTATTTGTGTAAATTACGAATAATTTTATAAATGTTAAATGATACAAATATTTATTCTATTACAAAACCATGTGTTTGATTACCACGTGATAAACAACGAGTGTTGTTGGATACAGAAGTTTAATAAATAACGGATAGATATGTATGTAGCTTGGAATGAATAAATTGCATTACGGAATACCAATGGTTTTTTACTTAACTGCATAGTTTTTTCTAATGTTTTATTGGTAACGTCGAAAGCCGTATATATACACATACGTTATTTACTAAAACTCTATTTTTCACAATAATAGTGCTTTATATAAGGTACCTAGTTGTGGAATATATTAAATGTTGCATTTATAAACGCAGATGCGGTAAAATTTTAAGATGACATAAATATAAATCGCTTTATCTCCGGTTTCCGTATATTTATGTGCAAAATATTATGATAGCGGAATAAGTCGTAAATTTCAGCGGTGAATTTGTATTCAGGAATATGATAACACTTACTACTTACAATAAGTCCTGCATTTTACGACGAGTTGGTGACATTTTCTACCAAGTCTATCGACGCTTTTATTTATAATAGGTTTTGAAATTCAAACTTTAATGTGCTTAATTTAAAATTTAAACATTTTACAAATAGAAAAATGAGCACGACCTACATATACGATATCAGAGTATTGAGCTGGATACAAAATTAACGCCCGAAGTCTTCTACGTTAAATTAAATTTACAATCCGTAATATGCCAAAAATAGTATTTATCAGATATAATTGATTTTAAAGTAAATACAACAATCAACGTTGTAGCGGCTTAAATATTGTTATTTTTACTTATAAGTACTATACAAAATAAACCAAAAATAATTATTAAAAATAACTTCAAGATAAAAGGTTTTCTTTTAATTAAAAATTATTAGAAAAAAATATTTAAACTACACTAAAAAAAATTACAGGGTCAAAAAATTTTCCAAAATTTTTTGTTGATTTTTGACAGGCTGTATATCAGTGAAAAATGGTCGTATCTGAAATTTAAAAAAGGTATTTTAAAGCTCCAAGATTATAGTTTTTATATCTTTTAGTCAAAAATTTTTAAGAGTCACCGTTATCACGCAATCTTAAGCAATAGCGCGCAAGAAAAATTTTGTAAAATTTTAATTTTGTTTTTGTCTACAGACTTAAAATTTTTTTTTTTTAGCTAAACCATTATATGAAACGTGGATTGCAACATGAGTACTTATTTATATTTGCTTAGCTTAGCTGCGTTGGAGCGCGCATTCCACCGAATTAGGAACACGATCCTGCAGCTAGAAATTGCAGAATGCATTAACATGGCTGCAAGTTGTTACGAAGTTAAACTGTTTCTTTGTCCCGGTCATCTCCAGGCTGTGTTTGTGGACCTGAGCACGTGACGCTTCGTATGGACCCGCCGAAGATTAGAGGGAACACGGTGTGCATGGTACGTGGGTAGTAGCGAGTCAGTCGGGAAAAGTGTTAATACTGCTGGTTGAATGGTATTTGTTGTACCGAAATTTTTGCCTAAAAATTTTGTTTCTATTTTAATAATGATTATAAAAGTGTTTAGCGACAATAAAGGTGACCCTTTAATTTTTTTCAAAAGTTTGATTGTTTGAAACAAAAGAACAATTTGCTAGATCGAATCTTAACTTGACAGAGTTTTTGTGGGTATATTCAGCTATAAAATTCACGCTTAATATTAGCCATTTCACAAATATTTGTAACTTAACCGTCAATTTTTTAAAAAACGATAAATTACTCATTTTTTATATTTTTTTTAATTTATATTAAAGATAAAAAAAAATTCTTAGAATCGTAGCAGTGTCTTGTAGGGCGTTTATTCCAGTTTTCAAAATTGTTTTGCAATTTTTGTATGATTAGTGATTACTGAGATATCAATGATTGAAGCCAAAAGAATCTTTTTTATTTAACGTCCGGTATCTCAGTGAAAAATCTCGAAAATTACTATGAAATCAAAGATTAGTCTACAAAATATATACGTTATTAGAGGCCTATTATATCTATAAAATTATAGTGTAATCATATTATTATTAGTTTTGTACGTATAGGCGTTGAAAACAAATAAACTGAACTCAAAATTACTTTTTGACGACAAAATCTTAAATACGTCGTATGGGCGCCGTTTAATGACGGTGAATCAAATTTTGGGGGATATCTGGCTAGTGTTGCTATCTTAAAATAATAATATAAAAACGATTCGTATGAAAACTCCCGGTAATTGATAATGGCTCTTTAAAAACTTGGCTGTTTCATGCCACTTTTACTATTTTTAAACTAGTGTCATTATTTTCGTTTTATTTTTACTGTGAACATCCATGTTCTTAAGTTACTTAATCTGTTGTTAATACTACTACTGGATAATTTCTAAAATGTTTATTGCGAATGGTAAGTCTTTTCGAAAATGAGCTCAGTCTTTTAAAGGGCCCAAAATTTCGTAAAGCACGAAATGAACTATCTAACATCGAATAATTTGTTTTACTCAATAGTGAAATCAATGCAGGTATAAATTTAAGTGACATTGAGATGCCTTGTAATTTATTATCGATAAATAATAATGACTTTGCTACTGGTCCAGACCCCGTCCGTGAATAATTGAGTGAAAAGTACTTATTGAAGAATCAGCGATGGATATTTAGATGTTAGATAATTTCAAACAAAATAACGATAATAGTTTGAAATATAGTCTTGATGAACAATTTAGAAATATAACGGTGACCTCAGATTCTGATAGTGATAGTGAAATAGTTATTGCTATGGGCAATTTAAATGTTATTGACAAAATTCGACAATGGGCCTTGATAAGTCCCCCTTTTTCATCATACTGGTTAGAACAACTAATGGATATTTTGAAAGAACAATACCCAGACTTACCTAAAAGTGCCAATACATTTTAGGTACTAATACTAGGGAAAGCATAAAATAGAAAATTTCGGCAAAGACGAAGAATTTGCTTTTTAGAATTCGGATAAATTTGGAACAATGTATCAACATTAAATAACATGAGACCAGTGATATCGAGCTATTAATTAATGTTGATGGTGTACCGTTATTCAAATCATACTATGCTTGTGAGGGGTGCACAGCAAAAGGCAAGCAGTATAAAAACGACTGTTTATTACAAATAATTGTAACCAGAATATGGTCATTGGGAATCAGTCTAATTCAAAAACCATACGGGAACTCACCATTGCTTTATTGAAAAAAGTCACTTAGTAACTAATTTGATTTACTGATTAAACTTTAACTTTGATTTATATAATTTAATAATATTATTTTATTTAGTACAGTTAGTAAATACATTAATAATACACAAAATTTAATTTTAAAAAAATGTAATTTTTTTAAAAAACAAAAATTAAAAATAAAAGTTTTTTATAAATTAAAAATTAAACTACACTAAAAAATTACAGGGTCAAAATTTTCCAAAATTTTTGTTGATTTTACAGGCTGTATATCAGTGAAAATGGTCGTATCTGAAATTTAAAAGGTATTTTAAAGCTCCAAGATTATAGTTTATATCTTTTAGTCAAAATTTTAAGAGTCACCTTATCACGCAATCTTAAGCAATAGCGCGCAAGAAAATTTTGTAAAATTTTAATTTGTTTCTACAGACTTAAAATTTTTAGCTAAACCATTATATGAAACGTGGATTGCAACATGAGTACTTATTTATATTTGCTTAGCTTAGCTGCGTTGGAGCGCGCATTCCACCGAATTAGGAACACGATCCTGCAGCTAGAAATTGCAGAATGCATTAACATGGCTGATTATAATTTTCCGCGTTGCTGCCCATGAGGGGTAGTAGCGAGTCAGTCGAAAAGTGTTAATACTGCTGGTTGAATGGTATTTGTCAATTTTCAAAATTTTTTAATAAATTAAAGCCTTATTTTTAAATTTTTAAAAAAATTATATTTTTGGTAAATTATCTTAATTATACATTTTAAAAAATTTTTTTTTTTATTTAAAAAAAATTATTGGTTTCTTTAAATAACATGAGACCAGTGATATCGAGCTATTAATTAATGTTGATGGTGTACCGTTATTCAAATCATACTATGCTTGTGAGAGGTGCACAGCAAAAGGCAAGCAGTATAAAAAACGAGCTGTTTATCCCCTCACAAATAATTGTGAACCGAGAACTGATGAGTCATTCAGGAATCAGTCTAATTCAAAACACCATACTGGAACGTCACCATTGCTTCTGATTGAACCTAAAGTCGACTTAGTCAACTAATTTGATTTACTAAAACCATTTATGTTTTTTTATGATATAAAAAATACATACGTTGGATTTTGATCAATGTTCTTAGTTTAACAGCCATCAGTGAGTAATCTGTGTATGGTTGACACATAGTTAATTGATTGTTTCTGAAAAAGATATCTGTCTTTTCCAGAAACAAACAGTCTGAAAATCTTACTAGCATGTGTGTTTTCCAAACCGCTACCTAAGCAAAAAGCCAAGTTTCGGCTACATTAGGCTTAAACCGTTACCAGTAAGTATGGTTTTCAAACCGCCACCTAAGCAGGAAACCAAGCTTGGGTCACATTAGGCTTAGACTGTCACCGGCAATTGTGGTTTCCAAACCACTACCTAATCAGGAAGCCAAAGAAGGCAGGGCCTCGAAAACTGCCTTACTTCCTAAACTTCGGTCTAGTTTGGATGCCTCACTTACCGCAAGTTTGTAATTCGGCATGCCTTATTTGAGCTAAATCACTGCCTCACTGAAATTTCTAGTTGGGAATATATAAGTAAAAACCAAAACTTATCAGTTTACAATAAGGTCTGTATATTTATTTGCGATTTCAAATAACTAGACCAAGGAAAACGCGAGTGTATTTTTAAAAAATAATTTAGCAACACTCTCATTTTTTAAACTTTGGACTGACATTTTAGTCTTCCGATTTATGCAGTTACATTAAAAAAACAAAAGATTGTCACAAAATAAATTAATAGGTAAATCTTTTTTCGCAATTTCATTCAAAGTTAGAAACAATCCAAAGTTACCCAAATTAACTGTCTTTCAATTATTTGTGTAAATTACGAATAATTTTATAAATGTTAAATGATACAAATATTTATTCTATTACAAAACCATGTGTTTGATTAACGTGATAAACAACGAGTGTTGTTGGATACAGAAGTTTAATAAATAACGGATAGATATACAGTAGCGCCCAAAAGTGAGTGCCTAAATGATTTTCGAAGAACTTTTAAAATATGGCCATTTTACTTACATTTTTGAGTATGTTATACAGTTTTGTATGAGAAAAAAATTATTATGTTTAAAACGTGATAAACAAAAATTTACGGAAGTTAAACGAGCTCAGTTACTTATTTGTGTAAAAACGCATTTTCAGAACAGAACACTAAGAACGATTTAATGAAAAATAACTGCTATAACGAATATCACTAAAACAATTTTATAATCATAAAATGCCTAATACTTAGTTGAAACCACGAGATTTTATAACTGCCTGACAGCGAGATGGCATTGAATCAATAAGATTTTCAAAGACTGAATCAGGCATTGACATTCCATTCCTTGTCCAATTCAGAAATTTTTCATCTTTATTCTTAATGTTTTGTTTCGACAACGTCTTGCCAGCTCTTTCCACAAGTGTTCTATCGGGTTGAGGTCGGAGATTGACTGGGCCACTGAAGAATCCTGATTTGTTGCTGCTGCAATGAAGTCTTGACAATCGAGGAGGTGTGCTTAGGATCGTTATCCTGTTGTAGAATCCATCTAGGAGGCATATTTGTATGGGCCCATGGTAAGACGACATTAGTCAGCATATCTTTGTAACTTTGGCCAGTCATTATTCCGTTAATTTTAATGATGGGGCCCATGCCATTACGAGAAAGGCTCCATAAACCATAACTGATCCACCTCCATGTTTACTGTCGGTTTTATGTATTTTGAATTGTATCTTTCTCCAGGAGGACGTCTTATGTATTGTATTCCGTCGCTTCCAAATAGATTGAACTTAGATTCATCTGTGAAAAGTACTTGATCCACTCGGCTGCTGTCCAATGCAAGTGCCGCTTTGCAAAATCCACGCGATCCTTTCGATTCTTGAGTTTGATGAAAGGTTTTTAGCTGGACGTCTGCCATTCAAACCAGCATCACTCAATCTTCGAAACTGTCATTCGACTAATATTTAGACCTTCACTTTGATTGAATTCTGCTGCCAGATCCACAGCTGAGAGAATCGGATCCGCTTTGGAGCGACGAACAATGCGTGTATCCAGCCGGGAAGAAGTAACACGTGGTCTACCAGTTCTTTTATCATTCTCAACAGAATTTTCTGATCAAACCTTTGAATAATTCTTGAGACAGTACGAGCTGGCATCTTTAGAATCCGTGAAATGGCAGCTGCCTTCATGCCAGAGTTTTCATATCTATAATTGCTTTCCGAATGGCTGATGAAGTTTCAACCCTTGGCATTGTTAAAACTTGGTCAATTGTTACTGAACACAAAAAATAACCCAAATATTCAAGAAAACCAATAATGTGACGGCGCGGAATATGTAAAAATGACTATTGCAGTAGAAATGGAACATAACCTTAAAATACCGTATCTGCTGCAACATGTTAACTATTAATATTTTCCAATTCATCAAACTGTACAATATACTAAATTTGAAGTAATGTCAGTATTGCAAAAGTTATGCGTGACAAAACGGTTTCAGCACGTCACTTTTGGGCGCTATGTGACTTAAGAATGACATATGCATTGAATACCAATTTCTACTTAACTGATATTTTCTAATTTTTTGGAAACCAAAATATAACAAAACTCATTAATAAAATTATATTTACTTTTAAATTTTTTAAAAATATTTGAAAAATTTTTTTAAATTTAAAGGATGCTTTGTTGAAAATGTCTTTTTTTTTCTACGCTTTGTTAACTGAATTATTTTATTAATTGTTCCTGACATCAAAAAAATTGACACCAAATTTCAGCCCTTAATAGTAATTTTAAGAACCCGTTATCGTTTTAAAAAATTTCCCCGATTCATTTAACATGTAAATCTACAATTTTATTTCAATTATTTATATCACTGATGCATTTTATGCAATCATCTTTCTCTCAAAGCAAATGCTAGAAAAATATCAATTTTAAAATTACTTATAGTTGGATCTATGTAACTTATGCGGTCTTGTCGCTTAAAAGTCTTAAAATCAATTTTATTATATTTTTCTTTTTTCTTCCCCAAAAACGTAAATGAAAATTTAAAAATTTAAAATTTAAATTTTACTACGAAAAAGTCTAAAGAGCCTAAACTGTAAAGCTATTAGTTTATGAAATAAGTAGACTCAAATGTTTAAATCCTAAAATATCTTTGTATTATCGAGCTTATCGTTTTAAAAATTAAAAATTTTAAATTTTTTTAAAAAATTTTAAAAATTTTTTTTTTTGTGCGGCCCATAAACTTCGGTTGGCTTAAATAGACAGCTTTACTATGTCATTTTCGTTAGTAGTGGGGTGCTCTTCTGTTGCCCTGTATAAACGAAAAGGAAATGATACGTCATTTCCGTTTGATAAGCGCCCCAACGACCGTTGCCTGTTAAATTTTCACTTTCAATAAAAAAAAAAGAGTATAACTTCAACAAATTGAAAGTAACAAATTCTATGTACATACGTTTAATAAACCTGAAAAAGTTTAGATAGCTACTTCTTCTGTATTAAATTATAGTTGCATAACCCTGTACATATGAATCAATTTTTTTAGTTGTTGATTTTATTTTATTGAAGGTAGTGAATTATAATAACAAAACTGTTAAAGTCGTTTAAAAAACGTGCTTCTTTTTAAAAAAAGGATTAGTTTATTTTGCTTAAATTTAAAATGATAAAATATGAAGTATAAAATATAGTTACTAATATAACGTAAGTGGTAAAGTTTTTTAAAACATTTTAATTAAAGTCCCAGTTGATGCAGCTTGAGAAGTAGGTCGAAAACGGTTTTCTAATAATAGAGGTAGCGCATTTGACGAGTGCAAACCACTGTGCCTTGGGCAGCTAAGAACTGATTCGCAAGATAGCATTAAAAAACGTGCTCGTCCTGTCGCATAATGCACCAAAGAAAGTTCTATATACAAACTGTTGAGGCACGAATTTGTAATATTCATAATAGTTCTCATTTTTTTTGCCAGCCTTTTCAATTTTGTCCTCTTTTTTTTAAATTCAGATATATTTTTTTGTAATTTACGAAGTACACCGAAAGATAAGAATTTTCTTGTTATTAAATTTTCAGAAATTTGAATATTTACATTACAATTTAAAAATGAGAAAAAATTTTAGATAATATAAAAGCCCAAAACACAAAAAAATTTTTAAAAATTATAAATAATATCTTTCTTCATTTTCTTAGCTTTCATTATTGATTTCTAATAATTATATTTTTGCGTTGTCGGAATTTCCCAAATGGAAACAAATTTAAAATTTGAAAATTTACGTATAATGTAGAAATATATACCTCCTGAATTGAAGTAGTACCAAAATTCAGATATTTTTTCAATTCACGGTGAGAATAATCCGGTTGTCATATTGGATCTTCTGATCAAACCGAGATCGTTTTTGCTACTATTCAATCATAGGTTTTTTATATTCTTTCTATTCACAATCACGAAGCATTCATGGCTGCTGATTCTTACAAGTCTAGTTCTAATTCGGTGATTCTCGAGCGAATTTTTCTTTAAATAAAAAAAAAAAAAAAAAAAAAAAAAAAAAATAGATTGAACTTAGATTCATCTGTGAAAAGTACTTGATTCCACTCGGCTGCTGTCCAATGCAAGTGCCGCTTTGCAAAATCCACGCGATCCTTTCGATTCTTGAGTTTGATGAAAGGTTTTTAGCTGGACGTCTGCCATTCAAACCAGCATCACTCAATCTTCGAAACTGTCATTCGACTAATATTTAGACCTTCACTTTGATTGAATTCTGCTGCCAGATCCACAGCTGAGAGAATCGGATCCGCTTTGGAGCGACGAACAATGCGTGTATCCAGCCGGGAAGAAGTAACACGTGGTCTACCAGTTCTTTTATCATTCTCAACAGAATTTTCTGATCAAACCTTTGAATAATTCTTGAGACAGTACGAGCTGGCATCTTTAGAATCCGTGAAATGGCAGCTGCCTTCATGCCAGAGTTTTCATATCTATAATTGCTTTCCGAATGGCTGAGAAGTTTCAACCCTTGGCATTGTTAAAACTTGGTCAATTGTTACTGAACACAAAAAAATAACCCAAATATTCAAGAAAAACCAATAATGTGACGGCGCGGAATATGTAAAAAATGACTATTGCAGTAGAAATGGAACATAACCTAAAATACCGTATCTGCGCAACAGTTAACTATTAATAATATTTTCCAACATCAAACTGTACAATATACTAAAATTTGAAGTAAATTGGCCGAGATTGCAAAAAGTTATGCGTGAAAAACGGTTTCGGCACTCACTTTTGGGCGCTACTGTATGTAGCTTGGAATGAATAAATTGCATTACGGAATACCAATGGTTTTTTACTTAACTGCATAGTTTTTTCTAATGTTTTATTGGTAACGTCGAAAGCCGTATATATACACATACGTTATTTACAAAAACTCTATTTTTCACAATAATAGTGCTTTATATAAAGTACCTAGTTGTGGAATATATTAAATGTTGCATTTATAAACGCAGATGCGGTAAAATTTTAAGATGACATAAATATAAATCGCTTTATCTCCGGTTTCCGTATATTTATGTGCAAAATATTATGATAGCGGAATAAGTCGTAAATTTCAGCGGTGAATTTGTATTCAGGAATATGATAACACTTACTACTTACAATAAGTCCTGCATTTTACGACGAGTTGGTGACATTTTCTACCAAGTCTATCGACGCTTTTATTTATAATAGGTTTTGAAATTCAAACTTTAATGTGCTTAATTTAAAATTTAAACATTTTACAAATAGAAAAATGAGCACGACCTACATATACGATATCAGAGTATTGAGCTGGATACAAAATTAACGCCCGAAGTCTTCTACGTTAAATTAAATTGACAATCCGTAATATGCCAAAAATAGTATTTATCAGATATAATTGATTTTAAAGTAAATACAACAATCAATGTTGTAGCGGCTTAAATATTGTTATTTTTACTTATAAGTACTATACAAAATAAACCAAAAATAATTATTAAAAATAACTTCAAGATAAAAGGTTTTCTTTTAATTAAAAATTATTAGAAAAAAATATTTAAACTACACTAAAAAAAATTACAGGGTCAAAAAATTTTCCAAAATTTTTTGTTGATTTTTGACAGGCTGTATATCAGTGAAAAATGGTCGTATCTGAAATTTAAGAAAGGTATTTTAAAGCTCCAAGATTATAGTTTTTATATCTTTTAGTCAAAAATTTTTAAGAGTCACCGTTATCACGCAATCTTAAGCAATAGCGCGCAAGAAAAATTTTGTAAAATTTTAATTTTGTTTTTGTCTACAGACTTAAAATTTTTTTTTAGCTAAACCATTATATGAAACGTGGATTGCAACATGAGTACTTATTTATATTTGCTTAGCTTAGCTGCGTTGGAGCGCGCATTCCACCGAATTAGGAACACGATCCTGCAGCTAGAAATTGCAGAATGCATTAACATGGCTGCAAGTTGTTACGAAGTTAAACTGTTTCTTTGTCCCGGTCATCTCCAGGCTGTGTTTGTGGACCTGAGCACGTGACGCTTCGTATGGACCCGCCGAAGATTAGAGGGAACACGGTGTGCATGGTACGTGGGTAGTAGCGAGTCAGTCGGGAAAAGTGTTAATACTGCTGGTTGAATGGTATTTGTTGTACCGAAATTTTGCCTAAAAATTTTGTTTCTATTTTAATAATGATTATAAAAGTGTTTAGCGACAATAAAGGTGACCCTTTAATTTTTTTCAAAAGTTTGATTGTTTGAAACAAAAGAACAATTTGCTAGATCGAATCTTAACTTGACAGAGTTTTTGTGGGTATATTCAGCTATAAAATTCACGCTTAATATTAGCCATTTCACAAATATTTGTAACTTAACCGTCAATTTTTTAAAAAACGATAAATTACTCATTTTTTATATTTTTTTTAATTTATATTAAAGATAAAAAAAAATTCTTAGAATCGTAGCAGTGTCTTGTAGGGCGTTTATTCCAGTTTTCAAAATTGTTTTGCAATTTTTGTATGATTAGTGATTACTGAGATATCAATGATTGAAGCCAAAAGAATCTTTTTTTATTTAACGTCCGGTATCTCAGTGAAAAATAATGGTATCAAAATATAATAAAAAGAAACTTGAAGCTGAATAAACAAGCTATCCGATCCATATAATGGTTTACGTAAAAAAAAAATTCAAGTCTGTGAACACAAAAAAAAAGAAAAAAATTTTCAAAATTTTTCTTGCGCGCTATTGCTTAGGATTGCGTGATAACAGTAACTTCTAATAGTTTTTGACTAAAAGATCTAAAAATTAAAATCTTGGAGCTTTAAAATGCATTTTTTACATTTCATTGTCAGATACGACCAGTTTTCACTGAAATACAGCTTGTTAAAAACCACTAAAAAATTTAAGAAATTTTTTTGACACTTTGATTTTTTTGTTTAGTGCATAAGAAGCATTTTATTAATGCTACATGTTTTAAATAAAAAAAAACTTACGCGTGCGCCTTAGAAGGTATATGACTTTGTCGTTAATAAATTCAATATAACCACGTGTTATGTTGCATACCTTACGTTTGTGTATAGCTAGAACGGCCTTTGCGAACCAATAGCATGCGTGACACAGGTGGCACGTATAAAGATTTTTCTAGCACTTTATCGATTTTTCAATTATATCCCCATTTTTCAACGATAAACGGCAAACTATTGTCGGTTTATGAAAGGACTTGAAAGAAATTGAAAATGATCGGTTATTGAACACAATTCACAGAATATTAAATAAGAATAGCTTGAAATGCTATTTCAAAAATCTATAACTGTTTAAAATTCAAGTAACTGCTGCAGTGTCTATTTTTTCAACTTATGCTTGCGAAATAAATGGAAATAAAATTTTTAAAAGGTAGTTATTGAAATAAGCTGACTAATGAATCCAGCACGGCATGTTCATTGCTTAAAGCTATGACTTATAAACCCGATATACATTTGGTATCCAAAATATAACAAAAATCTCATTAATAAAAGTTATATTTACTATTGAATTTTATATTGCAAAATGTTTTTAATTAGGATGCTTTGTTGAAAATGTCTATTTTTTTTCTACGCTTTGTTAACTGAATTATTTTATTAATTGTTCCTGACATCGAAAAAAAATTGACACCAAATTTCAGCCCTTAATAGTAATTTTAAGAAGCCGTTATCGATTTAAAAATTTCCCGATTCATTTAACATGTAAATCTACAATTTTTATTTCAATTATTTATATCACTGATGCATTTTATGCAATCATCTTTCTCTCAACAGCAAATGCTAGAGAAAATATCAATTTTTAAAATTACTTATAGTTGGATCTATGTAACTTATGCGGTCTTGTCGCTTAAAAGTCTTAAAATCAATTTTATTATATTTTTCATTTTTCTTACCGCAAAAACGTAAATGATAATTAAAATTAAATTAAATTTACTACGAAAAAAGTCTAAAGAGCCTAAACTGTAAAGCTATTAGTTTATGAAATAAGTAGACTCAAATGTTTAAATCCTAAAATATCTTTGTATTATCGAGCTTATCGTATTAAAAGTTCGATATTAAAGTTTCAAATAGTCGTTCATTGTACATTGTATTACTTTGTAATGATAAAGTGACTGAAAATATATTTTAGTATTAACACACTATTCATACTGTCGCATTTTTGTTAGCTGTGCGCATACAACTTCGGTTGGCTTAAATAGACAGCTTTACTATGTCATTTTCGTTAGTAGTGCGCGTGCTCTTCTGTTGCCCTGTATAAACGAAAAGGAAATGATACGTCATTTCCGTTTGATAAGCGCGCGCAACGACCGTTGCCTGTTAAATTTTCACTTTCAATAAAACAAAAAGAGTATAACTTCAACAAATTGAAAGTAACAAATTCTATGTACATACGTTTAATAAACCTGTAAAAAGTTTAGATAGCTACTTCTTCTGTATTAAATTATAGTTGACATAACCCTGTACATATGAATCAATATTTTTAGTTGTTGATTTTATTTTATTGAAGGTAGTGAATTATAATAACAAAACTGTTAAAGTCGATTAAAAACGTGCTTCATTTTAAAAAAAGGATTAGTTTATTTTGCTTAAATTTAAAATGATAAAATATGAAGTATAAAATATAGTTACTAATATAACGTAAGTGGTAAAGTTTCTTACATTTTAATTAAAGTGCAGTTGATGCAGCTTGAGAAGTAGGTCGAAAACGGTTTTCTAATAATAGAGGTAGCGCATTTGACGAGTGCAAACCACTGTGCCTTGGGCAGCTAAGAATCCTGATTCGCAAGATAGCATTCAAAACGGGTGCTCGTCCTGTCGCATAATGCACCAAAGAAAGTTCTATATACAAACTGTTGAGGCACGAATTTGTAATATTCATAATAGTTCTCATTTTCTTTGCCAGCCATTCAATTTTGTCCTCTTTGTTTTTAAAGTTCAGATATATTTTTTTTTGTAATTTACGAAGTACACCGAAAAAGATAAGAATTTTCTTGTTATTAAACTTCAGAAATTTGAATATTTACATTACAACTTAAAATGAGATAAATTTTAGATAATATAAAAGACCAAAACACAAAATAATTTTAAAAAATTATAAATAATATCTTTCTTCATTTTTCTTAGCTTTCATTATTGATTTCTAATAATTATATTGTGCGTTGTCGGAACTACAAATGGAAACAAATTTAAAATTTGTAATTTACGTATAATGTAGAAAAATATATACCTCCTGAATTGAAGTAGTACCAAAATTCAGATATTTTTTTCAATTCACGGTGAGAATAATCCGCGGTTGTCATATTGGATCTTCTGATCAAACCGAGATCGTTTTTTTGCTACTATTCAATCATAGGTCTTTTATATTCTTTCTATTCACAATCACGAAGCATTCATGGCTGCTGATTCTTACAAGTCTAGTTCTAATTCGGTGATTCTCGAGCTGGAGATGAAATTCTTAGAGTTCATTGATTACTCCTTGTTCGTTAAAATTCAGTCTACGTAGAAATGAATTCGTTTTTTTATTGCCTTTTTGCTTTTATTAGATTATTAATTACTTAAGTAATTGTAAAATTCTCATTATTTTTAATATTTACGCTTACAATGCAATTACAGCCTAAGTATTATTAAAAAAACAGATAACATCAGAAAAAATAAACACAAAAGATATTGTACAGTGATGCTGTTATCTCCACGCCAATAAATCCTAAATTAAGAAGATAATGTAAGAAATATATCATCGCTATAACAATAATTATAACTTTCTGATGTATTACACGCCATATATCAAAGAAAATACCAAGTGCTTGCGCTTTTTAGGAATGAAAATGCCATTTCTTAAAAATAATAAGCAATTCAGTTTAAAGATAAGGTTACGCTACACCAGCCACGAGATAGAAAGCGTAAACTTATTTTATATGAATATAAGGGTTTGTAGTAGTTAATCATATAGGAAGACAGAGCGCGTTAATTTATTGCCGTCTAGGGAAACAGGTAGATAATAATCCTGCAATATATATTTTTAAACCTATTATTTTTACTTGATAATTTTAAATACTCTTTTATGTCAAAGAAGATTGGATACATTTTATTTAAGAAAATTTCTAATTTTATTCATGATATAGTTCAGTAACAAAAAAAGTCGAGCTAGCAAAAAAGTAAAAAAATAGTAATCATAAAAAAATAACATTCAGTTCAATATTTCACAAACGTAAAAATTTTGAAAGTAAAGAATCCATCTAAATATGTAAATAATTATAATGTTAATATTGTTATTTGGGACCCCCTACATAAACATAGAGAGTGGCGTGGCGCAAAGGTTGAGTGTGTGGACCGATGCGCTAAGCGACCTGGGTTCAATCCCACGCTAAAACCATCGTAAAATTATACGCCTCTCTCCCCTTGCAAGGCATTGGGCAACCAGCAAGGGTAAAACTGCCCCAGGAAAATTTCCCCAATAACACCCCTTGTGTCTTTGACATACTATGACATACACAACAAAAGGCACAAGCGGGGAAATGGCCTACGCCCGGATTCGGGCACGGCACTTTAAGAAGAAGACATAAACATAAGTAAAGCACGAAACATAATTATCTACAAGAATATTACCGAAACTAGTAAAGTAGAGTGTACGGCATATTTCAACATAGATAAATTAGCAGTCAAAGTTCCATATTTTTGGAAACAAAAAATATAAATCTATAATTCATTCAAATAGAATCACAATTTGCTAATTCTCCAATTATCAAAACAATAATTATCATTGAAAGGGTAGGGGGAAAGTGGCATGAAAGAGCCAAGTTTTGAAAGAGCCATTATCAATTACGCGGCAGTTTTCATACGAATCGTTCATGTATTATTATTTTAAGATAGCAACCCTAGCTAGATATCGCCCACAAAAATTTGACCGTTCACCGTCAATAAACGGCGCCGATACAATGTATTGAAAATTTTGTCGTCAAAAAGTAAGGTTTTGAGTTCAGTTTTTTTGTTTTCTAACGTCTATACGTACAAAACTAATAATAATATGATTACACAATAATTTTATAGATATATTAGGCCTTCTAATAACGTATATATTTTGCAGGCTAATCTTTAATTTCATAGTAATTTTCGAGATTTTGTTTCTTGAGAGAATATGTTTTGAAAGAGCCGGACTGCTGTGTAATGAAAGAGCCACCTTTTAATTGCATAATATGCAATAATAATTACTGGTACCGATGCAAAGTTGTAACGGTTGGGCATATGAATCCTGTGGCGTAAAAGGGAAATTGCATTATTTTTGCTAAAAATGTTTTTAAGTTTTTGCAATGATTGATCTCAAACGTCAAATTTTTTGACAGTTTCTTAGATTTATGTATGTAAGTAAATATTTTATCCAGAGTTTGCGTTATTTAAAACGTTTTATAATTATATAAGATCTAAAATTATAGCTTAAGATTATTATTAAATAATATCTTCGTTAATGTGCAGTTTTAATCTTGTAATAAGAACATGTCTCTTTCAAAACTTGGGTTGGCTCTTTCAATACCTATAGATTATGAAAGAACCGAATTTTATTTTTTTTATAAATGATTAGAAGTCGAAAAATATCGTTAATTTTGAAAAATTTTTATGACATTACGTACTATATATATTATTTATTCCTTTTTTTAAAACTGGCTCTTTCATGCCACTTTCCCCCTAATAGTAAATTTACCACGAAATTTTGTATTAAGCAATAAATTGCTAAAAAACATGTTCTTCGGTGACTCCGACTCAAATCTACCTTCACCATAAAAAACTTCAAAAAACTAACACATATTAAGCTATTTGCAGCAAATGGTTCCGAAATTAATAGGTTTTTTTGCGATGCTAATCCTGAACAAATTCTGAATATATGAGTTAGATTGTCAAGTCAAAAATATTAAAATATTTAATATAAAAGATATTGTGTTACTTCTTTTACTAAAATATCTGTTCGTTGGTGAGACGTAAAATTGCAGATATGTATTTAAAATAATTTTTGTAGAAGTAACTGTGAGCGTTATTTGGAGGGCTATTGTTACAGGAATTCCTATATAACATCTGAGACAGTAATTGCTGAAATTTTTAAAGGTATCTTTACTCTAGAAACATTTTTTTGAGTTAGTTTAGTCCCTTTTGAGTTAGTTTACTTTAAGCTTGCGTACCGAAAGTTACTGTCGCGAATTTATCGTACATTATTTATTAATTATTTGTCATAATAATAAAATTAATAAATTTTTAGTGATATTTGTTAATATATGAAGTAGAATTTTTTGATTCCTCTATTTAAATTAATTTGTAAGTAAACAAAAAAAATTTAAATTTCTATATATTCTCTACATCTTTAATAAAATAAAGTCTTTAAAGGGTTTAAGAAGTTTTATCTTTAAGTATTACTAATAATTTAGTAAAAACTAACGAACTTCATAAAATACGCCTATTTAACACCTTTCTTATTTAAATGTTGCATTTTTATTGTCAATTGTGTGCGGCAATCGTAATTTACGCACGCGGAGCAGTTGAATGGGTTGTTAAGAAAATATTATATGTGAGATATCTAGTACGGAATAGTTAGATAAAAAACGATATCTGTAACTATGGTAAGAGTGGTTATTACTGCGGGTGTAGGTATTACTGCGGATCTTTTTATTTTTAGTATAAATAAATGATATATAAGTTTGTATAATTTGAAAACAAATATGAATAATATTTTATGCTTCTAAAATAATAACAACATACTAATTTTACATGTATGACAATTATTGAATTAATTATTAATTATTAAATATAGGAGGGTTGAAATCAGCCACAGTAATAGAGACGTCGCTAGTTTCATGTGCATGTAGGTATTACTGCGGATGTAAAATGCGCTCATTCTAACCTATAAGAATTATGCAGTAGCTAAATTATTCGTGAACAGAAATAAATAATGGGCAAAGTTAATAATAAATCCAATATAAATACCTACTCTTTTGCTTACAAGTTTTTTACCATGTTTAATGCAATTTTAAAGCTTAACAGCTATATTCGGTTATTCGCAGTAATTCCCACACCGTAATAGGAGCAAACTACTTTTTCACCCGCAGTAATACATGCATAGAGACTCCTCTTTAAAATGTTTATTAATTAAAGAAAATATTAATTTGTCACGCTGTTGATTTTTTTTTAAGCTCAAAATAAGGGAAACTTTGATATAAAATAAAAAAATTATAGATATTTTGAAATAGATTAAAAAAAAATACTTCCAAAGTAAAGCCTTGCCTAAAAGCCGCAGTATTACCTACACTTACCCTATAACGATAGTAGAAAAATAAAAAATAACAGAATTACTAATTAGTCGAAAAAGTAAGAATCTTTTAGTGTTTTTCAATACGGAATTTAACAAGTTCAGACAAATATAAACACAATAGATTCAAGAAAACAAGAAAAGTACGATGATAATTCTCATAATATATTTTGGTATTTCAAATTCACACAAAACTGATCCTTCGAAGCTCAACAAATCAAAACCAAGGGTAAACAGTTATTTTTTGACCGAAACAAGGTGTGCCAACATAGCAGTCTCCAGGCATGAGTGCTAAAAAATAATTTTTGTATAGATGTGTATTTTTCAAAAATACTAATTTTTGGGCTTTTGAAAATTGAAACATCTGATTATGTGGGCCGTGGAAATGGAAACGGAGGGCTTCGGGCAGTCCGGGGACCGTACACCGTTGCTTCAACACTTAATGTAAATTAATAATTAGAGCAATAGAATACGCATTAAATATGTTAGTAATTATGAAATTTTTGCGGGACACTTGAGCAATCTCCGTGACACAGTAATAGAAAAATACTGCTCTAGTAAAAACTCTTGTTTATACAATTTTTTTGTTAAAGAAGTTTTATACAGCTTCAGACTCTATTTAAAATATTATGTAATTTTATTGATTATAAAAGAATTCATATTTCACGATAACCTGTTAATAACAACATAATTATATATTATGTTCTCATATATATGTTAGAATTACAATAAATTTAAAGGATTTCGTATTACAACATTTTTTCGACTTATCCATCACCACAGTAAAGAACTGTAAGACTTTAAATTACTTTCCGCTATTTTCAATTTAAAATCTAAAAGGTTTCAGATTTCCAAGTTAACATTTCTGGCCGCCACAAAACTTTTCAATTTACGTTGAGGTTACATTAAAAATTAAAAGAAAGAAAAGTGAACGGTCGCAATAGTAGAAATGTAAAAGAAGTTTTTAACTTAAAGAATTAAAGTCAGGAAGTGTAGAATCATTCAAATTAAAATTAAAAAAAAATCAATATGATTTTGAATAATGATGAAACTTGATTTTATCAATTTTTAATATAGTTCTTACCGTTTTTATTATAGTCTCTTATGATTGCTAAATCACTGAATAAGTCCCGAGGCTATTACACAAATAGCGCAACGAATGAAAAATACATATGATTTTTAGAAAATACCAATCTTCAAACAATATGTGGCAAAATATTATGATAATCCATGGAAAGCAACTATCAAAAGTTGATTTAATGAATTTAAACATGACCGTACAAAGAGAAATCATGCTGAAGACTCTGGTGGCCCGAATTCGGCAGATATTCCAGAAAACATAAAAAAAAGCACACAATCGTTTTGGAAAACCGTAAACTGAAGTTGCGTGACATACCTGACACCTTAAAGATATCAAAAGACAGTTTATACTCTATTTTGCATGCATATTTGTCTATAAGAACGCTATGTCCAAAATGGGTGTCGCGCTTGTCCACAATAAACCAAAAATAGCAACACGATGATTTAGAGAGATGTTTTGAACTGGTTGGTTAAACGTAATAAACAGGATCTTTGTGTCGATATGTGATAGTTAATAAAACATGGATCTACCAGTACGCGCCGAAATCACATTGTCAGTCAGCTGAGGCTAAACTGAAGGATAGGGACCTGGATTTTTCTGGACGGAAAGCCGAATTAATGACAGGTCGGGGATGTCACTAACAAAAGGAACACAATCCCGAGGAGTACACATTTGATTCCAAAATAAGAAAAATGAATAAAAAACGAATGGGAAAGATAATGGATATTCAGAAAAATTCTGGAAAAATAGAGAAAAGAGGAAAATTCAAGAAAGATAAAGGAAGAATTAATGGAACTCTCCAGAAGTTTATAAAACAGAATAATGAAAAATTTTTAAAAATTGGAAAAGAAAATGGATGAGAGAATAGGAGAAGTGACATCACAGTGTGATGAGAAACTGCAGATATTTGATAAAAAAAATGGCACATCTTGAATTTAAATTAGAAAACATCCAAACCAATGGCAAAATTTCCACAGTAGTTGCTGAAAGAAAATCTGTAGAAACACCTAGAACTATCCTAAAACCTCCGGAGTTTGACGGAAAATTGCCGTGGGACAATTATCAGCGTCAATTTGGGATTGCTGCTAAGACCAATAGGTAGACCCTTGGAGAAAAAACTACAGCCCTAATTTTGGCACTTCGCTTAGAAGCTCCTGACATCCTGCAAACGCTTTCTGTGCAAGATTTGGAGAAGTACGGGCAACTGACCAAATGATTGGAAACCCGGTATGAGTCAGCACATTTGGAATAGACGTACTAATACCAATTAAAAAACCGCTACCAGAAATCGGCTGAAGGCTTGCAGGAGTTTGAAATAAACATATACGACTTGTCTGTGTCACCTACGTGTGTACACCAACGGAGCTACTAGAGAGGTTAGCGGTCCAGCCTTTACCGGATGGACTTCGAAACACGGAAGACAAACAAAGTGTCTTGTTGTCCAGATCCATAACCATCTCCAAAGCGTGGGCTTGTGCTCTGGAGTTTTAATCAGCAAAACTAAATTCCAAAAGTACGAGGAGGCTTTGCACAGTCATGTGGACCAAGGACGAAAAACCGAACAATCTCGATGAAATACAAAGGAAGATGGAAGAACTTCTCAAGGAGAAGATAGTGCCGCTGCGATGTTCGGGTTGCGGGCAGGTGAGCCATAGGCAACGCCAATGTAGGAAACGGAGAGGTAGTATAACCCCATCGACGCCGACCGCCAAGGCGTCAAAAAACTAGAAAATTAGAAAAGGGGCGATCGTTGACCTGCCAACAACAAGCCCCACAAAAAAAAAGTTCTAGTTACCTCCAAGCAACATCCGCCTGACAGCACCTTTATAGATGGCTTAATTGACGACATAGTGTGTGCTTTATTGCTGCACACAGGTGCGACAAAAACCATCATCAGACCAGACGTTATATCCTCCAAAACAAAGATACAACCCACCAAATGGCGCCTTCGCACTGTAAAAGGTGACTTGGCTAAGACACATGGTGAAGTTAACATTCATCTCACTATAGGGAACACCTCATTTCAACATTTTGCGATCTTAGCCGAGATTGACGATTAAGTAATTATCGGAATGTACATCATGAACACCATAGGTTTTGAATTGAACCACAACAATGGTGTTGTAAAAATAAATGACAAAAAAGGTGTGGTACATAGGAGGATCAAACTACAATTATTTTAGTCAAAAACAAGATATTACCTATAGCTAAATAAATTTTGTTCGATTTTCGGAACCTGTGGATTCACTTTGATTACCATGTATATCTTTTAATTAAAATAAGACAATTTTCTTGTTTACTTTTTATTTATGCTCAGACAAAAAATTTTTAATTCTAGAAAAGTTTACTTAAGAAATCGTAATGATATGGAAGTTCAAATACAAAAATTATAATCTCCTATAGTATATAATTTTTAGTTTTAGTTTTATTTTTTGACGCATCTAATATAGCTAATACAAATTAAGTTATAGATATATGTAGGTAATTGAAATACTATGTAGTACATACGTTCTAATGATATCTTAATCTAATAAAAAGTTGATGATGCCTATAAATACTGAAGTTAACACATACTCAAAGTTATAAATAAGTACCTATTCCAATTTCATTAATTTGAAAGTTTTAATCACCTCAGTGCTACGTATTTGCACGTCAACAATGCCACGGACCAGGATATTAAGTTTCAGTCTGGCTGAGAGACAACTTCTCTTGTGCAAAATTACACTAACGATCTTTTGTTTCAATAGTTTCAGGAGCCTGTATTAATTTGCATGTTTGACTAATGTATGTTACTAATTACAGTAAACAAAAATAATATTAAACACATACCTATATCATTATGTGTACTTTAGTAATTGTTTACAATAAGTATTGAGAATTTTATTTTAAAAGCATTTAATATGTTTTGATATTACTGAACACGTGTAGAAAAATTAACCAAAATGTTCACGTCCAATGTCTTTTAATAATTCAGTTTAACGTTAACTGGAATTGGACACTTTCAATAAAACAACAATTGTTAAACTTGCAACGTTTCGTTTCTTTATTGAAACTTTATCAAGCAACTTAAAATTAACAAAGTATAACAACAATAACTACAAATATTTGATAAGTAAATATAAATTATAATATACCTTAACAACACAAAAAAGATTTTAACCATTAAAACTCAAAAGTTGTGCCTGCGTCAAACATGAAAGATTGTAACTACGTTTCTAAATAAAGATTATTTGCAGTTGCAGGGGAGTGTACCCGGGTATGAGATGGGTTTCGTTTATGAGCCAAAATTTTTTACTGGTTAAATCAAGTCGGTGTTCTATTCACTGTTGGAAAGCTAATAAAAATACACTTTTACCCGCAGAAAGTTTTGTGATTTCATTAACATGCAAAATTTTATGACCAATTTTCTAAGCCTCGGTTTTTTGCCACAAAAAAAATTTGTATCTAGGTATGAGACACCTACAAAAATACATTAAAAATTGTAAAAGATAAAGTAAAAACCTCATATCTATTTTAAAGTTGTAATTTTTTATGCTTTTCATAATTTTTATTTATCAATTTCCTCTTCATAATCGTCACAATGTTTGCATATGTAGATGCTTGCACATATGTTTGCGCACTTCAAAAGAACTGGCCGCTTGCAAATATTGCATTTGATGTTGTTAGCAGCGCTCAATTTGATTAGCAACAACTTTACACAAATGATGTTTTTGCTTTGGTACCCTTGGGTGGTGGTGATATGCTGTGTCTTATACCCGGACAAAGACCACATTTTCAGAATTAGAAAAAAAATTGTTTTCCAACCACATATTCGCCTAATCCAATATTGGATCGTAAAATATAAGTAAAACACTAAATGCTATACATTACACTTTCCTTTTTCAATTGATTTACATGAAAAAACAACACTTTGAAAAAAATCAAAAACGTTTTCACCATGCAATTTCACATACGATGTTTGCAGGTGATATAAGCAATGCGTCGATTTATTTCAGTGTTAGCACAAAAACTAACTGATGACCAAAGAAATATTTGACAGTAATCAGATCGGCCATATTGACATTGCATAATGAAAATAATTGACTGTCTCATATCTGGAGCTGTCTCATACCCGGGAACACTTCCCTATAATTTTAATTTTAATTTTTTGATTTTATTTTATTAAATAATAGTCAACAGTTTCTCGATAATATTAAGAAAAACAATTAGTTTGAACCTATTATGAACTTTGAACTCGAATATTATTTAAATGGCTATGTTTATAAAAAAAATTCAAGAGACCTTTGGAGAGCGTTCAATTTGCTCTAAAAAAGTATATTGGATTTACCTTTAAATTATGTCAATACCGATATAGAAAATTTCAAAAATAAAAAAAAAATGTCATCATATTTAAATAGAAAGTAGAAATACTCAATAAGGTACCTTTTAATATTAATATTAAGAACCGAAATTTTAATAGGTTTATTATTTAACTTGTTATTCAACAGTTACTAACACGAAATAACAAATTTTAAAATCTTAAAGTAAAGGTATTTTAACAGAACCTTTAATTTACTGCGTACTATCGTATGAAAATAAAATGTCATGTTCTTTTACGTTTATTAGCCATACCTATACTAAAATGAATTGAACAATGTTTTAGTATTGTAAAGTATCTTAAAACAGTAAACTTGTAAGTAGAAAATTCCAATTTCTATCAAAACCGGATTCTAATAAATTTTAAATAATTGCTAATTTGCTCACAAGTTTATAGTACTATCGAGAGTAACCATGAAAGTCGACGTGGTTTTATAGAAGTTCTATTGCCTTAGATAATTGAAAGACCTAGCCATTGCATTTAGAAAAATATTTGAAGTGGAAAAATATTCATCGTTATGCCATTACTTGCCAACTTTCTTTGAATACTCAAGTTTCCAATGTTTGTCATTTAACGACATCCTTATTAACGTCGAAGTACTTGTCTTTCAAAAGTTTTATGTACAATTTAGCAAAATAATTTCATTTAGACTTATGTATTGCATTTTAACAATTGCGGAATTTCTATAAAACATAATAAAACTTTGTATTCAAATAATTATAATTATATTTTCTTATAAAATATGACTGCACTGAAGTTCGGTAAAATATAGATACCAATTTTCAAATTTAACATATCTAACATTTGGCCAATTTTTTAAGAAAGGGTAAAAACGTCTCACTGTCGTGACTAAAAAAAAAAATTTTAATTTTTGGTGCATAAGTAATAATTATTGAGGCGAAAATAAAACCATTTAAATAAATTGTGTTTTTATTATGTGGGTTACGTTATATTGACCGTTTAGTGTCTATGTAGGATACGACATATTGTCAATAAGATTTGAAGTGTCACAAAATAAACAAAAATTTAAAAAAAATTAGGAAAATGAGTTGTTTTATTATCTTATAATTTAGCATTTTTTTAACACAGAGTTTAACATGTTTGTATATCTTTAAGTGGTATTGCAGAACTTGCAGAAGATTATATTTTTATAATACATTCATAGCTGCAGATTTTTACATTAATAATTTTATACAGGGTGTTTACGAATAGTTGTCGGAGCCGGAAATGGATGGAGAAGAGGATTTTTGGAAGACTTTCTATTTGGTAATATTTCTAAATTCATTGATTTGACAAAGTTATAGCAAAATCAAAATTCGGACCATATTTTGAGAACCGCAGGTTTTTTGACCTATGACAACGTTAAATTGCCTAATTAAGAAACATATTCGACGGCCTCAAACGATAAAACAATTTATGTTATTATACACATATAAAATGAATTGCTCATAAATTATTTTTATTTTTAAAACAAACGTGCCTGAGTTAAAATATTGAGTTTCAGTCTTTATCAGCTTTAACACTTCTTTCCTTTTTAAAAAAAGACTTCCGATGCTTTTGTTAATCATTGTAAAACACGACTTATGAAAGTAAGTGTTGTAAAAATCAGACAATTTGTGGGTGGTATTCGTCACAAGACAACTTTCCAAACTGTATTAAATTTTATTATCATAATCACCTTATAATAAAAACATTTTGTGTATTCATTTACAAAAAAAATTCTTAATGAGCACTTGAATAAAAACCAATGCATCAAAAAAGATTTTGTTTACATAAAAAATTATACTGTACAAATAAATAATGCAATTAAACGTACTACTTATTTTTCTCTTAAGTATAAAGTAACCGTTTTTTTTACGTGTTAAAATTAAAATATTAAATCGGGGTAAAAACAATTAATTTTAAGTTCAAGAATAATAGGGGACAAATATTGCCTAACATAAATACCGTAACAAAAAAAACAACGATTAATACATAAATACCTGATGATCTAAGAAACGTGTCATTATTAATCGCTGATATCGCTTTTTTAAGTTTATTTTGCGGTGGCATTCATTACAAGCAGCTCGCTTTTTTTACGATAACTTCGGAACTATTGGGAATTTTTAAATTTTCTTAACAGAATCTGAATGGGCACCTAAAACTGCAAAACATTGCCTATTTAACCAAACTTCTATCTTCACTAATAAGAAAGATACCCATGTTAGCCTACTCTATTTGGGACACATTGTATACATATATATGTCTGTTTGTGTTAATCATAAACAGTATGTTTGAAATTGTTAAATTTAATTTTTAAGATTCAAGTGTGGTTTCTAAGTATAGCAAAAAAAAGCATATAATTAATATAAATATTATTTTGTAATATAAGTAAATCATCTCATCAGATTTATACATAGAAAATGATTTTTCTAATTGTACTCGCGAACTTTTAACTTACAAAATATCACCTTACTTAAAAGTAAAAGCAAATCTGTGTATTTTGAAGATTACTTCAAATTTAAGTGAACATTATTCTTGACAACCAGAACAGCGCGAATTTTCCAGATTAAAATTCATGGAGTAAAATTTATGGCTACTGTTATAAGTTTTTGATGAGTAGACGGATATATTTTATCTAAGTTCACCCTAAAATTAATAGTTTTTTTCCCTATTGACTTATGTAGCTACTATATTTTATGATTTATTACTTCCATATTTTTATAAGGTAATATAATTGCTGATCAATAAGTTATAAGTCAAAGGAAAGCGAATTCTATCTACAACCAATACATCTCAAAAAATTCAATTCTCAAATAATTAATTGACAAAATTATAAACCATAACGAAAGTATGATGTATCGTAACAGAAATTATCATTATTTAGATAAAAAAAAAATTTAATTTAAGCAAATTGAAAAAATATTATGTCAGGTGCTAAGCATTTAGAAACTGAAATGCAATAATGAATACAAACTATTACCTACCAAAGAAAAATTGTCAGATAATTCATATCAACCTAGATAATAAAGTGTAAATATGCACAAGGACACTCATAAATTTCGAAATCAAATTCTGGATAAACCCATTTATTTTCTAAATGTACATAAAAAAAATACATTTTCAGTGCTTGAAATTTCGGCAACGAAAAAGATGTGTAGTGCTTATTAATTTTTTAAGGTGTAAAGACAAATATAGTTCAAAATAATAATAATGATAATAATATTAAATTAATATTTTTTACTGAACATTTACTACTGACAATAAACTTAACAACGGGATGATTATTCACAATAAACCGGTTTTCATTGATAAAGCGGATAATATTAGCTTAACTTGATGTACCTACTTCATACTTTTACAAATTCATGAATTCAATACTCTAGTTGGCGATATTTGAAGCACCGAAATCTTTTATTTTTTATATTGATTCAGAAAATGTATGGTTTAGTCAGATTCAAATTTCGGTGTTCGAGAGTGTCTTGCGTTAGGTATAATTACTTACATAGTGCCAACAAAAACAAATGCGTATAATTAACTCTGTCGATATACAGCGACTTTTGCAGCGGGTATTTCAAAAACTTATTTATCGTCGCTTGTTGAATTTTTATTATACTCTAGCACAAAGGCGTAAAATCAAGGTTTGGGTTTAAAAATTTTGCTTTCAACAGGCATTCTCAAAAGTATCACTTATAACGCGTGATATTTATACTCAAAATTGTTTTAACAATATGTATTTTGACAAATTTTTCGATCTTTCGATCGACGGAGATGATTTTTTAGATATTTCGTGTTGCTTAGCAAAAAACCCATTTATTCAATAGCGACTACGATTGCAACCGTTACGAACATTATGTACACTGGAAGATAAAATGTGAGATTTTTAAGACTTTTAATAAAGTTTAAATAGATTGAAATGCACTTTTATTTGTTGATATGATAATGTAGTCATTCTATTAATAACTTGTCAATTCTCCCTCTCATTCCAACACTGTTTAATGCGGTTTGTGCCAGATAAAGAGCATTTGCAGTGAGCACCAGTGCTATTCCTCTTAAATTTGGGAAGAAATCCCCGCCGAAGCGCATAGAATTCTTTGGAGGTCAAATATGGCGACAGTGCTATCTTAATGCATAAACTCGGTGGGGCGTGGTTTCGGCAATTCAGTAGAGGGAAATTTGCTTTAACGTCACCGACAAGAAGCCCGAAAATCGACCAAAAGTTTTTGAGGACACCGAATTGCAAGATTTATTGGACGAAGACGATACCCAATCGCAGAAACAACTTGCCGCAAAGTTGAATGTTAGCCACCAAGCAATTTCGAAACGCCTTTTTGCTATGGGAAAGATCCAAAAGATCGGAAAGTGGGTGCCACATCAATTGAACGATCGACAGATGGAACGACGCCAGACCGCGTGCGAAATCTTGCTTGATCGGCACAACAGAAAATAATTTTGCATCTAATCGTCACTGGCGATGAAAATGGATCTTTTGAAAACCCTAAGCGCAAAAATCGTGGGTGGACCCGGAGAACCCTCAACATCGTCTGCTAGACCAAATCGATTCGGGAAAAAGACAATGCTGTGTGTTTGGTGGGACCAGAAGGGGGTGGTTTACTACGAACTGTTGAAACCTGGTGAAACGATCAATACTCAACGCTACCAACAACAAATCATCAAATTGATCGTGAATTGTGCAAAAAGACCGAACACGCGGATCAGCATGAGGGTATCATTTTCCAGTACGACAACGCACCATCACACACAGCAAGATTGGTCCGGGAAACATTGGATGCACTTGGCTGGCAGGTGCTATTCCACCCGCCCTACTCTCCTGATCTGGCCCTTTCAGATTACCATTTGTTTGCGTCGATGGGACACGCACTTGTTGAGCAGCACTTCAATTCTTATGAAGATGTTAAAAAATGGCTCGATGGGTGGTTCTTATCCAAAGGGGATGAATTCTTTTGGGGTGGAATCCACAATCTTCTTCGAAGATGGGAAAAATGTATAGCCAGCAAGGGCAATTACTTCGAATAAAATATTTTTCACTTTTCTGCGTTAATTATTGTGTTTTGCTAAATAAAAAAACAGCCGTGTTAAGGTTGCACACCTGGTACACTGGAAGATAAAATGTGAGATTTTTAAGACTTTTAATAAAGTTTAAATAAATTAAAATGCACTTTTATTTGTTGATATGATAATGTAGTCATTCTATTAATAACTTGTCAATTCTCCCTCTCATTCCAACACTGTTTAATGCGGTTGGCCATTGAGTTTATGAGTGGGTCAAAGTGTCACACCGAGTGCTCTTCCCTGTAAGAAGTTGACGAATTTAAAGAATATTTAGTGCAAATATTTAAGTTTATTTAATGCATAAAATGTACATCCATTCTAATTTGTTACACATATGCTTTGATGCACCAGAGTCGACGTACCATTTTTTGCTATCTCTTCCAGAATTAGCAGTAAAAGCTGTAGCAAAACTTGAACTATCTTCTTTATTAGAAACTTTATCAAAATTTTTCTTAGAATTTCTACAAAATTTAGCAGTGTCCAAATTTATTACAATTATAACATCTAGGTCCCTTTGGTTTGACATTATTTGAACTTGTGTGAGAAACAGTGCTTGAATCTGTCGTTTTCACTTTTTGCAAGAGTTTAGTTTTTACTAGATCAGCATTCATCTTCACACCGGAGCTCTCGAGTCCCATTATCATTGGCTTATATATTTCAGGTAATCCAGCCAACATTAATGTTCCCAGCCACTCATCATTGTCATCAAAATTAATATTTCTAAGTTTATGCGCAGTAGACATTATTCTACTTACATAATCCTCTACACTATTGCTTGAGTCTAGTGATGTATTTATTAAGTCTTTCAATAAACCAACTTTTCTCGTTAAACCATTGTCGTCAAATACATTTTGCAGATTTGTCCAAACGTCTGCAGCAGTTCTACATTCCTGAACATGAACATAATTTTGAGGGTCTAATAACAAAATTAGTTTTGTCCTAGCTTTCATGTCTTTTTCGGAATCAACTGGTATATCTTTACTTGCTTCTATACAATTCCATAAACCTTCATGTTCTAAGTATGTTTTAACACTAAACTTCCACGTCGCAAAATTGTCTCGACCACTTAATTTCTCCAAATTAAACATATTTGAGTTCATTTTGTTCAATTAAAACTCAAACTTCAAAAATATTTATGCATTTACCCAGTAAACTTCAGAATATGTCGTGTACAACTGATATTTCTTTATTCGTAGCAACCACGCTCTGCTACCATGTAAGAAGTTGACGAATTTAAAGAATATTTAGTGCAAATATTTAAGTTTATTTAATGCATAAAATGTACATCCATTCTAATTTGTTACACATATGCTTTGATGCACCAGAGTCGACGTACCATTTTTTGCTATCTCTTCCAGAATTAGCAGTAAAAGCTGTAGCAAAACTTGAACTATCTTCTTTATTAGAAACTTTATCAAAATTTTTCTTAGAATTTCTACAAAATTTAGCAGTGTCCAAACTTATTACAATTATAACATCTAGGTCCCTTTGGTTTGACATTATTTGAACTTGTGTGAAAAACAGTGCTTGAATCTGTCGTTTTCACTTCTTGCAAGAGTTTAGTTTTTACTAGATCAGCATTCATCTTCACACCGGAGCTCTCGAGTCCCATTATCATTGGCTTATATATTTCAGGTAATCCAGCCAACATTAATGTTCCCAGCCACTCATCATTGACATCAAAATTAATATTTCTAAGTTTATGCGCAGTAGACATTATTCTACTTACATAATCCTCTACACTATTGCTTGAGTCTAGTGATGTATTTATTAAGTCTTTCAATAAACCAACTTTTCTCGTTAAACCATTGTCGTCAAATACATTTTGCAGATTTGTTCAAACGTCTGCAGCAGTTCTACATTCCTGAACATGAACATAATTTTGAGGGTCTAATAACAAAATTAGTTTTGTCCTAGCTTTCATGTCTTTTTCGGAATCAACTGGTATATCTTTACTTGCTTCTATACAATTCCATAAACCTTCATGTTCTAAGTATGTTTTAACACTAAACTTCCACGTCGCAAAATTGTCTCGACCACTTAATTTCTCCAAATTAAACATATTTGAGTTCATTTTGTTCAATTAAAACTCAAACTTCAAAAATATTTATGCATTTACCCAGTAAACTTCAGAATATGTCGTGTACAACTGATATTTCTTTATTCGTAGCAACCACGCTCTGCTACCATGTAAGAAGTTGACGAATTTAAAGAATATTTAGTACAAATATTTAAGTTTATTTAATGCATAAAATGTACATCCATTCTATTATATAATAACAACTGAACTGGTAGTCAAAATAAATAAACGGTTACTTATGACTACAAAACATTTGCGTTCAATTACTAACATTCCCAGAGACGCAGAATTTCAGCCGTCCAGTTCGCAACAGACGTCCTTTTTTGATTGGACAGATTTTTATAATGAATCACATATTCTCAATAGAATTGAGATCCGGCCTAGTTGATGATCACCAGATTGTTTAATTTTCTGTTCTTCGGGCCATTTTTTTGCTAATTTTGAAACGTTGAAAATGAAATTTTTTTTGACAAGATGTGTTTCGTTCTGAAAAATTATCTTGATATTCTTGGGAATCAATATGTCTTTTCACGACTGCTAGAGGAGTCAGTAAATGCATATAAATTCCACCCCAAATCATTAAAGTTGGCTCTGTTTGGGTTGGGCTGCCATAAGCTTCTTGTTCTTAAATAGCAGACTTCTGCTGTTACTAAACCATTGAAATGAAGACTCGTTTGTAAAAAAAACGTTGGTTTAGTCTGTGTTCTTAAACTCTTGACGCCATTCAATTTGTGTTTCCCGATGGGATTTCGTTTGAAGAGGGACTTTCTTTGACTTCTTGCGTTGAATTCCCATGGTCTTGAGGCACCTTCCATTTGTTTTGGGTGCCACTTTGGGGTTTCTTTTAGCTGCAGACGTATCCACAATTGAAGATTTGAGGAGTCCGGAGAGCGATTTTTCGAAGAGATTTACGCGCCGCTTTGTCGGAATTTGTTGTTGTCCTTCTTTCATTGCCGTTTTTTTGGCGGCTGTTTTTTATTTACTGTTTTTGATCCGGAAACACGTTGCTCTTGAGGCCCCAGTCAGTTTCATTAGCGTTTTCACAAATTTGATTGCTCGATCTATTGTGACACGCGCAGCAATTGCTGAAGGACTAGTAGGGCTTTGTTAGTTTTATGTATAAAAAGTACAATCACTACTAAGAGGTACTTAGCAAAATATTTAGTTTCTCTTTATTAAGACTTGTATAAAGAGAGTAAACTGCTCAGTAACGAGGCATCTGTAAACTTTGAGCATCATATTGATTAATGATCGTTCAGAGAAACATTATTATTATTTTTGTAAAAGTTTATTTGTGTTTGAAACACATGGTAACATCATTATGTGGTATAAAAAAATGTTATATCCAAAGCTAAAAAAATACAAATGTAATAAAGTTAAAAAATTTTAAAATAGTGTAATTATCAAAAAATAAATAATAGTATCACTACATGTTATCAAGTTTTATAAAACTAATATAGTGTCAAATACTTTTATTGAAAAAAAAACTACTCCAATATCATTAAAGATTTAAATCAATATTACTTTTTAGTTCATTTCTTTTATAAACGTACATACTTGCGTGTACATGTTGTTGAATGTGACATGAAATATGTTAAATGTTCATAATGTCTACAGCAACAATATGTCGCGCTTATTTTAGCATTAACAACAGTAGAACGTAATCACTCGGGATATTAGCATTAAACTCTAAGCTCCATAAATACGTTCCAATTTAATATGTAACTCATCGGATATGCATTGTATACGGCTGCATCGCACACGAGCACCGAGGTTTAAGCACGTTTCGCTGCACATTTAATTTTAATTTTAAAAACCGATTTAACCGCAAGAACAACCACTAAATGTGCAATTTCCTATTTCAATTCCCTTTGCGTATATATTGCAAATTTCAACGTTAAAAGGCAACCGAAACGAAATATCAAAATCTTAAATTCGCATTCGTTTAAAAGCTAAGCAGTAAATCCAGTTAATAATATTAAATAAAATAAAATCTTTAACTTTTTCTTTTTACATAATTTCTTTGAAATCGGTTGATGTGCTTAAGAAAACAAAGTTCTGAGATTAAAATTCTTTAATTACTTGTAGCTAAAGGCTTTGTGTTGGTTGTTTCTAAAAAGCATACTTTAATGAACAGGCTGAGAGTACTGAAGTGGAATTCAAGTACAAAGAAACAATTAACAAAGAAGTAATATCCAACCAAGAAACCAAAACTTCTAGAAGTTGTACAATACTGAGGTTTTGCGCTTGAAGTTTAATAACGATT
This sequence comes from Sinopyrophorus schimmeli, assembly GCA_036325965.1. NCBI lineage: Eukaryota > Metazoa > Arthropoda > Insecta > Coleoptera > Elateridae > Sinopyrophorus > Sinopyrophorus schimmeli. The sequence continues at coordinate 10,191,749 of JARFIZ010000314.1, read as the reverse complement.
TTTTTTTCGAACGCCACTATTCGCTATATTTATTTGTAATTGAATTTTTCGGATTTCATATTTCCGCTGAAATTATTTTAAATTAAAAAGAATCGAAATAAGTTTGCAACAAAATATCGGATTTTAATGTTTATTAAAAATCAGTCAAAAGTGATGAGATAAAATTGAACACATCAACGTTTAATTTAAGAAACAAAGAATTGGCAAAATAGAGATATAAAAAGTATCTTAAGAAAATTGTACAACCTTTCATTTTCCACTTACAATTTCTTTCTCTATCGAAAAGAAATAAACCGGGATATTGGTAAAATTGAAATCAATTTTCCACAATTCCTGGCCAGCGAGACAAGCAAATCCAGTTGAACGATTTTGTCGTTAATGCAATAAAATTACACGTTTTTTTTACCGCATTCGTATTTCTAGTTTTAAAAGATGAAAGTTTGTAGTTTTTTTTTTTGGTTTACTCAAAACAATTCCTACATTTTTGTCACGCTAAACTTCGCATTTGAATATCAAGAGAGTTGATCATCTCTTGTTCCAACCTTCTGCTTTCGAATCAGTCAACCATTCACTATGTAATTCGCAATCGTATTCAAAATTCTGATGCAAACAACAAAAAAGCCTGCACGAAAACTAAATGAAAATAATGTTTATTCTCTACGAATTTAAGATACGACCTTTTTGTTTTTAGTTACATTTAGCCGATTTCATATAAACATAATGATGTCTAAGCAATAATGATAAAGTAGGTACCTAATACTTACATTTAACTTCACAAAATATTAAAAAGTTCTTTTACAGCAAACGTAATTTATATCTCACTTACAAATTGAGAGAGAGATAAATATTCTATAGAACGAAGCTGAAACAAATTGAAACTGACAGTAAGTTTTTTATTTCCTTTCGCGATTTTTTATGAAGAGTCGATTGAAAAATAATTTTCAATAAAACCGTCAAGAACAAACGGCTGATCTTAAAAATATTGCTCTCAAAATCTATAAAATCAATCCTGTAGTCGAGAGGGAACAATTGCTAACTCGCTGATTTAAAGTTTGGCATAAAATCGAACATTACATTTACTTAGATATTTTTAAACATTTGACTCTTTAATACAAGAACAAATACATGGTATAATTTAATCAACTGGGGTCAGTTCGATTTTCATATTTACCATTGTCAGTTAATCCTTATACGAGTTGGTGATAGTTAATCTACTTTTACAATAATTTTAATATACATACATATACAGGGTGTCCCAAATTGAGTAGGCTAACATGGGTATCTTTCTTATTAGTGAAGATACAAGTTTGGTTAAATGGGCAATGTTTTGCAGTTTTAAATGCCCATTCAGATTCCGTTAAGAAAATTTTAAAATTCCTAATAGTTCCAAAATTATCATAAAAAAACTGAAAATCGTCATTTTCTTTAATCTCAAATAACTTGGTAATTATAAAAATTACAAAAAAAAGTTTAATATAAAAGTTACTAGGTATCCTAAAATAAAAATGGAAATTTGCTCAAAATTAAATTTAAAATGACGGCTTCCAAGATATTGATACCAACTTTCTTATTTTAAATGGACGTCATCTTGGATTTTTACATAATTAAATAGCATTTTTTTCTCTCTTTTCAACCATGTATAGCAACCCATATTTAAATAAAAAATTATTAATAATATTAAACGTTTTACTCACAGTATCAAAACCTTTACTTATAAAACAAATGAAACTTATATTAAATGTTCAAAATGCTGACCATTATTTCTTAAACACAATAGACACCGTCTTCGGACACTTGTGGTTATTTTTTGCAGGGTATTTCGATTGATATTATGAAATGCCTGCATCACTGCTTCACGCAATTCTTCGCTATTGTTATAATTAAAACTACTTCCATACACTTTATTTTTTAAAGTGCCCCACATATAAAAATCAAGAAGTGTTAAATCAGGCGATCGAGGTGGCCACTGGTTAACTGTATTTGTAGCTATTAACCTATTATTAAAACGATTATTCAAATAATCAATCACACTCCTCGCATTGTGTGCAGGGGCACCATCTTGCTGGTACCATATTTGTAAATTCTGAGCTAGTGGTAGATCATCCAATATATCTTCCAGGGATGTTTGAAGAATATCTAGGTATCTTTGAGCAGTTAAATTTCCATTAAAGATTATAGGGCCGATTAAACGGTCCCCCAATATTGCACAGAAAACATTAAATCCAAAGCGAATCTGATTTCGCCGTGGAATAATTATATGTGGATTTTTAAGGCCCAGTGGTGCTTATTGCGTCGATTGAATAACCCACAATTTGAAAAGTAGATTTCGTCAGTCCACAAAATGTGGTTGATGAAGTCATCATTTTCTGTTGTCTTATTAATGAGCCAATTGCAAAATGTAACTCTTTGAATATGGTCGTTAGGTCTTAATGTTTGAAAAATGTTTAGTTTGTAAGGGTGAAACTTGTGTTTTTTTAATATCCTCGATGCCTTGGATTTAGACACATTAACTTGCGCTTCGATTTCCTTTCTTGAAATATTAGGATTGGCCGCTACAGACGCTAGTGTTAACAAATTATCTTCATCATCTTCCACAAAGTTTCGATTTGGTTTCTGTAAACATCCATACTTCTGCATATTAACATCCAATCTTTTAAACATTTGGTTGCTTTCTTTCTGGAAAACTGTATGTTTGTGCAGCAACGCAAGAGCTTTTGTAACATTTAATGTAAGTGCAAAACATATCATACTGCTCAGTTGTTGAAAACTTTGCCATTTTCAATTAGTTATAAGATAATAATTATAATTATTCGAAAAACGTATAATATCCCTCAAAAAATTAATATAATGACGTTGACTTGTATTCTGCTGTTTTATTGTTCTTTGATAATTCATGGCTATTTGATTTAAAACTAAAACCTTTGATTTTCTTAATATTGTTAATAATTTTTTTATTTAAATATGGGTTGTTATACATGGCTGAAAAGAGAAAAAAAATGCTATTCAACTATGTAAAAATCCAATATGGCGTCTATTTAAAATAAAAAAGTTGTTATCAATATCTTGGAAACCGCCATTTTGAATTTAATTTTGAGTTAATTTTTATTTGTATTTTATAAAACCTAGTAACTTTTATATTAAACTTTTTTTTGTAATTTTTATAATTACCAAGTTATTTGACATTAAAGAAAATGACGATTTTCAGTTTTTTGACGATAACTTTGGAACTATTCGGAATTTTAAAATTTTCTTAACAGAATCTGAATGGGCACCTAAAACTGCAAAACATTGCTTATTTAACCAAACTTCTATCTCTACTAATAAGAAAGATACCCATGTTAGCCTACTCAATTTGGGACACACTGTATATATTGATTATAGAAGACAATAGAAACTTAAAAAAAATGAATATCAACACAAATATCAATTTCTGAAGTTTGGTAAAAAAGATTTGTTTCTTGTTTTTCCTGTTAGCAATACAAATTGAAACAAATCGTGTCAAAAATTGTAAAAAATAATAAAATATTTATGAAAAGACCTAACTCCAAGGTGAAACCAAGCTGAAACATGGTGAAATTAAGCAGTGCACTATAAAGTTTTAAGTTTGCACGACAAGTATAAACCGAATTTGGAAAAAAAGCAAAAAAAAAAAAGATTATGATGCCCTATTTTCTGTAGCTAATATCGATTCTAAAAAAAAATAAATTCTGGATAGAAAACACAGAAGAAGTAAAAGAATAAGTTTCTAAAGTTTTAGTAGTCTAAAAATCAAAGCAATAATTACAAAATCCCCCATATGGGTAAATAAAGATTGCGATCTACAGGGTAATTACAAAAAAAATATAATTTGTTTAAAAGATGTAATTAAAAGTGCGTGGTTGGTATAAAATCGTTTTTTAGTTTTTTATAATAAAGTAAAAAATAATAATTCCATTAATGAATAAAGGAATATCCTTTAATTTAATAAAAAATAGACACTTATTTTGGAACAACTATAATAATGGAATAGGCACTTATTTTAGAACAGTGGTAGTAATATTTATATTATATTTGGCATTTCTCATACACTTATTATTATTTTTTTTAATTTATTTTTCTTTTTATATGTATGACTAAATATTAAAAATTAAATCGCACTACCACCGTGCGCACATGCTAACGCTATGTATATCGTTTATATTTCTACAATAGAAACCGATTATAACGACATCGGTTAGTAAGGCGTGCCGCTTATAACGACCAAATATAAGACATTTGGTTGATTTTATACCTTTCTCTATATAAAAAATATCGTTTAATACAACGCGCTCAAATCGTTTATAATCACGAAACCCGATTGTAAAACATAATATTCGGGGAAAATTTAATTTGAATTATTGAATATTGCGACATGCGCATTTTTGATTATTACTACGCGTTTTGCTAACCCGGTAATAGAGAAAATTAAAAAAAAATAGTCTGATTCCACAATGTTTTTTAAAAATTAATTTGATAACTATTACGAGGTGTTTAAAAGTATATTACTAGCAATTATATTTAATAAAAATAAATTTAGGTGGCAAAAACAGTGTTTGGGCTAATATTGAAATACTCCTTACAATCATTTCGATACTAATGACACTCAATCAGTTAGAACGAGTCGAAACTTTTGTCTAAAGAGATATTTTTTTTAACATTCCCTTAAGTTTTTAACTAAAATCAATTGTAATTGTAAGTATTGTGGTATTTTTGCTAAAAAAGGTGCTTTAAAAAAAATATACATATGGTTAGTGTATGTATGTTTTGAATAACTCGATTGCTTTTAGTATTTGTAATTTGTATAAATAATTCCGATTGAAAAAAAAAGAATAAGGATTCCTGAGCCACAAACATACTATTAAAAATAACTATTACTTGATCACTTCAAACTTACATACATTCATACAAGATGACATCACTGCTAGATTTTATTAGGCAATGTTACCTCTTTGCGGTATGTACGGTGACATTCGATTTAAGGAGGAAATATATGTGATTCCTCTTGTACAACGACACCAAACCGCAAAGGGTTAATTATTCAGCATGTTATGTGTTCTATTTAATAAAAATATTGGTAAAAAGGATATCCTCACGATTGTTCACAGAAGCTATAAATATTCTTAAGTTTTTAAAATGAATCATAACTACGTGCATATAATAAAACGGAAAATAATGAAACCACGTTTTCACATTTTCCAAATTTTATAAAATAACTGGAAACTCGCTATAGTTATTTGAATGCAAATTAAGTCCCGAGGCAATTATTCACTGGATTTAACGCTCATACTCTTTCCAGAGGATTATGAAAGCAGTTTATAAAGGTTTACAACGCAGGTGATGAATTTCCCTTTGTGTTTTCTGATTTTCCGAAAGTAAAGTTATTTCAATAAACTTTCAAAAGAAATCTAACTAAAATACCATCTTTCATCGAGGATTTAAACTCGTATATCTGAAATGACCTAAAAAGTTTAACAAACTTCTGTGTTCAATATATTCAGTAAAAATTTGTAGAAATATATCGACATTTATATTTTTGAAGTTACACTTAGTTTGGTGCGTACCCGAGTTGAAATTGAACGCCGCAATTTTTAACAAAAGAGGTTCTATAGAGCAGAGCACAATATCATTTAAGACCTCAATAGCGCCTCCACTATGCGGTTTTTTAAAAATTTGCACAATTTAGACGTTATTGATGTGCTATTAGGAGCTAAAATTCGAGTAGGGCCTTGATTTTTAACAATTAAATATACCGATGAGCATTTTCGGTCCCTAATGAGAACTTAAATGCGATGAATCGGTAAAAAAACAAAAGGAATGAAAACTTTCAGACTTTATTGAGGCGTTAAATTTCGATTCCAGTAGAGACTAAAATTTTATCAAGCAACGGAAATGGCGTGCGCGCAACTAACGAAAATTCGGCAATTGAAGTTGGCTATCTAGGAAAAAGATTAATTATTGTGAATCATGCTAAAAAAGTGATACATTCCGATCTGGAGAAAATATGCCACTTTTCGCTTGAATGTGCATATTCTCGTATTTATTAAATTTCCCGACTAGAAATTTCAGTGAAGCTGTGATTTGGCCCAAATAAGGCATGCCGAATTCCAAACTTGCGGGAAGTGAGGAATCCAAACTAGATTGAAGTTTGGGAAGTAACGCAGTGCCGAGGCTCTGCCTCCTTTGGCTTCCTGATTAGGTAGCGGTTTGGAAACCACACGGGAAAAAAATTTATATAATTATATATAATTTATATATATTCTTTTTCTAAAGCACATTTGTGGTAATTACCATCAGTCTACTAATTTTAAGAACCTTTGAATTTGACATTTGCTTATTTCGTTGATATGGGTAGGCAAGGGTAAGGAGTGACGTAGTAGTAGTACAGCGGTGTGCAATTGATTATGTCATCGATGAATCTGAAACAGAAATATATAGCATTCTTGGGGATTTGAACTCCGGACCCCTGGATCGAGACACTGCTTGCTTCCCCACTGACAAGCAAAGGACACGATGTGGAAGATGGAGTTGCACGATAAGACCTATACCATTCGATAGCTCCTTGAAAAACAATCTTATGGTAAAATTTTTAGGTGCAATGGGCGAAAGGTGCGCGACTTATAGGGCTTTCAAGTTAACTTAACCCAAGTCAAAACTAACTGTTTAGTTTAGTTGCTCGTAACTTTACGCAACGAGACTTACACCATTTGATTGAGCATTAAAAAATACTCTAGAAAACGTTTTCAAATTTTACCAAATGATTCGGATTACGACAAGACAAGACCCAGAAGTTTGTGTTAATCTGTCAAAACTGGTGTATTCTATTATACACTGCGAATTGCTCTCTATATAATAAAATACGGTGTTCTAGTGGAGAACACACTCGCTTTCCCATCTTTTTGCATTTTGTCGCCACGAGTTCTAGTCCTCTAGAGAGCAAAGCAATTTTTGCAAATTTTTTTGAAAGAGAATTGTTTATTATCGTTTATACAACAATTGACCGTATTTTTCGACCAACTATAAGTATATACAGCGCAAAATCCCTGCAAAATATGTAAATTAATTTAAAAATTCTAAGTGGTAAAATCTACATGCAATAAAGTTAACAGGGTTGTATTAACAATAGTTACACATAATGACAAAATTATTTGCGGTGTGTGAACGAGACGTTTTTTTATTCTTTTATTATCCTGATTTTTAAATTTAGTTTACATATTTTCCGGGGATTTTATGCTGTATATACCTATTTTTGTCGAAAAGAACATCCAATCGTTGTCATCATCATCATCATCATGTTGCAGCTATCTAATCCATTGCTGGATATACGCCTCCTCAAGCTCCTTCCAGGTTATACGGTCCGCGGCAATGCGGGACCATAGTTTTCCGGCTATTTTCCAAATCATCTTTCCATCTAATCCTGGGCCTGCCGCGACTTTTTCCTCCTTGGCGCGGTCTCCATTCAGTGACCTTCCCAGTCCACCTGCCATCTGTTGTTCTTATTAAGTGACCCGCCCATTGCCACTTTAGAGTAGCGATGCGGCATGCTACATCTTCTACGTTTGTTTTATTTCTTATAACTTCGTTTCTAATTCGATCCTGTAGTCGCACTCCTAACATGGCTCTTTCCATTTTTCTTTGGCAACGCTTGATTTTTTCCATATTTATCTTTTTTAGGGACCATGTTTCTGACGCGTAAGTTAATATTGGCAGCACGCATTGATTGTACACTCTTGTCTTTAGGTACTGCGGTAAGTTTGTATTAAATACTTGTTTTCTGAGTTTACCGAATGCCACCCACGCCAATTTTATTCGTCTGTCAATCTCTGCAGTTTGTGATTCTTCTACTAGTGTTATTTTTTGACCTAAATATATGTAATTTTCCACCACTTCTATTTCCCCGCTTTCAGTTTGCATAGGTGTTGCATCATTTGTGTTGGACATGATTTTTGTTTTTGAGATATTAATTTTCAACCCTATTCTCTCAGTAGCTGTTTTTAGATGTATTAGCATTGTTTCTAGGTCAAGCAGATTATCTGATAGTAACACAATGTCATTTGCAAATCTAAGGTTCGAAAGACGTTCGCCATTAATGTTTATCCCCATATTATCCCAGTCTAGTGTTTTAAATATGTCTTCCAAACTATTTATAAATAGCTTGGGAGAGATCGTATCTCCTTGTCTGATGCCTCTGTTAATTGGGATAGGATTAGTGTCTTCTAATGTCTGTATAACAATTTTTGTGTTTTCGTATAGGTCTTGGATTAATAGTACGTATTTGTGGTCAATTCTACACCTTTTGATAGCGTTAATTATTGCCCAGCTTTCAACTGTGTCGAACGCCTTCTCGAGGTCCACGAATAGCATATAGAGTGGTAAATGATATTCGTGTGACTTTTCTATAACTTGGCGTATTGTATGTATTGTATGTATTGTAAAAACGACAATAAACAATTCTTTAAAAAAAATAGTAAAAATCACTTTGCTCACTCGAGTACTAGAACCCGCGGCGATAAAATGCAAAAACATTGGGAGAGCGAGTACCTTCTCCATTCGAACACCGCATCATATTATATAAAGCGCAATTCGCAGTGTATAATAGCGGACACTAGTTTTGACAGATTAACACAAACTTCTGGGGCTTGTCTTGTCGTAACCCAAATCATTTGGCAAAATTCGAAAACGGTTTCTAGAGTACTTATTAATGCTCTATCAAATGGTGGAAGCCTCGTTCCGTAAAGTCACGAGTAACTAAACTAAACAGTTAGCTTTGACTTGGGTTAAGTTAACTTGAAAGCCCCATAAGTCGCGCACCTTTCGCTCATTGCACCTAAAAATTTCACCATAAGTTTGTTTTTCAACACTGATAAAAAGAAAACTTTGCCTCAACTTGGTTTCCGTTAAGTCAAATACGCCACGTATTTAGATACTGTGAAATACGGTACGACTTAGGTTTAGGTACCGCACGTGTTTGAAGGTGTTGTGTATTTAAATATATCCAGTTACTGATGGATATAACAAAAATAATAAATACTAGTTGTCTTAGCAACACTTAGTAAATAGTAACATAACAAGTAAGGTTTGTGAATGTAAAATTAAAAAACTATATCTTGTAATATTAAATAAATAATAAAGAACAAGATAAAACATGGCGCAGTCGAAAGTCAGTTAAAGACTAACAATAAGAACTTACGTAAAGCAAAAGAAAACAAAGGTTTCGAAGAACGTAAAAAAAAAAATACAATAATTTTTTTTTATTGTTGGAGTATTAAATTAAAAATGGAGTTTAATAAGCCAAGTATACTTCAGATAACCGACAATTTAGAAACAAACTTTGAGCACTTCAAACAAGAAGTGAAAATATATTTTACAGCTACGGAAACAAATAAAAAATCAAAAGAAGTGCAAGTAGCTAGAATAAAAAATTTATTGGGAAGTGAAGGTCTGAAATTATACCGAACAATAACTACTGTTAAAGAAGAAGAAGAAACCGTTGATAGTATAATAGAAGTTCTAGGAAAACATTGTATTCCTACAAAAAATACAATAATGGAAATCTACAAGTTTTTTGCAAGAAAACAAGAACCGCAAAAACCATTCGAAAGATTTTATGCAGATCTAAGAACATTAGTAACACCATGCGAGTTTGGAGATCAAGAAGAAAAATTACTAAAAGTGCAAATTGTGTTGGGTATAAACTCAAAAAGTGTTCAAGAAAGACTACTTAGAGAAGATATAACTCTAGAAAAAGTAATTTCCTTTTGTAAATCAGTAGAATTAGCAGAGAAGAACATGCAAGTACTGAAGATGAATTAAAAATGATTCTTGATAAAGTAATACAAACAGCTAGAAAATACAGTATTAAATTTAATCCTAATAAATTACAGTATTTCGTAAAAGAAGTTAAATATTTTGGATTAGTTTTTAATGAACAAGGTATAAAACCATTGGAAAAACCTAGATCATATTTGGTAAAGACGATATGCAACAAATATTATAGAAGAAATTCGATACATATCAAAGAAAAATACAACGATTCTGTTCGCTTTGATATGAACTTAAATGGAAGAGAATTAGAACCTAAATCAGAGACTACATCGAGTCTTCGTAGATCTCAAAGAATAAGACACCCTGTAGTTAAACTACAGTTGAGTTAAAAGGGGCGTGTTGTGTATTTAAATATATCCAGTTACTGATGAATATAACAAAAATAATAAATACTAGTTGTCTTAGCAACACTTAGTAAATAGTAACATAACAAGTAAGGTTTGTGAATGTAAAATTAAAAAACTATATCTTGTAATATTAAATAAATAATAAAGAACAAGATAAAACAGAAGGGAATCGTTCTCTCAACTACATTGTGTACTTATAATGATTGAGGCAGTATTTAAAAAAACTTCTTATGCAACTAAGTCAAAAATATACATGATTGAGTTAATATAATAAAGATTTGTCTTGCTTACTTATATTTTTCTCACAACAATTCAATTCATATAGAAAATACAGGGTATTCGACCAGAATTATTGAGAATTTGAGCGAATATACAAATAGTTGGAGCAATATATATACCAGGTTGTTCAATAAGTTTTGTCGTTCGATAAGAGAGGACGTTGCTACTAGCCCAAAATTTTTTTGTTTTGTTGCTACACTCTGCATATGAACGTATGTGAAGTTTCATTTCAATCTGTCAATTCATTCTTTGTTTACAAGCCATTTAGTGTCGCCGTGTCACAGTATTTTTTTACAATGGAAAAAATTGAATATTGTGCAGCAATAAAATTCTTATTTTTGGAAGGTGTAGCACCAAAAGAAATTCACGAACGAATGTTAAAAGTGTATAATGATTGTTCACCTACAATTAGAACAGTAGAAAAATGGGTTGCTGAATTTAAACGTGGTCGTACAAGCCTTGAAGACGATCCACGTGAAGGACGTCCAAAAAGCGCATCAACACCAGAAATCATAACCAAAATTCAGGATATGGTTTTGGAAGATCGTCGATTGACTGAAAGAAATTTAGTAGAGGCTCTACACATCTCATTAGGCAGTGTGAGCCATATTTTAAGTGAAATTTTGGGTTTTAGGAAGCTGTGTGCACAATGGGTGCCGCATTCGCTAACAATGGAACAAAAACACATTCAAATGCGACTTTCTCAGCAACATTTGGAGCATTTTAAAAAGGATAAAGTGTATTTTGTGCGTCGATTCATCACTATGGATGAGACTTGGGTCTATCACCATGATCCTGAATCAAAACAAGAGGCTAAAGAGTGGTGTGAACCTGGTTGTTCGGCTTCGAAACGAGTTGGTGTCCGGAAATCGGCCAAGAAGGTTATGGCATCTGTTTTTTGGAATGCGAAAGGAATTTTGTTTGTGGATTACTTGCAAACTGGTAAAACAATTAATTCTGAATATTATTGAAACCCTTTTTGAACCAGTTAAAGGGAAAAAAATTCGTGAAAAAAATTCTTTTTATCAGGACAATGCACCGTGTCACAAGAGCATTTTGACAATGGCTAAAATCCATGAATTAAAGTTCGAATTGTTGGAGCATCCACCGTATTCACCAGATTTGGCCCCCAGCGACCTCCATTTGTTTCCAGAACTCAAAAAATTTATGCGTGGCAAGCGTTTTTCATCAAATGAAGAGATCATAACAGCTGTTGAAGCGTATTTTGCAGACCTTCCGGATTCTCAATTCAGGGATGGGATACACAGATTGGAGGATCGTTGGAGCAAGTGTATTAATCTTCAGGGAGATTATACTGAATAATAAAGTGTATTTTGAACCATAAAATTGTGTTTTTCTTATCGAACGACAAAACTTATTGAACAGCCTGGTACTCCTTTATTCAATTTCTTCATAATATTTGTTCAATTACGGAGTTGATTCTTTCAAAAAAATAAAATGATATTGCAATTTCATATGAAATGTAGACTATAATAACCGACTTTGATTCAATATTATATTTGTTAAAATGAACCAAAAAATTTATTTATTCAAATATATGTAAGATTATCGTAAGAAAACATTTTTTTTTTCCTAAATTCAATGGAATTGTTTCAAGTATATTCGGACTTTATAGCACTCCCGAAATTAGCTTTATCCAGAAGATCTTTAACGTACTTCGTATTATTGTTTTTCTTCAAAATCTTCCTATATTCACTTTTAGTTGAGTCATCGGTTCGTTTACGTTTATTATTAAGCGATGTATTTTCATCATTAGATTCATCAGTTATTGACGCAATTTCCTGCAAAAAAAATAATTTTGAAAAGTTTCTCAATGTGTATAAATAGTCATTTTTCTGTCTTAATATAAAAAAGATATTTTTTAATTACTAACACTTACAATATGAAAAGGATTAGGACTTGATCTACCGTTAAACTCATGTTTAAAGTTTTCAAGAAAATCAAGACGATCTCCGATTTCGGAAATTAACTCTTGAAGGAGGTCTTCCCGCAAAAAGTCCAGTGCATATATACGGTGTAATTTTGGGAATAAGTGTACACTGGGAAGGTGCTAAGATTAAATTTTTTTTAAGGCAAGCGCAATAATATGTAGTTTGAAAACCACTGGTCTAGAAATACACAAATACAAAGTACACAACATAATACGTGGTTGTATTTAATTTAGTTAAGCCAAAGAGGTATAACTTTTAATGCGCATATATAATAACACACACCGGTTTTTTTTAAACTTGTGTGTTTCATTAGTTTCTTGCATATTGTGAAATGCCAAATAAGAAATTATTTTTCTGTATATGTTGAAATAAAGTGAATAAGTTGAAAATGATCAAATCAAACTTATAAGATAACTTATCATTTAATTTTATATATTTTGCTCAAAGGTCATTCTTCGTTACCACAAAGAAACTTCCAATAAAAAAGAAACTGTAATTAAATTGTCCTGATGTTTCCACAAACGACAAGGCAACATAGAAGTTAGTTGAGTTAAGTTTGTAGATAGTTGAATTTGTTCTAGTTAGATGAGTTGATAAAAGGCGCAATTAGTGCAGTTGACATTGCCTTAATTGTCTTTTCAATTTAGAAAAATTAGTAATTTTAGTTACTAACAATAAGGCCAATATAGACAAATACATTTATATAGATAGACATATGTATAAAGAAATCATTATAATCGCTTAACTGTTGTACTTTAATATCTGTTAATTATTATTCATAATAATATCTCTTACAATGGAACATCACCAACTGTGTTGCATCGATTTTGTTTAAAATTGGCATACAGGCTTACTGTTACATACCAATATTTGATACATTAGTAAAAAATGCTGGCGAATAGATTTTATTGAGTTATAAGACGTTAACCTTCGGGCGAGCGCGCAGTTTATTATAACACCAGCGGGCGCGCGTTGTACTTTTTACAACATGACAATTTTTAATAGTTAAAGTAAGAATTTCTATCAGATGCTTGAAAGACTTTGTTTATAAGTTTCAATTAACATAAACGAAGCAAATACGTACAGCAACAAAAACATTTGACTATTTTATTACCTTTTGAGTGCATATTTATATCCTACTAGCTGGCCCGCGTCGACTTCGCACGGATATCGAAATTCAAACTAAAAACTTATTTTTATCAAAACAAAATATAGCTTCTATTACTCTTGGATAATGTAGCTTTTTATTAGTGAAAGAATTTTTAGAATCGGTTAAGTAGTCCCAGAGATACAAACAAACAAAATTTAGCTGTTTATAATATTAGTATAGAATTGTAAATATTTGTCACAAAAAAAATATTTATTTTATTCTGTATGAGCTGTATTATAAGATATAATAGAATAACAATAGGTTTTCAACGCTCGTTCATGTGAAAAAGTGAATTACGATTAGTTTAGCAAAGTGTTTTTTAATTTCCAGTTATTTGCATTTTGGAAAATAATTTCTAAATTCTATTCTATTTTATTAATTGAAAAAACAGAAGGTAAACACAGTGCACCGTAACTGCGATTGACAATGTCATGCTCTGTGCAACTTTGCAACTTTAACGTCTTATAACTCAATAAAAACTATTCGCCAGCATTTTTTACTAATGTATCAAATATTGGTATTCCACAGTCAGTCTGTATGCAAAGTTTGAACAAAATCGATGCAACACAGTTGGTGATGTTCCATTGTTAGTAATTTAAAATCAAAGCATAGAAAGCAAAGGTATCATTTTTACTGTTCTATGCGTGTTTATGAAATAAGTTGTTATTCAATTTATATTTTATCTGTTAATTATGAGGAAGGCATTCAGTTCCTAATGTATGTATATTGAGACGTCTTAGGCCATGCTGGGGCACTTCTACTGAGCGAGTTTAGGGCACTTTTACAAAGTCAAAAAAGAAATGTGATGAAAACATTAGCATGTATACCTTTATTTAGTGACTATATTGCTTATTAAGGTTAACTTTATACAAACAAAATACAAATGAGGTGATTACTATTTTGAAAATATTTTAGAATATTATCTGCTTTCTAATGTACATTTAAATTTAGAAATTTTCACGGCAATTTTTAGTAAAATAAACTAAAAATTAGGCTTTTCCTTTTTTCATATAAACAACGACGTCAGTATTTTGAGACCCCATCAAGCCAGGCGCCTTGTGCTCGTGCCCCATGTGCCCTTATGGAAAAAGCTGAACTGCATGTATAACACCTTAATTACCAGTAGCCTGGTTAGATGTGAATGTTGTAGTGTTTCAAAGGTACATGGGATTTACAATTTTACGTGGCTTCCGAACCACATCAATTCCTAGAGAAAGTTTTCGATGTTATAGCGCGGAAATTCGAACCCAAATTGCTTAGAACAACAGCTCAGACATTAAACCACTTGCACTACTATTCAGTTCCTAATCTTAAAACAAATAAAAATATACTTAAAATTAAAAAGAAATCAATTATTATATAAAAAATAATTATAAAGCTCTTGTATGTGATCGAACTACTACAAATATTTTTTTGGTATAAAAAATCTGTAGACAATTTTCTAAGGGTGTGTCGAATTTTTGAATTAATCTCTTTAATTGCTTAAATTTTCTGTTGATGATTGCAATTATTTGAAATAAATAGATTTTTTGTAAACAGTAAGGTAAAAGTACCGGTTTTGGACACGTTAGGCCGAGTTTTAGACACTTGAGTAATTTTGATAAAATACCTTAAAAAATACGAAAAAAACATCATTGATCTTTCTATCGTAGTTAAACATACATTAATTACACTTATAGCAAGTAGCGATAATTCTTATATTTGGCATTTGTCAAAATAAAGTGGAAAATGTCCACAACTGGTACAGTGTCCAAAACCGGTACTTCTACCTTAATCCACTATACATATTCTGAATGATTCACTATAGTTTTTTTGTATTTTATTACTATATCTAGACATTTCGGTTAAATGTGAAGTAGAAAAAAAATTGGTTTCATAATCAGTAAACACATCAATTAGAGTACCTAACTTACATACTTATATTTTTTATAATTTCTATTAATTTAGAAATTATACGCTTGTAGCACTTTGGATAAGACACTCATAAAATTATTTCAGTGGTTTTCAAACAAGGCTTATTCATACTTTACATTGTATTATATAAATTCCATTTTCAACAAATTCACTAAAATTTTAATTTCAGGAACTTTTTGAGCACACTGTATAGGCGGTTATAGCTGCGTTTAAGAATAAATGTAAGGTCTATTAAGAAAATGCAATTAATTTTAAAAAAGAAAGCTAAGAATTGAAGCGGTTATTTATGAAATGCACGTGTCAGCCGTATTAATTTGTTTTATTATAATTCCGTTCAGAATTTATAGGACTACATATTATGGTGGAGTATGACAGACACATGCACGCTAGTTTTTGTCATCACGCTAAGTTTAGCAAGTAAACGGCAGTGACGGCGGGCGGCGTCGTGACGCTGAGACAGAACACCCACCACCCTTACGGCCACACGCATAGATCATCATACTGTCACAATACACATTTGTTATTGTCAGAATTTTTGATTTCCCAAATCTCCTTTACCAAATTCAGCTACACGTAAAATAATCTACGTTACATACAAATCATAGGTATATCTAATATCACCTACTAATCTCTAGTTTAATATAGTATCACTTATGTTATTGAAAACTCATAATATTAACAATCTCTTAAAGTCATAATAAAGCCCATTTAAACAAACTAATTACGTCAAGTACGACGTGATGATTTATTGGTACTTTATAAGAACGCGAAAGCAATAGTATCTGCATGTTAAGTGAATAATATCGACCACACAGCATTAATTACGTGTGCTTCTCTTAATGACTTTTATCTCAAAGTAAGCGAACAATTATTTAGGGTTAACATTAAAAAATTTACCAATTTCCTAAAGCTTTCTATCTGACGTTTCATCGAACAGATGGAATCTAAAAGACGACAGCTGAATGATCGCAGGCAGTCGCGCCTGGCTATGTTAGTTTTAGAGCCGCATGTTGCTTTAATTACCCGTTTGGAGGCGGATTCTGATGCCCACCCACTTGCTACTGTACTAAAGTTGTTCTTACAAAAAAAGTCCTTTCAATTTTGATTTTTAAATGCTCAATTTAATTGCTAAGTATTACGGATTTTAAACAAAATAAACTTCTAAAAATATTATAGAAAATGAATACTTTGTAAAATTTAATTACAGAATGATAAACTTTTTTAATAAGTATTTAATTTTAAATATTTAGCATTTATATACAAAAATTATTTTATGATATTCAGCTTATTACTTAAATCATTTTTATCAATTTTATTTTATACCAGGTAATTTTTTTTTAGAAAAGTTTTCTTAATTTTGAATACATATTCTAAAATAATAAGGGGTATTTGAAAACTATAGGTATTTATTTCGAAAAATATCTAAAACGTAATTTTGTATAATGGTAATAACTGTTAAAAGTTGACCAAATTTTATAGTAGTACTTAGCCATTTCCCGCGACTTCGTTCGCGTCTATTGTTAATGTAAGGTACTTGCGGGTAATAAGGCCTGTCGGATAATAAGGCCTAAATAACGAAAATTATATTTAAAATAACTGCTTGCGCTTAAGGCCACACACTCAAACACCTATTGCTTGAAGATATCTCTACATGTTTGTGGAAGCTGCATATTCCGCTTCCTGCCTTAAATGTAGCATCATACATCGTAAAACGCAAGCAGGCAACACAAATAATAAAAATCGGTCCAAATCAATCATAAGTATTTTTTGTAATATTACATTTAGCTATGTAAAATCACCTTTATTTTTTTATTCAGACAAGCGTCGATGACTTCAAAAATTTTAATTACGTATTGTGGTTCAAATAGTTTTTATTTTGTTTTTCTTGGATACGTTGTCGGCGGTTATTAAGGCCTACTAAATTTAACCATAGGCCTTATTAGACTCCTACTACTTATATCAAAATTTGATTGTCTTCTAATGTCTTTACACTTACGGATGCAAATAAGTACACTGCAAATCGAAGTGTTTTAGTTTAAAACGCTAAAATGTTTTACTGTCATTTAAATACAAGGTAGTCACTAAGTAAACGTTAAAAAATGCAGTGAGTTTGCAGTGTAGTACTTAAATTTATTACTAAAAAAATCTACTTCCAAAAATAACAATGGTAATTCACAAAAATAATCAAGGTGGTACTGTCTGGCTGTAAGAGGAGAAGATAACTAATATGAGGTAATGTACTAAATACGGCAAATTGTATCATAAGAGTGCGTTGTCACTAGATGATATTGATAACTTTGAGTGCTGTTAGGCTAACCAATTAGTAATTTTTTTAAATAATTTTAAGTTCAATTTTTGCATTCGTATGATTATTGATCTTCGTTACCATCGAACAGATTTTTATACTTTGCGGGAAGAGACAAGTAAATAAAAATAGGCTCAATACTTCAATACGATTAAGGTATACTGGGAGAAGAGAAAGAACGAGAGTTACCAAATATATTATGTATAGTTTGATTATTTAAATATTTTAAAGCTGTAGGCCTTATTACTCTTCGGTAGTAAAATAAGGCCTACTGGTAAGGTTTTTAAAAAGGTTTAATTTTGTCTTTGAA
Organism: Sinopyrophorus schimmeli; assembly: GCA_036325965.1. Lineage (NCBI taxonomy): Eukaryota > Metazoa > Arthropoda > Insecta > Coleoptera > Elateridae > Sinopyrophorus > Sinopyrophorus schimmeli. The sequence goes on along the minus strand of JARFIZ010000314.1, from coordinate 10,173,652 downwards.
TATGGTAAAAGTTGACATTTTTTGTTCATATTTTATGGTAACTGATTCTGAAAAATGATTACTATTAAAATCTTTTGGTTAAATTTAATGTTTTTTATTTAATTTCAAATGTTCTTTAGGTAGGCCTTATTACCCGCAAGTACCTTATAAAACATTGGGAACGCTGTAATTATTTAAAATGCACGGAGAAAAAAATACCGTTAAAATAACCATACGTATCCCTATTTTAGCTATCCGTTGGATAGTCATCTTTCACAGGGATACGCCGCACACACGGAAAAATCACACATTTAGCTGGACAAAAATATTTAAGTACAAAAATGGACTTTATTACTTTTTGGATCTTAGATAAATAATAAACCAATGGTCTGGCGATCTGTAACTTGTCCAATTGTTTTTTTTATAACTTTTTTTTCCTAATTTCTTAATCGTGGTCTGACAGAATTTTGGTCAAGTATTAATGTGCAAGACCAATTCTATTTAAAAGAGAAATAAAAAACAAAAATTTTGACGTTTAATTTTTTCTTATACCATTATATCATTACCATTATACCATTATACCATTATATCATTGCAATAAATATTTTGAGGGTGGTCTGGCAAACAGTTGTGTCAAGACTAGGGGTGCCAGACTTAAATTTTTATATTCTACTGATTGAAACTTCTTCGAATAGTAAAACATTGTACTTATGTCTTGTCTTATACATCAATTTAAAAAAATAATAGTAAAAAAAAATTATTAAAAAAAACGCTATTGGACAAGTTACAGTTCGCCAGACCGTTGGTTTATTATTTGTCTAATATCCAAAAAGCATAAAGTGGCATTTTCATAAAATACTCAGAAAGTCTCACCGTGCACTTCGAATTACATAAACTAAACATTTGGCATCTTTTAATTGAACAAAAAGTTCATTTTTTGAAGTAACTGGAACAATACTACTAGAACGGCTACCTATAAACAATCCGTTATATTTTAGAAAGTGATTCATAGTGATAGCTAGTTTTTTGCTGAGAATTACTGAACAATAAGGCATGTATATTAACAAAAAAAGACGGTGGTACTAGATGGTACTTTTTTTATAAGACTCAATAAAATTTTTAAAAACAAGGTTATAGTAAATCTTAAAAGCGTCTTCCTATTTTTTAAGGAAATGTTCTAAAAACTACTTTACAATAAACGTATTTACCTGATGCTATATTATCCATGTAAATTTTTTTTTTAAAGTCTAAACAAAATACAAGAAACACATTAATAATTATTACACGTTTTCTAACTTCTGACGTATCGAGTAGTATTACATATAATCAGATGACTTTAATGCCGTTCGCAACTGTTTTGTTGTGAGTAACTGATACATAACTTATCTATAGACATTCTTAAAATGTAGTTACAGTTAATTGTCAAAATTCAAATTTTAATTTTGTCCACCTAAATAGGTGATTTTTCCGTGTGTGCGCCGTATAGCTAATTTAGCTATCCAGAGTTTTCTTATTGCGGATCGTCAAATTAACGATACGTATTATTGTTTTAGACATTCAAAAGATTCTTGTCATGGCGATTTAACGGATATGCACGGAGAGCAAAATATCGTTAAAATAATCATACGTATCCCAATTTTAGCTATACAAATCCCCAAGTTGACTGTACAGTTACCTACACGACGGAAACTGCACACGTTCACGAGAGTTTTTCGTTTGAGCGCTTGAATCAAATAAATGAATCCATATTATACGTATAATATGTAGCGCTGTTTTGATCATACTATGAATTGTCAAATTGACTAATAAATACTGTTAAATTAGGCATTCAAATCGTTGTTCTGACAAGACGTCAATTGAGTATACGTTAGATAGTTATTTTGAGGATATTTTTATCTCCGTGTGTGATTGGTCTCTGAGGGATGTCACACAAATTGAGAGTTTAAGAAAAATTTAGAACCAAAATTTTCAAAACGCTGAAAAAAAAATTGGTGTACGTTTACAAAAGGTACATACTCAAGAAACTTGCTATTTGGAATAAACACATACAAATGCAATTTTGTGTAGTATGAAAGTTCATTTATTTTTTTAAATTTTCCAATTTTTAGAATACACTACTTTAAAATTCGAAGGTTGTGGACTCAATTACCTCATTTTTTTTACAGCAAATACTGAAATGAGCTAGTTAGCGTTGCCAGCAATTTCTACTCGATACAAATAATATTAACAACACACACTGTCCATTTCAATTCACTAAGTATGACATTTTGATCGTTAATACATAATTATCAAATTAAATAACAAATGTTTCTAATAAAACCTGTAACTGAAATATTTTTTAAATTTTGTATATTAGAATATCGAAAACGACATTAAATGAGGTACTTTGTATGAAAAAAACGTGACTGAGCTTCTTGTTGTAAAATGCAAAATACAGTGGGTACAAAGCAAGCGTTCTTTTCAAAAATATCGAAAAATAGAATCGAACAAATTTGTTATGAAATTGAAAAAAAAAATAAAGATCAAAAATTTGTTTAATTTTGAATTGAAACATTAATTTAAAGAGTGAAATTATAAAGATTCATTTAAAGTTCATTCAATTGGTGTTACACAAAGTCATATTTTAAACCACCGGGAACACTACAATTCTTTAGCAAGTGGTTGGTCTCCGAAGAAGTTTACCCCCTCTAAGAAAACCGGGTTATCTAATCCAAGATATTTTTTTTTTCTAAATTTAAAAACAAATTATTTAATTAAAAATAATATGTTATTATATATAGTAGTATAGAAAAAGTAAGACAGAGAAGTGAGGGGCAATCATATTTAATTGTTTTTTTTTTAATTTTCGGAAATAAATTTTAGTTTGTAGCCGAGGTTTGTGTTGCCAACAATTAATACAATTGCGCTTCTTCACTATACAAACCTAATTTTGAATTTTTTTTTAAATTAAAGAATTACGTAAAAGAAATTGTTAAAAATAAGTACAGCATAAACTAGAACTTCTCACACCCTCAAAAATAAAGACATCGGTATCAAATTTTCATCAATCAAGAGAGCTTGTAAAATATGCATAATAATTTTAATTGTTCAATAACTACATATTTTTATTAGATAATTATAACCAATTAATTAGAGTATGCCAATTTTTAAACCTATTTTGTAGTCATTTTATATTTTCCGTATGATTGACAAAAGCCTAGGCTTTGTCAATCAGAACCATGAGTTTTCATCGCTGCAAGCAATACATCATTGCAACGGATATGTTAATAAACTGATTCTATTATACTTTGTTGTCTATTTTAGATATTTTGATTTAAAAAAATATATAAGGTTCCTGATATTTAGATGGAAAAGTTTTGAATACTTTTTCTATAGCAAACCAATCAAAAATACAAAGAACCAAGCATTAATTTTGCACTACAATATAGCAATAAAAAAAGAATCAACGCTAAGATGAATAAAATTCACTTTCATACTAAAACTTTATATTTTATAAGTACTAACATGTTATCACCTTTGGTTATTGGTTTTAAGAGGTAAAATATTAAAACTAAAATAAAAATATGTACACCCAAAAAAGGAATAAAGTATACCGACTCCACGGTGTTTACTTAAAAAAATGTATTATGACTTATTAACAAAGTATTTAGAGTAGGTAGATTTGAGAATATTTTTTGTGCTTAGGTATGTACCTATACTTATGTACATCTAATAATTTTTTACTTAAACAAAGTAGGAAGGTAATTATCGCAGAAAGTACAAAGTTGTTTTAACGCAAGTAATAAAACAGTCATTAGGAGCGAACACTCAAATCTAATCAAAATTTCAATTTGATTCTAATTATGGCTAATTTAAACGGATCTGCATAACTTAGTTAACACAGCAGCTGCACTTGGCCGCCGTACTGACAATGACAACTGTAACGCGTATCTGATTACGGGGTTCTCAACGGGTGGTTGTAAATCAAAGGTTTATAGAATAATCATAGGCAGGCAAACACTATCCTGATATACCTGAAATCGTTTAGCAAATTACTAACTTAATAAATTTAATTTACACCTTCTAAATTATACAAACCACTGAAACCGAAGATAATTTAATGAAAATAGGATAAAATAATAATTAATTCTTGATTACTTTGTAACCATGTTAAACCATAGCAGAAAAAAGTCAATATTTGTATTATCTGTTGGATTTTATCCTCAAATCGAGTTTGGGGTGATAGGATTACAATGCATTACACGTTGCTCGTCACTACTAATCAATCAAAGAGAAATAACATAACCGCAGCAGCAAATTGGTTCATGCTATGAATTCTGTATTAACGGCAATTAAATTTTGTTTGTTTGTCTAAAATTCTGTTTTACATAAAGGTTAGAAAATACATTTGTTGACAACGTTACAGTAAAGTTGGTAGATAATTTGACAAAATTCTGCATAATTCCAACTACACCCAACTTTGTTTTAGACAGTTAATTTACTCTAATATGGGCACAAATCTTTTTTTACAATCTTAATGAGATCTAAAGATTTGTTTTGTTGGATACTAATAAATGGTTAAGAAAATACAAAACCGAAAGAATAGCAGAAGACAAACTTTTTATTTTTTATAAACAGGACTTTTAGAAAATGAAACATCTATTGAAAACGTTATTAACGAAAGAGGATAACTATTGAATTCAAGTATGATAGATCTTTCTAGTAAAAGTAGGCGTGTTAAACAACCCCATCATAAACAAATTAACGTATTAACAATTAGTAATGAAAAATTACTAAATTTATATTTATCTGGCATTTTTTTGCATTATGTTTAATTTTAATTATTAGTTGAAATATGTATGAATATGATTTAACTGTTAATTAAATCGTCGACTTTTTGATAACGAAGCGTATGTGTATTATTTATTATTTTATTTATAATGTATAATTAGTTTGGTTTTTATTTAAAATGTAAACTAAATTACATACAATCGGAGACATTCTAAAAAAAATTGATAATCGGCCGTATTTTGTATGTAGGTGTAGTTAATTTAGAATTATGGCTCTAGTGTAACGTTTGTTAAATACGAGCTACGATACTTCTGTCCAGAGGTCGACAAAATGTACTTAGTATTGTATACAAGTATATATACAGGGTATCCCAAAACTACACGGCATGCTCTTAAAGTTTAATTTTTCTTATTAAAATATGATTAAAAGATTTTATAAACATATATTCGGCAATGCTTTATTAAATGTTACGTATATATGCAGTGCCTTAAAAAGTTTTAAAAAAATTTAATTTAAAAAAAACTGAATATTTCGAAGAATACAAACATAATATGCATCTCAGCTTCTTTCTTAAAAAAATAAATCAACGTTTTTTTAAAATATTTCTTTAATATTTAAATTGTATTTATTATAATATGATTATTGATTATAATTTTATTATGTATATACAATAAAAAATAAAGATGCATTTTACTAAATTTTTAGTTCTGCTTCCCCGTCACCATTGTTTCAACACTACCTACTTTTTATCTGTATAAATACATCTCTACTTTTCTCTACATTTTTGTAATACCTTCTTGATTGTAATTGTTTCCGGTTTAACTTCTGCCGGTCAACCTGGAAACTATTACATAATAAATAAAAAAAAATGACTATAAAGTTTAATAATGAACATATTTTCGATAAATGCTTACTAATGTTACAACAAATGTTTTGTAAAATTACAATAGAAATTTTTAACAGTGTACATAGGTATACGATAGGCTGTAGAAGTCAATTGATTAAAACTATTTTTAGCAATGTAGTTAAAATGTAGAATTAAAATGAACAACATTAGAAAATAGCAGTAATATTTTAATAAAATTTTTAAACACCTATTTTTAAAATAAAGTGTCATCGAAAAGAGTTTAAAAAAATGCACCTGCTTCAAATTTCTGTTTATTTAAGAAATATTAGATATTTCTGTGGAGGTAAGAGTAATTTTGTACTTTTGCAAATTGGCAGTCTCGACAACTACAATTTCGTTGACCGTAAAAGATAATTCAAACCCGTTGAAAATAAAGCCAAGCGAAATCAAACAAGTGCACGTGTATATATGTAAATGGGAGGCTACAATTGATTTTGTGTTTAAAAATATGCTCGTGCTTAAACCCACGTTTATACGATTCAATTAGTTCTCTGGTGAAGTATTTAGTGTTATGCCTGTGCCTGGGGATATACGCGTAGTCGCATTTAAATTGCAGAATTGAATGGATTTGTTTGAATCTAGAACAACGAACAAATAAACAAAATTGCTTAATTTTATTTAACTCGTTCAAAAATTTTATTTTTATTAATTTCAATTTCTTTTCCTTAATATGATTTTCTTTTTTATTTGTAATCATTCCATGCATAACATTTCAAGATCAGCATCTTTTTCAAATTGAAACCTATCGATAATGATACATACGCGCAACTATCATTAATTTTCGGACACTCACAAAATGTTTAGTTTTTCTAGATTAAAAAGACATTTAATAGTTCCACAAACAAAGAGAAAGGTGATAAAGTAGAAATTATTAAACAGAAATACATTTGATAAAAAAACATTTTATACATTTATAAGCCAAAACAATTTAGGAAATGAAAGGTACAAAAATATTCGGACACTACTAATCATGTATGAATGAAAACAAAGCCATTGCAAAATTAATATGTTGTTGTAAATCCTTTATTTTTTTAAAAACTTGGTAGTCTTCGAATGAAAGAAGTTGTCAAACTTTCTAATGTTTTATTGTGTATTTTTAACTATTCTTCATTTAATATGGGCATTACTGTAGTTTATTTGAAATGAAGTTTTTTTGTATTCTTTTTTTTTATAACTCAGATGAACCTACCATCCTTTAAAAAGTATCATTGTTGTTACCGGTAATAACTTTTAATTTTGCTATTCTTGTGTTTACGTCGTCATCTTAACTTGGCACTTTTTAAATTAACTGTATTTTAGTTCAATTAGCTTTACGATTTAACCTTCTAATTTCTTATATTGTGATTATTATTTTTTGTGAGCTAAGAATGAATGAACGAAAGTAAATGTATTTTTTAAATTACTACTAAAATATTCTTGTTTTCTGCATTTTTTTCTTCTTCTTCTTCTTCTACTTTTGTATAAGCATTTTTGCTTGTTTGTATCTTCGACCATTTCATGTTGGTTCTTGTGACGTTGATTGCGAACTATCGCGCCATCGTTTTAAAGGTCTTCCCGTTGGTCTTCTCCCCTTTGGTATTTCGTTCCTTGCTACTTTTACTACCCTTCCATCTGGCATTCTGTCTATGTGCTCGTTCCATAGTCTACGTCTTTTCCTTATCCATCATGCTATGTCTTCCACTCCACATTCTTGCCTAATGTCGTTGTTTCTTCTTCTGTCTAGTAGTGTGTTCCTTGTTATTGTTCTTAAGCTTCTCATTTCTGTTGTTCTTGCTAATCTTTTCGTTCTTACTGTGTCCGCTCTAGTCTCGGCTGCATGTGTTATGATGGGTCTTATGCATGCTTTATAGATTCTGGTTTTGCATTCCATAGACATACTTTCGTTTTTCCATATGGTGTTCTTAAGGCATCCTGCTATTCTTGATGCTTTATTTGTTTGGTTCTGTACGTCCGACGTTAAATCTCCATAGCTGCATATTCTGACTCCTAGGTAATTGAAGCTCATAACTTGTTCTATCGGATGGTCTTCTACTACTAATTTACATCGTAGTGGCTCTTTTGAGATTGTCATGCATTTTGTTTTGGTGGTTGAGATGATCATGTTAAAGTGTTCTGCTTGGTGATTAAATTTGTAGAGTAATCGTTGTAAGTCATCTTCTGATTTGGCAATTAGTACCGCGTCATCTGCATAACATACTATGTTCATTCGGGTATTTCCTAATCGATATCCTGTGTGTGTTCCCTTAATTTCTTGTATTATTCTATTCATAATAAAGTTAAATAGTAGGAGGCTAAGGCTGTCTCCTTGTCTTATTCCAGTGTGTGTCTGTATTTCTTTTGTGAGTCTGTTTTTTATTTTTAACTGGGTTGTTGTGTTGTTGTTGAGTTCTTGTATTGTTTTTATGTAGTTAAGATCTACGTTTTCCTCCTTCATAATTTTTAGTACATCATGCAGCTGTACTCGGTCGAATGCCTTCGTCAAATCTATGAAGCACATGTACACTGGTGTGTTATACTCTAAAGCTTTTTCTACGATCTGTCGGATTATGAATATTGCGTCCACCGTGGATCGATTTTTTCGGAAACCCTGTTGTTCATCCTCTGGCTGATTTGTTTCACTTATTTTTTCGGCCAGTATTTTTGTGAATAGTTTTCCTGTTGTATCCAGCAGCGTTATTCCTCTATAGTTAGCTGGGTCTTTTTTATTTCCTTTTTTAAATATTGGGATGGTTATCCCTTTTTTCCAGCCTGTCGGGATGCGATGTACTTTAAGTATTTTGTTGAATAGCTTCGTTAGTTCCTGAGCAAGTGCTTTATCGCCGTATTTGATTAATTCGTTTGTTATGCTATCCTCTCCTGGGCTTTTCCTATTTTTTAATTTCTTTATGGTCTTTTCGATATCTTCTAGTTGCAGTTTACTTTCTGTTATTTGTTGCCTTAATAGATCAGTCTCTCCATTAGGTTGTTCTATTAGTTCGTGGAGTGATTCAAAGTAGTTAATCCATTCTTCTTCGTTTATGTTGTTTATTTGTACAGTTTCGTTTACTTCCCTTTTTAAACTACTCAGTATTTTCCATACCTTTTTCTGCATTCCGTACATATTATTCTCCATTTCTGTGCTAAACCTTTCCCAGCATTCTTTTTTAATTTCTCTAAATCTATTGGTTACTAATTGTATTATAATTTGTGTGCGTCTCTGGTGTTGGGTGTGATTTGTATTGTAGGTAGGCTTGTTTTTTACTGGCTGTAATTCGTTTTATTTCTTGGGTGAACCATGGTTTTGGTTTTAGTTTTGTATTTATGTGCACTGTACGTGATCCAATTGCCTCTTCTGCTGCCTTGTGTATATTTGTTTTTACTTTTGTCCAGCTTTCTTCAATGTTGTTTTCATTTGTAATTTCATTGCTATCTATGTGTTGCTGGATTCTTCTTTTCTATAGGTCTTTTGTACTGTCATGCATAAATGCTTCTGTGTTGAACTTTTTAATTATTATTGGCTCTTGTTTTTTATGTGGTAATATGTTCATTCGTAGCTTACAGAGGATAAGGTTGTGATCGCTTCCAATATTTGCTGATGTGAGACTTCTGACGTCCAATATTTGATTGGGGGTTATTGCTCTGTTATAATGTAGTCTCTGATTGACTTTTTTTATTTCTGTTTCCTATGAAGGTTATTTTATGTTGTTCTTTATGTGGGAAAAATGTGTGGTTAATCCTTAGTTTATTGCTTGTCCATAAGTCAATTAGCATTCCTCCCCGTTCGTTCATTGTATCGTTGCTTTGTTCCTTCAATTGTGTCGTTGCCGATTCTTGCATTGAAGTCTCCCATTAGAATTAGTTTTTCTTTCGTATCTATTCTGTCTAATTCTATTTGGAGTTGGTCAAAGAAGTTTTGGTCTTCTTGTTCAAGTTTTCCGGCATCTGGAGCGTACACTGATATTATATGGCATGGTTCATTTTCTACCTCAATTGTTGTTATTAATAATCTGTCATTAACATAATTGATGTTGGTTATGTTGTTTCTGTATTTTTCGTTGATCAGCAATGCTACTCCTGACGTCGCTCTGCTTTTTTTTTATAAAATTCTATTAAATTAATAGTTGAAAATTATGCTATCTTTATATCACAATTATCAACTATAAATTTAAGTTAAACTGAATGCATGCGTGAGAAATTTTACATATATTATGTATAGCATTTCATACTACTTGTATTTATTTCTTAAGTTATGAACCTCTTACACTGGATGAGTTTTTAGATGAAGTGGCACATTTAGATTCTGTACCCAGGACTACCATCTAAAATTATTATATTTATTATTATGTATAATAAATGGAATGACAATAATATTGTCACTACAGTATCAAATTCAAGCTGCACACAACCTATAAGACCAGTTAGGGGATAGTGGCATGAAACAGCCAAGTTTTGAAAAAGCCATTATCAATTACGCGGTAGTTTTTATACGAATCGTTCATGTATTATTATTTTAAGATAGCAACACTAGCCAGATATCCCCCACAAAAATTTCACCGTTCACCGTCAATAAACGGCGCCGATACGACGTATTGAAGATTTTGTCGTCAAAAAGTAAGGTTTTGAGTTCAGTTTATTTGTTTTCTAACGCCTATACGTACAACACTAATAATAATATGATTACACTATAATTTTATAGATGTATTAGGTCTTCTAATAACGTATATATTTTGTAGACTAATCTTTAATTTCATAGTAATTTTCGAGATTTTGTTTCTTGAGAGAATATGTTTTGAAATAGCCGGACTGCAGTGTAATGAAAAAGCCATCTTTTAATTGCATAAAATGCAATAATAATTGTAGTAACAGCAATCAAGAGTGGTACCGATGCAAAATTGTAATGGTTGGGCTTATAAATCCTGTGGCGTAAAAGGGAAATTGCATTATTTTTGCTAAAAACGTTTTTAAGTTTTTGCAATGATTGATCTCAAACGTCAAATTTTTTGACAGTTTCTTAGATTTATGTAAGTCAATATTTTATCGAGAGTTTGCGTTATTTAAAACATTTTATAATTATATAAGATCTAAAATTATAGCTTAAGATTATTATTAAATAATATCTTCGTTAATGTGCAGTTTTAATCTTGTAATAAGAACATGGCTTTTTCAAAAATTGGGTTGGCTGTTTCAATACCTATAGGTTATGAAAAAGTCAAATTTTATTTTTTTTATAAATGATTAGAAGTCGAAAAATATCGTTAATTTTGAAAAATGTTTTATGACATTACGTACATAAATGCATGAACATTTACAGATTAAAAAAAAAAAATGATTTATTTATGTCCTTCTATATTATTTATCCCTTTATTTAAAACTGGCTGTTTCGTGCCACTTTCCCCCTACAGTGTTTTTTTTTTAAATCAACCAAATACCATCTATAATATAACAAAAATATGAGTAGCGCACAGATCAAAATATGAGGTTATATAGAATTCTCATTAGAAGAAATACGTGGTACTTTCCTCTTATGCACATTGCATCGACATGGCAATTCAAAAGACATAGTAGGTCCATAAATTACATGAAGGGAAAATTGATCTTAGAAATTGCCAAAATATACAAGTAGTTTTTCAACATGTTCAGTTCATTTGATTTTTATTGATTTTATATAAAAAAATCCAAAAAAAACAAATTTAATAAAAAAAGAAATCCATTTTTGACGGATTTTGAAATTTAAAAAATTTTGAACTTCTTAAATTTTTTTTTGAGCTGTCCTTTGCAGGTAGCTCTTAAAACATCAAAAACTAACATTTTTTCACTCAAGACTCAAAAAAAAATAGTTGGTTTTTTTGCGCCACCCTAATGTGTACTTATTGTTAATAGAATTCTGTTAACTTGACTGGATGAAAATTTTACCACTACTTTTTAAATTTAGTTTACATATTTTCCGGAGACTTTGCGTTGTATATGTATACCTATTTTTCGTTGCAAAAGACGTCCAATCATTGTATAAACAACAAAAACAATAATTCTCCCCTAAAAAAAATTGCAAAAATTACTTTGCTCCCTAAAGGAATCGTACCCAGAGCGAAAAATGAAGAAAAAATTCGAGAGCCTGTGCACCATATACTCGACCACCACTTCATATTTTCTAGATTGTAATTCACATTATACAATCGTGAAAATGAATTTTGATAAATACAAACGGCTGCGGCTCACAATGTCTACACCCGAGTTATTTCTAGAAATTTTAAAAAGGTTTCTAGTATAGTTTTTGATGCCCTATCGAATGGTGTGGGTCTCGTTGCGAGAAGCCACAGGCAACCTTAAAGGTTCTCTTGTAATAGCTCTCATGTCGAATAAGCCTGATAATTTCACATTTGTTGATTTTTGATAATAATTATAGTTCCTTACAGTAAAATTTCATATTTCTACTTTAAATCTTTTGATTTAAGCCCTATTTATTCTCTCCGCAATCTTTGTTTATTAATTTTATTAATATTTGTTGTCAGTGTGATCACACATGTAAGAGTTTGTGGGACCCTATGTCCAGGCCAATGTTATGAAAAAAAAATGTCATGGTTAAAGATTAAAGCAAAAAAAGCGAATTAAAAATTTTCCCTCTTTAGTTTGACTTTTTTGGACCATTGTATCCAACGCATAGTCTGCAATACACATTACAAAACTATTGTCTGAGAAACATACTTTTCAACTAAATATATGTTAATTATAATTAAATTAATATTTTTAAAGTGTTTTCTTAATTATTTTTAACTTGTTCTTTTTTCAGAAACAATTAACGAAATTGATACGTTACAAACTAACATGTTATTTAATATTAGTAATTAGATAAGATTGATTAAGAATCCATGTGCATTAGATAATAATAATGCTTTTCTTGTATAAACATGTCATAAATTGTTAGATCCATAATAAGTCAGTACCTACCTTTCCTGTAAAGTATAGAATTGATATAAAATTAATTTAACGAACTAATTGGATCATTAGTCAAAGATTCCTGTCTTAGTAGGCCTATCCTAAACAAACAATATCGGTCTTAGTTTTAAGTTCTACCTACTTTTCTAGAGTGGTATTACGGATAGATCCTAAAGTAAACACTTCTAATGAGTAAACAGGCGCTGTTTATCTACGACAAGCGAATGTCATCTACTTAATCATCCCATAGAAACGTCTCTAACGGATAATTAATAAATGCGACGCCGACGGCGATCATTAATCAACAATTAAAAGCTAAATTGACGTGATTACGTTCGCTATTCTTTCCTGTAATGATGCTCAAAATAAATTTAATCTGCACATTAATCACGATAACTCATACCTCACTTACGTTTCAAAATAGAGTGTCTGATTCTCAGTGTGAAAGGCGTAAATAATTGTTATTTGACTTAATTTGGTAGTTTTCTCCTAATATACCCTTAGGCCGTTAACATTAACTTAATTTTTTGCTATTCTAACTACTTGATAGAGGAACAATGGCACTGTAAAGTACTTGTAATAGATAGGTTCAATAGTCAAATAAATTATGAACATTATTAAAATGAACTATTAAATTTTAGAGATATATTTGGATCAGCCACGCTTGATATAGGGGAAGGTCGGATAGTCCCGGGCACTTGAAAGAATTACAAATAACAATTAAAAATAAATAAATTTATTTTTGTTTTTGATTTAAAATGAAAGTAGGGACATTTATGTTTATACTAATTAAAAATTTGTAATCATATATTTGTTTTATTTAGGAAATATGTCCAATCTAATTTGGTCTTATTTTTTGGCAATACAAAAGGTGGCGGGTAACCCTGGACTAATTCGCATTGGTGGCCCAATAGTTTTTTGACCTTACAAACATTATAAAAATACTTAATATCTAAATAATTTTTATGTGCCCAGTCTTTGCACTCATAACATTGAATCCAGTCTTCATAAAAAGTTTCTTTTCATATGATACATTCAGTTTCCTTCTCTCGGTCTTCTTGGGAAACACTTCGAATATTTTTGTCTGTTTTCAATATATTTTTGCAATTTTTTGTTTTTTTTCTTTGACAATTTTATTGTTTTTCATTTTCTGCTTTTCCTTTAAATTATGTTTAAATGGAGAAGATGTTAAAATATCGCTCCTATGGGTTTTTGAGCTCTCGTTGCTAAATGTTTTTTTGGTGCATCAGGAAATGGTAAAAGTTGTTTTAATAAATGTGCTGTGCTGATTAAAGGCACTGGGTCATTATAGATGTTGACCACTATTGCGATTCGTACTGGATGTGAAAAATACACAAAATTACTATTACAAAGTCTAAATCTAATGCATTTTCTTCAAATTCAAACAAAGAACAAGTACTCACACTTGCGTTTTCTACTTGATAACGTGAAACGAATTCTAACGAGCGCGATGAAAAACTTTTAGATTAAACAAATCACTCCTTAAATAGTGACTGGCTCGGCCTCCACGAGGCAACTATATCGCATTTGTTTTTACTCTAGACGACGCCTGTTTAAGGGAAAATTTTACCAATGCAAAGTGATTAGTTTCTTGAAAATTTTTATGAGCGGTTACCCGCCGGCCTAGGCTACCCGACCTTCCCCTACATTTTTTTAAAAAAAATGTAACTTTATTTGAATAAATATAAAAGGTTTTATTAATGTATGTGTTATATCAGGGGTTCCCAAACTGTACGTGGCGACGTCTTGGGGCATCGCGGGGCTATCCTGAGAGCGTCGCGCGTCGATTCGCATATCCGCACAGGTCGTCTGCACGCGACACACTGAATGAGTATCTTATAATTAAATAAAAATAACAAATAAAATAATTAATCTTAATGACTGTTAGAGCAACAAACAAATATATCCTTATAGAAAGGCGTCACAAAAAAATTACAACCTGAAAAGGGAGTCGGAGTATAAAAAAGATTAGGAATCCCTGTGTTATATAATAATTTTTATAATATATATTTTTTTAATATGTTCCAGTCGTTTTTATGTTTCTTTTAAGTAATGAAGTATTTCTCTCAATTATTAACAACTAATGCAATACTAATTATTACAGACTTCCAGTACGTCTTTTATTTTCACTCTTACACTATAAATCATAAACGAAACGCAAAGAAACATTTTATACGTAAATAAAAACGTATTTACGTGTATTCCAAAGTATAATAAATTAACTTAGTTTTATAAATTATTTGTAAAAGAAATGAACACGTTAAATGTAAAATATTGCGGCGATTTGTTGAAAACGGTAAATTCATAACCCACTCAAAGCCTGAATGGATCCAATCTCGTATTTCTATCTAAAGTTTAACGCATACCTACGTACGTGTTATAATTAAACAGTACAGAGATGTATTTGCTTTCAAAGTAAATTAACTCGACTACTGCAATTTACATAGCTGCATATACGCTGCTACGTTTATGAAAGCCCTTGTATATGAGAGCTGTTGATGCTAATAAGAATTCAACTATGTAACTACTTTGAACATGAGTAATTTATTGTGCTAAAACTTGCATCTTTGTATTAATCACATACAAGAAATAATGGTTTCTAAACCTTTCTTCTTTATTATAATCTCACCTAACAAATTTACTTCTAATAAGAAAACCGCACGACATGGTCCCAAAGCGATTCAAACCATTTATATGCCAAAGGTGACTGAGTTGAGTGTATACCTGAAGGGAAAGTGTCCGGAGATTTTAGATTAGATGCTTAAATATACATGTTGATAAATGTGCGATATTTTATAGATTATTATGTTATTAGAACTATGTGTAAAATCTTATATTTGATAGTTTCTTTGTAAATAAATTCCAAACGTTATCTATAAGGTCGTCTGTTAAAATTAAACAAAATATTTTTGAAAGTAGAAGTGACTTTAAATTTCAATTGTATAACTTAATTTCATTTGCAAAATATTCGTTTTTGAAATGTCAAGCCTAAAACCAGAAGCATTGCACATTCGATATTATGTACAGGCAACCCGAGAAATAATCAACACCCTAGAAACCACTTATAGTGATCGAGCTATTCCAAGAAACAGGTTTTAGTTAAAAATGGTGTTTAAAGACTAAACAAACAATTAAACAGATTTATGACAGCTTTGATTTTTATCAAATGGTAGTTGGGGTAGACCACCAGGTCATTTTTGGTTCATGGATTTGTTCAAGTTAAAGGCATTTGATAAATGTATTTGAAAATACTAAGTTTTTCAAATTTAAATTTGTAAGAACAGTTTTGTCTCCTTTTTTTCTTTTTACGGAATACAATTAAATAACAGAAATTTTTAAAAAAGTATAACAAATAATTTTTTTATTATTGACTTAAAAAACACTTTCTAATCAATTCTTGTAGGAGCGAAACATATTATATAGGCACGTTTCTACACAGAGAAACAAGAAACTGGTCTAAAGAATATTTTATAATTTAAACAGTATTAGAAAATTTAAAGGTAAAAATCTTTTATTGTGTGAACAACCCCGGCGTCATAGTTAAAGAAATATTATTTTCTTAAGGCTGGCGAAATACCAGACTTTACACTTCATTTTTCGACAAAATGGCTGATATATTCTCCGGATTCAAATCCGATGGAGATTTCTATTTGGGGTATTTTGAAGGACAAAGTAAGCATTAAAAAATACCAAAATAAGGATGCGCTCAGGGTATCACTTCACCGAGAATTAAAGTGAATTCCACAGGGTTGCATTTGTGCAGCGTGTGATGCATTTGTTGACCGCCTCAAGGCTATATTTTGCACTAACGGTGCCCATATCAAAAATATTAGCTAGATTCTTAATTTTTGTTTATTTTTTGGCATTTTCTTCTTTGGTAACAATAAAAATTATTTTTAGAAAAAATTGGTAACACCTCATATTAGCCACTCTGTATTGCCAAGCATTTGCAATATTCATCTCATCAAAATATACATATAAGGAAGATTTGATTTAGTTTAATCAAATTTTCTTCATTTTCATAACTGCAATTTTTAGCGGTTTATTGCAATTTACTCAAAATTTTAGAGGTATATTGGGTAAACCGACCTCAAATTCGGATTCAGGGCATCGAAATACATAACCCTAGGTGGGTCTGGTCAAAAGTACTGACCACTTTTCTTTTTTTGTGTGCCAGTATAATTAGGGTAATACGTAATGGACTTAAAATATAAATATATTAAAAAAAATATTTGTTTTAATTTGAAGTCAATATTCGATATTATTTTTTGGGATGACCTTATACTTCATACGAAACTGTTTTAACGCAATGTTTTTCTTGTTATGAAAGTACAGATACAAATTGTGTAATTACAATAAGCAAAATTTTGATAATCAAGGAACTTTGACACAGGATTCAACTCCCGCATTTAGAGATTCAAGAACTTCTGATCTTGGAAATCCGTTTGCGATATTTTAATATATATAGTTAGGAATTGTTAAATCGTAAGGGATAATTACTTAATCTTTATAATAAGTGTAGCGCTATATATTAATTGTTGTTAACATAAGTGACCGACTCTTAATATTTGCAACCCTAATTCGAAACCAGCGAAATCGTTACAATAGGTAAAATTGCTGTCCTGTATCGTACAGCAGCGCCAACCGGTAATTAAATTGTAATCATTATTGTATAAAATAATGTTGTCTTGTAATAAAGAAAAGTGTTTTGAAAAAGTGATCTCGCGGACACGAATTGAAAAGTTACATACCTATATCATAAATTCTAAATATTAGTGAGTATATGGAACCCGTCGTATGTGGGAGATAACCGCCAGGAACATATGTTCATAGATCCTGCTGTTTTAAAAGAAAAAGTTGATAAGTTTTTTTTAATAGGGTTATTATAATTATCTTAAGTGTTTTAAGCAGGCACCAAAGCAAATCTGCATTATATTAAGTTTGTGCATAAAAGGTGATTTCTTCATACACATGTTATTTTAAAATTTTATCATTTTGTGCAGCAAGTCTTGATTATCTTTCTACTTAATATTTCATAACAAAAAGAAGAATAATTATTTATTTGTATGAATGCACTTTAACAAAGTCTTTAGAAAAAACTTGTCAGTTAATTTTCTTGCGTCTGACATTAATATAAATTATAACTTACTTGCTGAACTTAAAGCATAAGAAGTTGTCTGGTTGGAAGTACCATCTTATTGTCCATTAAAACACTGAGTTTGTTTTTCGATCCGTTAAGACCACATTCCATTTCGTTCAATTCTTAAGATGGTTATAAATTTAAACGGAGCTTAAAATAATATTATAAAACTTGCTAACTAATATAAAATAATTTATGTGTACAAAATACTTATTTATGGGCTGTCATAATATTAATTTTTTTCATTAAAATTACAGAATCTTCTTAATATTAAAGAAAATGTTACATGTTATTATCCAATAGTATAAAAATAAATTTAAATCTAATTACGTAGCGTCATAAAAACTGTCTTTTTAAAACCGAAAAATAATTATAAGTTTATGTTCCATAAAATCTTTGTAATAACTTTTGCATTTACGTACAAAAATAAAAACACTAGCATTTAATTTTAAAATGAGATTAATTTTTTTGTTCTAATCATGTCAGTATTTAGCTACTAATATGCTTATATCTTAAACAGTTCACATATTGAATTTAAATAATAATCTTTGATAAAGGCTCGTCATTAAACGTGATCCAAAAGTTGCAATGTTTTAAAGAACTGATTAATAATTTTTGCTAAATGTACGCTCAAACTTGTTTATATACGGTTTATTTTTACACGATTTTGAAATAGCAAAGTTTTGTCTCAGGAATCCCACTCTATTAAATAACCCAAAAAAATTTAAGTAAATCTGATTTTGCCATAATTACTAAAATTTAAGTAGGTTAAAGCATATAGCTATTGCTCACTTAAATATTTCAACCACATTGACATAAAAGCTACCAAGTTTTTCTAACTATTTTCAATATTTAATTAACGTTCTTCTCTTCAAGTGCATACTCTTCAGGAAAGAGTGTTTGCGATCATTACACGGGATACTGCAATTCTAAATAGTTTTAACCATGTTAGCTTGTACCAATCTCTTAAATTTCTCAGCCAGGATATGCGTCTGCGTCCTGGTCAACGTCTACCGTTGATCTTTCTTTCTAGAGCCAGTTTCAATAGCCAATATTTAGCATTTCTTATAATTTTAGCTGTCTTTATTTTCTCAATCCATTCGGTTTTTTTTGTAGTTTCCAATATTTTCTTGTTACTAACTCGGTGAATCCATGGAATTCGAAGCATTCTTTTGTAAGTTCACATTTCCAATGCTTCTATCCTTTTAAATAACGTGCCTGTAGATTATCAATAGTTCTTAGTTAAAACATACTTAACATAGAAAGTAATGGTAACGAAATGAGAATTTTCTAAAAGATATTAATTAATCATTGCTAACAGTCATCGAGCGAATTCTGAATGAAATAAAACGATAGAAAGTAAGAAAAAATAATGTTTTTTCTTAAAGTAAGCAATCACTGTCACTGGGTAATCTTTATGTAGTTTACCTTATCTTCTTCCTTATTTTTTTTAAATACAAAAAAATGTTTGTCACTCCACCAGCGCTAATTTAGGGTACACTTGTAAACTTGTTTAACCGCTTAATGTACACTCGGTTAATTTTTTTAGAAACAGTTTGGGCGAACCGTTGCAATTCTACTGAATTTCATCACTAGTGCAGATGTTGTTTTGTAGTTCTATTAACATAAGTATCTAACTTCAATTATCACCTGATTCCAAATTTAATAAAGCTCATATAAAGCATTTCCAAAAGTTTTATATCATGAGTTAGTAGATGTGATTTTTGGCTATAGCTAATAAACAACTTTTTTGATCAACTTGTCAAGGCATACAATGAATTCAGTGCACTTAATTATATAAAAGAACTACTTGTCCTTACCATTTTCCACTATTTATTACACTCATATACTACAAAAAAATAACAAAACAACAAAATTTTCCTGGTTTAAGAAAATTGTGATATATTTCTTTACGGATTTCAAAGCTAATCACATTAGTGTGATCAACATTTATATATTAGTCCGACCACAAACGATTAAGATATTTACAAGATTCTGCCCGTAAGCAGCTATAGTGTTTTTCGCCGTCCTAGGCCAAAATTTTAATCGCGGCTGTTGTTCCTCATTCCGTCTGTAAGGTTTTGGGCGCTCATCGGATTGCGTATAGTCTTATTTTGTTGCAAAGGTAGGCGTCATCTTATTCTTCTTTGTACACCAAAGTGTTATCCTACAACTCTATTGGGTAGATTGTCTGTCATTCTTTACACGTGCCCATACCAAATTAGCCTCCAATGTTCTATCTTTTCTAAAATAATTTGTTGTACATTCATATTTCGCTTTATACTTTTATTCCTGACTTTGTCTTTTCTACTTTTTTTTATCAGGTTGCCAAGTAGGTAATTCTGGTTTTTATTTGAACTAAAACTCGATTTTTTGTACAAGGAATAGATTTTAATAAACTATAAAATCTACCAATTTGTTCAATGGTGCAATGTGGTTATGGTGAAAATATTGCCTTTATATTTAATCAATTCTGATTATTTATCTTCAATTGATTCCTTCTATTTCATTAGTTGTTGACAATAAACATCTAAATAGATCGTTTAGTTTTTTGGAAGAAGCTTAAAATACACAACACTTCTATAGTCACACCAAACGGAAAGCACAATCTTTTTTTGATACAATTCAGCTTTTGAAGTGGCTTCTTCTGGATCATCGCGCTTAGAATACGATCGTTTTCAAAACAATGTTATTGTAGATAACCTATTTTTCATCACCAGTGATGATTGATTTTAAAAAAGGATAGATTTTGTTGTCCTAATGGAAATAAAAAAAACAAAATATCACGAAAATATTCGTTTCTGCGCTTCATATTAAATTTGATACTGAACTAACAAATGTAAAACAAATACTAAGTAATTTGTTTCTAAAGTAAGTTAAAGCCCACTGCTGTCAATTGTCAAACCGAAATAATGAAAATATTGACCGAAGTGTTTCAAATACATTGTAACACTATCTATTTGTGAAAACCGAAATTACTTTCTTTCCAAACCCAATATTTGCTTTTGTCATTCACTGATTTTCAGTTTTATATAACCGGGTACTTTAATTATTTTTATTACTTTTATATGTGTTTTTAAAAATATATACTAAAATACATTAATTACACTATTCTATGGAGAAAATTAACACAATCGATTGAACAATCTATAAACTGTTCTTTTGAATAATTTTGCTTGGATTGTGATATTTAGAGCTAGTGCACATTTAGCGTCTCATCTTAGACGCGACATCGCAGGGAGGAATTACACTTACTCGCAGCGTTTTTTATCTTTAAATGTATTCTTTCACACAAATCGTAACTTCTTCGACTCGTCATGTAAGCTTCATGTAGGAAGGCATAATGACATATCAGTCGCTAGGCGTATTTGTTCAATGTATGATTTTTTCAAAATGAGTAAAAACGCAGCAAAGTGCAAATAATAGAAAAACATAGGTGTTTTGGATAAATGGGGCTACAATTTAAAGTAGTTCTTGAAATGTATTTAGTCATTCAATAGAACGAGTGATATTTTGTATTTTCCTCTGACAGCTCTCTTTTAGCAAAAAGAAACAGAAAAACATTTTGATTTGAAATTTAATTAATTATTCATATAGGTCACAACATATCTTATTGTTAGAAGATAGTAACTAGACATCTTTTATTTTCAAGTATAACTACACATTGGTATCCTGTAGAATTAATTGGGTGATACTACTTACATAACTATATACTTACACATTAACACTTGAATTCAAAATGATAATTAAAAAATTCAGTAAAAGTAATATAATATTTGGGAATCACAGTTTATGGTACGCTCGCAAGTTGCTCCACAGCAATGCACTGCAATATCGTTTCGATTCTATTAAAAATAAGTTCAAAAGTTTTTTAAATCTAATTATGTCTTTAAGTTCAGAAAATTAAACTCTGGGTTTGATCAAATCCATTCTATAACATTAAAATGGGACATATTTACGAAGCGGAAATCGTTTTCTATCTCAGCTTTTCGATCTCCTAACGTTCAAACAGTATTAAACTATAAAAAGTTATACCTTTCCAGGGACTGGACTTCAGTATCAGGAAATCCGAAACTCGGCAAACTTACGAATGATTGTGTATTTGACCCACGACGGTAATCTAATACTGCTTCTACCTTTCATTTTATTTTCGAATGGCCTATCGATTAAAAAATATTCTTTAGCTTCAACTAAATTCCAACTTATGTTTTTTCTGCCGCAAATATTGATCTCATGAATTTAGACAGTGTTTTTGTTTTT
The DNA here is from genome assembly GCA_036325965.1 of Sinopyrophorus schimmeli. NCBI lineage: Eukaryota > Metazoa > Arthropoda > Insecta > Coleoptera > Elateridae > Sinopyrophorus > Sinopyrophorus schimmeli. Next base: position 10,151,663 of record JARFIZ010000314.1, on the reverse strand, counting down.
TATTACTTAATGATGGGTGGAATTAAGAATGCATTTTTACTAAACAAGAACAAAGGTATGGATACTTTAACACATTTAATGAGCATATTTTCTGTCATCGGTGTTCGTTTGTTCACCTCGAACGTGTTCAGGTTTCAAAGTGATTGCGAGTTTCCAAAATAAAAAGTTTTTTCCATTCGCCTTTCTGCGTTCCGCTTTTATATATTTAGGTATCCATCTAAAATTTTATATTAGCTATTTGTTGGTTTAAAGTTTGTAATAGCCAAGTTGCAATTCAAACAAGAAAAAAATTGAAATTAAACTATGACTAGAATACATCACGTTAAATGTACGTAGCATGTAGCAACTTAATTATATAAAACATTAATCAATGAATGTATTTTGTAAACTAGAGATTCAGGTATTAAAATATTATGTATTATTTGGGATTGTCGTAACTGGACAATAATTTTTATTGAATGTTGGTCGATTAATGTGACTAAAACGAGATTTTATGTGAACATTGCTCCGAAACTAAAACACGCAATGCCCGTCTCTTCTTTTGCGAATGGCATTCGCCATATTTTCTTCTCTAAGTGAAAAAGTTGTCATCGCAAAACTGTTATAAGTTGATGGGTCGAAGACCTTTCCAGGGTGTTTCTTTTAACTTTATTCCAACACAAGTTCCTTAATATCATATTAAAGCTAGTTGTATAATATTTAAAGAATATATCTTAGTTGATATTAAATTTAAAAAATTGGATCAAATATTAAAAATATACCTACCTATATGTGTGTTTGGCTGCAAAGTAGACATTCACCTACACTTATAATTTTTATAAGTATAACTGCAATAAATATAAAGTTACAAATAGGAAATATAAATAAAACTAGAAAAGTGTAGATACCACGAAATATAAACACATTATTTTTTTAATTTAACGAGTAAAAAGCACTTAATAACCCTGTAAAAGACTATCAAAATAATAAATTTAATAATTAGAAAATTTTAAACCATGGATTTAAACATCCTTATCGTAAAAATTTCAAAATCAGTACAGCTCTTTTCTGCAAAAATTATAAATGTAATTAAGAAACCTTCAAATATTTTATTGTAAGAGGAATTATAAAAACTTATAAATAGTGGTATCAAAAAATAGTGGAATTTGGCAGATAAAATAGCAATTTTATTCCAACGATTACAATAAAAAGTCCAGTTTCAATTTAAATTTAAAAACCCATATATGAAAGAGTATTTTTGAAACGCTATAGATTCCATTACTTGAAGATTTAGAAATATAGCATTTGAGCGTTATAATAGTGTAATTTAATTTATACACGTTTTATTCATAAAGTTACCAGAAGTGTAACAACCTGGAATAAAATGAACCGCCTTATTGTTAGATAATTGTAAACTTTGATCGCTTTCTGAGAACTAATAAACTCATAAATATGTTATATTAGTTTCATTGGGTCAAGTCACGTCAAGTGGACCCCTCATTTTCCACTTGATCATGGAATACTTGTTCAAATCTATTTTTCGAAAGTAGTTATTACTAATAATCATCCCTTAAAAAAGTTTTTGAAAATTTTGAATTTAACACCAATTTTTTTTACAATGAAAATTTTCTGTACTATTAATTAAAAAATGAATTGTGAAAAAGCTGTTGGAGATAACTTAACGAAATTTTCAGAGCTTATAGTAATATATTTATAATTTCATAAAAAAAATAGAAAAAAATTTCATTTGTTTATTATCATACTTTTTATTAACATTTAAATAAACAAATTAAAATCTTAATGACTTCTCTGTACAATTTTGGAATTTTTTTTTATAGTTATATGCGTTATACATTTAAGTTCAATATCCCGAAATAAAATTTCATTGCCCGGCATTAGTTTCAATGATATATGTACATTTTTATTTACAAAGCGGTAGGCGGTGTCAGTGCACCGCGCTCCCGATTTTGGCTGCTCTGGCTGTAGATCGCTACATATTACACATTTTAATTAGTATTTCTTATAATTAAAATAATGCCATATAATTTAATCTTTTTTAATTATATTTCAAATAATATCTTCAACAAAGAATCAAGATAATTAGAAATTTATTATTTATATAAATACAGTTAAATGAATAAACAGGTAAATAAAATTAATAACTAAATTAACATTAAATTTTTTTTTTATTGTTTTGTAGCGCAATATTAGTTGTAATTTTTTCATCTGCAGAAAAAATTTTGCAGTTTATGGAGTATTTATTAATACCTTCAAAATGATGCAACTGACGAGTATTTTTTATAGTTATGGCTTGTTCGTACCGCGATTTCTATTGTTTCATGGGAATCATGTTCTTCTTGTGTACAAAAACCGAAATTGATATTTTTGAAAAAGCCCAATCAAATAGTGACTATGCTGTATTGATGTGTTGGTCATTATCACGTTGAATACTAGTGCGATATGCGTGTCTTTTAAGAGTTCCTCCCAAACCATCCCATGCACCTTTGCCATGAGATGTGGCAAAAAAAATCCATTCCGCATCAATATTAAAATCAGCTTGATGGTTAATCAAATTTACAAAATTATATTTATTTTTATATTGGAGGCGCTGCTCCGTCAGAAAAATATATATATTTTTTAATATTACTAACTCCAAATTTGTCTTTTAAAAACTTTACTCCGCCTGCAGTGCTGTCGGGTGGATTGAGTAGCGTGACAGCACTGTTGCCGGTCCCAAGCCCGGGTAAAGGAGAAGGGTTGTGGCGTTAAGTTGGCCGCTCAACACATAGAAAAACATAAAATATTATGGCTAAAAAATGTTTCCACAACATGCAGGTGAATTTTAAAACAACAATACCCCAGGTGAGTAGAGGAAAAAACTCAGAATCTCACACTAGAAAAATAGTCAGTCCCACGGATTCTGGGGAAGACAAAAATTCACGCTCAAAGAAAACCGATCACGACAAACCCAGTAGCACTAAGAACAAAGCGAGAAAAGCAAGAAAGAAAAAAACCATCACAGTTGGAACATGGAACATTGAAGGACTACGAACCAAACAAAAAGAAATAATTAATGAAATAGACAAACTGAAAACAGATATTATCGTATTAACTGAAACGAAAAAAAAGGGATTAGGAGAAGAAATAATAGATAATTACTACCATATCTGGAGTGGAGTTCACAAACATCAACAAGCAAAAAGTGGAGTATCTATTTTAATAGAAAGGAAATGGAAGAAACACATTACCTCATTTGAACAGATAAACAAAAGAATAATTAGGATAGACATTAATATATATGGACAACCGACGACGATTCTAGGGATTTATGCCATGAATGATAATGCTCCTAAAGAAGAAAAAAAAATCCTTTTACGAAATATTAGATGACACTGTGGAAAGAATACCAGAACACAAAGAATTACTTATTATTGGAGATCTAAACAGTCGAGTTGGGAAAGATAACGATGACGTGGTAGGGAAGTTTGGAGAAGACACTTTAAATGACAATGGAAGACGACTAGTAAATTTTTGCAGGGAACAAGAATATGCCATTATGAATATCTACTTCCAACACAAAGATATTCATAAATTTACCTGGACTGATCCAACTAGAAATCTGAAATCCATAATAGACCTTCTAATTATGAGGAAAGTAAGGAAAGTGCAGTTGAGGGATGTGCGAGTATACAGACAGGCTGAATGTGCAAGCAACCACCATATGCTTATAAGTCATATAATATACGGCAACTGCAAAAAAAGGAAAGATATAAAACCGAAGAAACAGAAGTAGAAAATGCAAAAGAAATCGTTTTTAAAACAGATCTACTGAAACAATATAGCATAAAAATGTTATTTCAGAACAGAATAGACCAAAAGCTTGACATGTATAAAGAAGGATCCCCAGAAGAAATGTATAGACATTTAAAGGAGAAGTTAATCGAAGCAGCTAAAGAATCTTTGTGAATTGAAAGTAAGCAAAAACGTTATACAGAACAATTTTCAGAAGATCTGGAGGACTTGATTAAAGATAAGAAAAAAGCTTACATGAAATGGCTAGCGGATAAATCACCAGAAACTAGAAGAGAATATAAAATCCTAAGAAAAGAGGTAAAAGAAAGGGTAAAAAACGAAAAAGACGAACATTGGATTACACTCTGCAGGGATATAGATAATACTTTACCATATAACAGATCATCGATGGCATGGAAAACAATAAAAAGAATAAGAAAAAACAAAAACTTTAAAGGAATATTACAAACAATATCACCGAAGCAATGGATAATACACTATTCAGACTTATTACAAGAACGAAGAGAGGAATACCAACAAGAAGAAGATATACAAGAAACATGGACGATACCAGATATTACAGAAGAAGATATTCAGAAAACCGTAAAGAGAGCTAAAATAATAAAGCCCCTGGCCCAGGAAACATACGAATGGAATTATTTAAATACGGCGGCCGAAATGTAATAGAATTTTTAAAGAAAATCTTTAACAAAATAGAAGAAGGAAGTGATATTCCTAAGGAATGGAATGAATCATATATAAGCTCCATACACAAAAAAGGAGATAAACAACTATGCTCAAACTGTAGGGGAATAGCGGTGATACCATCCATAGCCAGATTATTTAAAAGCACAGTGAAGAAAAAAATAGAAGATGAAGGCATACATCTTGGGGAGGAACAGAGCGGTTTCCGGAAAAATAGGTCATTTTTAGACAATATTCACTGCATTAGACAATTAATAGAGAAGAACAGAGAAAAAGCAATCGAAACACACATGACTTTTATAGATCTCGAAAAAGCTTATGATAATGTACCAAGATGTAAGGTCTGGCAAGCAATGCGAAGAGCTAACATAAGACAAAAATGGATAAACATAATAAAGAAAACATACAGAGGAAACGAAAGCAGAATAAAAATAGGAAGTCAACACACAAAACCTATCGTAATATCTAAAGGCTTAAAACAGGGGTGTACCTTATCGCCGCTACTCTTCAATATATATATTGAACAATGTCTGAAAAACTGGTACCGCAAATGTTCAGGTATGGGATTTAAAATAGACGAATATACTTTGTTATCACTAATATATGCCGACGACCAAGTGGTATTCGCTCAAGATCAAGAGGATATGGAATTTATCTTGAGGAAACTCAAGGAGGAATTTGACCAATGGGGTTTAAAAATTAATTTCAAAAAAACAGAATATATGTGCATCGGAGGGGCGGCAGAAAAATTAGAAATAAATGACAAAGATATCAAATCATGCACTAATGTTAAATACCTTAGAACAATAATAAGCTCCACTGGTACCTGCGAGAAAGATATTTCGGCTAAAATAGGTATGGGAAAAATGGCAACAAAAGCCCTACATGGTCTGTTATGGAATGAAGATCTCAACCAGGATACAAAGAAACGCTTGTTCCATAGTATCGTGGAAAACATAATGCTCTACGGAGCAGAGATGTGTCCAATAACAACAACAATTAGAGATAAGATAAGAACCGTAGAGCTGGACTATATGCGAAGATGTTTAAGAATCACAAGAAAGGACAGAGTTAGAACTGAAGTTATCTGGCAGAGAATGGGAATAAATCACTCCATAACAAAGACTTTGGAAAATCGAGCTCTCAAATGGTATGGACTTGTCAAAAGAATGCCGAAGAATAGATGGCCGAAAAGGATTACGGAATGGTCACCAACAGAAAAAAAGAAAAGGGGTCGACCTGCCTTGAATTGGCAAAAACATATAAAAAACCTGATGGCTGAAAAGGGTTTAGAAACGAATGACTGGAAAAATAAAAATATGTGGAAGCAAAGAACGGTAAACCAAGGAGGGTAATAAACCGAAGAAGAAGAAGAAAAACTTTACCAATTTAAAATTAAAAAGGTGGACTGAGCTTGAATCATAAGCGACTTTTTCAGAAATTATGACGTAATTTTCATGTTTAATTGTTTGGCTTGCTTTATAATAAATTATCTTAATTATTTGATGAAGATATTATTTGAAATACTAATTAAAATGTGTAATATGTAGCGATCTACAGCCAGAGCAGCCAAAATCAGGAGCGCGCTGCACTGACACCGCCAACCGCATCGTAAATAAAAATGTACATATGGTATATCATTAAAACTAATGCCGGGCAATGAAATTTTATTTTGTAATATTGAACTTAAATGTATAACGCATATAACTAAAAAAAAAATTCAAAAATTGTACAGAGAAGTCATTAACATTTTAATTTGTTTATTTAAATGTTAATAAAAAGTATGATAATAAACAAATGAAATTTTTTTCTATTTTTTTTATGAAATTATAAATATATTACTATAAGCTCTGAAAATTTCGTTAAGTTATCTCCAACAGCTTTTTCACAATTCATTTTTTAATTAATAGTTCAGAAAATTTTCATTGTAAAAAAAATTGGTGTTAAATTCAAAATTTTCAAAAACTTTTTTAAGGGATGATTATCTTATACATATAAAAATGAATTGGCGAGTGTTAGTCTGATTAAAACTCGAGAACGGCTAGGCCGATTTGGCCAATTTTGGTTTTGAAATATTTGTAGAAGTCCAAGGAAACTATAGGTGAGAAAATATGAAGAAATTTCAAGAAAAATAGTAAAAACAACAATTTTATTTTCCCATACAAACTAATCGTATTGTAAGAGTGTTTTTTTATCAGTCACGTTTTATTACCAATTAAGATCCTAAGAAAATAAAACAAAGCCGGATGTTGTCACAACTGAACTGCTTACATAGAAGATTTGGAGTATTTTAAATTAGTATGTTTTTGTATTACATAGTATTATTTGATACTTTAGAATCGTGTTAGAATTTTATATTTATTAATGAAGAGCTCATACAATTTTGTATTTTAAAGTTACTACATACGGTAATGTAATACATTTTTAGAAATGCTTCCTAGAACAATTAAATGAGCATAATAATACATAAAGTGTGTTTATAGTATTAAAATTTGTTTATTATATATTAGATGAAATATTCTTCTACTCGATTTATTTATTTTGATTAAAATATAATTAAAAATGTTTACGCAAATAAAATCTGACACACAATCACATTGAAAGAGGCTGTGAAAAAGTTCTTGGAAATCACAATAACCGTTTAGTTAAAAAACCTAACCTGTTGATTTTTTTAGCTTATATTACACTACGATAAACGGACTTTCAGAATCCGAAAAGTTTTTAAAGATTCGTTCACAAATAACCGAGCTACGATTTATCAAATTGAAAATTTAGAAAAAATAATTAATTAGAAGTAGGACCCTTCGAAACCGTTTTTCTCGATAATTTCAAATAGCGCGCCTATGGTTTTTTGCACCTATCGGAAGCGGAAAACTCTGGCAAATCCGAATTTGTATAGTTTTTGAAGGTCCCTCTACAAATAACGGTGTTACAATTATTGAAACGTAAACTTTTGTGCTATAAAATGTACCTAAAACTTCAACTTTTATTTTCTCCAAAAATTCGTAAAAATTTACGGTGTTGAAGGAGAAGCAGGAAAGAATGACTCCGGCTATGTCGGTTTGGGGTCTATAGAAACGTTCCGTAAAAATTTAAAGCAAATCCATTATATAAATTTTTTTTCTCATATTTAGCAAAGGGGTTAATCCAACGTTGTCAAACTGAGAAGTGCGTCATATGATTAAATATTTTAGAAGGTAGGCGAAGTGACATATAGTTTGGAAACCGCTGTCCTAATGCCTATTGAACTCAACATTGATCACAACAAACGAAATATTGATAATAATAAACGAACAAATTGTAATGCTTTTGTATTGGGTGGACCGATTCAAAGACAAGTTGAACACACTAAGCGGTTGATAACATTAACCGTGATCACATTAAGTGGCGTATACTGTATTATTATATACATATAGGTATATATTAGTATATTACCGTTTCACTCCAACACCGTTCAACCCATATCCATGAAAATTAGCACGTATATGTATTTTTTGTGGAAATAGTGTATGCGTATTTTATTTTTTGGTTTTCTGCTAATTTTTAGTTATTGAATTTTGACACATTATTCAATTCTGAGGCGGTACGAAGTTCTTCGGGCCAGCTATAATTAAATAAAAATAAGAAATAAATTCATTAATCTTAATGACTGCTAGAGCAACAAACAAATATATTCTTTTTGAAAAGCGTACCTGTAAAACGAACCTGTAAAAGGAGTCCCAGTATAAAAAAGATTGGGAAACCCTGACATTGAATTTTGAAAAAAATTGGTTTTTACTTCAAAATTCGCAATACCGTGCGAAGCCGGGCAAAACAGCTAGTTAGTAATAACTACTTTCAAAAATAGATTTGAACAAGTATTCCATGCACAAGTGGAAAATGAAAGGTCCACTTGACGTGACTTGACCCATTACAATAATCCCAGAGAGACTCTAGTTAAATATGTATTGTTATATGCACATAATTTAAGATTACATTTATATAGATAAATGGATGGTAAGAACTTGTATTGTAATTATTTATTTAAAGATAATTATAAAAATAGCGTATATTGAATCTAATGTATGTATTTGGGAAATACCATTGAAAAGTCTGCCATAAGTGAAAAAATAATCAAAATTACTTTTATAAAGTTGCACCACCTGCGTACTATACGTTTTCACAAGTAGGCAATATGTTTTTCTAGCAACATTGTAAGTTTTATTATGGGATTTTGATAGTATTTAGATATATTTTCTGGTGAACTTTAAACCCCACACATTTACAATTTTACAATAAATATTTTCTTTTTGCTTGTAATAATACACAATCTATCATATTTACAATTTTATAAGATATTTTTGTTTAACAACTTTAAATGTGGATAGTTTACAATCGGGAATTAAAAGCGTAAATAGTAAAATAATGATAAAAACAAAGCTATAAACATATTGGTATTTGTAAAATAAGACAAAATAAAAAGCAAATGCAGTCAAAAGTGGAGTCACTAACAAATGGAGTTGCCCATTTGCAATTTACTTAAAGCTGTGTTCTATTTATTTTTAGATAAAACTGTTTCTCGTTGTAGAAAATTTTGGCTCACGTTATTTGGCAATTACTACAACGTGGTGTTACCAGTCACGTAATAAAATCAACTGCAATATCTGTTGACATTTGAAAATGTTTGAAAAATGTGGTATTCTCTATTTGTATCTATTTTAAATATCACACAAAATATTAATACGGGTTTATGACAATTTACATTGAGAGTAAATACCTTACATTAAGTAGGAAAATATATAAATTTTATTAATTTCTAGACAATTAGTAGAAGACTGCAATACAAAAAAAATACTTTTTCACTTTGTTAAGCAATGGGTTACCTAACAACTGTTTTTTATTTATAGAATTTCTAAATTTTACATTCATATTATTACTGACAATTAAAGATGGTGGACCACACACTGCGAACATTTTGGTATATTCCTGGAAATCTTGTAAGTTTGCCAACGTCCTCGTTCACCTAATGTTGCAGAACACCCACAATTATAGTTTAAGAAGACATGATAATTAGTTTGTTAAAATAAAACATACATGTTTATTTTTCGCTCAGGTTAGTTAATTTAATGTCATAGGTATACATATAATCAGAAAAATTTAATTAACCGATTTGCTATGTGTAAATGGCTCCTTTTTACATAATTAATAATGAAAAAGGATATTCATACAAGTCTCTAAATTTAATCGGTTGCTGAAATAAACTTGTTCTTCTTTATTGCATACAATAGTTTTTTTATTCATCTGCCATTATTTTCTCATATTTATAATTTCGTAGTAAGAAGTATTTAGAGTTAATTAAAATAAAATCAATTGATTTAAAACTCAAATACGTGGCTTTTAATTAATGTAATAATTGATATGTAGGGAAGGTGGCCTAAAGCGGGTAGGTTAAGATTCATCGATCAATATGTAGGGGAGTGTACCCGTGTATGAGACGCGTTTTGTTTATGAGCCAAAATTTTTTACTGGTAAAATAAAGTCGGGTGTTCTATTTACAGTTGGAAAGGTAATGAAAATACCCAACTTTTATCCGCAGAAAGTTTTGTGATCCCATTAACATGCAAAATTTTATGACCAATTTTCTAAGCATCAGTTTTTTGACAAGAAAAAAATTTGTATCTAGGTATGAGACACCTACAAAAATACATTAAAAATTGTAAAATATAAAGTAAAAACCTCATATCTATTTCAAAATTTAAGTTTTTTATGTTTTCCATAATTTTTATTTATCAATTTCCTCTTCATAATCGTCGCAATGTTTGCATGTGTAGATGCTTGCACACATGTTTGCGCACTTCGTAAGAACTGGCCGCTTGCAAATATTGCATTTGATGTTGTTAACAGCGTTCAATTTGTTCGGCAACAACTTTATACTAATGATGTTTTTGCTTTGGAACCCTTGGGTGATGGTAATGTGCTGTCTCATATCCGGACAACGACGAGATTTTGAAAATTTAAAAAAAATTGTTTTCCAACCACATATTGGCCTAATCCAATATTGGATCGTAAAATATAAGGAAAATACTAAATGCTATACATTACACTATTGTTTTTCAATTGATTTACATGAAAAAAACAATACTTTGAAAAAATCAAAAACGTTTTCCCCATGCAATTTGACATACGATGTTTGCAGATGATATAAGCAATGCGTCGATTCATTTCACTGTTAGCACAAAAACTGACTGATGACCAAAGAAATATTTGACAGTATTCAGATCGGCCATATTGACATTGCATAATGAAAATAATTGACTGTCTCATACCTGGAGCCTGTCTCATAACCGGGAACACTCCCCTACCACTTGGGCTAAACAAAAAAGTGTTTATTTCTTACATTTACGCATTACAATTACACAGCCACACAAAAAAAAAGTCATGATCGGGTCAGAAGGTCAGACCATAAATTCTATATGTATTTGGGGTCGCTGAATCCGAATCCGAGGTCAAAAATACCCCTGCACGTCTGAGTTCCGACATAACCTCAAAAAACCTATTTTGAGGCAATTTAATATTTTAACGTTGTTATTGAAGCTGTAAAGTAACCAACCGGTTATTATCACATAAACCCTTTACCTTATTACTCCATAACCTCATATTCTTATAACCTCACAACTGAACAACCTTAAAAAATTCGTAATCTCACGTATTAAACACAAACTAAAAAATTTTAACTCAAGTTCTAAACGAAAAAACCAAGCAGTGAAAAACTGTTTTCCCGTAATCTTGTAACTCTATAACTCCACGACCTCATAATTTTGTAACTTCATAACTCAATAACCACAATAATATCAGCAATTAAACACTGAATTTTTTTTATTTAAGCTGTAAACTAAAAAATATGATGGCAGATTTCTGTTGGAGGCTAAATCGAGATACACCAAAAGAAGATACAAAGCGTAAATCGATGCATAGATCATTGGATGAGAAAAAAACCCGGTATAGTACGAAAAAAGAACCTGACACTTGATTTAAGAATCTGATTTTACCGATCGTCCATTCTAATCATTTAGTTTCAAGTTTGTTTACTCTAGTCATTCAATTTCCATTTGGTTATTTGTTATTGGGTTATAGGGATACGGTGTGAAGGGATTATAGGGTTTGTCTAATTAATTTTTTAGTTTACAGCTTAAATTAAAAAAAATCAGTGTTTAATTGCTGAAGTTATTGTGGTTATTGAATTATGGGGTTACAAAATTATGAGGTCATGGGATTATAAGGTTACGGGAAAACAGTGTTTCACTGCTTGGTTTTTTCGTTTAGAACTTGAGTTAAAATTTTTTAGTTGGTGTTTAATACGTGAAATTACGAGTGTTTTAAGGTTGTTCAGTTGTGAGGTTATGGGAATATGAGGTTATGAAGTAATGAGGTAAAGGGTTTATGTAATAATAACCGGTTGGTTACTTTGCAGCTTGAATCACAACGTTAAAATGTTAAATTGCCTATAAAATAGGTTTTTGAGGTTATGTCGGAACTCAGACGTGCAGGGGTATTTTTGACCACGGATTCGGATTCAGAAACCCCAAATACATATAGAATTTATGGTCTGACCTTCTGACCCGACCATGACTTTTTTTTGTGTGGCTGTGTTATTAAACTTTCATTTTATAGAAAAAAATAATTACATTCCTGCTTTAATTGTAGAAAAAAACTCGAAATAATAAAATTTCAGAAATTGCCTCTTTGTCCAGCGGGGCTAAAGCGCGTAGGCTCCATAAATCAATCGGATTAATCAAAACATTTGAAAATAATTATTTACCCTTAACATGTTCTTAACAGTATTAAAATATTAAGCATTTTAATGTTATAAACTGCAAAATTCAGACTTCTAACTTGCTCCAATCTTAATATCACTTCGGTTTACCATAGTTTTTAAGTCTTAATTGCTTCAACACTGTAAATCACTTATTTTTAATACCAATTTATTTCTATCAATTATAATAAAATTACTACTTCTAATACAAGCAAAGAGGGTACCTACCCGCTTTGCCCAAACACACATTTCTTGGTTTTGATCCATTAACGCAAAAAATTATGGATGGATAATAAAATATTTAGTCAAATAATAAAACTAGTTTATTGTAAAAGAAAACCCTACTATAAAAAATGGGCTAATGTTAAGGGTTTTGTAGAAATTGGAGTTAAATTAATTTCAAACATTTTACAAAATTATTAAATTTTTTGTTTTTTAATTTTGTAACGTTATTAAGCAACTTAGGTGTCAAAAGTAGTATGATATCAATTAGGCAGGGTACTGGCAGTATAAATACACATATAAATTTCATCTAATATATAACATATACACATACGAGTCGTTACCCGCTTTAAGCCACCTTCCCATACATATTTGTGGCTTAAAACTGAAAAGATAGCTTAACGGCATGATTTACTACAGGGGTGTCGCAGGCCCGACAACTCCTTTAAATCAATTATCAATTGTAATTAAACCTTGTTGCGCTGTTTTTGTAAAAATGCTTTCCCTAAAAATTAAATTATCATATTTTAAAAATAAATGTATTAAATTTATAGGAATTTTTAAATATTTTTTTGTTGTTACTACACTATATTTGCTTGGTTTAGCTTTTATAACTATTAACATTTTTAAAAATTTATCTTGACTTAAACAACAATTCTACTTATAAAAAAATATTATTTTCAAAACAATTAATAATTGCAAACACAATCAGACGGTGTAAAAATCTAAAATTGCAACGAAATATTAAACAAGTAGTCAAATAATTGTGTAAAATTGAAACAAACCCCTTGCAACACAGTGGGCAACCAGCAAGGGTAAAACTGCCTCAGAAAAATTTTGTCCCAATGCCACTTGTGTCTTTGTAATACACTATGTTATACAACAAAAAGGCACAATCGGGGAAATAGCCTACCTCCAGAATCTTGCAGGGTATTTTAAAAATAAGTCAAATAATTGTATAAAATTGAAACAAATGTTTACGAAAATACTAGAACACATAGCATATAAGCAATGCATTAGTAAGTATAAAATATTATGAAAGATCATAAACAAACAGTTATACCAGTGCTGGCGCTGGAATTTTTTGCCACCACTGGCAAGATTTTTTTGCCGCCCTAGTAATAAAATAAAAAAAATTTAACCATCGTCCCATTTCCTGTCATTTTATATTAACCCTTTACCTAGTATTAGCATTGTAAACAGCGAGGACGACTTTCGGTCACCTCTTACTATTAAAATGTGCCTCTACAGGCGGCAGCCTACTCTGCTTGTGCGTAACGCCGGGACCTTCACATAACGATTCTATGTGTTTTTTAATGTATGGGTTTTTCAATTCTGTGCCGTGCGAATTAAGTACGCTAATATTTTAATTTGTACTGATCTTATCTATAATTAATGTAAAAAATAATTCTCAACATGTAATGTTTACATATATAAATTCACTATATACGCTCGAAAATATTTGTTTAACAGCAGGTATGCTAATTCTAAGATTTTCACTGACACAGACGACACAATGAAACAGACACTACATAAGGATTCCCCTCCTATCATAAAGACTATAAAGACCACCATTACTACTCTAATAAGGGGGATACAACTCCATTATAGGAAGGAGTGACTGAGTACATTGTCTAACATCCCGCCGGCATTTCTATCTGTCTGTAAATGAGTGCTCTTCATTACGGACATAACTACAAAGGATTTTCGTTAATGATAAAACATGTGCATTTTGCAAATTAACAAATTGTTTATTAATTATTTCAGATAAGAAATACTTTCCAGACATTCTTTTTTGTAGAAAATTATATTATAAGAAGTTCATACATTCACGTACAAATAATATATGATTTTCTATCTGCATATATGTACCTGCGGGGTGATCCATTTGGAATTTGATACTTAAAGAGTCCTCGTTATTCGCTAATTACTATTTTAAATTTGTTTCAAATTTTTAAAAGTATATTACAATGATTGAAAGTGCCAAGATATCGTAAGAACAGCAAAATTTCAAGTTTTAAGAGTTATAAGGAGTAATGCAAGTCTTTTGACCGTTGAAGGATAGTATAGGACGCGTTTTGTACTCGCGTTTTAACCTCAAAGAACCATTTCAAAGATTTTTGTTGATTTCTTGTAAAGTTCTGGTTATCGTTATTGCAGAGGTTTTACACTGACTTCGACATTTGATTGAATAGAATGGAGTACATTTAGTTTGATATAAGTTAAAATAACTTTAGTACTAATAACAAACTATTTTTTGAGTAATTTTTATTTCAAAAAACTTTACTTCGAGCAATCAACAATTGTCTTCTTTTTATATATCCTCGCGTCCGTAACTTAATTTAAATTTAAAAAAAAATTATATAATCCTACATTACTCCCCAACCGATGCTATTAATCGTTTTGGGACATGAATTGTTCTTCCAAATTTCGTAACGATGGGTTTTCTGGATAAATCTAATTTTTCTTCTTGACGAAATTTTATTTCCTCATTAACTATGAACGCGGGTTTTAATCTGTCGATAAAAATATTTTAGATTTTTCAATTTCTATTAAAAATTTGTCTTTTTTTTCTACCCTCGATATTAAGTTGCAAAAAGTTATTTTGGTAAATCGACTGCATCTTTGCAAATATTAATGGGAAAGACAATGTTTGAAAAAATTTTTACAGCTCAATATACCCCTAATAGCCTCGTTAATCACCACATCGAACTACTGAGCGGTTTTGGAATTTTTTCTTGCTCCTTTAATTTTTGCGAAGAGTGTATTTAAAATAATAAAATTTAATTTAACTTTAGTGGAATACATACATCTTACACTTATGTATGTTAGTAATAATAATAAAATGTCAGAACTCATAACATTTACTTAAAAAGTATATGAAAGGATATATAACCAACATTAAATTTTTTTCTGTTTCTTATTTCTAAAAGAATGTCTGGAATATTATAATTATACTGCACAACATGCGAAAACAGAAGATGAGAAGTTCACGTTATTAAAGTAATGGCCCTCCAGACGCTACTGTATTTGTTATCAAAAAACCTAAGACTGCTTTTGTTAGAACAAACTTTAATCACCTTTAGAGCAGCTCGTTTAAAAAAGGTAAATTAACACTTTTATTTTGTCTTCTTGTTTACATTTGTTTGCCAACATAAACTCGAACTTTATGACAAAGTAGAAAGTGGATGTAATGTAAAGTTCTACCCAGTTGATTACAACAGTCTTTTTTAAGATTCTTTGTTTGGAATGAGTCTATACGAAGTAAAACTTGTTCAAATGGATAGTTGCTAAGCCAAACAATTGTGCTTATTTATTCTATGATGAAATAGTATTCCTATTGCAGTTATGATGCAACCGCAGAATGGCCAGTGAAACATGGTAAACAAGGTATGAAACACATTACAGTGCCGATACAATAGGGACACTACTAAAACGGTGCAAATTAAGAATAAATCATATAACGTTTTTAAGCAAGATAAAAATCAATTACTGGTTTACAAAAGACAGTTTACAATTCTTTTTCCTACCCTTGCTCTACATAATTTGGCACCAAATCAGCAATAATTAAATATCGGTATCGGTAAACAAAGATTTTAGTCTATTTCTATTAGGTCTTTAGGCTTACTATGTTTAGTGGCGTGGCGCAAAGGTTGAGTGTGTGGACCGATGCGCTAAAACCATCTTAAAATTATACGCCTCTCTCCCCTTGCAAGGCATTGGGCAACCAGCAAGGGTAAAACTGCGCCAGGAAAATTTCCCCAATAAAACCCCTTGTGTCTTTGACATACTATGACATACACAACAAAAGGAACAAGCAGGGAAATAGCCTACGCCCGGATTCGGGCACGGCACTTTAAGAAGAAGATGTTTATTACAAATAGTTTCCTGTTAAATAATTCGAGGCAAAAAAACAAAAACTATAATTATTGAAAACTATTATACAATTTCCAAATAATTTAATAATTTTGCGTTGTAATCTTTAGGCGCGATTCCATTGCGCGAAACTCACTCGCGAAACGGATTTGCTTAAACGTTTCGGCCTAACGATTTACACAAGCCGAAAGGTTTTGCGAAACAAGGCAACATAGCAGTTTACACAAAACAAGCGTGTTGAATAAGACGAACGCGATTTTTTTGGTTAGCGTTTACACGGTGCGAAACACTCAAAGGCAAAACACTTTGATTTGCTCTGAAAAACCGACTGTCGGTTGACTCACGGTGAAACATATTCGCGAAATTAGTTTCGGCGCAAAAGACACAAGTATCTATAACGCAAAACTAGTTACGCGAAACTGTTTCGCAAGTGAGTTTCGCGCAATGGAATCGTACCTTTAGAGATTTGATATCTATAATATTAAAATATAAAAGAACTGATAAAGTGTAGAGATATAAAAATGCACCAGCAAAAAAGGTTTGTACGAATTCAAGAATTTTAAATCAAATTGTTAGAAACCATGTAAGTTCTTTTATGTACTGCGGACATACCTTAAAAGAGTATAAAAATTGGACTGTTAATAACAATCGTATTAAATTTTTTTATTGAAACAGTAAAAAAAAAGCGATTATTAATATACATAAAAAAAAATTAAATATGGGTTTTTAAACAACAAACTACACGTTGCAACAATGGAAATCGGTAACATTGAACAATGAATCAAGATTATACGTTTATCGTGGAAATCGTCGGAAACGCATGAATTAAACTATAAGGGTGAACCAAAAGTGTTTTCCGATTTTCTATGTCTTTTATTTAATTGTTTTTCTACCAAATAAAAATGTCTTATATACATGTGTTATATATTATTGTAAAGCTCTTGAACTGCTCTATCATAATATATATTCAAATTTATAATTGATTATTTACTTCAAATTTTGTATCTGTTAAAACATTCATAAAAAAATCTAAAGTTCGGGTCCTTTTGCGTCATTACTGGAAACAAGGCTTCATCGCAACTGCAGCAGCAAAGAAGATATGCGAAGTTGAAGATCACAGTGTGGTCTTAGATCATACTACGCGAAATTGGTTCAAAAAATTAAACTTCGGCGACAATGGTCTCAGAGACAAGACACGATCAGGCCGACCTACGAATGTGGATTCCGAAGTACTTCGTGAGGCAATTGAAACAAATCTCTCAATTACCAATCGTAGACTATTCGCCGTACTCAATATTTCTCAATTGTATGGTATTGTCACGCTCTTGAAAAGGTCAATAGGCACTGCCAAGAAGTTCTTCATGAATTGACTGAAATTCAACCTCAACGACGTGTCGACACCTACCGAAAATTGCTGGAAAATCCGCGAGACAACCGTTTTATCCGCCGAATTGTTACCTTTGACGAAAAATGGCTTTATTTTGACAATCCGGACAAACAAAATCAAAGTTGAACCCCGTGCAAATGGCGGAATCGGTAGCAAAACTTGATCGATGACCAAGAAAAACATTTTGTGTGTTTGGTAAAATTTTGAAGACATCATTTATTTTGAGCTGGTTCAAATGGTAAGACCATCGAGGCAGACCTCTATTGCACACAACTCAATCCAATGTATGCGCACTTGCGCAGAAAAATAACGCAAAACCACATACCACCAGGCAAACTCAAGAAAAGATATAAAATTTTGACGCCATTAAAGTTCTTCCACACTCAGCTTATAATCCAGATTTTGCACCATCTGACAATCACCTTTTCCGCTCCATGGCACACTTTCTTTGTGGTCGCAGCTTCAACAATCGTGGCGAGGTGCAAAACGGGTGCCGCAAGTTTTTCGCGTCTAAGAACAAGGAGTGATACCGCAGCGGGATCCAACCAATTGTCAATAGATGGGTTCGAACCATAAAATCAAATGGTCTTTACTTTGAAACTTAATAATTTTTCATTTGTTGTAAAATCACTTTTAAAGTTTTAATAAAAAATCGGAAAACACTTTTGATTCACCCTTACATTTGAGTTGAACTGTGCATGACGTGTTAATTTTTGTAGCATTGAAGTAGGTTTAAATAAGGTTGAGAAACACTGATGTTATACCAAATAAATAGAATCCGAGGTATGTTGGGTAACACGGCAACTATATCATATTCTCGCTTTGGTTTACCTTCGACTTCTGTTTAATAAAACACAATTAAATATTATGCACAACTATTTAAATTTAAATTTTAATACAATGTTTATTATAAAATTCTTAATATAAAATGCTCCTACGGGAATACTTTTGATACAGACCTCATATAACTAGGGTGTTTAAAAAAAATCGACTTTTTTTTTCTTCAAATAGTCGGCAAATTCTTTTAAAAGATGTCAAAATAAAGACCTGGTCAAAAATTGGGCTCTTAATTTGAAGATTTAGAGGTCGCGGATCACAATTTTCTATTTCCCATTTAAATAGCATAGAAAAAAAACTTTTTTAACTTTGGAATTTTATACCCCTGTATCGAATCAACTTATGTCAATGATCATCTCATATTTTTATAGTAAATTTAACGCTCTACAAAAAATGTCTCTTATCATTTTTCCATAAATTGCTGTCTTCCAGAGTTATTCGAGTCTAAAGTTTGATTTACATCGAATTTTCGCGTTTTTTCATATTTTTTGGTACAATTATCATTATATTGAAAAAAAATCATTGTTTATTTTGAAATACATCACATTTTAATAATATGGTTAATATAAATTATTGACAAATTCTGATTAAAAAAAATAATACGCCTTCTAATTATATTACTCATTATTAGTGGTATTATATTAGTGGCAAAAAAACATATTGTAGTGGATTCTTCATGTTTAATAACATAGACAAATGTATCCTAATTGTAATAAAAAAGCTTTAATGTAACAGTATATCAATCAATAACTTTAAATTTCTACAATTTTCTAGAATAAAATTAATAATTTGTTGTTAAAACATTTGTTTTTGTTTTTTTTTTACAATACTTCCTATGTCTCAGATATAAATATGTGAGTTTTTTTTACTACATGATGCTAAAAGTTGAAAAAACGCGAAAATTCGATGAAAATCAAACTTTAGTTAAAAAAGTTTTTTTCCTATGCTATTTAAATGGGAAATAGAAAATTGTGATCCGCGACCTCTAAATCTTCAAATTAAGAGCTCAAATTTTGACCAGGTCTTTATTTTGACATCTTCTGAAAGAATTTGCCGACTATTTGAAGAAAAAAAAAGTCGATTTTTTTGAAACACCCTAATATACACTACTATCTAATTAATTTTTATCAAATATTTTTTCATATAGTTATAAAATATTTTATTAAAAAAAACCATTTTGTTTATAAAAAGTTTTTTTCAGAAAATGCTGATCTGGCCTTCATTTTTCTTAAACTAAATATTTTTAAATTATAAATTTCAGGTTTTATTGTAAAATTTTTAATTAATACTGTGTACGTTTCATACAAGCTAACATATGTATATTTGGACGAAAAATAAAAAAGTGTTAAGTCTATTTTGGAAAAATTATCATTGTTAAAAAACTTAAAGTATTTGAATTTTATGGCAGGTTACATTAAATCTAAAACATAAACTTTAAAATCGTTTAAATTTGATAGATCCTACTGGTTTCAAAGTTCAATCGTTTACTTTCCCTGACCCGAACCCGCAGGTTTCGAACTAAAGCATTGATCAAAGACAGCGGTCGGAAGAAGTTGAATCGTTATAGCAGCCCGATCGTCATTCGATATATCCGGCTGGTATATAAGGATGTCTAGACTTGTCAATATCTCAAAGGGGTTAAGATACGAATATCTTTTATCATCCGTTACTGCCAAATTAATAAGTAGATTCTACGCCACTGTGATTCAGAAACTTTAAGGAATATAAGCATAAAGGATACCGCGCAATGACAAGAATAGGGGAAATGTTTAATCGTTTCAAATTTCAAAAGAGCCGCCACTACGTGTCTTTGATCATTTTGTCAGTTCTAAATATTTTTAATTTTAAATTGATTATAAGGGTTAAATTTTGTTAAGCAATGGGGTGATGGTCTTATATAATCCTTAGTTTGGTTTCAAATAATATTGATTTTGAGGGAGCAATTATGCATGCATTGCACACATTATATTGCAAAGCAGCTTGCTATTCACGATTTCAAGAATAAGAGAATCAATCAATAATAATATATGTCTTACAAATATTAGTGGAACTACATCTTATATAGTACTTTTTATATTAAAAAAATATATGTATTATCTAATAAGTATTTGTTATGCATATACATATTTTAATGAATATTGTCTTTGTAGTCGTAAAAATAACGTTATATAAAACATTATAATATACGGTAACAGATTTAACTATATGTAGATTTAATTACAACTGAATAAGTTCTTAAACTATAGTAATCCTTTTTAACTATTTTTTTTAATTTGGGAGAAGCATTTGTTTAATTTGACTCTGTCCACTCTATCGTGAGGCAACTTTTAGGTTAGGTCCTAATTGCGAATCGCACAAACGAACGGGCGACACAATTATTGTTTAATCGTGCGAAAACGGTTGCAATTATTAGTGCTATGTCCTAATTGTCTTACTTTCAAAATAACACGTGAACAGTACAGCGTACATTTTTCAATAACAATATTTATTTCAAATAAGCAGTTATCTATAATTCGAAAAGTAAAAACTTTTTTTATAAACCTATAGTTTATCAAGAACATTAATACTTTATTAACCAATATTTGAAAAAATGCCATAATTGATAACTGATAACTGATAATTTGGTACCCCATTAGAAATACAATTTGTAGATGGCGAAGACAAAAATTATTCATTCTAAGTAGTTGCTAGATGATTTTAAAATTTTTCTATTCATTTAACTTATAAATCTAGTGTTTTTTTTCAAAAACATGTCCACATATCTACTGCAGTTTATACAATTATCTTGTTCTTAACGACAAATGGTAGGGAAAATATCAATCTTTAAAAGTGCCCATAGTTGGATCTATAATAATTACACTGGCACACAAAAATAAAAAAGTGATCAGTACTTTTGACTAGACCCACCTAGGGTTATGTATTTCGATGCCCTAAATCCGAATTTGAGGTCGGTTTACCCAATATACCTCTAAAATTTTGAGTAAATTGCAAAAAACCAATAAAAATTGCAGTTATGAAAATGAAGAAAATTTGATTAAACGAGATCAAATCTTCCTTATATGTATATTTTGATGAGATGAATCCATATTCAGAATCTCTTAATCTCGATCATTCATATATTTATCCAAAATCGTAAAAAATAGTAAAAAAGTAGTAAAACATAACCAAAAATTTCACGAGACCGCAAAAAAGTTGGCAGTACTTTTGACAAGACCCACTTAGGGTTATGTATTTCGCTGCGCTGAATCCAAATTCGAAGTTCGTTTGGCCGGTACACCCCCAAAATTTTGAGTAAATTGCAAAAAACTGCTTAAATTGGCTAAAAATTGCAGTTTTTGTAATTTACTCAAGATTTTAGAGGTATATTGGGTAAACGGACCTCAAATTCGGATTCAGGGCATCGAAATACATAACCCTAGGTGGGTCTGGTCAAAAGGACTGACCACTTTTTTATTTTTGTGTACCAGTATTATCATATGAATAAAAATTGACTTTAGGCTTTTTGAGCAGTGAGACCGTTTAATAGGAAAGAAGTTATTAGTTTACTTTTTTCTTAGAATTTAAAAATTAGGCTGTTTTCATTCTAAAATTTTCAAATTTCAATCTAAAAATACATAAAAACACAAAAAATGACTATTTGTGGTATGCATTTCAAACATAAGAAAATCAATCCTTTTTTAAAATAAATCGTCACTGTAGATGAAATAATAACATTAACCGAAAACGATCGTGGTCCAAGCGTGATAAACTAGCACAAGTCAAATCAAAAGCTGAATATCATAAAAAAGATCGTGTTTTTACTTTTGCTGGGATTATAAAGTGTTGTGTATTTTGAGCTACTTTCTAAGAATTCAGCCGATAATTCAGATATTTACTGTCAACTTTTGATAAAATTGGAGTAAGTAATCAAAAATAAACGGCCAAAATTGACTAATCGTAAAACCTTTATGTTCCATCATGGCAACGCTCGACCTCACACATCTTCAGTGACTCTTCAACAATTTATGGCGTTTGGTTTGGAACTAATATCACATCCACCATGTAGCTCTAGCCTTGAACATTATTATTAATTATGACCTTTACAAACTGTAATGACCTGAAATCACACTTTTTAGTACTTTTGCAGTACAATTGCACACTGGTACTAAACAGCTCTGTTTAGAATGAGATAATACTCCACTAAAGGACAATAAAACCAATTTTAACAAAAATTAAAAATAGGACATACTTAGTAATTAATACGCTGTCTTTGAATAATTCAGAAGTTTTATTTATTGTTACTACCTATTATGTTTGTTTTCTAGTAATTTTAAAAAATGTAAAGCATATTTCATCGATTTACTTTTATAAGTAGAAATATTTGTGCAAAAAACATTGTTCCATCTTATATTGCAAATTTTTTTAAAATAATTGTAATGTTTTCAAATTATTGAGTAATAACTTGTAATTGTAAATTCAATATTTGCAATTTGTAATTTCATACCTATAGCACGCTTGTTTTATGAATAACTATTACAAAGAAATGCATATTTCAACAAAAAGTACAAAATTTCCAATCGAACAAAATATTTCAACCTCAATATGAAACGGAGAGAGTCAATTTCCCAAATGAAACGTACAAGAGACGATTTTGCTGCACAGCAAAATCGTCTCTATGATTTCCATTAATCATTTAAATTTGCGGTTCCACGTTAACCTACAGGTTGTTTGTATTCTAGTTTAGAGCCTAACGTTTCTTAATATTGGCAAACGTAATATTACTTAACTTAACAAACTATATGTAATTTAAAAAATACTTTAGATGGATACATAAGGCCAATTAATTTACGGTGCCATTAGCCTCAATCCCAAACTGAATTATAGACTAAATGAAGTAGAAGCAAATAAAGAACCCTTTCTAAAAGTTCTGAAGTTTGAAATAGATTTTAAATCTTATGAAAGTACTAAATTTAGTATTGCTTTATTTGCAAAATCGAATAAATCCAGTCATGAATTAAACGGTTCTTTATACTTAAAACTGATCCTGTTCACTATTCCTGAGAGAGGATCATCGGATTTGGGAGAAAGAGGATTGTAGGCACGATCTGTTTACGACAGTGTTCAATCCCCGTATCCTGCTCTTGAATTACACGTTCTATTTCAGTGTGAAAGCTGCGGTCCTTTGTCAGCTGCATACGCATTCAAATGGGATTTCATCTAGGATTAAAATAATTATTTATGTATTATAAAAACTTTAATTGCTTTCATTGTCATAGAAATGAATGAATATCAAATTAAGAGAACATTTAAAAAAAGTTAGCACATAGTCTTTCATTTATACGTAATAGATTATCCTTTAAAAAAACAACAGATTCTGTAAACCCTTCCTGTATTTCAGCCAGGATTATGTTCGATATAAATCAAAAAGATCTGATGAATTGAGCCAAATGGCTCCTATGATTAAAGTAATAAGGAAAACGAACATTTCTTTCAAGGCTCACAAAAAGGAGAAATCTGGTAAAAAATGCTATCTATAATTCATAAAGGATCGCACGGATGAGACAGGATCAGCAAAATTGCTGTACCGTGAAAAAAAGTTCGGACTTCGGGGCTTAACAACTCTTAAAACTTTGTAGAGATTAACTTTTAGATGCGATATCTTTTTTAAGTAAGTTTGTAGTCTCGCTTAGGCGATAACTCGATTTTGCTTTTTGTGTCATATTTAACAATAATAGATACTATAGAAGTTTTATTTTATTTGAATAAATTTTTCAAAATGCATGTTTATTCTTTTAATGTAAATCTGATATTTTATACAGTAGTACTGGTAGCTATATACGATTATTAATATTTTATAATAATGTAAGAGTAGTTGTTTTTAAAAAAATAATTGAAAATGAATTTTTATCATTTTTTTTAAATTTATTTATTCTCAGCAATAAGAATAATTTATGTGCAGTTAAATATACATATATGGGCAAGACATCAACTGATATCATACCTATTTTAGTCTATTAAATCTATGAACCAGAACGGAGTTTTGGATGGTTTGTTTTAGATGTGGGGAGTTGTGGAAAACAAAAAAAAGAGAAGACCACCAGAAAAACAGAAGTTAAGTTTGAGAGAGAAAAAAAATTTTTTTAGGCATATCGTCTCCCATAAATTACCATTTTTGTTCTTTACTCATTTAAAACTAAAATAAAATAGTAATTGAACATTAATTTGTTGAATTCTTAGTCTGTGCGTGGCAAAACATTTGGTCCTTAGAGTCGCATTGAATCAGATGTATTGCTATTTTGGTGAAGAAAAGCTTCGTTTTATCGGTTTTTTTTTCGGTGAATTGCATCTGTTTCTCTGTGGATATTCAACAATAGTCTGTCATCATACTAGCCTTCCAATATCATTGATGTCTTGTATTCGTCTGTTTAATACCTTGATAACACTGTTCACCCTGTTCTTCACAGTATTTCAAAAGATTTTTTGGAAACTGATCAATGTGTTACAACACAACTTTTTATAATTGTTTAATACTTTATTGAAATTTTTTTTTGTAGTTACATTCTTTAAAATTGCCTGAAAATTGCGAAAACACATTTTTAAGCAGTTTCCTGGCTTTTTGTTCTAAGACTGGCACGATACTCTCAAAATTTTTGTCCTTAATAAGTGTTCTGATGTCAGGTCCTGTGAATATTCCCTCCTTTAGTTTCGACTCCAATAAATTTGAAAAATATAAGCACAGATAATTTAAAGCATTTCCTTCTTTTGGCAATGCCTTAACAATTTGTTTACTTAAATCACGTTTGATGTGAATTAGCGGAAGCAATTCTTTCTTGTGTACGATCGCATCTTGATTAACGACATTCTTTTTTCTAATTGTGCAAAAAGTAATAGCTTACTGCTTTAAATCTGATGAAAATAATCAGATATTTTAACAATTTTTTGTTAATTTATATACATATAGGGAATCAGGGATGTACAATGTGGCCTGGCTAAAATATTTTAAATCATGTGTTTTTCAAACGTTTTTCAGGTTTTCAGATGTTTTCAACCGCTCTTAAAGCGGGGGTTAAAGAGTGTTCTATTCTGTTATAAAAGTTTTCTGAAGGTATATCATAATCAAGACCTATTTCATTTACTTTTTGGTCTATCCGGTTTTGCTTTTGCGCCACGCATGTACTATGTATGAATACAAAAAAAGTTTGATGTGATACATAAAAAAAGAGTTCGTATTTGAAAAAAAAATTATCTTGGTTTTAATTTTTTGCAACGTGAATCTATATAACTCCGCCTGGGGCATCTGATGCGTAGATTCACAAACATACTTTAACAGTTTTCTAAAAAAAAAGCAACCAAACGTTAAAATTATTAAAAGATTGGATGTGAATATGCAGAAGTATGGATGTTTACAGTAACCAAATTGAAAGAATGTGGAAGATGATCTTTATCATTTTTTTTTTTTTGGAAAACTGTTAAAGTTTGTTCGGCAACGCAGGAGCTTTTGTAACATTTAATGTAGGTACAAAACACATCATACTGCTCAGTTAAAAACTTTGCCATTTTGAATTATTTATAAGGCAATAATTATTATTATTCAAAAAACTTATAATATTAGTCAAAAAATAAATATAATGACGTTGGCTTGTATTATGCTGTTTAATTATTCTTTGATAATTCACGGCTACTTGATTTAAAACAGAAAAGTTTAATATTGTTAATAATTTGTTATTTAAATATGGGTTGTTATACATGGTTGAAAAGAGAAAAAAAAATACTATTTAACTGTGTAAAAATCCAATATAGCGTCCATTTAAAATAAGAAAGTTGGTATCAATATCTTGAAAACCGCCATTTTGAATTTAATTTTGACTTTATTTATATCTGTATTTTATAAAACCTAGTAACTTTTATATTAAACTTTTTTTTGTGAATTTTATAATTACAAAGTTATTTGACATTAAAGAAAATAACGATTTTCAGTTTTTTTACGATAACTTTGGAACTATTCGGAATTTAAAAATTTTCTTAACAGAATCTAAATGGGCACCTAAAACTGCAAAACATTTAACCAAACTTCTATTTTCCCTAATAAGAAAGATACCCATGTTAGCCTACTCTATTTGGGACACACTGTATATCAATTTTTACAAATGTTTATAGTTAGATCTATAAAACTTGAACGGTTTTACCCTTAAAAAATTTTATGTTCAATTTTATCGATTTTTGCATGTTTCTCATAAACGGCTAGACTTACAGTAAAAACGTAAAAGACGAATTTGGAGGAAATTATATTTGCTACAAAAAACGACTTCAGAATCTAAGCTGTAAAACTAATGAATAAACAATTATTTGATAATGGAATTTGGAATTTTTTAAACGATAAATTCGATAAATTTTTTAAATTTTTGTACATTTGGATCTATTTATTTAAAAAACTAATAGTTTTACAGTTTAGACATTCAAAATCTTTTGTTTACCAAATTTAATTACAGTAAAACCTTGATATAACGAACGGATTGGGAGGAGGGAGTGTCCGTTAAAGCCGAAAGTCCGTTATATAAAAATAGGTTTACTATTGGTATACTATATGTATAGTGTCGCTCTGGCTAGCTGCAGAATACGAGCAGGACGGCATTATGTCTCAAATTCTAGTGCTAGACGCTAAAAATTGTTTAAACTTGCATTTAAGCATGTATAATATTAACAGGACGTTTTTAATTTTTTTACATTTGACCGAATTTTTTGTCCGTTATATCCAAAGTCCGTTAAATAGAGGTCCGTTATATCGAGGTTTTACTGTACCTCCAAAATTGTCATTTACGATTTGTGCTGTAAAAATCGAAAAAAATTTAGTCTAAGATTTTTTAGAGATGGGATTGTTACACAGATCCAAGAATGGACACTTTTAAAGATTGATATTTTTTTACAATTTTTCATTTAGAACAAGATGATTGCATAAAATGCTGTAGAAATACAGTGTGTCTCAAATTGAGTAGGCTAACATGGGTATCTTTCTTATTAGTGGAGATAGAAGTTTGGTTAAATGGGCAATGTTTTGCAGTTTTAGATGCCCATTCCGATTCTGTTAAGAAAATTTTAAAATTCCGAATAGTTCCAAAGTTATCGTCAAAAAACTGAAAATCGTCATTTTCTTTAATGTCAAATAACTTTGTAATTATAAAATTCACAAAAAAAAGTTTAATATAAAAGTTACTAGGTTTCATAAAATACAGATATAAATAAAGTTAAAATTAAATTCAAAATGGCGGTTTTCAAGATATTGATACCAACTTTCTTATTTTAAATGGACGCTATATTGGATTTTTACACAGTTAAATAGTATTTTTTTTTCTCTTTTCAACCATGTATAACAACCCATATTTAAATAAAAAATTATTAACAATATTAAATTTTTCTGTTTTAAATCAAGTAGCCATGAATTATCAAAGAACAATTAAACACCACAATACAAGCCAACGTCATTATATTTATTT
Source organism: Sinopyrophorus schimmeli (assembly GCA_036325965.1). Lineage (NCBI taxonomy): Eukaryota > Metazoa > Arthropoda > Insecta > Coleoptera > Elateridae > Sinopyrophorus > Sinopyrophorus schimmeli. The sequence goes on along the minus strand of JARFIZ010000314.1, from coordinate 10,123,603 downwards.
TTAACTAATATTGTAAGTTTTTAATAATAATTATTATTGCTTTATAAATAATTCAAAATTGCAAAGTTTTTACTGAGCAGTATGTTTGTTTTGTACTACATTAAATGTTACACAAGCTCCTGCGTTGCTGCACAAACATACTTTAACAGTTTTCCAAAAAAAAAATGATAAAGATCATCTTCAACATTCTTTCAATTTGGTTACTGTAAACATCCATACTTCTGCATATTCACATCCAACCTTTTAATAATTTTAACGTTTGGTTGCTTTTTTTTTGGAAAACTGTTAAAGTTTGTTTGTGCAGCAACGCAGGAGCTTTTGTAACATTTAATGTAGGTACTAAACATATCATACTGCTCAGTAAAAAACTTTGCAATTTTGAATTATTTATAAGGCAATAACAATTATTATTCAAAAAACTTACAATATTAGTTAAAAAATAAATATAATGACGTTGGCTTGTATTGTGGTGTTTAATTGTTCTTTGATAATTCATGGCTACTTGATTTAAAACAGAAAAATTTAATATTGTTAATAATTTTTTATTTAAATATGGGTTGTTATACATGGTTGAAAAGAGAAAAAAAAATGCTATTTAACTATGTAAAAATCCAATATGGCGTCTATTTAAAATAAGAAAGTTGGTGTCAATATCTTGAAAACCGCCATTTTGAATTTAATTTTGACTTAATTTCTGTTTGTATTTTATGAAACCTAGGAACTTTTATATTAAACTTTTTTTTGTAAATTTTATAATTACAAAGTTATTTCACATTAAAGAAAATGACAATTTTCAGTTTTTTTACGATAACTTTGGAACTATTCGGAATTTTAAAATTTTCTTAACAGAATCTAAATGAGCACCTAAAACTGCAAAACATTGCCCATTTAACCAAACTTCTATCTTCACTAATAAGGAAGATACCCATGTTAGCCTACTCAATTTGGGACACCGTGTATAGATAATTGTAAAAACACACTGTATTAAATATACATGTTAAATGAACGGAAAAATATTAAAATAAACTAGCTATTAGTTACAATAGAATTAAAATTAAAAGCTGCAATTTGTTGAGAATTTTTTTTTTTTTGGTGTGTAAAACCATATTTGTCAATGGAACGTAAAATAAAAAATAATTTAAAAAGGAAGCACCCTAATGTACATATATAGAATATATTACATTTTAAACATACTGCATATGCAGCGAGCGAGCTTAAAATAATACACCAGTAGACAAATACACTCCGGAATTTTAGCATAAAGGAAGCGCGTCTTTTGCACTAAAATCTGAGAAAGCACAAGTGGTGTTCCTAGAGTATTTGAAACTAACACAAGGCTCCGCCATGAGATTAAACTTGTCATCGAAGAATCTTTCTTTACCTAATAGGATCAATATAACACCAATACACTTTTAAAATAACGCATTCTAGTTCTGACAAAAATTTATGATGACGATTTTCAGTTATATTCACTTAGATGTCGTTCCATTTTATTACAAAGGGTTATTACGAAAAGCGGAATTTAAACGCAAGTCAGAATAGAATTTTTTTTCTTTGTAGAGGGTACACTCTGGTAGTTTTGGATATAACAGTGTATATTTAGGGTTGATGGGACAAGCTGAGCGTTCAATTTTATTCACATCACATCAAACCGAAATTGACTTTCGGGCCACTGAGCCGATAAAACGCTCGCCGGTTCCGATATCCGGCTAACCAGAAGACTTTTAAAATAAAATATTTAAATATGTAGTCTCCAGTTTGTAGTTATAACCTACCCAAAAGTGTATCTGTAATAATAAACAAAATGCCTTTTGAAATATTATTAGCATAAAGAAAACAATAATAATAGCTGAAATACCATTATCGAAAATGGCAAACACAAAAAATCAATAACGAATAAAAATTTTGTTTATTTGGAAACCTCTATTCAGAAAATTGCCACTTTCAATATCTAATTTACACGTAATAGATGAATGATATAAATAAATTAACCTTCACTGTCCTTTTATACAGTGCTTCTAGCCTAGATTAAACAATAGAATTTAATTACTTGTTTAATTATTACATTTAACGATGCATGCTGTTTATTAATGTATAAATTTAATTTAAACGTTTATATAGCACTTTATTTTTAATAGGATTACCCACAGAATTAAACGATTATTTTAGTTTATTTTCAAATTTTGATATTGTCAATTATTTTGTATTTTTAAATACAATTAGGTTAATGTCACATCATAACTGGATTAAACTTTGTCTACAGCTACGTAAACGCAATACTTTATTTTTATTAATAGAAGAGGGTGGTGCAGGAATGCGCACTTTTGTTGTTTCAATTTACAGGAATAAATTAAAAGATTTCAGCGAGAATTTTACACGTTATTTATTATCCTACTTTGTATAACTACCAAAAGAAATCAAAATTAACTTGTAACTTAAAGAAATTATTAAAGATAAAGTAAGCAGCCTGAATGCGCACTCTTGTACTAACAATAAAGATAGGAGTGCGCATTACTTACAAAAGTTATATTTATAGTTACCATGACCTGAGTTGGTTGTGCATTTCGCGGGCTACCAGTCTTTGCAAAATTATAACCTAACTGTCTTAAATTTTTAGCAATAATTTATATTTGCTAAGGATTGAGATACAATATTTTTTTTCAATTTTTTACTTATTGCTAGACTAGACGCAGGCATGTCAAGTAGTTCTGTCCCCTTTCGTTTGCTGTTTCCAGCTGCAATCGATTTACCAGCTTCTTCTATTAGACTCGGATCCACATTTTGTCTTTGAATTGTTCTTTGTCTTCTTGACATTCTGAAAAAACAAATTTTTTGAACATATATGAAATATACCTAAGCAAAGTAAACTTAGATAACGATATGCTGTACATGATGCGCGCGCGCTTTAAATATTATATCATATAGGTCAAAATCACTCTTTATTATGTATTTCTTTATAGATTAATGCCAAAATATCGAAACTTTTTAACAGCTAACAACTGAAGACAGCTGAAAACACTGCGCTGTAATAAGTTACTTGCCTTACGTACTCTTATACACCGCGCACTCCTACACCAAACTACCCTATATCTTCGTTTAGAATATCAACTTTTAACTAAGTTTCAAATATTTTTCTTTACATTAATGGAAAATAATAAACACTAAAAAGAAAAAAGATTGAGAAATAAAACGCTTATTTGCCGAAAAAAATATCTTATCAAACTTCCCTCGTATCATAAACCACATTGCTCAAATGTATAGTACTACGCCTAGAAAACGAATAAAATTGGAAGTAAAACAAAGGAAAATTTACTGATTTCCACTATACCTAGAAAACAAAATACTGCTGTATAAGACAATGATTAAGCTCATTTGGACTTATGGAATTGGGCAATGGGGATATGTAGTATAAGCAAATCTAATATCGTATCTATACAGAAGTATTAACTGAAATATTCATTGCGACATTAATTGTCAATGTCCTGTGAGAGAAATATTGCTTCTTCGTATATTTGAAACTAATTTATTATTTTTGAATTTAGGAATATAACTGTTTGCAGGGCAAAATGTTCTGGCCTCACAAGTGAACCCCCAAACCATACAATGAACCAATTTTGCTGTTAATATTACCATTAGATAACCCCATAAGACCTGGTCATAACCCTAGAAGCATATTTGGCGGAAATGAGCCATAGTGACACAAAACGTCTGCAAAGTTATAATTCATCGCCGAAATATCACTCATAGATGGCGGTCACAACACATTTGTATAAAGCTTTGTGTAGGTCTGAGCTTTCTCACTATATGTGGTAATTAATATCATCTAAAAATACGAATTTTTTACCGTCTAAATCGTATTTATGTCATTTAATGGTACTTTTGATATCACAACTTCAGGAAATTTTATAAACATAACCTTATATTCTTTATTTTTGTATTGTCGTAGAGGATGCCATTAAAAGTAAACCTCCATTTAATCGATATAAAAATATTTTTATTTTACATATGATTAATCGAATAAATTTAATAATGACGCTAGAAATTCGCCTCAAAATAATACAAACGTTTTTTATTCTATTTGAATAAATAATGTTATATTATAGACGAAGTACCAATACATAACTCTGTACCTCGTCTTTCTTTATCTAAAAAAATATGTTTAGTACTTTAAAAATCTCACTTCAATTTAAATACCTTGAACATTGAAAAATAAATGTTCATATTATTTAAAAGATGTATCGAACACAAATACCAACGTAGACAACTCAACTAATTCGATTTAGGACACATTTACGCATAATGTACATTTTCTATCGAATGAAGCAATAAACGCAGGATGCGATGCGAAGCATGTCATTTTCTCGAGATTGGACATTCGATCGTTTTTTACGATCACACAAATTCAACTACATAAATTTATATATTTTTTTAGTAAGAATTGCTCCAACTACAAATTTATAATTCTCTTTGATATATTTTTGGTAAACTGCACAATTATCGAAAGTATTTCTGAGAAGTGATATATTTCTCGACTCGTTCCAAAATAAGTACGTTTCTCATAATAATTTGCAATAACTAGTAGACAGTGTATTTGCAAAAATGTAATTTAGAAAAAATTAATTTGCGTTGACAGCTATTAAGAGATGTCATAAATCGCTTTTCAATAATATTTAATTTTTCTTTTTAAATATTTATACTAGTGACCAAAATTATTAAGAAAAGATTAACTCATGTAGACATTGGACAATCTTAGCTTATAATTAGTAGCAGACACATAATAAATTATTTATAATTCTATAAGTGCACTTACTATAAATTTTCGATTACATTAAATTGTTTTCACCAGCGCTACACTTACATGAATTATATATGATTGAAGAATTATAGCCAACGTACTAAGTACGTTAGCATTTATGAAAAACTACTCCCATTCTCTATTTATTCAATAAGGGTTTCCTTGGATAGAAAATTGACTTTTTTCAGTTGCAGACAAATTTCAAATGTGATATTATTTTCACATTTCTGTAGGTTCTGTAGGTTATGACTAGCGAAGTGTTTAGCATGATTGTTGACACAGATGTAAATTTGAATGTATGTATCTAACAGTGCTATTTAGTATTCAACAATAGTGTTAGTTTTATCGATTAAGCACCTGCATGGGTAAAGGTAACATGTTTTAACAAACACCCAAATCAATTTCAAACGTGGTAGTAAAATCCATAAATCATTTCGTTCAAGTATGTTCCTTTGTATCAGGTAAATAATGATCGAGGGTCGCTTGTTTCTACCGAAAAACAGAAGAGCTATTTATTTCCCAGCGTTTGTAGACATTAACGACAAAGAAGTGTTTACTTCTCGTTTGGATTTTTCTCATCACTTTTAAGAATTTTAATTTCGAATTCCTTTCTGAAGTTTGATTTACTGAGCAACGTTATAGCTTCAGAGAGGCTTTTAATTATTTCCGTTTTCTCTAAATTGTTGGAAAAGATCTTTCATTTCTATAATTTGTCAGCTAATTAAATACTTTTATTGCTATTAGATCTAAAGCCCCTATAATTTTATGACAATTCTAACCTCAATAGCAAAAAAAAGATTTAGATAATTTTAATTAGAATTTTATAGATACAGGTAAGCAATATATCTAATAGCCTTTTGGGTAATAAATTGTTAGACTACAAAATTTTATAATTGTTTTTTTAAGCCTTTTAGGTATTTTGTATATATACGTAATAATTCAGAAACAGTGTCTGTAGAGACAAATTCATATTATTGTTTTTGTTAAATATATACCTGGTTTCTGCCAGGTGTTTATAACTCTAAAACTAATAAAAAACTTTAAAAAAGTCTATCTATAATTTTTTTTATTTATGTTTTATCGCGGTTCATAAATATAAATTTTGTTATTACTTCCGGTTTAACCATAAATGGCGTTAACAGTCTTACCTTAATAGAAGGGTATTTTTTTTTCTAAAATTGGACAGGCCTCGTCTATAGCTTTATAAAACTACAGTAGAACCTCAATAAGTCGAAAACCTCTGCAACTCGAAAGAAACCCTTGTTCCCTTCCCTTCAAGTCCTAATACCTTTATATTTCAACATTTGAGCTCTCCATAAGTCGAAATAGTCAGTATTTCCGTAAAAAATATTTCAGTACATATTTTCCCTTTATAACTCCAAAATACATATTTGACTTCTGTATCCCGACATATCAATGTTGGATTTTTACAACCTCTACAACTCAAAAAATTTTCTAACGTTAGCTAAAACACTTTTGTAAACCGATAAAAAAAAATTTCTAAATTAATTATTAATAAAATGGTAACTTGTTACATATTTTTTGAAAGCCCTCTACGGGCTGTATCCAATTATCTAAAAAAATAAATACCCTTCTAGTTAAGAAAAGAAAGTTGACACGGTTTCCGGTTAAACTGCAATTTGAACAAAAATTGCATTTATGGCAGTGAATAGATCGAATAAATTAAAGAAACTTTTACACTTGTACTTTTTTTGATTTTTTTATTATTGTAGGAATTATAAGTTTGTGGCACTTTAAATGAAACACCCGGTATATGTATATAATAATACAAGAATTGCTCGCTTAAATTATTAGATAAGGCGGACACGAGTTCTATGGTGCACTCAACTGATAGTAGAAAAAACACAATGTGTAGTAAAAACAACCACAACGCCCGACCGAATATGAATTTTGGATTTACATAGTAACATTTGATACATATTTATTTATCATTAATATTTGTTACTACAATAGCATTTGATACGATCTTGTAGTAAAAAGAACCCGAATGTATTTTCCGTGTGTGTAACATTACAAACATAAGTAATATTTTAGTACAACCATTAAAATTAGGATGTAGTGGGAATATTTTATAATTAAAAGTTATGTTTTTTATTGAAATATTTTAAATAAAAAATTGACCATTTACACAAGGTTACAGAAACATTGACTATGTATTAATTGGTTTTCTTATGCGATTTCCTTGTCTTAGTGAACTGATAATGTATGAATTAAAATAATATCTACCTGAATAAATGTTTTAAAATTGTTTTGGAACTGCTAGGTCTCTATTGTACTTAAAGTATGAACATAAATAACTACAAAGTGAAGGACTGACGACTAGTAGGTGGCATTTTCAACCTTTTTCTTTTGTTAAATGGTAGACATACATAAGATTATATTGCTTCTGGTTTAGAAATACACCATCATAGTAATTTATAAGTTTTGAGATCGGAGATATAACAACTAGATAAACTATATTTAAATAATTACTGTAGGCCCTTTTTTAAAACATAAAAGAATACCTACAAAATAAAAATTTTTAACATATTTCAATTAATAATTTATTACTTTGTTTTCCAAGAAGTTTATTGGAATCACCCTTGTCACAAAAACAAAAAGTTCAGTCAATTTAGAGTTCTTCAAAAATATATCTATATTTTGCCATTTTCTTTAATGCTTTACCTTTTCATTGCTGAGATCCGTATGTGTTGACAACAAACGATTTTGTCTTAATATGGTAAACATATAACTTAATTAAATAAGAAAATATATTAACTCTTATAGTTTACAATAATCTGATACAGATATAATGATGCATTTATTAAAAAGTAACCATAATTTGAATGTAGAAAGCGTTAATTAACTAAACTACACTTGAATAACTTAAAGCTTGATAAAACAGTATCTACTTCAAAATAGCGTGACTATTAATTTTTTTATAATTATCGTAACCAAAATGAACCATTCTCACCATTATAAAATTATTCATTCATAAAAGATCTATTCATTTGATACATAATTGCGCTTAATAGAACGTAGTAAAGTACATTAATTTATCAACTACGCTTACATAATTCCACATTTTCGCTAACTTCGCTAAAAACTGAGAAAGTTAAGCCATAAAAACAGGTTTCAGCGTAATTTCATTCATAAACTATCACTAAGGTATGTATTTTACATTTTGCATTAAACTGCAAAGTAAAGTAAATCGTGTGACAGAATTTGCAGTGTCAACCAAGACCTGTAGGTATGCAATCTATTGTAATCATATATTTCAAGTATATTTCGATTACTATAAGCAAATAATCTAAAGTGCAGTTTTCTTGAAGTGTTAGTAATTGTATGTGTTATTAGAAGGAATTGCTTTTTATAATTACATATACTCTAAAATAATGCATTTTATTATTCTGGAATTCTAATTAATAACACTGATTTTACTCAGATTTATTTATTTATTTAAAGAAATTCGTTAGTTGGTAGGGGAACCAAATGCACGGTGTTTCACAAAATTTAAAAACGGCTATAATTATTACAAAACAAATACGCTCAAGTCTCGCGTTCTCTCGGTTTTCATTTCTTACTCGTAGAGGTGTTCGAAGGTTAAAATGGACCTGGCAATTAACCTCGCTCATGGAGTTTTCTCGCTTACCCCGTTTTCGATCATCCAAGTTTTTTTATTTTCGTAAAAGCAAGAGAGCTTCTGAGGCCGACAAACACTTAAATAATTTATGGTGATGAATGCTTAAGGGAGCGTTCAAGTATTACGTAACGCAATTTTTGAAAAATTTTGACCCCGGGGCGTAACGTTTTTCAGACTCCCCCTAGCCCTAAACGTTACGTAACAATCAAGTGTTCATTTTCCTGTAATACATAAACGAAAGGGGTTGCCAGCTTGGGAAATTTTAATTCTCTAGCTTTTTATTTAAATAAAAAAAAATGTTGCATAACGCGATGGTTGACCCCCCCCCCCTTATTGCGTTACGTAATACTTGAACGCTCCCTAACAGATTGATTCAATTTGGAAATTTTTTACTTAAAGATATAACCTGTGAGAGAGATTTTAAAGAGGTTAAATGTATCACACACAACAATCAAATATCGTTTAAAATGCCTTGGACTTGCTAAGAAGCTCGATATTTGGGTTCTAAAGGAATAGTAAGAGATTCATTTAACACAACAAATAAGTATTTATGATATGCATTTCAAACACAACGAAATTGAATCTTTTTTAAAACAAATCATCACTAGTGATGAAAAATGCGTTGCCTACGATAACATTAATCGAAAATGATCAGAATACAATAATGATGAACCAGCATAAGCACATCAAAAAAAAATACTTTCAGTTTGGTAGGATTATAAATGTTGTGTATTTTGAGCTGCTTTCAAAGAACCAAACGATCAATCCAAATGTTTACTGTCAACAACTAATGATATTGAAGGAAGCAATTAAAAATAAACGGTCAGATGTGGCAAAACGTAAAGACAGTATGTTCCATCATGACAATATTCGACCTCATACATCTTTAAGAACTCGTCAAAAATTATTGAAATTGATGTCACACTCCGCATATTGCCCTGACCTTGCAGAAAGCTGCAGAAATATGGTAAAAAGTTATTGAACAAAATGGTACATTTATATTTGATTAAATTCTATTTCTTGTTTAAAAAAATTGAGTTTTATTTTAAACTAAAAAGCCGAATTTATTTTCTTGCCAACCCAGTACATCCCTACAGGCGGCAGGCAGTGACTTTTGAGTCAAGACATGCTACCAAAACCAAACCTTTTATTTTTTATAACAAGAAGTTATGCGTAGACGAGCAGTACACTAAAAATAGAGTTTAAATTATATAGATAAAAGCTTAATTTAATAAAAGTAAAAAACAAACTTACCCCAGAAAATAATTACTTTCAAATAAAATAATTAACCAGGCAGCTCTTTGATACCTAAATACTTTAGAGTCGTAGCGTGTGAAAATATCAACAGTCAACACCTTCAACTCCTAGAAACAAAGTACGAGACCCCATCCACTATACAAGTTTTTCAATTTGACTTAGACCAATCCACATGCGCATAGTCAGCAGATTTTAAAATCAGATGGCATCGCCTGAATCTCGGTAATCGGATTTTGCCGCTCGATGGAGTATCAAAATATATGCTAATTTTTGTAACATTCAAAAGATAGTTTATATTATAATCGTAACAAAAAAAATCAATCAAATCGAAATGAAGTGATATAAAATTTAAATATGTCACATTATGGAAACACTTTTGTCGTTTTCAAATATTAGGGATGTGTTACATCTTCAACATACCTAGACCGCACGCCACTGATTCATACATACATGATTTATTTCTGTGGTGTATTTTTACCCAAAAGAGGTTGACTATCTCTAAACTTATTCTATATGATAATTTAGGACCAGGGGAATACAAAATAAATGTTTTTTTTTAGATTAAAAATAGTAACCACTAAGTTTACATCAACAAAAAAAAATAAACTTAAATTTAAATGATATGGGTTCTTATTATGTATGTTAATGTATTTAGTTTATATGTAAACTTTTTATTATGATATACCTACCTATAGTTATACAAATTACCTATAACAGCGATTCGTTTCCATACTCTTCTATGTGTTAAAATAAGCTTTTAGTAGTCGTACTATAATTACAAGGCTTCAAGAGTGCAGTGGAGGCGTTCTTATGTTGCAGTAAATCCAGTAAACTGCTAGTTGCTGTACAGTTTGTTTACATGAGGTAGTGAACCATATGTAACAAACTGATGTAGTAGTCTTACTTAGAACTACAATGAAGGGTAACCAAAATATAAAACCGTTAGAACAATTTATGTTTCCCTTAACATTATATATGTTTTCTTATTATTTAGTTGCTGTTTTGTTTTTCAACAAACGCTAAGTCAGCGAACTCGGTTTTTTTGCATTAATGTGCGGCTTCTGTTAATATTTATTACGGAAACACGTGCTCCATAAAAAGTAGGCTGTTCATATATTTCTTTAACAGATAAGCAAAAAATGCCGTATATTTTCGGTTAGCTCGATTAGAATCCCTTAGAAAGCGTATCCTGGTTTTACTTCCCTTTTTATGGCGACCCTTGACATTTGCACTTTTTCTTTTACTGCTAAATCTGCTTACATGTTAGTAATGTTGGTAATATTTTAATTAGAAAGCAATTCATCAAAATAAATTTATCGGGTTTATTTGTTTAATGATACGAGAGAACTGGTAAAATAGTATTATTTAATTAAAAATAGGTATAATTCTAAAAATGCACATTAAAGTCCCAATCGGCGCATCAAATCTTTATTTCTTACTACTCTCGAAAGATTTTATTTGTTAGGTCTTAGTGTGCGGTCTAGGCGTAATGGACTTGGAGTGTCATGTGAAATAGTTGTCGATATATTTCATTTGGACCTTTCTCTAACATTATTTCTGTGGTGTCAATTCTGACTAATGGTTAACACCGTCGCGGAGCCACTATTATTAAGTGGAAAAGAAAATCTATTAGACAACTGTCACTAACCTAAATGAACTACAGTCGCTTTTATTTTTATTTATATCACAATTACTTTTTTCTAAGTTCCGAATTTAACTTCCTTTAAACATTCATTATAGTTCCACTATGCGGTTGAAAATGTTTTGTTGGAAAACTAAGTTTTTTTGTTAAATTACGCTACAATGATAAATTCATTTTCTTAAGCATTAGTTTATTTAATGGTTCACTGTTCTTCCACCTCTAATGCCTTTTTTTTTATAATCCCACTTTCGCATTTCTTGCAGATAGATCTACTTAGGTAGATAGAGTCTGTTTTTTTCGATAAAAATGCTTAGTAGGTATATCCGGCTGTATGAGGTGAACGAATACAAAAATGTTACATTTTTTCAATTACTGTTTAAATAATTAGAAAAAATAATAGAATATAATTAAATTACAGTTATCGGTTGTTCAAATACAATTAATTTAGTTATATACCTAAAAAATATAATTGTATATTAATCATTATTATTCTTGGTATTCATTTGTAGGTTGCCTATATTTCATAAAAAATATAAAATCAGTTTACATATTTATACCTACTAATATAATCTGTTTTTGTTCTTCTTGTTTATTGTTTTATTAATATTTTTGAATAGCTTTAGTTAAAAACAAATTTTATAATTTAAAATACTATATATGTGTGTAACATAGAGATTCGGAGAATTAATGAAAAACATATTTGAAAAACAAATAATTATTAGTAGACTACAGGTATAATGATGTACAATAATAATGTTTAGGTGTATTTATTTTAATTAATGATCATTAGTACAAAAAAAAATATTTAAAATTTCGAATCGCAAAACCTAGTACATATAGGATTAAAAGTACTAATGATATCTTGTACACCCTACTTTTTGAAGCACATCTACATACAATGTGTTGAAGTAATCTTTCGACAAACATATACCTACTCATATTTTCGGCAAATAAATATTAAATTTAAACAAATACATATTTCGATTGCTTAACAGCTGCTATAACACTTTAGTGATTTCTCTTATTAGATTTCATATTAGAAACAATTATAGTAAAACGACCGATAAGAGATTGAAAAATTAAAATTAATATAGTAAATATATTTAACATTTTTATTTTTCGTACTTTCGTAGGTATATTTACTTTATTTTCTATATATGATTTACCTAACACTATATTTTTAATTGTATTTTGATTTTTTAATATCATTAATATTTGATATCAAAAGTGTAATTTATATAATATGAATCTAACAAAGACCAGCAAATAAATGTAGCTTCAATCCGGTTTTTTAAAATCAACAACTAAAAAACATTGTATGAATACAAAAAACAAATACACAAAAAATAAGAAAAATACGAGTATACGTATTTCACATATTTAATAATACAGCTTAATTTTTGTTCACAGTATTAATTAACATTTCACGATGAATACTAGAAGGGTCTCTTCAGTGGGAGCTACCGAGAGCAATATTAGGGATAGCAATCGTAATCACTGCCAAGGGCGAACATAGTTGCCAAAATGTTACTATTTTTAATCAATATAGTTATTTATGATTGTTAAATTAAAGACTGAATTACTATGTTATTTGTTATTAAAAATTTCAATTGTAATTTGTTTCTAAAAATAATTAATGGTTTTTATTCATAAAATCTACAATATTGCACTTGTTGGACGGTGCATATAATCTTCATAGGTTAATCTTTGATTACCTATTGAGTCGTGTTTAAATGGCTTTGTTTTTCCCCTCATCTAATATCAAGTAAATTGTTTTCTATTCGATTAGACGTAGGCTCAGATGCGCTATGAAATCAACATCCGCTTGATAAGAGTACTTCAAAGTTAAGACTGTAATGGATGAAGGGGGATTTGTGAAATTTATAGTTATTTACCTTTGGAGGTGAAGTGGAAAATTCAAGAAAATAACCGAGACAGCCGTTTTTTAAATTTCTGTTGGGAAGTTCGATAAAGTAATCACGGAATTTCGAACAAGAAAAATAATGAGAACCAAAAATGTTTAATATTTCAAACTTTAAATATAAATACTTTCTCGCCTCCTATTAAACTTATATAAAAGTAAAACCGGAGCCTTTTCAGGTAACAATAGGCAATTTAAGAACTTTGATTACTTTACTAACTCATTTTTTGCTTCTATACTTTCTCGTACAGCGTTGATACATGGATTCGTTATTAGTTCAGAATAGTTCAATTTAAGCTGAAGATTCCTAAACCATTTTAGTAACAAAGGAAGTTAAACAGTTTCTAATCTTACGTTATTTTAAAATAAACGGACTCCGTGTTTCGTTGGAGAAACACAGTTAGATAAGGCCTAATTTATTTTATCGTCCAAATTAAATCCGTCAGTTTTCGTCGAGCCAACTTTTAGTTTCTTTAACGTAGACCTCCCTTTCTAATTAGGCAATAGAATTGCTTTTTTAATAGCAGTCATTTTAAAAATGGTCTCCCCGTTTTTAAAGTCGCGCACTGTCGCTCATGAACGAAGAAAGTATATAATACCTAAATTAACTAATTTTTCTTCAAAGTAATTTAAGAAGATTGCATTTGGTTGTATAAATATATATAGGTATACAATTATAATGTAGTTTTAGAAAACATGAACACGTAATTATACAAACTAATCATAACATAACAAAACAAGTTCAAGTTAATTCAGATTAACAACATTTGTGTCATTTCTAATAATTTTTAGATTTATAAATTAGAAATTCGTGAATATATACGTTTTATATCATATTACTAAGTAAATAAATCGTGTCAATACTAAAAAAATATATATAGGGGTAAACAGCCTTTTTAGCAATTGAAGAATTAAAATATTAAATTTCATACTTATATAAAATGTATTTATAATTTTTTATTGTGCTAGTAGGTGTAAAAAACTATATTTTTCAATATAAATAAAAATTCGAATAAAAAATTTAACCTTTTATATAAAATAAAAATAAAAATATGTGGTTTATTAAAAAACATAGTTATTAGCCATATAAATATAGTAATTGGCCAGTGAATTTACAGTGATTGGCCATAATTTTCTAATTAAGATAAGATATAGTAAATTAGCAAAAAAAACAAACCATTTAAAAAAAAATTAATATGATTTTAATAATTAACTTTATGATATTTAAGAAGGCATATCGTTGCTGCGAAGTCAAAACCTCGTATCTCAAAATTCGAAACTTTTTAGGAAATATAGATTTATTATTATAGGGGTAAACAGTACAGTGATTGACCCTTTTAGAAACTTAACAATTAATTTATTAGAAAAAAGAAAACATTATTTCTCACATACTAAAGATAAGATAATTATAAAGAACGAAAGCGGGTTTGACCTAAAACTGCCTATTTTTCGGAAAAATTTGTGACCCCACTCATTTTATTAACTCTTTGGGGGTAGGTGGGTACGAAACTGTCCCACCTTTTTGATGTTTGAAGATGCACGGTGTGACAATTTCCATACTACCTCAAAGAGTTCAAATTACGTAGCTAATGTACATTATGTGCATTATGCAGCACCAAAAAAAAAAAAAGAAGTAGGGGGAAAGTGGCATGAAACAGCCAGTTTTAAAGAAAGGGATAAATAATATAGGACATAAATAAATCAATTTTTTTTTAAATCTGTAATTGTTCATGCATTTGTGTACGTAATGTCATAAAACATTTTTCAAAATTAACGATATTTTTCGACTTCTAATCATTTATAAAAAAAATAAAATTTGGCTTTTTCATAACCTATAGGTATTGAAACAGCCAACCCAAGTTTTAAAAAAGCCATGTTCTTATTACAAGATTAAAACTGCACATAACGAAGATATTATTTAATAATAATCTTAAGCTATAATTTTAGATCTTATATAATTATAAAACGTTTTAAATAACGCAAACTCTTGATAAAATATTGACTTACATAAATCTAAGAAACTGTCAAAAAATTTGACGTTTGAGATCAATCATTGCAAAAACTTAAAAACGTTTTTAGCAAAAATAATGCAATTTCCCTTTTACGCCAGAGGATTTATATGCCCAACCATTACAATTTTTCATCGGTACCACTCTTGATTGCTGTTACTACAATTAATATTGCATTTTATGCAATTAAAAGGTGGCTTTTTCATTACACTGCAGTCCGGCTATTTCAAAACATATTCGCTCAAGAAACAAAATCTTGAAAATTACTATAAAATCAAAGATTAGTCTACAAAATATATACGTTATTAGAAGGCCTAATATATCTATAAAATTATAGTGTAATCATATTATTATTAGTTTTGTACGTATAGGCGTTAGAAAACAAATAAACTGAACTCAAAACCTTACTTTTTGACGACAAAATCTTAAATACGTCGTATCGGCGCCGTTTATTGACGGTGAACGGTCAAATTTTTGTGGGGGATATCTGGCTAGTGTTGCTATCTTAAAATAATAATACATAAACGATTCGTATGAAAACTACCGCGTAATTGATAATGGCTTTTTCAAAACTTGGCTGTTTCATGCCACTTTCCCCCTACGCACATCATGGTTCTGTATTGTGGGTAAAGTGCCACTTTGCCTCGGAAAAAATAAGTGTTTTAACAAATTTAATTTATTCAATTATAGTCCCGTCAAAATAGACATTTCAAATAACAAAAATTCTGACAGAGCTAAATTTTGGTTGAGACCTTGGGTACACCATTAGAAATAAAGTGTCAAAAGACCCCATCAATCCCATGTGTGCTAAAAAAGTTATTTGGGGTCAAAGGTCAAAATTTGAGGTTTCTTGGATTACTTGGAGTAGTTCAGACAAAAATTATAGATCTTAAAAGTATCTACAAAAATGGTCTTTATACTTTTTTTTTAAGAATCACCATTCGTTAGATATCGCGATTCTACACTGAAGGAAAAAATTAAAGGGTCAAGAAAATTTTTTAAATCTTTTGGTGATTTCCAACAGGCTATATTTGAGTGAAAAATGGTTGTATCTAAAATTTAAAACAGGATTTTAAAGCTCCAAGATTCTAGTTTTCAGATCTTTTAGTCAAAATTTTTTAGGGGCTACCGTTATCACGCAATCTTAAGCAATACAGCTTGTCAAAAATCACCTAGACTTAGGAAATTTTCTTGACTCTTAAATTTTTTCCTTTAGTGTAGAATCGTGATATCTGACGAATGGTAATTTTCAGAAAAAAAATATAACGACCATTTTTGTAGATAATTTTAAGATCTATAATTTTTGTTTGAACTACTTATTTAATAAAACTTACTGTTTTCGAAAAAATCTATAAAACCTCAAATTTTGACCTTTGACCGCGCATAACTTCTTTAACACACATGGGATCGATGGGGATTTTTGACACTTTATTCCTAATGCTGTGCCCAAGGTGTCAATCAAAATTTAGCTTTGTCGGAATTTTTGTTATTTGATCACTATTTATTATGTCTAATTTGATCGGACTAATTAGTTGCATGGTGGGATTATTAATGTCCCACCTTGTAAGTATGTATTACTTTTGAAAGTTAATAATTTTTTAGTCATTTCATGTAAAAACTATAGGATTAAAGTAAAATAAACTTGTTTTACCTTAAAAAAAAAACCAAAATTTTTTTTTCTGTGCTACTCGGGTTTTTTTTGTGGACAAAATCATGTGCTTCAAAGGGTTAAGAAGATCATGCTGATCATTTCTGTCAAAAAAAAAGTTAAAAAAAGTATTGGGAACATGGAGTTTTTCGCCTTCAAAAATTGAGCTGCGTCCAAACGCTTGAAAAGTTTTTTAAGTGACTTTTTATGCAAATAAATATATAGGTATAGAATAATTTTTTTTAATCCTTATCCTATTTCTTCAAAAAATATTTTATTATTTGTTTTGGTTTCGTTTATAATATAATTTTATTAGGGTTGAGAACCCAAAAGTTAGATTATTAGGCTAATTTTCAAACGCGTTTTTAACAATGTTCCCATTATCCGATAAGAAAAATTATTTCACTACTCCACTTGATTTTTGATGCCCTTTCATAAAAACTTAGTCATTCATTTTTCCATTAATAGGGGCAGTTTTCAGGTCAAACCGGCTTTCATTCTTTGTATAAGTACTTATTTAAAGAAAAACAATTTAAATATGAATTTAATAATTACCTTTACGATATTTAAGAAAGCATATCGTCGCTGCGAAGTCAAAAACTCGTATCTCAAAATTCTAAACTTTTTAGGAAACAAAAAAAAACTATAATAATTTTCTATTATAATTTTGATTTAAGTTACAGTGATGCTGGAAATAATCTAAAAATAAATAAATTAATGCAAGTGAAATAGGTTTTTAACTTTTAATTATGTAAATGAAATATTTTACTAATAATAAAAATAGAATTCATATTTTAACCAAAACAAAACTTCTTGTGCTCTTACCTGTTATTTAAAATATACTGCCAATAACTGTCACATAGACACTCGAACCATAGAATAGTAATTGGCCGCATGGCTAATCACTGTCGATACCATTTTTCGCGCGATATTTATCGGCCTTTAATTTTTTTTGTAATCTGTGCTTTATTTTAGTTTAAATATTTTTTTTCAAAGAATTTAGACCTTTATTGATTTATAATTCTTAAAAATTTCTACCAAAAGCTTTTTTTAAGCATAAAAAAATCTAAGAATGGTAAGGTCTCCGCTTGTAGATTTTTGTGTAAAATAGAGTAAAGTTGTAAGAATCTAGGCCTGGTCATTTTAATGATTGAATATACTCACAAAACAGGAAATTATAAAAAAATGACTAGTTATATCCCGTACAGAGAGGAATAAAGAATTTTCTGGTATTGATGAAAAATTATCTGGCTAAAATATAGACTTATAATTATATAATTTTTTAAATATGGCCAATCATTGTCGACTGGCCGACAACTGTACTGTTTACCCCTAGGTAATGAAAAAAATATAGAAAATTTTACTAATAATGTTGAATTAAGGATGTTTGGGATGCATATCAAACCCCGTCAAGATAAATAAAAATTTAATAAAATGCGTTCCAAACATCCTTAATTCAACATTAGAATTATTCGGGGTAAGAGAACGTATTGGGTAATATATCGCAGTGGGTAAATCTCCACGGGGCGAAAGGAATCAGGGGAGCTTTTCTGATAAAATCATTGCCGTATAAGCGGTCATCTCGAAATCACGTGACATTTTGCTATGCACCGTTAGTGTAACAAAATACAGGTAAACGTCGTTTTACGCCGGTTCGATTCACGCCGATTCACAATAACGCCGGTTGGTGCCGTTAGGGGATTCTCCGGTTCGTTCTGTTCGGCCGTAGGATTCCCCGGTTTGGCCGACATCAAAAAACAGTAGGCGCTGTGATTCTAACAGCAAACACACTTTTACAGGTTGCTTTATTCTATTACCGTGTATGCGAGCAGCCTATTAGGTGTGTCAAATTGTTTCAGAGTTAGTTTTCGTTTTGTTTATTTTACGCCGATTTTTTTACGCCGGTGTCTCTCGGAACGGAACCCCAGCGTAAAACGACATTTACCTGTACGACAAAAGATTTAAGGGTAATTCTCATTTTTTATTTGAAAAATATGTAATAAAATGAAACCGTCTTTCTAATAAAAGTGACGATGGATCTTAATAGTTTTGGTCTTTTTCTTCAAGGGAAAAATATTCACCGAGCTTGCAGCCCCCAATTTAGACAATTATAGAGGTTTGAAAAAATGTCCTCTATGGTAGTGACCTCATATTTGTTGATGTGATATTTCTTACATTAATGTAATCCATGGGGATGACATGCTACAAGGAGGTGACACTTTTTGGAAAAAATTTTACCATCAACTTTATTTACCTCTATTAACTTCACATTCATAATAATAAAAAAAGTCACTTTCATGGACGATAAAAATTTGGAAATAAATTGTACCATCATCTTTATTTACCTCAATTAACTTAACATTCATAACAATAAAAAAAAATAACACAAATCAACTTCCATGTGTAAATTTTTATCCACAGATCCACGGAAGTGACGTCCATGGATGTGACTTTTTTCATTAAAATGTTAAAAACATAATATCTAAATTAAGAATGAACATACAAATTTAGCAGAGTGTATTTGATTCATAAACACAATTAACCCACAACACCAAAGTTCATAATTAAAGTGTACCTACCTTTGACGATCTACGCAGTTGTGACCACTTATGCGTAACGAGTTTTGAGATTAAAAATTTAAATATGATTTTCACGTGATGGTTGCCACACCGGTAGGAAATGACAACTGAGGCACAATGACAAATTATTACTTTGTTTCTGCCAAGAAGCCTTTGGTTATACGCTCAATATTTTTACAAAAAAAGAGTAGTGTGACACACATCCACGGAAGGGACAAATAAATTGATCACAAACTTAAATATGAAAAAATGCTGAATATGTATAACTATATAGACATTATGTTTTATTCTTAAGTAGTAAATTTATTGTAGTTAATATTGGTATAGTTTTTGACGTATTTATTATAAGAAAAAATAGCAATTATAATTTTTTTTCTTACAAATTCAGAATGATCACACCCACGGAAGGAACATATTTGACACTTTGACACTTAATAAAAAAATAATTATGCAGTTAATTTACATAAATGTTTTCTAAATCTACAATGTTTTATCTATACTTTATTAACACAAATCACTATCCCGGTATTTAAGTACTACAGCTTAGAAAAATGATAGTCAGACTTCTATTTTTCAAAGATGAGAATTACCTTTAAATTAACAGTGTATTATTACAGTTTAAAAGTCGTAGGGCACACTTCCACTTTAAACTACAAGTTCAAAGTTAACCAAATTTGGATAATAGGTTACCATTGATGAATGGTTTATTTTGGCACAATTTTAAAAAAATCGTAGCTTAGGTATTCAAATTATTTGGAAATAACTGATATTTGTCAAATGTAAAGTCACAAAACGGCAAGTTCAAAATTAATGCAATTTGGGCAGGTTGTTGACATTGTAATAAAACCCAAAATTTAAAGATTTAAAAAAAATCGTAACTGTGGTTTAAAAAATATTCAAAAATATAATTTTTGACGTTTCTCCTGGTTTAAAATAAATTTAATTCACATAATATTTATAGCCGAATAATTTGTGTAGTTTTGTGAATTATTTAAATAAATTACAATTAATTACAAACCATTCAACACTAAGAAATACACATATAAAATAGTTAAAATGCGTTAATAATATTTTTATCGGATATGCTGCCTCTAGTGAGCATAACGCCGCTCGTCCATAGGAAGCGTAGTCGCGCGACTAGCTAGTAGCGCGTATACGCCCGTACAGTCAGCCTAAGAAGTAATCAAGACCCTAGAAACAGACCTACAGTAAACATCTTTAGTTCTAGGTACTAAAATTACAAAAATCAATCTTAATAGTTTTTTAACCGTGCAGCGCCAGATTTTTTCTCTTGGAATAGTACTTTTACTGTAGGTCTATTTCTACGGTGTAGATTACTTCTTAAGCTGACTGTACATTAGCGATCGTACGACTGAGCGACTAGCATCGTTCACTGCAGGCGACTTGACACTGCTTAGTTTGCGATCGTCGAGGATGTATCTCTGCGCTTGAGAGCTCCCCAGCCTAAAAAAAAAACGTTTATGTTGGGTGAATGATATCATTTCTCTTCATATCATATTCCATAACGGGAATTTCTTACTGATATGACTAATCAATCTTTCGTTCAAAATCTCCATTTTGAAAAAACAACATCATAGCACACAGGCGACTAATACCATTCTAGCAGGATCGGTCGCCAGTCGCGTGTAGTCGCCTGTATCCGTTCACTCGTAGCTTGCAGTGGACGCTGTTCACTGACATTGCGTCTATTGAGATTAGTCGCTTGTATACGGATGTATACGCGCTACCACCTAGTCGCGCAACTTCGCTTCCAATGGACGAGCGGCCTTCAACATTAAATTAATTGTTGCGAACCTTTTTGATGTTTATTTACATGTTGCTAACGTATACATGACGTTACCAATACTTGCACGTGTGATATCTATAAATATGTTTATCGAATGTTGTCTACAAAAAATTGAAGTTAGAAAATATAAATAAGAACTATTGCTTTCAGAAAATGAACTACGTTAAATATTTTTATGTTTCGATCGTTTTCTGAGAACTTATAAACCCATACGAATTTTTTCTGTTAGTTACATCACATTAATCGTAGAGAGGCTCTAATTAAATATAATGTTATTATTGTATTTTTTTTGTCAGTTAAATTAGGTGAGTAGTTCCAAGCACACATTTGTGATCGGGATTCATATATTGATATACAAGACAACTAAGAAATAAAAAATAAAATGTAGGGAAATAAATAATCCTTATTTATAAATTTTTAATATCTACCTACATATTATTTTGGGCGACGATAAGTTTAAAATGTTTTTACGACAAAATAAATCAAAACACAATAGCGTTTTAGTTAATACAATAACTTGCGAATAATAGAAAAATATATACCTACGTACCTATCTATTAAACGCTCTGGGTGTTATATAAGGTGGGTGGGTCATGGAAGGCCATACTCCTTTGAAGGCCAATTATTAAAACGTCGTAGTTATTGCAATGTGACAACAAATTTCTTCTACTCACATTAACACCCATCGAACTCAAAGATACAGACGCGGCGGCGTATAATTTAATTATAAAAGTTATTGACAACTTATTTGATATCAATTTAATACTCATTAGTATTATTTTTAAAACATTTCCACAAATTCAATCTTAGTTATACGATTGTGTTCAAGTAATGTTTGTTGAGTATTTTATAAGTGAATATATTATGGTAAACATTAAATGTTTCGTTTTAATGGAACACGTTTTTATGTTGTTTAAGTATAAGCCGATATTTTGATTGTCACAACGTTAGTTTTAAGTTAAACGACTGATTTATAATATTGGCCTTGTATGGAGCTTTGTTTTTAGTAAGGCCGTTTAGAATAATTTAATAAATCTGAAGTTTAATAAATAGTATTTAAGTCTTCAGTAATTTAGAGATAAATAGCGTTTTACAAAAATTATAAGGGAGTGTACCCGGTTATGAGACGGGTTTTGTTTATGAGCCAAAATTTTTTATTGGTTAAATAAAGTCGGGTGTTCTATTCATTGTTGGAAAGGTAATGAAAATACACAACTTTTATCCGCAGAAAGTTTTGTGATTCCATTAACATGCAAAATTTTATGAACAATTTTCTAAGTGACAGTTTTTTGACAAGTAAAAAATTTGTATCTAGGTATGAAACACCTACAAAAATACATTAAAAATTGTAAAATATAAAGTAAAAACCTCATATCTATTTCAAAATTATAATTTTTTATGCTTTCCATAATTTTTATTTATCACTTTCCTCTTCATAATCGTCGCAATGTTTGCATGTGTAGATGCTTGCACACGTGTTTGCGCACTTCAAAAGAACTGGCCGCTTGCAAATATTGCATTTGATGTTGTTAACAGCGTTCAATATGTTCGGCAACAACTTTATACTAATGATATTTTTGCTTTGGAACCTTTGGGTGGTGGTAATATGCTCTGTCTCATACCCGCACAATGACATTTTGAAAATTAAAAAAAAAAAATTGTTTTCCAACCACATATTGGCCTAATCCAATATTGTATCGTAAAATATAAGAAAAACACTAAATGCTATACATTACAATTTCCTTGATTGATTTACATGAAAAAAATAACATTTTCCAAAAAATCAAAAACGTTTTTAACTTGCATTTTTACATACGATGTTTGCAGCTGATATAAGCAATGCGTCGATTCATTTCAGTGTTAGTACAAAAACTGACTGATGACTAAAGAAGTACTTGACCGTAATCAGATCGGCCATATTGACATTGCATAATGAAAATAATTGACTGTCTCATATCTGGAGCCTGTCTCATACCCGGGAACACTCCCCTACTGATTATAAATTAGTTATAATAACTAAGAATAACATGGAAATAAATAATTAGAAAAGCAATTTTTGAACATTAAAAAAAATTGCTAATGTTATTAAATATTGTATATTTTTTCCTATTTATTAGTAGTTGAATTATTTATAGATGAAGTTTAGAACTACTTGCCACAAATAGGATGCAACACGATTCGTGTACAACAGTTTTCAGATTGTTGACTAAATATTCCTTGAAAGCTATTGTAAGAACGCGACCGTCCTCCATCTTCGGATACTCCTTATCGATTATTGGTTAACTTTATCTGAACAATGCCATTTAATCATCAAACTTTGTACCTATGTTCCAAAGTAACCACAACGTACTATACATAAACTAGCACTTATACTTTTTGAATGGTGTTATTGATTACTGAACCAACGTAAAAGTAGGGATCTTCC
Organism: Sinopyrophorus schimmeli; assembly: GCA_036325965.1. Classification (NCBI taxonomy): domain Eukaryota; kingdom Metazoa; phylum Arthropoda; class Insecta; order Coleoptera; family Elateridae; genus Sinopyrophorus; species Sinopyrophorus schimmeli. The sequence continues at coordinate 10,099,877 of JARFIZ010000314.1, read as the reverse complement.
CAATATAAATAAAAAAACTATGATAAACGCCTTGTATCTAAACTCTTGCAACCTTTTATTATTATTTGAATTAAACCAATGTAACTATTTCAATTCCAAATTAATATTAATGACGTATTTGTTACTAAATTAATTTACGAATGTAAATAGAAATACCTACATATATTTAATTATATTGTATTTACTGTTTGTCCAATGTAGAATAACAAAAAAAATTAAATCAATGTGATCAATATGATAATGGTATAGATTACTTAACGGAAAAAATAAAATTATTTTTTTTTTATTAATTGAAGTAGGGGGAAAGTGGCATGAAACAGCCAGTTTTAAAAAAAGGGATAAATAATATAGAAGGACATAAATAAATCAATTTTTTTTTAAAATCTGTAATTGTTTATGCATTTATGTACGTAATGTCATAAAACATTTTTCAAAATTAACGATATTTTTCGACTTCTAATCATTTATAAAAAAAATAAAATTTGGCTTTTTCATAACCTATAGGTATTGAAAGAGCCAACCCAAGTTTTGAAAAAGCCATGTTCTTATTACAAGATTAAAACTGCACATTAACGAAGATATTATTTAATAATAATCTTAAGCTATAATTTTAGATCTTATATAATTATAAAACGTTTTAAATAACGCAAACTCTCGATAAAATATTTACTTACATAAATCTAAGAAACTGTCAAAAAATTTGACGTTTGAGATCAATCATTGCAAAACTCAAAACGTTTTTAGAAAAAATAATGCAATTTCCTTTTACGCCACAGGATTTATTTGCCCAACCATTACAATTTTGCATCGGTACCACTCTTGACTGCTGTTACTACAATTATTATTGCATTTTATGCAATTAAAAGGTGGCTTTTTCATTACACTGCAGTCCGGCTATTTCAAAACATATTCTCTCAAGAAACAAAATCTCGAAAATTACTATGAAATCAAAGATTAGTCTACAAAATATAGACGTTATTAGAAGGCCTAATATATCTATAAAATTATAGTGTAATCATATTATTATTAGTTTTGTACGTATAGGCGTTAGAAAACAAATAAACTGAACTCAAAACCTTACTTTTTGACGACAAAATCTTCAATACGTCGTATCGGCGCCGTTTATTGACGGTGAACGGTCAAATTTTGTGGGATATCTGGCTAGTGTTGCTATCTTAAAATAATAATACATGAACGATTCGTATGAAAACTACCGCGTAATTGATAATGGCTTTTTCAAAACTTGGCTGTTTCATGCCACTTTCCCCCTACTTAGGTACTATAAATATTTGTAAATGCGTTTCACTGATTTGTAATACAACTAAATAAGAGTAAAAAAATTAGTAAATATGTATTAAATTTTGCTACATTTCTAATATTTTGTTTTATAATTTTTTTTATAGGTATATTATAAATTTTGGTCAGATACATACATATTTTGATTGTTCTATAAAATGAGTTCTTTTTTTACATCGTTATCCATTATTAATAATTTTTTGATAAACATGTACTCACAGAGATATAGGTAGGTATAGGGAAGAGACAGGTAATACCGTACTGAGTTTTTTCCTTAAAAAAAGAAATAAAATAATTGTCTATTTTACTCACACGTATGGTTTATGCTTCGGTCGGTTTGATAAAGCAAGAAGCTGCCTGTGGGCAATTTTATGTAAGGAGGAGAGAATGTCGTTTGTTTTGAGCTCGTACGTTATAAAATTTGCGGTCACAAAATTCATCATAAGTATTTTGTTTTAAACTTATAAAGTTTAGTGATTATTTGTTTTTTCTTTCGTTCAGTAGTTGCTAACCAAAAGATCTCTGTTTTAAATGACTAGATTTTTTTATTCGTCTTTTAGTCAGAGAGGCACTTTCTCCTAATTACCGCATACTTAAAAACGGCATTTACCGTGTAAGTTTTGGCTATGCTTTTACACTACAAGGAATTAATAAACTTACAAGAAAAGAGTTGGTGTTGGTTCTAAAGAGTTAAAAAGTTCTCATTGCAGATGTCGGATTTTTTTAAAGAGTAATAATGAATTGTTTATTTGAATTAATTAAAGTGTGAATTAATTTTATGATAAATACTAGAATAAGACCATGACACGGTACCGACATTTGAGTATAACAATCCACGTTTTCGTTTATTATGAGTGTTGATTCATTACTTTATATAAAGAAATTGATGAAATAGGTTAGGTTCTTACGCTCTTGTACTATTATAAACATTTTATTAATTGATTGATTACACAGCCACACAAAAAAAACGAAAAAACCAAGCAGTGAAACACTGTTTTCCTGTAACCTTGTAACCTTATAACTCCACGACCTCATAATTTTGTAACCCCATAACTCAATAACCACATAACTTCAGCAATTAAATACTAATTTTTTTTTATTTAAGCTGTAAACTAAAAAACCAATTAGACAAACCCTATAATCCCTTTACCCCGTATCCCTATAACCCAATAACGAATAACCAAATGGAAATTGAATGACTAGAGTAAACAAACTTGAAACTAAACGATTAGAATGGACGATCGGTAAAATCAGATTCTTAAATCAAGTGTCAGGTTCTTTTTTCGTACTATACCAGGTTTTTTTCTAATTAAATAATCTATGCAACGATTTACGCTTTGTATCTTCTTTTGGTGTATCTCGCTTTAGCCTCCAACAGAAATCTGCCATCATATTTTTTAGTTTACAGCTTAAATAAAAAAATTTCAGTGTTTAATTGCTGAAATTATTGTGGTTATTGAGTTATGGGGTTACAAAATTATGGGGTCGTGGGGTTATAGAGTTACAAGGTTACGGGAAAACGGTGTTTCACTGCTTTGTTTTTTCGTTTAGAACTTGAGTTAAGATATTTTAGTTGGTGTTTAATACGTAAGATTACAAATGTTTTAAGGTTGTTTAGTTGTGAGGTTATGGGAATATGAGGTTATGGAGTAATAAGATAAAGGGTTTATGTGATGATAACCGGTTGGTTACTTTACAGCTTGAATAACAACGTTAAAATATTAAATTGCCTTAAAATAGGTTTTTTTAGGTTATGTCGGAACTCAGACGTGCAGGAGTATTTTTGACCTCGGATTCGGATTCAGCGACCCCAAATACATATAGAATTTATGGTCTGACCTTCTGACCCAATCATGACTTTTTTTTGTGTGGCTGTGTTATTATTTATTAGTAATAGCAAACAATGGTTGACATAAAAATCACAGTTATAACGGAAGCAACCATATAGTAATACAATTTTATTATTTAAAATTTACTTTTATACGACTATAAACAAATATTTAATTGGTTTTAATAACGCAAATCCTATCTTTACCTTATAAAACTAGAATATCCTAGATTTACTTTTCACACTTCAATTTTTGTTGACAACAAATTATTACCAGAAATTAAGCAACGAAGATAATACTGTATCGAATTCACTGGGATTCGAACGAGGTTTACGAATATTAATAGTCGGGCAATTATTTTAATAACAATTACAATTTATTTAACAAAAGAATTAACAAATTTGCTTATATCAATAACTTAAATAGTATTACATTTACTTAATAATTATTTAATTTACTAACTAATTTACTTACAGTTTTAATGCACTAAACTAATTGATTCACACTTGTATTTATTAACAATGTATATTTATTTATAAATTTATCTAAACACGCGCGTCAGAGATTATATTGAGTTTCACCGAGAACCAGCTGAATAGAACATTGAACTGAACGCACGAAACTTAGTCTTAGACTGCTTATTACGGGTGTCGGCTACGCTTTTAGGTGTGTCTGGGTATTAGTTATCAGAGCTTCTAGAAAAGTGTAGATTGTTCTTATCCAGCATTCAAGATAATGTAAGATAGATGTTTTTCAAAAGAGTGTTTAAATTAATGTATCGCGTTTGATTACATTAATCTCTCGTGTTCGATTAAATTAAACTATCGCGTACGCTACAATACAATAAAATATTTACGCATTATACAAAGTATAATTTAAAAAAATATAAGTTATTTAAGAATAAGAGAATTTTTAGTAATACCTACAGAAAATAAGATTTACATATGTATTTAGATAGATACTACAGTAATACAACGCTTAATATTATACTATTATTAAATATGTAATTTTTTAATTATTTATATCATTAAACTTTAGACTTAATAATTGAGTTAATTTTGTGTATCGCCGTTTAATAGTAACAGCATGCAAGAATCAAAATTACAGTTTTAATATGACTTTATAAAGCGACACTTATTATACCTGTGTTGACAAGTAAATATTCGCGTTCGCAAGCGCATTCAGGAATGTTTAAAATCAAACATTCAGTACATCCCTACTTCGTATATAGCAAAATAATGATTTATTGTGCAGTTGGTTTCAATTAAAAATGAAATCACAAGAGATTTGTATTGGTAACATCCAGTTCTCATAATTTTATGATAACCCTAGTTGCATACCAATACACCTTTTTAGGTGCAGTCGTTATCGCCATAAAAATACTAACGAATATCTAGTTAATTTGGAATATCACGCATTGAAACACGCAGTAGGCAAATGATTTGTCATTGTCTCCTCTAGTTTATTTCCAGAATAACCAGTTCAATGAACATCTACTTCATTCATGTACTACAGCATTTTATTTTTATACTTACGTTCAGATCAACTACATTGTCTAAGTTTATTAATCATTCAGGCCTCTTTTCATGCAGTAGTTATCATATGTTCTGCAGAAAAATAATTGCACAAAAAAAATTTAACAAACCATAAAATATTAGAGATACGTACCGTACATTCAAAAATCGCTAGTACCATCTATTTGAACATACTAAATATCCGATCACTGCTTATCAATAATAGTTCATTTATAATTAAATTATACCTTTGCTGTTTTAACATTATATAGGTAAGTATTAATACAGCAGGTTGTTATGTATGTACTTAAAGTAACCGGTAAACTAATAGAAACACGGTATTTAGAAGATAATCTTTTTACTAAATTCTTAATTTTGTGTGCTATTTTTTAATTTGTAATTTGACAAATAGAATACTTTAAGAATAATAATTTTAATACTTATAGTTAATAATAATTTAAACATGCACTAGTTACTCCAGGTTTATGCATATATACTGGTATTATTAATAGAAAAAGGAATTAGACATTTCTGTTAAATTCTGATCTTGATAAAAATACAATTAATTATTATTTATAAATCATTCCCATTAAATAGTGATAATATTATATCACATACCTGATATTTGCTCAGATTTCCTGTAAAATTAATGATTGGACACTTACTTCTTAAAGTTCAAATTGTAGTTGCCATTGTCTCTAGAACTTTAATTTATCATTTCGTATCTCGGAACTTTGCTTTTGCAGAAGGATAATGCTGAAAAATGTTTGTATCGTTTCTTAAATTTATTATAACAGATTTCCTTCGTTTTTAGTGTTTTACGAAAGCAGCAAATGAAATTAGAAAATTCGCAGGTGCAAGAGTTAACAATATTTTAAACGTTATTTTAGGTCGCAAATAAAACACTAACGTAAACAGAATTTGCATAATCCCAAGTATGTAAGGGATGCAATTTGCGTAGACTGTTTATTTTTGACATTCACTTAAATATATCGACTTGCAAATGTGCCAATTTGTGTTCTTTCATTTTATTTTGAGATTCATTCAAACGTTTTAAAAGGAATTTGAAAAGAAATGTCTTTATTCAGTGCAGCCAATCTTTTTAGTTAATTATTACAGCGGAACAGGTTATCATTGACATTCTGAACATGATCATTATGTGTTGTATTAATTATCATTTAAATTGAACTGTAGCATTTTGGTCTACTATTCAACTTGCTCTTCCTGCATCGCGAGTGATTTATAGTTCGGCGGCACCATTAAATAAAAACAACAAATTCAAGTTAATTAAACTTTTATTATTGATTATATTGATTGCTTATGTAAATTTTTTAAATCTAAATTGAACTAATTATATGACAATATTAAATTATATGGAATTAACCTAAAAACTTCGTTATTAAAGGAAAGCTTACTTAACAAAAAAAAAATCAATATACAGTAAAACCTCAATTATCCGGACCTCAGTTATACGGATTCGCGATTATCCGGATTGTCAACCGCGTTTGAACTCGTTGCGAAAATTAATACTCGGTATTTCTTACTAAATATTTTATTTTATATTTCGCACTAAACAGTGTTTTTTTGCGTTGTTGATTTTAAGATAATGTGCGACTGTTTTATTTAGTGATTAACATTTGTTGCGTTTTTTGTAAACATATACCTACCTAACAATTTGACTAAGTTTTTCTTATTAAAACGGCACGCTTCGTAATCGTGCTTAAAACAGAGTGTGCACATTTGAGCTCAAAGTGGCACATTCCGATTTAATTTTTAATTAAAAGAAAAGCAAGAAGTATTACATTTAGTTTAGTTTGATTTAATTAATATTATTTGTAAGAGAGAAGAATAAGATAGGTAAATTCAATTATTAAGGAGTATGTGCACTTTCAAGCGAAAACTTTTTCCGAATAAGAAATCTGGATTTGAAGGTTTTGTTATTAATATAGTCGAATCCAATTAACACAAAGATGTGCGCATTTGAGTGAAAAGTGGCACATTTCTGAGCGAGGGAGGCAAATGAAGCGCGACGCGGAGCGGCGCGCTTCATTTTCCCGAGATCGGAATGTGCCACTTTGAGCTCGAATGTGCACACTCCGCTTTTCGCCTCGATTAACAATGATCAATTTACCTTAAAAAAATTCAAGTAGATGCGCTCTCAAAATGTCTTCTTTGGGCTTCGCTTATTTTTCATAATATTTTACTTTTTTCATTAAAAATTTGCCGTGAAATTAATTTGTATTTAAATAAGGAGGCAAGAATGAAATTCTTGTTAGGATTTTTTAATATTCGATATCGTAATTGACAATTATTTTTAAAAACAGGACATTTTGGCCTACCGAATGATTACTTGGGGACAACGAGACAAATAATCTGAAAACGGAACAATCCCATTAAAAACAGAAAGTATGGTCACATTATATATAGCTAAAAATCGTTTTTTTCTATACATTCAATTAACCGCATTTTCGATTATCCGAATGAGCTACAATAATAATATTAGTCCGGATAACCGAGTTCCCACTGTATTTATAAAAAAATAATCTTTTGAATTCGCTTCTCATATCCCATAACTAAATACAATATTTTCATTAAACATAACGCATTCTGTTCATTATTACTTATTTTTTATAATGTTGTTTAAGTTTTGTTATTTTTTTTAGCAAAATTGAACAGGATCAGATTTGTTAGTTTTACTAATGCTATCAACAAGAGAAGTTGTGTATGTAACATATAGTGACAAACTGTTAATGGAGTTGCGTTGATCCAATATAGAGTTTATTGCCATTGTTCTGTTTAATAGGCAAGTCAAGAACGTGTTCATAATTACGTAAGGAAATAATGCGATAAAGGATATGAATTTCAGGGAAGACGTAGCAACACCCACCGCAGGGTCACACAAGAACAGAATCTCGATTATCATAATCAAATCTTAGTGCGGCAATCGGATTATAGCAAATTACATCGGCTCTTAACTAACTAGCTGTTACCATTGTTTCTATTCTAAATGTGCGTTAGGTTCAAGCTCATGGCACAACGGAAATGTTAATTAGGTTAGGTTTGGTGGTTAAATCCACCAAATTTATGCGTTTCACGCTGTGTTAATTTATCATCAAAGTTTACACATGCAGATTGCGTGCATTGCAATGATTCAGTTCGTCTGTGATAGGTCATATATTAATATTAAATATTTGGAAAAAATTCATTAGCTGAGAATGGGTAAGTGCACTACTAAAGAATTAGGAATTTGCGTATAATCTAATTTGTAAACATATTGTCTTGGCATATGAGATTGGTACTTAAGTTTATCTATACAAGGCAAATGTTAGGTACTATTACCGAATACTCTGTTCCGCAGTGCGGCAGTAATTTATTTTATATGTTAGGAAGTTAGAGGTTACCATATGGTTTGCTAATGCTTGTATCTTACTTTCTTATCGTTTGTACATATTTCCTACTGAAATTAATATAAAGCCATATTATTTAGTAATTTAATTTTAATTATATTTATTTTACAAAAAAATGAATTTTAGTACATTGATATATACCTATTATAATTTGTTGTCATTGGTCCTACTGGTCAAATTTGGAAATTGTTCAAATATTTTATTTAAAATAATATCATAGTTTAATTTTATTGTCAAATGGAGTGTGTCCTATAATAATAGTGTGTATCAAGTGAATATTTAAACGGGAATTATTGGCGAATGCAGCTGTAAGTTATGTTGTAGCGCAGCATTGCAAAGCCTCTAATCAAAATGAATGTTCCACGACACCTGTCATTGGTTTGACACATCTTTCAATTTATAGTTTACCCTAATTATGATGTTTATAATTATTTTTCTAATTTCCTCCGCTGATCGAAATCAATTGTTGTGTTTCAATTGAATATCAACCCCTTGTAAACGTGAACTGAAAAAAATAGTTTTTGGCAAAGATCAAGTTGCGATTGTCCGGTTCTTGATGAAAAGTTGCAAAAGGGTGCAATTACGTTAGCTGGAAAACAATTTAAGTTCAACAGAATTACCATATCAAGAATTTGGAAACGTGCTTCCGAAAATAATTGTCAAGTGTAACCTTATACTAATATTCATTCTTTGAAAATGATAAAATGTGCACGTAATTTCAAAGATTATGGAAAACAACTTGAAAAACTCGGACATATTCCTCTTAGCAGAAGAGGCACCATAAGATTAGCAACTCACGCCATTGAAGTTTTTAAATGTACATTATTTCAAATTTTGAAATAAGGAAAATTTATAAAACAAGTATAATGTAGCTTCAAACTATTTCTTACACAAAAATTAAAAAGATCGCGTAGAATTTTGTCTGTCAAAAGTACTTCCTAACGGAAAGCTTATAAACTCTAAGGATTATATTTACATTGATGAAACACTCAAAATAAAAATTAGGAGTAATATTTTTAATTCATGATTTGTAAAAATTTTTAGAATTGATCAGTGACGATCTAATGGGAATATGAATCCTAGTTACTTGTAGCCAACTAGCTTAAAATGAATAGAATAGGTAATTCTATGAAATTTCAAAAATTTGTAGCCAATTTTTTATTACTCGGTATTTAACGGTTCATGAGTAAATAATGGTAAACAAATTTTCAAGAGTTTAATTTTTTTTTTAATTTCGTAGCACCTTAAAAGTGTAACATATTATTTATGTTTAAATAAGTAATGTAAGAAAAAAATTTATATATTAAAAAAATACTCGTTATGATCATTATTTTTTTTTAATTGAGCCTTTTGAGTTGCTATTAAAGCGTCAATTATTTATATTTGGTTCTCCATAGCATCTCAAGGACCTCATTTTCATTATCTGCTTTACACTAGCGATTTACCTACATCAAATGACGCCACAGTAGCGACATTTGCAGACGACACTGTGGTCATGGCAATAGACCCAGATGTGAACAATGCGACTAAGAAATTGCAAATAACCCTAGATAGTGTAAATGTATAGGCTAAAAAGTGGCAAATTAAACTCAATGAAGATAAGTCTAATTACGATAACTTTACAAATAAAAGAAATCAGTACGTCACGGTAACAATTAATAACCAAATTATTCCCTTTTCTAACACAGCCAAGGACTTAGGGATGATATTGGATACAAAACTCAGATGGAAATAACACGCAATGAAGAAACGACTAGAACTACAGATAAAATACAGGAAACTGTAATGGCTTATTGGGAGACAATCTACGCTTTCCACCAACAACAAAGTACTACTGTACGAGCAAGTCTTAAAACCCGTGTGAACCTACGGCATACAATTGTGGGGATGCACGAAATCAGTACATATTATGTCGATCCAAATGTTCCAAAACACAATACTGCGGAATATCGTGAGTGCTCCTTGGTTTATAAGAAATATTGATCTCCACCGTGATCTACAAATGGAAGGAATCACTAGTGAAATCTAAAGATTTGCAGAGGTCCATGAGGAACGGTTACATCGTCACCCTAATAACGAGGCCATTAAAATACTGGATAATACCAACTTGGTAAGGCGTCTTAAGCGAGAGAAAACCGTTCGAACTTTTACTAAAGAGTGGTAAGTGATGCATACTGAAGTAGTTAAAAACACTGTAAAAATTAGTGTGAGTGCAACTGACTGGAACCACTGGCTAACAGTTAAACTTAAAAATTATGTTAAAGCTAAACTAGCTAATTGGTTATATAACTAACAAGGGGAAGGCACGAGGTGGAAAATTCATTTCGGGACGAAACTCGGTATATAAGTAGTACACCTTTAGAGTAATCACCCCTTAAAATAAGAAAGCGCAATGGCCAGTCAATTTTGAGAAAAAGGCCTTTAAAAATTCCATACTGCTTATATACTAATAAGTTTTTACGTTCTTAACACGCCCCAATAGCCTAACCAGTAGTTCTGGGTTCTAAACTCGGTCTCTCTTATTTCTTTTTCAAATTAATTACTTTTAAACAAATCTATTTGTTATTTATTATTTTTAAATCTTAATGAAGTTTGTTTCCCAATCGATTTGCTTAAAGAACATTGCTCTTGCAAGCAATCGTCTTTTTTCATTAATTGTTCTAGATGTGATAAAATTTATTACAGTCAACTCGCGTTATAACGAAGCTCGATATAACGAAAATCTCGATATAAAGAAAGAAACCGCCAGTCCCTTGAAAATCTCGCTTTATAACAAAAATTTTAATGGGTTTTGGTCCCCTCGATATAACGAAGTTTTCTTGACCAAAGTCTAATAATTTTCGGTAAAAAAGTAAGTACTGTAGGTATGTTATATAATTTACATAATGTGTTTCTACACAATTTTTGATTTTTTTATCATAAAGAAATGCAAACTTAACACTATCAATTATCAATTACTTGCAAAGCCATGACCTTGACGACAGTGTATTCTCAAGTATGTTAAATCTGGAGAACGCAATTGAACGGACACGTACAGTCACCTGCATTAAACTAAAATTACGGATTTTTTTTAGATTATATATGTTTCTGTTTCTATTGTTTTTTTTATTGTTGTTTTCTATTGTTTTATTTAAAAAAAAACCATTTATGCGTTATATTGGTTATTTTATTAAGCAACAACGAATTTGTGGTGTATTGGATTGATTTATTCTATATCTCTAAACAAATTTGTAAAAGTTTTTTAATTTATGCTTTTATAATAAAGAATTTCGATATAACGAACTTTCGATATAACGAACTTTTTCGTGGGTCCCTTGAAATGCGTTATAACGCGAGTTGACTGTATTTTCAATGTTTTTATGACAATTATCATTCTGGTTCTTGTATGTAATCGAAAATATTTGTAAAATGGAATAACATTACAACGTAAACTTTTTACTAATTATAAGCGCTATTTATAACTCTTAATTATTATACGTACTTATTATTTTGTGTTTTGAAAGATTTAATTATTACTCTTTATTTTATATTAAATTAATGAAAATTGTAAATAATAAATAGATTTGTTTAAAAATAATTAATTTCAAAAAAAAATAAGCGAGACCGAGTTTAGAACCCAGAACTACTGTTTACTAGGCGAGCACGCGCTCCGTTAGGCTACTGGGGCGTTTTTAGAACGTAAAAACTTATTAGTATACAAGCAGTAGGGAATTTATAAAGGCCTTTTTTTCAAAATTGACTGGCCATTGCGCTTTTTTATTTTAAGAGGTGATTACTCTAAAGGTGTACTACTAATATACCGAGTTTCGTCCCGAAATAAATTTTCCACCTCATGCCTTCCCCTTGTAAGTGCTATGTATCTAGACTCTTGTGTCTATAAAATAAATAAAAAATACAATAAGGTCTCAAGTGCGCAAATTGATGAAAAAATTGAGGCACTATTAAAGTCTTAAATTATATTATGCTTTGACTTAGGAAGTCTTTAATAGCATCTGTAAAACTTCAGTTATTAAAAATTGTGACGTTAAATTACGATTTGAGTTCGTACACGGAAAATAAAATGTAGTAGGTATGTTTTGTTTAGTTTAACGTCATTTTTAAATGAGTTAAGTTTCAGTACCTATTCGTCTGAAAACCTGTATATAAAATGGTTTACAGATATTTCACCTGCACTGGACTACTATTTTGAAATTGCTATAAAATCTTCCACCTTCATGTACTTCATTTGTAATTTTTGTTGGATGAATTTCGAAAAATGCTTTTTTAACGACCACTTAAAAGAGAATAGGAGCTGCCAAATTTCAAGTTTTTAAATTTTATAATTTTGGAGATTTTGCATTATGTGAAGTGAATGATAATTGGATTTTATATAACATAGATAAGGAGAAATAGAAAAAAAGATTTATCTTTGTATATATGACAAACACAGGTAATCAAAATTATTCCAAATGATAAATTACTATTTAATAAACTTGATACAATGTATGTAGGTACATATAATAATTTCAATGTAGATTGCCATTTTAGATAAAGAACCGAAAAGTTATGATTGTCATTTAAAAACACTTGTTATTGGTTCTTTGTTCCAAATAATAGGGAGCCATAATATAACGTTCTTATTAAGTACAAAACCAGAGATAAGAAACATTAGTTTACAATACCCATTGTGTTTTGCGATTTCTTATAAATGATACGTATATGCTTGTTTATGTATAATTGTATATACAGAATGTCAGATGGTAAACCTCATCCGCAACTCCCAAGAGAGCAGTTCGGTAAATTTAAACGAAATTTATATTTTCCATCCGCACTTTTATTTGGTGTTGGAAAACAAAACATTTTAATATTTTTTTTGTTAAAACTTTTTATTGATTTAGTAAATCAAATATTTGTAATTTTATGATATAGCCTAAATTCGAGTATAGACGATATATCAAGGCATAACAAGAGTAATGAAGATGGGAAAGACTAGAGTTCAATGTAAGCTGCAAGAATAAAAAAAAGTAACAATTTGTTTTTTAATTTCTTTGTGATGCGACTGGATTCGGTCTCTTTTAAAATAAAGCTTATATTAATTAAGGTTGTATTGCCCCCGTTGGAGGTGACCAACCTTATTGTTTCTTAGGGCCATAACTAAACTGAACTAATCAAATGACTATTGTTAATCAAAAGATTTTACTTAGGATATTACGCAGCACAAATTCATTACACAATAAGCATATTTCAACTATATCTTATTATACTTTTCTTAAAGAAATATATTGTAGAAGAAATATTTACCGATAACAATACATTTGCTTTAACACAGACAACGGCGTTGTCTTGGTTTTTTTTTAATCAATACACAATTTGTTTAATAACAAATAAATTATAATTTATTCAAAATTAAATCAAGTTTAGTATAAAATTGTAAGGGCAATTAAAACTAATAGATAATTCAATAAAAACGTACAATTCAACTTACGAGACTGCAAAATTTGTAATCGTCTTGTTCTAAATTCATTTCAGCACCTAATGTCAGAGGTCAATTATTAATTGTATGTCATCAAATTCTGTGCCTTTTGAACAATCAATATTAAAATTTTCAAATTCCCCATTATCCAAAGAGGGTGTGGTTCTAATAATTGTTGATAAAACTTTAATTGAAAAATAATACTTTTTAAAATAAGTATTAACTCTAGAATTTAAAAAAAATTGAATTAGAAGTATTTCTGTACGATCACTGCTATAACAGTTTACTTATAGATTTTTCTTTGAACCTCCACTTCTATACCATCTAACCCTGATTGAAGAGAAATAAGTACTTTTTATGTTAAATAATAGGTAAGTGGCATTAGCTGCCGCTAACCTTTAAACCTATGTTATTAAATTTTATCGACTTCATAACTTTTTAATCTAAAATTACTGATTCCTTACACTGGCTTAATTAAATATTAATATTAAATCATTAGGTTTTGAATCGTTTTGGTTAATCAGTTTCGGCGTAAGACTATCTACAAATTCGTTAGGATGCGCAGTTAATATGTCCTCATACTTTTTGATCAACTTTAGAACTCTACTTTTAGCTAAAGTTACCGACTTTTTTTGACCTTGAATAAAAGCGGTTTCAGCTAAAATGAGGTAGCGTGATGCAAGTGGTTTAGTGTTGGGGCTGCTTCGCTAGCGAGGTGGGTTCGAAGTGTTTCGAATCCCCGCTCTGACCATCATAAATTTCACGCTCCTCTTCTCTTCGCAAGGTTGAGCACCGGGCAAGAGTAAAACTCCTCGAAAAAGTTTCACTGGAAATTGCCGTGGTTCGGAACCCACGTAAAACTGTAGATCCCTTGAATCTTTGAAACACTACAACATTCACAACAAATATTCAAGCGGGGAAATCGCCTAAACAAGTACAAAAAGGCAAGAAGAAGAAGAAGAAGCTAAAATGATAATATATTAATAAAAGTATTGCTGATAAGAACCAAAAGTTCTACAAACGTGGGTTCATAAAGTTACTGGTAAGATGGCAAAAGGTCATTGGACAACATTTATAATTGATTAAAATCCATTCTTTGTATTAAAAAAAATGTTTTATTTCAAATTAGGTAACCGAAATTGATTTTTGGACAACCTCATAGTATAAACTGTTTTATTTTCTAACGCCATCTTTTGGTAACGATTTTAATGATTTATATATTAAGTGTTTCCTTACTATTACACTTTATGCTTTTAATTATTTTCTAGGCGTCTTTAAATTTCGTCCTACCTATGAACTTGTTTATATTTGAACATGTTCGTGACCATTATTTTATGTTGTGGCCGCTACTTGTTTTACTTTAAAATAGTGTTTTTTATTTAGACTGGTGAGCGCAATAAGTAATGATTTATGATGAAACTTGGTATGCTGATAGCCATTAATACCGCTTACCAATAACCAAAATTTGGTGAACCACAAAAGCCTGTAACTTGAGATATATTAATTTGAAAGCAAATTTATAACTAGACCTATTTGTAGTAAACCAATGTAAAACTGATTTTATGAAGTCCTAGCATAGCGCAGGGGTAAAGAGTCTGACTTTTAGACGTACAAACAAATTTTTAATTAGTTTTTTTAACATGAACCACTCATTACTGAAAAGCATTAGATGCATTTTCTATAAGATTCTTATTTGACTTAGCGGGACTACCTTAACTTTCAAAATGACAAAATTCGGGGAACTACTTTAATTCCGTGACCTGAACCATAAGTGTAGAATATTCAATATCACTGCCTTACAACGTATAACCACATTTTTTTTTTGTAAATTAATGACAACAAATCATATATTTGGGTCTTGTCATTTACTACAAACAGGTGTAGTCATAAATTTGATTTCAAATTGATATATCTCAAGTGACAGGCTTTTGTGGTACACCAAATTTTGGTTATTGTGGAACGGTATTAATGACTATTAGTATACCAAGTTTCATCACCATCGGTAAGATCGTGTGTCTGGGGATTTGGACTTTTTAATTTTTTTTTACGTTTAGATTAATTTGATTAACATATGACTACATCGCAATTTGTCTTTTTTAATATTTTAAAATAACATTCTTTAATAACTGTTTTCATAGTTAGTATGTATTTACAATTTTAAAGAGACTTCATAAGATTTCATTTTGATGTTATGTAAGAATAACAACTCTAGTTCTAATACCAAATTTTTTTGAACAATTTTTTTTTTAATTATTTACATCAAACAATCAACAACTATCTTTTTTTTTATTTCCTAGCAACCATAACTTAACTTAAATAAATAAAATTTTTATGTGATTCGACAAAGGCACTTTGCATGCGTCGAATTATAATTAATAGTTGTATATTATTAAATAGACATTATTCAGTGCTTTTATGCTTTGAAATTATGAATAAAAATTAAATTAAAGATTGAGTTGTAAATAATATTACATGTTTAGCATAGCAAACTAAATTCATGAAAAATTTTAAACTTATACGTAGGTATAGGTTCCTTTATAATGCTATATATTATCATACTACATTTTGTACTTATGCAATTTTTCTCGTTTGCTATGATATTATCATCGCATATACATATTTACGTATGCTGTTTTGTGTACTACGTGTTTAAGTAAATATTCCAAGTTTAATCTTCAATAATTTAACGATTATCGTAAGTGCACAATCACTATAATTTACGTTTTGTGTGCTTACAGCAATATTTTAAATTTCAAACTCAACTAAATCCTTGAAAACTATTTTATAGCTTTTAAAGTTTTTATTATTTTAATAAAATTATACGCCGTTTTAAATAGACAAAAAACAAAATATTTGATTCCAAGAATTTTTTTTCTAATTTAATAAATTTTAAAGTTACTAATGATTTATGTTAAAAAAAGTTAAAACACTTACCACAATCGATGATGGACCCTCTGAAATTGGCACTAACACGATTTCCGACACAAACACTAGTTAAGGCTTCCGGATGGATGCCGCGTCTTTGGTAGCAATATGTCGACGTTTCGCAAACGTTTTAGTTTTGCATCTTCAGGGGTGAATGCTCTGATACTAAAGCACCCTTTAATCATGGGGTCCTTAGCTATATACACACGTTCGTGTCATAGAACAATGCACATAGAGTTATTCAACCTTAACCTCAAAATTATCAAAACATTTTAAGGAGGGTAGTGCGCCAAATAGGATTAATTTGGAAACCTCGGTCTCTAATGAGATTGTTAGGATTCTTACCTATCTCAATGCCTTCACGATATTTCCTTGAAAAGTGTCCTTTCGCAGTTGCCAGTTTTGCCGCCGTCTCATACAGAATTGGATGTCCAGTTTCCGACCAATGTTCCACCAAAGCAGAATGCGAAAAATTACGTTATTTGGCGCAACGTTGGTGTTCCTTAATACGAGTACTTATGAAAACAAAACGACAAAGACGGTGTTTCTTCTGTATCTTCAGGGTACCTCCGACCCTATCAGTAGAATCCTTGGCAAACACAACATCAAGGTTATCTTCAGACATCAGAGGAAAATCTCTGAGATGAACATTTGATAAACGAAGACTTGCCGGGATTGGGTGGATCGGATAAATGACAGATTATTTTTTGAAACAAACATCACAGAGACTTTCAAAGCATGAAACTTCTGTGTCTGCGTAACCTGGCTTGGAGAAAGAGTATTGAACCGTCTCCTCAAAAACAAGAGACAATAGTTGGTTACGGATGTGGACCTGGAAAATAATTACATTATCGCTAATTGTGATTGAGCCATGTGTTGATTAAATATACAGCAGAAAGCGAATAGGTCTCGTTGTAGTTTACGTACATTACAACATATTGCTAAGTTCACATGAAAGATTTATGGCAACCAGGAACATTTATAGGCTGCCGGATTGCTGTAACAGACCGGTAAGTATAATTGATAGGTACTTATGAATGAGTTCTCCATACATACGTAATATTTCCATATTTCAGGATTTGGCCCTCTAGCTCATAAACCAAAAATGTTTGAGGTAATTCCCGATTCGTTTTTTTATTACTCAAGCTGCCTTATTTAATGATATAGATCTGATTAACATTTGCGTGGTCGAGTTTCCTGAGCTTCCCTTGTTAGAAACACCTTTTGTTAAATGGATACACGGAGAAAAAATATCCTTAAAATGACTATCTGTGTCGCTATTTTAGCTATACGTAGTATAGTCATCTTTCGAAGGGATACGCCGTATAGCTAATTTAGCTATCCAGAGTTTCCTTATTGCGGATATTCAAAGTGACGTATCGTCAGAACAACGATTCGATTGGCTAATTTAGCAATAGGGCGTATCCCTGTGAAAAATAACTATACTACGGATAGCTATAATAGCGAAACGGATAATTATTTTAAGGATATCATTACTGCGTGCCTTTGAGATTACGTTAGATAGTTATTATGACGATATTTTTTTCTCCGTGTAGGTCGTCCAGAAAAGTAGGATTGTCCACCAGAGTCTTACCGTAATCCCGTATAACTTTTTTTTGTAGATTATTATAGCAATTTGCTTTTTAAAAAAAATCTATTGGGTTGCTTCAAAAGTTTTGCAACAAAACTTTATTTCCAACAAAACTAAATATTTCAGCCCATTGAGCGAATTCCATCGCTATAAATTTTGGTTTTGATCTAAAGAACTCTTTGTGAATCGCCTTGATCTAATCAATTAGGCGATTTTCTTACCGCGGAGGAAGTGGTCCATTGACCGAAACAGATGATAATTACTTGGAGCGATGTCTGGGCTATACAGTGGTTGTTTGATTTTTGTCCAGCCCAATTCCTTGAATTTCGCTATCGTCAGATGTGCAGTATGGGGTTTCACATTTTCCTGGTGAAGGAAAACTCCGTTCTTATCGACGCCCTTCTCTATAAATGTTTACTGGACTTTGTCGCGTTGCTAATAATAATGATTGGTGGTGATGGGCTGACCGCGTAAAATCAGCTCCCATTACACGGGGCTATCCACCATCCACTAAATGCTAGGCATCACCTTCTTTTGATAGAGTTCCGGTTTCGGTATCAAAACTCCCGGGTCGTTGAGGGCCATCCGTTGCGTACCAGTCTTACGGCTATCGTAGACCACCAATTTCTCATCGTAAATAAGCATCCGATCCAACTCGCCTTGTTAGACACAGTGCAGGAGCGCTATGCAGTCCGAATTATAGCACTTTTTTTAAATTTCTGTCAATTCGTGAGCCACCGTTGTTGGCAATTTTGGCGACAATCTCATTTTGTACATTCTCAAACACAGTCAATTATGACATTTGGAATTTATCGGCCAGTTTTCGAGTTGTTTGAGCTGTATTTGACTCGATGCACTTCCACAGGCGCCTTTAGTTTACTGTAGATGGACGTCCAAAGCGTTTCGCTTTTCTGACCAGCTTGAATTTTTGCCATATCCAATATGTCGTACGATGTGGGATTGACTTTCCGGTGACGGCCTGTATACTTTCGGCCGCATCCGGCGCACTGCTGCCGAGTTTGAAATGATCCAATATTAAATCACCCACTTTTTCATGCTGATTTCACATTTTATAAACAGCAGCACTTTTGATTACCAAACGGTTAAAACATTAAAATAACCACGAAAAATGGTTTTTAAACCACTTATAACACTTGGTTCAATTCTCTTTAGACACCTAAAAAAATAAAATTGTTTCAAAACTTTTAAATCTGCCCTATATTATTATTTACCACTTAACATTGTTAATCGAGAATTTTTTTAAACACATTAATGATAACAAAGAATTTATGTGACTCATTTCGTGACACCGATGTCAAAATCTCGTATCTCAAATAATACAAGTTTCAGAAAACGAAAATTTAATCATTAATATTTCTTGTGGCTTATTCTACCACGACACTTGCAAATTCATGTCATATTAAAATGCACTTTTTCAAGCTATAGAGTACAAATTTTTGGTTGCTGAACTTCATAATTCTTTGAAATACGCAGCGACGATTTCTAGTAGATTGAGAAGGAATTGGGATGGAAATTTTGAGAATTAACTCTAATATTTGTTTATATTTTGTTAATAATACGGAATTTTTTGCATATAAATAGAATGAATTAATATTAGATATGTACGTATTTACAACATTTATTTCAAAAAATTTACAAAAAGAATTCATAGTATAGTCATGTATAATCGCTACGTTTGTTGTTATTTTCTTAACCCAATATAAGTCTTATGAAGTTAATCATTTATTCACTATATGGGTAATTCCATAAAATTTGGGTAACTTTTAAGAAGTTTTTGTCCCCACCATGTTTTGGACGCCGTTAAATTTGCGATTAGAGTATAACGTGATTAATTAAGTTATTATGTTATTCTTAACAGGGCCCGTCACTTTATGAAAAATGTTATAAAAAAATTAGGATTTTGTAAAAGGCATCTAGGTACTGACAGATATGGCTAGCGACTGATGAAAAATTTTATTATTGTAAAACTGATAAACATTAAATTACACTGGCACACAAAAAAAGAGGAAGCGTGGCGCAAGTGGTTTAGTGTTTGGGCTGCTGCGCTAGCGAGGTGGATTCGAAATGGTTCGAATCCCCGCGCCGACCATCGAAAATTTTTCACGCTCCTCTTCTCTTCGCAAGGCTGAGCACCTGGCAAGAGTAAAACTGCTCGAAAAATTTTCCCTAGAAATTGCCGTGGTTCGCAACCCACGTAAAACTGTAGGTGCCTTGAATCTTTGATACACTACAACATTCACAACAAAGTTTCAAGCGGGGAAAACGCCTAAACCTGATACAGGTATAAAAAGGCGCCAACAACAACAACAAAACTGATAAACATTAAATTACACTGGCACACAAAAAAAGAAAAGTGGTCAGTACTTTTGACCAGATCCACCTAGGGTTATGTATTTTGATGCCCTGAATCCGAATTTGAGGTCGGTTTATTCAATATACCTCTAAAATTTTGACCACTTTTCTTTTTTTGTGTGCCAGTGTTATCAATAAATATTGTAACGGATTTATCAATCCAAATCCACTATCCAACGAGAGCAAAAGCGGTTCGTACTCGGGTTGTGAATAATAACACACAGTTGGCCACTAAATTTACAATTACGATTTATTACCACAAAATAATAAACAAGTTCTCCTTCACCAATAACTTAAACACTAGCACTTAACAATTATTTATTCACTAACTAACTAACTTACGGTTCTAATTCACTAACTAATTTATTTACACTCGTATATTTATTTAAACGATTGTCACTGGTATATTTATTTACATTTATTTATACTGATAGCGATAGCGCTTACCTCGTAGATTCACCGGGCGTTCGGACTTAGAGCGTTGGCACTTCACAATAACAGACTCGGTCGTAACTAAAGTGAGGAAGTGTTTCGGAGTTTATATATGTGTTGCTTAATCTATTCGGAAGCTTCGAGAAGTATCTGGGCCTTGGCGATACAGTCATTTCAAGGTAATGTAGATAGAAAACTCTAGTTAGCTGTGTGTTAAAGATTATTGGGATATCTACGCTTACTCAATATCTCACGGTCGCGCGCGTGAGATAGAAGTATCTCGCGGGTGATTAAGCAAATCTATCGAGGCCGCTTCATTCATTTATCGCGTTTGCTACATTGCCCCCTTCTTAGCTCCATTTCGTCCCGAAATGTACATCTTGGGCTGTGTCGATATCGGCAACTTTGTCCCCGGTTGCAATGCGATGTTTGAAAGAAGTAGCAATCGACGGTTTCTCCATTGTCTTCTGAAGATTGTAACAGCATACCAGGATTTCTACGTTGGTGCCCGCAAAGAGGACCTCCAGCATATTTCGAACAGTTCTCCAGTTGAGTCCGTCGTAGTTGGCAACCAGCTTCGGGATGGCTAATTTTGTGATGTTGTTGGAAGTCACCACATCCCTTAACTGCTTTAAAGCGGTCCATATATCGCTGTACTGCATTTTGTCTGATGTTTTTGACTTGGTTATTAAATATAGGAGTTTCCGCTCCCCTAAACGGCGTAGAATAGCGTCCCCTACGCATGCCTTCTGTTCTTGGAAGTTCTTGATTTCCCGAACTTTTTTCTGAACACCGAAGCAACCCCATTTGGCATTTCTAAGTCCTGTGCTACTGAACACGCTAAGGCATAGTGGGTGGGAACTTGGAAGAGATCGCAGTTTTCCTCCCTGGTTATCCCGTGACGAATCTTACTGCTCCCCGAATACAGTGACATAAAGTTCGCAAACGACTCGCTGGCCTCTTGTGTAGTTTTTACAGGTCGTACTTCTGCGTCGTTGTTACCAGCATAAGGGCGAGTCGATTGAAATGCACCACCTTGGGCTTTCCTCGCGGTTGTTTGCTTATTCGGTATACAACGTCGTTAATTCGTTCGAGCACTTCGTAGGGACCCTCCACGATGTTTGCAACTTTGGACTTAAACCACGACGTCTCTGGGGATTGTATAGCCAAACTAAAGCGCCCTTTTGGTAACCTCCTTCGTGAGCCCTAATGTCGTAGGACTCTTTCATGCGGTCGCTAGCTCCTTGGATGTTGTGCCGGACCCGTTGGTGAATGCTGTCCATTTTGGATCGCAATTTATCGACATAACCTTCCCCAGCAACATCTTCCCCTGGTAAGCAGCCGAACTTTAGGTCACAGGGTAATCGTAACTCTCGTCCCATGACAATGCTTGCCGGCGATTGACCAGTTGTTTCGTGGACGGCTGAGCGGTAAGCCAGCAGGAACAAATGAAGACAAGAGTCCCAGTCTCTTTGATGGTCGGAGACTACTTTTGCTAGGTGGCGGTTGATTGTCCGATTCATTCTCTCTACCATGCCATCTGACTGCGGGTGTAATGCAGTAGTTCGCGTTTTTCTGATAGACAGCAATTTACATAAATTTTGGAATACTCCGGACTCAAAATTTCTTCCCTGGTCGGAGTGTAGTTCCATGGGTACGCCAAATCGACAAATCCATTCCTTTACCAGCACGTCAGCCACAGTAACGGCCTCTTGATTCGGTACAGCGTAAGCTTCTACCCATTTGCTGAAGTAGTCCATTACTACAATGATGTACTTATTTCCCAAGTCGGTTTGGGGAAAAGGACCGGCTACATCTATGGCGATTCTTTCAAATGGACTACCGACGTTGTACTGACGCATTGGAGCTCTGGGTTTTCTGCCAGGACCATTCGCCGCTGCACACGCAGCACATTTTTGGCACCATTCCTTCACATCCTTTTACATCGCATCCAATAAAACGATCCCTTATTTTCTCCAGCGTCTTTGCTGCTCCCAGATGCCCTCCCGAAGTTCCACCATGAACTTCTTCCAGGATTTCAAAAATCCTTCCATTCGGAATCAAGACCTGCCGTCTTTCCTCCTGACCATCTGAGCCTTTAAAGACACGTTTCAACACGTTTCCATCCAGGATGAGGGAATTCCATTGTGCCCATAACGATTTCACATCCGGGAATACTTGGCGACCTCTTCCCAGCTAGGTCTCTGCCCGTTTTCTTCCACCGGATCAATATTCCCAATGCGGGGTCATCCTCTTGATCTTTAGCTAGCTGATCTCCGTTCCAGTGTTCATCCACCACGGTTGTCCTGTTGATGACAGCATCCTTCTCTTCAGCGCGATTACAATGTTTGCAGTCGTCCAGGCAAGGTCTTCTAGATAGGGCATCTGCATTTCGATGAGCTGTACCAGCTCGATGGCGGGTTTCGAAATCAAATTCTTGCAGCCTTTCGATCCATCTGGCGACTTGCCCTTCTGGATTTTTAAAACGCAATAACCACTGTAATGCTGCGTGATCAGTTCGCAACAAGAATCTTCGCCCATACAAATATTTGTAGAAGTGTTCTGCGGCCTTGATTACAGCTAAAAGTTCGCGTCGAGTAACGCAGTAGTTCCTTTCTGGTTTGGACAGGGTTTTACTAAAATAGCCAATCACTTTCTCCTGTCCGTCTTGCTCCTGAGAAAGGACTGCTCCTATCCCCACGTTGCTGGCATCTGTGTCTAGAGTGAACCTTCCGTGTGGTAGAGGGTAACTCAACACAGGGGCGTTTGTTAAAGCATTTTCAGTTCAAGGAAAGCTTCTTGACAACTGCTGTCCCATTGAAACTTGCGTAGGTCTTCAGTAAGGCGTGTCAAGGGCTTGGCTATATTGGCGAAACCCGATACATAACGCCTATAGTAGGTACAGAGACCCAGAAAACTTCTAACTTCATGCTTGTCCCTGGGTACTGGCCAATCACGAACTGCCTCTATTTTGTTGTCGTCCACGGCGACGCCTTTGCTTGAAACAATGTGACCCAGATACTTAACTTCCTTTTGAAAGAGATTGCACTTCTTAGGGTTTAGTTTCAATCCGGAACTTTGTAATCTTTGAAACACCTGTTCTAAATTTATTAGGTGATCCTCGAACGAAGTACCCATTACGATGATGTCATCGAGGTAGACTAAACAGGTTTTCCACGATAAACCCCTTAGAACGGTCTCCATCAGTCTTTCAAAAGTTGCTGGTGCATTACACAATCCAAAAGGCATGACCTTAAACTGCCATAATCCCGTGCCTACGGTGAATGCTGTTTCTCTTTATCTTCTGGTGCCATCTCTACTTGCCAGTATCCGCTTTTTAAATCTAGCGTCGAGAAGATTTTTGCCCCGCAAGTGTGTCCAGGGTATCGTCGATTCTTGGTAAAGGGTAGCTGTCCTTCTTCGTCACGTTGTTTAATTGCCGGTAGTCTACACAAAACCGGGTGGAGCCATCCTTTTCTTTACCAGCACGACAGGTGACGCCCAAGGGCCGGTAGATGGTTCGATTACGCCTTCCTTTTCCATTTCCTGGATTATTCTGTCGACCTCTTCTCGTTTGGCTAAGGGTAATCTTCTAGCTGTTTGGCGGATGGGTTGAGCACCATTGGTGTTGACCTTGTGATGAACCATGTTGGTCCTCCCTTTGGATTGATGCCTGCTCTCGAATATAGTCCAATACTTATTGATTAAATTTTCGAGCCCATTTCGTTCGTAACGGCTCAAACCCTTAGAAGAAGCACTGATCAAATCCTTAAGAGGTTCTGATTCCTCCAACAATGGTTTATCGCAGACTTTACTTCTCGAATAATAGAGGAAACAGGGCAGCAATCAGCTAAATTCGTCCCTTTCCGTAAGGTGACCGTGTGATAGTTCATGTTTGCCACTCGTACCGGGACAGTGTTTGCGACACGCGTCAAACTTTTTCCCACTACAATTCCGACTGCCACCTTTTCATCGTCGTTTCTTGGCTCAAGCATCATAATGCTCCCATCATTTCCATTATTTTCCAAGACCGCCTCGACGATTACTTCAGCGCGTTCTGGTATCTCAGTATCTTCGATTAGGAACGCTCGAATTGTAGTTTCATCTCTCCTATGTATCACACTTTCTTCGCCATTTATTTTTACAACACCATTCTTGAGGTTCAATTCGAATCCTTTGGTGTTCATGATGTCCATACCGATAATGACTTCATCTTCAATCTCGGCCACAATTGCCAAATGTGTAAAGATGTGTTTCCTATAGTTAGACGGATTGGCTTCACCATGTGTTGTAGCCGAGTCACCTGTTGCAGTGCGCAGGCGCCATTTAGTGGGTCGTATCTTGGTTTTGGAGGATACAACGTCTGGTCTGATAATGGTTTTGTTGCACCTGTGTCCAGCAACAAAGCACGCACTTTATTATTAATTAACCCATCTATAAAGATGCTGCCGGACGGATGTTGTTTGAGGTAACTTGTACTATTTTCTGTGGGGCTTGTTGCTGGCAGGTCGACGGTTGCCCTTCGCGTTGACCCTTTCTAGTTTTCCGACGCCTTGGTGGTCGACCTCGATGGGGCTGTACCACCCCTCCACTTCCTACATTGGCGTTGCCTATGTCCCACTTGGTCGCATCCCCAACATCGCATCGGTTCTCTCTTTTCCTTTATAAGCGCTTCCATCATTTTTCTTATTTCATTGAGTTCGCTTGATTTTTCTCCCTCGATCCCACTGACTTCACGAAGCCTCCCCGTACTTTTGGAATTGAGTTTCGCCGACTCAAATTCCAAGGCACACGCCAACGCTTCGGAGATAGTTGTGGATCTCGACAACAGGACACTTTGTTTAACCTCCGTGTCTCGAAGTCCATCTGCGAAGGCCTGGACCGCTAATCGTTCTTGGACCTCCTTTGATGTATCCGAATATGCGTAACGGACCAACCGAATTATGGCGAGCTGAAACTCTTGTAAAGTTTCAGCCGGTTTCTGGTAACGGTTTTTAAGCTGATAGTGGTACGCCTGCCTTAAATGCGCTGACCCATACCGCGTTTCCAAGCTTTTGGTAAGTTGACCGTAATTCCCAAGTCTTGGTCAGGAAGCGTTTGTAGAATGTCAGCAGCGTCTCCACAAAGAGCCAAAGTTAATGCCGTGGCTTTTTCCTCAAGGGTCCACCCATTGGCCTTAGCAGCCGCCTCAAATTGACGCTGGTAGTTGTCCCACGGTGTTTTTCCGTCAAACTGCGGAGGTTGCTGAATGGTTCTAGGTGGGTCTACAAATTTTCTTTCGGCGATTAATGTGGAAATTTCGCCATTGGTTTCAATGTTTTCCAGCTGAGATTTAAGAGCTGCTATTTCGTCCTGAAATTTCTGCAATTTTTCATCACACTGTTTTGACACTTCTTCTATTTTCTTTTCCGTCTTTTCAGAATTTTCCAAAATCTTGTTTTCTAAACTTTGGGAATGCTCTACAAATTCTTTCTTCATTTTTCCTAGTATTCTTTCCTCCATTTTACCGGAATTTTCTTGAATATCCTTCATTCTTTCCAACATTCTTTCCTCCATTTTTACGGAATGGTCCATTAATTCTTCTTTCATTTTTTCCATTCTTTCCATTATCGTACTATCAGTACAGTCAAATCTGTACTCCTCCGGATTTTTTCCTTCATTTACTAATGCCTCGAATAACCGTTTTACCAATTGGCTTTTAAATCCGGACATATCCAACTCGCGTTCTTCCAACTCGCTCTTCAGTTCGGCGACTTTAAGTTTTTTCAATAACTTTCCGAAAGACATTTTTATTTATTTCACTTTTAATGTTACACTCAAGTTATTCGTTAATTTATTTAACACTCACGAATATTCACAACCCCACACCTGACACCAATTGTAACGGATTTATCAATCCAAATCCACTATCCAACGAGAGCAAAAGCGGTTCGTACTCGGGTTGTGAATAATAACACACAGTTGGCCACTAAATTTACAATTACGATTTATTAACACAAAATAATAAACAAGTTCTCCTTCACCAATAACTTAAACACTAGCATTTAACAATTATTTATTTACTAACTAACTAACTTACGGTTCTAATTCACTAACTAATTTATTTACACTCGTATATTTATTTAAACGATTGTCACTGGTATATTTATTTACATTTATTTATACGGATAGTGATAGCGCTTACCTCGTAGATTCACCGGCGTTCGGACTGAGAGCGTTGGCACTTCACAATAACAGACTCGGTCGTAACTAAAGTGAGGAAGTGTTTCGGAGTTTATATATGTGTTGCTTAATCTATTCGGAAGCTTCGAGAAGTATCTGGGCCTTGGCGATACAGTCATTTCAAGGTAAAGTAGATAGAAAACTCTAGTTAGCTGTGTGTTAAAAGATTATTGGGATATCTACGCTTACTCAATATCTCACGGTCGCGCGCGTGAGATAGAAGTATTTCGCGGGTGATTAAGCAAATCTATCGAGGCCGCTTCATTCATTTATCGCGTTTGCTACAATATTGTTAGTTAAAGTAAGTAAAAATCAGGCCTTGGCTACTCCGTCATCCCTAGTCACATTTGCAGCAACGGACTGACGGCCTAGGGACTGACGATTTGGAGAAAAACTAAGAGAAACACATGTTCTACAATAATTACTAGAATATCTAATGTCATATATCAAACAGGACTAACAAAGCGCTAGTAAATAAAAATTAATTAAAAACAATTGCTTATTATTTAACAATTAAAATACTCATCTAGGGACTGGCGCAGTGACTGGAACAACACGTGTTTTTGCAAATTCAATCGCTGTAGCACTGAATTAAAAAATGATCGAAGCGAACAAGTGGCATCTGCGAGTAACTTTATGTCGTTACTTTAAAATCAACTGCGTTATATTCACTCATTTACTGGTTAATCCGCAAAATTTTAAAATTTGTAAGCGACTAGGGACTGATGGTTAAAGTCGCGGACACTAATTTGACTTGCAAAAAATACATAATTATTTTTAAAATTTATAATAAATTGATGTTATTAGGTGCATAATCTAACTTTAAACATTTGTAAAGAAAATAAAAGTATATTAGCGAAATATTTTTTGAAATAAAAATTCCCAAATAGAAAATTTCGATGCGCGGACATGGCTAGGGACTGACGTTTACGGTCATTAGAATTTTTTTTAAAATGAATATGACTTATTAATTTAAACAAAGTGAGCGTACTAATAAAACACATTTTTATCTATTATATAGCAATCTTATGATAAAACTTATTCAATTAGATGAAGTGAAAAGTACTGTGGACATAGAGTTACCCAAATTTTATGGAATCACCAATATAGTTTATTGTATATTTTTAATTTAATTAATTTCATATAAAATGTCAAAAAAAACTTGTTTGGTTTTAAAAATCGTTTAAATTTATACCGTGCATTTTAAAAACAAGTTTTTTTAGTAAACTAAGAATTAAAATATTTTCCACTTTTTGTTAGGTAAATAAATAATGATCAAATGCGATATCATAAATCAAGAGTTTTGGTCGAGAGATTATTGGTAAGCGTGTCTAAGTAAGCCCGACTACGGTCTTAGTAACAATTGCACAGCCAACATGATTTATCGTTGATGATCCAGCTTAGCACTTTCTGAACATCACCTGTGTGCATTTGCTGCAAAATATTTAAATAAATCGACGTATTTGTTGTGAAAATGTATCCAAAAGAAATGTCGTAATTTACACGAGCAACTGGTTTTAAATAATACAATAACTTAACTTACAAAAAAATAAGTCCGTTATAAATTAAAAATGTTTTAAATAATCATATGCAAGCAACAGTAAGAAATCGAACCATCCGACAAGAGAAACAACACTATAAATTAAATCATACCTTTATTTTATTTCCAGCTCGTATGAACCCAAAACGAGACATGTTTTACTGTCACAGGTTGCTTAACATGCAGAGTTAATGTCGCCATGTTTTTACTTTAACATTTTTCCGACATTTTAATGGGAATCTAATAAAAATTCAGTACTTTACGAATAATAAATTCTACAAAAGCAAAACGACTGTTTGCATACTGCTAACCTAAAGAAATACAATTTTATAAAAAAGAAAAAATCGTTTTATGTAATCTGTTTTAAAATTTGGTAGTGAAGCCTCTTAATGATTCTAATGCTTTCTATCTTTGGCAATATTGTAAATTATGTTTTTTAATAATTTTTTTCTTTTACCGAGAGCACATTTTGCAAGAGATTCTTTCAGCCTTTCCTTTTTTTCAATGTTATTCTCGCTGTAGCTTTTGTAGTTTATTTTAAACTACAGATATGTGTAAGTGTCTACTTTCGTACTGTAATTATTTTTTAAATTGAAATAGTTTAGAAGTGCCTTTAAAAATGTAGCAAAAAAGCAAAGAAAAATGGAAATCATGTAAAACATAACAAAATGGAAGAAGTAATTTCAAATAGACTTATTTTAAAAAAAACACAACTTTTATTTTACAAAACCAATTAATAACCTATTCTTTATTTGAATGCATCACAAACCAAACTATATTATCAAAAAAAATTATTATTATTATTATTATTATTATTATTATGAAAAAATTACAATTTTCCAAATTTTATTTACAATTATTACAAAAAGTCTAATATTATTTAAAAATTTTAATTACAAATTTAAAAAATATCAACATTTCTCAATTAATTACATATACATAGTAAAGTTATAAAAATGAAATAAATGTTTGTATAAAAAATCTTTTTACTGACAATGAATAATGACTTTAGGTAGGTAATATAATTGACTCCTGTAAATCATTAGTTATTTTTTCTACCCTATACAACCTGCCACTGAAATTTTAATTCAGCATGTCCAAAGTAAATTAAGATGGAACAGGTATTCACATTAACTATCAGTATTCGAATCAGGTAACACGATGCGGAACGAAAACATTCTCTACTCTGTCATATTGTAGTTATAACTTAAATAAAGCAAATAATAAGAATATCGGTTAATAATATTTTAACTTTTGTATGCCTACTTTGATAATCATTTTTATATAAATCTATTTTAATTGGATAATTGAATAATATCACTACAAGTAAATCTATTTCAACATAAAATTTTCTTGTTCAAAAAAATTGGATTATTTTCAAAGTTTATTTTTTAATTATTAAGCCCCTTGCAGTTAAAGCAGTAAAGCCCAAAGTTCAATTAGATAACAGCTTTGTTTTTTAAGTTATCCCTTAATTAAATTAAATATCTGCACTTACAAAGAAACACCTAAAAAATACAATAGAATTTAGGAATAATAAAATTCTTAATAACTATTAATAAATATTCATAAAAAAAATTGAGTACTTCTTTGGCTTGAATACCACTTCCCTCTATATGCAAATGTATTTAGCACAATTTCATAAGACACAGAGAAAATTCTGCAATTGAAACCCCTATTCGGTTTTCTAAAATTTTGTCATAAAGTTTTATAACTACAGTAGAATCTCGATTATCCAAGTAAATATGAACCCAAAACCGTTTGGAAAAGGAAAACTCTATTGATATGAAAAAATTATTTTCTCGGCGACAAAGGGATAATGTGATACATAAAATTGCTCTAATTAAAAAATGCAGAATTTATTGTTCTAAATAGAGTGATTTATAAATAAAAGAAAATACTTGTGCAAAATTCAATTCCGATCAAGACAAGCATTTAAAATACTATTATAGACAATACGTCAGTGTCCTCATCGATCGGTTTGTTGATAAATCTTTTAAGCAGGGTTAAAGGTCTTGAAAAACATTTTTTTGCAAATATCTAGTTAACTGCTGGTTTTATGGTAATAATAACGAATAACAAATTTTAGCCTATGCTGTTTTACATAAAAGAGCTCTTACGACTTTTTGCATGCGAGTGACTATTACCGATATATGACCCTCCGTTTACCCTACCTCTGAAATAGTAAGTATAATTGATCGTAATAAATAGTATTGCTAGCATCAAATTGATGATAGTTTTGGGAACAACCATCTTTGAAGGTATAGTTTTAAAAATTTAATCATATTGTGTTACATATATTCAAAATACAAAAATCAAAAGTTTGTATTTTGAAAGTGAGATTTATTGTATACTATAAATTAAGTGAACATTTATTTTTATTCGTTCAACTCTCAAAAGGAAATTTAAAGGAAAATGTTTTTTTCTTTATCTTTCTCAATTAAGAATGCTTAATGTACACAATTTAGTTTGCTTTTATTCTATTAATTTTTTACATATGTACGAGGACAGGTCAATAAGTCGTTAGAAAATCTAAGAGATGGTGCTCGTAGCATCGCAAATGGTCTGTTTTTAGTAAGCATCATTCCTCACTAGGTATTTGTCAAAGTTGCAGCCATATTCATCGAGTGGTTTTGTTTTTATTGTCAGTTGAAGTAAACAACTTGTGTTTGTTTAAAAAAATGGAAAAAAGTGAGTTTATAGCGGGGATTAAACATTTCTATTTAAAAAGCTTAACAGCAAAAGAAATAAAAGATGAGTTAGATTTAGTTCATCGCATATTTGCCTCTGTACTTGCCACAGTTTATAAATGAATAAATTAATTTAAACGTGGCCGTACATCAACAGTAGACGAATATCGTTCAGGACGTCCCGTACATGTGAGTACCC
Organism: Sinopyrophorus schimmeli; assembly: GCA_036325965.1. NCBI lineage: Eukaryota > Metazoa > Arthropoda > Insecta > Coleoptera > Elateridae > Sinopyrophorus > Sinopyrophorus schimmeli. Next base: position 10,068,407 of record JARFIZ010000314.1, on the reverse strand, counting down.
CGGAAATGATCGATAAAATTCACGATATGGTGTTAAGTGACCGAAAAATAAAATTGCGCGAAATAATTGAGGTCGCAGGGGTTTCGAAAAGTACCGTCATTTCAATTTTGCATAATAAATTGGAACTGAAAAAATATCTGCGAGATGGGTGCTGCCTTTGCTCTCAGCTGAGAATAAACGTAACAGCGTAGTCTCTTCTAAGGCTTTTTTGGAGGAAATGCGTCGCAACCTAGATGAGTTTCCTGCAGAATAGTAAGTGCAGATAAAACATGGATACACCACTACCCTCCCGAGACAAAAGAACAATCAAAACAGTGCATTGTTAAAGGCGATCGGGCTCCAAAGAAGGCAAAGACGGTAAAATCATCTGGAAAGGTTATGGCTACTGTATTTGGGATGCACGTGGTATTATCTTTATTGACTATTTGGCAAAGGCACAGACGATCACTGGCCAGTATTACACGTCATTATTAGGTGAGCGAAATGAGAAAATAAAAGAAAATCGTCCTCATTTGAAGAAAAAAAAAGTATTTTTTCTCCAGGATAATACACGAGTACATACTTGCGCAGTTTCAATCGCTAAAATTGAAGACTTGAAGTTTTAATTGATAGACCATCCACCGTATTCACCAGATCTGGTCCCGAGTGACTTCTTCTTATTTCCAAATTTAAAAAAAATGGCCCAGCGGACGGCGGTTTACGTCAACTGAGGGGGTCATCACCCACACAAATGCTTATTTTGCAAAACTACAACAATCATAGTTTTCTGAAGACTTAAAAAAGTTGGAGAGACGTTTGTCAAAGTGTATTGAACGACGGAGATTACATTAAAAATTTTTAAAAATTCCTGAAAAAAAGGTGTTTCTATATTTTTCTAAACACTTATTGACCAGCCCTCGTAATAAGCATACGCACATATTTAGTAGGCTTAGAAATTACATGCTAAGGTTGTAGACTTTTAATGGTATGAAACCTGTTATTAATTCTTAAATGTAAATCAGATTGCTATTACTGTAGTTCATCAGGTACTTGTTCTTTAGTAGACAACTACCATTGGAAATTTCTAATTAGTTTACCTTGATCTATTACAATTTATCTTGCAAACGAAACTTAATCAATATTTATTTAACAATCTATTTTAATTAATGACAATGATAAAATTTACAATAATCCATTATTTATATATTAACAGCATGTTTCAATAAGTATAAACACCGCAAGTCGCAGAACATTGATAAGAGGCAAGATCATTATCTATTAATACTCAACAGTCGCTTAATAAAAATAGATGGTCGACATATCTAAAACAATATATGTCTGATTTTAGAGGATAAAACTCATAAATAAAGAGTTAGACGGATGATACGCGACCAAGGCCACACACGGGAGCATAATTCTTTAGACTATCTGGCCTATCTACGGATAAAACATAGGAAGACAAGTTGAAGTTTGTGAGGAATTTATAGTCCTGTGCCGACTTATATTGTTTCTGTTCTTCCGATTGCCATGGTAGAACTATTGCAAAAAGGTCAAAAAAATTTAAAGAGATTAATCTGCAAGCAAAAATTCCTAATCGTTTTTTTCAGAATTAAAAACAGCCTGTTAAATGAAACTAAACAATTGCTCAAGACGGAATAAGTATTTATATAGTGTTAATTTTATTGTACGACTTATTTCAAATTGCTTAAATTTTTATGGAAAATTACAAATGCATTTTAATTTTTAATGGGGTAAAACGTACATTCAATAACCGATTTGTTGCATTGAGAGCTATTTTGATATAAAAAAAAATTAATAAACCCAAAACAACCATTACAGTTGAAATGCGACTATATTTTTGTTTATGAATTAATGAAACCATTACCGTAATTTCGAATGACCACGTTCATCTAAAGAATGACTGGGTATAGCCCTATGAAAAACGAATAATTCAGAAAATTTTGTAAAATTAATTTTAAACACTAGAAAGTGTGCATAAAAAAAAATTTAATCTTTAACATTCTATTTAAATTACCATTTTTTTAAATTAATTTCATTTTTTAAATATATGTATTTTGGTACAAAGACTAACATGATAATTTATTAAATATAAAGATCCTGTTGTTTTTTTCAATTGTAACTTAATTTCGATTTGCCTTTCTTTTTTTATTCTCCATTACTTCTTTTTTTTAATGTCTATGTAATGTCAACAAACAAATTACAATATTAATATCTCAAAAACGTTGCCGATTTACTGGACGAGTATTACAATAAAACATACTAGTAAATGACGAATATAAAATTAATCAAAACGAACTGTTCAATAAAATTAAAATTATTTAAGCTCAATTTAAATAATTATTTATGTACTTAAATCATTATAAATCAAGTGAATGATAAAAAAAACAAATATAATCGTCAAAATAGAGGGTTTGTAGAATCGTCATATTTTATAAAAAATTAAATTTCAGCAATAATTAAGTAGTCTGCAAAGTGAAATATAAACTTAGATAATTATTTTACCTATAGGTACACTTTTTTTATTACATTTGTTTCTTGCACTTATATGAAAAAGGAAACATACAAGGTTGCATAAATAAATATACCTATAATAAATATAAACAAATTTATTTAATTGTATTAAATATTATTTTTTGTAACGGTCATTCACTGGTAGGTAGTCAACGATTGAACGTTTTACCTTATGCTTTCTTTTTTGTTATTAAAATTTGATATAAAACAAATCAATATCATTATTAAAAAAATTAAATTGGTTTATCTGCTCTAATAGTTGGGATTCAAAGAAATAACTATAATTTCAGAACATGGTCTTAAATAGTAATAATAATAGTAATAATAACCAGTTTTCATCAGTAATATTGTTTGTTGTATAAAAATAATAGATTTGTTTTATATAATAAATTGAATCACTTATTTAATGCTTGATTTCAATTTTTTAAATGTTATTAGCCTTTAAATTTAAATAATTCACTCAAACTAATTAAATTAGTTTTCTAAAACAAAATACGTAAAAATATCGATAGCAAGATCAAAGATCTTTGATAACTTTTTGTTTTAGTATTGTAGAAGTTTGTTATAAACCTTGATAAAAAAAATTTAACGGTCACGAAAACCAGCATTTCTATAACATTGTGATTGACATCGCACTAATCTGATTGTTTTTGAAACCCGATAAGGTGACAAGCTGTTGAAGCTCACGTGTTATGGAATCCTTATAACGTTGCTGTGTGCGACTTGAAGTCAACATATTGATAAAATCATGAAAAATCAAAAGCTTTAAAATATACAACCCCAAAAATTCAATGAAGCGGGAGAACGGTGTTCATCTTATCGGCGGTACTGGCTATTTATACGCGATTAATCAAGCATACTTTTCGATGCTCAGTCACAGTCGCTTACAGCTGATGCTCGAGACAGTTTGCCGGTCGTCTGATGGTAATTCGTTCTGATACGATGTCACGTATCTTACCAGACGCCGACTAAGATGAAATAGATGGCGATTGCGCAGGCAGCACGCATCACGGACAGTCGATTCTAATACGTTTTCTTACAATATTGATGACATTGGCGTGAAAATGTTGCTGATTTTGGATTTTATAAAAACCTTTAATCGACCATTACTCATATAAACTCAATTTTTTTGATATATCATTTACAGTATATCATCGTCTACTTAATTTAATATTTTGTTAAAAATAATTTGATTAATTCGTTGATAGTTGCATAAGTACCCCAACAGCACATAATATTGCAGGAATATTGTTGGAATATTATTTCGCAATGTTCGGAATATTATTTGAAATATTCCCGCAATGTTGCTGCAATATTCCTATGTCCGTGCAGGGTAATTGCAGCAACATTATGAAATATTATGCAATATTATGAAACATTGCAGCAATATTGCTGCAATGTTGCAGTAATATTTCAAAAATGTGGATTTAAAAAAAATTGCAAAAATGTATGTGAATTTTTTTTATTAGTACGGGTTGTGGGTGTAGGGGAAGAAGGAAAGGAAAGATTTTGAGAATGGAAACGGCGGCTGCGTGCGCTGCGGTTGACAAGGTTTTTGCTGGTGTTGATAAATTCTGAAATCAGGAAAGCATTTAGTTCTATGTGGGGGTTTGAACTCGAGACCTTTGCGTTGAAAGTTGGCACGCTTCTCCACTAAGCTACAAAGGCTTCTCAAATACTAAGTTTTAAAATATTATATAATTGATTAGAACGTAAAATATTACTTTACTAATATATACATATAAAACTTTATTTTTCTCTATAAGTACTTATTAAATATGATAACCATGCATTAGGAAAAGTGCTGGAAGGACTAATAATATCATTGAAGGGTTAATTTCAAAATCAGCGCATAACATTTTTTTTATATATTAGTAGGTATTATTGCACGGTATATTATACACAGAATTCAGTCTTGCTATTAAATTATGATATTTCTAAAGACCAGAAGTTTAGGAAAATTGCCTAAAAATGCTTATGCTGGTAAATTTTTGTTATAAATATCATTTTTAAATCTTATGTCTAAATTGTAATATTTCTTGTTCTTGTACTTATAACGAATGAGACACGTACAAAGCACGTTTTTAAATGATTCGGTAAAAACTACAGGTTTTTAAAATTATTTGAATGCTTTGTCAGCATTACCCCAGCGTTTTTCTCAAAACTACATTTTTTGAACTGGTGTACACTGTAGTTCAAAAAGTTTTCAACCAATCATTTTAAAACCTGACAGATAGTCTCTTTATATAATTAAATTTTATATGAACCTAATTGTGGAGTCATATCATTGTTTAAAATATTTCTGAATTGCAAATAAGTTTAAAAAACTGGCAAAAAAGAATGCTCGTTTATTTACCATATACATCTCTAAAAAATACAATTATCAATTTTTTTAGGGAATTTTAGGTTCACATAGAAGAAAGACATGTCCCTAAAGTAAATTTGAAATTCTATCGATTTCGGATGAAAAGTGTGGCCTCCATAATGTACACAAAAATGTACGTCTGATGGTGACCATACAATTTAATATATTTAAATTTTCTGTCATTATTACTAAATACAACGTTGCCGTTATTTCACACATTAAATGTAAATCGTTCACAAGTACCCTTAATACCATTCCAATGGGGAGGGTAGTGCGCCAAATAGGATTAATGTGGAAACCTCGGTCTCTATTGAGATTGTTAGGATTCTTACCAATCTCAATTAATCCTATTTAGTTTATATCTGGTATAGAAACGCCTATCTTAATTGGGTATAGTTCATACTGACTCTCACTGTACTTTACCTAATAATACTTTTCGTTTAGATACGATTTGAATAAAAATTAGTCCTGGTGTGGCAGTAACTGTTTGATTTTGTACAGTAGGATGTCAGACTCGGACAAATCCCTGGATGACATCAAAAAATACAGCAACACAATATCTTCGTTTGTTAAATTGTTTTCCTATTGCATCTACAATTTTGTGTATCTGCTCTAATGCTGAATGTTCCTGGCGAAACCCAAATTGATGCTGTAGGATAAGTGCTTTTTGTTTTATTATCTGATTGCCGATCTTTTTAGTACTCTGATAAAAAAAAATGACTTAATTTAAGAAAAATGTTTTCTTCAAAATGTCATTTTTGTTTTAAGTAGTTCAATTCTCTTAACTTAAGAAATTTATTCTTGAATCAAGGAACTTGGTTGTTTTCAAATAAGATATATACAACTTCGCCCAAGAATTTCTTTCTCTTGGATTAAGATAGACGGTAACATTGGTTCAAGATGTTACCGACTGTATTAATAAAATATAAGGTATAAATATTTTTCGGCATACAATGAAACAAAAATTTCTTTAATTTTAAGTTTTTTTCTGACTTAAACTTATAACATTCTAAATAAAAAAATTTGTTCTTGAATCAACAATAAATAATTTTTGAAGGAAGAATTCTCTTGTATCGATCGAAGATAATATAGTCTTGAACCAAGTAAAATTGTTATAGATCGGAGTGATTCGACCTCTCCATCCAAGAAACATGAATTCAAGACAAGAAATTCTTGAAGCAAGACAACTAGTTCTCTTCAAAATAATTTTCTTGGATCAAGAATATTTTTCTTGAATGAAGATACTTTTTTTATCAGTGTAGTACTTTTGGTAGTATTGGTAGTAGCGTTATTGGCCTATAAGAGGTAATTCATGTTCAGGTTTGGCCGGTTCTAAAATTTGTATTTTTTGGCCGAATTTCCATAGCATTTGAAAGTACTGCAACCCTATGACTAGATTGAAGATTTGTGACATACACATTAGAGCTCTGTGAAGCAGTTGTTTCGGTGGTTAGGCACCTGGGTCATACCCAGTTGCTTTTTTATTGTCTAGATATATAATTTCTGATTTAATATCTTCAGGGGCGAAGGGATGTGTAGGTGGGCTTAGTTTAGTAATGTCGATGTTAATCTCGAAAAAAAAATTATTATATAATTTAACCCTGAATATCTTTTGAAACATTTGAGTTATCAAAAAATTATTCATAACTTTTTTGTAGAGCCATAAATTCCCTATAAAAGATGTATTGGACATTTATGTGTCTTTTCTCGTTAATCAACTACAAAATTCAGAAGTAATTTAAAAAAATTCTCATGTTTAATTAAATAAAAATTCAGAAACCCCAAAATATTTTTAAATGTGTAAAATTAAAAAAAAAATAGTCGATTTATTTGAACCAGTCTAGTGTGCTCCTAACCAAAATATTCAGTTGAAGATATACGACAAATATTGCCAATTAGTTGAAACAGTATTGCACTTTTTAGAAAAATACTTTTTGCTCTATTTGTTATCTTGTAACATTTTTATAATTAAAAATTCACTGATATACTGTAAACAGTTTACTATTTCAACAAATCTTGTTCTTCCATATTCTATAAATAATATTAACAGTAAGAACTTTCAAATCCACATGACATTAGTTGATAAGTTATGTTATCCAGAAATTGAATTAAGTTACATTATGTAAGGTACTTGCGGGTAATAAGGCCTGTCGGTTAATAAGGCCTAAATAACGAAAATCATATTTAAAATAACCGCTTGCGCTTAAGGCCACACTCACAGACACCTATTGCTTGAAGATGTTTCTACAAGTTTGTAGAGGCGGCATAATCCGCTTCCTGCCCCAAATGTAGCACCATACGTCATAAAACACGAGTAGGCAACACGGATAATAAAAATCGATCCAAATCAATTGTAAGTAATTTTTATAAATAATTTTAAGTGCAATATCTGCATTCGTATGATTATTAAAATTCGTTACCATCAAACAGATTTTGATCCTTTGCAGGGAGAGACGAGTATATAAAAATTGGCTCAATACTCCAATACCATAATGGTATACTGGGAGAAGAGAAAGAACAAGACTTACCAAATATATTATGTATAGTTTGATTATTTAAATATTTTAAAACTGTAAGCCTAATTACCCTTTGGTAGGAGAATAAGGCCTACTGGTAAGGTTTTTAAAAAGGTTTAATTTTGTCTTTAAATATGGTAAAAGTTGAAATTTTTTGTTTATATTTTATAGTAACTGAATCTGAAAAATGATTACTATTAAAATCTGTTGGTTAAGTTTAATATTTTTCATTTAATTTCAAATGTCCCTTAGCTAGGCCTTATTACCCGCAGGTACCTTATATAGTCAATAAAAAGTTTATTAAAACAAGTAGGTAGGTACTTAGCAATAAAATTTTACTTAACTTTAGATTTTTTATCAAATTTCAATGGTATTTTACAACTATTTCTCCACTAAATGAAAAATCGTTGTGTTGAAGTAATTTAGTGTAGTAGATATTCAAGGCATAATGTAATTATTATGTAATATTTAGCGTACATAGTGTACTGAACATTCTATATGTAATGGAAAAAATATATTATCAATGTGAAATTATCTCATTTAAATCACGCGAAAACAGTCCTCGACGTGTCCCACACGCAGAATGCTAAACCAATATATATTTCTCGATTTATATTTTGCCGTAAATTTTATATTAAACTAATAAATTATAGTACAATGTTAGATGTACACTTTTTATTCAGAATTATATTTTACGCAATATACCTACTTTGATTGTCGTAAAGTATTCATTAAACTCTATCTCATGTTTTTGAAAACAGTTGACTACAATATATTAAATTCAAATAAGAATAAAACGTAATGTTTGCGAAATAATTTTTTTTTCCTTTGAACAAAAAAAATCAGTGTAACCTTCTTACACATATCAAAAAACAGGCGCTGACGTCATCTGTTTTTAGAAAAAACTTAGTTTTAGTCTTGTTAACGTGTTGGAGACAGATTGTGGAATGGTCCTCAGAAGAGTTCAAAACTTTATTATGTTAATCAAATCTATAAAATTACATTGTTGAGTTAGGTGCGTATTAAATAAACCAAATCGTTATTATCAATTAAAAACTAGTAATAATTTTATTACAATTTATGTTTATAATTTAAATAAAACCTTTAAAATTAACAGTTCTCTAGTGACAATATTCTAGCCTGAAATTGCAAATTAGACTTTCGCTTCAGGAGACTGACTTCTTTATGCTTTTTTATAAATTTTCCAACAAGATGCCACCTTAAAGTACCTAAATCATAGGTAACCAAAGAAGAAATACTACAAAGCAAAAGAAAAATAAACTAATTTTGATACAAATGGTTAAAATAAACTAGAAAAAAAGACAAAGCATTGTATGTCTTACATAGAATGCACCTATAGTTTTTCTTACGTGAATTGAAATATTAAAAAAAAACTTTAATGCGATTTTTCTTCATTATTACGCGAGCAATCAAACCTGTAAACTACAAAAAAAACGTAATTCAAGACAATTTTCTAAAATTATATTTTCAGTTTAACTTGAATAATTCTATATTAAACATGTATCGCCTTATACATACAATAAATTAATCCTCCGAATTATCTTGGTCTTTAATTTAGTTGATCTTAACTGCTTCCTTGTCGAGGTAGCCATAACAAAAACAGTAATTGTTTGTAGTTTGAATTTAGTTTATGGTATCAACTGCTCCTATGCCAGTAATTTTATTTAGATATAGGTGTATTAAAAATTTTCCAAATTAGATTTGTATGTAATTTGATTATGCAAAAAATCAATTCATAATGATTTAAATTTGGTGTTTGGGAAATCGGCACAATTAGGGAATTTTTAGATTTGGATTGTTGAAGAAAAATTTAAATAAAGGTTTTGGGATTCTAACAAATTTAATGTTTGTTTTTTCGTTTCTTTTTAAATTTAATGTTTCGAATCAATTTTCAACTTTTTATATAGTAAATAGTTTTTTTATGTGAAAATTTTAGAAAAAAAATGAAGTTTTGGTGTAAGGGAAGATGGGGGTAGCCCCGGACACTTGAAAGAATTACAAATAAAAAATATAAATAAATAAATTTATTTATTTTTTGTGATTTAAAATAAAAGTAGGAACTCTTAAGTTTATACGATATAAAAATTTGTAAAGATATATTTGTTTTTTTAGGACATACAGTGGTACCTCGATATACGAGTGCCCTGACATACGAGTGTTTTGAGATACGAGCCGCCAAGCGAGCGATATTTTGCTTTGAGATAAGAGCAAGATTTGAGATACGAGGACAGTTCTTTTTTTAAATCTACAGGTGAAAATGAGCAAAGCGTGACGAAAAAAAAAACCAGTGACCAAAATTAAGGGCTTCCATAAGCACTTCACTTTTTATTTTATTATGTTTTTATAGAATATGTATTTGTTATTTATAAATAAATGTTTCTTCTTGTAAATAAATTTTTCTTATTCAAAAACAACTAAGGTGGCGTTTTGGGAGCTGGAACGTATTAATGGCATTTCAATTCATTTCAATAGGGAAAATTGCTTTGAGATACGAGCAATTTGACATACGAGCAAGGTTACGGAAGGAATTAAACTCGTATGTCGAGGTACCACTGTATGATCAATCCAATTTGACCTTATTTTTTGGCAATATAAAAAGTGGCGGGTTGCCCCGGACTAGTACTTATTGGAAGATCAATCGTTTTTTGGCCTTATCCTAAAAATAATTAATATTTAAACAATTTTTATGTGCCCAGTCTTTGCACTCATAACATTGAATCCAATCTTCATCAAAAGTTTCTTTGCATATGATGCATTCGGTTTCTTTCTCTCGGTCTTTTTGGGAAAAACTTCGAATATTTTTGTCTGTTTTCAATATTTTTAGCAATTCTTTGTTTTTTTGCTTTGACAAATTTATTGTTTTTAGTTTTCTGCTTTTTCTCTAAATTAAGTTTAAATGGAGAATATTTTAAAATATCGCTTCTATGGATTTTTTGAGCTCTCGTTGCTAAATGTTTTTTTGATGCATCAGGAAATGGTAACAGTTGTTTTAATAAATGTGCTGTGCTGATTGAAGGCACCGGGTCAGTATAGATGTTGACCACCGGGGCGATTCGTACTGGATGTGAAAAATATACAAAATTGACTGAAGTACAGTAATTTAACCACTATTTATTTTCACAGTAAATAATAAAGCACTGACAAGTTATTTATTTCAACTGAATAAAGTAACTTTTGAAAAAGATTATTAATTAAGCTAAAATTATGTCCGGGGTACCCGATTCTCAACATGCAACATTTTTATTCAGAGGTCTTAAGATGTAGTAGAAATATTTCAAATACTATTACAAAGTTTAAATTTAATAATTTTTTTTCAACTTCAAAAAAAAATAAGTATTCACAATTACGTTTTCTAGTTGATAACTTGAAATGAAATCTGACGAGCGCGATGAAAAATTTTTATATTTTACAAACTACTCCTTAAATTGTAACAGACTCGGTGTTTACGTGACAACTAAATTGCATTTGTTTTTACTCTAGACGACGCTTGTTTTAAAGAAAATTTTACCAATGCAACGTGATTAGTTTCTTGGAAATTCTTATGTCCGTGGTTACCCGCTGTCCGGGGCTACCCCACTTTCCCTACATAGAAATTAAAGTAAATGGTGTTCTATGGAGCAGTGTTTCATTGTACCCCGTTTTAAGGTGTCCCATAGGATTTCAAAAGTATCAAACGCGAACTTATAAAACTTATTAACGATTTCCATTTCATATTCAACTGTATTAAATAGTCAATATGATTAAAATTTATGTAAATCAATATCACATACCTATGAGTATTATTTTTTCAGTAAAAACAATAGTTTTTCGGTAAGAAATTCAAACTTTTTTACTAATGAAAACTAATTTTTTCTTCTCAGAACTTCGTTGTTGTAGAGCGGCCTAATTTCACTGCGTTCCCGTGTGGAAAGTTAGGCGCTGTAATCGCTCAAAACAGAAGCCCGCGAATTCGTTTGGTATTTGAATATTAAACGCCGTCGTTTCATTGTGCCCCGCGTTTCATTGTGCCCCGCGTTTCATTGATCCCCACTTGTCCCTACATATGTGTACGAAAACAAAGTTATGCATACGTATAATAATTTGCTAATGTTTAAAAAAACATTTAATTATTTTAAATAAAATACGTTACAATACTTACAATTAACTACTCAAGATTTCTTGAAATTATTACAGAGGTATAAAGTATATCAACTTTTACTAATTTTTTCCTTAATTATATAAATGTACAATTCAAAGATAACTTAACATACTCATTGAGAATGTTATGATTCTATTTAAGTGTGGATAAAAATAACCCACCCCTAGTTCACCATTGTATTTGATTCAAAAATAACTTCACAATTAGGATTTATATGCATGGCAGCTTCCTATTAATTTTAAGACAAAATTATATACCTACATAAGATAGGTATATTTGTTTAAATAATACATAAATGTACTTATGTAGGCTGTATAGTTAATTTGTTTAAAATCTTATAAACAGTTACATTTTCCCTACAATTCACTGAACAGGTTTATTACGCATCTTTAACATTAATTGTATGTAATTAATTGAGCTAGAAAAGCTTCATTAATTAAAAGCAAGTACAGAAGATGAACCGAATTGCAAGTAAAATTAATTGCCTCCATATATGAGCATACCTGAGACATTTATTTTAGATATGCATATTACTTGATGGACTGGTTTTCGACGATTAAGATATTATCATTTCATTTGACATTGATACTGCTTCCAGCAACTGTCACTGACAACTTCATGTAAATATTGCTTTCTCAGTAAGAACTATTATAAAGAAGAGAAAATATTCTGTCAAGAATTTTTAACGAATATAATTATGATTTATGGTTTTGGTGTCATACTAAATCAACTAGTATTATCGACTAGATTATTCTACCGATTACCTTTAGTACTTAGCAATGTTAATTAAAAAAATATTTGATTTAATGCACACTTATTAAATTAATTAAATTATTTGCAATTTATTATAAATTTTTAACGTTTGTTACTATTAATCTATAGATTTACTGATACAGCTGCATGGGTAGAATGGTTTTTTAGCCCAACAAATGATTACTTCCTTTTGCATATAATTTACTAGAAGTACTACTGTATTACAATTTTAGTAAGTATATTTAGCGTTAGCATTCAACCTAATAAAAGTCCGTCTTCTACTTACATTTTAAAAACTACTGTTTTTATATTTATAGATTTAAATTTTAAATTTTCAGTAATTAAATTAATGTACTTTATTATACTTTAAAAGCTAGAACACCAATATTTGAATTAGGTCTTTGAATTTTGTTTTTGTGATAAATGGAAAGATCATATATAAGTTTTATAACAAAACTATTTTTATTTTTATTTTTTTCGCAATATTTCAAAAGTTATATCAAAATAAAAATTAATTTTTGAATCCAGTACCGAAAACACGCCGACAGCTCCCGAACAAACCAGAGCGTGTGTGACGTCATAATGTTAGTTTTCATTCATTGCAGCTTATACAGAAATAATAAATGCAGTGTTTTGATCTATTTAATTCTGTTGTCATGGTTAAATACTCAAGTTTATATTGAAAATGTCGAACCTCAAAAGTTATCGTTCTTGTTTTGTACCATTATGTACGAATACTACAAAAACAACTCCTGACAAAATGTTTTTAAATGTTCCCCAAGATGAAAAACGTCGAAATAAATGGTTTCAAGCAGTGCATCGTTATAATCCCAAAGCAAAATCGAATTTTTTTTGTTGTGGAGATCATTTCGATGTAAGTATTTTATAACACTATTGTTATTAATTATTATTTATCTAAGTATACAAATCAAATAAGTAGAATTCAGTCAAAAATATATCAACATCAGGAATATTATCAGACTTTGCCTTTATAAATCCTTTATCACACATAGCTAATCGGAATTAACTAATAAATCGTTTTTTAGCAGTAAATTTTTAATATTATTGTCAACTCACGTGTAATAGCCGTAAACGCTGTCCTGTTATTAAACAGCTATAACATTATGACGTCACAAAGATGGTGACCAATCTTGGCGCGTTCATAGTCACGTAATTTTTTTTTAAATTTTATCAATTTTTAATTGCTTATAATTAATTGAAAAAATTTTTTAAGTATTTTGCATTAAATATCCATATTATTAATAATAAAGTTTTAAAATACATAAAAAAAATCAATAATTGTTTTTTTTCAAATACCTAATTACAACCTTTTGTGGTCGGTTGTCATCATACAATACAAATGCCACAACATATGTAGGGGGAAAGTGGCATGAAACAGCCAGTTTTAAAAAAAGGGATAAATAATATAGAAGGACATAAATAAATCAATTTTTTTAAATCTGTAATTGTGCATGCAATTATGTACGTAATGTCATAAAACATTTTTCAAAATTAACGATATTTTTCGACTTCTAATCATTTATAAAAAAAATCAAATTTGGCTTTTTCATAACCTATAGGTATTGAAACAGCCAAGCCAATTTTTGAAAAAGCCATGTTCTTATTACAAGTTTAAAACTGCACATTAACGAAGATATTATTTAATAATAATCTTAAGCTATAATTTTAGATCTTATATAATTATAAAACGTTTTAAATAACGCAAACTCTCGATAAAATATTGACTTACATAAATCTAAGAAACTGTCAAAAAATTTGACGATTGAGATCAATCATTGCAAAAACTTAAAAACGTTTTTAGCAAAAATTATGCAATTTTCCTTTTACGCCACAGGATTTATATGCCCAACCATTACAATTTTGCATCGGTACCACTCTTGATTGCTGTTACTACAATTATTATTGCATTTTATGCAATTAAAAGGTGGCTTTTTCATTACACTGCAGTCCAGCTATTTCAAAACATATTCTCTCAAGAAACAAAATCTCGAAAATTACTCTGAAATCAAAGATTAGTCGACAAAATATATACGTTATTAGAAGGCCTAATATATCTATAAAATTATAGTGTAATCATATTATTATTAGTTTTGTACGTATAGGCGTTAGAAAACAAATAAACTGAACTCAAAACCTTACTTTTTGACGACAAAATCTTCAATACGTCGTATCGGCGCCGTTTATTGACGGTGAACGGTCAAATTTTTGTGGGGGATATCTGGCTAGTGTTGCTATCTTAAAATAATAATACATAAACGATTCGTATGAAAACTACCGCGTAATTGATAATGGCTTTTTCAAAACTTGGCTGTTTCATGCCACTTTCCCCCTATATCTTCCTTAGTATAACCCAAGGGTGTCCAACCGGCGGCTGCTATAAGATTTTTCATAGAATCGTAAAAGCATAATTTTTAAATAAAAATGCCATAGATCATACTCATCAAAGTAATTAAAAATTATTATTACGAAATTGTTGTTTTTTATTAACCACTTGGTTCTTTAGTCTTTTCAATTACAAATATTTAACGTTATTTTCTATTATGTACAAACTGTCTCAGTTTGAGGAAAAAAAAATTGTCTTATATTTATGTCATAACCATGTTTTTATCTCCGGGCTTTATTATAGAATAGTAAAAATTGAACATCTTGTCCTTTACCTATAATGCAAAAATTATTGTCCAAATCAAGATTATTTTCACGATCATTCCTGGTAAGTAACAGATATTTTGTTTTTGATTTATCCACCACATCTAAAAAGAAGTTGCTAAAAATTCATAAATCAAGCTTCAAATCAAAATTTTACCAGAGTATAATTGAAAAACCAAAAGTGAGACTAAAAAAAATTATTTGTGAGCGTACGCAGGAAAAAGTTATAGAGGTAAAGCGTACTATAGCGTAAGATTGTCCTAGGATATTTGTGAACAAAATTAAAAAAAATAGGTATTGGAAAATAATGTTTACAAAATTTGAACCAAAGATCTTAACAAACAGCGACGTTATTAATATAACTGCTTTTTATAACGTAAAATTTTGCCTGTGTATTTTAAAAAACAGGCACTTAAAAAAATGCCATAAAAAATACCATTTTATTTGGTCAGAAAGCTGTGATTAATGGCTTGTTTGAGTTTAATTGCAGTATAATACGAGATGCATTCCTTCATATGCATTATTTCTTTCAACACGATCTCAATAGAGCACAAAACGCATTTTTCTTATCTGCATTACTTCTAAGTTGCACTCGGCACAATTATTTAAGTAAATCAGTAATAACAAATATACCTTTAAGGGCAAAGTAGTGCATTTTTGGTTTATAAGCAAAGCTTAGAAAACCTCGCTTAAAATTTATTCAGAAATATGCTTCTTTTTGCAAATACACTTTAAAATGATATACCTATAATTAGTCAGAAATGTATTTGTAATTTATAAAAGGTATTTGTTTACCTTTGAAATAAAATTAGAAGTTACTGCTATTGGTAATATTTCATTAAGAGAAAATCCAAAATTGTAATTAAAAATTTTAAGTATTAGGGATTCAGTCATTTTTTACTTTATTTTTTCAAATTATATAAAAATTACGTACATAATTTTTTTTAAAGTAGTAAAACATTTAAAAATAATGATAATGAAGAAAATCACATGATACAATAAAACCTCTATTTAGGCCACCTCTTAACTTTCCGTGTACTAGGTTGGGTATAACTAACGTGAATATTTTTTTTTGTTCAAACGGGACGTTTGGTAATCGAGCTTAAAACCGAGTGTGCACATTCGAGCTCAAAGTGGCACATTCCGATCTCGGAAATATTTGCCTCCCTCGCTCGGAAATGTTCCACTTTTCGCTCGAATGCGCACATCCTCGTATTTATTATACACCGTGTCTCAGAACTAATAGACGCCATTGATACATCTCACAGAAAATAAAATTCTAAGACGAAAAGTCCTTTGTCATTTTTTGATCAGACCCGTAGATAATTAGTTATTAATAAAAATGGGTGGCCAATCAAGTGCGCGTTATAGCAGCAAGAAGAAAGAGGGGGAAAGTGAGAGGTGACTGCAAAAGTGAGATGAAGGCGGGACAGCAGCTTTAACAACGGGACGAAAATGTCCAAGCATTAACTCTTATGTGCTCGACTCTCCAGAAATTCCAGAAATTAAGTTAATAATTAATTTTAGTGAAGATGCACCTGAGTGTTGAATCTCCGAAATAGTGACTGTGTTTACTCCCGTAGAACGGCCGTGCGAGCGAGTCTGCTCCTGTCCCGCCTTTATCTCACTCTTGCAGTCACCTCCCAATTTCCCCCTCTTTCTTCTTGCTGCTATAACGCGCACCTGATTGGCCACCCATTTTTATTAATAACTAATTATCTATCGGTCTGATTAAAAAATGACAAAGGACTTTTCGTCTCAGAATTTTATTTTCTGTGAGATGTATTAATGGCGTCTATTAGTACTGGGACACCCTGTATGTATTAGTAAAATTTACCGAACGCTCCTTCAAATCTAATATTGTAATTTAATTTCGTAAATATCGATTTTATATTTGGAAAACGTATTTACATAGCAATGAGTGGAAGGGAGCGAGAAGATACGATAATCTTGTCAATGCAAGTGAGCGGGAACGATTAAATTAATTTTTCGTGTAATTTATTAAATTGTTACGAATCATTAAGAAATTGCCGTGAAATTAATTTGTATTTCAATAAGGAGGCAAGAATGAAATTCTTGTTAGGTTTTCTTAATATTACGTATTGTTATTAACACGTGTCATTGTAATTTAGAACTCAAGAAAAGGCTCAATCGTTTATAAGTTGAAGAAAAAGTTTAATTTTATGTTTTACTTAAACCTATTCATTATTGGTTATTAAAATATATTTCTTATCCTTTAACTGTCATAAAGTACAATTTTGTGGATTTTATTTTATTGTTGCGGTATGGCAAACCCCACTTAGTATAGCATTTTTAGTCATCTAGTATGCGGAAGGTTGATCACGACCATCAAAGACAGTTTACAAATTTACAAACCATTTATATAAAAATTTTTGTAACATTAACCCTCCTAATAAAATCAATAAATTACATTTTTATAATGTGTATCAAATATGCTAGACCATGCACTTTAGTCCAGATATTAGTTTTTTACATTTCTAGAAATAAATCCTAAATTGCTTTATGGTAGCTCTATAAAGTCTCAAGTATTTCCTAAAAACAATGGGAATGACATAGATGATCTTTCAGAAAATGATAATTATTATTAATTAATAATAAAAATGGATTTATTACTCATGCAAAAAAAATTAATGGTAAATAATTACATTAATATTAATATTAAAATAAAATGAGTAATGAAGAGAAAATTCATTTTTCATTAAAATAATAATGAGCAATGAAACTTCAATGCATTATAGAAATAATGCGTTTTTCTGCAAATAACATATAACATACGTAATAATATGAAAACAATATTTTTGTTTCCTGGATAAATTCGTATATGTATGTAACTGCTACAAATAATATTCAATCTAACAGTACAAACTATAAATTTTTTAGCTGAGTGTGTACGTATTGACTGATCCCATATGAAATAGGCATTCGAGTTATTTTTCACGTTTTGCATAGTCAACAGCAGATATTTCAACAATGATATGCAGTTGTCTGCAAATTGCAATGATTTAACAAACTCCGTAAAACAGTATAAGTGTACTTGTAGTTTTTGTGCTTGTAATTCTTATAGGGCTACTTATATAAAAGAAGTTGACGAAGTCCTTACAACCCTTCGCATACGTTCAACACAATTGCAGTTTGTGTAATTGCAGTTGCAATAGAAAAGGGACCAAACTCCACCCATTAGCTATAATGAAACGCGTATATGTAATGCATGGCTAGATGGAACCGCCCTACCACTTCCGGTTAATTACCTAGAAACAAAGAAAAAACAATGGAAGAACTTCTCAGCACGTGGTTGGTTGCCTTCGTACAGGATGTTAATCCTGACCAATAG
This sequence comes from Sinopyrophorus schimmeli, assembly GCA_036325965.1. Taxonomy (NCBI): domain Eukaryota; kingdom Metazoa; phylum Arthropoda; class Insecta; order Coleoptera; family Elateridae; genus Sinopyrophorus; species Sinopyrophorus schimmeli. The sequence goes on along the minus strand of JARFIZ010000314.1, from coordinate 10,050,084 downwards.
AAGTTTTTTTTCAAGTCAAGTGCTCCTGGGATGGGATCAAGTACCCATATGTGAGTGAGTTCTGTTAGCTTTTAGACCCCATCAGATGCTTTGTACTCTTTTCCTTTGTGAATTTTTATTTGTCTTTTGCTAACTCCACTTGGTGTGGTTCAGCATAATACTTTCCGCACACATATTATGTGTCAGTATGTAGATTCGCTGCTCGCTTCGATTGGTTATATGTATATTAAAACATGGTTGCCTTGCAGTTTTCGTAAGAGGCTTTGTCATTTGTCTACTACTTGCATTATTCGAAAAAACCACAAGGGATCATATAGCAGCTTCACATAGCCATGTCGATGTTTGTATGCTGCATGCGAAACCTTTTATGGTCGACAGTATACAAGTTTTTGTTTTACAATGCTTACATTGATAGATTGAAAATGAACATCAACCAATTAAAATAGTACAATTGGTTAGCAGCACGTATACCTATTAAATACACCTAATGTTAATTATCACAATTTAACTTTTTCTAAAATTGTTGTAATTTTTTTCAATTGATTACTTTTCTTTTACTAATATAAGTAAATTAATTAAACACGGTCTTGCTTTACATAAAAAAATTAAATGACAAATATTCAGTAAAGTTGAATTTTGTTAAAATGAAACTGTAAACTTTTCGAATTTTTGTTAATTATTTAAGTTAAATTATTTAATTTACTATTTAGTTGTGTTAACTTAATAAAGGTGTCATATACCGAATGTCTTATCATTAAGTGGTAAAATTTAATTGGTTGATATTTGACATCAAGCTTAAACATAAAAAATTCTACGCAATAAATTTTTTAGTATTTAAGAAAAACTCGTTTTAATTTTCCATATGCTTCTTCAGCAGTAATTTAAACTGTTAAAGAATTCTATTGCAATTTTACAAAAGATACGTAGGAATAGTGATGCAAAGCAATTTGACAATAATAAATCTAGTTTTGTAATTTTACGAAACATTTCTACTGTACCTATTTGTTTTTGAAAATTACAGAAAATTCTATGGTAATTTTAATACACTACTTATTCCAACGCAGTTTGGGACTATTACAAAGCATTTCTTGCAATATTAATATGCATTTATAGAAAATTTGTTCATTATTAACTTTTTTAGTAATTGTTGTTATTTATTATGTAATAGTTCTTAGATTCGCCAGCAGAAGTCAAACCGAAAACCGTTACAACGAAGAAAGAATTTAAAAAAAAAATAGATAAACGTAGAGTTGTATTTATAGCACAATTCTGCGATAATCCTGTTATATAAAGTCGTGCTGGGTATAAATGGCGACTTATATCCAACGGTCATCTAGCGGTAGCGTGTTTAAGTAACATTGGAAGGGAGGCGACATGTTTTTCGTTTATTACGGAAGTGATCACGCTACAAGTATTAATTAAAAATTATTGAATTCTTATAAACGCCTCCTTCAAAGCTTCAACGTTGTATTGAAATCTTGCAAACTATAATATAAATTTAATTATTTTTGCTATCCATTTCATTATTACTTTTATATTAAGATCCGCTAAAAATTTAAATGAAAAATGTGACTATAATTATAATCCAGATGCTATCGCCCTGCTCCTAAATAACAAAAAATTAGTAATATGAGAATTTCAAACATATGGTAATTGTTTTCATGACGTTTATATTGCAGGCGTTGAAAAAAATTAAGGTTTTAATTGCTCTGTAGAATAACATTTTTTCAAGTTTTATTCCATTGTTTTTGTCTATTTATAGTTCGATATTAAAACTATGACAATTTATGATAAAATTTAAATAAGAAACGTTGGTTTTAATAAAAGCACGTATTGGTTAATTCGGAAATATTGGATCCCAATAAAGCTCAAAAATTATGTATTCTAATTTAATTAAAATAAACGATACTTTCTAATTTTTAATCGGTTCAATGTTAATTTGATATACATAAATACTTGCCAGTTAAGCACAGTGAATTTGCACAAAACTTATCAGATCCCATATAATTGCACCCCATAAGCAAATAAAATTGAATAAATAACAAAAAAAATATACACTAACGCTGTTAATTCCCATCGCGTTATACGAATTTTTTATTGATACATTCGCATGGAACATCAGATAAAAAGACAGATTTAAAACAATTTATTTTTATCGCTTTATATGGAAACTTCCTGCATTATAGGAGGAATATTGCAATATTTACTCGGCGTTATATGGAAACCGCTTCCTAGAAACGCCATGTTACAGCAGTATTTACTATACACGTATAGTTGCCATGCCGGGTTAAGTTTCAGTGCCTATTCGTAAAACGCCCCATATATTGTTAAAAAATTTAAAAATTTGCGACAATAATGGTTTTTTTTGATAAACTTATTATTTACAAATTTTATATAAAATACATTTTAAAAAAAGGTTGACGATTATAATTATTGATAGAAATTTAGTAGGTGTATGAAGTGAGGAAAATTTTGAAAAATAAAAGTTTTTTTTATAATCTGATTGTAGCATATCTGCTAATTTTTTCTAAGACGCTTCAGTTTTTTTAATAAAAATTAAAAAATTTTTGAGAAAAAAAATTCCAAAATCTTTTTTCGCCGAAGCTGTTCTATTTTATGCGATTATATTTAATAAAAATATACAGTCGACTCTTGATAATTTGAAACTCACGGGACCACAGAATAAATTCAAATTAGCGAGAGTTCAAAATTAGTGAGAGTTCAAATAATCGAAAGATAGTAAGAACAAAATTAAAATTAACGAGAGTGTGATTTATGAGCAATAGTACATATATATCTACGTAATAGCGCGTTTATTTTTTGAGAATTGTTAAACTTTTATTTGTTCGGGACTCATTGTAAGATGAAACATGGTAATTCAAGCAATACAACTACACACTTGTTTATTAGAGACTTCAAAATACCAAGAGCGCAGGCCCTCTCACTTCAAATTATAGAATGATGACAAGTAAGGTACTGCCGTCGCCACTTCAAATTACCGCGTGTACCTCAATCCATTGATTTCATTCAAAATACCGAATGTTTCTCAAGGGACCAAGAAAGTGTTTCAAAATATCAAAAGATTCAAATTATCAAGAGTCAAATTATCGAGAGTCGACTGTATTTCGAAAAATGAAAGATGTAACAGTAACAAAATATCGAGATGGTTTTCGTAAAATTGTATTTTCAAAATTATGAAAAACTCAATATTTATATTGTTTTTAATTTATGTTTACAATATTTTATTAATTTTTTCATCTAAAACATCTATTGTGTCTTTGGGCCACCACACATTTCGCGAATCTGCGTTAATGTATTAGATGTTTTAATAAAACAAGAGTTGATGAATTAGTCCAATTCACAGCAAAAAAGAATTCCCACTGATATAAATACAAAAACAGCTTATTGTATAACCCTTTTTGAAAACCACCGACAAAACGAAATAAAAGTTCCGTAAAGCTTCCGCTTTGTAAGGACTACCATTTTGTAAGACCCTTTGCCAAGGTAGCGGTACTCTTTGATACTAGAATTCGTCATATGACCCTATAATTTAATAATTGATGTATAATATTGCGGTGACGTATTGATAAAAAACCTTTATAGATAACTCGATTTTAAGTATCGAACATAAAATTAACCTATAAATAATAAATTGCATACAAAATAATAAAATTAGTAACCTAATGATTGCATTAATTTGATGAAAAATGAAAACTTGTAATTTATTAAAAGTAAAACAAAAATAATAAACGTAATATGTAATCCTAGTTTACAAATAAAATATAAAAAATGAGCAAACGATGTTGATTTATTTTAACATGAAATTATTCATTCTACTACATTTCAATCTGTGATAAGTTTATTAAATCAATTATTATGATTTCTACACTGAAATAATTATTACTGAAGTTGATTTACATACAGTAAAAAAAGAAGTGAGTAGTTTTTCAATTCCTGTTAGAAATTCTTCTAACTATAATGCTTTTTATTATTATACATGCAGTTTTATATGTATGAATACTGTAGGTGTTAGTCGTTTTTAAAACAAATTACATGTATAACATTAATCTTGAGAATTTAATTATATATTGTAAGTTTTTAGTTTCACATATAATATTTGTTTAATCCAATATTATCAATTACACTACCCAACACTAAAAATTCACTAATATCTCAAATAGTAGGTGTTTTACATTAAGTATAACTAGTGAACAAAAAAACCGAAATTGATTTTAAGGTGAGGAATCATCATTACATACTGTAAACTCAGTAAAATAAAAGTATTTAATTTTTCGCACTATGTAGTGACCAAAGACGTATTTGAAAACAATTTAGTAAATGATAGAGGCAATAAAGGCGCCTTTAGTATTTGCATAGTCTATTTTTTTTATTACTTTCTAATAGTCCCAACAACTAAATAACAAATAAAGTTCCATGGTTGCATAAAATTTTTAATTAATCGATATAAGTAATGATTAAGAAATGCTTACTGCGGACGACGGACTTATACATCAAGTAATGCGTTCATTTATAGTAACTTACACAGAGCGGCAGTGAACATTTACTAGGTATACCAGTTGAAATTGTCGATTTCTTTCAACAGATGGAATTACCCATATATTTTGACATTTAACCTATTTTGTTCTGCTGTTAACATGCTTCACAACTACACATATTACTTTTACTGAGAGTGTTAAAATTATAGCTTAAATATATCTAGATTTGTTCTAAAAAAAGCATCTGCAAGAAATTTCAATTCAATATTTAAAAAAAAATTGCTGCTGAAACTTACCGTATACTTAAGGAAACTTGTGGTAAACATGCTTCAGCACAAACACGTTGTGAACGCTGGTTTAAACGTTTTAAAAATGTAAACAAATAAAATTTAGGACACCGAATTGCGAGTATTCCTCGATGAAGATCTGTGTCAAATTCAAATGCAACTTGGTAATATATTAAATGTTGAATAAAGTATTTCCAATCGCATAAAAGCTGTGAGAAAAATTCAGAAAGAAGGAGAATGGGTGATGCATGCTTTGACCGAACGACAGATAGAAAACCAAAAGATTGTCAGCGAACTTTTGAAAACAAGTGGATCTATTTTTTCTTCTTGCCTTTTTATACCTTTATCAGGTTTAAGCGATTTCCCTGCTTGAAACTTTGTTGTGAATGTAGTAGTGTTTCAAAGATTCAAGGAACCTACAGTTTTACGCGGGTTCCGAACCACGGCAATTTCTAGGGAAATTTTCGAGCAGTTTTACAATTGCCAGGTGCTCAGCGTTGCGAAGAGAAGAGGAGCGTAAAATTTTTCGATGGTCGGCGCGGGGAATCGAACCACTTCGAATCCGCCTCGCTAGCGCAGCAGCCCAAACACTAAACCACTTGCGCCACGCTTCCTCTATTTCGAAAAGCATTAAACTACGAATTAAATGTTCCAATGGATCAAGGCGGTAACTACCAAATTTTTTAAAGTTTTGAATCTTGAATGAATAAATATTATATCGTCGACTATACTGCAATACTGCGTAACTATCTTTTTTCATAGAGACTAACATTGAATGAAATAACATTGAAAATTCGGCCTTATGAAAAAAGCTAGTTACGCGGTATTGCAGTATCGCCGACAATATGTGTTAGTATTTCTATAATTCATTAATATCTAACAAAAAATGAAGTTTTATAATATATTTAATACGCATATTAATTATTATTGTAATAGCGAAAGTTTATAAAACGTTATTCAAAAAAAGCTTTAATCTTGATTTTCCTAAAATCAAATTTTTGATAGCTACCTCCTTTATCCATATGACCTTTCAATTGTTAAACACTGCGAAACGGTTAATGGTGAAACTTACTGACAACAAATCCTCAATATCAACGACACCTTGATGGAAAAACATTCGGAATATGCCCGAAGCCATGAAAAAGTGATTTTGCTAAATGGTAATGTTTTACCACACAAAAGAAGAATCGTTCAAGACAAACTAAAATCAGTCTATCAGGCACTCTTTGTATTAAACTCAGTAGGTACCTACTGTATTTGATCTCTCTGTAACGGACCCCGAGTCAAAATTTAGCAGCTCAGTAAAGTCTGAAAATTTTTATTTTTATTAGTTCTTTACAAATTCACCGCATTTAGGCTTTCAGTAGCATCCGAAAATGCTCTATCGTAAATTTACTATCAAAAAATTGAGGAGTTATTCAAATTTTATTTCCTAATCGCATATCAATAACGTCTCAAGTGTGCAAATTGTCAAAAACTCCGTTGTTGAGGCGCTATTGAGGTCTTAAATTCTATTGTGCTCTGACCTGTAGAATCTGAGTTGTTGAAAATAGAGGCGATAAATTTCGTCTCGAGACCGCAGACTAAAAATAGCACAGTTTCTAAATTTTAAGAACAAGTGTCCACTAGAACAAACACAGCGAGAAGCATTGTAGAATTTGTGAACTAAGTTTTCTGTCCTATTGAATGATCTCACTTCCTAAATATCGTAAATTAATTTTTACTGATTTGAAAATTGACACCATTCAAGTTAAATACATCCAACTATGAGCACTTTTAAAGATTGGTTTTTTCCCTGCAATTTTCTGTTGAGAGCAAGACGATTGCATAAAATGCAGCAGAAATATAAATAATTGAAAAAAAAGTGACATGTTAAATGAATGGGAAAATTTTAAAATCAACTAACGAATACTTAGAATTCAAATTATGGGCTGACTTTTCAGCCTATAATTTGAATTCTAAGTACTCGTTAGTTTCGTTAGAATTTTTTTTTCAATGTTTAGAACAATATTTTGTCAAGCGAGCGTAAAAAAATAGTCGTTCCGATCGAAACACCCTAATAAGTCAGCTTCAAAAAATGATCTTAGTTTTAACTCTTGTTATTGTTAAAAAAGAGTTAGCGTCAGACAATAGTTCGGATGGTGCCTTTAGTCGTGCAAATACACAAGACAGAACTAACAGCATTTATCTAGAACTGACATACTTTCTAAGATATTACTTTAGTGCCAGATTGTATATTTCAACTCTATATTTTTTCTGTTTTTTTGCATATGGGTCAATCCATATGAAATCAACAAATGGGATGTGCCGCATGATTTTTAATTTTGATAAAAAAAATGTAGATGATCTTTGTGGTGCCAGAAACGCTAAACCACCACCATTTATTTTTTTTATTGTATAACTTCTGAACAATGCCCATCCGAAGTCAAAAATTGGGTCAATTTCATACTTGTACATAATGGGCTGTAGCTTTTTATTTAAAACAGGTATTAAAATGGTTCTTTTTTTATTTGAAAGGGTCATAAATGTGCATTTTATATAATACAATAAAATTAAACTAAAACAATTAGGAACAAGATAGTGACCATCCGACATTTCCACAATTTTTTCTCATTTTTACGATATTTGATTGGACGTGTTTTTTTACAATAAAGTACTAACCCTTGTGATGTTGTGACATAATTGTAATTGTCCTGGAATAACATCTTCTACGAAAAAAAAATGGTAAACATTGATAATTTTGAAAAAAGCTCAACTTTGACCCCAAAAAAAACCATGTTGAGAAAAAAATAACAATCTCAAATTTTTAGAAATATAGTCTATATCTTCGTTAATTATGTCCAATTAGTGCCGTTCTGTTATTTTCACTTTTTTAAGAAATATGATTTTTTTAAGAGTGCTACTTTTACAAATAAATATGAAAAGAATCTGGGAGTTTGATAATTTATAGAAGTTTTATAACTTATTTAAACTATTAAAATTATGTCAATTTATGATAAAAATAATCAAATAAAAGTCAAAATTTTTATATTCTGTTATTTATTAAAAATTATATAATAACAATAAAAAACACACGATCCTATCATCGTTTTGTCCCCATCTCAAATAATAAATTAAAAGTGTGACAATATACTAGCTAAGGAAATCTCAAGATAGTAAAAATTTGTAATGAAAAATAAATTATGTATACCTACATGTTTTATTTTGATAAATAACTGAATTTGAAAATGTTGAATTTTATTTGATTATTTTTATCATAAATTGACATAATTTTAATAGTTTAAATAAGTTATAAATCTTCTATAAATTATCAAACTCCCAGATTATTTTCATATTTATTTGTAAAAGTAGCACTCTTAAAAAAATCATATTTCTTAAAAAAGTAAAATAACAGAACGGCACTAATTGGACATAATTAACGAAGATATAGACTATATTTCCTGAAAATTTGAGATTGTTATTTTTTTCTCAACATGGTTTTTTTTGGGGTCAAAGTTGAGCTTTTTTCAAAATTATCAATGTTTACCATTTTTTTTTCGTAGAAGATGTTATTCCAGGACAATTACAATTATGTCACAACATCACAAGGGTTAGTACTTTATTGTAAAAAAAAATCAACCTTTAATATGCAACAGGATTGACACACAGCGTTCAATCAAATATCGTAAAAATGAGCAAAAATTGTGGGAATGTCGGATGGTCAACTGTCAATTTTTGTTTTTTTTTGTATATAAATGAATTATGCCTTTAAATTTAAAGAGAAATTCAATCCGCCAAATTTGGTTCGCCCTTAGACAAGTATGGAACGGAGCTCCAAAACGCGCTACCCAAGTGTGGTAAAACGCGCGAGCTACCGTGGCTGCCTCTTGGTCGGCAATTGAGTTGCTTCTGGCCACCGGGTGTACCTGTCCACCATCGTAAGGCAGTATCTGTATCCTTCAGATAACGGCATGACGATGATGTCAAGATGCACGTGTTCAAACCTAGCTGTTGGTGGTTTGAAGGTGCCTGGTGGTGACGAGACGTGCCGCGTGATTTTAGAGCGTTGGCACGGTATGCAGCTTCGTGTCCATTCTCTGCAGTCTGTTTTCATGGAGGGCCAGACGTATCGTTCTGTAACCAGCTTCGTGGTTGCCTTAGCTCCGGGATGGGAGAGCTGGTGCAAGCTATCGAACGCTCGCTTGCGAAACTCGGTGGTTACAAACGGTCTAGCTGTTTTGGTCGCCACATCGCAAAAGAGTGACGTGCTGCTCCCTGGAATGGGTATCAGCTTGAGTTGGAGTCCAGAATTAGAATTGTTGAGGAACTCGTGCAGAACTTTGTCGTTCTTTTGTGCTGCAGCTAGGGCTTCGAAGTCGAGTGGGTCGTTTACTGCTTCGATGCGGGATAATGCGTCGGCCACCACGTTGTGTTCGCCTGAGACAAACCGTATGTCGGTTGTGTACTGGCTGATGAAGTCGAGATGTCGAGCTTGACGTGGTGAACACGACTGTGGCTTCTTTCGGAAAGCGTAGGTTATTGGTTTATGATCCGTGTAAACCGAAAAGTTACGGGCTTCAACCATGTGCCTAAAATGTTTTATTGCCAGATAGATGGCTAATAGTTCGCGGTCGTATGCTGCGTATTTGGTCTCTGCTGGGTTCAATTTTTTCGAAAAGAAATCGAGGGGTTGCCAATTGTTGTCTACCAATTGTTGCAGGGACGCTCCTACTGCAAAGTCGGAAGCATCGCTAAAGATGGCTAGCGGTACGTTTGGCTCCGGGTGTGCGAGTAGGGTCGCATTTGCCAGGCATTCTCGAGTTTGTTCGAAAGCGCGTTCTGCTTCAGGTGTCCATTTTACTGGTGTTTTTCCTTTTACGTTCCCCTGCAGAAGGTCGTTGAGGGTGCTTGGACTGAAGCCGCCTTGGGTATGAATCTCCGGAAGAAATTCACCATACCCAAGAACTGTCGCAGTTTCTTTACGGTGTCGGGCCGTGGGAATGCTTGAATTGCCTCGACTTTCTCTGGTAGCGGTCTCGTGCCTTCGGTAGATACTAGGTATCCCAAGAATTTTACATTTTGTTGGCCAAATGTGCATTTTCCTGGATTGACAACAACGCCGTACGACTTCAGACGCTCGAAAATGATCTGCAGGTGCTGAAGATGTTCTTCAACAGAGGCTGAAGCTACGAGTATGTCATCAATATAGGCAAAACAAAACTCCAGACCTTGGAGCACTTCGTCTATGAAGCGCTGAAAAGTCTGAGCTGCGTTTCGTAGTCCGAACGTCATGTAGTTGAATTCGAAGAGTCCAAAAGGTGTTGTTATGGCTGTCTTTGGAATATCTTCCTCGGCTACGGGAATCTGGTGAAACGCTCGTACTAAGTCGATTGTTGAAAAGACTTTGCATCCGTGCAAGGCTTGGGAAAAATCCTGGATGTGCCTAACCGGGTATTGATCTGGACACGTGCGGGCGTTAATGCGCGGTAATCACCGCATGGCCTCCACTCGCTGTCCTTTTTAGGGACCATGTGTAATGGCGTAGACCATGGGCTCTGCGATGGGCGGATGATGCCTTGCTGCATCATCTCTGCGAACACCTTTTTGGCGTCCTTTAGACGTTCCGGCGCAAGTCGTCGAGGTTTTTGCGCCACCGGTGGTCCAGGAGTGGTAACTATGTGGTGTTTGGTAGCGTGTTTCGTGCTCCCTTGGTTTCCACTGGGCTGTGTTACCTCCGGGTATTGTCGAAGTAACATGTGGTACGGTGAGGTCCCCGACAGCGCTCGAATGTGCAACCACTCGGCGTTGCATTCTGCCACCTGACCTGTTGCCGTCAGGCTTGTGACGCCGTCGACGAGGCGTTGGTTGCGGATGTCAACCAACAAACCGAAGTTTGCTAGCAGATCCGCGCCAATTATGGGCTTTGAGACGTCCGCCACCACGAATCGCCACGTGAATTCGCGTCGCAGGCCCAGGTTGAGGTGGAGGGTTTCGAAACCGTATGTCGCGATGTTGGTTCCGTTCGCCGCGTAAAGTTCATATGGAACTTTATCGCGACGCCCCCGTACGTGCTTGACTGGGATGACGCATAGGTCCGCTCCGGTGTCCACAAGGAATTTGATTTTTGTGGCTTTGTCCGTAACGAAGAGGCGACGTGTTTGGGTGCTGGATTCGTCTGCCGCCATTAACGATCCGCTTTCTCGTTTCCCGCGTGCGTGCACGGGGTTGTGCATCTACGGGCTTTTTGCCGAATCTTCGATGGTACCAGCACACGCCTTTTTCGTCGTTGGATTTGGTTCTCGAAGAGCTGCGGGAGTGTCCCCGTGAGCGTGACCGGTTGAATGGTCGTCGGTGCTCCTGGTGACTGGTTGCTGCGGCAATTTGGTTTCAACGCCGTTGTCACCCCGGCTATTTGCGTGGTGAACAACGTCGTTAGCCTCGCTACTGCCTCTTCCAAAGGGTCCTTCTGCACCTCGGCGATTCTGGTGTGGGTCGTAGTTTCGGAGATGGCGTCCGCTAGATTTGCTAGGTCGTCGAGTTCGGTTTTCTTCTGCGTCGCGAGGATAGCTTGGCTTGATGCTGGGAGTCGTCCGAGCCAGAGGGGTCGCAATACGTCGTCGGGCACTATTGTGCCGGCTAATGTTCGCAGGTGTCTCAGAAATTGTGACGGTTTGCGATCGCCCATACACTCGTGTTCGAGTAGCCTACGAAGCTTGTTTTCCTGCGACTCGCTGAGTCGCCTTATGAGCTCTCCTTTAGTTTCTGATATTTTGCGTCGCGGGAGGATTTGTAAGGATGTCCCTCACTTCTGCAGCATATCGTTGGTCCAGGTGTCCGGCGATGTAGTTGAACTTGGTATCCTCTTGGACGATTCCGGCGAGTATGAATTGGTTCTCTATTTGTGCAAACCACGTCTCTGGGTCGTCGGCCCAGAAGGGTGGTATCCGCATGGAGATTCTGTCGAGAGCGGAAAACCTGGAAGCAACGATGGCGTTCCGGATGTTTTTCCTTGCTGTTGCGTCGTCGATCACGTCGGGCTTCCTTTGATCACGTCGGGCTTCCCCTTTTTTTGATCACGTCGGGCTTTTTGATCACGTCGGCCTTCCTTTGATCACGTCGGGGTCACCAATTTGTGGCGTGTTACCACTTTTATTTTGGATTTATTTACAAAAGGGTAGAAATTATTTACACGGGAGATCGTCGGAGATGTTGCGTCGGGTGGTGGCTGTGGGCGCGGTGAGTCGGCTGGTGCAGCTATCGTCGACGGAGACCTGGTGTCGGGGCGAAGGATCTGTAGTTGATGTCGAATGGCGGAGCAAAATATGTGCGGCGGTTCGTCGAGCTAATTTGACTGATGTTATACAATGTATAATCTTCGTTTGTTTTAATTTTATTTTAGAAATTTTTCGAAAATGTAACAAGTACACTATACCGTCAGAACGTTTGGATGCACTGGTAATACTACTCAATTTGTTTCAAAATATTAAATTAAATTGATAATATATAAATTACTGAGTTTTGCTGAATATGAAAGAAGAATATTTAAACTATTTTAAATGAACACATATATTATCGTTTATTGAACCAAAAATTAATTCATAATTTATTTTTATAAATATTGCCATCCCTAGTCTTAATTACAGCTTTGCAGATTTCGAGCATTCTCCCAAGTAATTTTTGATAATGTTTTTTTTAAATTTTATTCTAAATTACATTTGACTCCTGTGTTCAATAAAGTGTTTTTGTTACAGTTATGAAAACCAATAATCAGATTTTACACTTTACAACATGTTTACTTTGAAACTGTGTAACCTCAATGGATTAAAATGTAAACAAATATGTAATGATATTAAACTCAGATAATAATAACGATAAAATATATAAGTTTCTTTTCTTTTAATTTTATAAGAAATTAGATTTAAAAAGATGCTTCCTAACGGTCTACCGGTAGTGTATTTTGAGACAAAATTCAAAGACTAAATGTGTCAACTATTTTGGAACAGAGGAACTCTCGCAACTTACAGACATACATCAATAATTTTTAAATTGCAAATATAATCTATTTAAAATGTTTAACAAAACATGTTTAAGAACTTATATAAAATAACGAAATTTGTGACATTTAAATGAACCTACCCCTGATTAACTGTTGAAAGGCTTTTGGTGATTACGCAGTGAACTATAAACCTTACGTTTTAGTTGGTGCACTTTGTTTAGATGGGAACGTCCCTTGACGCTTTAGAAGCAGATTAGGTATGAAATTAATCCCCCGGCACCACTTGACGGCTAGGTCAATGGTGAATGTGGAGTAAGTTGAGTAACCGATTATAAACAAAAATTAGTTTACCTACTTTAAGGAAAGTTGTGTTTGCAAAGCCTTTTCATGAAAATATTTATTGTTTATTTGGCATATAAAAACAGTGGTAGGCATAAAATCAGTTAACCATTATGTATATTTCTCCTTTTGCTTATCTCTAAATGGAAATTAACTTCCTATTATATTACATGTACTACAACTAACAATAATTTGATATGCAATTATAAAAATATTAGGAGATTGCTATAGCGTGAATTGACAGAAATAAAATAGTGCCATTGCTTATCAAGAAAGAAGACGGTTTAATAAATCAAAACTATTTTTTACACAAATTTGCGAAACCGATTTTCGAAACTTCGATATAATTAGAGATTAATTTTTGCACATATATGTTAAAAAATTAATACATTTTAAGTAGATATAAATTTTTTGACATTATGTTTTGTTATACAAAATGATCGATAAAAAGAACAACAATTTTCAAGGTTATAAAGGATACTTTCAGTATAAATAATTAATAAAGCAGTTAGAAGAACATAGGTACACTTGTCAAGAAGGAGTTAGACAATAAATAATTGGTAAAAATCGAAATTTAAAATCGTATATTTTTATTGATTAAAAGTTACATTCTCGTGTAAGAAACCCATTAATGATTTCTGTGATGCAATTGATACCGAACTTAAATTGCACTTTTCTACGAAATTTTGCTTTAGATATATCTTTCAAGTTGTAATTGATGTTATTTAAATTAAGTTTTGACATTTTTTCACTAAGCCCTCTAAAGAATTCTTTTCCACAGATTAAAAATGACTAATATAAATAACTAAAATAATTGCTAAGTCCGTTGATGTGCGCGCATCATGCAAAAACTACTGGATAGATTTTGATCAATTTTATTAAATTTATTCTCTGAACGCTTAGTGTTTATCTCCAATAAAAATTATCACAATATTCCTATTTCATATCAATTGATATTAAATACGTACGAGGGCTTAACAAGCGATGCGGTGTCCATATGCAAGAAAGGGAAGAAGTTTTTACCTTTGTAAATAAAATAATTTGGTTCATATAGCAACCCGAGTCGAAATTTAAGTTTTGGGGGTTTTGGGGTTATATTTTACCATAGCAATAGATCTTTGTCTACACCTGTTAAGTGTTAGTTATTTTCATTTTCAGCCATTAAAAGGTGCTATTAAGATTACTTTGAAAACCCAAATAACCTTTTTAGCTTCTTATTGTACACGGAGAAATAAATATCGTCAAAATAACTATACGTATCGTTATTTTAGCTATACGTAGTATAGTCATCTTCCGCAGGGATACGCCATATAGCTAATTGAGCTATACGGAGTTTCCTTATTGCGGATCATCAAAGTAACGATACGTATTATTGTTTTAGACATTCAAACAATTCTTGTCATGATGATTTAACGGTTATGCACGGAGAACAAAATATCGTCAAAATGACCATACGTATCGCTATTTTACCTATACAAATCCTCAAGTTGACTGTACAGTTACCTACACAAGTGAAACTGCACACGTTCACGAGAGTTCTTCGTTGAACGCTTGAATCAAATAAATGGATCCTTATTATAAATATAATATGTAGCGCTGTTTTGATGATACTATGAACTGTTAAATTAACTTATAAATATCATTAAATTAGCCAATCGAATCGTTGTTCTGACCATACGTCATTTGAGGATACGTTAGATAGTTATTTTGACGATATTTTTTTCTCCGTTTAGAGAAGGAAAATATGGCAGTAAAAATATATTTTATAAATATTAAATCTTAATCATTTTAAATAATACCTATATAAATTTGATAACAATCCCGTTGCTATTTTAAAAATTTAAATATTATTTAAAACGATTAAAATTTAATATTTATAAAATACTTTGGAAATGTTAATATTATTTAACCATAATATTAAAGTTCAATATCTTTTAATATTATTAAAAGTTAACAAGAATTGAATTTTTAATAAAACAACTCTTGTTAAATATGCAACGTTTAGTTTCTTTATTGAAACTTTTTCAAGCAACTTAACATCTCAAAAAATGTTTTAACCACCAAAACTTAAAATTGTACAATTTTTACTATACCTTAAATATAAATATAAATCGTTATTTTACACAATATAGATGACTTGTAATTTATAGGGAATTCTAAGTTATATATGTATAAATATATATGAACATATAACTATTGTTTTTCTATATGAAATAAAAAAATAAATGCATAAATAACAATTCCAAAATCAAAAAACAACAATAACAGCTATATCATTGTTTAACATTGATTTATTTGCTTACCTTTTTACGCAATATTCCCTAGAGTAGCATAAACGCAAAACGTTTTGCTTCTGTATTATCAAAAAAGGGTACAAAACACTAAAAAGCGGTTTAAACTTGAACGAAAACGGTCATGCCATATAGCATATGTTGTTCGTCAACTGCATTCGTACAATCTGTTTTAAGATGCTGAAGGAATTGGCGTATAATACATAAAAACTTGAAATTCGTTCAGTTGAAAGTTTCACGTATTTCTACGTATAAACGGCAAATTTCTTTAATGTTATTTTTATTTTACGCTTTCTGATTAGTAACTTATACTGTACATTTCAAAACTATCTTAAAAAACAATCATCAATACAAATATCTATAGTTTTAATTGAAATAAAACGGTAGCATCATAATTTATTATTTTATAAAAGAGCACAAATATGGTTAAGCAATTTTAAAACATTATTTATAGAATTAATCTATTTATCTTAAAGTTATTAGAATTTTATAAATAATTTTTAGTTGATATGATCGTAAATTTGCATTCTTTTTAATACTTTTATCGTTTTAAGTTTCTACATAATGAATTGAAATCAATGAAAGAGAACAGTTTATGCTACATAAAAACAAGTACAAAAAAGTGCTTTTGGTTTTCCGCCATTAAAAAATTTATTTTATAGGTAAAACTGTCTCTGGTAAGTAATTCTTGTAAAAAAAATAGGTAATAACAGTAAATTTCAAGTATAATTGAATTAAGCCGCATTGGTAGATGCTGATCTTACCAAATCAGCTAATGGCAATACAGATTAAGGATTCATTATTACAGATTAGCAAGTTTTCGATACACATTGCACCATAATTTAGTAAATCTATTGCCTCTTTAACGGCTGCCGCAAGTCATAACTATAAAATATCGAATCCGTTTGGGTAGCTTTACTTGGGTTAGGTCCATTCTGGATAATGTCAACAGAACATTTACATACACCACAAACTGTTAAATTACATATACCAACAATTTTCACAAACACAGAAATAAAATAAATTATTATATACAAATCCTTAGCTTTTAATTTAATTAATCTCAAAAAATGTATTTCACAATGACTATTTTTTATAAGCTACGCCTTTATTCTTAGTTAAAATATTCCAAAATCAAAAACCTACCTATTGTTCGTAATGAGGTAACTTTATTTGCATGCAGGTCATATATAATACAACAGCTATAGAATGAAAAGTAATTGGAAGCCATCAATAACCGCTAACAATCGCAAAACTTTTACAGAATAAAAAACTGGACTGTGAGATTCATGGGTTGCAAGTTGCGCTTCTATATCGCTTAATTTTTCTAAACGTAAAAATTAAATAATAGGCAAGCGTTCACAATAGCGTTTTATGTTGTCACACGTACTACAGAAACCTCTATCGAATATATTGTATATTTCAATGAATAGAAAGAATTTCAATTTAGGACTAACTTGTCGGCGCATCGTTGAAGCGAACATGTCTGCCAAACAAAAAAGTGATTTAAATCGCTTTGTTTTAAAGTTTTCGGTTCATTGGAGGGTGTAGCTCATTTCCGACTAAAGCAAAAAGCAGCAGTCGTGACTTTTAATAGTTTGTGACTAATCGTATTTTCAGTTAAAATTGGGGAACACTCTGAACTAATTTTTAAATCTTCTGACAATGTACGAGTCAATCCAGTTTCGAAGTCTATTACACACCACATTAAGAACAAAATAAAAATTCTGTGTTTAACGTGGTACCTTTAATATTGCTACATTCTATGGTATGATCAAAAATGGTTTCGATCAGGGTTGTCAAGGAATTAGCAAACTATCTATCAAATATTTTTATTATTATATTTGACAGCAAATTATAATTAAAAATGCTTTAAACATTACAATAGCGATACTTTGTAATACACAATAAAACTGTGGATAGCAAGAGTAATTAATTCTAAAAATGGTTTTTACATTCCATGACTCTTTTTGATCATACTATAATGCTCTATAGAGATATGAAAATTCAAACGCGTAAAAAAAATTATGCGTTCGTAACAAACAAGAACTTGAATTTGTATTTTCCTTTTAGTACTTTAGGTAACATAATAACTTTTCAACATTATTGAGTACTAATGTTTAATATTCACTGGAATTGGACACTCAATAAAACAACAATTGTTAAGTTTGCAACGTTTCGTTTCTTTATTGAAACTTTATCGAGCAACTAAAAATTAACAAAGTATAACATCAATAACTAAAAGTATTTTATAAATAAAATATAAATTATAAAATACCTTACTTTTGAAATCAATTATTTCTTTAAATAGTCGGTTAACCCTCTTCTAATTTTGAGAATTTGTTTAGACTTATTTAAACTACATATAAAAAAAAAATCAAGCATTTTGAGCAAAATGACTTTCGTGCTCGTACATCCTTAACAACACAAAAAAAAATTTAACCATCAAAACTCAAAAATTTTACTTGCGTCAAACATGAAAGATTGTAAATATGTAACTATGTAAATATGTTTTTTGCTTGTTTGAATATTTAAAAATTATACTTTAAATATACAGTCGAACCTTGATAAGTCAAAGTCGAAGGGACGGCAAAAATAATTCGTCATATCAAAAACTCGAGTTACCAAAAGATGTTCAGTTAAATACTTACGTATACAGTGTGTCCCAAATTGAGTAGGCTAACATGGGTATCTTTCTTATTAGTGGAGATAGAAGTTTGGTTAAATGGGCAATGTTTTGCAGTTTTAGGTGCCCATTCAGATTCTGTTAAGATTATTTTAAAATTCCGAATAGTTCCGAAGTTATGGTCAAAAAACTGAAAATTGTCATTTTTTTAATGTCAAATAACTTTGTAATTATAAAAATTACAAAAGTTTAATACAAAGTTACTAGGTTTCATAAAGTACAGATGGAAATTAGTCAAATTAAATTCAAACTGGCGGTTTCAAGATATTGATACCAACTTTCTTATTTTAAATAGACGCCATATTGATTTTACATAGTTAAATAGCATTTTTCTTTTAACTATGTATAACAACAAATTTAAATAAAATTATTAACAATATTAAATTTTTCTGTTTAAAATCAAGTAGCCATGAATTATCAAAGAACAATAAAACAGCATAATACAAACCAAGGTCATTATAATTATTTTAGGACTAATATTGTAAGTTTTTTAAATAATAATAATTATTGCCTTATAAATAATTCAAAATGGCAAAATTTTTAACTACGCAGTATGATATGTTTTGTACCTACATTAAATGTTACAAAAGCTCCTGCGTTGCTGCACAAACATACTTTAACAGTTTTCAAAAAAAAAATGCTGAAGATCGTCTTCGACATTCCTTCAATTTGGTTATTGTAAACATCCATACTTCTACATATTCACATCCAATCTTTTAAAAATTTTAAGGATCCGTTGCTTTTTTTTTTTGAAAACTGTTAAAGTATGTTTGTGCAGCAACGCAGAAGCTTTTGTAACATTTAATGTAGGTAGACAACATATCATACTGCGTAGTTAAAAACTTTGCCATTTTGAATTATTTATAAGGTAATAATTATTATTATTTAAAAAACTTACAATATCAGTCAAAAATTAATATAATGACCTTGGCTTGTATTATGCTGTTTTATTGTTCTTTGATAATTCATGGCTATTTGATTTTAAACAGAAAAATTTAATATTGTTAATAATTTTTTATTTACATTTGGGTTGTTATACATGGTTGAAAAGAGAAAAAAAAATTCTATTTAACTATGTAAAAATCCAATATAGCGCCTATTTAAAATAAGAAAGTTGGTATCTATATCTTGGAAACCACCATTTTGAATTTAATTTTGACTTAATTTCTATCTGTACTTTATGAAACCTAGTAACTTTTGTATTAAACTTTTTTTTTTAATTTTTATAATTACAAAGTTATTTGACATTAAAGAAAATGACAATTTTCAGTTTTTTGACCATAACTTCGGAACTATTCGGAATTTTAAAATTTTCTTAACAGAATCTGAATGGGCACCTAAAACTGCAAAACATAGCCCATTTAACCAAACTTCTATCTTCACTAATAAGAAAGATACCCATGTTAGCCTACTCAATTTGGGACACCCTGTATATATATCATTCATTTTTTATAGAAAATAGCCAAAATTGATCTACAATCATTAACATTATTTATTTTCATTAAGACCCTAAAAATATAGTTATTTACATATTATTTACTGTTAAATTGAAAGTAATCTAAAATTGTCTTTTGCTTCATTGCTCCAAAATGTTACGTTTCTACAAATTTTTCGAATGATCTTACCGATAATAGTATATTTGTAGGAACATCTTCTTGAGCACATAGCAATAGAGAAATAGTATCTATTGCATTGTAAACTTGATTTGTTAAAAGGATGTTTACTGTAACATCTGTATCACTTTCATATTCACTTTCACAGTTTTTCTTATTTTCTTCTAGCACTTTACTTATAATGCTTTCATTGTTAGGAATTTCAGCAACTTCCAAATCTTTATCAACGTTGACATTTGTCATTTGTATCTTCAGCAGCTACAATTAGGTCTCTGTTTTTTAAAATGATTGATAAACTGTTTGCGGGCATACCAAAATCTTTAGCTATATCCTTTTTTCTTTTGAGCCCACGTTCCACTTCTTTTATAAGATTAATTTTCTTTCTTATGGTTAAACTTTTTCATTTTCGTTTACACTCCATGTTAATACGTAAATAATTTTAGAAAAAGTATTAAACTTTATTAGATTTTCTGTTATACTCGGTTACAAACTATAAAGAACGTAAAACACATTTGTTAGTCTTCGTAGTCGACTAATAACTAGCAAATTGAAAACTAAAATGCAAAAATAGTTTTTAAATAAAAATTTAAAAAAACCTTTAAAATTAAATCAAAAAAAAAAATAAATAACCACAATTTTTTTAATAAAAATTTCCCCAAACCAAATTTTGGGGAAAAAATTTAAAATTTTTAAAAAACTTTGGGAGCCAAGTTTAAACCAAATAATTTTAATTTAAAAAAAACTAAATAAAAATTAAAATTTAAATTAATTTTTTATTTAAATTTTTGTATTTTACATTTAAAAAATTTTTTTTTTAATTTTTTTTTTGGGATCTTCTCAAAAAAAAATTTAAATTTTTGTTTTTAATTTTATTAATAAAAAAAAAAATTTTTTAAAAATAAATATGAAAAAAAAATTTTAATATCGCTTTTTTTAAATTTCAAGTTTGAATAAAGTGCCCCTTAGTTAATTTAGTCGACAGTAACTACTCTTATTTTAAATTACAGACTAAAATTTTATTTTAATTTTTTTAACTTTTTTTTTCTAGAAATATTAATAAACAGATATTTTCACACGTGCAAATTATTGGAAACTCATGTATATTAGAAACTGTTAAATATTAAAGGGGTTTGCAACAAAGAATTTAATCTTTTATCTCATAGGGGCGCATATTTACATAAAATTAAAACCTTTTTTGTGGGGTATAATACCGCATAAAAAAATCTCAAAAAAATTCCCAAAAATTTTAAAAATACTTACATAAATAAACAACTTTTGTACAATATACTATTTAAAAATTTTTTTTATGGGTGGATAAACCGCTAAAAAGTGCACAGAAAATAATAAATTTATTTCGAAATAGGGAAAAATGCTTTTTAAAGAAATAATTAAATTGCCAAAAATTTAAAAACATTTTTCTCATTGTACATGGGGAAGTTGGGGAAAAATGGAACGAAAAAGTTATTTATTTTTAAAAAATTGTGTTTTATAATTTTTTACAATTTCTGCTTAAAACAATTAAGAACAGAACCTAAAATTTTGATTGAACCAAAAAGGATTAAAATTAATCTTAAACCTTAAAATATTTACGGTTTATAAAACTTTTTGTTCCATTGTGAGGTTTATAATGGAAATGGCCAATAAAATTAAGTAAAAGTATATTAAAATAAATTATTAACCAATGAAATACTTCCTTAACACTCTTGCTTGCTAAGCATGAACTTGGCAACAACAATTTTATATCTATAATTGACACTATTGCCATGTCAGGTTTTAGAGGAAAGTAAAAGCCTCTCACATATTAGTCTCACTATGCAGATCCCTATTACTATTTCTCATATGCTATCTAACCAATATGACTTTAAAATCTGCAACAAAAAACCAATAAAGTAAATGAGGTTCTATGTTGCAGTGTTCTATTGTGTCGCATTCCAAGGTGCCCCATAACGTTTCAAAAGTTTTAAACGCGAATTTTAAAAACTTGGTTATGATTTCCATTTTATATTCTACTGTATTAAATAGTCAATATGATTAAAATTTATGTAAAAAAATATCACACACCTTACTAGTATACTTTTTCAGTAAAAACAATAGTTTTTGGGTACGCAAATGTAACTTTTTACTAATGAAAACTATGTTTTCTTCTCAGAACTTTGTTGTTGCAGAGCGGCCTAATTTCACTCCATTCCCGTGTGGATAGTTGGGCACTGTAATCGCTCAAAACAGAAACCCGCGAATTTGTTTGGTATTTGAATATTAATCGTCGTTGTTCCATTGTACCCCGCGTTCCATTGTACCCCAACTGTCCCTATACATGAAGAAATTTTCAAATTGTACATTAAATAGTTCGCTGCTACTCGTCGTAATCTAAAAGGCGCATTTTCTTGGGATAAATTGGTTCAAAATCGCTTTCGTCCCTTGAAGGTAGGATTTCAATTGATTTTTTTTGTACCATAAAGTCAGTGCCAACGCCGCTGAGATTCATATACCGCATAAAAATAAATCGCACAAAAAAAATTGCACAAAAATAAAATCGCACAAAACAGAGCGCACAAAAATAAATTCGCATAAAAAAAGACCGCACAAAAACAGGTTTTACTGTACCTATTATTAACGCATTTTAAGTAGGGGGAAAGTGGCATGAAAGAGCCAAGTTTTGAAAGACCCATTATCAATTACGCGGCAGTTTTCATACGAATCGTTCATGTATTATTATTTTAAGATGGCAACCCTAGCCAGATATCGCCCACAAAAATTTGACCGTTCACCGTTAATAAACGGCGCCGATACGATGTATTGAAGATTTTGTCGTCAAAAAGTAAGGTTTGGAGTTCAGTTTTTTTGTTTTCTAACGCCTATACGTACAAAACTAATAATAATATGATTACACTATAATTTTATAGATATATTAGGCCTTCTAATAACGTATATATATTGTAGGCTAATCTTTGATTTCATAGTAATTTTCGAGATTTTGTTTCTTGAGAGAATATGTTTTGAAAGAGCCGGACTGCAGTGTAATGAAAGAGCCACCTTTTAATTGCATCGTGTGCAATAATAATTGCAGTAACAGCAATCAAGAGTGGTACCGATGCAAAGTTGTAACGGTTGGGCATATGAATCCTGTGGCGTAAAAGGGAAATTGCATTATTTTTGCTAAAAATGTTTTTAAGTTTTTGCAATGATTGATCTCAAACGTCAAATTTTTTGACAGTTTCTTAGATTTATGTAAGTAAATATTTTATCCAGAGTTTGCGTTATTTAAAACGTTTTATAATTATATAAGATCTAAAATTATAGCTTAAGATTATTATTAAATAATATCTTCGTTAATGTGCAGTTTTAATCTTGTAATAAGAACATGGCTTTTTCAAAAATTAGGTTGGCTGTTTCAATACCTATAGGTTATGAAAAAGCCAAATTTTATTTTTTTTATAAATGATTAGAAGTCGAAAAATATCGTTAATTTTGAAAAATGTTTTAGAACATTACGTACATAAATGCATGAACAATGACAGAGTAAAAAAAAAATTGGTTTATTTATGTCCTTCTATATTATTTATCCCTTTTTTAAAACTGGCTCTTTCATGCCACTTTCCCCCTACTTTATACATGCATTTCTAAGTGTTGAATGGTTTATATTTAATTGTAAATTGTAATTTATTCAAAGAATTCACAAACTACAAAAAATATTTGGCTATAAGTATTATGTGAATTAAATATTTTTTTTCAACCAGGAGAAACGTTCAAAAATGATATTTTTGAATATTTCTTAAACTACAGCTACAAAGCACATAAACAACACCAAAAACGAAGAGGTTAGCTTGGCGAAAATGATTCCCAATACATCAGACATGCGTACAAAGTACTGTCTTCTTCTGATATCAAAAATGACATTTGTTGTAGAGTGAAATGAAATATTTAGTTTAGAGTTTTCTACACATTTATTAGTATTAATCATACCCAAGTTTATTTGCTGGTAACTATACAACATTTTAATATTAGGATTTTCGATGTAGAATCGAATGAAGAATTTCGCTGAGTCTAGTTATTGCGCCAATTTATACATACCTTGTATTTATCAACTTCATTGTTTTAATAGAACACCCTGTATAAATTGAAATAGTTACAATTACAAAAGCGTAGAACAGGACTAATTAGTTTACTTAAAATAAATATATAAACAAGCTCTGTTACTCACTGCTAATATTAATTAATTAATGTATAGTTAACGTTGGAAATAAACAAATATGTATTTACTTACATGTGTTTGAAAATACTTTGTTATTAAAATCTGATATAATTGAAAAACAAGAAAAAATAAAACATATTTTTTGCAGCATGACCTATTTAAATGTAGTTGAATATTTCTATTGCTAAAAAAGCTGTAGGGCAGAAAAACCATATTTTGGAAAATTTGTTTAGTTGAGGTGAAAGATATCTATTTTGCCACCAAACTTCATTAAAAGCAATTTTTATTATCTATTAAAACAAAAAGTAAATGAAGAATTTGTCTTTTCTTCGCTGTAAATGAAATGGCGGAAATTGATCTAAAGTTTGCTTTTACTGACAAATTGCTTTTCAAAAATACGACAAGTGGAAAAAAAGGGGTTTACTTTAAAGTTTAAAAAAAATATTCTTATTTTTGAGTTATATTGTATAATATTAGTAATTCACATAAATAGAATACATTGTTAGTTGTAAGATTTTTTAAACACTTATTTATTAAATTTTAAATCACAAAATACAATTTAAAGGCGCAAAATATATTCAAATGGGTGAGAAAACATTAAAATACAATTTTCTCAATACCTAAGAATTTTGATTATAAAGTTTATAATTTTTTTACCTGTGTCTCAATCATATTTACAAACTGGAAAACTCTGAATACTTCAAACCTTCTACTATATGTATAATTATAATCCAAAGATTAATATCGTACTGTGTAGTATCTATTTATAGTTATTTATTTAATTGATATTACCAAAATATGTTGATACGTCCAAACTTTGTATGAAAAACTACATAAATAAGTTAATTTATGTTATTTTTTAGATTTTAAATGATTGGAATATGAAATTTTAGTATCGGAATATAAAATAAATTCAAGCGAGAAAAGGTTAAATAGTACAGGTTCTTTAAAGTGACACCCAGCATTGTTCAAATAACGATTTGCGCGGCGGTGTGGGGTCATTATGTGAAATAGCTGCCTCGCTCGGTGCTTTGGTCGAAAGTGGATTAATAACGCCTGGTCATCGAGTGTAACCGGACAGACGAAATTAATTCCAAAGGATCGTTCGTTGCGAAGCTAACAGCTGTTGTACTCCTTTGTATTTTCAACGAATAAGTTATGATCTTCTATTGTAGATGTTCAAAGAAAAAAATAGATATAAATTTAAATTGTTTAATGAGTACTTACATAAACCTAATTATTTCTTTATTTATTAAAAATATTATTAATACTAAATTATTCTTGGTGTAGTAATTTAAAAAGTTTTCTCTTTTCATTAACGAAATTCACTTCGAAATTGATAAGTTAATTTTCTCTTAAATTATTGCTCTATTGTTTAAAGGGCTAAATGTAATTCTGCAAGAAGCTTGAGTAGATTTTCATGTATCATTGATATAAACTGCTTGTCTGCAGCAAGTAAGTAAACCATATTATCTCTCAAATTGAGAAGCAGTGACAAATTTTCCCGAAGTTAAATTACAAACACGTACTATTATTTATAGTAGCAGATAATAACTTAAATTTGACAAGTTCGTGTAGCAACAATTATATTTCAGATTATAACTTTTAGTAGTAGAATGTTATATATTCTTTAAATGACATTTTATACATATATTCCCAGATACATATTTCTTAAAATAATATTTCAACTATTTTAAGTTTTAATACTACTTCATTTTTTCATTAAAATGAATAATTCAATAATTCTAACTATACAAAGTGTTTAAATACCGATGCAAGCGTATTGAATTAAATTGATATCTGTAATAAAAGATGGCGTGATTTTGATACATGTTGCTAGCTGTTAAAAAGACAAAGATAAAGTCAATTCAAATTAGGGATTGATCCAAATAATGGGCCTTTGTCGTATTCATCCTTTTTCAAAGAAACATATTTTACACTAAGTATACTTTGTATACTAATTTGTTTTGTGTTTATTAAAACGATCTTCTGTATTAAATTAAAATTAAAATACCATATAAAAATAAAATTTATTGTTTGCAAAATAAATAATTTTTTCTGAATTTAATAAAACGTAATCGGTGTAAAATTTGTACACACATCAAAAAGCGAGTGTCGCCGTCATCTTCTTTAGAGAAAACTTAGTTTTTGTTGCTTTAGCATGTGGTGGGGCCAGTTCGCTGAACAATTCTCTGGAAAGTTTAAAAGTTTATCTGTATAATCAAATGTATAAAATTATATTTTTAGATATACATTTAATGCATAACGATGTTTATTAACGGTTATCAATTGAAAACTACTAATAATTTTATTAGAAAGTTAACATTTTAAATAAAAACATCAAAACTAACAGTTCTCCCTTGCTTAAAACTGCACATTGGACTGTTTGTAACTCCAGAAAAGTGACCTTTACTTATTTCTTTATAAATTATGCAATAAAATTCCACCTTGAAAAAAAAGATAGTTTACCAAAAAGGAAATACACTAACAAAGGAAAAATTAAAGGGTCAAAACAATTTCCGATTTTTTATGGTGTTCTTTGCCGGGCTGTATTTTAGTGAAAAATGGTCGTATCTGAAATTTAAAAAAATCATTTTGAAGCTCCATGATTCTAGTCTTCACATCTTGAAAACAAAAATTTTTAGGAGCTACTGTTATCATGCAATCTTAAGCAATGGCGGGCAAGAAAAAATTTGCAAATTTTTTTCTTTTTGGTTTAGTGTCCACGGACTTTTTTTTTCAGTTAAACCATTATATGTAACAGATAGCCTGTTTATTCAGCTTCAAGTTTCTTTTTCTAAAACTTTGATACGATTTTTTTTTCACTAAGGTACAGGGCGTTAAATAGAGAAAGATCCTTTTGTATTCCATCATTGATATCTCAGTAACTAACAATTGTACGGAAATTACAAGCAGTTTTGGAAACTAGAATAAATGCCCTACAAGAAACTGCTACGACTTTTATGAAAAAAATTTTTCAATCTTTAACAAAATTTGAAAACACATAAAAAAATAGTAATTTATCGTTTTTTTAGAAAATTGACGGCTAACTTACAAATATTCATAAAATGACAAATTTTGAGCGTAACTTTTATAGCTGAATATACCCTAAAAAACTCTGTGAAGTTACAATTCGATCTACCAAACCTTTCCTTTTGTTTCAAACAATCAAACTTTTGCAAAGAATTAAAGGGTCATGTTTCTTGTCGCTAAACAATTTATAATCATAATTAAAATAAAAAATAAACATTTCTATTGCAAACAACTTTTCAATTAATGCAAAAAAAGATTAATTTTTAAAAAAGTAAAAAAATTTTGAATATTTTTTGGAAAAGCATTAACATGGCTGCACGTGTAAGGGCAGTAATTGCAAGTCAGGGTGGCAATACAAGTTATTACACGACTCACTCTTTAGAATAACATGTAGGTAGGCAGGCAGACAAACAGACAGACGACAGACAGACAGACGGACACACGCACACACGTGTGGGTATGAAGCGTAAATCAAACCGCGCAACCTCCACGTAGTACGCTTTAGGTAACGCTAACGCCGGCGGTAAAGAAATCGTAATCAAACTAGAAACGATTGGACATTGTTTTTTTTTAAATTGAAAAGCTTTTCCAAAAAAGATAAAAAAAATTTTCAAAAAAAATTTTTTAATTAAAAAAAAATTCTTTTTTTGCATTAATTTAAATGTTTGAAATAGAAATGTTTATTTTTCATTTTAATTATGATTATAAATTGTTTACGCGGTATTGCAGTATCACCGACAATATATTATTAATAGACAATATGTACAACACATTGGACCTAAACTTTGATAGTTATTATTCAATATCTGGGTGACCGAGCTTCGCTCGGTGTTTTTTGATTTCGCCGTTAGAATGTGATAGATATCGGTCACCTAGGTATTGAAAATTATAGTTATGCATATTGTTGTGTATCAATGCATATTTGGATATTTCGACCTACTGGTACTTTAATATTTTATGAGATGGCGCTAGGAAAAAAAATTGTGTGAAAACGCACTTTTTCGGCAATGATATACCTAATTAGATAAACTTAGGAAGCAAAACACTATCTAAATACAAAAGAACAAAAGCCGGTTTGATCAGAAAACTGCCCATTTTTCGGAAAAATTTGTGGCCTCACTCATTTTGTTAAAAAGACCATGTTGATCATTTCAGTCCAAAAAAAAGTTTAAAAAAAGTATTGGGAACATGGAGTTTTTCGACTTCGAAAATTGAGCTGCGCCTAAAAGCTTGAAAATTTTTTTAAGTGACATTTTATGAAAATAAACATTGAAAACGGCGACAAAAGAGTAAAAACAATTGAAAAACAGAATTTCAATTAAAATAATTACTTTTTTCGCCATTAAAGACAAATTATATATAATTTCCATTTTTCAGCAAGGGATATTTAGGCTGATTTTCAAACGCGTTTTTAACAATGTTCCCGTTATCCGATAAGAAAAATTCTTTCACTACTCCACTTGATTTTCAACTTCTCAAATCAACACTCGGTTGAGAAGGAACGCTGCTTTTATTTTTCTAAGTAAAAATTGCTTAATATTTTGTTATTTGAAAGTTTACGATTTTTTATTTGTTTTGTTTTTAATCCTGTAAAATTTATTTCTTTTACGCTTAAATAAATGTCCCTACTCACTGTACAAACTCCATCGTAGTGTTTTATGTTTATAATATCTTATTTTCAATTTTAAACTTGATCTCAAGTGTTCCTAATGTTATATCATTCTAAAAAATGTTCCTAATTGTTAAAAATATGGCACTTTTAAAAATAATATTCCAGCGTTAACTTCAATTTACCGTCCACTAAGATACAGCCATTTTGTCACATAATGGTCGAGTTAAAACTTGCAACACCATAAAACAGTCAGAATAAAAAGAATTTGTAGATATAACATAATATTTAAAAAATGTTCAAATATGCCCCCTTCCCCTTACCAACCATCGAACATGATTATTAACAAGCATAATTTGTAACCATGGTGTATTCTCCTGGATTGGCACAGCTCGTTTTAGTCAAGGTCGCAGCAAGAGCTCCCACTTCCAATAAGTAAATGGTTTTTACTTAATTAAAAAAAAAAAATACACGATGCAGATTTAAGCCCTTGGCCGTCATTCTGTATGCAAAAGAAATTCTATGCCGCTACATTGAGAATCTGTTTAGAGGCTTCAGTAATATTCAGTTATATTCATTAAGTTTACCATTTTGAATTTCAACAACTGTCAAATTTGATACGTACAAATTAATACGGAGTGGTACTGCACTAATCAACACCGCCTAATATAGAATTTAAATTTGCCGGTACTAAATCGAGGCTTGCGCACATAATCAATTCCAAACAATCACGTGATGTTTTTGGGATAGTTCCTAAATTGCTTGTTGTAATAAACTTTGAATATCAATAAAAATGTAGTACTTGTTATCATTTAGAATCTGAACTAAGCACTATACAGGGTGTCCCAAATTGAGTAGGCTAACATGGGTATCTTTCTTATTAGTGAAGATAGAAGTCTGGTTAAATGAGCAATGTTTTGCAGTTTTAGGTGCCCATTCAGATTCTGTTAAGAAAATTTTAAAATTCCAAATAGTTCCGAAGTTATGGTCAAAAAACTGAAAATTGTCATTTTCTTTAATGTCAAATAACTTTGGAATTATAAAAATTACAAAAAAAAGTTTAATACAAAAGTTACTAGGTTTTATAAAGTACAGATGGAAATTAAGTCAAAATTAAATTCAAAATGGCGGTTTCCAAGATATTGATACCAACTTTCTTATTTTAAATAGGCGCCATATTGGATTTTTACATAGTTAAATAGCATTTTTTTCCTCTTTTCAACCATGTATAACAACCCAAATTTAAATAAAAAATTATTAACAATATAAAATTTTTCTGTTTAAAATCAAGTAGCCATAAATTATCAAAGAACAATAAAACAGCATAATACAAGCCAAGGTCATTATATTTATTTTTTGACTGATATTGTAAGTTTTTTAAATAACAATTATTACCTTATAAATAATTCAAAATGGCAAAGTTTTTAACTACGCAGTATGATATGTTGTGTACCTACATTAAATGTTACAAAAGCTCTTGCGTTGCTGCACAAACATATGTACTTTAACAGTTTTCCAAAAAAAAAAGCAACGGAACCTTGAAATTTTTAAAAGATTGGATGTGAATATGTAGAAGTATGGATGTTTACAATAACCTAATTGAAGGAATGTGGAAGACGATCTTCATCATTTTTTTTTTGAAAACTGTTAAAGTATGTTTGTGCAGCAACGCAGGAGCTTTTGTAACATTTAATGTAGGTACAAAACATATCATACTGCGTAGTTAAAAACTTTGCCATTTTGAATTATTTATAAGGTAATAATTATTATTATTTAAAAAACTTACAATATCAGTCAAAAAATAAATATAATGACCTTGGCTTGTATTATGCTGTTTTATTGTTCTTTGATAATTTATGGCTACTTGATTTTAAACAGAAAAATTTTATATTGTTAATAATTTTTTATTTAAATTTGGGTTGTTATACATGGTTGACAAGAGAAAAAAAAACGATATTTAACTATGTAAAAATCCAATATGGCGCCTATTTAAAATAAGAAAGTTGGTATCAATATCTTGGAAACCGCCATTTTGAATTTAATTTTGACTTAATTTCCATCTGTACTTTATGAAACCTAGTAACTTTTGTATTAAACTTTTTTGTAATTTTTATAATTACAAAGTTATTTGATATTAAAGAAAATGACAATTTTAAGTTTTTTGACCATAACTTCGGAACTATTCGGAATTTTAAAATTTTCTTAACAGAATCTGAATGGGCACCTAAAACTGCAAAACATTGCCCATTTAACCAAACTTCTATCTTCACTAATAAGAAAGATACCCATGTTAGCCTACTCAATTTGGGACACACTGTATATATGCAATTAAACAACATATTGTTTTAAATATTGTATTTTGTTTTTGTTAATTGTTTCCATTTTGTAAATTATGGTAGGTATACAGATAAAATTGAGGTGTCAGTTTTTAGGTACTTTTTACAAGGTTTAAAAATGTAATAACTATTTCTAAGAACAATGAACAATATAACTTTTAAATAATTAATTATACTTTAAATAAAGGCGTTAATTAATTAAATTCTAGAAAAGTGAGAAATTATCAATCAGCCCAAACCAAGTCTCAACAATGGGATAATTAAAAATGTTTGTCATTATTTTTGTTATCCATTATTATATTAAGGATATGTATTTAACATTGTGCATTACATAGAAAACGACATAAACATGAGTAATTCCAATAAAACATTACTAATTGTAAGAGTTTTAATACACATTATAATTTATATTGCAACTTGCATTCATTATTCATTTCAATATTAAATACCAATTATAATTAAATTTAAATCAATAGGTATGTATTTGTTAATAAATAATTTAGTGACCTATTAAAATAAATATTTTAAGAGAATTCATATTAACATTTATTAATGCAGTAATGGTCCAAAAAGTATAGTTAATTAACAATTCTTATACTGTTTTACAGCTAAATTATAAACCTTCCTTTTAACGATTTCCAATTAATAAAGTTCGCTTTATTAACATTTAAAATTAATTCTGCAATTGTCTTTAGCCTGGAGCTTATAAGAAAGTTGTCAGTTGTGTTACTTTTACAGTACCAATAGCTCTTCTAAAAGAAAAACTTTGACGTTTTCCTTAAACTTTACAAACTTAAAGCTTCTGAGTTCAGAAACATATGTTTCGAAACAAAAAATCGAAGAGCCATTAACTGGTTCATTTAAGCTTGTGTAACCTTACAAATTGCGACAGATATTTTTTACTCAAAAAAAGTTTAACACTTGCTAGTAAATTGACATAATGTCGTTTTTGCTATATTGCGTTTTATAGCAATCCGTCTGCAGAGTCATCTTTAGTTGTCAATTAAAATTGGATAAAACTATTTTTGATAAGGGTTTTTCATAAATGTTATAATTAATAGTTTTTTTTTAAATTAATATTACTAAACCAAAACAATATCAAATTTCCATAATAATTTTACCTATATTTACAAAAAAATTGAGGTAAACGTTACAGATAAGTTTCATAGTGATTAAGGTATTTGTATTATTATTGTGTAAATAATGGATTGGGGAAATCCCTAACAATAGAAAAAGGTTAAGTTTTTGCTTTTGAAAAATAAATGCTTAGTAGTTGAAGTACGGCAGATAATATTGAAGGCAATGATATCGTTGTTGACAAATATATTGCAAAAAGTATGCACAAGAGAGAAAAAGTTTTCTGGTAGCACCCAAAACCATTTCAAATAAGACCAAATGAACTATTTTGTGCATCGTTACCTTTAGCACTAATAATGAAAGTTCTTAATATACAGAATCAGAAGGGATATTCAAAACCCCACGTAACGGCGTTTCTTAGTAACTGCCCCCCTTTGTGAATGTGATTCAAATTTCGGGAACTTTTGGGTAGAGAAGTGCTGCTGTTAAAAAATGGCGTCGATTGAAACATTTCAAATAGAATATCAATTCGTGGATAAAAATGGAAATATGTCTACCCAGGTACTTTACTTGTATTTTACCACAGTCCTTTACTAATCAAATTGAGGTCGATATCATACATATAACAAAATTATACATAAAGCAACAATAAATCGTTTTCGAATGATTTTGATGTTTGTTAAGTGTTCCATTGTTTTTTGAATACATTAAAACTATTTGGCTACATCGATTCCAACAGTTTCAAGTTACGTGTTGTGCAAGGCATTTTTTATTACTTTAACGTAATTTAAATTAAGTGAATATTTCTTTTTTGACTCCGATACAATTAAAATAATTTTAAATTTCTCGGTTGTCGTCCACATAATTAAGTATGTACACAGGAAGGCAACGATTCCCTGCCTTCTGATTTAAGATATTTAGAGCACCAAAGCTGTATTATAGATTAACAACAGTAGAACTTAATTATTAATATGATCAAAGGAGACACCTAGAATATTTAAAAATACGGAATGAAAACCAATTATACACTAGGGTATATCAATGTGTGTTTAACATAAAAACAATATGAAAGTATAATAGTTATTTTGGCGTTTCTCAATTCTCCTTTTGTATGGAAAATAAACAATTAAAACTTATTTCAATTCAGAATTTCATGGCGTCTTTTGAAATCCTCTCGGTGACTATGCGTTAACCCAATTTATACATGTACAAATTATTATTTTGAGAATTATTTTTTGTATTAAAAGTTTAATAGTAAAAGTAAACTATACCCCAAGTCCATTGCCGGATTTACATGGAAAAGTGCCCTTGAAGATATTTAGCTTATTTTTTTTCCAGTGATGGATCTTAGTGTTACTAACAATTTATTCGAACTACCAATTCGTAATTTTATCAAAAATACAAAAAAAAATTGTATTACTGCAGAATTTGCATTGTTCTGCAAAGAAAGTAACATATTTTCGAAATCTTCAATATTAAAAAAATAAAAAATTACATGTAGTGCTATTATATATTTATTACATTGTCTAAATATGAAGGAGTAGCAATATCTAGATACCTGTGCGTTGAAATGCACGTACACTTTAGTCCGGTTTTTTTAATATTGAACTGTGTAATAACAAACAAAAAATTCTGAAAAAATTTATGTTATAGATTAGTAAATAGGCAATCACCTGTGGGAAAATGGTGGGTGTTTTTCATTCAAAGGTACCAAAACTTTCTCTGTGAAAAATAGATTTATATAAAAAATACAATTTTTAAAAAAATTCTAAAATGATTTTTTGATATCTTATAGACTGAATATATGTGTATAACATATCCAAAGCACAAATCGATCGGTCAAGTCGTTTCTGAGAAAAAAAATATTTTCTAAAAACAAAAAGTATTTTTTTATTTAAAAACCATAAGGGCCTGGGACCTAAAATTTTATACAATCGTTAGTAATACCAAGATACATCACTGGAAAAAAAATTAGCTAAATATCTTCAAGGGCACATTTCCATGTAAATCCGGAAATGGCCCTTGATATACAGTCAAATCTAGATAAGTCAAATTTTTTACAACTCGAATTTGAACCTGTTTCTCTAGGACTTATTTATTTCAACGTTAATATTTTTATATCGATAATTCGAATTTAGATAAGTCAAAGCGTTTTATTATTCTCTAAAT
Organism: Sinopyrophorus schimmeli; assembly: GCA_036325965.1. NCBI lineage: Eukaryota > Metazoa > Arthropoda > Insecta > Coleoptera > Elateridae > Sinopyrophorus > Sinopyrophorus schimmeli. Next base: position 10,015,981 of record JARFIZ010000314.1, on the reverse strand, counting down.
TGAAGTTTCTATTATTAAATATTTCGATAACTCGAAGTTAAATTTTAGAACTTTTCATAAAAGTACAATACCTGGTAGGATTAAAGAGCGGGTTTGTTCGGTGTTATTGCTTGTCAAAATGGCTATTGTAAAATAGGACGAAAAGGTTTCATACTACAAGACGTTGATGTTTTGACGACGGCATTTCAATTAGATTTAAATAATAATTTATGTTTAAATGCTTTCTCAACAGTTATGAAATTTTAAACTTTACCATTTCTTTTACAAGAAAAGGGTCTAGTTTTGCCCTTTTGTTTTCGTTCTGGTCGTTATTCGTCGAGCAGGAGTACGAACAAATATATTTTTTGATGTTTATAGTTTGTAACAGAAAATCTAAAAAGATTAATACTTTTCTAAAATTATTTACCGATCAACAAGAAGTGTAAACAAAAATAACAAAAGGCTAAAGGAGTGTCCTTTTTCCAAATTGGCAAAAGCTATGATTGAATGGTTTTGGTATACACCTAGTAAAAATATTCTGGTTTCGGGAGATCATTGGAAAAATTTATAGAAACCCAACATTTTGGATCAATGAAGCAAAAGACAATTTTAGATTACTTTCAATCCATAATAAAAACGATGTAAATAACCATATTACCTAAATACTTAATAAGAATAAATAATGTTAATAATTGTTTACAAATTTTGGTTATTTTGTATAAGAGATAGTAAATATAAATATGACATATAGTAGGGAAAAGTGTTGTACCTATGGACGGTTTTACCTGTGGACACCATTGATATCTTAAGAAAAAAAAACCAGAACGCAACAAATTAAACGCATTTTTGATGCTTATTAACACTGACTTGTTGCCAGTGTGTTTTTCTTAGTGAGTGAATTGCTACACACTGTTAAAAGTTTTCGGCAAAAATAGTAAGTATTTATCTAATTTTCGTTCTATTTTTTTATGAATATATGCAGACTATAGATGACTATTTTTTGTAAGACCGTTGTGTATATTGTTCAACTTCGATTTTTAGTGATATAGAACAGTGTATACCAGTATTATCCCGGTAATATATTTTTTAGGTTATTCTGTCAGATTTGTACCTGAGGACACCAATGTATTTGTACCTATGGACTGTCCACAGGTACAAACTTTTTCAAATTTCTAACTTGTTAACATATTACTGGTTACCAATTAATTGATTTCCTTTTTCTCAGTGCCTCTTAGTAAGTATGGAAAAATAACACCAGAATTGGTACGCCCATTTTTAAAAGCAGTCCCTCGAAAACTTACTCAATGAGAAAGAAAACTTGGAAAAAGTAGAATTTTAACTAATTCACCAGAAAAAAATGAAATAAAAAACGAAGCTTCTAGAAAAGCGGAAAATAAAATAATAATTGAAGAAAAAAAGAAGAATAAGGACTTGTCAAAAAAGATAGACTTGCTCCGAAATACAAAGACTTAGCAATACCTAAATTTGATGTGGTCAAGTAAATTTTGCGAGGCCCTCTGATGATGCAAAAGGACACATATTTTAATCTTACTTTTATTTTGCGTATTTATACAGTTAAGAATAAATAAACTATAATTAATTGTTTAATGTTAATGTTCTTTTATAAAGACATTTTATATAATTTTGGTTGATTTTCTAGAATTAGATGTAAGGAAAAGGTGATCTGTCCATAGGTACATTGCCGTCCACAGGTACATTTCCTGCTGTCCAAAGGTACAATCACAAGTCGTACCTGTGGACATATTTAGTGTTTTTGAAAAAAGTGATTTATTTCAAAAATTATAATACCTACAAAAATAAATACTGTGAATTGTTAAGCGCTAACTACTGCTAAAGCAATATTTTAAAGAACTTTGAGGCTAATAAATAAAAATTTTGACATAAAACCTTGATTTAATTCAAAATCCGGCGAATGTCCACGAGTACAACACTCTCCCCTACACAGAAAAGTATTTAACTTGACTTTTTTTAATAACTCGAATTATTTTTAGTTTCCCTTCAACTTCTACTTATCGAGGTTTGACTGTAATTATAACGGTAATTGACAAAGTTTTGTTAGAAAAACGATTATCTATTACAATTTTAGCACTTCTCCCCTTCTTGATGCCTCGTATTTGGATATAATAAATTCAGAAAGACCATCGAAGTTGAATGTTATTTCTTGTCACTCGCTTTTTCATGCCATATACTTTTTATAAATTGAAACTATGCGACAATATAACAAAACGTAAATGTAGCTTTAGCTGAATTTTTTTCAGATAATGTTTTCAGATAATTTAAAGTTTTTGTATATTTTTTATATTAGTTTCAATATCAACTACAAAAGCATAACTCTTATATAAAGTATCAAATTGATAATTATGCACAAAATATCCTATTTAGTCTTATTTAAAATTGATTTTGGTAGACCGGAAGACTTTATTCGCATGTATGAATATTTAAAATAAAATTATAAGTGTAGCCAAAAAACATACATACATAATTATAAATGTCTACTTAATAATAATTATCATCTAATCTATCTCATTGATGCATTTCTCAAAAAAAATTGATGTTAAGGCCTTAATATAAAAGATTGTAAATAATTAAATATTCTGCAGTAATTACTAAATCAGCCTAATGAATTTAAAGTATAATTGCATTATCATCAAATTTTATTATTAAAACTTTCATATGCAACTAAAAAGGCATTTTATTAGTACTAACTAACGGAATAATTCACGTAAAGCTTTCGCAAGTAGTCATTAAAGCTTTAATATACAATGCTTAGCTCATGATTATAAATTACAAATATAGATATTAATTTTTATTATAACGGTAAATTATAAATGTTGCTCATAAAATTAGACCTCTTATGTTAAGAGGTTTAATGCAACACAAAGGTGCTGAATATCGTTAGACACCTACCGAAAATTAACTTATTAAAGGATCAATTTAATACTATTTATATCTAAAATTACTTCATTATATATGTTTTAGAAATAGAGAAAGTCATTATTTGATACTAAATATGTACTGCATAATTCTATCAAAAAATATGTTACAATTACTTTAATCAATTGCATATAGGAAGTATCTTATATATAAATTTTTACCCTTTTTATTTTATAAAATCTATTTTAAAGCATCAATCAATGATTAGATACCTTGCATAATTTAATATTTTTATGTGTCACATTGCATGAAATAATGTTGACCCTTTTTAATTATTATTAGTTCTATCGACTTGCATAGAAAATATATGAAAAATTTCAAATATTTTTCATTCTTGCTTTTTATGTATGTATGTGACAACCCTATTATTTTCACTGATTAGGTCACTTCGGTTGACAAAATATCTAAGTACGTGACTGGAACATAAATGTAAATGAGAGAGCAAGAGAGCAAGGTAATAAGACCTGAGCTAGAGAATTTTGTGGTTTTCAGACCCTCATTTGTATGAACATAGTTAAATAACGTTAACATGTTGTGAATTTATATAATTAATTCTGACATTAAAAATTATAACAAAATAAAACAATTTTAAAAATTAAGAATCTTCAGTTGTGTCTATTGCAAAATTAAATACCTAAGTCTCGTTTTATTTCCAAATGTAAAACATTAATTTTTAATTTTAATTATAAACTATTGTTTGTAACAAAAAAACAATTTTATTGAACAAACAGCATTTTGTTAATTATAAGTCTTTTTAGACAAATAATAAAACAAAAATTTTTAATTTCACCTCTTGATTTTAATTATTTAAAAATATCTTAAATTGTAATTTTTTCCAAATTTCATAATTGTGGCTAGCAAATTTTTTCTTTTTAGAATATTTAATAAAAAAGTTTTAAACTAAAAATTTTGAAGTATAATTTCTAACCATTACCTATTATCATTCCAAAAATATTTTTGATGTGAGCTAGTTGCAGTTTAATAAAAATCATGGCATTGCATAAGTAATCTTGACTTTGAATTTAATTACTTGAATACTTGTTAATCAATGAAATTTTAAAAACAACGCTGCTTTGATGTTCTTCGGGCATGAACGCCTGCGACATTTTTTAGTCCCAAATATAGAAAAACAAAAATTTTTATTTTATTATCTGGATATTAACAAATAATACAAACAATGTCTGCAATAAACTGTAATTTTTCTAATTTAATTGGTTCAAATTTTGTCAAAAGATTAATGTGATGACTTTTTCAAAAGAAGTATATATAACAATATAATTTTGAAGTTTATTTTTCTTATACCTTAATAAAATTTATATTCATAAATATTTTAGGCGGTTTGTCAAGAAAGTTTTATATTCTACTCAGTCTTTCAAACTTTTACATTAAAACATTGTTCTTATGTCTTATATTTCCAATTTAAGAAAAATTGAATTTCATAAGAAATTGGCATTCAGAATTAACAAGACCGTTGTTTTTATTTCGAATCCAATGAAGATGAAACATTTTTTTACATTTAAAACAAAATTTTTATTTATGCCTTCTTGGACTTAATTAGAAAATAATAAAGACATTAAAATAAAATTGTTATCCTATTTCTAATTTCTCAAATTTTAAAAATGCACCAATTAAATTTAAAATTATTATAACAAAATTTAAATTTATCATTGCAATAAATATTTTAAGGCAAGCAGTTGTGTCAAGAAAGTTTTTATATTCTACTCATCCAAACTTCTTCAAAAAGTAAAACATTGTACTTATGTCTTATATATCAATTTGACAAATAAAATTGAAAAAAAATTGAAAATAAGAAATTGGTCAAGTTACAGATCACCAGACCGTTGTTTTATTATTTGTCTAATATCCAAGAAGTAATGAAATCCATTTTTGTACTTATTCTGGTTCACCAGTCTTTTTACGGTTGCCGCTTGGACTAATAAGAAACATAACATAAAGTGGAAATTAAAAATATAAAAATTGATCGAGTACTAATTCCACACATAGAAAGTGGTACCAATACTACACGATTTTATACTGTATTAATAACGAATGAAAATCATATTTACCTAATTTAATTGTTAACATAATTTATTAAAAATTATAAGTATTAATGCAATTGCACAATTTAGTTAATAAATAACTGTCAAATATAAACATATATATGACGTCTGTTGCCACTTTTTATTGCATCTAATTAGCAGTTGATGTAGTCTTTCAATATTCTTCAAAACATTCTGTACCGTGCGGTCCTTGATCGAATGTAAAACTATTTGCTTACCCAGTGTCTTTTTTTCAACACTTTTGCTTGCAAACCTCCTTCTTAATGTTCTTGATAATATCCCATATCTACGAGATATTTTGTTAATCATAAGAATGCCTTTTGGCATTTCAGCAAAAACGGCCGTTAAGGTCTCTTGCGTCGAATCTGCACATGGAGAGGCCCCAACATTTCTAAGCATTCTAAAATCGAAAACTTAAGTTAAGAGCCATGTAAACTTCAGCTTAAGTCATGCGGGATAAATACACTTAGAGGCATCTATACTCGAAAAAATTGGGGCGTTTATCCTTTTCAGTAGAGATAGATTCTCCCATTTTTAAAACAATGCACCTTAAATAAAATTTCAAAACCTCTATTAGTGATTTTAAAACTATACGCTTGCAAATAACAATATAATAAAATCAACTTACTTTATAAAATGAAAAGTTACACACTTCCAAAAAACCGTTAATTTCGTAATCCGGGTTGTGTGTAAGCAAAGTGATTAATTTTTGTTAAATAACCCACGACTATTTGATGCCCGCGCTTGGCGTTGGCACACTGGGGTTGTGGGGGGTCAACCTTTGCTTAGAAGTATTAGCTGCGATCGTGTTATGTTAACAAATGTCAATTTAAATTAGAAGTCATCTATATTTCTAAAGCAACTATCTTACTTTTACCATATTATAGTATTTTTTCATATCGCAGTCTTCACATAATTATTTTACAAACACGAATAATATCGAAAGTGATTGAATATTGGGTCCTGATAGGGTACGGGGTCTCTTACTTTATTAAGAATATTATAATCAGTAAGCGTGCTTCTACAGTCATAAAGTATGACTACAGTATATTTAAAGGTTACTGTAAACATCCATACTTCTGCATATTCACATCCAAGCTTTTAGAAATTTTAACGTTTGGTGGCTTTTTTTTGGAAAACTGTTAAGGTATGTTTGTGCAGCAACGCAAGAGCTTTTGTAACATTAAATGTAGGTACAAAACATATCATACTGCTCAGTTAAAAACTTTGCCATTTTGAATTATTTATAAGGTAATAATTATTATTATACAAAAAAATTACAATATCAGTCAAAAAATAAATATAATGACTTTGGCTTGTAGTATGCTGTTTGATTGTTCTTTGATAATTCATGACTACTTGATTTAAAACAGAAAAATTTAATATTGTTAATAATTTTTCATTTAAATATGGTTTGTTATACATGGTTGAAAAGAGAAGAAAAATGATATTTAACCACGTAAAAATCCAATATGGCGTCTATTTAAAATAAGAAAGTTGGTATCAATAAATTGGAAACCGCCATTTTGAATTTAATTTTGAGTTAATTTATATCTGTGTTTTATGAAACCTAGTAACTTTTATATTAAACTTTTTTTTGTAAATTTTATAATTACAAAGTTATTTGACATTAAGAAAAATAAAAATTTTCAGTTTTTTGACGATTACTTCGGAACTATTCGGAATTTCAAAAAAATTTTGAACGAAATCTGAATCGGCACCTAAAACTGCAAAACATTGCCCATTAAACCAAACTTCTATCTCAACTAGTAAGAAAGATACCCATGTTAGCCTACTCAATTTGGGACACCCTGTATATGGCTTACAAGTGGATAGTTTTTTTTAAATTTGTTATTAATCAAAAAATTTAATTTAAGTTTTACCTGATGTTAATTTACTGAATCGTTGAATAAGTAAATTTCTTACATTTTTGTTCGCATGTACGTACATATGTAGTATACTATTATATTACATTACTGCTGTAACGCACGTTATCTGTCATTGTATGTACGTATAAGATACAGAACATATAGGTACTTTATTACCACTTAGACTTTCATAACGACAGCTAAACCCATATATACATACATATAAATAAACATAAACAGGTTCGTTGGTGGTAACGAAGTACTGGAGGGTGGTTATGTCATGTCAAATACGTGCGTGGGGTAAAAACTATCAATCCAGTGAATTATCTTAATCTAGAATATGAATTTTATGTATCAGTAGTCACGAACCTAGTTAACTGTATGCAACATGCTGTTAATTTTAATTTTTAGGTGACAAATAAAATCTTTTGCCTATTTTGTTTTAATTGAATGCTCTTTATTGTGATACAACATAACATTGTAAAATATAATGAGCATATGAATTATCGGACGCCTGGACAGGCAAAAAGTATATAGCTAACAAAAATAAGCTAAACAAAAATTAATAAATATTGACTACTGTTACAAATATTAAAATTACAACACTGATAGTTAATATGTATTAAATGAAGAAAATATGTTACAAACATATCCATTCGAAGGTAAGAAATGTGAGACAACTGAAAAATTGGCCATTTTGAGTTGGGGCTGGAATATTAATCTTTAGATCGTTCTCCTCAGACTGAAAGTGTTATAACCCTAAGTTGAAGATTGAGCCAGTTAGCGAGAACTTTACGAGTGACTGCGCTATCATTTTCTATTAGAACTGGTTTTATTTGGCTATCCTGAAAAATCGAATATTTTGAGTTTTGTCACTCTTCTTACCGATGAATGAATTATGTTCTTTCTAACAAAACAGTTTCCATTCGCTAAATCGCTAGATTTACTTAGTATTCGGAAGATTGTTTTTTATTATTTAAAGCAGTTTAATGCACTCCAATGGAGAGATTCAAAGCTTGTAATTATAAAACACTTTGTTTAGTAACCTTATTTAACGCGTTGCGTACAGTATGAACTTTAAGCCGAACAAAGTTTTGTCTTTAGTAAATAATGCACAATATTCGTGGGTCTTAATGAATACAATCCCATACCCATCTAACAAGCAAAATCCCTAAAGTACGAATTATAAAGTAATGATATATGAATAATTAAAATTTTTGCCTAGGTCAAAGGAAACGCTTTTCTCCATCTTAAAATGTTCTTCGTCAAGATTTTGCTCTAAGAAGTTCTTGATTTTAGCTTTGAAGTCTGAATTTCATAAATTCCAAGAGCTTATCCTAAACTTAGTAAAATTCTCTACTGTTTGCCTTCCGGGTCTGTTTCCGGATACACACAAGTCCGGAACTTCTACGAAGTTTAATAATTTGGGTGAAATTTTGTTTGATAAAAAATTGCATCTTAAGGAGTATGTTATTATAAAGTAATGAAAAATTAAAAAAACATTAAATTTTATATTCAGTTCAAGTATTTTTTTATGATGTTATAAATATATCCCTTTACGAAAATATTTATAAATAAAATAATTGTAAAAAATTCAGTCGTGTTTTTTAAATAGTTTAAATGGAAAATAATGTAAGAGGTTTCCAATATTTTTAAAAAATAATGTAATACAACCTACAATTTTTCAATATTTGGCAATATTCAATAATTAATTGATCATAAAAAATTTAATAACCACAACCATTCATTTTAACTTGTAGGTCTTTTTAAAGACATTTCTAGTTTATAACAAATCAAGATGCTAAGCAGTGTACAGCTTTGGTCACAAGAGTATTTACATGGGAATTTTAACATGGGAAATTAAAGCTGTGAAAGTTAGAGGACTTATTCTACAAGAGCTGCATTTTAAATTGTTGTGTCCCATAACTTAATAGCCATAGCATAAAAGCGTATTCTTTTGACAATTTCAAGTCAAAAGTGCCTTATACCATTTTGCCCAAAATTCAATAGTTACGTAGTTATGGTCACTATTAAATTTAATAGTAGGGGAGAAGGGGGTCAATTCAACCACGGGGCAATTGAACCAGTGGGCTTAAAAAATCAAAAAAATGAGTCGCTCTTTCAAAATTGGTTTCGAATATGCGACAGCTTGGTTTGCACAAAATTTCAAATTATGATAATTTAATCTTTCAATATCGAGTTTTCGTGTTTTTTAGTATGTCAATGTTGTTTTTCAGCTCTCGACAATTTTTTTTATAATATTGTAATTTTCATTTTTAATGACAATATTTTAATTGTTATGTCTTTATACATGCATATTATTTAAATTCTCTATCGATTCTTTGCAAAATAGTTCTTTTAATAATTTATTTTACATTAATTACTACAAAATCGTCATATGGGGTCAATTAAACCATCAATTTCGGGGGCGATTAAACCACTGTGAGCATCAGACTTGCACGCGCATCTCGGCTTACAAATGAAAATATTCACAGAAATAAAAATGTAGCGTTTGTTGTTGTAATGTTCAATCAACAGAAAATTTAGCTTCCAGCCAAAATAATTTTCAGCTGAACGTATTGTCTCCAAATGATGGCAATAACGGTATTCTACACAACAAAACTAATCAAATACAAGAAGCTGTTATTCTTACTCCTCACTAATACGTCCTTTACCCAAAGCTACACCTAGTCAAAATACTAGAAAGGGTCGTGTACGAGGCAAAACTGCAATATACACTGATACTCCTGAAAAATTTGAAATTGAAAAGAAAATCAGTTATATTAAAAGACCAAAAAAAAATGAATTTAACTGAAGAGTCAAAGAAAGGTAAAAAAACTAACAAAACAAAATAATTTTGTCGATAAAAGTTTGTGAAAGTGTTGATTATTATGATATATAATATAATAAGTTTCATCAAAAATAAGTAATATAAGGTTAAAGATTAAATAAATAATAATATCTTTAATGAAAATATTTGTTTTTATGTTAGGCACTGTTAGTTTAATTGACCCCGACTAATGGTTCAATTGCCCCTACGTGGGGGACGATTGAACCATTCGACGCCGTTGCACAATTGAATATTTATTGGAAATTGTTATTATTTGTTGACTAATTCACATGTCGAAAATGATAATGGATAAAATAAACTATTGTTCCATGAAAAAAAAAATTATTATATGGTTTTATGCATCGAAAAAAAAATTCTTAAACATTTTTTGTTTCAATTGACCCCCTTCTCCCCTAAATCAATCTGGTAGACCCTATAATTGTTTGTCATATTGTTATGATGATATTGTTTATTTTTTATCTTTGGGGACACATGAAAGGTGTAGTGTATTCAATTAAACTACAAACGAGAGATAAGCTAATTCAAGTATTATGGCAAGAATTATATTCATACAAGACGACCTAGATACTCTTCAGAGAGCTACGTTTTCAATTATTAGAACAACAAAAATGTGTTGTACAACAGCGGGGGGACATTTTCAATCAACACTTTAATTAAATTTGTGTTACGAATAAAAAAATTCTTAATTAATATAATATTACATTACTTTATTCAACAATGTCTGTATTTTATTTGTTAAATTTAATAGTGCCCATAAGTCCTTAACTATTGAGTTTTGAACAAAAGATTATAAGGTACTTTCAACTTAAAATTGTCAAAAAAATACGCTTTTAAGCTATGGTCATTTAATCACGCAACACTCGGTATATCAAAATTTAAAACTTGCAATAGATTTCAAACAATTTATTAACTTACAGTTCTATCTTTTCACACGCAAGATTGAAGTATTACATATGGTGTAATGGTTCATTTAAATTTATTAAATGTTAATGTTATTAAGTGGAAAACTATGTACTGAAAATATAAAAATAAAATGCTTTTATAATCATAAAACCATAATAATATTTTTTCTGCTCTTGAATAGAATACTTCATTATAAAAATCCACAATTTGTGCCGACATGTAATTAATTATCAAATATGTTTATAAGGTGTAATTTTTGCACTTATTTTACTACTTAATGTATCTTCCAGGAGTAAAAGTACCTTGTAGTCTAATGCTAATGATCTTACTTTAACTAAATAAAACTACGTATAAAAACAGTACCTGAACGCAAATGTCGGTAATAAATATATCGTATTAGTTAAAAAATATTAATTAAAATATATTTTTATATTAGGTTTCCTTAAATATTTGGAACAAATTAAATCGAAAACTACCGCAATATGGGAAGCGCGGAGTAGCAATATCAGTGCCTTCTATCACGTTGTTATGTTTATTACACACTTGGCGAGCGAAGAGTAATTTGATTGGGATCTTGACATATCCCTTGTTATATTATTAAATTACCAGTCTATAGCAACAAGTAACCCACTCCTGATAAATGTTAACGAACATTGTATATTAATTTTAAGACAAGATACATGATTGATAATTGTACTGCTTGATGCAAGTAAAAATTATAAAATAAGGGCAAGTTATTATAAATCTGAACCCACACGCACTGTTATATACCGTTTGACCCCTACGGATGACAGTCATGTGCTTTGACTCATAACTGCCTCTTGATTGCGATTTATAGTTTTACAGTCTACCAGCGGACTATTATAAAACACCGGCATTCTTTTAAATTAACTGCACCGATCTACTTGTTCTGCTTAAATACTCGAACATTTTATATGGAGTTAACGCCTACACCTTAATTGTCTTCTTTTTTGATGTTTTTTACATCTTGAAATAATCAAGTTGAATCTTATAACTCGGGCTTTGCAAATTTGGAAAAAGAAGTATCATATACGCATGTTTCTTACAAATGGGTCAATGAGTCTCAGAGGATTACGGAAAGCTTGCTTTTTAAAACAAAGCTCTGCATTGCTATTAAAGTTACATAACTCAAGTTTAAAACAAGTAAACAAAACAAACACTATCATTTGTAAAAACATTTATAGCGTTTTCGTGTTTTAGTAAAAAAAAATGTATGACAGTTATTCACTTAAAGGAATATCTAATTAGGGGTTAGGAGAGTATTGCCGTACACCTAAGTTTGGATGCAAATTTTACTTAATGCTTTAGAAGGTTCTTCAATATTTTATCGCATTGAGGTAGCATATATAGGTACACGCCTACAGTGCCTAAAATTTCTGTTATTTCACTATCATGCCTTAAAGAAAAATTTTATTGACAATTGATAACATTACAATACGAAATTATACGAAGGATTCGGGAAATACCGCCATAACGTTTGGTATGAAATAATTATACCTATAAATAATTACCTACTAGGTAATTGCCTAAAATTCGTTTTATTTCCAATAGAATTGTTTTTAATTACTTTTAAATAAAAAACCTAAATATTTAAAAATCTAACATTTATCATCTCATTAGAACGTTTAAACTCTTTGGAACTAACATTTACTCTGTTCTTGTAAGTATTTTTAATTCCCTGCAAGCAAAAACACAGGCAATAACCTGGACGGTGGCGACAAATGACGTCTCTAAGTGTACTGTAATTAGCCATATGTACCTCTTTTAATAAAAAATGGAAGAAAAAATCTACAATCTTTTAAAAACAGATATCGGTTAGATAAGAAGTAATACAGCAAACTATGTCTAAGTGGCCACGTGTATTAATCCGACATTTTATTTGAACCATCTAATTGTAAGTTTTATATATTTTAAACAGCGCTATCTATTGAATACTTACACAACCTCGATTTGAGTGAAATTGTATAACTTTTACCGCCATCTATTAAAAACTTATAGAACTCAAAAATAATTATAATCTTTTTCTTAAAAAATTTTTTTAATTGGTTTTAAAAATATTAAGAGTCAATTATCAAGTTGAAACCTATCCTATCTTTTAAGTTGAGTCAAACAATACACTTTCACACAATTTCATTGAAATCGGTTCAGTGGTTTCGGAGATTAGCGTAAAACGAACAATGTGACACGATATTTTTATATACAGGCTGTTTCACGGCGAGCTTATACTATCTATACAGTAAAACCTGTTTTTGTGCGTTCCTTTTTTATGCGAATTTATTTTTGTGTGTTCTGTTTTGTGCGATTTTATTTTTGTGCAATTTTTTTTGTGCGATTTATTTTTATGCGGTATATGAATCTCAGCAGCGTTGGCACTGACTTTATGGTACCAAAAGAAAAAAATCAATTGAAATCCTATTTTCAAGCGACGAAAGCGATTTTGGACCAATTTATCCCAAGTAGATGCGCGTTTTAGATTACGACAAGTAGCAGCGAACTATTTAATGTACAATTTTCATGTATATGTACAATGAAGAATTAAATGTTTTTACAATTTTTTCAGGTCTAATTTAATTATTTAATTTAATTGAAAGCATTTTTTCATCTATTTCGTAAATAATTGATGTATTTTCTAAGTGCGACTTTTTTTATGCGGTCCCTATCGACCGCATAAAAAAAATTTTAGGTAGTATATCGTACAAAGTTGTTTATTATATGTAATTATTTATAAAATTTCCGAATTTTTTTTTGTACGATTTCTTTTATGCGGTCCCTATCCACCGCACAAAAACAGGTTTTACTGTATATTGAAAACTACTCACACAAAATTTTTATAACTTTTTTACGAACCCTATATACAATAAAGCAGTTTTCGACATGACATCAATTAGCGTGACCTTCTTACTCTATAACCCGACAAGATATTTTTATTTGAAATTGTGAATGTTCGCATAGAATTTTCAAAATAAAGGTCTGCACCTGTGAATTATTCATTTAAGAAATTAATATCTCGAAAAGTATACGTTTTAGGTATAGAGTATTCTGCATAAACTGACATTAAAATGTAACGTAGAATCCGAAAAGTTAATAATATACAGGATGTTCTATTTCAAATAACAAAGTTGCTGTCCACTTCCGGTATAATCGGAAGTGGCATGTCTGTCAAAATAATTTCCATAAATTGTTATCCATCTACACCAATTTTTATAAAAATCGTGTGAGTAGTTTCCAATATATAGATAGTGTAAGGTATAAAGATATATTACGTACGGCTTCAAAATAGTAAATTCGATTTTATTTAACTTACTAAAATTTGAAGAAAAAAAAATTAAGTTACTAATATCAGCCTAGGGTGCAAAATTTAGGAAAGATAAATACAATTTTACAAAATTCTCAAAATTATTATGTGCAAATAGAATAAAAGTATTTTCTATCAATAAAAAAGGTTATTGTAAATTAAAAATTAACATTTTAATTTTCTGTTTACTGTAAACATTTTTTTTACATTATATGTGTTTCAAATTGATTGACTGTAGGCAGAAAGCGCAGTCCTTAAGCAATTTTGTAAATAACAATAAGTATTTCAAACTGTAACAAAAATATTTTAATATCAATTTCCACAAGATTAATTACACTCAGAAGTTTTATTGACATTTCAATAACGGCTTCATTATAACAGCACGTGATGAGAAAGATTAACAATGTATCTTTATACCAATAAAAAACAACCATACTAATACATCTAAAAAGAATGAAAATCAGTTTCGGAGGGCGGATGCCTTAACTGGAAGAATTTTATTCAAATCCCAAGTTGACCATAAAACATTACTGTTGTTTTAAGATTTTAATAACTTTTTTGTAAGTGACATATTAATTTTAAACACGCAAATACTATAACATTATTCTGACATGATTACAAATGTGTCGCAAAAAAACACCGCTTAACTTTTACCGAAATCACAGCTTCGGCCATAAGAGTACGGACCATAGTAGCTAATCCTATTATGAGATTTACATACACAAGCAACAATAAATTAGTATTACTTCATTATTCATATAGCATGGCATAGTAAATTCATAAATCACAATTACGAACTACAAATACTACGCATTTGCTGTTCTAATCTGTTGTGATTTTCTTTATGCTCTAAATCTTCTTCACTAATTATAGAACGTTGATAGTTATTATATTCATCACCCTTTTAGTAAAAAAATATGTGCCAATAAAAAAATTTGCTAGTAATAAAATATGTAAGTAAATAATGACAAATTAATCAATCGTTCTTTATAAAAAAAGTAATTTTAAAAGTGTACAATAGAGTGTAAATGTTTTAAAAAAGTCATACTACTAAAATAGTAAAGCTTACGTTCTATTTAAATAGCTGTACGTTATTATTGGACGTTACACAAGTAAACCAACTTTAGAGCAAATAATCGTAGTGCAAAAGAATTTGATATAAATTAGAATTTTTTAATTTACTTAAAAAAGATTATAGAAGTTTTATTTTTGAAGAATTCTTAAATATATATTTACATATAAATAAATCTATAATAATAAAAAATTATAATGTATTTACAAAAGAAATACAAATTTAAAAAAAAACTTTTTATCTACCGTTAAACTATGGTCTTAAAAATTTTAAAATAAAAATTTACAAACCTTTAAAAAGTTTTAAGATTTTTCCCTTTTTTTTAAAAAAAAGGAACTTTTTTTAAATTTTTTTTTAATTCCAAAACTAAAAATATATAAATAACATTTCTTTGGGGTTTAATAAAAATAAAAATGTTTATTAAAATTTTTTTTTTTAAAAAAAAAAATGAAAAATTTTTTTTTTTAAAAAAAAATTTTGGAAAAAACAAGTTTTATTTAAAATTTTTAAAAATTTTAAAATTCAAATATTGAAGTTTCAAAAAACAAAAACCTTTTTTTAAGTCAAAAATTTTTAATTTTAAAAAATTAAAAAATTTAAATTAAAAACTATGGGTTTTCATAAAATACAAAAAAAAAATAAAATTTAAATTTGGGGTTTAAGATTTTATACCAATTTTATTTTAAATGGACGCCGTATTGGATTTTACATAGTTAAATAGCATTTTTTTTCTCTTTTTAACCATGTATAACAACTCATATTTAAATAAAAAATTATTAACAATATTGAATTTTTCTGTTTTAAATCAAGTAGCCATGAATTATTTTGGAAAACTGTTAAAGTATGTTTGTGCAACAACGCAAGAGCTTTTATAACATTTAATGTAGCTACAAAACATACCATACTGCTCAGTTCAAAACTTTGCCATTTTGAATTATTTATAAGGCAATAATAATTATTAGTCAAAAAACTTACAATATTAGTCAAAAAATAAATATAATGACGTTGGCTTGTATTATGCTGTTTTATTGTTCTTTGATAATTCATGGCTACTTGATTTAAGACAGAAAAATTTAATATTGTTAATAATTTTTTATTTAAATATGAGTTGTTATACATGGTTGAAAAGAGAAAAAAAAATTCTATTTAATTATGTAAAAATCCAATATGGCGTCCATTTAAAATAAGAAAGTTGGTATCAATATCTTGGAAACCGCCACTTTGAATTTAATTCTGATTTTATTTCTATTTGTATTTTATGAAACCTAGTAGTTTTTATATTAAACTTTTTTTTGTAATTTTTATAATTACAAAGTTATTTGACAATAAAGAAAATTACGATTTTCAGTTTTTTTACGATAACTTCGGAACTATTCGGAATTTTAAAATTTTCTTAACAAAATCTGAATGGGCACCTAAAATTGCAAAACATTGCCCATTTAACCAAACGTCTATCTTCACTAATAAGAAAGATACCCATGTTAGCCTACTCTATTTGGGGCACACTGTATATACGGAAGTATTTAACTGAACTTGTTTTGGTAACTTGAGTTTTTGATATGACGAATTATTTTTGCTGTCCCTTCGACTTCGACTTATCGAGGTTCGACTGTACTTAAATACAGCCTTAGGTATATAGCAGCCCAAGTTTATAGTGGGCCTAACTTTGTATCCGTGTGACAAATATTTAAGTAAAATGAAATTCAAATAATTCAAGTTAACATTAAAAGACAATGAACAAAACCTAATAATGAAAATTTTCACCTTAATAAAAATTTTCTATATTATACGTTTTGCCTAGTTTTACATACACGCTTATAAACCTTCCGGCAATACCTTTCTCCAAGGGACTACCGCAACTAATTTTTATACTATCGCTCAGGACTTTACCAAGTTTTTAAATCTTCGTAACATACAGACATACAGACCGTAACATACTACCTAGTACTGTGCTTACATAAAAATGCGTATTTACGTTCATTTGCTGAAAATAGCTTCCTTTGTTATGTCCTTTTCGAGAATTCAATGTGGGCTAACTTGAGCCATATGTTCTTTAATTTTTTTTTAAATTTGATTAAACTCATAAGAAGTTACCAATTGACACTTATCACTTATCTGAAAGTCTATGGTATAGCTGATTCATAGTTGGTACCTACCCAATTCACATCTATTGTATTATTACATATTAAGATCTAGTAGGTACTGTACCTATTATTAAAACATTCTGTTAAATACAATTCCTGAGACAATAGTAATAAATTATATATAAATTTAGACTAAATGAAATTCATTGATGTTAAAATATAATTAAAACACAATTATTGTTAATTACAAGTAACGTTTTTTGAAATTTAAAATAATTAGTTACTGAAACAATGCAAATTTTCTCACAACCTGTAGAATTACATAGTTTTCCAACTAGTAATTATTAAATTACCTTATCTAATTGTTTTTAATTCTAACATTAATACCTATTTAAGATTGTTTTTAATTACACGTTTGTATGTAGATACCTGCACCTATACGGTAGAGTAGAGCGAGGCTAAAGTCCGTCCGGAAGAAGTCCCACTACAGACATCTTAGTTTGAAAAAGCGCGGCAACGACGTAACATCTGATATTTAAGCTGGGCCTTTGCATGAGTGAGACAGTTTGACTTCACAGATCTTACAGACCATACAATCTGCACCACGCATCGAACATTATTGTATGCAAAAATAAAAGAAGTGATATTTTACTTTTTCTTTGCAAACCGTGGTCATTACAGCAACATAATTAAGGTAAGCTTGTTTGAAAACCTTATTATATCAGTAATTAAGTCACACCAGTATAATTATCACGACATTAACTGTCTTCACTTTATAACCTAAAATATGTGTTATGTTGCGTAGGGACAAGAAGAGCATCGATGGCACTTTTTGCCTTTTTCAGTGATGATATATTACGATGTTTTATTTTTATGTTTTGTTTTAAAAAAAAACACTAATTTTTGTTTCAGTTTTGTTTAGTGTTTGATCTGTTGCGCTAACGAGGTGGGTCGAAGTAGTTCGAATCCCCGCAATGCCCATCGAAAATTTCACGCTTCTCTTCTCTTCGCAAGGTTGAGCACCTGGCAAGAGTAAAACTGCTCGAAAGTTTCCCTAGAAATTACCGTGGTTTGGAACCCACATAAAACTGTAGGTCCCTTGAATCTTTGAAACACTACAACATTCACAACAAAGATTCAAGCGGGGAAATCGCCTAAACCTGACTACAAATAAAAAAAGCAAGAAGAAGAAGAAGAATGCGGAATTATTCAAAAAAGACTGATTTAAGAACGAAACCTTTAATCATTATTAAGTTAAACACACGAACGATGATTCTTAATAAAAAATTGCATTTTATTTGGTTAAATTGAGACAACGACAAAGAGTAAAGTGCATTTATGCTAACATGTTTTGATTAAGATTAAGAGAAAAAGACTGATTTTAATACTTAACAGTTTTCTAGTTTGTTGATTTGACAATTAAACAAAAATTGAAATAAAAGTTAAATTTTAAACATAGTTCTCTTTGCATTTTGCAATAAATACTTATTGCAATACTAATTAAGATCAATAGACCTCTTACCACAGTCCAGAATTTTTTATTTTGCAAGTGGAGTAAACAATACAAATTTCCATTTTTTTGTTTGTAGCTTGATTTTTTAAAACAATTGGACTATCTATTTGCTAAGTATTTAAATTGATAGCTGAGAGTATAAAGTAAGCAACCTTTTTAATTAACGGGCCAATTTAAATTTTTAAATTTTTTGGCGTGCCGATTTAGCGCCGGTTTAGTATGTACTACCATTTTATTATAATTAATTTTATAACAATATATTGATGGGAGAAAGTCCATAAAATAAATTCAATTTTAGAAATGCTTGGCGGGCCGCATTAATATGTTTAACGGGCTGCATGTTGCTCATCCCTGTATTATACGTATATTCTATTAAGTACTGATCATTTTTAAATACTTATAAATATTTTATAGATATTATCAAAAAATGTGCATAAGAAAATCTTTTAATTTGTCTTTCTAAATGAAATTATAAATAATGGTACCAAGAACTTCTGTCAGTTGTATTTGGCCAAAAAAGCAGCAATTTTATTCAAACAATTAAAATAAAAATTTTGTAGTATAAATTTAAATTTGAAAATTAAAATGCCTAACAGTATTTATGAGATCCTGTAAATTACATTACATAACTTGGATATTTAAAAAAATATCATTTAAGTATTATAACTAATTAATTTATATAGGTACATTGTATTAATAAAAGCAGAAAGTAAAACCTTAGAATAACAGAATTACGTATACCTATGCTAATGTGATGGAACAATGCAGACAGTTATTCAACCATAACTTCAAAAATATCAAAAACTTTTGGAGAGGGTGGTGCGCCAAATAAGATTAATTTGAAAACCTCGGTCTGTATGAAGATTACTAGGATTGTTGCCTATCTCAATGCCTTCACGATATTTCCTTAGTATTATCTTTTCGCAGTTGCCAATTTTTCGACCTTGTCATACAGAATTGGACGGCCTATTTCAGACCAATATTCTTTCAACGCAGAATGCGCAAAATTACCATATTTGGTGCAACAATGATGTGCTTTAATTCGGATACTTTTGCGAAACGTCGGTATTTTGCTACAGGAAGACGCGGCATCCACAGGGAAGCCTTAACTAGTGTCGAAAGTCGGGTTAGAGACAGCGCTAGTACCAGCTCCAGAGGGTCCATCATAGATGCAGGTAAGTGTTTTAATTTTACTTACGAAATACTTATAATTTTTGAGAAATAGATAGTTTTTAATAGTAACAGTATAAAATGCAGTGTTAAGTGCCTGTAAAATTTCATCAATATTTCAACACTTTAAAATCATAATTTTTGATTCAAAATGTAAAGGCATATCGGCAATACCGCGTAACTAGCTTTTTCCATAGAGACTAACATTAAAAATTCGACCTTATGGAAAAAGTTAATTGCGCGGTATTGCAGTATCGCCGACGATATGCTGTTTGACAATATTTTTAATACAAATAAATAACATACTTTATTTCTTAGACCAGACGTCAAGTCGAAAATGTGTTTATTTGTATTATTAAAGACAAATATTAAATACAGAAAATAAATATAATCTTTGAATAATAAAGTTCCTACAACCCTTATATTGTTCCGGTACCCATATGTATATTTTTCTAATTTTTAACTGTGATTATCATAATAAGGTAGATAAGGTAGATATATATAAGCATGCTATGTAATAAAACATAAATGATAAAACTATTGACTCCATCATAAAAACCATATGACATGACTACATATAACACCTACAAATCTAAAGAGGTGCTTAATCAACATAAATGAACCAGGTGACCAACGAATACGTTAGTGGGCGCCGTGGTTCCTACACAGTATTGTTCAACGTGTGACATTCTTAACATCTACCTGTAAATCTATTCAACTCACCGAGTATGTTTAACGTATTTCTCATAACAGATTTAAAATATGTATGTGGATAAATCATAACCGCTGGAAAACCGTTATACTTTAATATTTGGTTTACACATAACGATAAACTCACTTTTTATTAATATAGGAGAAAAAAAATTGTTTATTTCAACTTTGTTTACTATTATATGAAGAATTTAATCTATACCATATAAAATCTCAACAAATGGAAGTGTTTTATTTTAAAACGCTAAAGTGTTTTACTGTCATTTTAAATACATGGTGGTCACTAAGTAAACGTTTATTTAGTGACTACAATGTACTTAAATGGCAGTAAAACACTTCCATTTGCAGTGATTGTATAGAAATTGCATTATCAGGTTGTTTTCTTAAATACTTAATAGGGTGGTCTTCAATCAGAAGAAAAAAAAACTTTTTTTCTATTTTCACGGGGCACCGCATCACTTGATTATACAGGGTGTTTCACGATGAACTTACACTATCTATATATAGAAAACTACTCGCACGATTTTTATAAAAATTGGTATGGAGGGATAACAAGTTATGGCGAATTTAGGGAAAAAACTTTGAAAGACATGCCACTTCCGGTTATACCGGAAGTAAACAGCAACTTTGTTATTTTAAATAGAACACCCTATATATTTTTTTTTCGGATTTTACGTTAAATTTTCATATTACTTTATGTAAAATACCCTATACCTAAAATGTATAGTTTTTGAGATATTAATTTTTTTAATGAATAATTGTCACTTTCAGACCTTTATATTAAAAATTCTATGTGAACATTCCCTATACCAAATAAAATGAGTCTTGCCGGGTTAATGAGTAGGAAGATCAAGCTAATTGGGGACCTGTTCAAAATTGCTTTAATGTATACAGCGTTGGCAAAAAAAGGTGTAGAAAGTTCAACTTCAAAAAAGTCAAATATCTTAATTTTTTTAAATGAAACCACCACTTTTTTTTTTACTAAAATCTACGGCCAAAAATAAGGGGAATTTATGTGTACTTTCCTATACCTAAACCTAAGCGTTTTTGAGATATTAACAAAAGTTTAAAAGTTTTTATTATTTTTGCCTTATTGTTGCGTATTAAAAGTAAGCCATGTTATTAATTTTTTTAATTTAGTAGGTCGTATATGTAGCTCTCTTAATTAAATATTAATTGCTATTATTTGTGGTTATTGGCACTTTTACCAAGTGATAGATATAGCTCGTTTGGAATCAAACAATAAAGATTATGTAAATTTATTTTTAAATTTTTGAATGTGACAGAGTTATTACTAAAACATTTGTTTTATTTGGTACAATACATCCAGATCGACCACGAACCACCTGTGACACCGTGAAAAAAATACCTAAAAATTTAACACAATTTGGTTGTTTAAACAAAAAGTTAAAAAAGTGAAGCCTATTGTTGATAATAATATTAATACAATCAATGTTCTTGGATACTATGCTGCTTATCCCAAAGGGTAATAAAGCACATGTTCTAGTAATAACTCTGTAACATTCACCATGTTTTAAACAATAAATTTACATAATCTTCATTGTTTGATTCCGAACGAGCCATATCTATCATTTGGTAGAAATGCCAATAACTACAAATAATAACAATTAATATTTAATTAAGAAAGCTACATATACGGCCTACTAAATTAAAAAAATTAATAACATGGCCTACTTTTAATAAGCAACAATAAGGCAGATATAATAAAAACTTTTAAATTTTTGTTAATATCTCAAAAACGCTTAGGTTTAGGTATAAAAAAGTAAACATAAACTCCTCTTATTTTTGGCTGTAAATTTCAGTAAAGGAAAAAAAAAGTGGTGGTTTCATTTAAAAAATTAAGATATTTGACTTTTTTGAAGTTGAACTTTCTACACCTTTTTTTACCAACCCTGTATACATTAAAACAATTTTGAACAGGTCCCCAATTAGCTTCATCTTCCTACTCATTAACCCGGCAAGGCTCATTTTATTTGGAATAGGGGATGTTCACATATAATTTTTAATATAAAGGTTTAAAACTGACAATTATTCATTAAAAAAATTAATATCTCGAAAAGTATACATTTTAGGTAAAAGGTAGTTTACATAAAATAATATTAAAATTTAACGTAAAATCCGAAAAAAAAATAATATATAGGGTCTGTCTGTCTGTCTGTCTGCCTATTTCAATCCTGCTTGGATGTAGGCCTCTTCCAATATTTTCCATGCGTGTCTGTCCTTCGCTTTCTGCATGCAGTCATAGTTAGCCACTCTTTTTATGTCGTCTGTCCATCTCATAGGGGGCCTTCCCCTGAATCTTTTACCCTGTCTCGGCCTCCACTCCACTACCACTTTCGTCCATCTGTTGTCTTCCAATCACGCCACGTGTCCTGCCCACCTCCATTTTTGTCTCAATGCTCTTTCTATTATTCTATTTAAAATAACGAAGTTGCTATTCACTTCCGGTATAACCGGAAATGGCATGTCTTTCAAAATATTTTCCCAGAAATTGCCATAACTTGTTATCCCTGCATACCAATTTTTATAAAAATCGTGGGAGTAGTATTCAATATATAGATAGTGTAAGTTCGTCGTGAAACACCCTGTATACCCTAAGAAACTATTTCAGTAATTTTTTTAAAATTTTTAATTGACATTTACGAGTCGCTACCAAGGTTCAAATTTTAAATAAAAACTCAAAATCTCTACATTTGTTAGATTCTTTTATTCATAAGTCAGGATATAAGAAATACAAAATTATTGTTATTAGGACAAAAGTACCGGGTTTTAGATGCGTTAGACCAAGTTTTAGACACATGAGTAATTTTGATAAAATAACTTGAAAAATACGAAAAAAACATAATTGATGTTTCTATCGTAGTTAAAGATACATTAATTACACTTATAGCAGTATCGATAATTCTTATATTTTACATTTGTCAAAATAAAGTGAAAAATGTCCACAACTGGTGCAGTGTCCAAAACCAGTTCTTCTACCCTAATACAAAATTAAGACATATATAAATATTTGAATCATTTACTTTTAAGAAACAAGAATTAATTTATTAGTATTAGGGTACTTTTTCCTATACTCTTTCATCAACAAAAGCAAATATTGCTTTTGTTCTTCATTAGTTGTAATCAATTTATTATAGTTATTCCTCCATTAAAGCAATACCACGCTCAGTTATGTCGTTCACTACTCGCATAAAATGAACGACATTTTTGGCAGCTACATAATCAGCGTCTTCGTTCTAAGTTTCTACGTCTTTATTTAAAAAATTTGATGAGATACCCATAATCTGGAAGAATCGTAAGGAGTTGCTACCCACGAAGTTTTCTATATTTTCTTCGTGGATATGTTTGACATCAATGTTTATATTTTTTAAGAATTTTCTGTGCCTTCAATTGTTAATGCTTCTACCATTTTCTTCTTCTCTTAAACTAAAATTTCGTTATCCAAAAATGCAAACGAAACCAGCTCTTCCGACAAATATCACAAATGTCACAGTATTTTTTTCAGCACAACAGTAGCCATTTTTTTGTTAAAGCTTTCAAAGGCTTTAAGGTCAATTGTAGGTCGTTTCTTGGTGTTTATATTATCACCGTGAAAATGTATATTTCTCTCATAGCTTTCTCGTCCTTTTTCATTAGTTTACATAGGTAAATTTTCAAGCAATACATGGCTCTCGCCATGCGGGGAGGTTGCCTATGCGAATCTGCATGTTTACTTGCAGTTAAAATGCTAAATAAAATCTTAATTGAACAATTACTAAGACTCTTATTTAGCGGTCATACATTGCTTTCTGTTAAAGTTTGACGACTGGTAGCGACCTCTAAATCGTATTCAAAAATTTAAAAAAAAATCTGTTTCATATTTTCATGTATATAATCAAATGACGAAGTGCCCCGATGATAATTCAAAAGTCGAAAAATAATGACCACCCGAATACTTAATTTATATCATCTTTAATTTTGTAATTCTAGGTAGGTTGAATTATATAAAGCAAATAATGTTTAAAAATTTCATAAAATATTTCTATGAAAACTTACTTATGCTTTTATAGCAGATATACCTAGTAGAAAAACAATAATGGAAAACTTTTAGTGTACTAAAAACCAGCTATTCATGTATCTACTACAAGCTTAAAGATATACATAAGTATTAGAATAGAAATTGTAAATAGATTTTGAAATATGACTAATTGATTAGTTTTTATTTAAAAACCGTCAGCGCTAATAATGTATTAAACCACCACACGAAAATACACGGCAATTTATATTGTACTGCTTGCTAAGGCATGAATACATATGTTATGCTGATGACACATTAATAAACAATACATTCTGATGCCAACAACAAAAGTGCATTTACATAGTATTATGCGTATTGTTCGACTCGAAGTTGTTCCTATTAGAATATTTTCGTCTTTATTTTTTCCTATGCATAGCATAGTATGGACTTACTGTAATATAAATTATAATCAGATACATTAAAATTATTGGGAACGGTCGATTGTGCATCTTTAAAATATCTTTCAGTTATTGGGCGCTGTTTAATGTATTAACATACAAAAAGAACCCCACCTTTCTACATTAATAATAAAAGCGTGGGTGCATTTTTTATATTTTTTTTTAATTCAGTGCTCAAATTTTCGTAAAATCACATTAACTATGCATTTAAATATTTTTAAAAAATAGACATATATATCCCGAAAAAATTTTAATTTTAAACAAATATTAACGTAAGTTTGGTTATAAAAAATATAAAATTAGTTAATTTTATACTAAAGTTAAAGTAGAACACACATCGAATTAACTGACGCAAAACAAATTTATGGTATTTACTGAAAAATTAATTTAGACCACCCAAAGGCATTGAAAATTTTTTCTAAATCTTTGGCAAATAACATATTACCGCTGTCATTACATTTTAAAAACGGAAAAGTAAATTGCTTTAATTTATCAGATTCAACGTCGCACCATTGCATTCAAAAAATGTTTGGCTATCATCCAAGTGCTAGTAAACATTTGTTAAGTTTTTAAAATTACAACTTACATTTACTTTCTAAAATATTATTTTTATATTTCCATTTTCTAACGTTTATTACATTCAAAATTAATCATGCTATTTTTTTCATAAAAAAAATGGAGTTGCCTATTAGTTAATACATTTATTATTACCGAAGTATATGTTTTAAAAATATGATTTTTGTATTATTATACTATTCATTGTCTGCCATTAACGACATAATGTTTTCGAAATGTGCAACATCTCATGCAATGAAATATCTAAGACTTTAAAAAACTGTGCAAAATTTTATTTGTGATAGTTATAATAATAATACCTTTTTTTGAGTTACCGTATATAAAAAGAAAAGTATTCGATTCTTGTAAGTGTTTTTATTTTATTATTAATAACCGCGAAAGTCTTAAGTCCAAGAAGAATATGTTTATTATATAAATAAATGTTCATTTTTATATTTATTTTACTTCAGGTTAGTATCGAGGTGAGAAAGTAAAATGGGGAATACATTTAGGGTTTACTGAGAGTACTTATAAACATGAAAAAAAAGTAATACGGTTCACTTTTATATTTTTTTTTACTATTTTGTAATTTGATATGATAGTAAAAGTTGATAAAAATTTACATATAAATATATTTGATTCGATTTATTCTTATATATAAAAATGAATTGGCGAGTGTTAGTCTGACTAAAACTCAAGAACGGCTGGGCCGATTTGGACAATTTTGGTTTTGAAATATTTGTAGAAGTCCAAGGAAACTATAGGTGCGAAAATATGAAGAAATTTCAAGAAAAATAGTAAAAACAACAATTTTATTTTCCCATACAAACTGATCGTATTGTAAGAGTGTTTTTTTCATCAGTCACGTTTTATTACCAATTAAGGTCCTAAGAAAATAAAATAAAGTCGGATGTTGTCACAACTGAACTGCTTACATAGAAGATTTGGAGTATTTTAAATTAGTATGTTTTTGTATTACATATTATTATTTGATACTTTCGAATCGTGTTAGAATTTTATATTTATTAATGAAGAGCTCATACAATTTTGTATTTTAAAGTTACTACATACGGTAATGTAATACATTTTTAGAAATGCTTCCTAGAACAATAAAATGAGCATAATAATACATAAAGTGTGTTTATAGTATTAAAATTTGTTTATTATATGTTAGATGAAATATTCTTTTACTCGATTTATTTATTTTGATTAAAATATAATTAAAAATGTTTACGCAAATAAAATCTGTAACACAAACACATTGAAAGAGGCTGTGAAAGAGTTCTTGGAAATCACAATAACCGTGTAGTTAAAAAACCTAACCTGTTGATTTTTTTTGCTTATATTACACTACGATAAACGGGCTTTCAGAATCTGGAAAGTTTTTCAAGATTCGTTCACAAATAACCGAGCTACAATTTATCAAATTGAAAATTTAGAAAAAATAATTAGAAGTAGGACCTTTCGAAACCGTTTTTCTCGATAATTTCACATAGTACGCCTATGGTTTTTTGCACCTATAGGAGGCGGAAAACTCTGGCAAATCCGAATTTGTATAATTTTTAAATGACCCTCTACAAATAACGGCGTTACAATTTTTTAAACGTAAACTTTTGGTGCTACAAAAATGTACCTAAAACTTTAATTTTAATTTCTCCAGAAATTCGTAAAAATTTACGGTGTTGAAGGAGAAGCAGGAAAGAATGACCCCGGCTATGTCGGTTTGGGGTCTAAAGAATCGTACCGTAAAAATTTCAAGCAAATCCATTATATAATTTTTTTTCTCATATTTAGCAAAGGGGTTAAGCCAACGTTGTTAAACTGAGAAGTGCGTCATATGATTAAATATTTTAGAAGGGAGGCGAGGTTACATACAGTTTTGGAAACCGCTGTCCTAATGCCTATTGGACTCAACATTGATCACAACAAACGAAATATTGATAATTTTAAACGAACAAATTGTAATGCTTTTGTATTGGGTGGACCGCTTCAAAGACAGTTTGAACACACTAAGCGGTTGATAACATTAACCGTGATCACATTAAGTGGCGTCTACTATATTTGTATATACATATAGGTATATATTTGTACATATGTTACCGTTTCACTCCAACATCGTTTAACCCATAACCATGAAAATTGGCATGTATATGTATTTTTTGTGGAAATAGTGTATGCGTATTTTATTTTTTGGTTTTCTGTTAATTTTTAGTTATTGAATTTTGACACATTATTCAATTCTGAGGCGGTACAAAGTTCTCCGGGCCAGCTATAATTAAATAAAAATAAGAAATAAATTCATTAATCATAATGACTGCTAGAGCAACAAACAAATATATTCTTTTTGAAAAGCGTCGCAAAATTACAACCTGTAAAGGGAGTCCCAGTATAAAAAAGATTGGGAACCCCTGACATAGGCTATATTGTATTTTGAAAAAAATTAGTTTTTACTTCGAAATTCGCAATACCCGTGTGAAGCCGGGCGAAACAGCTAGTCAATAAATAAAAATTGAAACTATGGATTTTCTAAAATATTGATCAACCGTTCTCCTGCATACAAAAGCAAACTTTTTCAGGACATATTTTATTTTTTCGTCTAACTATCGATAAATCTATCGAAATTTCATGCTCTCTTATCTAAGACAAAACTCGTGTTGACCTGTATTATCATCAAGTTAATAACGTTAATTAATTACTCATAATCTGTCTCTTTTAATTTTTCTTTAATTTACCAGAAATATATGTCTAATAGTGCTTTACAGTATGTACAATTTTAGATCATTCATAGACTAAAAAGCAAAATTTTGTCAACACTTTTACCAACGGATTTTGAGCTATGTTCCAGTTGTTACAGTTCTGTTGTGGAATGCTTTGTATTAAATATAATAAATGCGTTTTTAAATATATACATGTTTTTGGGTTATACATAGATGTTCAGTTTCTACAAGAATTTTACAAAGTAATAATCTGATTTTGCTCGACACTGTCAACCGTGTTGATTGATGTCTGTTTTTGAATTCCATACAGATACGAAAATTTTATCGTAGAATGTCAACTTTTTAAGGTTTTAGAAAACGAAGATAATCAAACACACGTAAACAGAATAATACATTAAAATATAATCTTAGAAATGTATGTAAATTTATTCCGTATGAAAAGCAATAAATAAAACTTCCTTTTCATAAAAAGATTATTTGACAAATCGGTAGTTATATTCAGATTTGCTTATTAAAACCTAATGTATTCAGATATCGTTTATTACAATAGACAAATCGATCTCTTTTTAATTTTGCTATTTTTTCTATGCAAGGACAAATCTAGTGGTTTATAATGAATACAGGTTTCTTTCGTATAACAAAGTACATTGGTTACTAAAAAATGGCGTGTTGTATTAAACCGTGTTATTTAAGGTCAAGAATCAATATAAAAAGGGGGGTTAAGTACCGAAAAATATTAAGAACAAACACTTTTTTCTAAATCCATGCAAACAACTTCAATTTTAATAAAAATATTAATATAACACAAGCGAATAGAAACACAATATATGTATATGTAACTAATATACTTTTAATTTAAAGACATTAATTTAAACGTTAACATCTTTAGCACTCTTCAGTTGAACTAAATGTAAACGTTTGACTGCTTCAATGATATCAACTTCACTCGCCGAATCGCTTTCATTTTCTACGCCTTTCCCCGTTTTTTTTTTAATTTAAATTTTAACTTATTTGTTTGTTCTTATAAGGTCGTTGTATATTTCCTGATATGGAAATTGAATACTAAAAGTATTTTTGCAAATTTCTGATGTTGCAAAAAAAAATGGTGTAGAAGATAAACTTGTACATAAAAAGTAGATAAATCAAAAAAATCTATTAAATAATTACATTTTCAATTATGTATATAATCAAACAGATACTTTATTATTAGTAGAAATATAGTTTCTGTGTACTGCAGGTACGTATAAAAGACTTATTGTAAATGAAAATTCGGATTTGTTTTTAAATTACTAGTTATATAGCTACACCATTAATTAATCTATTAGACAGTGGCGAATGGGGAAATAAAACACGCCCGGACATTTTGAAATGCAAATAGGCCATAATTAATTGGATTATTTATTGCTAACTTTGAATATTTGTGATGCGGTTTCACTAGGCATTTGTCCGTTTCTGTAATTCGAAGTAGGTATGCTCAAAATAATCAATAATCTCACTTTTCATTTAATTTTTAATTACGTAAACGAACTACACTTTATCTAAGGTTCTTGTTAACTTTTACAATTATTGCCTAATAAAGTAAAATTAAACTCGCCATATATCGAAACAGATGTGCACTTATACGTATACAGGATATTTCACTTTAAGATTCCTATTTTCTTCAAGTTTCTACGTACAATTAATTTGATAATGCAGTTCGATTCCATTAAGTTAAACAGCACAAAACTTTACTAAAATAGACAACTTTCTTTTTATCATTTTCCTGGTATTTACAGAGCTAAACATCAACGTATAATATGTAAAACTTTTAATTTACCTAAATCAATTAAGCCGAAGTCATTCAAGGCAAGGCAATTTTTACCATTTAAAGAGTTTTGTAAAGATTGAAATAATTGGTAATCTAATGGTAGAATGTCAGGGCTATATGGTGTATGTAGCACCAATGACCAAATAAACTCCAATAATTTTGACGAGATACTAAAGATATGTGAAGTCCAGCGTTGTCATGGTGGAACATAACGCCTTTACGACTAGCCAATTCTAGCCGTTTATTTTTGATTGCTTCATCCAGTTTTATAAGTTGTTTACAGTAAACGTCTAAATTGATTGTTTAGTTGATTGGAAGCAGCTCAAAATACACTAGACCTTTATAATCACATAAAATTGAAAGTATGATCTTTCTTTGATGCAATTCAGTTTTTGATGTGGTTTGCGCTGATTCTTCACGCTTGGACTATGATCGTTTTTGTTTAATAGCATCATAGACAACGCAATTTTTAACACCGGGTTAGGTGACCAGAATGCTGGTCATATTTAAGAAAAATAATTTTTAAAACAATTTTTTTTAAACTAATTCTGACAGGTACGTTCTGTTAAGCATTCATCACCATAAAATTCACATAAGTCTTCGTGAGAAGCAGAAGCTTTTTTGTCTTTACGGAAATAAAAAATCAAAATATGACGAAAATGTTAGTTTTTACACTACATATTAAATTTGACAATAGACTAACAAATGTAAACCAAATAATTTGTTTCTAAAAAAAGTTAAAAGTCATTACATAGACTATCAAACGGAATAATGGTATCGTTGGCTAATGAAAGTTAAAAAAAAAAATTGTACCACCATCGATTTGTGAAAAACGAAATTACTCTCTTGCCAACCCAATTTTAATACAAAAATATAATATGGCTAATTTTCTAAATAATTCATAATCGTTGAACCTGAGCAAAAAACTAAATTGATCAATATAAAAACTAAATCGCCAAATAAATTTTACATTAACAAATTAGCACACATAAAAAATAAAATTAATAAAAAAAAATGTTTTACAAAAAACCAACATTGAGTAAATTGTATTGTAACATTATGCGTAAGATCTGATCGAGCCTTCCACTTCGACCACCTACTGCGCATCTCTGGCTTCGGCCAAAAATAAACCGAAGGTTTGGCCGTAGCCGAAGTTTTATAGCAACCATCGAAAATGAACGAACTTGTACGAAAACGCACAAGTTGCGCACCGGGGATGTTGGAAGCTAGAAACGGGGGAATTGGTTCTTTTATTACTACTGTCATGCATAATACCAAATCATTCCTTCACAATGTTCATTAATATCATTACGGTTTTTACCTAGTATTATACAATTTCTTACTAAAGTTTTATCGTCAGCTTCGGCTTCGACCGAAGGCTACTGCTAGGGTCTAATAATTGGTTTCAATTTCGGCTTCGGCTAAAACCTGACCTTCTGTCGGATGTTAATTGTATGTACATATTATTTCCACAAGCCCGTGTATCTGAGTTCAAGAAAAAACAGTTTTCTTAAAGTTTTTTATTGTATAAAACTGTATAGATAATGCCGCATAAAACATTAAAACAGGAGCAAACATATTAATAAATCAAAGTAAGAAGAGTTCTGAAGAATTTTTAAAATAAAAACGATCGAACTTAATACCTAACTTTTAGATTTATGATCAACACAAAATGCATATAAAAATATGTTTAACTGAGTTTTTCTAAACTTACCAAATTATGTATAAAATATGTTAGATGGATCTGATAAGCGGCCAAAATGTTATTAGTTACAAATAAATGTTGAAAAGTACAAAATATAAACATCAGTTAACTCTCTAAAAATGCATCATTTCTTGTTTCACTCGTTCTTGATTTATGTACGTGGAGTATTCGCTCACGCCTAATTGTCTTTGCGTGGAATAAAATCGCGCATCTAACAATAGGCAGAGTTCAGGACCGAATTTATAGTTTAATAATAATTTCAATTACTGCAAAAATTGTTCCCAAAAATTATAAATGTCTTATAGTTACATAATTTTGTATAAAATGCACAATTACAAATTTAAGGAAAAGATATTATTTCAGATAAGAATATAATATCAGACACGTTTTAATTAATAACCAATTTCCATAAAATTCTTATACAAGTATACATATATATTTAATTTCAAGGTCATTGAATTTACATTTTTATCGATTACTAAAGATTACAATCAGACATAAGAAACAAATCAAATGTTGCCTTTTAAATACGCAATTACATATCGATGTATTTTTGATAAAATCAAACAAATAAAATATTTCAACAATACGTTAATAAATAAATACTTAGTAATATTTCTAAGAAAAATAATCTCTTAGACAGTTTTTATTTTGTGATTTATAGCTTTTGTATAATTATAAATCAAGTTAAAGAAATTATATTTTTAAATTTAATTTATCAAGGAACGTTAAACCACAATGATTTGTCAATTCTTTTAAAGGTGTTAAAACATTTGTCGGATCGAATTCTAACTATTTTGAAATGGAATGTCGGAGATACGATCAACTAAAAAAATAAAATTTACAACAAAAACATTTCCGGTTGTTTAACAAGACTAGGGATTAGATTTTATATTTTTAGTCATGATACACTGGTTTTTTTAAATCAAACATTCTTAGCAAACCATCACATCGATAATGATTTTGAAGTTTGTCTAAACTTTTAACTTTTTAAACGAACACTTTCAGTTTCAATAAATTATTTTTCTAACAACCGTAGTCGTAATTTTTTGAAGTAGTCATTAATTAGTTATAAGTATGTACCAAAATGTATCTAATTATAATTATAGTTTTAGGCAACCTCGAAAACATTCAACATTTGAATAATTTTTACTATTTATATAAATCAGTCTTTATAGTGATATCTGTGTGCTATTTTATATAATTTAATGGCATAGTGCATTCTACCCATACCTACACTTGGATTTTCATATTCTTTATCCTTCATCTTTAAATAATTTTGTATAATGCAGAAGTGTCCTTAGTTTATATAATCTGTTTTCTTTTAGTTTATACTGGGAACGTGCATCGTATATTTATCGAAGTTCAAACTCAAGAAATAAATAAATACCACTGCAATTCTTGTTGAATACAAACAATACTGTTATTAAATTTTGTAATTTTAGAACGTTTTTGAGTATTTTATTATGCTACGTATTATTTTTATAACAACTAACTTGTAGTTACGAAAATCATAAGAAAAATTTAATATATGTTTTTTTAAATGTTGTAATGGCAAGAAAATAATTTCGGTTTGATAGTTTGAAATAAAACCCAATTTCTTTATACAAAACATCAGTTCCTAACCAATTTGCAATAATTTTTGACGAGTACTAAAGGTGTGTAAGGTCGGGCGTTGACATGGTGAAACATAATACCTTTACGATTAGCCAATTCTGGCCGTTTATCTTTAATTGATTCTTCCAATTTTATTAGTTGTTGACAGTAAACATCTGGATTGATCGTTTGGTTTCCTGGAAGCAGCTCAAAATACAGAAAACCTTTATATTTCCAAAAAACTGTAACCATGATTTTTTTGGTACAATCAGCTTTTGATGTGGCCTGTGCTGGTTTATCACGCTTTGACCATGATCGGTTTCGATTAATGTTACTGTATCACCGGTGATGATTCGTTTTAAAAAAGGGTAATTTCGTTATTTTTGACGTGCATATCACAAATATTCATCCTGTCTGTTAAGTAAATCTCTTTCAATTTATGTGGCACAAAAATATCTAACTTCTTAACAAGTCCAAAACATTGTAAGTAATTTTCGATTGTTGTGTTTGATAAATTTAACCTCCCTGTAATCTCTATCATAGTCATATGACAATTTGCTTCAATTATAGCTTTAATTTAATCTTAGTAACTTCAGTTGGGTGAACAGAACATTGTTTATTTTTAAACAATTTTTTTTAAATCAATTCTAACACGTGCATTCTGTAAAGATTTATCACCATCAACTTCATTTAAGTCTTTGTGAACATTAGAAGCTTCCATGGCTTAACGAAAATAAAAAAAGCAAAATATTACGATAATGTTCGTTTTTGCGCTCCATGTTAAATTTGAACCGAACTAACAAATGTAAACCAAATACCAAGTAAGTAGTTTGTAAAGTAAGTTAAAAGTCACTACTGTCCCTTGTCAAACGGAAAAATATAACATTGACTGAAGTGATTTAAAGAAATTGTATCAGAGTTAATTTGTGAAAACCGCAATTGCTTTCTTGCCAACTTTATATTTTAGCTAACAATATAATTTTGTAAAAAGATGTGCAATTAGTGGCCCAATGGAACCTATCAACCTAAATAGTTTCGGGCTCGATAAAAAATAAAATTTTCGATTTGGGTTATTTTTTAAAAGTTTGTTTGTGACGTTTTATTGTATTTTTACTAAATAAATGTTTACATTTTAAAACGATGAATATTCGGTGTAGGTACTTACAGAAGCAAAATTCATCAAGTCACCTTTTTTAAACTGTTAGATCACGTTTTTTTAAAGCTTTTTTCCTATACATAAGTCCACCGTAATTTCACTATTGCAAAAAGTCGGGAAGGTTATAAATAACTGACGATTACATAATTAAAACTATATCAAAACTATAGTTTTGAGTTGGTAAAATTTCAATCCTAGTAAGTATAAACAAAAACTTTTAGTTTCATTAATTAACGAGCTAACTAGAGTTTCTCTTTCCATTTAGTTTAAGGAAATTGCTACACTTTTAGTTTATTTTTAATAAGTGGATAAGTAAAAGTTTAACAGGATTAGATTTGCTATTAATTAACAATTACGTAGGCTTTATTGAAATAATATATGTATGTTTTAAATAATGTAAATAATTGACAATTTACTGCAAGTTGCAAGGTTTTGATATTAATACTACTTTTACATATCTAGGTATTATAAGCAAATTTATTTATTAATTAATTATTATTAGTATTTATTAATCATTGAATTTTTCTACTTTTTTTACAGCTTTAATAAAGTTCAACAACATATTATGTTGGTACATAAAAGCAATTTTTTTTCATTATCTGCTTGTTAAATAAAAAACCTCGTGCATGGAAAGTCATGCAGTTTAAGTAAACTTTGTACTATTATTATTATTATAAGAGGATATAAGGAGTTATAATAGACAGAAGTGTCTCAAGATATTTAAAAAATACTGCATCAATAGTTTTATTATTTTTAACATTTCAATAAGACCAAATTAATTTATGTACAGGGTGTCCAGGCGCTTACACCCAATTTGATTTTTTAATATCTAGACAACTATTAAAAATAATTTTATCAAATAGAAAGCATTTTCTAGACAAAAGTAGGGTAATTAATTTAAATAAATTATATTTTCAAAATGTCCCCCTCCTTTAAGGATAACGTGACAAAGCCTAACTTCGAAGTTTTGAGCCACTTTTTCCAACATTTTGGGTTCTATAGCCTGAAAGTGACGAGTAACTTTGTATCTCAATTCTTCAATTGTTTGGGGCCTATCTTGATAACATTTTCCTTTAAGATATTCCCATAACAAATAGTCGCAGGGATTTAAATCGTGAAAATAAGGTGGCCACTCAGTTTTGCCCTCACCTTAGCAACGTTTTCAAGGGTGGCTCAA
The DNA here is from genome assembly GCA_036325965.1 of Sinopyrophorus schimmeli. NCBI lineage: Eukaryota > Metazoa > Arthropoda > Insecta > Coleoptera > Elateridae > Sinopyrophorus > Sinopyrophorus schimmeli. The sequence continues at coordinate 9,980,310 of JARFIZ010000314.1, read as the reverse complement.
CATTGGCTGTGTATGACTTATCGTCACCAACATTGCCTGTCCTCTTAGACTTATTCAACAAACTAATTAAAAAAACAAAATAAACATAAAATTTGGAAATTTTATTTGATCTAAATTTTAGGTCAAAATGTAAATTTGAAGATATGTTGTCCTTGGGGTGGCCATTGTGTGTGATGTGAAAACAAAAACACATGTAATTAAATTTCCATACTTTTATAACTCCATCTATGTTAAAATAATTTTGGTATGTCTAATACTTTTTATTTAACAAGAGACTAACTTTGAGAGTAAACGGCTGGACACCCTGTATGAGTAATAAATATGCAAAATTACACAAACGTCTAACAATTGAAAAAATTAAATTATTTTTTGTATTTACATTTTACATTTGTATTTACATAGGTATATTAAAGTATATTAAAGCCATTTCTCAAAATTTGAACTTTATATTCATTTGTTAAATCTAGTTTTTGAATTTGATTATACTATGATTGTGAATAAAATCCACAGCCTGCTATTTTTGTTTTACCGAATTGAGGAAACAGCATTGTGAATACAGACCGCGCACACACGGCAAAATCACACATTTAGCTGGACAAAAATATTTAAGTACAAAAATAGACTTTATTACTTTTTGGATCTTATATAAATAATAAACCAATGGTCTGGCGATCTGTAACTTGTCCAATTGTTTTTTTTTTATAACTTTGTTTTCCTAATTTCTTAATTGTGGCCTGGCAGAATTTTGGTCAAGTATTAATGTGGGAGACCAATTCTATTTAAAAGAGGAATGAAAAACAAAAATTTTGACGTTTAATTTTTTCTTATACGTTATATCATTGCAATAAATATTTTGAGGGTGGTCTGGCAAACAGTTGTGTCAAGACTAGGGGTGCCAGATTTAAATTTTTATATTCTACTGATCGAAACTTCTTCAAATAGTAAAACATTGTACTTATGTCTTGTCTTATACATCAATTTAAATAAAATAGGAAAAAAAATTATTAAAAAAAAACACAATTGGACAAGTTACAGATCGCCAGACCGTTGGTTTATTATTTGTCTAATATCCAAAAAGTAATAAAGTGGCATTTTCATAAGATACTCAGAAAGTCCCCCGTGCACTTCGAATTACATAAACTAAAAAATTTGGCACCCTTTAATTGAATAAAAAGTTAATTTTTTGAAGTAACTGGAACACTACTAGAACGGCTACCTATAAACAATAGGTTATATTTTAGAAAGTGATTTATAGTGATGGCTAGTTTTTTGCTGAAACATTACTGAACAATAAGGCATGTATATTAACAAAAAAAGACAGTGGTACTAGATGGTACTTTTTTTATAAGACTCAATAAAAATTTTTAAAAACAAGGTTATGGTAAATCTTTAAAACCTCTTCTATTTTTAAGGAAATGTTCTTAAAACGACTTTACAATAAACGTATTTACCTGATGCTATATTATCCATGTAATTTTTTTTTTAAGTTTTAAACAAAATACAAGAAACACATTAATAATTATTACACGTTTTCTAACTTCTGACGTATCGAGTAGTATTACATATAATCAGAAGACTTTAATGCCGTTCGCATTGTTTTGTTGTGTGTAACTGATACTTAACTTATCTATAGACATTTTTAAAATGCAGTTACAGTTAATTGTCAAAATTCAAATTTTAATTTTCTCCAGCTAAATGTGTGATTTTCCCGTGTGTGCGTCGTAAGTCTCGTCTAACTAAAACTCCATATTAACATTATGACAATATTCTTTAATTTTCAATTAGTTATTATTGCATTTTTTTTCGTTTTATTTATTAGACCACATAAAACTAATTCAACATAATTCTCATTTAAGAAATTAGGTATTGTTAATTAATAAAAATTCATCGTATCTGTTGATTTTTGGTGCTAATGAATCTATATATCAGCTATTAGTTTTGGTAAACCAGGCGGCAATTTTTGACACAGTGTAAATCATTTGTTCTTAAGTTTGTCCCAGTGCCACTATGCTCGATCGCTTCCTTTCTGGTTATTTTTGATGGTATTAAATCTGTCCTTAGAAAGAGATTTAGACTTAAGAGATTAAGTTGTCCCGAGATGGGCGCTACCTCTGTCGACAGCCTTTCCAAAGAAGATACATATAAAATGCTTTAAGCAGAAGTGGCCAACGGACGCGTCCGAGTTTCTCTACGGTACCTGAGATAATCCGTTAACCGTTACGGACAAGGATTAAGTTGACCTGAAATTCCACCATCCCCCGCAAATTAAAAAAGTAAAAACCCGAAAATTATACTCTTTTCCTAAATATTGACCTTTACTGAAACACTTCGCTGGACGGACAGTATTTTTGTACACATCGTCACCGAGCTATATCATTTTGGTAATGTGGGCCTTAAAAAACATAATTATTGAAATTTAATAATATTTTTTCTCTTTCAGTAAAATTTGTTGAAACTTTCATCTTAAACACAGAATATTAAATGAAAACTATTTAATTGTAAGTTAGCAAGTTTAAATAATCCCTCTGGTGTCCCAACTTATTGTAGAGAATTATAAAAATACGCCCAAAATTTTTCTAAAAATTAAAAATATCATACCCGCACTTTGCAAGGGGTTGAAATCCTTCTACCAAAAATTGGTGAAGGAACTGCAGGGACGGATTAGCAGACCCTTATCATAAGGGCCTTATGGTGAGTAGAGAAAGAGAATAGCGTGGCCAAGCTATGGTGCGTCGGCCAACTGTGGCGAATGATATGTAAAAGATTTTAGCACCCCTGATTTAAATTATTGCAGATTCTGTGACGATAAAACTGAGTTAGTCTCGCTATAAAAGTTTTACTTTAATGATACAGAAAGAAATACCTATTAATATAACACTATAGTCAAAATCATTTATTTTAAAATTAAATAAATAAAAATGTTAATATAACCAGTCCTCAGAAAATGGCTTATTTATAATTCTATTAAAACTGGAAGAAAATGAATACCAGAAAAAGTAACACTAATTATTTTATAAAAGACAGTAATTGTGGCCGGATATAAAATAATATATTCACGTTTGGGACTATTATACCAGGCAAACATACAGCGCAACGTTATTAATATTCCTCAAGCTAGTTATGTAAAATATTAACTCGGTCTCTGGCATTCTCTCTGAAACAATATGTCCAAGAATGCCTTATTTAAAATGCACTCTTTGTTTTTCAAATATCTTTTATTTTCTTTTTTTATACATATATTTCTTTAGGATTATTGTTATTTTATTACCGGTGTTCATTTCAACCAGCTTTACAACCTACACTTACTTTCCTACTAACAAGCACAGACTAGAAGGAATATTGTGTATAAATAACCCCCAGCATTTAACCGTAATTATATTTGTATAGTACCAAGAAGAAATATGATTTTTAGCAAATGTCAAATGCGATAGATGTATCACGTAAAATATTAAAAAATGTGTCCAAATAGTACGTCAATAATATACTAATATACATAGGTCAGAAATTAATTTATTTAGTGTCTAATTAAAAGTCGGAAAACAGAAAGTTATAGTGGATAAATATTTCCAAATATAGAAAGTATGAATTAGTTAATAGGGGCACTTTAAGGTGTATCGCAAACAAAAATTTTTTAATCGTTCAACTATTGAATTGTTTATGACAAGGCTATGAATCTCAATGGGGGTGCGTATCGACACGATAATCGTGCGACAAAAAAAGTAAAAAAAACCCATCGATCGCTTTTTGACCAAACAATCGAACAATTATCTATCAACTATCCATGTCCAACCGTGTATTAAGATTCGCATACACACAATGGAATAATTGATCGGTGATCTGTCAGTGATGTGTTCTGTAACACATGTCATGTATAGCAACTACGAATGTTTTAAAATTTTCTACAACTAATTATTTGTATGCAGACATCTAATAACTAAACAGTTCCAAATGTTAAAATCGTCAATACACACAACTCGACTAAATAGTTTAGTCGTAGTTCTAATGATCTTAAGAATAAATCATCACTCACCACATTCGATTACCAAACATTGGTAAAAATAAGTAAGGTGCGTTAGGAAACTGGGTAATAGTTTTACAACGGCAACTGATGATCGAATTTCAAAAACAAATATCAGTGATGTTCATCAGATTGATATATTTATCTTTAGCACATTATTAATTAAATTTTTGTTTATTCCATACCACGTTTGCTATCAGATTATTCACACTACTAGATTGACGTTTTTTGACACTTCTGAACAAAGTAATTATTCTGAAGATTATTTTTTTAATTATGCAATTATGATACCTTTAGCAATATTATCAATGCAAATGACTGTTGCACATATTAGCTGAAATAATGAAATAAGCTTGTACACAAAATAGAATCATTTACTCAAAACTAAATAATAAACATTAGGTCATATAAGACAAACAAACATCTCTACTGATCAAATAGTTTAATGTTTATATGCACTATTTTTACTACATCCTATTTTAACTAATTTCAGTTACTGCTAATTTAGCAAATTATAGATTATAACAATGTTGAAAATGTAAAAGACCATTTAAGGAGACTCTTATATACAGTGTGTCCCAAATAGAGTAGGCTAACATGGGTATCTTTCTTATTAGTGAAGATAGACGTTTGGTTAAATGGGCAATGTTTTGCAGTTTTAGGTGCCCATTCAGATTCTGTTAAGAAAATTTTAAAATTCCGAATAGTTCCAAAGTTATCATAAAAAAACTGAAAATCGTCATTTTCTTTAATGTCAAATAACTTTGTAATTATAAAATTTACAAAAAAAAGATTAATATAAAAGTTACTAGGTTTCATAAAATATGGATAGAAATTGAGTCAAAATTAAATTTAAAATGGCGGTTTCCAAGATATTGATACTAAATTTCTTATTTTAAATAGACGCCATATTGGATTTTTACATAGTTAAATAGCATTTTTTTTCTCTTTTCAACCATGTATAACAACCCATATTTTAATAAAAAATTATTAACAATATTCAATTTTTGTGTTTTAAATCAAGTAGCCATAAATTATCAAAGAACAATAAAACAGCATAATACAAGCCAAAGTCATTGTACTTATTTTTTGACTAATATTGTAAGTTTTTTGAATAATAATAATTATTACCTTATAAATAATTCAAAATGGCAAAGTTTTTAACTGAGCAGTGTTAAATGTTTTGTATCTACATTACATGTTACAAAAGCTCCTGCGTTGCTGCACAAACATACTTTAACAGTTTTCCAAGAAAAAAAAATGATAAAGATCATCTTCCACATTCTTTCAATTTGGTTACTGTAAACATCCATACTTCTGCATCTTTTAATAATTTTAACGTTTGGTTGCTTTTTTTTTGGAAAACTGTTAAAGTATGTTTGTGCAGCAACGCAGGAGCTTTTGTAACATTTAATGTAGGTACTAAACCTATGATACTGCTCAGTTAAAAACTTTTTCCATTTTGAATTAATTATAAGGCAATAACAATTATTATTCAAAAAACTTACAATATTAGTCAAAAAATAAATATAATTATGTTGGCTTGTATTATGCTGTTTAATTGTTCTTTGATACTTCATGGCTACTTGATTTAAAACAGAAAAATTTAATATTGTTAATAATTTATATATATATATATATATACACGATAAATGTGCATAATACGAAAATGTGCACATTGACTCGTAAATGTTTCTATCTACTAGAAATTATGTCGAATGTACTACCATTATACTTACATTAAACGGTAATTTTGTACAGATGACCAAACTTATTAAGAATTGTGAATTTTTATGAGTAAATGTGAACATTTACCGGTAACTGTCCGTATCTATAGATTATATACAATCATAAAAGATGCAAATTGCATATCAAAATGAAAAAAAACTAATATCGACAAGAAAAAAAATAAAAAAAACTTCTTTAAATTACCACAAAATGTGTACATTTTTTTCATTTAATATTTATTTGAGCAGGATCTACTACCAAGGCACTTATCCAGATTTGCATTTACATTTTCTAGATGTACATTTTCCCTTGCAATAACATTTCTTGTACCCTTAGCCTCAAGTTAGTGACTCTTCAGCTTATAGCCAACTGCTTTTCGGACGTTTTATATCTAGAGACTATGCTTGGTGTATGCACATTCATGAAAAAAAGTGAACATGGCGGACAAATGTAAGTTATATTCATATCTATATAATACCACATCGCATATACACATTTACCTGTTAATGTACATTTACTGCAACAAATATAATTCATACCATTTTCAGCCTGTATGTTAATTCCCTAATAGGTACTCGATGCGAATTTACAGGAATCCGTCAGCTCATTCATTCATTTTTCGTGTTTTTATTAAGAATGATATAAAACGAACGATATGTACTTTTTATCTGATTTTCTATGTGTGTATGCATATGCACAAGCGTCCGTATAGCAACTAAAAAGAATTGAAATTTAAAGCTAGCGAGTTTCAATGAAAAAAAGAGGCATTGTGTATGTTGTAAGCATTTCAACGCTTTATAATTAATATAATAACTCTCACTGTTAGTAAACTATGAAGTATGGCGCTATAAAATTACTATTCGTACACGATGCTTAAAATTCCATTACGTGCATTCAGTTTTAAACTAGAAAATATTAGCATTAAAAAGTCATTTCTAAGAGTTTCCAGACTAAACGATTTTAAACTACTCCGTTTAAAAAACTATTAAAAAATACAAAGTCTACCTTATTATACATATAATAGTTTGTAATAAAAAAATAATTTATTTAACCCGCCGTTATATAAATAACCACTTTATGACCAGCAATGTTTATGCATCCCTTTAGTGGTGAGCAATTAATAATAAATGACTAAATATGTCGGAAACTTAGAACTATTTTAACCTAGTTAAGATTTCAGGAAAGCTCCACTTCGCAAGACGGGTAAAAGCAAATATATATGGTGCTCTGCGAGTTCTAATTTAAGTCATCATCTCTGGTTGATTATAATTTATGTGAAGGATCATTAGTGTTAGTACCTGCTAGACCTCAAGTTGAATTTATATACACAGGTCATAAAATATTTTTACCTTTGTTACTACTTTAATTTAGTTACCGCAGGATTCTATCATTCGTCTTATAATTACGTGTAACATACAAATATAGATTATTATCTATACATTGTTTTTTAATTTGTATTATTTAATAGAAATACAAGATTTTAAAAACTTTTGTCAGTTCCAATACATTATAATTGTCTTACTTGACGCTAATTTGTCAAGTAACGAAGAAATATAAGTGAGATGTGTAGAATTTACTATTTATTTCTATAACGCCTTAATTGTTTTTTGTTAAATTATTTTTTTGAATTCAAATGTTGATTATAAATATTAATAATTTTAGTGGCTCGATATATGTTTAAATACAAACTAAATTACTACAAAAGCGTACTTGTTTTTATTCATGTATGTATTTACCTATCGATTAAAGATAACCGAAGTGTAATGAATTTTAAATGCAGCATTGTTAATAAAAAATTCCAGCAAATCCTTATTATCTGCTTTTAAATATGTATTATGCAAAGTTTCCGCCTTAAGATTAATTGTTTTGAAGGGTTGTTAATTTCAAAACCTTTTTTAAATTCAAATTGTTTCCAATTAAGTTGTTCGTCTTTTGAAATTATTTTTTGTTATGTAGGGAATTTTTTTTAATACCCTGGAAATCGTCTAACTTTTGTTTTAAATATATTCCTTGTATAAGCAATATGTAGGTACATAAAAAGTAACGAGACTTGTGTACTCAACAACTTTTTTATTAAAAAATGTTGCATATTAAAATTCATTTTTTTCTATCTAAAAATTGATCAAAGTGACCTCATTTTACGGTACTTTACTTGAGCAGTCATACAGCATTGGAAACGTTGCATTCACTCGTAGCAACACTCCTGAAAAATACCAAACAGCAGATATTACAAATAATTTTATTTAGTAAATATCGAATAATCACTACTAAATATTTATTTTAACTGTTTTGGCTGGTTAAGTTTTGGAGAACCATCGTACGAGAGTCGAATGTATACCTGAGCATATTTATACTCTATAATATTTTTAACCTTCATCTAAATGCATGAAGTTCTTTTGCTCCCCGCACTCACGAATGGTTTTCTAGACCTGTGTTGATACCCTGCTGGTTTGTAAATAATATTTTTTTTACTTATATTAATGTTTGTTTTTTGTTTGACTAGCATGTATTTCTTGATTTAAAATTCAATGGTTTACTCAGGTAGTGTTTAAAAATCTATACTTAGATGAATTCAACACTACACATAAAATTATTATTATTCGTTAAACATATATGTAAACGGTTATATTATAATCAATTCACCATCTCAATAGTATACTAATATTTTAAATAAATAGTTTATACCTATGACAAACTACCTATGTTCTTTTCTACATAAGCTTGTGATATTATTTGAATAATAATTTTTTTTAATAATTAATAAAACTGATGATTTTACGGTGCATATACCGAGTGTTTTATTTAAAGTGCCACAAACTTATAATTTCTAAAATAATAAAAATTATAAAAACGTAGGGGAGACATTTATATATCAATAGATAGTGTTTTTATTCTAATTTAAAAAAAAATTTTTTCTCTACCATTATCTAATGAGCAGATATTATAATTTTTCTAAAAAAAAAGTGTGACTTTCAACCCCGTGTATAGGGGATGGCTGTTCTAGTGTCTGGGGTAGGTAATTACCCCCTAAATAAAAGGTATAATACAAAACGACAAAACAAAAGCATATGCTATTCCTAACCTATTGTATCTAACGAACTTAGGTTATGGTAACAAAAATGACAAATGTATAATTACAGCCAATTGTTTATGTAGTAAAACCCCTAGAAACCAATAAAAAAAGGCCGCACATATTCATGGTTACATTGCACAGGTCACACCTAGCCCCCGTTAACTTGAGCCAACTTTCCCCAAAACAGTTTTGAACAATTAACTCCCAAAATAAATTGAAATCAATGGTCATTTAAGAAACCATATGAATGATATCATGAAGCATATCTTAAACATCATAAATACACGAAAAAGTATATCACTAAGCAAAATTTAAATATACTTACGAGACTTAAAACAGATTCACAAAAAATTACTTACACTGTACAAAAAATACAGACGTATATATTTCTTATACGGTATTTCAGAGAGAACTGAAGTGAAGTACGCAAGGAGGTATTGTGCTCGGGCTTCCTTGACACGGGTAAACAAATTTATTAATTCATTAGGTTTGCTGTTATGGCTTATGGTGACAACCTACCCGTAACACAACCATACCCGGTCTCCCCTACATGTATTTTAAACTTTACAATCTACCGACTGGCATAAATATAAATTTTGTAGGAGAAGTTAACCGGTTGTGGGCATTGTCCGGTTATGGGGACCCCCGAATAACTTCTGATCGTGAGCAGATACAGGTGTTTTTACGATTGTCATTTGTTTGCAATGTCAGTACTATGTTTTATTGCTAATATAAAGCGAACATACGCATATGCGTAGTAGCTACGCGTTATTTCATGTTTTCATCTCTAAAAATGTACCGCGATGTAATCGTTTATTGTGTTTAAAGTGCGATAAATAAAAGTAACTTATTGCAAAAAGTCGGTCTAATGTAAATATATGCAGGAAATTAAATATATTTTATAATTTTAATTTCGATTCAATCAAAATCTTCGCGAAATAAATTTCCCAGTCTTTTGTCGACAGCTATGAATTTTCCAGTTGTGGGCACCTACATTTTACTAGTTGTGGGCACTTAAGTTTTTGCAATTTAAACCTTGTATTTCGCTGACAATTTGTCGAATATTATTGTTCATGTTAACATAACCCCCCTGCGGAGTCTAGGGGTGTAGTCGCCATCTGATTTTGAGGGGGGCGGGCAAAGACCCCGCTCGATTATCATGTACGACAAAAATGTAAAGATATCAAAACTTTTTCGCAATAATTAAAAAAAAATTAAACATTTTTGGTTTTGGATTTCAAACAGACTTCTTTTCACAACTCGACTATTGAAAATCAGATTTTCGATTATCGAGCATCTTTGACAGACCAATTCATATGACTTGAAAATTGTAAATAATATATTTACGAAATTTTTGCGGATTTTTTAGTGCATTTTTAGCCATGTCGATTTCAAAAATCAATTTTGATGCCTACATTGGAGCCATTTGACGATGATCCCGTGAAGTCCACTGCGAAAGCCTATTTTAAATTTTATTTTCATAACTGAAGGCTTTGAATATGAATAAATTGTGTTTTTTTTTCTATATAGTGGCGTTTTACTCCATATTTTCCCATTTTGAGGAGATTTTCCTGATGTGCCCACAACCGGTTAAAAAAAATTGCATGATGAAAAATGTATTTTAAATAGGAACTGCGTTCCCGTCCCATTGCCGTATTTTTGAAGATAAAAAATTGAAAATTTTGTATAGATAGAGACCATATATCTTTAAAACGTAACAATTTTCGATTTTTGATTTATCAATGTGTTTTACGCAAAAAAATTAATAAAGCATAAAACAGACTAAACTTCTAACCATTGTTGTGCTTTCAAAAATAAAGAAAATTAATTCCCTTTTTTACCAATCGAACGAGAAAGGTTGTTAAATTTAGTAAACTGTAATGTAAAAAAATTTTATAATTAAAATATCTTTTTAATTACATAAGTGTTAGAGAAGTTAATATGGACCGTGGTATGAATATGGACCATACATGTTAAACTAAATCTGCTGTTGATACAATTATGATAAGAAAATGTTAAATTAAGTTTGTTAAACGCAGCATGGCGTTTAAGTGACAGTTACACTTTTAATGTGAGTTTTATGTTATAAAGGGTTTTTAAATGTTTCAAACGTATTTTTTCAAAGTCACATAATCTATCGACATACATATAATTTAAACATTAATGCGCTGGTAACCATGGAGAGAATAAATATTGTTCTTCACTATAGCAAACGCAAAATTACTTTATTTCAAACCCTTTTTTGTATGCTTGGGTAAATATAAAAAATAGACTACATATGGTATAGGTATTATGGACTATCATAGATGCGATTAAGCCAGTATCTTTTTTTATTCATGCCGCGCACTATATTATATTTCTCATTAACATTCTTTTACAATAAAATATTTGATGCTTCATAAGAACATCTCAAAATTTTTACAATTCTCTCGTATTAATTGGTACAATGAGACAGAGTAGTAAGGGAGACGAAAACAATGTGATAAATTTTGTCAAATTTCATAATCGAATAACACGCAAGACAAGTTTTTTGTTTATGTAACGAAAAAATAAAAATGAAGTAGTTTCTTGTTTTGGTTTAGCTAAAAGACTTCACAAATTTTTAATATAATAGTTCTCTTGTATATGATAGCACATGTACCCCACTTTTAATTAAATTTTGTATCTACATGAGAGGTCAGAACTAGGTGAGTAATAGTTACTTAACTATACAAATTTTGGGTCTCTTGCTTGTATTCTTACAACTAAAGGTAATATGATCTGAAAAGTATAATTTGTATGGAATAATCGTTAGAAGCTTAGAAAGATGACGATTATTATTAGATGTTCGTTTTTTTTAAGGTTATAGTTATGTATTTAAATTTAAAAATAGCATTTCTTTATATAATATTAGCAATTATTAAAGAAAAATAAATATTTTATATTAATCTACATTTTCTACCAATTTTTAATATACAGTCAACTCGCGTTATAACGAATTTCAAGGGACCCACGAAAAAGTTCGTTATATCGAAAGTTCGTTATATCGAAATTCCTTATTATAAAAGCATAAATTAACAAATTTTTACTTTGTTTAGAGATATAGAATTAATCAATCCAAAACACCACAAATTCGTTGTCGTTTATTAAAATAACCAATATAACGCAGAAATGTAAAAAAAAATAATAAAACAATAGAAAACAACAATAAAAAAAAACAATAGAAATAATACAAATAGAAACACGTATAATCTAAAAAAACTCCGTAATTTTAGTTTGTATGCAGGTGACTGTACGTGTCCGGTCAATTGCGTTCTCCAGATTTAAGATACTTGAGAATACACTGTCGTCAAGGTCATGGCTTTGCAAGTAATTGATAATTGATAGTGTTAAGTTTGCATTGCTTTAAGATAAAAAAATCAAAAATTGTGTAGAAACACATTATGTAAATTATATAACATACCTACAGTACTTACTTTTTTAACAAAAATTATTAGACTTTGGTCAAGAAAACTTCGTTATATCGAGGGGACCAAAACCCATTAAAATTTTCGTTATAAAGCGAGATTTTCAAGGGACCGGCGGTTTCTTTCTTTATATCGAGATTTTCGTTATAACGCGAGTTGACTGTATTTATATTGCATACTCTTTCAATAAGATATGAGTTTTTGTTCAACTTACTCCACTGCCTTATTCCACTTGTGCCGACTACTTTACAAAAGTCTAATAATTTTTTATACTATCAATAATATTGCTTATCTGTTGGCTGTCAATCAAGCTAGAAAGTATGACGATGCACATGTCATGCACACTACCGTGTCAGAAGTAAAATCTTTGAATAATTTGTAAAAAGTAAATCTAAATCAAATTATTTTAGATATATACCAGCTTTTGTAAAAAACTGCAAAATTAGCTCGGCCCTGCCCCATCCACTAAAACATGGAAAAAAATTATAAATACATAAAACAAAAAATTGAATATATACTAATTTTTCTTTGTATTTGAATATCAGATGAATGTTTTTCTTAACTGGAAGTTTAATCACACACGCACTTTTACCTAAAAAGTACAAGTTCGTTATCTTAACACACAAGAACGGTTTTAAGTATTTTTTTGAAAACAGTATAAATCACACTGTTATTTTTGTTGGCTATACCTACACGAAATATTTCAACTTTTATCGCATTTCTGCAGCAGACGTCGAGTTATATTGAAGAACACAACCTACTTTTTTTATTTCGTATTGTTTGTTATTGTTACGCATTTTGTTTGCCAGCCTTCACATCAACTTTGACAAAAAAATATTCATTTGCTTTAAATCATATTGATAACATTAACATCTTCCAAATTGAAGTGTCTTGTGTCTAAAAGTTTATCTTCAAAGTATTTGTCAATATTAGTTTCATAATAAATGTTATGCTTATCAAATATAAGCTTCAGTTTTAATTATGTAAAACATCACTGTCTAACTAGCAACCCACACGTGATTTTTATGCTCCGTGAACAAAATCAATTTTTTACTTATATATTTAAAAACATTTCTTTTATATTTGATCTTTTTTGGCGTAAATAATACATACTTAGGTATACCGCATGTCCCGCATAAAGATATCTAAAAATAAGAGGTATTTTCTTGTCCTTAGTAGTAATAATAAACATATGACCAAAGTGGTCGATTTTAATATTATTCCTACTGTCACATTGACGATTTTCATTAAGTATAAATTAAACAAACTCCGCCTGCATCAGTTTTTGAGTGGATTGAGTAGCTCAGCAGCTGATGTTGCCGGTCCCAAGCCCGGAAAAAGGAGGAGGGTTAATCGCAGTGGACTTGCAACCCAGCATCATAAAAAAGACAAATGCTAAAATTTCCCAAACATGCCTGCGAACTGTAAAACGACACTACCCCAGACGAGTAGAGCAAATACCTCAGAATCTCGTACTGTAACCACAGTCAGCCCCAAGGATTCTGGGCGGGGGGGCAAATATTCGCACGTAAACAATGTCAAACACATAAACAAATGTACCACTAAAGGAAATAAGCACAAATGGAACACCAAAATAGCCACATAGAATGTCCAAGGAATAAATAACAAAATGACAGAAGTACTTGAGGAACTAACAAGGTATAATATAGATATAGCTGTCCTTACCGAAACAAAGAGAAAGGGTACAGGAACCGAAATAAAACAAGACTATATACATATATATAGCGAAATTCCTAAAGATCAGAGAGCGAAATGAGGGGTCTCTATAATATTAGAGAAAACACTAAAAAAGAACCTAAAGAGTTGGGAGCAAATAAACGAAGAAGAAATTAAAGCCGAGTTACATATAAAAGGACATGAGATAGTAATAGTTGGAATATACGCGCCCAGCGAAGATGCTAATGATATAGTAAAAGAAAAATTTTATACAGAATTGATGGCGGTACTAGATGGAATTAGTGATCGAAAGGAAATAATATTACTTTGTGATTTTAATGGACGTACTGGGAAGAGAGTTAATTACCCCATTATAGGAATATATGGTGAAGACACGGTGAACAATAATAGAAAGAAGTTAATAGAAATATGCCATCAGTATGCTCTAAGAATTACAAATGGGTGGTTTAAACACAGAGATGTCCACCGCTATACCTGGACACAGTCAACTCGCCAGTTAAGATCTGTCATCGATTACCTAATTATCCGTCAAAATACAAAACTAATATGTAAAGACGTGAGAGTGAAGAGAGGCGCGGAATGCGGCTCCGATCACCATCTACGAATAGGAAAACTCTATATCCCTTTCAAACATTATAGCCAGCATGAAAAAGAGGAGGAACCGGAACTGAATATGGTAGATATAAGAAAATATAACTTAATGGGACTACAAGACGAGTCGACAAAATTCCTATATAAATTAAGACTGGCAAATAAACTACGATACATAGAAGAGTCGTCACCACAACAAATGTATGATGAAATCGAAAAGATAATTCATAAAGCAGCATTTGAAGCCCTGAGGGAAAATACAAGACCAAAAATGAAGAGCATTAATGTGTGGTGGACCCAAGATTTGGAAAACCTTGTTGACAGTAAAAAAGACGCCTACATAAAGTGGTTAAACACGAACGACAGCGAAGATAGAAAAGCATACGCGAGAATAAACAAAGAAGTTAAGAGAACGGTAGCACATGCAAAAAACGAAGCATGGAAAAACAAATGCCAAGAAATAAATGGATGCAGACGTAACACAAGATCGAATGAAGCGTGGAGAACCCTGAAAGCAATACGTGTAGAGAATAAGAATAACGGAGGTATCAATCTGATCAGTACAAACATATGGGGAGAATACTATAAGAAACTACTAAAAGAAGATAGAGCAGATTTTATAGAAACAGAAGATGATGAAGTAGAAATTAATGAAATTCACTCCCCTAATGATATGTTACAAAAAATAGAAATAGATGATGTAGTAAAAGCCGTGAATAAAATGAAAAATGGCAAAGCACCCGGACCGGGGAATATTCCCATTAAACTTATGAAGGCTGCCCCAACACAACTGTTTAGCATTCTAGCCAAACTATTCAACAAATACCTGAAAGCTGAGAAAGTGCCCAAAAAATGGAAACAAGCGTATATCTCTTCAATTTACAAGAAAGGAAATAGAACTGACTGCAAGAATTACAGGGGCATTAGTGTGATCAGCTCAATGTCCAGAATATACGGAAAAATACTGAAAGAAAAAATAGAGGAAGAGATGAATGAAGTAGAAGAACAGAGCGGCTTTAGATCTGGACGATCATGTATCGATAACGTATTCATACTAAAACAAATTATTGAAAAAAAGAGTGCACGCGGAAGACGCTTACATCTTACCTTCATAGGTATTAAGAAGGCATACGACAGTGTTCCTCAAAGAAGGCTGTGGGAATGCATGAAAAACTCCAACATTAGTAATATATATATCGCTGCCGTAAAAAACTTATATGAAAAGCCCATAAGCTGCATAAAATCTGGATCACGTATGTCTACTGATTTTGAGGTGACAAAGGGACTCCGACAAGGGTGCTGGATAGCTCCCACTTTGTTTAAAATCTATCTTAACAAAGCCTTAATTCAGTGGAGGAGAAAGTGTGGTGGCATGGGACTACAGATTGGAGACAAAATACTTAGCACACTACTGTTTGCTAACGACCAAGTCATTATCACTGAAGACGTAGACGACTCGAACTATATGCTACGCAAGCTCCAGGAAGAGTATAAAAAATGGGGACTGGAGATTAACATGCAGAAGATTGAACACCTAGTAATTGGAGACGATGGTATGGACCTGAATATTAGTGGCAATGTAGTTCACGGTTGCCCAAATTTTCGCCACCTTGGAGTTTTATTTTCAAGTACACCAGGAAGTGACGCAGATATTGACCTTAAAATAACCCAAGGAAGGAGAGCAATTCGACTGCTGAACAAGGTACTCTGGAATGATAAAATTACAAAAAAAACGAAGACAACAATATATAAGACTATAATTGAAAGCATCACCACATATGGATCAGAGGTATGGGATATTAATCAGCGAAATAAAAACCGTCTAATGGCACTGGAAATGGACTATTGGAGGCGGAGCTGTGGTGTATCTAAGCTACAACACGTGCGAAATGAGGAAATAAGACAGCGAATGGAGGTGGATGGTACGATAATCAATACCATAGAAACAAAAAGGCTTATCTGGTATGGACACTTAGAACGAATGGATGACGACAGATGGCCGAAGAAAGTTTGGAAATGGGTACCACCAGAACGTCGCAAACGGGGTAGACCTCGCCGAAGCTGGAGAGCAGAGGTACAGGACGCTATGGAATCCCGAAGATTAGAAGAAGGAGATTGGCTAGATAGAGATAAGTGGCGTTTGGGAAGCGAGACGCGGCCTCGGCCGTAATAAAACTCGCCAATATATATATAAATATAACATTAAATATTTTAGTTTAACTAACAAGATACATATTTATCGAATTTTTACCAAAATTAATTAAAAAGTGAGAAATTGCCCATCAAAATGTGTCTGGAGACACATGAAATCTAACTCTCGGAACAAATTACTAAACAGAATAATACGTACCTACATGCTCTCAACATAACACAAAAAAGATGCCACACTGAGATTTGTCATAAATTTTTCGCAGAGTAATTTGGCCAATAATGGTAGTAATTTTTTTAAATTTTAATTTTTTTATATGCGTTACTTACTTTTTTTTTAATTGAAAAAATTAAAAAGCGTTGACTGTAGGCAATATGTTTATTATCACATCCCAACTTAAAATAGAGTCCAGTAACCGCCTTTTTTAGCTTATATGAGGCCCCTGTATAAATATAGTTATTTGTCTAGTTATAATGAACTACTACTGGTAACTAGAAAAATCTTAATTATGGACAAAATTCATTAAAACTACCAAAGCAATAATTTTTGATATTTTCTACGTTTTGCTTGTTTGTGCAGAATGGTTAATAATAAACAAGAATACTGTAACAAACGCGATGAATAAATGTAGCGGCCGCGATAGATTAACTTAATCGGACGCGAGAGATTAAGTAAGCGAATGAGATATATTAATCTCTACCGCACACACCCGAGAAATTTCTATCTTAGATTACCTTGAATGTTGATATCGCTAAAAATGAGATCTATCTCGTTCCTTCTGGAAGCACTATAACTGCCGCAAAACAAATATAAGCGTAGCCGACTCCCGTAATAGGCGGTTTTAAGACTCAGTTTGTTCGTTAGTGTCAACGCTCTCAACTCCGCTCGGTGAAACACAAGGTAATCTTTTTAAGGCATTGTTTTGATAAACGTTGTATATAAATAAACATTTTGAATAAATAGGAGTGCAAATCAAATAGTCTAGTAAATTAGAACTGTAAGTAAATTAGTTCGTAAATTATATAATTATTAAGTAAATGTTCTAGTATTAAAGTTATTGGTATAGGTAAATTGGTTAATTCTTTTGTTAAATAAATTGTAATTGTTATTAAAATAGGTGACCCGACTATAAATATTCGCAATTCTAGTTTGAACCCTAATGAACTTGTTACAGTACAATAGAACTGTACTCATGATAGACGATATGTGACATACTGCGTGTCTCATTTAAAAAGTCATGAGCTTATAACTTCTAAACTAATAAGAATTTTAAAAAAAATATTAGTTAAAAGATCCTTTAATATATACGATATATCCATGAATAATAGTCTATTTCCTGTTTATGGGTAATTCTCATTTTTGAAAAATAGAAGTGTGACTATCATTTTTCTAAGCTGTAGAACTTAAATACCGGGATAACGATTTGTGTTAATAAAATATAGGTCAAACATTGTAGATTTAAAAAACATTTATGTAAATTAACTGCATAATTATTTTTTTATTAAGTGTCAAAATGTCAAATATGGGTGTGATCATTCTGACTTTGTAAGAAAAAAAATTATAAGGTCTATTTTTTCTTATAATAAATACGTAAAAAAGTATACCAATATTAAGTACAATAAATTTACTACTTAAGTATAAAACATAATGTCTATATAGCTATACATATTCTTCATCTTTTCATCTTTAAGTTTGTGATCAATTTATTTGTCCCTTCCATGGATGTGTGTCACACTACTCTTTTTTTGTAAAAATATTGTGCGTGTAACCAAATGCTACTGGGCAGAAACAAAGTAATAATTTGCCATCGTGCCTCAGTTGTCAGTTTCTACCGGCGTTGCAACAATCACGTGAAATTCATATATAATTTTCTAATCTCAAAACTCGTTACGCATAAATGGTTACAACTGTGTAGATCGTCAAAGGTATGTACACTTCAATTATAAACTTTGGTTTTGTGGGTTAGTTGCGTTTATGTATCAAAAACCTTCTGCTAAATTTGTATGTTCATTCTCAATTTAAAAGATATGTTTCTAACATTTTAAGGAAAAAAAGTCACTTCCATGGACGTCACTTCTATGGACCCGTGGATAAAAATTTACCCATGGATGTGACCATTGACCCATAGAAGTGACACTAGTGTAGTATATGGGCGCAGCTTTGCGGAATGCTTGCTTCTTTTATTTATTTATATTTTAGATGCCAAAACCCATAAAGTCCCCAAAAACTTTGGAAGAGATATATCAACAAAAACGTAACTGAAAAAAAAAACGGAGAGCACGTATTAAAGCTAACCGTTTTGTATGATGCTTTTAAAGAAAAGATAGAGCTCGGTACGCAGAAAAAAAATAAAAGGTACAAGTGAAGGTTTTTCGTGATATGACGCCAAATGATCACCTGAATCAACGCCAAGAATAGAAAGAATCGAGGAGTCGATTGAAAGTAAAGGATAATAAAAACTTCAATTAAGACTGAATCTGGAAGTTGATTTGTGTTATTTTTTTTATTATTATGAATGTTAAGTTAATTGAGGTAAATATAGTTGATGATAAATTTTTTTCCAAAAAGTGTCACCTCCTTGTAACATGTCATCCCCATAGATTACATTAATGTAAGTAAAATCACATCAACGAATATGAGGTCACTATCATGGAGGACATTTTTTCATACCCCTATAATTGTCTAAATTTGGGGCTGCAAGCTCGGCCAATATTATTCCCTTAAAAAAAAAGACCAAAACTATTAAGATCCATCGTCACTTTTATTAGAAAAACGTTTTCATTTTATTACATATTTTCTAATAAAAAATGAGAATTACCCTTATACGGAAAACATGTCAATTGTCTTGTCTTAAATAGAAAAGTATTTTTAAAATAAAGGGCTAGCTAAAATTGTGAAATAAGTTACGATTGATTTAATAAATAATATGTTTTATAAATAATTTTTCTGTCGTATTTCCAAGGGTTTACAACAAAGTGTAACAGACATATACAGGTAAACGTCGTTTTGCGCCGGTTCGATTTACGCCGATTCACAATGGTGCCGTCATGGAATTCTCCGGTTCGGCCGTGGGATTCCCCGGTTTGGTCGACACCAAAAGACAGTAGGCGCCGAATTTTAACAGCAAACACACTTTTACAGGTTTGTTTTCTTCTATTACCGCGTATGCGAGCAGCCTATTGTGTGTGTGAAATTGTTTTAGAGTTAGTTTTCGTTTTGTTCATTTTACGCCGATTTTTATTGCGCTGGTGTCTCTCGGAACGAAACCCCGGCGTAAAACGACGTTTACCTGTAACTTCTAAAATTAATAGAAATTAAAAAAAAAGTATTAGTATAAAGTTCCTTTAATTCATGCGGTCTATCAAATGGGATAGATAAATTTTGTTTTACTTCCGGTTTAAGTGTAAATGACGTGAACTTTCTTATCTTAAATAGATGGCTATTTATTTTTTTAGAAAATTAGATAAAGCTCGTCAAGAGCTTTCCAACAATGTTTAAAATGTTACCATCTGGTTTTATATTATAAATAATTTTTTTTGAAAAGGTATCTTTCTTTCGGATTTATAAAAAGTTTCGCCAAAGTGTCACGAGCTTTTAATTTTTAAAATAATAGAAATTTTTTGGAACGCTTTCTATACCGGGTGTCTCATCCAAAGCGTCCCGAGCCTCTAACTCTAAAACTACTAAGAATTTTAAAAAAAGGTACGAACATAAAAGTTTTGCTTATTTATTAGGTCTTTCGATTGGTGTAAAAATTACTTTTGTATTATTTTTAGTTTAAACAAAAATGGCGTCAATTTTTTTATCTGAAACAGAGACAAATTTTCTTTCAAAATTTGATGAAGCTCGTGAAGATATTCCCAAAAATGTATCATTATTGGACCTTTTCATTCCAGTTTTGTACATAGGCCTCCTCCACACGAGGCACTTTTAAAAATTGATATTTTCTCTACAATTTGCTGGTGAAAGCAAGACGATTGCAGCAAAGGCCTAGAGAATTGAAAAACATAAACTTTAGATTTATATGTTAAATAAATGGCAAAATTTTTAAATCAACAAGCGACTACTTAGTATTAAAATTAACTGCTAAGTTTTAGTCATAATTTTTTTTTCATCGTTTAGAACAATATTTTGTCAATGAAACGTAAAAATATAGTTTGAATTGCAGCAGTCTAATACGTATAGTTAAATAATTTTAAGCAAAAGTAAGAACATTTTTGCAACCATATGTAACTTTTCACTTCTAACTGTGATATAAATAGTATTTGAAACGACCCTAGGTCTCCTATCCCTTATTTCAGCCATTTCCTGCAGAATAACCTTTTATAGCTCCTACGAACACTTAATCTTCGTGTCTTGTCTCAGATTCATTTAGGAAGTTGAGAAATATGTATGTTTCGCATTGTTAAAAAAACGACATAAAATAAAAGCGCTTAGATAATAAAATTATGACTTCCGTAAAATGTAAAAGCAGGATACACATAAATATAGAATATTTTAACATATTTATTATATCAATAATGCAATTATTTTCGAATTGAAACTTTACTCTAATAAAAATGGTTACTACACCATTTTTGATATGTTGTTTAAATAAAACAGAGTTGAATACTAAACAACTATTGTTATATGAATTTAAATTTTTGGTTTATCAAAGAATATCATGTTTATCGTCTTACATATTAAAGTACGTTTTGTGCTCCAGACGGAGATGAATACCAGCACGTGACGAAATTTATTATCTAAAGTTAACTTTGAGATGCATCTGCTTATAAATGTGCCTAGAATACCAAAAATTAAATTATGTATTTTACAAAACAGCTCAGTTTCTTGAATTTTAAGATTAGATGAAATATAGGTGTAACATACTCACTAAATACTAATATTATATATTATTGTTGTTTTACCAATTATGTTATTATTAAAAAGAGAGTGTAAATAATTTTGTAATTTTTTTTCATTTTTATTTAACAATTTTCTATGACATTTTCTTTTTATAAATTTGTACAAAATTTTAAATCTAAATAAATAAGTGATTTTCTATATACGTAAAGCAGCGAATTGTTTATTTGAACCTGAAATCCAGACAAACGTGACATGAACAAGGAACGCGACCACCTGACTACATTGTGCCGTCAGTAATGAGCAAGTTTTTGTGCATTCACAGTGAACATTAAAGCTGAAGATAAAATCAAGTGTATTTTGTTCGGACAAAGTAAATATAGACAAAAAAAATTATATTCTCGCCTTACATTTTTCTGGACATTTTACAGCTAGAGATTCAAAACCATATGAAATCCAATATAGCATTAAAGTTTATGCGGAACTCCGCACTGGGAATCAAAGAAAACACGAGCTGTATTCAAACAACCTTCTTAAAGAGACGGCGACTATTTTAGCCCTGTCTTTGCATAAGAATAGCCCCATTCAAATATATCGATGCTAAACAGCTGAAGTTTGAATCAGCTTTACACTAAACGTATAATTCTATATTAAAAAAACGTTGTTTTTTTTGGGATATCACGCTTTAATAGATATTTACTATTGCATCTTCTTGTTTGCTACGATAATGTTATTTACGTTTTCTATGCCAACGTATGAATTTCAATTTTACAAAGGTAATTTATTTAGGTTAGTCTTATATAATCTGTAAAGTAACATTGGGTTTTTATCGCTGCTACTCTTGGGGCATTTTGAAAGACACAAAATTTGAATTTATCAACATCGACTTATTTGTAGCAAACAACTTTATATAGCAATTTAAAGAACTCAGTTTGTTGTGAAAGATGGCAGCTGGCGAGAGAAAAAAGGGTGCCTATATTTTTTGTATCTGACTTATCAACCATTAAACCTCTAAAATATTTTACGAACTAAATTAACGTTTTTTCTATTCTCTATACAGTTGTTGGCTTATTTGTAGAAGTGTCGTGAGCAAATAGTACTGTGTGGTTATATCACTTTCTTGATTATTCGTTCCTTTCAGTAACATAATGAATAAGTTGATTAAAAGGCTTACCAATTACATGTTTATTTAAGCCAAATTAATAAAAACGTTTTATTGGTTTATCTATTTGTAAAAAGAATTACTCAGGGCCAGTGGAGTGTCCGCCAGCGCCCCACACACGGAAAAATCACACATTTAGTTGGACAAAAATATATTAGTGCAAAAATGGACTTTATTACTTTTTGTATCTTAGATAAATAATCAACCAATGGTCTGGCGATCTGAACTTGTCCAATTGTTTTTTTTTTATAACTTTTTTTCCTAATTTCTTAATCGTGGTCTGACAGAATTTTGGTCAAGTATTAATGTGCCAGACCAATTCTATTTAAAATAAAAATAAAAAACAAAAATTTTGACGTTTAATTTTTTCTTATCATTGCAATAAATATTTTGAGGGTGGTCCGGCAAACAGTTATGTCAAGACTAAGGGTGCCAGACTTAAACTTTTATATTCTACTGATCGAAACCTTTACGAATAGTAAAACATTGTACTTATGACTTGTCTTATACATCAATTTAAAAAAAAAAAACGAAAAAAAATTATTAAAAAAAAAACACAATTGGACAAGTTACAGATCGCCAGACCGTTGGTTTATTATTTGTCTAATATCCAAAAAGTTATAAATTGTCATTTTCATAAGATACTCAGAAAGTCCCCGTGCACTTCAAATTACATAAACTAAAAAATTTGGCATCTTTTAATTGAATAAAAAGTTAATTTTTTGAAGTAAGTGGAACACTACTAGAACGGCTACCTATAAACAATAGGTTATATTTTAGAAAGTGATTCATAGTGATGGCTAGTTTTTTGCTGAAACATTACTGAACAATAAAGCATATATATTAACAAAAAAAGACAGTGGTACTAGATGGTACTTTTTTTATAAGACTCAATAAAAATTTTTAAAAACAAGGTTATGGTAAATCTTAAAAGCCTCTTCTATTTTTAAGGAAATGTTCTTAAAACTACTTTACAATAAACGTATTTACCTGATGCTATATTATCCATGAAATTTTTTTAAAGTTTTAAACAAAATACAAGAAACACATTAATAATTATTATTTTCGTTTTTAACTTCTGCGTATCGAGTAGTATTACATATAATCAGATGACTTTAATGCCGTTCGCAATTGTTTTGTTGTGTGTAACTGATACTTAACTTATCTATAGACATTTTAAAATAGTTACATTTTGTCTTCAAATTTTTAAATTTTTTGCTTCGGGATGGCTAATTTTGTGATGTTGTTGGAAGTCACCACATCCCTTAACTGCTTTAAGGCGGTCCATATATCGCTGTACTGCATTTTGTCTGATGTTTTGACTTGGTTACTAAATATAGGAGTTTCCGTCCCTAAACGGCGTAGAATAGCGTCCCCTACGCATACCTTCTGTTCTTGGAAGTTCTTGATTTCCCGAACTTTTCCTGAACACCGAAGCAACCCCATTTGGCATTTCTAAGTCCTGTGCTACTGAACACGCTAAGGCATAGTGGGTGGGAACTTGGAAGAGATCGCAGTTTCCTCCTGGTTATCCCGTGACGAATCTTACTGCTCCCCGAATACAGTGACATAAAGTTCTCAAACGACTCGCTGGCCTCTTGTGTAGTTTTTAGAGGTCGTACTTCTGCGTCGTTGTTACCAGCATAAGGGGCGAGCGATTGAAATGCACCACCTTGGGCTTTCCTCGCGGTTGTTTGCTTATTCGGTATACAACGTCGTTAATTCGTTCGAGCACTTCGTAGGGACCCTCCCACGATGTTTGCAACTTTGGACTTAAACCACGACGTCTCTGGGGATTGTATAGCCAAACTAAAGCGCCCTTTTGGTAACCTCCTTCGTGAGCCCTAATGTCGTAGGACTCTTTCATGCGGTCGCTAGCTCCTTGGATGTTGTGCCGGACCCGTTGGTGAATGCTGTCCATTTTGGATCGCAATTTATCGACATAACCTTCCCCAGCAACATCTTCCCTGGTAAGCAGCCGAACTTTAGGTCACAGGGTCAATCGTAACTCTCGTCCCATGACAATGCTTGCCGGCGATTGACCAGTTGTTTCGTGGACGGCTGAGCGGTAAGCCAGCAGGAACAAATGAAGACAAGAGTCCCAGTCTCTTTGATGGTCGGAGACTACTTTTGCTAGGTGGCGGTTGATTGTCCGATTCATTCTCTCTACCATGCCATCTGACTGCGGGTGTAATGCAGTAGTTCGCGTTTTTCTGATAGACAGCAATTTACATAAATTTTGGAATACTCCGGACTCAAAATTTCTTCCCTGGTCGGAGTGTAGTTCCATGGGTACGCCAAATCGACAAATCCATTCCTTTACCAGCACGTCAGCCACAGTAACGGCCTCTTGATTCGGTACAGCGTAAGCTTCTACCCATTTGCTGAAGTAGTCCATTACTACAATGATGTACTTATTTCCCAAGTCGGTTTGGGGAAAAGGACCGGCTACATCTATGGCGATTCTTTCAAATGGACTACCGACGTTGTACTGACGCATTGGAGCTCTGGGTTTTCTGCCAGGACCATTCGCCGCTGCACACGCAGCACATTTTTGGCACCATTCCTTCACATCCTTTTACATCGCATCCAATAAAACGATCCCTTATTTTCTCCAGCGTCTTTGCTGCTCCCAGATGCCCTCCCGAAGTTCCACCATGAACTTCTTCCAGGATTTCAAAAATCCTTCCATTCGGAATCAAGACCTGCCGTCTTTCCTCCTGACCATCTGAGCCTTTAAAGACACGTTTCAACACGTTTCCATCCAGGATGAGGGAATTCCATTGTGCCCATAACGATTTCACATCCGGGGAATACTTGGCGACCTCTTCCCAGCTAGGTCTCTGCCCGTTTTTCTTCCACCGGATCAATATTCCCAATGCGGGGTCATCCTCTTGATCTTTAGCTAGCTGATCTCCGTTCCAGTGTTCATCCACCACGGTTGTCCTGTTGATGACAGCATCCTTCTCTTCAGCGCGATTACAATGTTTGCAGTCGTCCAGGCAAGGTCTTCTAGATAGGGCATCTGCATTTCGATGAGCTGTACCAGCTCGATGGCGGGTTTCGAAATCAAACTCTTGTAGCCTTTCGATCCATCTGGCGACTTGCCCTTCTGGATTTTTAAAATGCAATAACCACTGTAATGCTGCGTGATCAGTTCGCAACAAGAATCTTCGCCCATACAAATATTTGTAGAAGTGTTCTGCGGCCTTGATTACAGCTAAAAGTTCGCGTCGAGTAACGCAGTAGTTCCTTTCTGGTTTGGACAGGGTTTTACTAAAATAGCCAATCACTTTCTCCTGTCCGTCTTGCTCCTGAGAAAGGACTGCTCCTATCCCCACGTTGCTGGCATCTGTGTCTAGAGTGAACCTTCCGTGTGGTAGAGGGTAACTCAACACAGGGGCGTTTGTTAAAGCATTTTTCAGTTCAAGGAAAGCTTCTTGACAACTGCTGTCCCATTGAAACTTGCGTAGTTCTTCAGTAAGGCGTGTCAAGGGCTTGGCTATATTGGCGAAACCCGATACATAACGCCTATAGTAGGTACAGAGACCCAGAAAACTTCTAACTTCATGCTTGTCCCTGGGTACTGGCCAATCACGAACTGCCTCTATTTTGTTGTCGTCCACGGCGACGCCTTTGCTTGAAACAATGTGACCCAGATACTTAACTTCCTTTTGAAAGAGATTGCACTTCTTAGGATTTAGTTTCAATCCGGAACTTTGTAATCTTTGAAACACCTGTTCTAAATTTATTAGGTGATCCTCGAACGAAGTACCCATTACGATGATGTCATCGAGGTAGACTAAACAGGTTTTCCACGATAAACCCCTTAGAACGGTCTCCATCAGTCTTTCAAAAGTTGCTGGTGCATTACACAATCCAAAAGGCATGACCTTAAACTGCCATAATCCCGTGCCTACGGTGAATGCTGTTTTCTTTATCTTCTGGTGCCATCTCTACTTGCCAGTATCCGCTTTTTAAATCTAGCGTCGAGAAGATTTTTGCCCCGCAAGTGTGTCCAGGGTATCGTCGATTCTTGGTAAAGGGTAGCTGTCCTTCTTCGTCACGTTGTTTAATTGCCGGTAGTCTACACAAAACCGGGTGGAGCCATCCTTTTCTTTACCAGCACGACAGGTGACACCCAAGGGCCGGTAGATGGTTCGATTACGCCTTCCTTTTCCATTTCCTGGATTATTCTGTCGACCTCTTCTCGTTTGGCTAAGGGTAATCTTCTAGCTGTTTGGCGGATGGGTTGAGCACCATTGGTGTTGACCTTGTGATGAACCATGTTGGTCCTCCCTTTGGATTGATGCCTGCTCTCGAATATAGTCCAATACTTATTGATTAAATTTTCGAGCCCATTTCGTTCGTAACGGCTCAAACCCTTAGAAGAAGCACTGATCAAATCCTTAAGAGGTTCTGATTCCTCCAACAATGGTTTATCGCAGACTTTCACTTCTCGAATAATAGAGGAAACAGAGCAGCAATCAGCTAAATTCGTCCCTTTCCGTAAGGTGACCGTGTGATAGTTCATGTTTGCCACTCGTACTGGGACAGTGCTTGCGACACGCGTCAAACTTTTTCCCACTACAATTCCGACTGCCACCTTTTCATCGTCGTTTCTTGGCTCAAGCATCATAATGCTCCCATCATTTCCATTATTTTCCAAGACCGCCTCGACGATTACTTCAGCGCGTTCTGGTATCTCGGTATCTTCGATTAGGAACGCTCGAATTGTAGTTTCATCTCTCCTATGTATCACACTTTCTTCGCCATTTATTTTACAACACCATCCCTGAGATTCAATTCGAATCCTTTGGTGTTCATGATGTCCATACCGATAATGACTTCATCCTCAATCTCGGCCACAATCGCCAAATGTGTAAAGGATGTGTTTCCTATTGTGAGACGGATGCTGGCTTCACCATGTGTTGTAGCCGAGTCACCTGTTGCAGTGCGCAGGCGCCATTTAGTGGGTCGTATCTTGATTTTGGCGGATACAACGTCTGGTCTGATAATGGTTTTTGTTGCACCTGTGTCCAGCAACAAAGCACGCACTTTATTATTAATTAACCCATCTATAAAGATGCTGCCGGACGGATGTTGTTTGGAGGTAACTTGCACTATTTTATGTGGGGCTTGTTGCTGGCAGTTCGACGGTTGCCCTTTCTCCTTGACCCTTTCCGACGCCTTGGTGGTCGACCCCGATGGGGCTGTACCACCCCTCCACTTTCTACATTGGCGTTGCCTATGTCCAACTCGGTCGCATCCCCAACATCGCATCGGTTCTCTCTTTTCCTTTATAAGCATTTCCATCATTTTTCTGATTTCATTGAGTTTGCTTGATTTTTTTTCCTCGGTCCCACTGACTTCACGAAGCCTCCCCGTACTTTTGGAATTGAGTTTCGCCGACTCAAATTCCAAGGCACACGCCAACGCTTCGGAGATAGGTTTTGGATCTCGACAACAGGACACTTTGTTTAACCTCCGTGTCTCGCAGTCCATCTGCGAAGGCCTGGACCGCTAATCGCTCTTGTACCTCCTTTGATGTATCTGAATAGGCGTAACGGACCAACCGAATTATGGCGAGCTGAAACTCTTGTAAAGTTTCAGCCGGTTTCTGGTAACGGTTTTAAGCTGATAGTGGTACGCCTGCCTTAAATGCGCTGACCCATACCGCGTTTCCAAGCTTTTGGTAAGTTGACCGTAATTCCCCAAGTCTTGGTCAGGAAGCGTTTGTAGAATGTCGGCAGCGTCTCCACAAAGAGCCAAAGTTAATGCTGTGGCTTTTTCCTCAAGGGTCCACCCATTGGCCTTAGCAGCCGCCTCAAATTGACGCTGGTAGTTGTCCCACGGTGTTTTCCGTCAAACTGCGGAGGTTGCTGAATGGTTCTAGGTGGGTCTACAAATTTTCTTTCGGCGATTAATGTGGAAATTTCGCCATTGGTTTCAATGGTTTCAGCTGAGCTTTAAGGGCTGCTATTTCGTCTTGAAATTTCTCCAATTTCTCATCACACTGTTGTGTCACTTTTTATTTCCTTAGAATTTTCCATTATCCTGCTCTCTAAACTTCTGGAGTGCTCCATTAAATCTTCCTTCATTTTTTAGAATGGTCCATTAATTCTTCTTTCATTCCTTTTGAACTTTCCTGAATCTTTTCCAACATTCGTTCTTCCATTTTTCCATTCTTTCCATCATCGTACTATCAGTACAGTCAAATCTGTACTCCTCCGGATTTTTCCTTCATTTACTAATGCCTCGAATAACCGTTTTACCAATTGGCTTTTAAATCCGGACGTATCCAACTCGCGTTCTTCCAACTCGCTCTTTAGTTCGGCGACTTTAAGTTCTTTCAATAACTTTCCGAAAGACATTTTTATTTATTTCACTTTTAATGTTACACTCAAGTTATTCGTTAATTTGTTTATTTAACACTCGCGAATATTCACAACCCCACACCTGACACCAATTGTAACGGCTTTCCCAATCCAAATCCAATATCCAACGAGAGCAAAAGCGGTTCGTACTCGGGTTGTGAATAATAACACAGAGTTGGCCACTTAATTTACAATTGCAATTTATTAACACAAAATAATAAACAAATTCTCCTTCACCAATAACTTAAACACTAGCACTTAACAATTATTTATTTACTAACTAACTAACTTACGGTTCTAATACACTAACTAATTTATTTACACTCGTATATTTATTTAAACGATTGTCACTGGTATATTTATTTACATTTATTTATACTGATAGCGATAGCGCTTACCTCGTAGATTCACCGGGCGTATAGAATTAGAGCGTTGGCACTTCACAATAACAGACTCGGTCGTAACTAAAGTGAGGAAGTGTTTCGGAGTTTATATATGTGTTGCTTAATCTATTCGGAAGCTTCGAGAAGTATCTGGGCCTTGGCGATACAGCTATTTCAAGGTAATGTAGATAGAAAACTCTAGTTAGCTGTGTGTTGAAAGATTATTGGGATATCTACGCTTACTAAATATCTCACGGTCGCGCGCGTGAGATAGAAGTATCTCGCGGGTGATTAAGCAAATCTATCGAGGCCGCTTCATTCATTTATCGCGTTTGCTACAATATGTTAAATAAATGGCAAAATTTTTAAATCAACAAGCGACTACTTAGTATTAAAATTAACTGCTAAGTTTTAGTCATAATTTTTTTTTCATCGTTTAGAACAATATTTTGTCAATGAAACGTAAAAATATAGTTTGAATTGCAGCAGTCTAATACGTATAGTTAAATAATTTTAAGCAAAAGTAAGAACATTTTTTGCAACCATATGTAACTTTTCACTTCTAACTGTGATATAAATAGTATTTGAAACGACCCTAGGTCTCCTATCCCTTATTTCAGCCATTTCCTGCAGAATAACCTTTTATAGCTCCTACGAACACTTAATCTTCGTGTCTTGTCTCAGATTCATTTAGGAAGTTGAGAAATATGTATGTTTCGCATTGTTAAAAAAACGACATAAAATAAAAGCGCTTAGATAATAAAATTATGACTTCCGTAAAATGTAAAAGCAGGATACACATAAATATAGAATATTTTAACATATTTATTATATCAATAATGCAATTATTTTCGAATTGAAACTTTACTCTAATAAAAATGGTTACTACACCATTTTTGATATGTTGTTTAAATAAAACAGAGTTGAATACTAAACAACTATTGTTATATGAATTTAAATTTTTGGTTTATCAAAGAATATCATGTTTATCGTCTTACATATTAAAGTACGTTTTGTGCTCCAGACGGAGATGAATACCAGCACGTGACGAAATTTATTATCTAAAGTTAACTTTGAGATGCATCTGCTTATAAATGTGCCTAGAATACCAAAAATTAAATTATGTATTTTACAAAACAGCTCAGTTTCTTGAATTTTAAGATTAGATGAAATATAGGTGTAACATACTCACTAAATACTAATATTATATATTATTGTTGTTTTCCCAATTATGTTATTATTAAAAGGAGAGTGTAAATAATTTTGTAATTTTTTTTCATTTTTATTTAACAATTTTCTATGACATTTTCTTTTTATAAATTTGTACAAAATTTTAAATCTAAATAAATAAGTGATTTTCTATATACGTAAAGCAGCGAATTGTTTATTTGAACCTGAAATCCAGACAAACGTGACATGAACAAGGAACGCGACCACCTGACTACATTGTGCCGTCAGTAATGAGCAAGTTTTTGTGCATTCACAGTGAACATTAAAGCTGAAGATAAAATCAAGTGTATTTTGTTCGGACAAAGTAAATATAGACAAAAAAAATTATATTCTCGCCTTACATTTTTCTGGACATTTTACAGCTAGAGATTCAAAACCATATGAAATCCAATATAGCATTAAAGTTTATGCGGAACTCCCGCACTGGGAATCAAAGAAAACACGAGCTGTATTCAAACAACCTTCTTAAAGAGACGGCGACTATTTTAGCCCTGTCTTTGCATAAGAATAGCCCCATTCAAATATATCGATGCTAAACAGCTGAAGTTTGAATCAGCTTTACACTAAACGTATAATTCTATATTAAAAAAACGTTGTTTTTTTTGGGATATCACGCTTTAATAGATATTTACTATTGCATCTTCTTGTTTGCTACGATAATGTTATTTACGTTTTCTATGCCAACGTATGAATTTCAATTTTACAAAGGTAATTTATTTAGGTTAATCTTATATAATCTGTAAAGTAACATTGGGTTTTTATCGCTGCTACTCTTGGGGCATTTTGAAACTCACAAAATTTGAATTTATCAACATCGACTTATTTGTAGCAAACAACTTTATATAGCAATTTAAAGAACTCAGTTTGTTGTGAAAGATGGCAGCTGGCGAGAGAAAAAAGGGTGCCTATATTTTTTGTATCTGACTTATCAACCATTAAACCTCTAAAATATTTTACGAACTAAATTAACGTTTTTTCTATTCTCTATACAGTTGTTGGCTTATTTGTAGAAGTGTCGTGAGCAAATAGTACTGTGTGGTTATATCACTTTCTTGATTATTCGTTCCTTTCAGTAACATAATGAATAAGTTGATTAAAAGGCTTACCAATTACATGTTTATTTAAGCCAAATTAATAAAAACGTTTTATTGGTTTATCTATTTGTAAAAAAGAATTACTCAGGGCCAGTGGAGTGTCCGCCAGCGCCCCACACACGGAAAAATCACACATTTAGTTGGACAAAAATATATTAGTGCAAAAATGGACTTTATTACTTTTTGTATCTTAGATAAATAATCAACCAATGGTCTGGCGATCTGAACTTGTCCAATTGTTTTTTTTTTATAACTTTTTTTCCTAATTTCTTAATCGTGGTCTGACAGAATTTTGGTCAAGTATTAATGTGCCAGACCAATTCTATTTAAAATAAAAATAAAAAACAAAAATTTTGACGTTTAATTTTTTCTTATCATTGCAATAAATATTTTGAGGGTGGTCCGGCAAACAGTTATGTCAAGACTAAGGGTGCCAGACTTAAACTTTTATATTCTACTGATCGAAACCTTTACGAATAGTAAAACATTGTACTTATGACTTGTCTTATACATCAATTTAAAAAAAAAAAACGAAAAAAAATTATTAAAAAAAAAAAACACAATTGGACAAGTTACAGATCGCCAGACCGTTGGTTTATTATTTGTCTAATATCCAAAAAGTTATAAATTGTCATTTTCATAAGATACTCAGAAAGTCCCCGTGCACTTCAAATTACATAAACTAAAAAATTTGGCATCTTTTAATTGAATAAAAAGTTAATTTTTTGAAGTAAGTGGAACACTACTAGAACGGCTACCTATAAACAATAGGTTATATTTTAGAAAGTGATTCATAGTGATGGCTAGTTTTTTGCTGAAACATTACTGAACAATAAAGCATGTATATTAACAAAAAAAGACAGTGGTACTAGATGGTACTTTTTTTATAAGACTCAATAAAAATTTTTAAAAACAAGGTTATGGTAAATCTTAAAAGCCTCTTCTATTTTTAAGGAAATGTTCTTAAAACTACTTTACAATATACGTATTTACCTGATGCTATATTATCCATGTAAATTTTTTTTTAAATGTTTTAAACAAAATACAAGAAACACATTAATAATTATTATTTTCGTTTTTTAACTTCTGTCGTATCGAGTAGTATTACATATAATCAGATGACTTTAATGCTGTTCGCCATTGTTTTGTTGTGTGTAACTGATACTTAACTTATCTATAGACATTCTTAAAATGCAGTTACAGTTAATTGTCAAAATTCACAATTTTAATTTTGTCCACCTAAATAGGTGATTTTTCCGTGTGTGCGCCCTTATGCAAAACAGTAATTGGCGGCCCCCTTCCTCAAAAACCAAAACAGTGTTCCTGATTTTATATACAGTACTATCTCGTCATGTTACAACCTCAGGATCTTATGAATTATAACATTTTTATGATCTTCGCTCAACCCTAAGCCCCAAAAAAATATTTCTGACTACCTGAAGCCTTTTATTGCTGTCCATGTTTGTAGTGTGCGTAACTGTGTATCCGTGTGACTAGTATGTATTTGAAATGCAATTCAAATACTTCAAGTAACATTCAATGACAATGAACCAAAAAATGAAAATTTTCATCTTAATAAAACTTTTCTAAAGGGTGTTTCAAATTGAGTGCCTTTTTTTAAAACTAAATAAAACACATAATTTGCATTGATTTTCAAAACCTTTTTATTGATAATTGAAGTAAAATGTATGACATTTAAACACAAAAAATAATATTTGTCAAATGACCACCTCTTGTAGCTCCACACACGTTCACAATTTTGGATGACATTTTGACATAATTGAGGCTCTATTTCACCAATAACACGAATAATTTCATTCTTTAGTTCAAGAATCAATTGGGGATTGTTCCTATAAGCTTGATTTTTACATGACCCCAAAGAAAAGAACCAACGGTGACAAATAACATGATCTGCCAATTAAGTATTTTTTGAGAAAAATCATCTGGTAATCCAATTGACAAATGTACGACGTTTTGAATCGTCCAAGGGCTTTAGTTCCTTTATTATTTGGACCCTATATGCCTTTAGAGATAAATCATTTCGTAAAATACGCCATGTTGTTGTTTTACTGAGCCCAACTTGTAATCGTTGACTAATGGACATTTCAGGCTTTTCAGCAAGGTATTCTCTGTGTCGGTTATGACTTATTAGTAGTCTTGGTAGGAGTACAGTTTTCTATTCCTCTAGCTTTTTATGTTATCTGAAAAAATGGCATAACACATAACCTTATTCCAATTTTTTCACCCTTATGAGTTTACCAATCAGTGCGGGAACGTACAGCATATTTGCCAAAATAGTACCTACTTGTGTCTTCTTAATTTTAAAGTCTTTTGGTTCACTTAATATATTAATGCCTTCGTTCTTTGCTACTTAATCGTACTTGGCGCCTTTATCTAGCTCTGGATATGCTTGTAATCTTATCAATAATGCATTGTACTGCATTTACTATATCATAGTTATATATTATACATACCAGGTGTTTTGTTTAAAGTGCCACGAGCTTATAACTCCTAAACTAACAAAAATTTCAAAAAAAGAACAGGTATAAAGTGTCTTTTATTTATTCCATCTGTACAATAGCATAAATATAAATTTTGTTCTACTTTTAGTTTAATCGGAAATGGTGTCAACTTCCTTATGTTAAATAAAAGGGTATTTATTTTTTTTAATACTTGAATAGAGCTTGTCGATTGCTTTCCAAAAATATTTAATAAGTTACCATTTGATCAATAAATAATTTCAAAAAAATAAATACTTTTCTATTTAAGATAAGAAAGTTGACACCGTTGCCCCATAAACCGGAAGTAATACAAAATTTATGTTTATACCAGTACAGAGATTGTATAAATTAAAAAAAAAATTATACTTGTACATTTTTACTTGTACAATTATGATTATTTTACGAATTATACGCTTGTGGCACTTTACTGTAACACTACAATTCCAAATAAAATTTTTTCTTCAAATTTTCATCAAATGGTAACTTGTTATAGATTTTTGAAAAGCTCTCGACAAGTTCTATCCAATTATAAAAAAAAAATAAATACCTTTCTATTTAACATAAGAAAGTTGACACCATTTCCGGTTAAACCGGAAGTAATACAAAATTTATATTTATGCCAGTGCATAAATCAAATAAATAAAAAAAACTTTTATACTTGTACATTTTTTGAAATTTTTATTATTTTAGGAATTATAAGCTCGTGGCACTTTACTGAAACATTACATTTTGAAAGAAAAATTATTAATTTTTTTTAAAATAGTCATTTGTTATACATTTTTGGAAAGCTCTTGACGAGCTCTATCCAATTATAAAACAAAATAAATAGCCTTCTATTTAACATAAGAATGTTGACACCGTTTCCGATTAAACCGGAAGTAGAACAAATTTATATTTATGCCAATGTATAGATCGAATAAATTAAAGACACTTTTATACCTATACTTTTTTTGAAATTTTTACTAGTTTAGGAGTTATAAGCTCGTGGCACTTTAAATGAAACACCCTATCGGAATGGTTGGATTCTACTTAGTTTTGACTTTTCTAAGAAATACTCAGTTAATCAAAGCATTCGCCATAATTATTAGGAGTATTATATAATTAGTGGATTTAAGAAAAAAAATGGAAATATAGTCGAACTTTGATAAGTCGAATATTTGCTAACTCGAACGCGAACCTGTTTCCCTAGGACTTGCCTATCTCAACGTTAATATTTTTATATCGATAATTCGAATTTCGATAACTTGAACTTTTTGATAAGTCAAAGCGTCTTACAATTCCCTAAACTCAAGTTTCTATTAATAAATATTTCGATAACTCGACGTTAAATTTTACAACTTTTCATAAAAGTACAATACCTGGTAGGATTAAAGAACGAGTTTGTTGGCTGTTATTGCTGGTCAAAATGGCTATTGAAAAATAGGATGAAAAGGCTTCATCCTAAAAGAGTTTGATGCTTTGAGGACGGCACTTCAATTGGATTTAAAAAATAGTTTATGTTTAAATGCTTTCTCAACAGTTATGAAATTTAAAATGGTTTTACCGTTTCTCTTACAAAAAAGGGTCTATTTTTGCCTTTTTGTTTTTGTTCTGGTCGTTAGTCGTCGAGCACGTTTACGAACAAATATATTTTTTGTTGTTTATAGTTTGTAACAGAAAATCTAAAACAATTAAATACATTTTCTAAAATTATTTATCGATTAACATGGAGCGTAAACGGGGGATCATTGGAAATATTTCTAGAAACCGAACATTTTGGATCAATGAAGGAAGAGTCAATTTTAAATTACTTTCAATCGAACAATAAATAAGATGTAAATAACCATATTACATGGATACTTAATAACAATTAATAATGTTAATGATTGTTTACAAAATTTGGTTATTTTGTATAAAAGATGGTAAATATGGATATGATATAAGGTAACTGGAGGTAATAAGGCCTGTCGGGTAATAAGGCCTAATTAACAAAAATCGTATTTAAAATAACCGCTTTGGCTTAAGGCCACACACACAAACACCTATTGAACAAAGATGTCTCTACAAATTTGTGAAGGCGGCATATTCCGCTTTCTGTCCCAAATGTAGCATCATATATCGTAAAACGCGGTCAGGCAGCACGAATAATAAAAATCGGTCCGAATCAATCGTTAGTATTTTTTGAAATATTACACTCAGCTATGTAAAATCACATTTATTTTTTTTACACATTCAAGCTTCTATGATTTTAAAAATTTGAATGACGTATCATGGACCAAATATTTTTTATTTTGATTTTCTTACATACGTGGTCGGCGGTTATTAAAGCCTACTAAATTTAACCATAGGTCTTATTATACTCCTACTTTTTGTATCAAAGTTTAATTGTTTTCTAATGCATTTTACATTACTTTTAAGGTCTTACGGATATAAATATGTAAAGAAACTTGTTGTACCTTAACTCTTTTTTATTTGTATTTTTTTTCAAAATGTATATGTAACAATTTGTTAATAAAATAATTTGCACCGTATTGGGGCACTAATAAGGTGCACTTCATAAAAAAATTTAAAAGCATTAGCAACTGCTTATTCACATTGCTTTAAGATTTAAAAATTCGTGCAACTATGGTTTAGGTATAACAGGGGTGATGTACCTAGACCCGTCTCATGAAAAGTATATATTTATTATTTATTTTTAGATTATATGAACTATTAATGTTCTTCTTTGATAAAACACTAAAATTGTTTCAAAAATTAACAAAACATTTCTCGTATACCGAAATGTAACTATTCAAAAACTTAAAAAAATTTTAACTTTTGCTTTGACTTGCTAGGCATATTATCTGAAGCAAAATAAAATGAAATAAAGAATATATAAAAAATATACTCCTACATTTTTATTTATTACACGTTGATCCTAAAGTCAAGATACAACTGGTAGACAATGACCGAGGTACACCACACCGGCCTTTGATGTTTAATCATCACAAGACCAAAATTAAAGATTATGTTGTGTTAAAATCAGACTACTACTATCCAAACGTTAATAAATAATCTTCCTGCTTACGATAAGTCATTATTAGGTAATAAAAATTATGTCAGTAGATTATACTAATGACTTTGCGTGCGCTAATGACTTTTAGGAGAGGCAATTTGTAATTTACTAAAAAAAATGTATTCTAATTGCTGCATTCATGTATTCATTAAACTTAGTTATGAAATATATTATGTCCAGTTTGATTACTTAAATTTTTTAAAACTGTAAGCCTTATTACCCTTCAGTAGTATAATAAGGCCTATTGGCAAAGTTTTTAAAAATGTTAATTTTTGGTTTTGTTTATGGTGTAAGTTGCCATTTTTCCTTTACATTTTATAGTAACTGAATCTTAAAAATGATTACTATTAAAATCTGTTGATTAAATTCAATGTTTTTCATTTAATTTCCAATTTCCCTTAGCTAGGCCTTATTACCCGCAGTTACCTTATAGAAACGAAGGTAACTGGACTTTATTTGATAACTCGAATTATTTTTAGTTTTCCTTCAACTTCGACTTATCGAGGTTCGACTGTATACAGACCGTCTGTTAATTCGCAAAGCGGTAACTGTATTTGTAATAAAAAGTTAGTTCTAAATATTTGCTGTGTAAATATTTAATTACTAATTCACCCTCTGAAAATATGGTGCCGTGTTCAGTCAACCTACTTCTAATGACCATGTGTTATATTTGAAACTAATGTTATATGGGGATACTAAATGATGTGAAAATTATTCTTAAATGTACCATTTCTTTTAGATAATGTAATTTTGATATATCGATTATTAATAAGACAGAGTCGTTCAGATTTACATATTGTTACGTATTAAAAATCGGGATATATAAAATTTTCGATTACGTTATTCGGAAAACGTTAATCTCATCACGAGATTTTCATTATACGGGTTAAAATTTGAAGTGATTCCATCTTAACATCGAAAATTGAGGATCTGAATCTCAATAACGGCAAGTGCTTCCGATCTGCTGCGTGCGGTATATTGGGGTGAAGCGGGACGCGAGTGGCTGTTGGAGATAACCCAAATCGGGTTTCGCGTTTGAATAAGGACCCCTTTGTGTTTAGAACATCTTTTGATCCTTCTGATGTATTTGCTCATTCGCCTCGGCATATACATACCGCTTAAACCGGCATGTTATGTCTCATCTACGTTTTATAATTGCTTTCTTAGCCGCAGGTTATGCACTTTACCTATCACTAACCACCCTAAACCTTAATAGCACGCTACGATGGTTTATAAATTTGTCATAAAATTGAATGTCGCTGTTCTAACAATGAAATCTTCAAACACCTTTCTAAATATAAAGGCGCATTACACATTTAAAAATATGAATAGTTGACGTGTAATTATCTTTGTCGTTTTTGAATTATTTAAAAAGCAATCCGAGTTCAAGGTTTTTTTAGATCTAATAAGATAAACGTGTTTAAACTGCCTCTGACATCTCAATTACGACCACGTTTTACAAATAACTAAAAACTGTAACAAATGCGCTTTACTTGTTTGTGTTCTACGTTTTACCCTTTTAGCCTCCCCTTATTAATTAGCGGTCAACAAACCCCGGTAGACTCATTAGTGGTCAGTGCTCTACAGGACTCTGTACCATATCACGTATTTGTCGATTCATTAGCAATATTACACAGAAAAAGATCAGCAGTTTAGCGTTTAATACATCTTCTTATACTTCAACTAATTTTTTATGTTTAATTAAATTGAACGATATAACGCACGTCCGTTTTTAATGTTATATTACTAATTTCATTTTGAAAAATCTTTGAATATGAAAAAACTGACCAATATTTAATATTATTGCTTTTGATATATTTAAAAAAAACTTTGTAAATTTGTTCCAATTACATTCTATATATCAGAATATATTAGAATGATTCTAAACAAAATAAGACAATTCCTTAAATGATTGTGAAAGTGATATAAAAGAAATCTGGAGTTCCCTGGTATAATTTGTTTTGTAAAAAAGACTTAACTAAGTATTTCCTATAAATATAAGACTATCGGAAATTTTAAATAAACTTTGTGAAGAACATTCATCACCTTCTAAAAAAAATACTTACATATGCTTTTAAATTAAAGTCACTGTTGACGATGAATTTGCTAAATAATTTACTTTTCGTCTTTTAATTAAATAAGTAATAGGTAATTATTTTCTTAAACAGGAGTATTGTAGTAATTTAAATATTCAGAAGATAACAATTGCAATTGACTATGAAATCAAAAATTCTAAATTGTTATAAAGGTTTCTTTAATAAGAAACTGGTACAAGTTTATTGATTAAAAAAAGTATATACGATACTTATATATTAATAATATAGTCCGCCAGATAAAATCTGTCAACCATAATTCATTTAGCTTATAATTATCTAAAACCTGTATATGTAAAGTTTTTCCCATCTCTTATTGTTACAATAATTAAAATAACCACTTTAATAAAATGAGCGAGCCTCACTCATATAAGCTCAGTGAAACTTATCTGATAATTCGTGCTGGTCTAAATGATGTTATACAGGGTGATTCATCGGTAAGTCTACGTACTTTACCTGCATATGTAGAGTATTTGAGCGGTTTTATATCACCCATGATTAGTGGTTCTATAACCCTCAATTACCAAGATACAAGATGTTTTATTGATTTTGCCTATTTCCTTTAGAGATTATGCCGGTACACACACAATATTATAATTATTAAAATACCAATGTCTTAGGCATGTTTAAAAATTATTTAAATAGGGGAGACCGAGGGGATTTGAAACAAAGGTGATTTGAAACAGTGCCGATTTTTTGGAACTTAAAACCGTTAGCGAGTTGGCAACGTCGCTTTTTAACCACTTCCCTCCCCCCGCTGATATGTCAGATTGCCTCGGTGGCGTAAGTCGCGCGGTTGTGGAGTTCTGCGTGTCATGTGACAAAAATCGTGAAAAGTAAATTTTTAACCTTTTTTTACGATACCTATATTTTGATAACGGTTTTGTATTTTGGTTTAAGTTATATATTTTTCGAAAGTTCATTAACTAAACATTTATTATGTATATTTAGTACAATTGATTTCTGTGTATTTGCGGGACGCGGAGCGGCGCGCTTTATTTTCTCGAGATTGGAATACGCTACTTTGAGCTCGAATGTGCGCTTTCGGTTTTAAGCATGATTCACAATAATTAATATACCTCCACCGATTGCTAACTATATACTGTCTAATTGTCGTTAACTGTGACCGCGCCTTCTTTTATTCCTAACCCGTAAAAGAAGTATAACTTAAAAAATCAAAAACAAAATTTTTGTCAACTTCGGTACAGGAAACGCCACCCTTCTAATAATTATGTTGAATTAAGTACATCGTAAATTTCGTTGATAATATAAATTAAATACGGAAATACAGGAGTTAACTAGAAATTACGTCCATTATTTAACATCAACATAACGTGTGAAATCATAACTGAGTGTCAGCTGTACGACGAATACTATTCGAAATTTTACTTCTAGCCTCCAGCCACACGAAGTATTTTTAAAATAAATTACAATTTTGGATCCGCTAACATTGCGGCAATATTCATTTCAATGTTTGCTTTGTGGTTTTTATTTCGTTTTAACTCTCTTTACGAAAGCACGGACGTAGCTTTATGGTTCAACGAAAACTTCCATATAATGTGTTTCCAATACAAAATTCGAATTTTATATGCTGTTTGCGTGGATATTTCAAAATCGTCTAGACATCCAAATATATATTGTGTGTAACACAGTATACAATTACTTACGTGATTGTTATATTTTATATTGGGTATTCATTAATAATATAAGGTTTATTTTTTTTAGGGAGCGCTACATCTTACGAAACGTAAAGCGAACATGTTAGGTTAGTAGAGATTTCTAACTAAATTAATTTGACATTATTGCTGTTGAATTTTAACAATATTATTTAAATTACAATTTATAATAATTTTATCAAAAATTTAGCTCTGTAACCACAGAATGGTTAAATAATGGGGTATTTTATGTGGCATAATAGTAATTTTTAGAATAAAGCATTTGAAGTTGAACCATTTAACATTTTATTTATTAAATTTCAAATTTTAGATAGATTCCAAAAACAGAATAATCAAACCATGGATGTATCTAGTAAATAAAAGAGTACTTATCAACATACGAATATTAATAGTTGAACGTAAGAAATAAATAAAAGCTCAGGATTTGTATTTATTAAAAAAAAAATTAAAGCGTTTTACAAACTTTAACAAAAAGAATAAGCAAAGCAAAACTTTAATTATACAAATAAATATTTAGCCACTTTATCATACTTTGCTATTTTTCTCGTTGAATACTATTTTATTTTAGTTAAAACATTTCTCATAAATACATAGATAACAATTTTGTAATTACTTATTGTGCACATTTCTAAATTTAATTTATACTTATTTATGGTGAACTAAAATTAGAGTCAAACATTTTCAATATAATAAATCTTAACCTCCTATTTCTTTTAAAATTTTGTAACGTCATGTTCTTTGTACTTAGGGTTCTTAAAGATTTATTTGGTTCGGCCAACCAGAATCGGCATACATAACTTGGTCCTTGTTGACATACTACAGTAAAATCTGCATGCATACGTCGAAGTCGTGTGTGCACACCCAATTATACCCAAACATTCATGCTCATTAAAGAATTTTATTTTAGAATATTTATTGCTACTAATAGGTGCAATTAACAAATACATATATATATATACAGGGTGTCCCAAATTGAGTAGGCTAACATAGGTATCTTTCTTATTAGTGAAGATAGAAGTTTGGTTAACCGGGCAATGTTTTGCAGTTTTATGTGCCCATTCAGATTCTGTTAAGAAAATTTTAAAATTCCGAATAGTTCCAAAGTTATCGTAAAAAAACTGAAAATCGTCATTTTCTTTAATGTCAAATAACTTTGTAATTATAAAATTTACAAAAAAAGTTTAATATAAAAGTTTCTAGGTTTCATAAAATACAAATAGAAATTAAGTCAAAATTAAATTCAAAATGGCGGTTTTCAAGATATTGATACCAACTTTTTTATTTTAAATAGACGCCATATTGGATTTTTACATAGTTAAATAGCATTTTTTTTTCTCTTTTCAACCATGTATAACAACCCATATTTAAATAAAAAATTATTAATATTATTAATTTTTTTTGTTTTAAATCAAGTAGCCATGAATTATGAAAGAACAATTAAACAGCATAATACAAGCCAACGTCATTATATTTATTTTTTGACAAATATTGTAAGTTTTTTGAATAATAATTGTTATTGCCTTATAATTAGTTTAAAATGGAAAAGTTTTTAACTCAGCAGTATCATAGGTTTAGTACCTACATTAAATGTTACAAAAGCTCCTGCGTTGCTGCACAAACATACTTTAACAGTTTTCCAAAAAAAAAAGAAACCAAACGTTAAAATTATTAAAAGATTGGATATGAATATGCAGAAGTATGGATGTTTACAGTAACCAAATTGAAAGAATGTTGAAGATGATCTTTATCATTTTTTTTTCTTGGAAAACTGTTAAAGTATGTTTGTGCAGCAACGCAGGAGCTTGTGTAACATTTAATGTAGGTACAAAACATATCATACTGCTCAGTAAAAAAACTTTGCAATTTTGAATTATTTATAAAGCAATAATAATTATTATTAAAAAACTTACAATATTAGTCAAAAAATAAATATAATGACGTTGGCTTGTATTGTGGTGTTTAATTGTTCTTTGATAATTCATGGCTACCTGATTTAAAACAGAAAAATTTAATATTGTTAATAATTTTTTATTTAAATATGGGTTGTTATACATGGTTGAAAAGAGAAAAAAAAATGCTATTTAACTATGTAAAAATCCAATATGGCGTCTATTTAAAATAAGAAAGTTGGTATCAATATCTTGAAAACCGCCATTTTGAATTTAATTTTGACTTAATTTCTATTTGTATTTTATGAAACCTAGAAACTTTTATATTAAACTTTTTTTGTAAATTTTATAATTACAAAGTTATTTGACATTAAAGAAAATGACGATTTTCAGTTTTTTTACGATAACTTTGGAACTATTCGGAATTTTAAAATTTTCTTAACAGAATCTGAATGGGCACCTAAAACTGCAAAACATTGCCCATTTAACCAAACTTCTATCTCCACTAATAAGAAAGATACCCATGTTAGCCTACTCAATTTGGGACACACTGTATATATATATATATATATATATATAACATTTATTTCACAATTTGCATTTTAAAAAAATCGTAATTCAGATCTTTGAAGTTCGTATATTTTCATAATAAGTACCTACCTAAAAATAAGTATCGAAGTGAAATCATAAAATCTGAAAAAAATGATTTGTACAATTAATTGCTTTATTAATTTTTTTAATGATGATGACAACAAAAGATGCTTACATTATTGCACGCAAACCATAAATAAACTATTTATTTAATATACATTTATTAATTTCTTTAAATTCAAATATGTACATAATTATACAGGGTGTTTCCGAAGATATATCAGAGCCGAAAAAGGGTGGTTGGGGACAATTAATGAAAGACATTTCCGAAAGAAACACATCAAATCGATCTAGTATGGAGAAATTAAAAAAATTCAATTTTTTCCCGAAAACTGTTTTGGAACCACTAGCTTTTTCCTATTTATAAAACAAGGGTAATTAAAACTTTTAAAATTATAAAGATCGCCCACGTTCTTTAATCTTGCAGGTTTTATTTATTGTTCGATAAGCTTTTATTATAAAGATAAACTTCTGCTCGGAAATTTATCCTTGAACTTCATTTCGACCTATAATTTTGATT
The DNA here is from genome assembly GCA_036325965.1 of Sinopyrophorus schimmeli. NCBI lineage: Eukaryota > Metazoa > Arthropoda > Insecta > Coleoptera > Elateridae > Sinopyrophorus > Sinopyrophorus schimmeli. Next base: position 9,936,155 of record JARFIZ010000314.1, on the reverse strand, counting down.
ACAAATGAAAGACGAACTAACCTACCGTATTTTTTACCACTTACATTTAAATAAGTAATAATTCATCTACAAAAAAGGGCTAGAGAAAGCGGCGTGGCCCAAAGGTTTGGTATGTGAACTAAAGCGCTAGCGACCTGGGTTTAAAACCACGCTATAACTTTACACCTGTCTCCCTTACAAGGCAGGAGGTAACCAACAAGGGTAAAACTTCCCCAGGAAAATTTCCCCAATAACAACTTTTGTGTCTTTGAAATACACTACGACACACGACAAAAGAGACAAGCGGGAAATATCCTACGCCCGGCTAAAGACACGGCCCTGAAGAAGAAAGGGTTAAAATTCGTATGCACAAATTTTAATTGAGTTTACGGAGTCAAATACCTATAAATGTTAATCAGAAAAGAGCGTAAGATTTGCTTACTTAAAAAACGTGTGTAGCAAATATCGCTTTATTAATACAACGATTATAAAATATTCTCCTAGTCCCCCTTTTCCAATGTTGTCCTTGTCATGCAAATATAAAAAAAGCGAACACGTAATCAAAGTTTGTCGGGCCTATTAAATACAATAAAAACACAGGATATCGTTAGTATCATCTTACACTGGGGGAAGTCATTGTTTAATATTTGGTTTTATATCGCGCAAACTAATGGACTAACTGTTTTATTTATTTTTTTAAGAATAGGATTATTGAACTTGAACTTAGTTTTGTTCCTTATACGATTTAATATTGAGCTAGGTCAAGAATATAGGTTTAATTAGAATTTAGACACGTTAACAGTCTTTATTACAACAAGTACGTTGAATAAGTTTTGTTAGTACAGTATTAATTTTTTTTAGGATTTGAAATTATATTTATTTGACGCTTTGGTTTTTATTTAAGGTTTGATTACACCTTAAAACACGTTTCTTTGCAGACTTATGCAAATTATAAACATTTTAACTATCCTTTTCAAGGCGACATATAATTGACCTTGAAAGGTAGAAGCAAGCTACTTCTAGTGAATGCGACCGATATAAGATTAAAAATTTGAAATCAGTGATTTATAATGGCACGTTTCTTAGATCATCGTTGTTTTGTTTATTACTGCATTTATATTATAAGCATATTTGTCCCCTATTATTCTTGAACTTGAATTTAGTTGTTTTTACACTGATTTATTATTTATGTTTTGATGCGTTGGTTTTTATTCAAGTTTTCATTAACAATTTTTTTTTTAAATGAATACACAAAATGTTGTTTTTATTATAAGGTGATTATGATAATAAAATTTAATACAGTTTGGAAAGTTGTCTTGTGACGAAAACCACCCCCAAATTGTCTAATTTTTACAACACTTACTTTCATAAGTCGTGTTTTACAATGATTAACAAAAAAAGTCTCTTTTTAAAAAGGAAAGAAGTGTTAAAGCTGATAAAAAGTGAAACACGATATTTTAACTCAGGCACGTTTTTTTAAAAATAAAAATAATTTATGAGCAATTCATTTTATGTGTGTATAATAACATGAATTGTTTTATCGTTTAAGACCGTCGGATATGTTTCTTAATTAGCCAATTTAACGTTGTCATAGGTCAAAAAACCTGCGGTTCTCAAAATATGGTCTCAATTTTGATTTTGCTATAACTTTGTCAAATTAATGAATTTAGAACCATTACCCAATAGAAAGTGTTCCAAAAAATCCCCTCCACCACCCATTTTCGGCTCTGACAACTATTCGTAAACACCCTGTATATCAATAAAAATGGTTCAATACGACAACAACTGGACTGTTTCGTGTCGCTGTTGATAAAATCCTTATTGCCAATATGGTTTCCAACATCCGAAACGGATTGGAACTTTAAGAAGAAGATATATTTTTTAATAATTTTTTAGTCTCGGTTTTGGTTATTACAAGTAAGAGAATGAATACAAGGTACTGAAACATGGAATCGACCATGACTTATGGAACTGAGATATTTATGTAAAACAAAATAATTTTATGATTAAATGAAAATATTGTCATGCTTGGTTTTCGTACATGTTATGCCACAAAAAAAACATAAAATGATTGCATTATTTGTTGCCATAAAAGCAAAGTTCTTCTATTATTCTAGTAACTAACTATCGTAAATATTAAATACGTTTTCTAGTATTTTAAATATATGCGAGATAACATGAATTCAGTCGGTTTTTGTACATACGATACATATCGCTTAGCAGCAAGTGACACAACTTAAAAAATTCGATTTTTCAAGGGAATAAAAAAATAAAACCATTACTAATGGACAATCATATAACAAGCATTCGTAAACTTGTAGCTAACTAATTCAATCTTCAACTAAGCGTTATAACACTTTTTCATTTCGAGAACAATTATCTAAAGATTAATTTTCAAGCCCTAGCACAAAACAGCCCATTTGTGAGTCGTGTTACTTTTCTTGCCGATTAATGATATGCATGTCCGTATGTTACATTTTATTCATTATACCATTTTATAGCACATACTAACTCTAATTAATGTTTGTTTATGTAATCCCGAGTCGAAATTGAACGTCTCAATTTTTAAGAACATGTTCTTCAGGTTAACGCAGAATATACTTTAAGACCTCAGTAGTGCTTCAAATAGGCGATTTTTCAACAATATGCACAATTGAGACGTTATTGATGTGCTATTAAGAGATAAAATTTCGAATTTCTCGAAAATTTGGTTTTTGGACATTAAATTTATTAATGAACACTTTCGGACGCCAATGAGAGCGGAAATGCGATGAATCCGTAAAAAATAATAGAAATGAGAACTTTCAGACTCTATTAAGGCGTTAAATTTCGACTCAGGATACAATCAACTTTATTTTAATTTATTAATGTAACTAAATCTACCTGCATAAAGCAAAAATAGAAATTTGAAAAAATGTAATAAGAATCTTAGTTATAGGTGTTATTTATAAATATCCAGTTCTTTACAATAAAAAATAAACTTCTTGCTCATTATAACGTAATAATAATTCCAGTCACCTGTCCGTAAAGGGTGTGGTAGACAGGTATTTGTTGTTGGAATATAATTTACTTCTCAATTACTCAATTGTGGTCGCTACTGACTACTGATTGAAAATTAAAAGTAAGAAAAACTGTAATTGTTCGATACTTTAAATAATAGTTAGAAAACTTAAAAATTCTTACTTCTTTATACAACCTTTTATAAAAGATTAAAATTCCATTAAATTACTACAACGCCTCGATTTCATATTTGAACATTATTAAACTAATGTTAACAAAGCCTCGTTTAGTTCAACGATGCCCAACTTCTCTAAGCCGTAGGCCATTTTATCTTTTGCAAATATTTGAGGTTAAAAAAAGAACTGAGATTATAATAGGGCCAGAATATGAGTTTTTAAGAAATTGTATAAACTTTAACACATTATTTTTTGCAATTATCTGGAATCACAAAAACCTCTTCGAAACGTCAGTAAGAATCACATAATATTTCACACACGGTAAATATAAAAAAAAACAGTTAAGTAATAATGTAAAACATATTTATACTTTACGTTTGTGATAGATTTCTTTTTTCTATGTATGATTTATAAACGCAAATCATCCCAAAACCACCCTTTTTTTTCAGTTAATTACAGTGTTATACCGAAAATCCAACATAAATAAAATGTGCATTTATTAGGTAAGTAAGTAATTCATTAAGTATTTAATTCAAAAGCAATCTTCGTGGATCTTCTGAAGAATACAATATTACTTCGGCATAGACACATAATTAGCCAGCTAAATATATGCGAGTCCGGGTCCGGGTCCGAGGATAGGGCAGCTGTCCCTTCTGCCCCCCCCCCCCACCGGGTATGCCTAGGATTACAGTATTCTTTCTATTGGTTTAATACATACACAACCACATCTAATTATATAATCTTTTATTATTACAGCTCTTATTTAAAACAAATACGTTATAAATAGATATACATATATAGTACCTATATATTAATTTTATCTGAAATTTCCATATAATAATTAAAGTACCAGTTGCAACTAATTAAATATTCTGGCTCTTTCTGAGTGTTAGAAAATAATCCCCTTGGAAAAAAAACAAAACCACCTCTTCTTAAGAATTACAAATGATAAAGAATCCTATTAAAAAAGGATTAAGTTAGAATTTTAAGTGAATTCTGGTGTTCAACATTCCTAATGAGCAAACAGTAAAACGTTTGAGATTCCGTTTGTCTCTCCTAGAATTTTAATCTAGATTTGATTTTGAAATAGTTTTAATAAGTTGATAGTGATTTTCATTTTTAAACTACACTTCAATTTTATTCTTTCCGATTATACGAACAAATGTTAAATAAATATCACGGGAAATACTTCTTTATTTATTTTACTTTTAAAGTGCAAGAAGTTTGTTAAGAAATATACCAAACTTGACAAAATGGTAATTGATTGAGATTTTAAGTACTGATAAGTTAACCACTTAATCATCGATTTCAATAGTGTATTGTGTTATATATAGCAAATAACTTAGTCAATTAATTGTTCAATAACTTGCTACTTGCAACTCTGAATATCATCGAAATTCCTCTTTTGGATAGGAGTGAACACAAAATGCTCTTATGACTATTATTAAAAATTTATAACAATTATAATAAAATTGTCTATGTTTTCTTTTACAATGTCTAAAAACATCTTATTAATTTAAATAATTGGCATACATATACAGTAGACCAGTTCAAAAAAATCGACCATTTTTTTTTACAAAACCCGCAGTGAAATATCTTCCTAGTCATGAAAAAAGCCTGTAAAAACGGGAGCTCTTATTATTCATATTGAAAGGTCGCTCATCGTGAATTTCTATTTTACATTTAAATAACATGGAAAAAAAATTGTTTTAACTTTGGTATTTTATAAATCATTTTTGAATGAGCATATCGGGATGAGCGATACATATTTTTAAAGGAAATTGAACGCTCTAAATAAAATGTCTCTTATGTTTTTTTCGTAAGTTCACTGCTCTAATAGTTATTCAAGTTTAAAATTCAACATGTAATCAATTTAACGTTTTTTTCTTAAATTGTGATATAATAATAAAACTTATCTTGGAAAAAAAATATTTTACAATTTCTAAATTGTATAGTTAAAAGTTTCAAGTTTAACACGATTATATTAAGTTTATAAAATTTACGATTTTCACTTTAACTATCAAAACCACGAACAATGAAATGCTAATAACAACAATTATATACCAATAACCCAACAATGTTGCTGAAGGAAAGAATTTAGAATCATTTTTAGAAAAAGACTTAAGTGCATTTGTTTCAACGAAATCATTGACGCTCTTTCAAATATTTGATTTACTCTATGATTTCCTTGATGTTGACGTAACAATGTGGTCCGAGAATGAAAGTTATAAGGAAAATCTAGAATTTTTCAGAGGGTTAACAGTAGTTAATGATGTAGCGGAACGGGGTATTGCATTAATAGAAGATTACAATAATTGCTTAACAAAAATGAGGAGCAACTCCAATATCGTCTACAAGTTGTACAAGAACATCGTCGACGTTTTTCAAATTTTAATAAAAAAACATTAAAATAGTCATCAATTTATTTTATAATGACTTTTTTACTGTAATTTATAAAAAAAAAGTTGTTTCAATAAAAATATTTAAGAAAATGATACCTTAAAATTTGATATTTTTATCTCAATAAATAAAAATGGACTGTTCCTAAAGTGTCGTCTTTTTATTAAGATGTCATTGTTGGGTTATTGGTATTTAATTGTTGTTATTAGCATTTCATTGTTCGTAGTTTTGATAGTTAAAGTGAAAATCGTAAATTTTATAAACTTAATATAATCGTGTTAAACTTGAAACTTTTAACTATACAATTTATAAATTGTAAAATAATTTTTTTCGAAGATAAGTTTTATTATTAAATGACAATTTAAGAAAAAAACGTTAATTTGATTACATGTTGAATTTTAAACTTGAATAACTATTAGAGGAGTGAACTTACGAAAAAAACATAAGAGACATTTTATTTAGAGCATTAAATTTCCTTAAAAAATATGTATCGCTCATCTCGATATGCTCATTCAAAAATGAGTTATAGAATTCCAAAATTAAAACTTTTTTTTCCATGTTATTTAAATGTAAAATAGAAATTCACGATGAGCGACCTTTCAATATTAATAATAAGAGCTCCCGTTTTCACAGGCTTCTTTTTTCATGACTAGAAAGATATTTCACTGCAGGTTTTGAAAAAAAATGGTCGATTTTTTTGAATTGGTCTAATATACAGTCAAACCTCTTTATGGAGGTGCGACTTATGTCGCACCTCGATAAGCCGAATTTTTGATAACTCGAATTATTTTTAGTTTTCCTTCAACTTCGATTTATCGAGGTTCGACTGTATATGTAGCTATTAGTGGCGGGCGGTGATTTTAGTGTCAGGAGATACTGTCAAGTAAAAAACTAAACTTTTAATTTTTTAAAACTAAAACTCGTATGTAGTGAAATAGTACACTAAAAATAGTTTTAATCATTTTGACAAAAAGTTAATTCTAGAAAGTAAAAAAATTAACTTACCACGAAAATGATTACTTTCAAGTGAAAGAATGATATAGTCAACTCTTTTATATATAATTTAGCGCCATAGCGCACGGAAATCTTAATCGACACCGCATTCTACTTATAGAAACAAAGTAAAAAACCACATCCACTATACAGGTTAGTCAATTGTCAATTCGAGCCATGTGACTTATACCATCCCATAAAGCGCATGAGCTAATTAAACAGATTTTGAATCTAAACCCCTGATACATGCGCAGTTATGCCTGATCAGAACGTAGGTATTACCTGCACCTGGTAATCGACTATTGCCGCACGGGGGAGTAGGAAGGTCTATGCAAATTTTTTGTAGCATTCAAAAGACCGTATAACAAATAACGTAACAAAAAATAAATTAAATCGAAATAGAATTACGCGAAATTCGAATATGCTACGATATGAAAATACTCTTGACGTTTTAAAATTTTAGGAATGCGCCGCATCGACAGCATCGATGGATATGTATGTATAAGGTATGATCAAAATTAAACACGAATTTGCAAATTTCGTGCGCTATATTTTATCTATGGATTTGATTCATTTTTTATTGTTGTTGGTGTTAGTATTCATGCAAATGCGACGAAATTTTTAGTTTAATGAGTGAATAAACAATTGTAATTCAAGGTGTTGGAGGTTTTTTTGTGGCGAAATGTCGAATCCTAGAATTTAAAGAAGTTTCTGAAGAAATGGCAATTCCATTTGGATTATGTGAAGGCATTTTACTAATGTTTTGAATATGCAAAGGGTGGTTGCAAATTCTTATTTCAAGACTGTTGAATTTTCAATAAAAACTGCATCGCCCACTAAGTAAGTGCTTGCAGACGTCAGTAAGTATCCAAACTTGCTTAAATACGTTCTAATGGGTGACGAAACGAGAGTAAATGACTATAACGTCAATAGAAAAGCTAGATCATCTCAGTGAAATTTTCTGAATAGCCAAGACCTAAAAAATCGCTATAAAAGTGTTCCATCAGTTGTGCTGTATAACACTAAAGCACAATCACATTTGACAAGTAATGTTCCAACCATGAAATAATTAAAACACTTTTATCTGCGCATTTTGTACATATAGGTATATCTAATTTTTTAAATTGTACACCACCATGAACAAAGGTAATTTTAAACCCATCTGTTAAAAATGGAAAAAAGAAAAGTAGTCTGTAATTCTTAAAATGTTTAAAAACGTACTGGGCCTCTTTAAGAACATTTTCATATACTTAATTAACTATATTCATATACTTTTCTCCATCATTTTTTCTTCTTAAAGTACCGTGCCCAAATCCGAGAGTAGATTATTTTCCTGCTTGTAAACTTGTTGTGTTTACGATGTTATACAATGATTTTAACGTGGGTGTGAACTCAGGTCGCTAGCGGATCTATCCACACACTTTCATCATTCGAAGAAAAAATCTCGTAAGAAACATTTGATGTAAAATTTGACAGTTTAGCAAAGAATTACCCATATAAACGATTTCGTTATTGCAAATACAAAAATCTCTACAATATAGAAAGATTCCGAAATGAAATTGTTGAAACCCTTAATTGATTATTATCCTGAAGATCGGATACGAAACAAGAAAATAAAAAATGAATTACGGAGAAAATCCAGTTATGCCGTGAGGAATGGTCCAAACGTGTAAGGAGAATGAACCATAGCAGACTTCCTAAAACAGTGGTTCCCATAGTGCGGCCCGCTGGTCAAACACGACCCGCAAGCTAATGCAATCTGGCCCTCGAACTTGATTCAAGATGTCAAATATTATCGATTATTTTTTTAATTTATAAATTTATTAAAGTATGTATGCACTGCGTTGAAAGTTGTGGGACTAAAATACAAAAGTATGTATTCTCTTTGCTGACATGGCGCTCTCCACTTTGTATATTTGTTTATCGATAATTATTTTTAAAAAAATTATTTCCCGCTAAAATGTATTTTTAAATATTTGGCCTGCCGATCAAAAAGTCTGGAAACCCCTGCCCTAAAACAGCGCTTATCGCTCGAGCGATGAACTTTCCACAACTTGATAATGGAACAGACCAAAAGTACATACTACACCTTTGGAAAAGTTTTAAAGTATCTATGTTATTTTAAAATCACAGTCAATTCTGATTTTTATTAAAAAAAGTGAGTTTCATTAACTTGAAAAACGTTAAATATTTTTTTGAAACATAACTTAATTGAATTTTATTTTTAAATGTTTCAGAAAAGCCTACTTTTGGTACATATTTTCATTATTGAGTGATGTCTAGGTAACTCATCAATTTTATTTTATCGAATAATAAGACTTTTATAGTAACATTTTATTAAATTCAACTCACTGTTATTTGTTAACATGTACCGATAATATTCTTAAGATCAGTTTTTTACAATCATAGATTAACAAAATCAATTTTCCTCTGTATTTACGAAAAAAGAAAGTACTGAATTATCTAATTACATATATAGAAGCCCCTACCCTAAGGGATTTTCATAATATAACATTTCTGTACGGTTCGCTTATTATAATAATTCTGCTAAAACTACTAAAATTTTGTAAATTTCACATTTTTAGTTTTTGTTTAGGTCTAATACATTATACCTTAATTACCTACATAATCGTTTATTTTTTAATAAAATGATGAGCTTATAGATAGCCATCAACTTTGTAAATTCACATAATATGGAAGTTTACTTTGCAAACTATACCCTAGCCCATTATCCGTATTTTTCATAAATATAAATTTACAAAATAACCGTACAAGTACTTTATTTTGTAAACATGTAGCTCATTAGCATTAGAAAACATAAATAATTAATAAAAAACAATGAATCAGAAATAAGAATGGAATGCATATATTAGTATACTAAGAATTAAGATAATAGATCATCCCCAGAATTTTCTGATAGCTAGATGTTTACTCTGTTAATTGCTTTATTTATTTATTATACAAGCCAATTCTTATTTTAACGAAGCATCCCAGCCCAATAAATTATCATTCACCTTTAGAATTGATATTTTTATGGCAGGTAAAATATTACAAGTAATAAACTTGCGTTAATTAGATACGTATACTCCCTTTTATTATGATCTACAGGTTTTAATGCTTAGGATCCAACAACGATCATTATTAAGACTGCTTCTGTTTATGAGCAGTAAACAAATTGGTAAAGCCCGATTTTATAAAAAATTCTAGTGTAAACACATTGAATAAGGCCCAACCAATTTTGTTAGATTATATACATACATCCCAACCCAACGATTTAAGAAAAAAAACATTTTAATCAATCTAAATGGAACTCTATTACCTTAGGACAATAAATCAAATTGAAGTCTTCCACATGTTTTAATGGCCTTATTTCCATACACACCCATTACGTAACGATTTAAATTACACGAAAATAATGATATCAGCTGCGATAATATCTATTTGTCGGTTCGTGGGCAGATTAAGTTATACCGCGTGTTCCGTGCCATGCGGTCATTTCCGCAAGAGGTTTGGTCCATATTTTAAACCAGTAATAAGGCAGATTATATCTAAATGACTGGAAGGTGGCAGTGACATGGAGCAAATGCTTACTTAGAAATGACAGGCGCTTGGACAATTATGAGAACTAATTGCTTAATTTTTAAGAAAAATGCTCATTTTGATGTCCAAAAGAGATATATTTTATATTTATGCACTAATCGTGCATGTAACTCTTTTTATAGCTTTATAATACTAATTATTTGTGTGTTTAATTCATTATGGTAACTAAACTACAATTAAAAATTCGCCATGAATTACCTACATATAATTAAACTGCAAATTAAATATTACCTATTTTTCATACTTTGTGTTTGATAATTGGTTTTTAATTTTTGTATGGGAAGCATTATGTCAAATATAATTTTATATTGCTACTAAACACATTTTTTTTTAATAATTTAGATATTCTAACAATCTGTTACGAAGGTTTCCACCATTAATGCAAACCAAACATGAAATACTTAATAATTTTTTTCATTATCTGCATCAATTCAAAATTGAATTTGATTTATCTGAAAATTAATTAACGTAGTAACATTTTCAACATTATAAAGCTCGCACATTCTATAAGGTTTTAAAGAATAGTAGGGGAAGTTAACCGGTTGTGGGCACAGTTAGCTATTTAGGCCATAACTATTGACCAACTCAATATTTATGCAGAATGAGCATATTATAGGGAAGCTAGAGACCTTAACTAACTACTGGCAAAGGAATTAATTTTATATCAATTTAAAAAAAAATTTTAACTTTTCATAAAGTAGTCATTTTTCATCATGCAATTTTTTTAAGCGGTTGTGGGCACATCAGGAAAATCCCCTCAAAATGAAAAAATATGGAGTAAAACCCCACTATATAGAGAAAAAACCCAATTTATTCATATTCAAAGCCTTCAGTTATGAAAATAAAATTTAAAATAGGCTTTCGCAGTGAACTTCACGGGATCATCGTCAAATAGCTCCAATGTATGCATCATAATTGATTTTTGAAATCGACATGGCTAAAAATGCACTAAAAATCCGCAAAAATTTCGTAAATGTATTATTTACATTTTTCAAGTCATATGAATTGGTCTGTCAAAGATGCTCGACAATCTAAAATCTGATTTTCAATAGTCGTGTTGTGAAAATAAGTGTTTCAAATCCAAAACCAAAAATGTTAAATTTTTTTTTAATTTTTGTAAAAAAATTTTGATATCTTTACATTTTTGTTGTACATGATAATCGAGCGGGTCTTTGCCCGCCTCCCTCGAAATCAGGCCGCGGCTACACCCCTAAACTCCGCAGGGGGGTTATGTTAACATGAACAACAATATTCGACAAATTGTCAGCAAAATACAAGGTTTAAATTGCAAAAACTTAGGTGCCCACAACTAGTGAAATGTGGGGGCCCACAACTGGAAAATTCATAGCTGTCGACAAATGACTGGCAAATTTATTTCGCGAAGATTTTGATTAAATCGAAATTAAAATTATAAAAGATATTTCATTTCCTGCATATATTTTCATTAGTCCGACTTTTTGCAATAAGTTACTTTTATTTATCGCACTTTAAACACAATAAACGATTACATCGCGGTACATTTTTATAGATGAAAACATGGAATAACGCGTAGCTACTACGCATATGCGTCTGTTCGCTTTATATTAGCAATAAAACATAGTGCTGACATTGCGAACAAATGACGATCGTGAAAACACCTGTATCTGCTCACGATCAAAAGTTATTCGGGGGTGCCCACAACCGGACAATGCCCACAACCGGTTAACTTCCCCTACATATCTTAAAAAAAAACAAAATTATTGTTGAATTTATTACCTATAATGATTTATTCTAATAATCATGTTTGATTCAAACAGGTTTATTAAGTTAAACAATGTCATGCCAATATCTGTTTCACTAATTCATTAATTATGTTACAATTTAAATACAAGATACATTTTTATCTGTAGCAATAATGCAGTGATACTGACATTTTAATCTTGTATATTTTAAGTAAATTGGTTAAACGTCCACGTTAATTTAATAAAGGCATCACTTAAATTTGAATTTAAATAATATCAATATTAATTCATTAAATTATGTTTTATATGTATGAGAGTTGTCGAGTTTATTTATATTTTATATTATTGAAACGCAAATGAAACTCATCAAGTTGATAACGTAATGCTATAAATTCGGCATATGATGTTGTTGAAATCTGAATATAAAGATATCTCGGTAGCATATAATTTGTCACAATCATATTTTCTTTTCAGGTACGTTTCTGTTTTTAATCAAGATAAAAGAATACATATAGTCAACCAACAAAAATAAATAACACACCTTTATTACTTAAAAATGTTGAATAGCCCATTTCTTAATAATAAAAATCGTGTATAGGTAATATAAATCTTTTAATAGCTACTACATTTTTAAACAATATTTTAGGAAGATTAGCTATTATTCTGTCCACAGACGTGTCATATATACTGCAATTAAATCTATTGGATTATTGAAGTAACCTTCTTAAAAGGATTCTGCAATAATTGTTCCCGAAAAAAACTACTTGAAGTATATTTTGAGCAATAATAACCCAACAGTCTAGTATATATAATGAAGGCAATAGTTCTATTCATCTTCCATAAAAATTTGTGATAAGATTTCATTCTAGAAAACTCAAACACATCCTGCAATTCTTATTATTTTAATGAAACAGTCTACTTACTTCGTTGAAGCTCTCTTAGACGAAACGTTATAACCTATACAATGTGATCTTTTCGTGCTCATCCGGGTTGGAAAAGGACCCATGTTTGGTAAATGCTGTTCCGATGTAATAGGCATTAGGGGATCTTGACCTTCAACCATCCTTAGTTTTACCCACAGATTAGAATAAATTTTTCAGCAAAGTTGAGAGAGGTCAATATTTTAAGACGTAGTACAATGAGCCCTGTTGTCAGGCCTAAGTGCATGATCCTTATTCGCCCTATCAATCGAAATCCCTTTCCAGTATTAAGAATAGTTGTTTCTGTATCGCAGTACTTACAGCACTCGCCACGTATGAAGGCGAGCTCCGGCGCATTCCGACGACACAAGCAAGTAGCCGGTTTACTTAAACGTACTTTTCAGTGGTGTGGGTAAAATAAACAACTGAATAAAGAAAAAATGTTAACATTCCTTACAAATTAATTAATTATAATAAATATTAGTTATATTTTTAATGTTACTGGTTGTTCCGTTTTCAAGGAACCCTTTAAACTTACTTAGAATTTTTTATTCCCGTAAGAACGACAGCTACTTTCCTTCTGTAAAGCACACTGCCAACTCTTTTCAATGAAACGCTACTGACGTTTTTAAGCAGACAAATCTGTGTAAGCTACAAATAGAACTTCTGCGCACTTACTCACCCGCTTTCATACATGGCGCGTGCAGTACTTTATTATTCCTACACGGAGAAAAAAATATCGTCAAAATAACAATCTAACGTATCCTCAAATACACGCAGAAAAGATATCGTTAAAATGACCATATATCGCTATTTTAGCTATACGTAGTACACGGAGAAAAAAATATCGTTATAATAACCATACGTATCCCTATTATAGCTACCCGTTGGATAGTTATCTTTCACAGGGATACGCCGTATAGCTAATTTAGCTATCCAGAGTTTCCTTATTGCGGATCGTTATAGTAACGATCCGTATTACTGTTTTAGACATTCAAAAGATTCTTGTCATAGTGATTTAACGGATATGCACGGAGAACAAAATATCGTTATAATAACCATACGTATCCCTATTATAGCTATTCAAATCCTCAAATTAAATATACAGTTACCTACACGACGGATACTGCACACGTTCACGAGAGCTTTTCGTTTGAATGCTTGAATCAAATAAATGAATCCTTATTATAAGTATACTATGTAGCGCTGTTTTGATCATACTATGAATTGTCAAATTGACTTATAAATATCGTTAAATTAGACATTCAAATGCTTGTCAGAACAATACGTCAATTGGGTATACGATAGATAGTTATATTAAGGATATTTTTTTCTCTGGGTATAGTCATTTTTCACAGGGATACGCCGTATAGCTAAATTAGCCAACCGAATCGTTATTCCGGCGATACGTTACTTTAATGATCCGTAATAAGGAAACTCTGTATAGCTAAATTAGCTATACGGCGCACACACAGAAAAAATACACATTTAGCTGGACTAAAATATTTAAGTACAAAAATGGACTTTATTACTTTTTGGATCTTAGATAAATAATAAACCAATGGTCTGGCGATCTGTAACTTGTCCAATTGTTGTTTTTTTTTATAACTTTTTTTTCCTAATTTCTTAATCGTGGTCTGGTAGAATTTTGGTCAAGTATTAATGTGCCAGACCAATTCTATTTAAAAGAGAAATAAAAAACATTAATTTTGTCGTTTAATTTTTTCTTATACCTTATATCATTGCAATAAATATTTTGAGGGTGGTCTGGCAAACAATTGTGTCAAGACTAGAGGTGCCAGACTTAAATTTTTATATTCTACTGATCGAAAGTTTTTCGAATAGTAAAACATTGTACTTATGTCTTGTCTTATAACATCACTTATCACTTGTCTTATACATCACTTAAAAAAAAATAGAAAAAAAATTTAAAAAATACAATTGTACAAGTTACAGATCGCCAGACCATTGGTTTATTATTTGTCTAATATCCAAAAAAGTAATAAAGTGGCATTTTCATAAGATACTTAGAAAGTCCCCCGTGCACTTCGAATTACATAAACTAAAAAATTTGGCATCTTTTAATTGAATAAAAAGTTAATTTTTTGAAGTAACTAGAACACTACTAGAACGGCTACCTATAAACAATAGATTATATTTTAGAAAGTGATTCATAGTGATGGCTAGTTTTTTGCTGAAACATCACTGAACAATAAAGCATGTATATTAACAAAAAAAGACAGTGGTACTAGATGCTACTTTTGTTATAAGACTCAATAAAAATTTTTACAAACAAAGTTATAGTAAATCTTAAAAGCCTCTTCTATTTTTTAAGGAAATGTTCTTAAAACTACTTTACAATAAACGTATATACCTGATGCTATATTATCCATGTAATTTTTTTTTGAAAGTCTAACAAAATACAAGAAACACATTAATAATTATTACACGTTTTCTAACTTATGATGTATCGAGTAGTATTACATATAATCAGATGACTTTAATGTCGTTCGCAATTGTTTTGTTGTGTGTAACTGATACTTAACTTATCTATACACATTCTTAAAATGCAGTTACAGTTAATTGTCAAAATTCCAGATTTTAATTTTGTCCACCTAAATAGGTGATATTTAAAAAAAAATGGTCACGTATAACTAAGCGTGCTGATGCATCATAATTTTGTTATAAATAAGTCCATTCCATGGGTTAGCGCCAACCAGATACGAAAGTCTTTTTGCCGGCCCTATTAATTTGCATTTACAAAAAAAATTACATATCAATTATGGCGCTCAGTTGCAATTCATCCCTTCCACTCGGCTACGGAACGGTCCTGTATGAAAACCTGAATAAACTATCAATTCACCTAACAGGAAAATCTGCTCCTGTAAAGCGCAGTATGGTCAGGGCCGGTTCTAGCAGGTGCGCAGTGCGCCACGCCACGTAGTAGAAAAATTATACGGGTACAAACATTATTATACAATTTTTTATACCATTCAGCTCGTGAGCTGGCTTTGTGCAAGGTGATAACGGACCCTAAGTCGGCATTGTTATTGTTCACATAATCAGTCAAAATTCCGCCCCGCGTTTAGCCGCTCTTGTGCGACCAAAAAGGTACGTAAAGGTTGTACTCGCAAGAAGACTTCTTAGCTAGAACCGACACTGATAATAGTATCTCTTAAATACTCCACCTATTGAAGTAATATAATTCACAGTAATTATGGTTTACGTATTGTTATATACTATAGTTCGTATGTGTAATTTATAAATTTAAAATGAGCACATTTTGAATTTAATAAATACGCTACGAACTTACGCATGAACCCAAAAGATCTTGTATATAGATGCAAAGAAACTTGTTAAAACTGAAGTTTACATGATCAATAAAGTCTTGTTTACCCAAGTTTCTGTGTTAAACTTAATTTAGAAATTTTGATATAATAACAATTAGGTTTAAAATTATACTTGCATATGTTGTGAAATAAATAAACTATGATATATTGTTACAATCTGATATAAATAAGGTAAACTATTCTTTTTCTTTGAGATTATTTTCTTTTGAATTTCAGTCAAATATTTGTATTCTACCATTAGAATTTTTCATAATACAACGTACTAACATTCGTAGTAATTACAGCATATGACTTTAGACAGATTTCTATTTTAGTAAGTTGTACTGCATATATTTCTCTAAGAAAATATAGGTAGGTACTTCAAATTTAGTTTATAAGTACATTATTATGTAGCTTATTAGATGAGTCATAGAACAACTAATAGGACATAAATTTTATACGCAATCTATTATTACTGGGATGTTCATGTGCGAAACATCATTAAATGCGACTGTTAAAAGACACTGCACCAAGAATTATAGTACTCAAGAGAGTAGTAATGCAAGTGACGTCATGGGTAGGGCAGGGATTAGGATTCATCTCAAGGGATTATCCTAACGCGCCAGATGCGAGCACCCCTTGTCAATCCACTGCCGTAACTCGATATAACCCCTTACGTGACGAAACTTACAATACACTGTAATTTTGAACTGCCTGTGCAGTTTGCACTCACTGTCTAGAATACTTACCATATTCTGACAGGTTGTCAAAAGAATTTATCACAAAACCTAATTTCGTTAAATCAGTCTTTGAAATACCTTTATATATGTAGGTGTATAGACGCTATTTTAAATTTATAATGCAGGTATATTAGAGTAAAGAATAAAGTACAATAAGAATCATTTTTGTCTGTTCTTGAAATATTATAAGTAAAGTTTAACAGAAATAAATACTAGTTTTGACTAGTGTTTAAAAAAAAATCAAAAGAAAATCGATGTCAATACCAAATTTTAAAAAAAGACCAATTTATAGTATGTCTATAAGATTCTCCTAGCATACAAGATCAATAGTGAATAATATAGTTAATATAAAGGATGACATTAAAAATAACGCTAAAATAATCTCAAAAATTGCTGTTTAGACAGGTTCAGTTTAGATCAAACCAGTATTATTTCGAATTAAATTCCACTATTTCTGAGTAATTTATCTTATTGTTTATCACTATAACAGAGAAATAAACTTTTAAGGAATTCCATTTATCCTTTACCTAATAGTATTTGAACATTTTACCAACTAATGCAAAAATATTGGAGTAACTGAAGCTACCGTAAAAATAACAAACCAGTTTATATAATCAGAGAGCGCGATTATTTAAAAATATTGAAAAAAAATTAAAACTGAATATATTGTGACGAATTTCTGGATATAACATTCAATGCCTTTCTGTATAAATAAAGCAAAACTAATAAAATTACATCCCTGATAATACGATAAAATATGACCAATTCAATCGACTATGGTTCTATCATACTTAGCTCATCAATTTAAAATTTAAAAAAAAACCAATAACCATTACCTTGCATTTATCTATTTATACCGACCTTAACTATAAAACCGTTTCTGTTTAATTCTTATAACGCTCAAATAAAACGATAATCGACAATACCTCTGTTTTTATTGTCTTGAAAAAAACTGTAACAAATCAATCTTGTTTTTTTAAATTTAATTAAAAGGAGTTAAAAATAAGTTGTAACATAAACATCGGATGGAATTATTACATCCTTTATATATTTATTTTCTTCTGTGTACTTATTTAGACATTTCTTCTTAGTTTTCTAGTTCGTCTTTTTTATCCTATAACTTTTACGAGGTGCTAGTAAAGATGCAATTTTACGTTTACTTGACTGAACCATATTTTCTTGTTGGGTGCGTGCCGGGTGAAACAGGGTGTAAGCTCGGTTTTATGTGAGCTCGCATCGTATATTCTGCTCAAAGTTTTATAACTCTGTCGGCAAATAACTACAAAAAAGTTTTAGCTCGCCTGTTTCCAAGCAAGATTTGATTGAAGATTGTGAATCCTTGTTTGTAAATAAATATATTGTATTTCATTTTATAATAGGTACCGCGACTGTACGCACGTGGAAGCAACTTCTTAAAGTAAAAAGTTCTGTATCTGCTACTTTCAATAAATTTTCAAAGAATTTTGGTATGATTATGATCAGGTCCTTCTAATTTTTTTTAAGCCGATTATATGTGCTATTTAAAGTAAAACGTGTAAGCGAATAGCTTCATCTAAAAAAGGATCAGGATTAGGTCATGTAATTTTAAGGTATAAAAACGAAAAAGCTTCAATTCCACTTATAATAATTATAATAATTATATGTACATTTAGCCATGGGTTTGACTAAGACCACGTTTAATAGAAAAATAACTTATATGATGTATAATAGGTAATTATAATACAATAAAGTATTTACAACGAAATTAATTTAATAATCGGTTAGGTTCAGATCCCGCGGTGCCTGGATCAAATTATTTATCGTATAATATTAAACTAAAGAAGTGGAACAATTAAACTCCAGTTGAAAAATGCATAATGTAGTCCGTTTAGAACGAGTTTTAAACTCGGCACTTCGAGATTAACTGACCTTGATGAAAAGAAAGACCAACGAGAAGCACATATTAGACATATGAACCTAAACTAATACGAACATTAATCTGGCTACGTTGTCTAACGTCCAAATATTTGACAAGTATACTCAAATTCAATTAGAATATGTTTAGCACTTTAGAAAGATTTACACTCATGGCTTCGTTAGAGCGAATATTAACTTGTTGAAATGGTGTAGCGGAAAGTAATTTACACTTGGCAGCAGCATTATAATAGTAAGTTCGCAGTCGATTCTTTCGTTAAGACTAGTTCTTTACACATTTACACAAAATAAGTTTAGGTCTTCACGATACTAACTGTTCTTCACTCGCGCAAACACAGTACGTCACTTACATGTCACTTTTCTTACTTCACATAACTTAGGAACTTTTTAATCATCCCATTTGGCGAGAGATATACACTTATAGCATCGCAGCTGAAGCGTCACACATGAACTTGATTTCGCACAGCCGTTTCAGTATCTTGCAATAAACTGCTACGATGTACTCCAATCCCACCTGAGAAAGCGACGTCAGGCGTCAAAACGGTTGAAGCGGACTCGCTAGACCTTATACTCGCATGGGTTTTTGCACTAACCGTTGCTACAGATGTTACAATTGGCTGAATTCCTGCAACCAACGGAAAAATATTAATTAATAATTCTGAGTTAATAACCAAATTAGCATATTGCATTTGAATTATATAAATAACCGAGTAATATTCAGTGCTTTGAAATATTTAATGGCAATTATTCAAAGTTAACAATACAGTAGCTTAGAAATATAAGTCTGTATATGAAACAAAGCACTGTTATAAAATAGTCGAGATTATAACTTATGTGGCAGGAGACATTTGTTCAAGCTTCCGCCCTGTACCTAACAAAATAAGATAAAGAACAGCTTTCGCGAGAGATTTGTCCCTCTCCAACAATAGCAAGCTTATGAGCATGCTTGTCCTCGCTCTTTAGACAATATTTACATTGAACAAAATGGGCTACGTGATAATTTAAACATTTAGTGTATTATGTATTAAGTCTTCAAGAAATGGCGTAACGCTAATAAATAATTGTAGAAATCGTATATCTATCTAACCATGATTTCGGCAGACTAATCAGTGCAACATCATACACGACGTCCCCTTTCACCGCCTTTCGTCCTCATAATCACTACAATTTGAACTGTTATAATTAGTAGCGATACTATAACTATGTATCATCAAATTATGTAAAAAATATACCTATATTCTGAATGGTCTTAATATTGCAACTTTTCAAAATTTAATATCAAACTACTCATCACATCCTATCAAAATCATCCTTAAAATGTCTAGTAACCGTTTGCCAAAAAGGTCAATTTTGAGATTATAATTTCCACCTTGGTGATTCCAATCAAAGACACAATTTTTCTGAGCTAACTTCTATTCTCATCGACGCACCACTCCTTACTGATAATCACAGTGAAAGAATTTTCTAGATATCACTTAGCATTCAAATGTTATTATAACTCGAATGAAATTCACATATAATAATCTAGGTTATTTTCATGTTGTTAAATTAACTAAATATTTGTCTGATTTATTCATCACATGATGCTCTGTCATTGAGCCGAAACTGAGCTGGATCACTTTCTTATTATTCTTATGCCGCAAAGTCCTTACTAAAATAAAATTTATTTTTTGTAGTGCTTAATTTTTAAAAACTTTCGCCGTTTTATAGAAGGTATAAATTTAACTACAAGCAGGACATTGGGCACGTTTGACGACTTGCAATTTAAGATACCCTTCCAACAAGCATCCCAATAAATCGCCATCTAATAAAATATTCCAGTTCAGTCCTGTTTCTTCATTTCTTTATAAACATATTTGGAATTTTCTGTTTGCAAACGAATCGTAGAACGATTTTGTAAGGATGTGCCGAGTTAGAGGTTTGATAATCGGACTATTACGAATAGTTGCATCTTGTTAACAAAAAAAAACCTAATTCAAAAGATTAAGTCAAAAAAGTACTCCGGCACATCACTTAAAAATTGTATAAAAATTGTGTGTGTGAAAATAATTTTATAATTTATTGTTTATATTTTGGGCGGAACCAAGAGAAGATAAATTCGAAAAAGTAAAATATCAGTTATCTGTTGTTTTTTTTTTCAAATGTTACCAATTTTTTCTGTTAATTGTTAGTAAACGAGTTTTCTATAAAACTAGGTTTTATTTTAGCCATTTCGTTCATTAACCTTAATATCACGTGACGTGTGAAATAACAAATGCCTACCACATTTTTGTGACAATATTATTTTATATAAATTTTGAAAATGCAAACAGAATACATTTTCGCAATATAATTGATTTTTAAAAGTCTACAAATAAATGTCAAGAAACCTCAGATTTATTCAAATAATAAAATGCGTGTAACTTATTTAACCCCACGTAGTATTAGGAGAGTTAAATAAAATAATAATTTGTAATTAGTTTTTTTTATGTTCTAATAGTTCCAACAAACTTCCAATATGGCCGTAAATAATTTGCAATTAAACGATATGAGCAATGAATAAAAAAATACGTTCACTGTCGACAACGCACACTGACAGTGAACGTATGAAATTAATTCGTTAAATATCCAAATTTTATTATAAAATCTACGTATATGTACAGAAAACATATTATAAGTAGGTCAATAAAAGAACAATTCATTTTATATTATTCTATATTTTACTTATTTTCAAAATTGTATGTACTTTCTTAATTAGGGTAGAGGATTTAATTTTATCGATTTTTACTAATATCGATTTGTGTTTGTCAAATTACTTAAATATTTGAAGTTATGTATCTTGTAGTAGGTACATGTTTTACATATGGCAATAAAATATATGGGCAGATGACTATAAATAATATTTCGTATTCGTATTATACGACATTAATTTTAAACATTCAAATAATTGTTTGAGAGAGTGTAAATAATAAATTGAGTTGAACATTTGTAGTTATTGATGACATAATACGCGCAGAATCTTCAGTATATTTCTAATAATTTGATCATTAATCAGATTTATAATATTAGCACCAATTGCTTATTACATATTTTTCGGAACTATTTTGATTTAAATTTTTTCTGATTTTGCTGATATTATAAGTTATATGTATGTAACGTACTCATTTTTACAGTTTTAAAGCTCTTATTAGTAGATTATTATAATAAATTTATTTAAAAAGTTACTGCCGCTCTCTATAATCCCGATATAAATTAAAGCATTTCATCACGCGCATTAGCGTGGTCGGCAGTTAGCCATTGCTCAAATAGAGTGATTAAAAAACATTTACGGTCATATATGGAACTTAATGATCTTATTCTTTATTGAGGCTATTAGAAAGTAAAAAAAAAAATGTTTTTGATTTCACGCAATCGAAAAAATGCCAATACTTTTCTCAAATTGCACACTCCCTTTTTTCGACAATTTACAATTTTTAATCAAATATGACAAAATAACTTCAATAAATAAATTTTAATGTACTTATACATTATTCTTTTAAATTGTTAAAAAAGCATTAACTTTAATAACAGAATAATTGAGTACAACACTGTTTACCGAATTTGAAAGATTAACATAACAAATGAAATAATGTATACAATATGTTATTTTATTAAGTTATTATTTTATAAAGTTCATTGACTCTAAATTTGAATTAAAATAATTTACCTATTTACAAGTCGTATTATCACTCACTGTCGTATACCCCGCTAATTAAATACAGATGTATGTAAATAATTTGAACGTGCATATTACTTTAACTTTATACAGTATTTATCTAATTTTAGAAGTACCTATTTACTTTGAATAATAATTAAAAATAATAATGAAATTTAAGGTTTTATTAGTTAAATACTAAAACCCCTATGATCTGATAACACTTTAAGGTAATAAATTTTTATAAGCAAAGATTTAATCGTTTTCAGGTTGCTTCTATTATTTTAACTTGTATAAAATTTAACGAAACAATTTTACCACTAACAATAAGATTTATTCGACTTTTATTTCAGTTATATCTTTATTGTAAAGAACATTTACATACATGTAATTTAATGTTTTAAAGATTTTATAAAATTTCGTATTCGAATATTTACCCGGAAAATTTATAATGCAGAGATTACCTACCTTAGTCTCACATTGTACAGAATGCGGTACAATGCAGCAATAATATAAATAATCGCATGTCTAGAAAAGAATCGTCTTAGTTATCGTCGCATGTTAGAGAAGTATTACAACATAACGAACTTTTATGAATATGAAATCCGTTGCGGAAGTTTAAAATCGCCAGAATCCGTTATAGTCGGAAAATGAGGGTAATATATCTTATGTTATAAGTACAGAAATATAAGAAATGCGTAAATTAAGACACATAAAAAATTATCAGCTTCTGTCCGCCAAGTTCGCGTGAAGCCTGAATTCTTTAGAACGACATGAACGCTGGCGTGCAGACCGTCATTACAACGACAGTTATTAAAATAATGACGACTTTTACCTGTGTATCCGGTGTAGTCTTCAACGAGTTTATGACTTCGGATTGATGTCGAACCCATGATAATATTTTCTAACGCAGAATACCGTCGACATCGCACAAAAAGGACAGCGAGTAACAGAAAAAACAATAATACTGCTGCACTACATCCTAAAATTAATTCCATGTTATACCATTTATGTTTGGTATTTTCGCCTTTTATCGCACCAACTAATACTGATAACAACGGAGAATTAAAATCGACTTCTTCCTGCATTTCACCTTGAATCATATTTAAATCCTCTTGACTTTCTGTTGAAACTTTCTGTGCCCTTCCAGTATCCAGATCCATCATTTCAGATTTTATATTTTCGATACCAGGTATTCGTGACACTAATTCAACTTGTATATGATAAATAGTATCTGGCCATAAGGAAAGCGTTACACAGGTAGAATCCGTGAAGAGATTTCCCTTAAGGCCACCACCATCAACCTCCCACGTAACTAAATAAACCCCTCGTGTTGCCTTTGGCTCCCAAGCTATTTCTCCAATTACCAACACTTTTTGATGAATTAACGATATTTCTCGTAAAGTCCAAGGCTCATTTGCATCAGTTACTGTGCTTTTACTCGTAGTGGCTTTTACTTCCGTATTAATAGTCTTTTTCTTTTTCCTGTCACGAATGCTTGCTTCGTCTGGGCTATAAATTGTGACAAGGCCTTGTGGATCGACAACGAGTACTCGAAGCATAGATCCCGACTGATCAGAATTTAAAGGAACCCTAGTTGTCAAATCTAATGTTTGAATAACTTGACGCCAAGGACCAGATAGAGATTTCCGCATAACTACGTAAACTAGTGGAGTAGTTGAACTTGCTGAAGACGGCCGGGGCCATACGGCGAGAGCACCAGAAACCCGAATTACGCCCTCGCCTTTTGTGTGGATTACGGGTTGAACTTGTTGAGCTCTTGTAGAAGCTTCAGCGTGAAAGCGACAAGCCTCCTGGCATCCAGGAAACTAAAACAATGAGAAACCACTTATTACTAATTTAAATTAAATATGCTTATAATCGTAGAATTACTTATAAGTACATACTGTATTACACATCGAATGCAAAATATGTGATATATACAAATAATTTAATATAAATGTAGATTTACGTTATCAATCCAAAGACTTAAAGTTTATCCATGCATAGGTACTTGTACTTTGTTTATTTATTCACTGGTTTTATTACCAATGTATATTTAATGATGTGAAGTTATTATACTTAATTACTAACCAAGACTTTATACTATTATTAAGGTAAATATGCTGTCTATTTTGCAATGCCGTCCAAGTATTGTATACTACAACAAGTCAATGAGATAAGCAGATTATGATAAAACCAACTGTGCATTGTAAGATAAGAAATTTGTTAGTACAATATATATTTATATTTATAATATTATAGGTATAAGTATTTTTTCTGCACTGAACTTGTTGCTTGCGTATGGAATTTGTCCCACAACCCAGCTCGGGAACAGCACCAAGTTTGATATACCTACTAACATTACAGACGGGCAACAAATATTTAAATATATTAATCAAAGTATTATGCTTTTAACAAAAACTTTTATACTTTTACTTAATGAATTTCAACGTTTATGCAAGCAGCGTGTTTCACTATAGTTTTATTACAGTAATCATGGATGAAACATCAGTCCATCACTTCCCTCCTGAGATAGTGTAACAGTCAAAACAATAGACCGAAAGGAGAGAATCCGCTCCAAAGAAAGCAAATACAATTTCATCTACAGGGAATGTCATAGTGTCAGTTTTTTGGGATGCGTCTGGCATATTTTTCATCGATTATCTTCAGAAAGGAAAACAATCAACGGCGAGTATCATGAGAACTTATTAAAGAATTTAATTGATGAAATCAAGAAAAAACAGCTGCATTTGGCGAAAAATCAAGTTTTCTTTCATCAAGACAATGCACCAGGTCGCCCATCCGTTATTGGGATGGCTAAAATCAATAAGTTGAAGTTCGAATTGCTTCCTCACGCACCCTATTCGCTAGATTTAGCCCCCATGGATTAATTTCTGTTTCCAAACTTGAAAAAATTACTCGATTGTAAAAGAATTGCCAAGAATGAAGAGTTGAAACCTGAGGTTGATGGCTATTTTGAGAACCTCAATGATTCTCACTTTAAACGGGGTATCGAAGTTATCAAATACCGCTGGGAAAAATGTATCGAGCTCAAAGAGGAGTATGTAGTGCAATATTTTTCCCAATTTTTTTTTCCTTGTTAGATCAGATACTTCTGGGACTACTCTCGTATGCAGAGATATGAATTTGGGTTTTAAAATAGTCTAAACAATTAATCATATAATTACATTTTTTAATTAACAGTGTTTTTGATGTCTGGAGCTTCAGTTGTTTTTACGATTGGTCAAATGTTGTTTAAATTCAGAAAATGACTTTTCTGTTGGTTTATATTAAACACAATTTCATTACATTTACAGTACGTTTATCTTTTAAATAACCATACAGTACAGCACTTTAAAGTATAGTACAGTATGAATGATTACCGTGATTATAATATAAGTATGCATACATTAATTAAATGCTACAAAAGCTTAGGCGTATGTGACAATTATAAAACATTACAATTTTTTTTCAAAATTAGCTTTATAAATTCTTTTTGTTTAATTATATAACAAATACATTTCAAATTATTATTTCAAAAAACTGTTTATATTCTGCACTACAGAAGCAAATATGTAAAATTATAATGTTATTTTAAATGAATTAAAAACAATATTTTAATAAATTAAAATATATACCAGGTGTGCAACCTTAAAACGGCTGTTTTTTTATTTAGCAAAACACAATAATTAACGCAGAAAAGTGAAAAATATTTTATTCGAAGTAATTGCCCTCGCTGGCTATACATTTTTCCCATCTTCGAGGAAGATTGTGGATTCCACCCCAAAAGAATTCATCCCATTTGGATAAGAACCACCCATCGAGCCATTTTTTAACATCTTCATAAGAATTGAAGTGCTGCTCAGCAAGTGCGTGTCCCAACGACGCAAACAAATGGTAATCTGAAGGGGCCAGATCAGGAGAGTAGGGCGGGTGGGGTAGCAACTCCCAGCCAAGTGCATCCAATGTATCCCGGACCAATCTTGCTGTGTGTGATGGTGCGTTGTCGTGCTGGAAAATGATACCCTCATGCCGATCCGCGTGTTCGGGTCTTTTTTTTTGCACAATTCACGATCCAATTCGATGATTTGTTGTTGGTAGCGTTGAGTATTGATCGTTTCACCAGGTTTCAACAGTTCTTAGTAAACCACCCCTTCTGGTCCCACCAAACACACAGCATTGTCTTTTCCCGAATCGATTTGGCCTAGCAGACGATGTTGAGGGTTCTCCGGGTCCACCCACGATTTTTGCGCTTAGGGTTTTCAAAAGATCCATTTTCATCGCCAGTGACGATTCGATGCAAAATGATTTTCTGTTGTGCCGATCAAGCAAGATTTCGCACGCGGTCTGGCGTCGTTCCATCTGTCGATCGTTCAATTGATGTGGCACCCACTTCCCGATCTTTTGGATCTTTCCCATAGCAAAAGGCGTTTCGAAATTGCTTGGTGGCTAACATTCAACTTCGCGGCAAGTTGTTTCTGCGATTGGGTATCGTCTTCGTCCAATAAATCTTGCAATTCGGTGTCCTCAAAACTTTTGGTCGATTTTCGCGCTTCTTGTCGGTGACGTTAAAAATTCCGTCTCTGAATTGCCGAAACCACGCTCTGAACCGAGTTTCACTAAGAGCACTGTCGCCATAGACCTCCACAAGAATTCTATGCGCTTCGGCGGCGAATTTCTTCCAATTGAAGAGGAATAGCAGTGCTCCCCGCAAATGCTCTTTATCTGGCACAAAATTCGACATGTTTATCGTGATCAAAGGACACGTTATTGTCCGAAATTGCTGACTTTGTCTTTTGTTTACTAATGGCAAAGATCAAAGCAATGAGAAAAAATGGCAGGCAAGGTTGGCTAATGCCTAATGCGCGCGTACTGCCATCTATTAGAAAACGGCCGTTTTAAGGTTGCACACCTGGTATACCTACAAATATATTATCAAGATGATATTTTATATAATTCAGATTTTCTGAATGCACGTTTTTATAAAAGAAACACGATATAATTAAAAATTGAACTTATGGTAAAGTGCATGTTAAAGTGCTCCACATACCTCCGGTATGTTCATATATAATATATTTATGCACTTAATGCACACTATGAAAATAAAATACTAATATGTATTAAGGAAAATCACAATCAATTTCCAAAAAAAGTTGTGCCAATAAATCAAACAACTTTCTAAATCAATAAAAGTTAAATACTGTAGTAGGAGTTAAAGCAGCTTACACGTCTAGAAAAAAGAGATGAACTTCGGAAATGCCTGTTTTAATATCCGAAGCGGAAAACTAAGGAATTAAGAAACGCCTATCCACCGCTTCCGAATCCCAATTTGGAATTCATAAAGGAACTTTTCTTGCATCAAAACAACCAAATTAATCTGTTATTAAAATTTTTGCCTGCCTAGTTGAATTTTCTCAAACTACGGTTTATGTCTACCCCAAGTGTAATACAATTTTTAAATTGCTAGCCTGCAGCAACAACAGCGACAAAGAACAACGACTGTGCAGACCTTAATATAGCGTACTGACCTAAAAATCATAAATTTTATATAAATCCAAATAAAAGCTAATCGTAATTAAATTCAGCTGTCGGTTTATGGTTGTTCGAGAATAAATTTTTGTATTAACGGCTTTTGGTTCGTGCTTTTCATTTAAAACTCTTATACAGAATGTAGTCTAAAAGCACATATAAGTTATCGAAAATAAATAACAAAATCGGTTGCTATAGTGAATAAATTACGGATCTGTGAGGGAGATAGATGGGCTAACAGAGAACACGTCAACTGCCGAGAACACAATTATTCAAAGTGTCAGCCAATTCCAACAAACTGAACTTTTTCATAGTCGTTCCCGGTAGACCATATTTCGTCGAGGGCTGATGATTTCAAGTTTAATTGCTATTCCATTTATCTCATATTCTCAGCCATCAATCGGCATTATTCAAGAACGCTCATATTCGCAAACTGGTGATACCGTTTCTTATACCTAAAAGGTTATAGATAAGGTACTAAATCATTATCAAATAATTCGGATTAAGTTGGTATACAAATCTAGTTTTCACTTGCAATTTCTGTTTAATTTTATTTAGAAAAGTTTACTTACGTAGTTAATAATTTACATATCGATATAATAAAGAAGCATTACAAATATTACCAGCTACATAACGACCCCTACCTCACATACTGTTATATTGGATTCTTATACAATTTTACAGAAAAACTAAATAGAACTAAAATTCATTAAACTTAACTTAATACAACTTGTATTGACAAAAATATTTTTTTGTTAAATTTAATAAAAAATATATTTTTGATAAAAAGAAATAATAAATTATGTTCAATTAGTAGTAGGTATATGTTGCTCTTCCTGTAAAATTCTATGAAAATTAAATACAACTTATGACAAGAGCCGATGTGAATACATATTCATTTCAAAATAAGTGTACGATTTTGTTTTTATCGAAACTTTGTTACCATCTTATTACAGGACACCAGTTGTCAGTAAATGTTAATATTAAAACGACAACCCTTGTTTTAGCACAAAACTCTAATTTCCCACTGTTTGTCTTTACGATTTTAGAAAATAGTAGGGGAGTGTTCCCGGGTATGAGACAGCTCCAGGTATGAGACAGTCAAATATTTTCATTATGCAATGTCAATATGGCCGATCTGATTACTGTCAAGTACTTCTTTGGTGGTCAGTCAGTTTTTGTGCTAACACTGAAATGAATCGACGCATAAGCTTATATCACCTGCAAACATCGTATGTGAAATTGCATGGTGAAAACGTTTTTGATTTTTTTCCAAGTGTTGTTTTTTTCATGTAAATCAATTGAAAAAGGAAAGTGTAATGTATAGCATTTAGTGTTTTACTTATATTTTACGATACAATATTGGATTAGGCCAATATGTGGTTGAAAAACAATTTTTTTTCTAATTCTCAAAATGTTGTCATTGTCCGGGTATGAGACACAGCATATTACAACCACCCAAGAGTACCAAAGCAAAAACATCATTTGTGTAAAGTTATAGCTGTACAAATTGAGCGCTGCTAACAGCATAAAATGCAATATTTGCAAGCGGAGTTCTTTTGAAGCGCGCAAACATGTGTGCAAGCATCTACACATGCAAACATTCCGACGATTATGAAAAGGAAATTGATAAATAAAAATTATGGAAAGCATAAAAAATTAAAATTTTAAAATAGATATGAGGTTTTTACTTTATATTTTACAATTTTTAATGTATTTTTGTAGGTGTCTCATACCTAGATATATTTTTTTTTGCCAAAAAACCGATGCTTATAAAATTGGTCATAAAATTTTGCATGTTAATGATATCACAAAACTTTCTGCGGATAAAAGTTGTGTATTTTCATTACCTTTCCAACAGTGAATAGAACACCCGAATTAATTTAACCAGTGAAAAATTTTGGCTCATAAACAAAACCCGTCTCATACCCGGGTACACTCCCCTACATAGTCGATACTCTTCAATATACCAAATTACATAAACTTATTTGAACGAGCAATCTAGATTTATTTATTACACAATTTATAAAAGAACCGTTAGAATAATCAAAAATAGCTCTTTAAATACTCTGTGTGTTAATTAATACGGTTTACTTACACATATTTCTTTCTCTTCACACATGGCACCCCAAACTTGAAAGTTTGATTGTAGCAATTCACAATTCTCCCAACACTGTAACAAAAAACCCTTGATTACTACTCGAATGTATCTACTTTTATACATCTAAAATAAGCAAACATATGAAACGGATATTTGATGATAAAATGAGCATTAAATGATTAAATAAACAGAAGACAGATGATATGGTGACATGGTACTTTATTTTCAGCATGTGTTTATTCACAGGAAAAAGTTTATGTTTAGCCCGCGTGTGCCAGCGATACACACCATCTTTATTTAATTTCCTTTGTACAGAAAAAGCAACATTTATACATATATCATGTTTTTTTACACTTTGAATGCACTTAAATGTTTGATAGTTACAGTAAGATAATTTTATATCACGCGATAAAATACTATACGAAATTTAAAAAAATGCATTTAAATGGAACGAATTATTGATTATATTTATGAAATTTAGGCAATTTACGAAGCATGACGACTTTAAAATATTAAACAACGTCACCATCGCCACATTCATTAACAGTTTAACATAGATTATGTATCCAGATGTAACAGCTATGTATTTTAAGACTAATGTAGTTAGAGAAACATACAAGGAAACTAGTTATTTAATAAATACATGAAAGTCAACCCTTGAGAGGACTTGAAAACATGTAAGCGATCATATATGTACATACTTACATATTAAATAAATCTCAAATCCTAAAAAAGATTGTGAAACCATGAAAAATAAATTATTTTTTTTATTTCTCAATTTCAATAAATTCACAATTTAAATCATAAAAATACAGTAAGCAGCTTTCAATAAGTTGAATTGCAACACAAGTAACTATATGTACAGTTTGGTTATAGAATTTAGTGCGTACACTAAATAAAAACATACTGTTCTTGTCGAATTTAATTGAAATCAATTTTTCAAAAATAATAATCTTTTTCTTAAGACTTGCTGAATCATAACAGTTAAACTAATGTAAATTTTTGCTTTATATTATAGGTTAAATAATTATTTTTTAAAAAACGTTATTAGATATTACAAAATTGATCGTATTTATCAACTAAAATATTTATGAAACAAAGATGTATTTAGAAAGCTTTTTGCATTTATAACGCCTTCTAAAAGTTTGGTTTTGAACCATTTTTTGTTATTTATGCTGTATCATTTAATTTTTTGCTGTCATAAATGTTTTTTTGAGCTTAAGGTTCGAAAATGGAGGGAGGAGGTACTTAAGATGCTGCGGTCTATTATACAAAAATCACCTTTTAGCAAATAGTAAAATACAAATATGCAAAAAATAAAGTACAGCGGACAGTACATTTTGGGCTACATTTTTAAAACAGACAAATATTTACATTTATTCATTGTTGTATTAATAAACTCAGTGTCCAACACCATTTGCTGGCATAGAACCCCATTCGATCATCGAACCACCACTATATTTTAACGTTGCATCAAATTTCTTTGTTTAGTTCGGTATTTGATCTCCTCTATATAATTTGCTACCCATCACTGCCAAACAACGTTAAACATAACATTATTCCAAAACACTTCACTTAAATTTTGATTGGTTTTTGAGAATTTTATCCGCTTTAATCCAATTACTTTTGAAATACAAGTCTTTTTTCTCGCAATACGACATTATACCCATGTGATATGAAAACTCGTCGCATCGTTTGTGTCGATATTGTTTTATTAATTACTTTTGATATTACTGATGTTAACTTTGACACGTTTGTTTTGGGATTTCTTTAATTTGTCTTATAATATATTGTTTGTTAGTTCTGCATAGCACTTTTTTATGTTCATGGCCAAGCTTATTATTAAGAGTTCCATTATATTTTCAGTTATTAATAATTTTTTGAATTATAAAATGTATCGTACCTATAATTTTTTTAACTTGACGACCTAATTTTTTGAATGTTATTTTAATAATAAGTTTTTAGATAGCAATATCAGTATTTTTTAAAAACAAAGGTTGTTACTGATACAGGTAAACTTCGTGGTGGTCACGTATTAACTAATTTATCAAAATATAATCTGAAATGATAAACTTTTTAACGTTATACTTCATTTCGCGCGTTGAGAGTAAAATTTTAGCAGGAAACGGAGGTTGCGCACGCATTGTAAGGGATAATTCGACGTTTGAAGTTAGCCGACTATGAAAGTAAATTAATTATTGTGAATCAAGGTTAAAACCAAGTGCGCACATTCTAAAAATATCTAAAAATAATGTTTATTTTCACTAACTATTTTGACTAATTTTCTACACTACAAAACGCACACAAAATTAAAATTTTTACAATAAGAATTATCCGTAGTGGTTGGGGATCAAGTGTGTGCGAATATCCAATAATAAATTAAAATATCAACAATATTTCTGAAAACTACAAAATATTATCGATGTATTAGTACACTTTGTTTCTTCCATAAATTGCAATAGTTTCATTTTTATATACAAATACACAAGTATCTATACATGGTGTCCCAAATTGAGTAGGCTAACATGGGTATCTTTCTTATTAGTAAAGATAGAAGTTTGGTTAAATGGGCAATGTTTTGCAGTTTTAGGTGCCCATTCAGATTCTGTTAAGAAAATTTTAAAATTCCGAATAGTTCCGAAGTTATCGTAAAAAAACTGAAAATCGTTATTTTCTTTAATGTCAAATAACTTTGTAGTTATAAAATTTACAAAAAAAAGTTTAATATAAAAGTTCCTAGGTTTCATAAAATACAAATAGAAATTAAGTCAAAATTAAATTCAAAATCGCGGTTTTCAAGATATTGATACCAACTTTCTTATTTTAAATAGACGCCATATTGGATTTTTACATAATTAAATAGCATTTTTATTTCTCTTTTCAACCATGTATAACAACCCATATTTAAATAAAAAATTATTAATATTAATATTTTTTTTTGTTTTAAATCAAGTAGCCATGAATTATCAAAGAACAATTAAACAGCATAATACAAGCCAACGTTATTATATTTATTTTTTGACAAATATTGTTAATTCAAAATGGAAAAGTTTTTAACTGAGCAGTATCATAGGTTTAGTACCTACATTAAATGTTACAAAAGCTCCTGCGTTGCTGCACAAACATACTTTAACAGTTTTCCAAAAAAAAAAGCAACCAAACGTTAAAATTATTAAAAGATTGGATGTGAATATGCAGAAGTATAGATGTTTACAGTAACCAATTTGAAAGAATGTTGAAGATGTTCTTTATCATTTTTTTTTCTTGGAAAACTGTTACAGTATGTTTGTGCAGCAACGCAGGAGCTTGTGTAACATTTAATGTAGGTACAAAACATATCATACTGCTCAGTAAAAAAACTTTGCAATTTTGAATTAACAATATTTGTCAAAAAATAAATATAATAACGTTGGCTTGTATTATGCTGTTTAATTGTTCTTTGATAATTCATGGCTACTTGATTTAAAACAAAAAAAATTATTAATATTAATAATTTTTTATTTAAATATGGGTTGTTATACATGGTTGAAAAGAGAAAAAAAAATGCTATTTAATTATGTAAAAATCCAATATGGCGTCTATTTAAAATAAGAAAGTTGGTATCAATATCTTGAAAACCGCGATTTTGAATTTAATTTTGACTTAATTTCTATTTGTATTTTATGAAACCTAGGAACTCTTATATTAAACTTTTTTTTGTAAATTTTATAACTACAAAGTTATTTGACATTAAAGAAAATAACGATTTTCAGTTTTTTTACGATAACTTCGGAACTATTCGGAATTTTAAAATTTTCTTAACAGAATCTGAATGGGCACCTAAAACTGCAAAACATTGCCCATTTAACCAAACTTCTATCTCCACTAATAAGAAAGATACCCATGTTAACCTACTCAATTTGGGACACACTGTATAGGTGAATTTATTTCTAAAATACCTAATTTTTTAAAAAATATTTACTAAACAGTTTCTCTCAAATATAGAAAAAGAACAAACTTATTTGATAAATTAGTGTTTTCGAAAACCAAACAACTTATACATAATTATTTTAAAATTTTCATCCGGATAATCGACGTGCTACGGTATTTTGTACTGTTTACGTTATCACACATTTCCATTTGCATGATTCTTATTGTTAGAAAATATGGCATTTAAAGTTCCTGTATTTTATAATAAAAATATTATACAAAGTTTTTCACAAATTAGCAATTGATAATTTGCAAATGTATAAACCAGAACAATTTAATTTTGACAAACACCTGTCACAAACATTCAAGTTTAGATATTTTAAAGTGCGACTAAAATTTTAAGAGACGAAAATTAACAAATAAGCCTGTGACATTCACTTGACATTTATTGTTCCTTTACAAACCAACTTAATGAGAGAGGCCGTCGTTGCGAATTGTATTTCCGTGCCTGTTGCAGATACAGCCAAAAGATTAAAAGGATTTATAAGAAACGCATTAGGAGAAATGAGACCGACCAACCTTATTCGCGGTGTAGAATTCCGTCGAAGTAACTTAATTAATGCCGAAGATACACTTACGTACGTTACAAATGTCTGCAAGTTTAATCTACAAAGAACGTGAGTGTGCAATCCAAATTACTAAGATTACTGTTACAACATATTTTTGCTACTCGAGTTCACAAAGTTTCATTAAAATAATTAATTTGCGAACTGAAATGAATTGTTATCTTTCATTTTTTAAATGGAACTTATCCCAACTATTTCTAATTATACAAATTACAAATCAACAATTCCTTTAATTATTTTATCGGTAGTTTATATCTTTCAAAATATATAAAAAGTTATTTACACCTCCTACATATTTTCTAAATAGCAATATGCTTCCATACATGTATTATTGTTTAAGACAATCATAAACCACCCGTGTTCATAAAACTATAAATATGTATGTCCTTAGTATAGCTACATAATACAGAAATATGTATACATACTTATTATACACATTTATTGACACAGTTAATACGATACCCATCGGTATTTGAAGCAATCCATAGGTAAATATAATGTGTAAAATTTCGACTTTAATAGTATTTACATACCTATTAATTTTTACAATTATCGACGGTTTATTTGCATTTAACAAATATTAGATTGCAATTAATGCTATTATTGCCCAATATTACAACTTATATAACTAATATAACAACCTATCTTAGCACGATCCTTTATCAGTATTAATTATACAATGCGTGATGGTGATTACACTATAATTTTTTATCTTGTACTCTTCATGTAGACATCATAAAGATTATTCTTTAGCGAACCATATAAGTATATGTTTATTAAAATGAGAATTTTATAAAAGGGTGTCAAATATTTAAAAAAGAAACTAAAAAATTAATTATTTAAATAAAACCGAATATATTGTATATTTGCACTAAAACACCGCTAAAATCCAATTTCTATAAAAAACCGGTGCATGTACTTATGTACTCGCGTTAGAAGTTATACTTCTTTGGATTAACTAAATTAAATGAAACCACATGTTATATTTGGGCACCTTCCGTTTGTGTATAGCTAGAAAACTGGTTTTCAAATTATGTGTTACCGCGCCTCCCTTAAATTCATTTTCCCGAGACCAGTATGTGCCGCTTTGAGCTTGAATGTGCACACTCAGATTTAAGCATGATTTACAATAATTAATTTACTTTCTTAGACAGATATCCTCAATTGTCGAATTTTCCTTAGCTGTGTGCGCGAAACTTTCGTTGCCTGCTACAATTTGACTCTCAACGCACCAAAAGAAGTATAACGTCAAAAATGCATATTTGTCAATGTCGAATTTGTTTAAACAGTTATGCATGTGCAAATACCTATATGACTTATTAAATAATATGTATTGCTAAATTAAAACAAATTATACTATTATCCATTAATAAAAAGAGTGAAATCACTGTTGTTAATAATAAGAAAGACAGCTATAATTAAAACCTACAGTCATTGTTCTAATTCAATTTATCACATAATACTGCCCACATTACTTCACAGATTTAAACTGTTAACTTTAAGTAGCAGTACAAATTAGTGGCGACGATAAATTAATTGTTATGTACAATGTTTATGTTAGGAATGTGGAAGTAAACAAATCATACTACAATTATTTCTGTTTAATGACTTAAAAATTACATATTATCTAAGCATACTATTGTTACATAGTACACCAACTAATATAAAACATTCGAAATTGTTAAATACTGAACATTTCTAAAATTATCTGTTGAAACTTTTAACATAAACGACCTAAACAATAAGGGTCAGATAGACATGGAACCAAATTACACAATTTGCAGACATCAGCGGAAATAACAGAATAGACGACAACAGACCATCTAAATACCGAAGCTAGAAACATTTATTTTGAAACTAATTTGTCCCATTATATTCACCATTAGGAGGCACCTGATTAGACACTTTAATGGTCCAAAATGTCGTGTGAGGGACCAACGGCACAATAGCTTTCTACAACAGCTGTCTAAGAAATAAATGCTTGTTTGGAATTGCCAGGCAAGCTTTCGAATTTAACGATATAACACAATTACCCATTTAAAATGATAGTGTCTAGTATACCTGCATGTTATTCTTTATTTTAATTAAAAAATTAGTACCATATTGTGCTTTAAAAAATCAATAATAAAATACTTATGCAAACGTACTTGTTTTATAAGCCCTTTTCTAATGCAAAATTTAAATAATTAACTCATTGAAAACTAGTTACTACAATTGAAAGAATTTTTATCGACAGCTGATATAATACAATAACACGTTTTAGTAAAATTGTGGCTTTTAAAGTAATAACACGGCATAGTAAGTGCTCACATTTTGCGGTCCAATCTCACAAACAGGTTTTCAACGTTATGGATGTCAAAATTTATAAAAATTCATTCGTCCGCCACTGCTGCAATCTGTCTTCAACCAAACTCTTGAGAAAAGTTATTTTCTGAAAAAGTCATTGTTAGGATCAAGTAGGCCAGAAAATGTGTTAAAGTATTCATTCGATATACGATTTGATGAGATGCAACGTAAAATTTAAAGAAAACCACAAAAATATCATTAAATACAATTTTAGCTTCATCAATATTAATAGGAAACATATTTCAAGTTCTTTACAATATGTGTCTATAAATGACTGTGATTTTTAAATTTATTAAAAATCGATGTCATCGTAAACGTTCCGCGTTTTTTCCTCTATTAATGTAGATTTTTATCATACCTACATACAAGTAAAACAGTACAGTCTTTAAGTATTTCTGTATATTTACATATTGATCTAGCATTGACTATTATCTTACTATCAGCCACGGTCTTCTGAAAGACATTTACTAAATACATTTGTATAGATAAATACAATATTATACAAACATACATATGAAAATATTTTGTCAGCTGCTTAATTATTTATATATACTACCTACTACTATACACTGGAACTTTTATGTCGTAATATTTATAGCGATAAAGTATTAATACCGGCTATAAAAGTGTGAAATCTAAGCGAAGTAAAAAAACCATAAAATCTAAAGAACCACAATGAAAAGAAATTGAATTTAAGAGTCTATTAAAATTCACACTGTCAAATTATTTTATTCGACAATATTAGACAAAGTGTATACTTAATCAAGTTAAAAAAACAATCTTAAATTTAAATTGTATGAATACCTAATCCATGGTGTACCTATAACTACTAATGCACAAAATATATTTTTTTAATTTTAAGTAATTTTTTTTTAAAATCGCGATGTTATCAATTACACAGTTAATCAAAATGGCTTGCAAACATTTTTCAACGTTTTTTTATTAAATTACTATGTACCTACATACATGACTTTTAGATCTTAATTTTGATATATAATTTCAGTTTTTATAAAATCATCTAAGAGCTCCCTGCATTAAATTCTGTATATAAATTTAACTAAACGGGGTGCTCTAAATGTCGCTATAAAAGAAATATTTTTTCAGATACCCTACAAGATTGCTCTACCAAAAGGGGGACGTTTGCAATCATAATTCACGAATGGTACGAAGAGCTGTCGGAAGGCTAAAATATATGTATATATAACGAAACTTATTGATCACTCACAAGTAAATAAATAAAGAAATTAAGTATAAAATTAAAAATTTGAGTAGAGGTTTAAATGATATTTCTCTTGTTCGTTACTTTACATTCTGAAAAATTTCGGTTTTACGCAATACATATTAACTATGATCACCGGTATGCCCGGCTTTTAACGGTAGCAAATCGCTACTTACCGTAAATTGTTTTGCGTCTCAACTACATATACTTTACTTTAATATAAATCAACAAACTTCCCAATTCATGTGTAATAAAACTAAACCTATGTTTGTTGCAACATCATAAGAAAAATAATTTAAAGAATCCGACTAAATTTTCCATTGCCGATTTTGAGGTTAATATGTTTATAAAAATCACTTACATCATTATATATTTTAATTTAGATATTTTTTGTATTTATATGCTGAAGTTTGTTAAACCTAATTAAAACAATAGAATTATTACTTTCAGTTTTTAAACTTTTTTATCCATTAAGTGCGAACTACTCATTTTCAATAATTTTTTTTCTCTGAACTAAACAATGTATAATTCCCTATATAACTAATAATTACTAAAATATACAACAAAAATAAAAATT
Organism: Sinopyrophorus schimmeli; assembly: GCA_036325965.1. Classification (NCBI taxonomy): domain Eukaryota; kingdom Metazoa; phylum Arthropoda; class Insecta; order Coleoptera; family Elateridae; genus Sinopyrophorus; species Sinopyrophorus schimmeli. The sequence goes on along the minus strand of JARFIZ010000314.1, from coordinate 9,897,400 downwards.
GCTTTCGTGATTATGAAAAGAAAACCCGAACTAGAATAAAATAAACGTAAGCATGTACACCTGCTTTGCTAGTTTTATGGTTTCTTATAAGAAAAGAAGCACAAATATTTTCAAGTGGAAAACTGCATGGAAACGTTATCGGCGTCGACGTAGTTTTTAAACAAATAAAGCAAATTTCGCGGAACTCCAAATCCAATAGCACGAAACGATAAAATATTGCATGCTTTAGATCCGCATTTTACAAATCCCTCATAAATAACAACCTTTAGAAAAGATCCTTTGTCCAATCTTGTATGTAGGCAGCAGGAAACACATCACAAGCGTCTCCGGGTCTCTAGGGATTCTCGAAGCGGGACTTGTAAAGTCATAATTCTAAACAAACGAAATGAGATGTTTATTATCGTTTATTACAGCAATTTCTGTCATCGTACGAAATCTAATTGCCCCTTTCTGCAAAATACGTGCTAATTAACGACAAAATGTCTTAAAAATAATCCCTCATTAGAATGTTTAATTGGAATACACCTACATGTGACAGTGTCTTTTCGAGTATTAAATAGTGTCTTTAATAATAAATATGTATTTTACAACCAAAATAAATAATGTTTTCAACAGGCGAGATGCACTTAAATTTAAAGAATGCGAATACGTTTGGACATATTTATTTTGTTCAATTATAAATCTGTTTTCGTGGAAGAGTAGGTATGAAAATAACATTTAACAAAAAAAATAAATTTCATTTTTATGTATATGTTAACAGATATGATAATTATTATGCTATTTTTGTCCTGTTATAAAAGCCGCTAAAATATAAAAACAAAAAATAATATTACAGAAGGTATTATAGTAAAGAACATTATTTTTAGGGTTTGGGTAGAAGTTGATAAGAGTGGTATAGAAATAGCACCAGATTGCTCCAATCTAAGTACTTTTTGATATTAGATATTGACCCCTCTTCTGTTGGGGTTGAACTCGGTATTAGATTAGGGCTGTAAAGCAGAAATAGTTCCTATTTTACTACACCGAAATGTCTAAAATAGCGTGTTGTGCTGTTGCAGTATATGTGAATAAGCTGCATCGCAGGCGTTAGCACGCAAGGATATGAGATATCCTGATAATAAATTATCCTGCCTAACTTAGAATGCGATAATGCGCGGGACTTGAAATTCACTCTAGACTTCATTTGTGTTATTGACATACGCATTCGTCATGATCTAATCAGTTTGCATCTAATAAAAGATACGTATCAGTAGCGTATGAATATGCACTATTATTTTGACTAAAACCTCTTTCCTATTGTTAGAAAAATTGAAATATAACGACAGACATTCGAGTTTTTTTTTGATTAAAAATTATTCAATTATACAGTATGTACTATGAATAAGTACTGAAATTTAAGATGCATGCATTACAGTGATTTAAAACATAAATTATAATTTTAAACAAAATAATTTTATTAAATGGACTCAATTTCAAGGAAGCTAGTAGAATAGTGTAAAATGAAACATTAAAATTGATTAAATAAATGAAAAAGTATTATTTAAAATTAATATTAAATTAAATTTTGTTTATTCTTTTGCAGTATCTTATGGTAGGGTGAGTGTACCAGTCCCAAACCAGTTAAAGACCAATTTTGGCTTTGAAATGCTCTAAACTGGTATTATGTAATTTTAACGTAGAAATGTATATATAAAATTGTTTATTGTTTACTAACACTGCAATATTGATAAATTATTTGAATCCAAATATTTTAGTTTTTTATAGATTTCGTGAACAATACCAAAAACGACAATGCATCTAAGGTTGACCACTGTGCTCCAATAAATAACCATTTTTGCACCTATAGTTGACCACTGAAAAACTAATGCAGAAAAGGTAGTTAATTGAAAATAAAACACTATTTTGTTAGACAAATTGACTTTCATGTATTGACTTAAAGATTCTCTTGACTTACAACCAATTTTTAATGGCACAGTGAAACGTAGATAGTACCTAATTCGAATACAAACATGAAAATTAAAACATTAACTTTAATAAAACTTATTGTCAAACTACGATAGGAAAATAATAACTTTGCACTAAAATTATCAGTATCACCTGTCACAGGTGAGTAGTAGAACGAAATAGAGCAGTCTAATCATATTGAGGTAAGCAAATTTTACAAAATCTTATATCGAAACCGTAAAATTAATAGAAAATTCTTAAAAAAAGATAACAATTGGTTTTACCAACGGAACTAGAAAGCTTTAACATTGCAAAAATTTGGCCATCTCTTCAACTTTGTACGAACCTCTGGTATTTCTAGGAACAGGTGCTTTTATAACTTCAACGATGCTGCCACGGTCATACCATATCATATCCTCTTTTTCAAGCCATTTGAAAGTGGTCCCAGATAATAACACCATAGTACTGACTTTAGTGTTACATTCGTCAAAGTTTTTGATTTGCACAGGGAAGTATTTACCGTCATACTTGATAATGACATAAGATCCCACTTCTAAGCTATCTTCAAAGCTTGTAGGTTTTCGGGCATACAAATTCAATGAAATATCATCTTCTGAATCGGATTGCACGAAAACGTTTTTCTTAATGCGTTTCTATTAAAAGTTTTTTTGTTATGGGGATTCCCTTTTTAGCGTTAGCGTTAATCCACCTAGACAATAATAACTCTTCTTGTGGAGTCAAAATAGTTGATGGTCCCATTTTTCGCTGTACAGGATGTCTCATTTTTATTTTGTTTATCACAGTCGAGTGAGGAATATTATATTTTCTACTTGTTGGCCTTATTAAAGCGCCTTTAGTAATTTCGTCGAGGCACTTAAACAAATCTTCCTCTGTATATTTCAAAAATGTCTTTATATAGAACAACGAGGAAAAAAATTAAAACACTAATCTGGTCAACCATAGAAACACTTTTTCCACTACTGTGTACCAATAGTTGACCAGTTGGTCAACTATAAAAACTCAGTACAAAATGTGTACCAGTAATTAACCACCTTTAAAAATACTTGATAATGTCATTAATTATTAAAAATAGCAGCTCATAGCTCTTAAATAAACACTAAATTTTTAAAATAATAAAAGTTTATGACAATAATTAATAATTAATGGGTGATATTAAAAGATTTAACTTACCATGTCAACGTTAACTTCTAACTGTATTACCGTGTAGAGAACAAGTGAAAGACACAACGTTATGACAAAAAATGCAAGGTAGCGATATAATTAGGTTACGCTCGTAAAAAATATGCTTGGAAGGTTGCTAATAGTCTAGGCAATGTAATAAAATAGTTGAATTCTTCAATTATGCCCGCAATTTCTTAATTTATTCAATAGATCATACGTGTGGTCAACTACTGGTACCTGGTTTGGCACTGGTACACCCACCCTACTTTACATTTTAAAATCAGTTCCTAACCTTTTTCTTTTATTTAAGTTTAATTCAAAAATTAAGAGGAAGCGTGGCGCAAGTAGTTTAGTGTTTGGGCTGCTGCGCTAGCGAGGTGGGTTCGAAGTAGTTCGAATCCCAGCGCCGACCATCGAAAATTTCACGCTCCTCTTCTCTTCGCAAGGCTGAGCACCTGGCAAGAGTAAAACTGCTCGAAAATTTCCCTAGAAATTGCCGTGGTTCGGAACCCACGTAAAACTGTAGGTCCCTTGAATCTTTGAAACACTACAACATTCACAATAAAGTTTCAAGCGGGGAAATCGCCTAAACCTGATACAGGTATAAAAAGGCAAGAAGGAAGGTAATTCAAAAATTATATTTTTACTTAATTGTAATAAGTAAATTAAAACAAAATTATTTATTAATTTACACACACACTCATGCTCGCACACACACATACACGCACATTCGCAAATTTTTAATTTATTTCTAACTTTTTTGAACTAAATCCTGAGCTTCTTGCTAATGATCGATCCATATGAATTAGGATAACGAATCATGCCGCTCGCAAATTTTCTATTTTTATACTGCTTTTCTAAACACAAAGGAGTTAATTAACTTTTTTTACTAAAATGAGTTTTGAGTTGTAAGCCTAACTAATTGTAAATTATTAATTTTCCATATCTTTATCTGTTGATTAAGTGATTTAAATAATTATTTAATGAAAAATCGTTAAGTATTATACAGGGTATTCCACAATTAGGTACTGAAACTTAACCGAGTGATACCTGACACCAATCCAAACAATAAAAGTTTATTATCTAAATCTACAAAATTTCGAGAAAAATGCAATGTAATTTTCCAGTAAATGACAACACAGCGTCGTTTCCAGATGCTTTTAAAAGAGAGTGAGGGCATTTAGTACGTGCTTCATTTTCCACGGTTTTCTTAATTTTTTTAAAATTTATATATGGCTTTAATGGCATCGTTATAACAGACTTGCACAAATTTTTTTGAAATATTCTAAATAATAAGGTATTTATTACACATTTTCAAATTGGACTTTACGATACCGTAACTCAAAAATATGACACATATGGATACTTGACTAGGGGTAGTTTTTTGTTCACTTTAGAGTTATTTATAAGTGGGTTAAGTTTCAGTACTTATTCGTGGGACATCCGGTATAAAAAAATTTATATATCTCATTTAATATGTAGCTATTTTGGCCGTATTTATCAAATACTAAATGATTTTTGTTGTTGTTTTTATATTACTGACAATTTTATATTTTTTTATAAGTAACATTAACTTAGAAAAACTTAAAGAATTTTGAATAACTTGCAAAAGAAATCTCTTTTCTCAAATTAATATTTATGATAGATACCGCCTTTATGCTTAGCACGGCAGTAGGTATATCAGATTCAATGTTGAGTTCTTAATTATATTTCTTTACAGGAAATACTGAAGTGCAATATCTAAACGTACGTTTGCTATTTTACTAAAGTCGTTGACTTAACAAAATATGAATGAAGTTTTGATGAATGCGATAATAAAGAACGAATCAAATTGATATTATGAAATAACTTCTCCATCAATTGAAACTGAAAGTAATAATAAAATATAAATATTAAATCGTATATTGGTTTTATCAGATTTTCTTAAACTGTATCTAAAATTACCCTTAAATATGATAAAACAGAAAAATATAAACATTATTGTTCAGATTCCTAAGATAAATAATCGTAATTACCGATTATTATTTATAATTAAATGGTATATAATATTTATAGTTTTCCCTATATATTATGGGATTTATAGTGACATAAAAGACAGAACATTAAATGGAGATTGCTTTTTCGTTCATAAGAGAGACAATAAATTCAGTAATACTTTACACCTTTCATTGTTAGAATAAACTCAAGTCGTAGAATTTGTGAATTCTGTACGTTATTTCTTTTATATACAGTCAACTCGCGTTATAACGAATTTCAAGGGACCCACGAAAAGTTCGTTATATCGAAAGTTCGTTATATCGAAATTCTTTATTATAAAAGCATAAATTAACAAACTTTTACAAATTTGTTTAGAGATATAGAATAAATCAATCCAATACGCCACAAATTCGTTGTCGCTTAATAAAATAACCAATATAACGCATAAATGTTTTTTTTGAAATAAAACAATAGAAAACAACAATAAAAAAAACAATAGAAATAGAAACAAGTATAATCTAAAAAAAATCCGTAATTTTAGTTTGTATGCATGTGACTGATTGTACGTGTCCGTTCAATTGCGTTCTCCAGATTTAAGATACTTGAGAAAACACTGTCGTCAAGGTCATGGCTTTGCAAGTAATTGATAATTGATAGTGTTAAGTTTGCATTGCTTTAAGATAAAAAAATCAAAAATTGTGTAGAAACACATTATGTAAATTATATAACATACCTACAGTACTTACTTTTTTACCAAAAATTATTAGACTTTGGTCAAGAAAACTTCGTTACATCGAGTAGACCAAAAACCATTAAAATTTTCGTTATAAAGCGAGATTTTCAAGGGACCGGCGGTTTATTTCTTTATATCGAGATTTTCGTTATATCGAGCTTCGTTATAACGCGAGTTGACTGTATTTGTTTTTTAAATAAAATTATATACCTAGAGAGGTACATATATAATATCTATTTCAAAAATAAACTTGTGTGCCAACCCTTTTTAACCGTAAGTAATAAAATTTTATTTCTTATTAAAATTGAATAGAGATGTAAATATTAACTAAATTCAAAAAGTTTTATAGACGCCATAAATACTCAAAAATACAGAAATTTTAAAACTCTTCTGCAAATAGTTTTATTACTGAAAACGGTAAGTTAACGGCAAAACCCTTTGAAAGCTCATTGGCTCTGCAAAATTGCTTTATAACCTTAATACGATTGGCAGGTTGTTTACAACGACGCGCTTTAAAATTTATTCCTTTTATCACCAGCCTGGGTAGTTCTAGGAAGGCTGCCATACAATTAATTTTACTCTCTTAAAGCAATAAAAGTGACAAGCAGCGCTAGATCTAAGACCAGTTAAGAAGACATATAATCTCACTTACAATCGGACAGATGGCCCTCAAACAAAAAAAAATTGCTACTTGTATAATATACATTTGTTATAAAATTTGAAAATACCATATAAAAACCAATTTTTCTGTTTCTTCTTCCAAGAAAAACGGTAAACTTAATTTTGCTAAAATACAGTAGGTGTATAAAGTCCGAATTAGTTACTAAAAAGGTACAGGTACAACAGCTTTTAACATGCATAACTCCATAATTTATCTTTTTAATTTTGCGAAGAAACGGGCATTCACTAGCATTTAAGTTGATGCCACTATAGCTGCTGCTGTTTTAAAACATATTTGTTGAATTCCAGTGTTTAGAAAACAAGATAGGAGTGAAAAGCATTCCAATATATCAACTTTCAACAACTTTTATATCACGGTTATTTTACGAGTTTATGCAACCATGGCTAGAATTCTCCAATTACGGACTATTAACATTGTAACTATAAATTAGAGAAAATTGCATGTCTACATCGAAAAATACAACCTATACAAAAATATCTATTTATTTGAAATTAATTTGAAAAAATATTTAAGCACTAAAATTTAAAACGGAGATAGCAAAAAGGACATTACACTACATTTGAAAGGTGAAAATTGTATCAAATTAATAATGTATTACCCAAACTTCCTTAAGAATTTCCGTAATACCTATAGGAATTTTAAAATGATTTTTTTTATAAATATATATTTTAATCTTTTCACTTTTCTTGAACTTATATATAAATAAACACATCACTATAATCTACTAATTGTGCAATATAAGGCGACTTTCCGATACATAACGACCAAGGATTATTCCAAAAAATCAATGTGTTTTGTTTTTCAAAACTTGAGGTATTTTAAAAGGTAACACAATTGGCCAAAATTCTGAAAATCCCCTATAGACCTTAGATTGAAAAGTTCACACAGGATAATTACAATCGAACATCGATAAGTCGAAATTGAAGGTAAACAACAAATAATTTGAGTTATTAAATTATAGATTTATCAACATTTAAAATGAATTTTATCTTGAAATATTTAAAAAAAAAAAATTATTTGAAAATTTTTGAATTTGGCGCGTTTTTAATTAAAAAACTTCTAAAAATTAATTATTCGTGTGGATCCTGCTTAAAACCAAGTGTGTACATTTTAGTTCAAAGTGGCGCGTTCCGTTCTCGCGAAAATCAAGCGCGGCGCTCCTCGTCGCACTTCATTTGCCCCCTCGCTCGGAAATGTACCACTTTTCGCTCAAATGTGCACATCTCATATTTATTCGATTTGCCTATATTAATCTTCAATTCAAAAAATTAAAAGTTGAATAAATTTAGATTTATTTTTTGTATTAAAAAGGCTATAGATTTTATTCTTTTTGATAAGTTATCATGTTGCTCCTCTGCACGCTTAATTGCAGCGAGTCTAATAAAAATATTTTCAGGTGTACTTTCGAGTGTTTACGAATTTGTATTTTTGATCAATTAAAATTGTATATAGAATGTATCGTGTCAAGTAAAAACCTTTATTTCAATATTTCAGTGATTACATTTAGGAAATTTTAACAATAAATAAAACTCCCCTACGGTTTATTTTGTTGTATTTAATTATACCATTGAAAAATCTTCCAGCCAAGCATAGAATTATTTAACGTTTGACAATAATACAATATTAAGGTCATATTGAGAATGTTTATACCCATCTTCTTCTTTTCAAATCAAATAAACCAATAAAATTGATGAAAAATATTTTTTTTGATTTGAAACATGGGCTATTAACATAGAGAAATTCCACGAATGCAAGGTATGTGCACGTTCGAGCGAAAAGTGACACATTTCCGAGCCAGGGAGGCAAATCAAGCGCGACGCGGAGCCGCGCGCATCATTTTCCCGGGATCGGAATATGCCACTTTGAGCTCGAATGCGCACCCTTGGCTTTTCGCAACGATTAACAATTATCAATTTACTTTAAAAAGAAATCAAGAAATTCTAAAACCGTAGTTGCGCTATCAAAATTTCTACTTGGGACTTTGCATATTATGAATGAAATTTTGTTAGGGTTTATTAATATTCGGTATCGTAATTGACAATTTTTTGAAAACGGCGCATTTTGGCGTCCCGAATGATTGCTTGAGGACAACGGGACAAATAATCTGAAAGCGAAACAGTCCCATTCAAAACACATTATATATAGCTAAAAATGTTTTTTCTATACATTTATTCAATTAACTGAATTTTCGACTATCCGAATGAGCAGCAGCAAAAACAATAATTAGTCCGAATAACCGAGTTTCCACTGTACTTTATTTATTATCATCTAATTTTTTTACAAAATTTTAATACACACTAAGAATGCTTATTTAAATGGGTGGATATATAATCTGCATTTCACTTTAGAAAGTATCATGTTAAAGGGAGATGTTTTTATAATAAAGCTAAAGGTTCCCTAATAAATTTCCCAAAATCAACAACGCCTTATCATAATAGTGACAATGGAATAATCTTACATGTGTACTTGTTTATGGTCCACGAAAATTACGGAGGGTCTTATCATTGCTTTACGAGCTCGATACAGTAATTTTAAGTCGGGATCAAGATATCATTGACTCGCGAACAATATAGTCGTTGTGTCATACCATAGACTAAATATATAAAGACTTGTCACGTAAGTTAGAATTGTGTTCCCGTAAAAACCCGTTTGAAAGATGTCGCTGTCCATCATATTTTCTACTTTTAAAATTTTACCTTTTACAGACCTTGAATAATACTACTGCCAGGGTCGGACTTGTTAACCGTTTAATTTATATATATTTTCTGTAAGTGACTCGTTTTATTCCTAGACCTTAGTAATATTTCTTAAAATAAGTTCAAAATCTTATTGTTACAATAACATTGAATAAAAATCGGCCATTAATTTAAAAAAATTGTTTTACAGCAAAGCGTAATTTTTAATCATATTAAAAAAACCAAAACAATTTTTACGAAAGATCATATGTACATCAATAAATATACAAACTTTTAATATTTTAAAACATAGTAACTATAAAAATTCAATAAAATAATGCGCTATAAAATATTTAACAAATAAATAATAACAATAATGATTTTACACAAATGCAACATAATATCTACAAAGGTATAGCCGGATAAGCACTTAAAATCTGCCCCAGTGATTTTAAAAATCTATATTGCTTATCGATTCCTTATTCAAAAAGTATTTTTCTGAAAATGTCAGCTTTTAAATCCTAAGGGTGGCGCCATAATTCAATAAAATGTGTTTTCAGTATTTATTTTATTATAACTATTCTACTGAATATTTTTAAACCAAAATTTTTTGGTAAGAACTATCGATAAGGGACGTTAAAAATATTTTTTGTAAATTTTAACTATTTCTTTTGTTTAAAAAATATAAATATTTTATTGTTATATTTAAATATGTTCCTTTCAGATGTCACTCACGATTTTTTTTCAGAAAAGCCCTATATTACCCTTTTTTACATGGTAAAATTTTCAACTTGATCCATTTGATACAACACAGTATTAAAATATAAAATCGTTTTTTTCATATTTTTTTGAACAGTTATTCACTATTTAATGCTAAAATATTTATTTTTATTTAAAAATATATTAATAATGTAATATAAATTTTCATATTATTGAAAATAATTATTATGTGTTAAGTAATATAATAAAAACAAAATTTACGATTTTATAAGTTATATTATTTGTATTAAATAAAGTAATTTCACATAAAATACGAATTTGCATTTAATACAAATAATGAAATAAAATTAAGTTGAGTGGATTTCGGTTATAATAACAGTGAAGGAACCCTACAATTTCGTCGCTGTATCCTGAAGTCGTTATAAGCGACTAAATCATTAAACATTTATGTTACGCCGCTATAACAACAAAGTGGTTATAACTGAAACCCATTGTAATTAAAATATGAGAAATTTTTTGTAAAGATTGTCGTAAATAATGTCAGTTAATTCACTTCATTATGTTTATCCAGTATAGCATTTACTTTTTCATCTGTAAACAAACGACTTAAAATTCTGGCAGGTCTTATTATTTTAGCCAAAATATTTACTAATGCCTGTGATTTTATACGTATCTGGTTAATAATAAATTAAACAGTATGTTTTTGAGATAATGTGCCGTTATTTTACTTATAATTTTATAATATTTGGTGTATTTTTACACACTGGAGTTTCATATGTAATACCGTCCTCATTCATCAACTCAGCGAAATATGATCAATTTTATTTTTTTTACTGTGTTGCACCAAATGGATCAAGTTGAAAATTTTACCATGTAAAGAAGGACTTTTCTGAAAAAAAAACGTGAGTGACATCTGAAAGGAACATATTTAAATATAACAATAAAAACTTTTATATTTTTTTTAAACAAAAAGAAATACTTAAAAATTTACAAAAAAAAATATTTTTTCACGTCCCTTATCGATAGTTTTCACCAAAAATTTTGGTTCAAAAATATTTAGTAGAATAGTTATAATAAAATAAATACTGAAAACACATTTTATTGAATTATAGCGCCACCCGTAGGGTTTAAAACTAAAATTTTCAGAAAAATACTTTTTGAATAAGGAATCGATCAGCCATATAGATTTTTGAATATCGCTGGGGCGGATTTTAAGTGCTTATCTGGCTATACTCTTTAAATAAATAGCTACAAATACACAAAATTGTATAAAGTACTACAATAAAAACTAACTTAAATTTTATTAAATTGTGTTCAATTTTAATTTTAATAATGACGAAATACTCAATAAAATTTAAAGATTTTTAAAATTAGTAGTTTTTATTTTTTTAGAAACATTATCATTTTATTTTGAAATCTTTTGGATTCCCATGTTATTTGTTTCAATGTACGCAACAAAATGGTGTAATAAATAAAATATTTACGATGAATTGTACATTCTACGAAAAAAAAGCATACTACTGAAAATTATATAAACTTTTATTTGCTTCTACAAGATGTTGAGCGCAGACTATTAAAAAATTGCTGATTAAATAAAATTAATGGATATGAAACCATTCTCATAAGCTAAACCAGTAGTATTTCCACTTTACTCATGTATCATGTAATGGTCACTAATCTTGTTCATGTTGCTTATCGGTTGCATTTATTAAATATTATTGGCAACTTGTCGGTATCTACAAAGGGAGAAGGAAGTGACAACCAAAGTACACGTTTCATGCGAAAGAAAAACAGGTTACAAATGCTTAGCAATCCCGCCCAAAAAATTGAACGTGAATCTTGTGATTTGCAGTTCAAGAAAACATCGAATTTCTCGAAAATACATGATTAAAGATTATTTAAAAGTAAACATGAGCTACACACATATATATCGTATACCTATTTATGAGTTATTGCATACTAAAATGAATCACGAGCATTGTTCTTGACTAATTATTTGGCGAATTCTTTTTTTTTTATTTGTGTCATTTGTCTATCAACGGAGCAATATACTGCTACAAAAAATAATTTATGGAAAACAAATAAAACACATAAAAACATTCAATTAAACAAATATTTTTAAATAATATATTTGTTTTGTTACAATTATATAAGAAAAACAACAGTAGTTTTAAAACATGTACAAAAAATCCCTTAAGCTTTGAGCACACAAATTATACTTTCAGCGTGGTAAAATTATTCTGACTCTACAAGCCGATATTTTATTGTAGTCCGATCCTTACAAAATAATTATCTGTATTTTATCAGTTATACTTAGCGATTTCTGTCTTTATCGTGTGCATTTCAGTGTTGCTATAGCGTTTGTCGAAATTACTGTAAGTGATATTCCGATGTAGTTCCTTATCTTAAAGGTACGCGTTATATGAACATTATAAGTAAGACGAAGAAAAAACGAGTTGTAACTAAAGTTGCATAGCTACTATTTACTTCTTTTTGGCGACATCTATGAATTCGGTCATTTTAGATGTGACACATCAGTGAACAGTCTCTTACTAATTCGTCTATGGTCATACTCAGTTACCCCTAAAGGTCACCTGTTTGCCAGCGGAGATCACCAATCTGTAGTTCCCACAAAGTAACAAAGGCCGGCTTAGGAAATATGGATTTATTGTACATATCTTTTGTGGGTGGCAAACGTCATGCCCTCGGACGCGATGCCTCACGATCTCGAGACGCTCAATTCGTGAGATATCGGCATTAGCCAACGACCCGCACACGATCACGGTCACTGTAATTTGTTGAACCCAATACCTTGACTTGATTTAACTAGGTAGTTGGTAATGAAAAAACAATTTAGTTTATGTTATGTATTGCCTTTCGATTGGTCGTGCTAGTTTCGGAGCATTATTTCTAAAAACCGTGAATAAAAGCTGTGCATTTACAAGTTCCATATTTTATCATTCATGCTGTTTGTTTTATATTTTTTTACGTACGTTTAACCTTCAATTTCTGGGATAGTTATATGGACTATGTGTTGTTTTGTATTATAAGGACATTATGAGTGTTTGTTATATTTAAAAAAAAATGATGCTGGGAATGATCTGCATAATGAAAAGATCGTGTCTGCACTCTCATTGCGTGTAGGCACAATGTTTACTTACAGACTTGTATAGCTTCATCTATAATAACAATGAGGGGCGTAATACCTAGTATACAGCAAGGTATGCTCAGTGTAGCAATAAAATGAAAACAACAATGTTTATATTCAATTTACTTTGCCTTAATTATCAACAATAGTAATCAAATATGTATACAAACATTTCGATCAATAAAAAAGTCTATAGCTACATTGTCATTTGAATTATTTTCAATTTAAATTTTCCTAAACTCAAATACATATTTATAACTCCAGTAATTAACTCACAATCAATAATATGTATGGCAATCTTAAATGTTTTACAAAAATAAGCGTTAAAATTAAATCAATTAATTTTGTATTATTAATAACATAAATGTTTAAGAAATACACATGTAGGGTTAATTTGTTTTGACATCGTTACCTTAAAAATTTTCAAGTGGACACAATGATTTGTCCAGAACACAACTAATTTTTGGTAAACCTTTTTTCTAGGATTGTTTAGACTCATTGGTAGTGGACACTATTTGGTATATGTTTTTTTAAGTGATTGAAAACTACATAACAGCAATCTTAACAATGCGATTTAAACATTTATCTTAAATAAACGACATTAAATAATACATTTTAAATGATAGTTGACCCAGTTTTATTAAAGCATAATACATATTGGTTTTTAAATAAAACAATTAAAAACTTAAGAGTGAAAATGAAAAGTTAGAATTTTCATTAATATAACATTGGTAACTGTAAAGCTTTGTCATTCGGCCAAGTAAATTTAGTAACATACAAATTATTCTGGTCCAGGCCAATTTTCAATGTTCTTAAAAAGAAACTTATGAAAATAAGCTTTCTTTTCAATTTTTTAGGAAAATAAAAGTAAAGGGTGCTTTTTAGAAGTCATAAAGGCGCAGTGAAATACATTAAAAAAATTAATGCCAGTCTCCGTTGTACCGCACCTTCCCGGATGATGGTTAAAATAAAAACAAAAAAAATATGATTGCAACTAAAATTGTTAAAATCATAACTTGCCCAAATATTTAAATCGTTCTATTGTACCAAATATTCATCTGGGGTAAGATCAAGTCATAAAACATCAAACTAATTAAATTGATTTCCATAAATTTTAAATAAGAAATATGCAAACTAATTACATCAAATTTTAAATTATATTATACAGATATAAACAAAATTTGTAAAACAAAGAATTCATTACCGAAAAATACGTAATTTTATAATATTCGTATAGCGACAGAGAAATTAAGATTTAATATTCACCATTCGCTATTTACCTTTTATCTTTAATTGACTAATGCAGTGATTCTCAACCTTTTTTTTTTGATGCGGCACACTTTTAACGATTTCAAAATTTGGCGTCACACAAAGAAAAAGATAAGTTTAAATATTATTTACTTAATGCGTAAAATAGTTTGTTTTAATGATTTAGCGGCACACTTTTAGAATTTCGCGGCACACATAAGTGCCGCGGCACAGTGGTTGAGAATCACTGGACTAATGTTATACACCACAGATAAAGCGCCAACTTTTACCGCTGTTATTCCTTAAGATTAAACTATAATATTAGACTTTTTTTAGCAATTTATATCTATATTGTTTAATAAAAGAACAAAAAATGGCACATCTCAAAATAAGTCAATACTAAAGGTTTTTCCAAATAGATCTAAAATTATGAACCTGTAATATTTGGAATTTATATCTAATCATTTTAGAATTCATAATTACAATGGAATTTAATTGAAAATGAATCTAGATTTATATAATTCTATGAAAATAATTATTCGAACTGTGAGGTCAATGCAGAAGACAAGGGAAATTAATTATAGAAACAGTTTATTCTCAAAAAATTGATATGAAAACAATTATAATCGAAATACCGTCTACATCATTAAGACATTTACTAAGAATTAATGTAGATTTACGATAAAATCTAAGAAAAGATTTAAAATTTATTGCTCTAAACGTGTAGGTCTATTTTTATGTCTCCCAAGTTTTACGGTTCAACGTTTACAATTTTGGTGGCAGCTATTAAAGAAGTTTATTGTTAATAAATTTAATTCACCCGACTTTATTGCAAAATAATGAAGATTTCTTTTGCGTAGTATCAACTATCTTCAATTTTTTTTTATAGATTCCGTTAATTAGGAATCCATAACAATAAAAGCGTTAAAGTTATTAGTAGGATTCGACGTCGCGATAGAGATCCAACATCTAGGGATGTTATAGAAATTACAAAACTAAGTGAAAACATAAATTTTGAATCCGACTTCAGTTAAAAACACTTGTTCGAATATCGGAAATTTGTACGTGACCTAAAAATGCCATTAAGTACGCTTACAAAATCATGAGCACGAATTCGATCCGCAAGCAGTAATACCGACAGACAATACCCGGAATTCCAATTCTCCATCGACTACCGATGATAACGTAGTAATAATGGTATCGTGACCTTCGGCTAGTATTAGGATCGTCAGATAAAGTAGCTGTAAATGCTTCACATACTACATTCGACAACAACACCGAACATAATCACGGAATAAATGCCAATTGCATTAGAGGGGTAATAAATTACGATCGAAAAATAGCGAATACTGCAAAGTGCATCCGTAGTTCCACCATTCATGTGAAAAATAAGATCAAATACTATCTACGAGCTGTTTTCTATTGGAATTTTAAAAGTTTTTCCTACATTCGTCTTTCTAACCGCAGAAACAGTGTAAGTGCCTATATTCACGACCGAAACAAATTTCCGCTTTTCCACAAAACTGCAGTGCTTGTGACACTAATAGTCTATACTGTGAAAATATACCTTTTCATACTTAGCTTCATATATCACGTAGACGTGCGATACCAGAATATTTTGTATTCTAAAATGGTACCCTTTTATTATTACATAGCTATACCTATAAATTATTTTTATCAATTTGGTTTCTTTTACTTCTGCGGTGTAAGTAACTTCGAAATATTCCAACAAGGACATTCAGAAAATACTTCAAGGAATTATTATTCAAAATCGACAAGAATAAGAAATATGCACATTAGGGTGTTTCGTTTTTAAACATTTTTTTGGGGTTCATAGTCAACATATTGTTTTAAACATCAAAAACCATATACTGACTATTAAATTTTAATTCTAAGTGATCGGTAGTTCATTTTAAAATCTTTCCATTTATTGAACAAATGAATTTTCAGTTTTTTCTCTACAGAATTTTATGTAATCATTTTTTTTTACGGCAAATTGTAAGAAAATTAACAATCTTTTAACGAGCCCATAGTTGGATCTACGCAACTTGAACAGTTTCAACCCTAAAAAATCTCAAAAACAATTTTTATCGATTTTTGCATATTTTTCCTAAACGGCTAGGCTTAAGAGTAAAAATGTAAAACACAATTTTAGAAAAAATTAAATTTTCTATAAAAAGATCTGCAAAGTCTACACCTTAAATCCATTAGTTTACGAGATTCCAACGTATAAAAACCTAAAATATCTTAATAGAATTACTTATACGAATTTATCGTATTCAAAATTTCATATAAAATTTGCAAATAATTGTTTATTTATTAGTTTTACAGCTTCTACTGTAAAGACCTTTTTTTTGTAGCAAATTTAATTTCCCCCAAAATTATCCTTTACTTTTTTGCTGTAAGTCTAGCTGTTCATGAGAAAATGCAAAAATCGATAAAACTTAAATTTAAGATTTTTTAGGGGTAAAACCGTTCAATTTACACAGATCCCACTCTGTACACTTTTGAAGATTGATATTTTCCCTACAATGTGTCGTGAAGAACAAGACGATTGTATAAAATGCAGCAGAGATATAGATAATTGAAAAAACAAACGGTTTTACGAGTTAAGTGAATGGGAAAATTTAAAATCAACTAGCGACCACTTAGAATTAAAATTAAAAGCTGAAATTCGGTAATAATGTTTTTTGTTTCGACGTTTGGAACAATATTTTGTCTGGATCAAAAAAAATGTTTAAAAATGAAGCACACTAATACACATGGTTGATAATTTTTTTTATTTACCATTGTATTTCTAGGAATTGATCAATATGCATTTCACATTAGTACCTCATATGCAATTAATTTATTAAAAAATTAGGCTGTTAAAATTATTGAATTAATAACTTTTTAAGATCTTTTTAAAGATCTCCCGTGCATTTTGCAAACACCCTGTATGTTTAATTATATTTTTAAAACTCGTACCTTTTATATGTTAGTCATTTTATTTTAATTATTTTGCCCACCTAGTATTCAACGAGGCTTAAAATTGTGTGTATGACTTGAATAATACATAGATTTGCGGCATTTAATATGAACGTATCTACCTGCACATTTAAACCGGAAATGAAATATTAAAGACCAAATAACCAAAACACCGAAATACAAAGAGTGTGCCTTTAATTAAAACGTTATACTCCTTGATTTATTTAAAGATTAGAAATCCGGGAATTAAATAAATAAATGTCTATTCTTCTGTTCATATTTTAACAAAATATAATATAAATTTTATTTGATACAAGTAACTTTGACATTTTTAATTTGTATCAAAAGGAAAATTTGCGAAAAAGTCCTATTGATAGCCTTGAGATACAAGATGACTTGTGATCTAGACCCGGATTGAGGTCGCGCTGCTGGAATACATCAGTTTCGTCAAACTCGCAATTACTTTCCAGAAAACGCAAAAAACTGTTTTCTCCTAAACACCTAAAGTGTTGATATAGTTGTAAAATTAAACTATGATCTGAAAAATAGCACTATTGTTATGAATCCTCAAAAACTATATATTCAAGCATACAGGCCTGTTTTATGGACATTTTTAAAGTGAACCTGTATCTTTTAATAAAAGCATTACCTGGTTAAAAAAAAATGGTTATTCATTACTTAATTTTGTTTTAAATGAAATCACTATTTTACCGACGTTGAGACGGCTGTTAACTAATCCCAAAAGAATAGCTGCACAATAGTCATGCGTACCATGTGTTCTAAAAATGAGTACCTTTTAACAATCTGACATTTGACCATCTGATGAATGGAACATGTATCGTTTTGAAACCAATCGCTTGGTATCATTAAGATAAACGATAAATGAGATGTTCTTTTTGGTACAACAGTTCTAAAAATTTACTTTGAAATCAAAATGTGTTTTTCTAATGGAAACGTGATCATTAAACTAATTTTTATTAATTGAAATGTACCGCTTCTAATGACGATCCAAAGTTTATTAAATTTTGCAGAGACGTGCAGAAACGCCTCAGATTTTCTATGACATGCAAAAAATGAAATTGTTAAGTTAGTAACTAAAAATGTCTACGAGCTGACCCAAAACTTCTGATATAATCGATATTTTTTTAATTGCTTTATAATGTTTCAATAAAAATCGTGGGTTATGGTAAGGGTCACCACTTTTAAGCTTAAAATTTACAGAAAACTTATTTTTCCGTGGCGGTTTTGTGAAATTTCCAAACAAAATTCAAAACTATTCTGAGCCTGTCTGAAAAGTTTAAAACGTTTTGAATGTTAATTTCAAAAGTTATACCCAAAAAACTTTGATGGTGAGTTTTGGGCCACTTGGTACAACGAAAACTTCTAAAATATAAACGTTCGCGTCCCGAGAACATGATGTTGGAAAAGGATTGTTTCTTTTGTATTATCAGGGTAACATTAAAATATCAGAAAAGAAATCAAATATTTAATTTGAAAATATTAAATAAAAACCATCAGTCCTTTTCACATAAAATATTGCTTTTCAAAGTTTATTTTTTATATATAAGGATACAAAATGATATTTTGGCGCTCTTTTGTCTACGCTTAAAGGATAAGTCGCTTGTCCTTCACATTACAATAACTGTTGTGATGGCTATGACCAATTCAGATGGATATTTATAAGTATTCACTTTACCTTTCATCTCGATATAAATGAAATAGAAACGGTTCTTTGTACATTAACTATTCTGTTCTCTTGAGATGTCGGGTGACCACTTGATACTAAAATTATTTAAAAATGTAGACCTATCTCGTAGACGCATTTTTAAAATAATAATAAATAATATACTTTTCTCAAATAAAATTAGTAAAAATTAAAATAAATATTAAAATTCTAAAACACAATAAAAAATATCCCATTACGAAAAAATAATAATAACATATTAAACACATTAAATAGTTGAACGATTTGAAGGTACAATAGTAGATTTCTAAAAAAATTATCCGTAGGTACTTTACCTAGAAAACAAATACTATATTCTTCAAATATTTTAAAATTAATTTTTTAGACAAAAACAATTGGTGCGTGTGATTATGTATGCGGGTTAGAAGTTATACTTCTTTGGTATATCTAAATTAAATATAACCACGTGTTAGATTGCGCACCCTGAGTTTATGTACAGCTATACCACTAGTTTTCAAATTATATATTACTGCGACTCCCTTAAAAAATCTAGTCTTGTCGCCTCACCACTGTACGCCTGTTCCCCGATTTACACGCTAAACCGTGTAAACCAAAACCATAATTTTTTGTATGGGGAACTGTGTAAATCGAAAACAAAGCAAAATATGAAAATTTAAGTTTTTGGTTTGAAAAGGTATGATTAATATAGAGATAAATGCAAGGAATACGGGATATGTGCACATTCCAGCGAAAAATGGCACATTTCCGCCAGTACGGAATGCGCCACTTTGAGCTCAAATGTAACACTCGGTTTTAAGGACGATTCACACTAACAATTATTTTCTAAAAATTGTTTAGATACTTATAACCCTTGCTGAAACAATTTTGAATTTATGCGCGTTACCCAAAGTTTTATCGATTTTATGGCTCGGGTATTGAAATTCAGTGAAATACAGCTGTATTTTGAGTTTAACCTAGAAAGTTGATTTTGAAAATATAAGGTATGTATTATTTTGTTTTATTAAAGAATTACTTTATCTTCACACGTATTAATATTGTAAAGATCAATTTTAAATAAAATGTACTAATATTATGTTACTGTAATATTAAATAAACAGCGATACTTCTAAGTTATAAAAACAGAATCGTTGACTACTTTATTGGTCAACTGTTAGTAGAAGTTGTTGAAACGAGAAATTGAGAAGCGCGCGTATGCGAGTTTGATGAATCAGCGAGTGTTATAAGTTCCGTTTTTTAATTAAAAACCGGTGCGTAAAATTCAAAATGTCCACAAACTTAAAAAATCACCGTTTTTTTTTAAATTAAAAATCCTATAATGTTAAAAAAAATTTTTTTTTGTTTGACAAAGAAAAAGTTAGTTTAGGGAATACAATTAATACGAAAATGTGCAAATTCCAGTAAAAAATGTCATTTTCCCGAGATCGGAATGTGCCACTTTGAGCTCGAATGTGCACACTCGTTTTTAAGCAGGATTCATAATGACTAATATACTTTCTTAGACGGCTAACTTCAACTGCCGACTTTTTGTTCGCTGTGCGCGCGCAACTTCCGTTGTCTGTTAAAACTTCACTCTCAAGGCGTCAAAAGAAGTATAACTTCAAAAAAGCACAAAAAACATTTAGTTATAAATATCTAATATAAAATTAATTTTATTAAAACTTTTATGGTAGGATACTAATTTTTACTTTCTTTATTCCAACCCCTGACAATGAGAGCGTAAGTAATTAGAGAAATGACAAGCCGATCTATAAATATTTTTATTGACGTATGTTATTATTTATATAAATAGTATACTGGTTTTACAAATTAAACAAAATTATAAGCCTAGTACTATACTGTAATCCTTGAACAACTTAATATTAATTCAACCATATTTAGGTTAGGTTAAAAAGTAACTAAACATTTAAAGGCTTTTTCTAAATAAATGTTAATTTTTCGTAAACCAGTATATCTAAATTTAAAAACAAAGGGTTGGGAATCAATAACAGTCATCAAGGGAGATACTCTCATTATCTTGGGATATCTGTCAAAAATATCTTGCAAATAAAGATATGTGACTCAATATTGATAAAGATGTCTTCTGATCTAATTGTAAGATTATTTTTAATTGGAGCACGAGGATGAAATATAACAACGGTATAATTTAGCAATCAATTTTATAACATTGACCAGTGCACGTTTATAAAATATTTTGGGACTATTTTCTAAAAAACTATTTTCAATTATTTGTTAATTTAAAGAGTGTAAAATTCTAAATATGTAAAAACTTACCATAAAACAATCGGGTCCTTGAAGGCACATAGATTCACCGTTAGGTCCATCGTTTGAAAACTGCAAGAAAAGCACAAAGTTAAACATTCATTTCGAGGGTTTTAGGCTTAAATACTGATAATATCAAGTTGTCACTCACATCAGTGTACCTTGCTCGTTATTATAGTTTTTAATCGTAACAAGTTATCTCTTAAAATGTACCTGCAATATCTGAAAAATGGTTCTAGGAAGAGATTAAATGTAATTTGCGTCTTTATTAATTCCCCTGAACAAAATTAAATACCTAATGAATTTTCTCTTTAGAACTGTTTGTAACTAAACTGAATCTACACATAAACTAAGTTAACGTATAACGTAAGATGAAAGAACAACCTGGATTATACAGATACCAATCTAAATGGGATGTAATACGTTAGGTCTAAATCGTGATTGCGCCTAGAATTTGGAATCCCTGTTCTAAGCTGGCTTACAAAAGCTTAGAAAGCCTGGATTGTATTGCTCACGTAACACAAAACGTATAATAATGCTAAACAAGCAAGATGGAAACTTCATGTGGGTAAATTGACAAAAAAATCAAATAAGCAACTTTTATATCAACAATTTATTTAATGGCTTACGTTTAAATCATGAAACGGTTTGATAAAGTCAAACTATTGAATCATAATAACTGCATTTCGGTTGGACATTTATAATACAAATTTGTTAATATGCTTCTGCGAATCTAAATGAAGACGAAGTTACTGGAGAACCATGCAACTATAGGTCGCTCTTGAACACAGGTGGTTTTTATAATAATTAGGAACTACAAAGTTGAAAGATGCCCTGAATCCGAATTTACGGTTTACCTAATATATCTCTAAACTTTTGAGTAAATTGCAAAAAACTAAAATTTTTAGCCAATTGAAACAGTTTTGCAAGTGTACGGGCCAAACGAACTTCGGATTTGGATTCAGCGCATCGAAATACATAACGCTAGGTGGGTCTGGTCAAAAGTACTGACCACTTTTTTTGTATACGCGTGATATTTTTGGCTATGTTCTACTACTTTTGTACTATTTTTTACGATTTTGGATAAATATATGAATGATCGAGATTAAAACATTCTGAATTTGGATTCATCTCATTAAAATATACATATAACGAAGATTTGATCTAGTTTAATCAAATTTTCTTCATTTTCATAACTGCAATTTTTAGTGGTTTTTTTACAATTTACTCATAATTTTTTCAGGGCATTGAAATACATAATCCTAGGTGGGTCTGGTCAAAAGTACTGTCCACTTTTCTTTTTTTGTGTGCCAGTGTAATGATAGAGGCAGAATCAAATTTCTAAAATAATATCATCTATAAAAGAATAATTATAAAATTAATGTTTCTTAGTGATTCAGGTGTTTATATTATTATTTTGTTTTGAAATTATGGTTTGAGGCCCATTCTTAACAAATATAGAAAAAGGTGACTTACATGCTTTTAAAGAAAAAGAGGTGAGCAATTGAAAATAATTATACCGTGGTATACAAATTCATTGAAAAAAAAAACTCATATAACATAAACAGACTTCTGGCCCACAACAAACGATTTTTAATAAAGATAAATGAACTATTTTATGCACCATTGCCTAGTAAGGTCCTGTTTTTGACCAGCGCTATAGCTTTCTGCAGTTTGAATAATTGTTTTTTTATCACACGGTGATCGAAAGTGGGATTTCTGTTGCTCTTTTACGGGACGAAAGTGCCACATTCTCATCCGGCTAAATAAGAAATACGCATGCTTCAATTTTTTTCCGCGTACGTCAAGCTTTTTCACGTTACCTAACAACGACTTATTTACAATTAATATAAAATTGTTAAAGTAAAAAATAATAACACATAAAAGACATTTCTATTTTAACCAATAATTATAACCGTCAAAAAATTAAAAATGGGTACGTCAGATGATTATTGTGATAATGATAATTTAGAAAAATATCAAGGTATTTCGATGTGGGTGTGATAAAAAATTGTATATTCACCACGGGAAGAAAGTATGCCATTCTGACCCGCGTCTTTATCGCCCTCGCCTTCGGTTCGGAAGACAATAACATGCCGGTCGGAAGGTCATACTTTCTTCCCTAGGTGAGTAATATACTATTAATGTAAATAGTAGTCTGAATAGCTTGTAGTACTCTTAGGCATAATGTTATCCTTTTTATAACGTAAATATACTATTTTCAAACATTAAATATTACTGAAAAACACATATTTAAAACTACTAAACAATACCGACTTTAAGTAATTGAAAGAGAATCAGTCTTATGTACCATATTTCCAATTTTGTGTGCGAATAATGTCGATCTAAACAAATCCTGACATTTTCCAAAAATTAATTTTCCGGGTAGTTTAGAGGTGAATGAAAATGTAAGGTTCCTTGATTTATGATATAAATGTTGTTTAAAATTTTTTTAAACAATGAATGGTAATTAGTCAAAACAAAAAATTAAACTGTATCATAATGCATGTAACACGATTTTAATTAATTATAGATGCCTATTTTAAATTTAGTATACAAGAATAAAGAAAATAAAAAATGCACACAAATTATAAAATATAAATTATATCAAATTTGTAATATAACGCCTTTATTCGCTTACCTCTTTAATTAGAATTGTTGGTAATTAAAAGCCACATACATGTAACATTATTTCATAAAGATTTAGTTGAATTTATATTTTATTTTTGAACTCTAATTAAATGTAAACGTTGCTGTTGGTTATAACCTCAATAGATTTATAAAAAAATGAAAGTTTTAATTTTCTTGAACAGAAAAACATTCATTTTATTACATAAGTCTGCTATTTAAATAAATATGTTGAAAACAATGGGTTTTTGTTCATCTTTCTAAATTCGTTTTATCCACTTATATTTTCAAATATACAAAATTAAGAAACATTAACAACTAATCTCTAATTAGAAAAAAACTCTTTATAATAAAATCAGAAACTTTAACAATACCTACAGCAGTTTATAGTTAACAGAGTCCGTGAATTATAAGTCGAAAATTGTAGTTAACAGGTACTTAACAATAACAAACTGTAAGAATACAGAAAACCTCTATTTTCGGCCACCTCATAAATTCAGGCGCCTCTAAAAACGATCAGTTTTCCAATTTACAAATCAATTATATAAGAATTCTTGTAACAATAGCCCTCCAAACAACGGTCACCTCTCTAATACGGCCGCGGCTACTTCTACAATTATTAAAAAAATTTATAAGTAATTTTAACTCTGATTAACAAACGAATATTTCAGAAAAAAGGGCAACAAAAGATTTTTTATATTAAATATTCAATGCAGGTCAAAAGCATAGTTTAATACATTTGGAGTTTATGTGTCTGACTTCTCACAGCCACAAACAAATAGAAACCTAATCTGAAAACTTTCACATGCAGTACAGAGTACATTTAAAAATGGAGAAAAAAGCATTCCTTTAGCTAATGCCTTAATTTAGACTTCGGCTGTCTGGAAAAACTTTCATCACCTACAATTTTAAAATGTTTTGAAGCGGCACGAGTAGAGAATGTTCAGCAACAAAAGGATTTTGACGAGAAAGATGAAACTCCGTTGACTCAGCTTTTTCCGGTACTACACAAGTCTACAAAATTATGGATTTATTGGTCGAAATGTTTTAACCGAAAATCCCGAATTTGAAATAATAGAAATAATAAGTGAATTACTGAATAATAAAGAATATGATTCAAACACTGAAAGCGATATAGAAGATTCTCAGAACGCGTCAAACAAATTTTTTGGTTTTGTAAGAATGACAGTAAACTTTGTAGGGTCAAACGCCCAGTCTGTGACCACTTACCAGTGACCGTTACAAGAAATAATTTTTATAACAATTAAAAAAATTAATTTATATTCATGATATATTTATTTATGCATTCTTGTGGGTCTTTTTCATTTAAGCGCAAGAAACAAAAGTAATAATAAAGTGTACAGCTAAAATAACAAAATTTATACTGTAGTTTGCACGATTTAAATACAGTGTTGAAGATTTGAAAGACGCAATTGAAAGGGTTAGACAAAATCTGCTAAACAACAACAAAGTCTGTGATGTAAAAGAAATTTAATTAAAAAACTACACAAAGACAAAATTTTATGAATTATTCTTTTTTAATAGATGAATCAATTAATCAGTCATTTACTATCTATAACCAGTCATTATCAAGATGAAAAAATCATTTACTAGACTCTTCATTTTATACTCTTTATAGTTAAGTTTATGACCAAATTGCTATAACGTTTTCATTAATTCATACACAAAAATAATATCTCATTTCAACTGTAACAGTTGTTTTCGGTTCATAATTTGTTTACTATTTTTTTATATCAAAATAGCTGTCGATGCAACAAGTCGGTCATTCACTGAACGTTTTACCATAGAGAAATTGCTGGTACTTGAACAAGATGTTAAACACATTTACTAAATCAAATAGTAAATTCATACATTATCTAGTCTGTTTATACTTCAACTAAATGAACACTTGGACTGTAAGATATACATATACAATTGTAACATTTATGTGATTTAATTTATGTTATATATGTATCTAGATTTAATTTAATAAAAATAATACAATAATTACTAGCTTATTTCATTCACTTAAAGCTAAATAATGACCACCTCCTTATAGTGACTACCTCCCTATAACAGTCAACTTTAATGACCGCTATTTAGAGGCTTTACTATAACATTATTGAAAATAATAATTTTAATAATTATATAATAAATGTTAAGAGAGTAGATATTTATAACGCTAAATTTATATTTTATCAAATTTCTTACTTTTAAAATATTCAAGGAATCGTCAAAGATTTGAAAGTAATTACAATTTAATAACAAATTCCGATGGTGTATACATTTACTCATTTTGCTTTTCTCATTATTACTTATCAGAAATAAAATTTTGCAATCATAAAATACGGATTTTTATTTTATTAATTTTATCTTTATGTACAACGCTAAATATAGATTTAAAATTATGGTAAATTAACTATTATATATAAGTATTCATTTTTAATTTATTAAATAATTCAAAATATGTCTTAGATACTCATATAAAAGTAGATTTCTGCATATATATCAAATACAACTATAAGAAATGTGGTTAGTAGGTACATACCTATATAAACATATACAGTCAACTCGCGTTATAACGAATTTCAAGAGACCCACGAAAAAGTTCGTTATATCGAAATTCCTTATTATAAAAGCATAAATTAACAAATTTTTACTTTGTTTAGAGATATAGAATTAATCAATCCAAAACACCACAAATTCGTTGTCGTTTATTAAAATAAGCAATATAACGCAGAAATGTAAAAAAAAGTAATAAAACAATAGAAAACAACAATAAAAAAAAACAATAGAAATAATACAAATAGAAACACGTATAATCTAAAAAAACTCCGTAATTTTAGTTTATATGCAGATGACTGTACGTGTTCGTTCAATTGCGTTCTCCAGATTTAAGATACTTGAGAATACACTGTCGTCAAGGTCATGGCTTTGCAAGTAATTGATAATTGATAGTGTTAAGTTTGCATTTCTTTAAGATAAAAAAATCAAAAATTGTGTAGAAACACATTATGTAAATTATATAACATACCTACAGTACTTACTTTTTTAACAAAAATTATTAGACTTTGGTCAAGAAAACTTCGTTATATCGAGGGGACCAAAACCCATTAAAATTTTCGTTATAAAGCGAGATTTTCAAGGGACCGGCGGTTTCTTTCTTTATATCGAGATTTTCGTTATATCGAACTTCGTTATAACGCGAGTTGACTGTATATCAATAAGTGATAAAAGAAACTCAGAATTATTTTAATTTATTTTAGATATAAGTAAAAAATGAAAGTAACTTTATTATTCAAGGACACGTGAACAAATAATCACTTTTGCCAACTAAAGTAAATTGTTTAAAACAATAAAATGTATGTCCGTTATTTCAAGACTCAGACAGCTAGCTATTCCACCCATAAATATCATTTAAAAGAGGATATAAATTATTCAATTACATACATATACAGTAACAGTGCGCATTTAACCTACAATACAATGCTAGATAACCAAAGCGAATAAATTTCATTAGTGCATAGTTACCATATGCAAGTTCCGCGGAATCTACAAAACATTTCTTCAGCGTGATCCACATTTTTACATCTCCTCACTACAATTATACGTTACATGCACAAAGAAAATTAACCAGACAAGGTTAAGTCAACACAAAAAATGCACTAGAATTTCTATGCCTATATATTAATTACTTTTTTGTAATTGTAAATGTCAATTAAATTTCTTAGGATGCAATAATCGCAAATACCGTAGTTTAACACACTGGTTTTAATCTAATAAGTGATACTAGGATGCAAAGTGTACTATAATAAAGCATCTGAATCCATCACTGTTCGGTACGTTAATATGCATTAACATAAATAAATCGAGGCGTGATGAAATTTCTCTATGATACAGCGAGAGGTCTGCAATGATTATACAAGAAAACATGTTTAATTATAAAGTGCACTGAAATCGTGACTTTTAAGGTCAAATTTGACCGAGAATCTACGATTACCTCACGCCTTCTTTGTTTATACGCCAACTTAACAAAAACTTAACATATGTATATCATGACAAGCAATATACAAAATACTTTTTCTATGCCATTGCTACTTCTTATCTGAATTTATATCTAATAGTTTTCGCATTTGGACATTCAAAATACTATTAGATCAGTGCCTACATCTTCTCCTCGCTATATTAAAATCGGCAATATCATTGAAACAAAACAATGATAAAAATATTAGTAATCATAATTGTAAAATAATCGTTAGTAATGTTTTAGAACTAATGATAAAAATTAAGATTTCACTCATTTAATACTTTTTTCAGACAGATATTTCATACAATTATTTTAAATAACGGTTTTTCAGAAAAATTACCTAACAGAGTAATAATATAACCAGTCGGTTATCCTAGTCACTCGAAACATTTATTGTTCATTTGCGTTTTTTTACTGGAGCCTATAACAATTAAAATAACCTTTTAAAAATAAAAAAAATTGAATTAGATGCAAGTATGTAGTACCTACATAAATATTTTTTCAAATTATATCTTTACTAGAGACTAATAACAATAAACAATGCGAATTCAAATATTTAAGATCTTAATATTTTATCAATTGCGAATGGGTACTAAAAGCTTATATAATTTTATAGAATTGTTTTTAATTATCAACTTTTTTGTTTTAAATTTACATTACTTACTGGCCAGACAACAAATTAGCAATTTTATCTTAACCTCATTGATATAATAATAAAAAAGTTAAATTAAGATAATACCCATTAATGTTTATCAGAATCTAATGTTTTACTTTCCCCTTCAGGTGAATTTTACTTTAAAAAAATACTTTAATTTTATTTACACTGGGTCCGAGGGTGTAGTCCTCTTCAGCTTTCTTTTGATAGGATCCTGATCGAGTAGTTAGAGCATCTCGATGTTAATATATTTATCGAGTCTAGCTTCGTGATGTTGATTAAAATCTTTCTTTTTCTTCTTGAACTGTTTCCAGATTAAGGTCTATGTTCAAATATGTATTTCAAGCATACCATGACGCATCCATAATCTTTAAAATTACTTTCATTTGACATTTGTTAATGGGTTCTAAAGGGTTTTCCAATATGAGGTTTCATTTTGATATTAAAAAAAACGAGTATTTTTTTAACAGAAATCAATGGATGTTTATATCATTTTAAAAAGGAAGGTATGCCATTAACAATGAAAAACGATATCAGCCAAATGGCCGCCACAACTAGGCTTGCAGCAGCATATCCTTTTCATGAAATTTTCTATTACCAATTCGCACATTTGCGGCTGTATGTTCGCAATAACTTCACGAATTCCATCTTTAAGGTCTTGAATCGATTGTGGAGCATTGGCATAGACCTTATCTTTCACGTGACCCCAAAGAAAAAAATCTAAAGTTGTTAAATCACAAGATCTCGGTGGCTAATTGTGATCACCTCTTCGAGAAATAACACGGCCAGGAAACTTTTCTTGCAAAATTACCATGGTTTTGTTGCTTGAGTGGCACGTAGCACCGTCTTGTTAAAAATAAACGTCGTCGACATTAATATCTCCCAATTTCGGCCAGAAAAAATCATTAATCATAGCTCGGTAGCGCAATCCATTCACCGTAACAGTTGCACCAGCCTCATTTTCGAATAAGTAAGGTCCAATCACACCGTCAGCCCAAAAACCGCACCAAACAGTGACACGTTGAGGATAGAGAGGCTTTTCAACAATCATTCTTGGATTTTCGGAGCCCCAAATTCGACAATTCTGCTTATTAACATAGCCTCCGAGGTGAAAATGGGCCTCATCATTTAAGATAATTTTTCGATGAAAATCCGGATCATTTCGATGCATTTCAAGAAACCAATCAGCGAAGATACGACGTTGCTGGTGATCGACCGGCTTGAGTTCTTGTGTTAACTGAACTTTAAAAGCCTTAAGAGCTAAGTCTTTATGCAAAATACGGTGTAATGTCGTTTGTGGAAGGCCTAATTCCAAAGATCGACGAGGAATCGACAAACCTGGGTTTTCGTCAACACTATGGGCTACAGCAGCAATATTCTCAGTTGTTCTTGAGCGACGCACACGGTTTCCATTCTTCACATCACTAATTTGTCCCAGCAGCTCAAATTTTTTTACCAGTTTCACTATTGCCGGCCGAGAAGGTGCTTCGCGACGATCCAAAAGTGCCTTAGTTTTACGAACTGTGACTGCAAAATTTTCACCATTTTTATAATGGATTTTAACAATTTCAATGCGTTGTTAAAGCGTGTATCGTTCCATTTTTAGTAATGGCATAGTTTTTACTTGTCAAATGTCAAAAGATGACAGCTTCAAAAGTGACAGCTGCCCAAATAGCGGGCTATTCAAAATGAAACCTCTTATCGGAAAACCCTTTATATTGGTTGATTTTGCGCAGTTCCAGAGACTGAGACCGTATGACCATATGGTTGTAAAATGACTTACATATAAGCAATTTGTTATGTATTGATATATGGGACTTCTTGCCTTCGAATCGCTACATTTTTTAATTTTCTTCAAAAAGTTTTTGATGTACCCCTTCCATTTCAACTTTATACACAATATTGGCGATAGATGTACTGTTGCAATTATTATTTGTATTGTTGGTAAGGATTATGCATAATGATTTTAGTTCATAAAATTTTGTTTTACATCGTTTTGTCCATTCATTAGATTCATCATGTAAATTTAGGTAACTTCTTCCACATTTGCTCCCTATGTTAGGAAAGCAGTATCGTCAGCAAATGTATTAATACATCAACATATTGATACAACATAATTTAAGTCAGTCTACCTAATATTTTAAAGTTTGAGGCCAAATTATCATTCAAAAACCGGACAAAATTATTAAATAAAATAAATTATTATTAACCGAAGCAAAACATGTTTCTACCTCTTATTTCATGTAGTCATAAAGCTGACATCGATCAAGCCCGAATCAAAAGAAGTACAGTGCTATATCGAACCGGCGAGCCGGAGCTTGCCCTTATGTGTTTTGAATTATAGAGACTAAAACTATAGCTAAATTTTGCTTGTTTGATTGTACAAATGTTGACAAATAAATTTTTAGGTATATTTATTTACTAATAACAGGATATTTCTACTGCTAATTCATAATCGTTCAATGCAAAGAAAAAAACTCTAGATTTGGATGGCTTAATATTGTAATCAATCGAATGGGTAGTTAATAGTGTTTACTATTCATAGTCTTACACCTAAACCTTTAACAAACGTCTTTAACTTACAACAGAACCCAATATGTAAAAGCAAAATATTAAATTAGACTATGGGAATTACACATTTGTTCACAAATTGTAAATTTTTAGATGTTATATCGTTCTTCCCTATTTTCAATTAAAATCTTTTAGAATAACCTATTTACGTTAGGATTTATGGTTTTACCAAAATGAAACTAATATTTGTCCAGTTTGGAGTAGCACTACCGTGAAGGCTACTTTGATAGTTAACATAGTATGACTTGTGGCTCGATTACGCCGCCAGACATTTTATTCTTACAACTGCAATGTATTTAAAAAAAAATATATACCCATTTTTTTTTTAATGATAATAAAATGCGTTTTGATAGTAAGTGGTCTTGAGCCGTAATGAGCAACTATTAAATAAATTAAATTATTCCTAGTTTATTCACGATCCAATATTACGTTTCTTTCGTAATGCTAAAAATGATATATGTAGTACCTACAGTTGTGTACAAAATAATTTCGTTACGTTCATTGTTACTAAAATATATTAAAATATTAACTATGATAAATAAAATTACACAACTAAGACGATTAAACTCGGCAAACTACCTCTAACGCTTTGAGCAAATATACCTCTGGAATTAAGTCAGATTTTAGTAAATCTTATGTCCAGGAATTTCCAAGTTATTTTCAAAAATAAAGGTTTTACGGTCAATCGTCTTATACAAGTTCATCAGTTATTCCATAAAAATTGTCATGAAAAAAGAATTACTACAAATATCAAACAGCAATAAATTAATTTATGCTTTTATAACGTGTGTTATAGTTATATTATTAAAAATTTTTGTGAGCTAATTTAGTTTAATTAATCTATTTTAATTTATCATTGTTTGAATTTCAATACCAAGAATATTAATAAATTTTCAGACACTGCGATTATTATGAACACAACGGTATTTGCATTAAAGAGTTCTTTTATTTTAAATAATAATAACTATGTATTTATTAACTAGGTGTTCAAACGAAGGAGGCATGTATTTATATTAAAATAAATAGTAAAATCATTAAATGATTTCTTTGTTTTTATTTATTATATTAAACTTATCTTGTTTTGGATGTTGTTTTAACTCATAGTAAGGTAACATAAATTAAAGTACAGTTTTTTAATTCCTGTCTACTAGCATGTCTATAAAATATTAATCATAGATACATCAATGTGAACATGATTTATATTTTTTTGAATTATATCCACACTAGTGATCATCTGAATATAGTCTTTGAGAATCTCCGCTAAGATAAGAATTATACTTTTGTTAATTATTTGCAACCTTTTAACCTTTAAGCTTCACGGAATACTTGTTTTTATAACTTTTAAATTATTAAAATCTAATGACGGTTAATATAGTATCTATTGAATAACATTTGCATATCCATATATATTTGCTGTGCACGTATTCTTATTATAAAAATTATTACCTAAGCTTTGAATTATCTAGTGTGGTATTTGGTTAATTGGGTTCTATAAATATAAAACATTCAATTACGATTTCCGAACTTACTAATTTTATTCCTTCTTTATGGCCATTATAAAGAATGTTTGTAAACGTTTCCCTAAATTCTAACACATATTGTACATGAAGTACTTGTAGATAAAATTTTATGCTAATTCAGCTATGTAAATAATAAAAATGTGAGCACAATTAGAAAGAAAAAAATAACGTACAACCACGATAGTAGCAATATTAAACAAACTTCGCAAAGATAATTCAGAAAATTTAATAAAAGCATCTATGTTGTTATGCATATTCGGTAAAGTTATGCAGTTGGCAAAAAGTTTATGCATAAAAACTAAAAAAAAGTAGATAAATCAGTGGAATACTCACAAAACGTTCTAATTTTTTCATTGATTTTTAACTTCTCTGATGCAACATTTACGTTATTTATGTTTTGCTAGCACAAATGTTTTTTTTTTCAATTCACTGAAATATTTACTAAACATATTATAATATCAAAGTCGACGAAAATAGTACCCAATTAAAGTATTGCATGTAATCGTCTTTCTTGTACATTAAGCTATTTAACCTTCCATGTACGAGGTGGAATATAACTAATGTGATTAATTTTTTTCTTGTTAAAACGGTACGCTTGGTAATCGTGCTTAAAACGGAGTGTGCACATTCGAGCTCAAAGTGGCACATTCCGATCTTGGGAAAATGAAGCGCACCGCTCCGCGTAACGCTTTATTTGCTTCCCTCGCTCGGAAATGTGCCACTTTTCGCTCGAATGCGCACAACCTCGAATTTATTACATTAGTACAATTAGTATAATTCAAAAATTTTGATTTAATTTTGTAAATATCAATTTTATATTCACAAAACGTATTTACCATAGCAATGAGTGGAAGGGAACAAGAAGATACAATAATCCTTTCAAAGCAAGTGAGAGCGAACGATTAAAATTATTAAATTAATTTTTCGTTTAATTTATTGACCAAAATATTGTGAATCATGCTTAATACCGAGTGTGCACATTCGCGCAAAAAGTGGCACATTTCTGATCTCGCAAAAATTTACTTCCCTCGCTCGGAAATGTGCCACTTTTCGCTTGAATGTGCAGATCATCGTATTTATTGGATTTGCCTATATATAATGTGCACACTCCGCTTTTCACCACGATTAACGATGATCAATTTACTTTAAAAAATATTGAAGTAATTCTAAAACCATAGTTGTGCTCTCAAAATTTTAGCTTGAGGTTTCGCTTATTTTTCATAACTTTTTACTTTGTTCATTAAAAAACTGCCGTGAAATTAATTTGTATTTCAATAAGGAGGCAAAAATGAAATTCTTGTCGAAGCAATTAAGATTTAAAAACAATGGTAAACCGAAGTAATATTAAGATTGGAACAAATTAGCAGTTATAATTTGAAAATGCTTAATATAACTTAATACTAACCTAATGTTACTGTCAAGAACATGTCAAGTGTAGATAATTTTTTTCAAAGGTTTTGATTAATCCGATTGGTTTATGAGAGCCTACCCGCTTTAGGCCCCACTGTCGGGCAAAGCGGTTAATTTCTGACATTTTATATTTTTGAATTTATTTCTACAATTAAAGCAAAAATGTAATTATTTTTTTTTTATAAAATTAAAGTTTAATAATTGTATTACGTAAATCTAAAAAAGAAACACTTTTTTTTAGCCGGTGGTTCATATTAATCGATGAACCTTAACCTACCCGCTTTAGGCCACCGTCCCCTATGAATTTTAAAAAAATTGGTAGATACTTATGTTCTTATTTGTACTCATTTAAACCAATATCTATATCGGTATCTATTAAAAACAAGTACACTCCATATTCCATCATTGTAAGAGCTTGGCGTTTTTGTATGAAACAACTACGCTTTAAAATATTGCTAGATGAATTTAAATCCGTATGCATTTACGCAAATGGACGAAAGCAACTTTATTATGAACATATTTCAATAAAACAATTGTTTTTGTGTCTTAATTGTATTGTTTAGACAAAAGTAAAAAATAATAGAAACGCACATTTTTTTATGTTAAATGTGGTTTGAATATAAAGCTTCGTTCTCTGATATAAATAATAACAATATAAATGCGTTTTTAATGATAACTCTCTGAATGTCCTTTCCGTTAATAATAGCTGACTCTAATGCCCAACTACAGAAATGATTACACAGGCAGTTGTTAAATCACACGCTGACATCTCCGTATGCTGATAATATGTAAATCGATCTCTTCATGTAACTAACCTCACTCTAGAACGGGTAGTTTTATAGTTTACGATCTAAGTCTAAATATCAAAAGCAAGTTGACCTGTGACACCGCATATGTATGTGCTAGGCTAGTTTGATAGATGCGATACAGTTCATTAACAATTCAAATGGGTTAGTCTAACGTGTCTCGTTGGGTTTTGCAAACCTCCAACAGACTGTAGAATATCTAATACAAAATTCGCAACAGAATATTAACACTGACTACACTTTTCATTTAATAAAGAGATAATTGCACTTTCATATGTGGCGTACAAACTAGTTGAAATTAGTAAAACCAAAAAAATACATAATAAGAAGAAATTCAGTTAAAAAGAAAATGACATTACTTTCAATGCACATAAGTCATTTTTTAGTAACCTTTGGATCGTGTTCGCAATGCCATTCTTTTGATTCCACAAAAATATATGCGATGTGAATAAAGAGTGGTGATATAACCTAATATGTATAATATCACTAAATCCGCACATAATTTTTAAATTTTATGTACGATATCTTTAAAAAATTATTAAAAAAATGCAAAATCGTTAGATAATATAAAAATGTTGGCGATGTCTTCATATGACTACATTTGAAAGAATTCGAAAATAAATTTTCATTCTATTAATAGTTTCCTATTAATAATTTTCTTTTATGAATAAGGTGATGAAGGTAATGTGTTATTTATAATACCTATCTTACAAAAACAAAAAAATTCAATTTACCAAAATCTTCTTTCACATAAAAATATAAATTGTTTGGTAATAATTTTGTCTTACTATTATCATTTTTTTAAAGAATTATGTATAGCTTTAACAGTTATTTATACACACCCTGTTTTACGAGAATACTTTGATGAAAACAAATCATTATCAGTACAAAAGTTCCATTTAAGTCTCTAAAGAACATTCGTTGCTTTTTCTTTCACACTTCCCTTGCAAATTCATATGCCGACTGTATTGATTTGTCCTTACAATTTAATAAAAGAGAACATTGCATTTGGTGATATTATAAAATCAGTTGTACAAATCTAATTAATTATTGTAATAAGATTGCCTTAAAAATTTTATTTGATTTATCCCCCAACGGCACTCGCACAATTGACCTTAAAGCGGGCGTAAGTACTAATGAGAAATTTATGAAAAAAAAACTTTGTGTAGAGTTAAAACTGATTTTTTTAGCAATACATCTTTTTCAACACATTCTTAAAAAGTATTAAGAATTTTGTTTCAAAGTTTTCCACAAAAAAAACGTTCTCTTTTCTTGACTGATAAGTTAATATTAACGTCAAGCATCTGTTACAGCCGTTGCTTCCCATTTAATATTTCTGTCGTTATACAGGGTGGCGTAGAGCCCATTGACGGATTTGAAGGTGTTATAACTTTTGACAATGAATCGAATCAATGTGTCATAAAAAGTATATTTTTAAGTAATTTATTTTATCGTTTAGACATTCGTTGATAAATTATAAATAAAAAACTAAGTAAAAATGCTTTATTGTGCAAGTATAGGATTCGTAATCTTGATAATATAATTCCAAAAATGATAAAGTACAATCGTTCTTAACGAATTTAATTTAAAAATATTTAACTATGTTTACACCAACATATTATAATATTTACAAAGCAAAACTTCTAAAGGTACCCATTCACTTACAGTCGCCTGCAGTCCAGAACTGCAGATTAGACAAGGTCAATTACATATACAGGCTATCGACACACCAGTCTATTGTAAGATTTACTTAAACTCAAGGCTGTAATCTATCAATGGCCTGTATATGTAATTGCCCTTGACTGATCTGCAGTTTTGGACTGCAGGCGAACTGTAAGTGAATGGGTACCTTAACTAACACGTGGCACAATGTATCACATTTTTAAATAAAATAGCAATTATACATTATATGATACATAGTCATTATCAAAACAGAAGAACTGTGCACTCGTAAATGTAAAGCCTACAAAATAAGATGAAAATAATAAATCAAATCAGTGATAAATTCATATTTATTTCTCCATATACTAAATGTTTTTTGTGTATAATCGAATATTCGTTTTTAGTTTATATTTTTAATAACAATCAAATGTCAAGTAATTAGCATTGCCTTTATTATGTAAATAATTATAATCTAATGAAAGTTTTTATGGTATTAGACTATTGGACATGCGTCACATTATTTTTATGTCATTTAGTATTCAACAAAGTATTCAATACGTACGTAAAATACTCTTTTAATAAACACAAAAATATTTGATGTCGCCGACTTTTTAATTCCGTCCATTTGATCATCACTTAGAATCATGATAATGTGACTTTAATCCTTTTTTTAACTCTCATATTTGACAAGCAGCGTGTGTTCATTTTAACACATTAAATAATAAAAACGGTTTAACGAAGTTAGCACGCATATATTCACATTAGCACGTTGTGAATTCGGTCAAATACTGGTGCGTTGGGTATATAGAAAATCATCAAAGGCACAACGCGACAGATGTGTATTATCCTTTGTATCCCACGCACCGATTTAACCCTCCGGTTAAATGTTTTGCAACATTCAAAGCTATTGCCACGTATATAGATATACAAGAGCAAAACATACAATTTAACTTGATTATTATTAATAAATTAACAGACAAGTGTAGCTGAACAATATATTCATTTTATATAAACAATTTATTAAAACATATGTAGCAATTTTGGCATTGAATTATTCAACAGTCGTAGTCAAGTTCGTAATAAACAGACAAAGAAGATTTTCACAAAAGGTACGAAATACATTGAGATAACTGCTGGACCTCCCGTTTATTTAACAAATCCCGCTAGACTATTTTCTTTTATGCTCGTAGTTAACAGGGCGCTGCTTCTACAAACTCTCAAAATGGTTGCTTTTATCGCAATATGGCGAAAGAAACTAGCCATTAAATGAATACGTCGCCGGTTAGAGATGACACTTTCAACTCGGTATCAACAGAAATATATAAAGTTTGTCGCTATTCTCTGTATGGGGTACTATTCGATGATGTACATTGCTACTGTCAACACCACACTTGACAAAAAAAAGTTATAATTTAATGGTTTATGTTGTTATATTGCACAAACATATTAGGGTTTTCCTGAGCATTCGACAACTTTATAAATTACTGTCATTTTTAAGTTTTTTTTTTAAGTTTATTGTATCCACGGGCCCTACTAAAACTATACTGTCTAACTCATAAATTTTAGTTTCGCATATATAGCTATCAAATATTTCATTATTTGAAACTACCCAAGAGTCTCGATTATCTGAGCTGCGTTTATTCAAGCTTGCGTGTTATTCAAGCTTTTTTATCCAAGTTGCGAGTCGTCCAAACTACCTTTTTAAAATTTTTGTCCAAATTGCTATGGTAATGAAGTAATTTTATAAATAACTGATCGTCCATGAAGTATATCTGTCATTCGATTTTGCATTAATATGTTTTTTCGGTGTCCGGACTTTTAATCCCCAGACAGTTCCTCCCTGATCTCTTCATCCCCGACGTTTCATCTTCCGACTGTTTATCCACGGGCTTTTCATCCAAAATTATACTGAATTCAAAAAATTGCAAAACAATTTTAAGAATTATTCTATTAATATAACTGCTTATTTAAGTTGTATGAAATAGTAGGGGGAAAGTGGCATGAAACAGCCAGTTTTAAAAAAAGGGATAAATAATATAGAAGGACATAAATAAATTAAATTTTTTTTTAAATCTGTAATTGTTCATGCATTTATGTACGTAATGTCATAAAACATTTTTCAAAATTAACGATATTTTTTGACTTCTAATCATTTATAAAAAAAATAAAATTTGGCTTTTTCATAACCTATAGGTATTGAAAGAGCCAACCCAAGTTTTGAAAAAGCCATGTTCTTATTACAAGATTAAAACTGCACATTAACGAAGATATTATTTAATAATAATCTTAAGCTATAATTTTAGATCTTATATAATTATAAAACGTTTTAAATAACGCAAATTCTGGATAAAATATAGACTTACATAAATCTAAGAAACTGTCAAAAAATTTGACGTTTGAGATCAATCATTGCAAAAACTTAAAAACGTTTTTAGCAAAAACAATACAATTTCCCTTTTACGCCACAGGATTTATATGCCCAACCATAACAACTTTGCATAGGTACCACTCTTGATTGCTGTTACTACAATTATTATTGCATTTTATGCAATTAAAAGGTGGCTCTTTCATTACACTGCAGTCCGGCTCTTTCAAAACATATTCTCTCAAGAAACAAACTCTCGAAAATTACTATGAAATCAAAGATTAGTCTACAAAATATATACGTTATTTGAAGGCCTAATATATCTATAAAATTATAGTGTAATCATATTATTATTAGTTAATCATAATGTTCACGTCCAATATCTTATAATATGTTAATGTTCACTGGAATTGGACACAATAAAACAACAAATTGTTAACTTGCAACGTTTCGTTTCTTTATTGAAACTTTATCAAGCAACTTAACAACACAAAAAGGAAGTTAACCATTAAAACTCAATAATTCTACATGTGTCAAAATGAAAGATTTTTAAATAAAGAAACGAAACGTTGCAAGTTAACAATTTGTTGTTTTATTGTGTCCAATTCCAGTGAACATTAACATATTATTATTAATTTTGTACGTATAGGCGTTAGAAAACAAATAAACTGAACTCAAAACCTTACTTTTTGACGACAAAATCTTCAATGCGTCGTATCGGCGCCGTTTATTGACGGTGAACGATCAAATTTTTGTGGGGATATCTGGCTAGTGTTGCTATCTTAAAATAATAATACATAAACGATTCGTATGAAAACTATCGCGTAATTGATAATGGCTCTTTCAAAACTTGGCTGTTTCATGCCACTTTCCCCCTACGTACTACTTACTGACAGAATGATTTGATTTATTTTTAACAAAAAATACACGTTCTTCCAGTTTTAACTGAATAGTATTGCTCGTTCTGTTTTAATGTGATATACGTATTAGAACGAGTCATAAATAACAATTACTGTTTTTGATCGATTAATTTTTCTTTAATAAAATAAACTGGCAATTCTGTCTTATGTCTTCAGCACTGTTAAATACGCCGTTCCGCCCTCTTACTGGCAGCTTATCAATTAATTCGTAATAAAACTAGGTGGGTTTAAAAACGATCTGATTCACTTGCTTATAAAAATTCGAAATTTTCTTATTGAAAAAATTCCGTAAAAGTCACAAAATGTAGCGTTCTATCGAAAAAAATCCAAAGTGTAAACAACGTTAATACTTATCTATGTAGCTAGTTATAAAAATTAAATAATTCTTTAATTTTTTTGCAATTCTTTTAATTCAATATTATTTTGGATGGAAAGTCCGGGAATTAACCGTCAATAAATGAAATGTCCGAAATGAACAGTCCGGAGATGTAAAGTTCCCAAATATTCCTTTCTATCTAAATCTTTTGATTAGAAAGGTTTTATGTATCACATATCCTTTTTTCGTAAAAACTTACGTATGTTTTCAATGTTTTTTTTGTATTATTCGAGCAGTTTTTGGTTCACATTAGCTAGAACAATCGAAAATCTACTGTAATTGAAGAACTGGGTTACTTTTACAATTTAATGAAGATTTTCCGTTGTCTACATCTGACCAGACTTTAATATTTTTTCTAGGTTTTGAGATATAATAACAAAACTGTTGAACAATATAACGAAAAATATCATTTTATAGTTTCCATGATTTTCCTTGAGCTCATCAATATATCTTGCATTATTTTTGTAACTAAAAATTAGTTAAAAACTATGAATATTTAAGTTACAAAAACTCAAATAACACCTACAAAAATTAGGACAACTGCTGTATAACACAGATTTTTAATTGCAAGGTTTGTTCTATATTTAAACTCGATTCTTTTCCCCGTTGAACTAAATTTTGTGCTGTTTAACTGCTTACCTAAAACTCTTAAAAAATAAAAAGGCCGTATAACTTGTAAGTTTCGTATACCACCCTTTTTACTGGTATTAAACCAATAACATTGTCATCCAAGAGCTAACTATTTGCAAATGTTATTTCTAATAATAATTTGTTTCT
Source organism: Sinopyrophorus schimmeli (assembly GCA_036325965.1). Classification (NCBI taxonomy): domain Eukaryota; kingdom Metazoa; phylum Arthropoda; class Insecta; order Coleoptera; family Elateridae; genus Sinopyrophorus; species Sinopyrophorus schimmeli. The sequence goes on along the minus strand of JARFIZ010000314.1, from coordinate 9,856,443 downwards.
AAATGTTTAATATTGCAGAAAAATCACAAAAGCTTAAGTATACCTACTTGTAATACCTATTAATAAATACAATCAAACGCTAATTAACAGTGTTAACTGACAAAAAAATACAGATTGTGATTGAAAATCAAAGATAATATGAATATAAAGAATGAATCTGTAAAGAAACACTAACATAAAAGAACATAAACATTTGAAATTATTAACAATGTTTTAATATTCTTGTGCATGCATCAAATATCTCACGTTTTACTCTTTGTTTTATTTTATATAAATTCTGTTGTTTTTAACCTAAATCATGGTGCGAAACCTTATGGAAATATGTTAATCTTTGAAAATCAATAGTTCAGAATAACAGATTACAAAGACAAGAATGTTATAATTGTACGTTCCTTTCTAAAAATTATTTGTAATTTTTAACTCCAAAATGTTTTGTAGATTTTTATTAACATTTCACAAAATTGTCTAATCATCGTAGATATAAACATTATATATTAAGAGTACGCGCGATTGTCCGACAAATCTCCCACTACTTTTTCGCTTCTTAATTAAATTTATTTGGAATACTTGTAAAAATAAAAGATTAAGTACGTGAGTAAAAAATCTATTATTTCGACGGTAATAGTAATTTTCAGCCGTAAGCATTTAAAGGAATTTAGATTAAAGCAAGTCTGGTGGCGAGTTCGTGCTAACATAAAGCCGTCCGCGGTACTTTACATGTCGAATTTACACAAAGTTTGGTAGCACTGAAATGGTAGCGCATGTTGACATTAAATTGTGTGACATTCCGTTGTATCATTAACATTTAATGGGAATTATACTAACACTGCCGCCATATTTTAGTTTACAAAGGGAACATGTGTTCGGCTTGTTTTGTTCGAGTACTTACAATGTTTCAATGGCACCATTCTTCGTATTTAAATGGTTGTTGTTAGTGTATGGATTTAATAACCACTCGTATTTATGGTGGTAGGCCATGGCAAACATGTCGTAGTGCATTCAGCCATTTTCATTAGTGGGGTTCTACTCTGAGTTCTCTGGGGATTGTGGACTACTGCATGATAAAATCCTGTTACTCGTTACTATGGATACGGCGCCAGTTCTGTCCCCAGGATAATTCGGTTACAGGACCTGCACTACGACGACGGCGACCAATACTCATTTCGGTAAAATAAACACTTCTGACGCGACAATATTGATGGAAGTTCCACTTTTAGTGATCAACATAGATTGCTCAACACAGATTTGTTTACACGATGCGATCTCCTATTACTGCAGTAAACGTTTCCAATACCCTTGGCACAAGCTGCACGTAAACTCGCTCGCTATAGAAATATTAAATTGGCTAAAATCCAACGATTTCTTTATTGTATTACTTTATGGTATATGGCTTGCAGTCTGTGCATCGGTGACTCACGACGAGCTCCAAAATTATATTCGCACGGTCAGTTACCCCCACATAAAGCTTAGAGGGTGTACTTAGGGCTCTTTAGTACAACAAACAATAAACAAAATCAAAATCGTTAGAAAGTCAAGATTGATGGTATTTTCATTTCTTTTTTCAAAGAATCGTGAATCATGTATCCAACGATTAAGTATATATTTAGTAATTCGTATTATTTAAATGAAAACTACTTTTCGTCTGCACTAGTATATTTTAATATTAAACTTAAAAATACTTACAGCAACCTGGGGAGTGCTATTTATAAATCAAAATGATGATACAAATTAACTTATGTAATTTTAGTAAGAACTACTTGTAATACGTAATATTATCTTGAATCAACGTTTCATGTATACACTTTCCAATTCGATGCATCGGTACAATTATTAAGTTGTTTAAAGCACTTTTATATTTCTTAAACCTAACTACATACCTACATGTTTTAAAAAATCATTCTATTAAAATTATATATATAGCACACACGAGCTTATGTGATTTATTTCATACTTCATATTATCAGACTAATAAACAAAATACAATTTTTATCAAATGGAAATAATTAAAATTCATATGTATAGGTATATTTCTAAATTGATATTCTACTTTTTTTCAAGGGTTAATTAAATCTTGATGAACCTTTTTACTTGTAATTCTAAATTGATACAATATTTATAACGTAATTTATTCAAATAAGATCTATTTCGTTTTTTAATTTGGCGGATTAAAAATTAGAATTAACATACTTAGTCAATTCACAACATGTCTTGCTTCGTATTTCAGCCAAAATGTATAACAATGCATTCATACTCATTAGGTCAGTAATGGTAAATAATTCTTAGAAAATGTAACACAGATGGTTAAACAAAGACACATTCTTTTGTTATAGCGGATTACCGTTACGTTATAAAGAGTGTTTCAATGTATACATAATAATGTATACGAATTTCCAGTAATATCTATGTATTCTATAATAAGTGTTTCGTTATAAAGGAGTTCGTTGTAAAAAGTTTACACTTCAGTTAAAATTAATTTAATATTATTACATTTTTATTAAATTGTGCTTATCTTAACTTATGTTAATGTCAATCGATTTGTAAGATAGACATGACAACGCTAATGAGTAATTTAAATATTTTTGATTTTTCCAGAATGTAATTGCGCTCCATGGCGTTTTTAATATATACCACAAATGGTTATGATTATAAAAATGTAGAAAACGCGTGCCCTATACACGTATTCTTAAGAACATCCGCACACATTTCATTAAAAAAACTAATATTTTCTATTAGAATTGTGCAATAAATCTAAAAATAATTTAAAAATAAAGAAATTCAAATTAATCTGAAAATAAAATTGTTGGTATACAGAAAAGGTACAACCTCCACCTTCTTTAACGAGACCAGTATGAACTTCATTTAGCAATTACCATAAGTTTGAAATTGTCTCGTAGCTTCCATTGTATGCTGTTTAAAAGCACGTAAATACGATTTGAAAGCTATTTTAGTTACAGTTTCAGTCTGATTTTATAGTAGGATGTACTATTTACAAAACGACTAAAATAAGATTTATAAATTCAAATATTGAGAAAACATTATCGAAAATACTTTATTGTTATATTTCAAAACACTGAACCACAATAATGAATCATAAAGATATTGCAGTCGTATTGCAATAAAATCTATTTGGATAAAAATCTTTTTTTTGTTTATTGTATAAATAAACAGCATAAGTAATATGGATATACAATAGCAATCAATCCAAAATTTAAACAATGATAAGCAATAAAAGCATGTTTAATTTATCTAACATCAGAATATAAAATATCTCTTTTATATGTATAGATTATATGCCTGTTTTAACAAACAGAAAATATCCACCAGAACATCACTTTTTGATCGATTTAATGTTTTATCCATTTTTAAAATATGATGTAAAATTCTCATATGAGAATGTTGCATACAATCAACCACTAGGTATAATAAAGATTTATTATTAAAAGCATGTTCTTCCAGTACAGCAGTTTTTGTAGTGGTGTTCCATTAACATGCTAATATTGAAGAATTCATTATGCATGCCCTAGGCACCACACATACCTTCCTCAACAGTAATATAATATGTAAACTAAAATGTGAGAAACAGCACAATTATGTATATAGTAAAGAATTTATGGAAGCGCTAGTATAATTTTTGTCATCCAGTAAAAAACGCCTTTTTTTAATAAAGTTGATCATGTAATATTTAAGTATATGTATATTTTCTTAGATTTCAAATATATTTCATTGTAATTCATTAAAAATAAATTGTAAACGATAGCTATAATATATAATTTACTATGTATCAAAAAAATGAAACGTATATTAGTGTTGGTGATGTTTCAAATACCTTAATTCCATAGATTTGAAGCCGCCATCTGCGCACTCTCTCCAAATTTTTCCATCTTTGCCTATCTTTCGCCCACTGCATCCATTCGTATTTACATACTACAATTATTAAAATGTGGTCCGTTATTTTACATCCTAAACTATACGTTATTCACCTAATCTGTCAGTCTGCTAAAAAATTGAATAAGCATTGCAAATCGTGGAGAATAACACCGTACAATATGAACCCACAGTGGCACATTCCCATTAAAGAAATAGTTAAAACAAGCGCCTTTCGCCATATTGCTAGAGTTTTAATAAATGCAAACAAAACTAAATTGAGAACTAAGGGGGAACAAACGAACTTGTTCGTGTTCATGTACATACATACTACTAGCCGATGCCCGTGACTTCCTCTCCGTAGAATGAGTACTTCGACTAGTCTATTTATATCCCTTACTTGAAAAATGATTGATTCCCCATACAAATTTTCATCCCGTATTTCACCCCCTTCAAGTTTTATTTTCGCGACAAAATTTAGCCTATGTCGTTCTCCAAGGTCCAATCTATCTCTATACCAAAATACATCAAAATTGGTTAGGTGGTTTAGGCGTGAAAAGGTAGCAGATAGACAGACAGAGTTACTTTCACATTTATAATATTAGTATGGATTAGGGCTTACAATACCGAACTAAAATCGGAATACCGGTATTTGATATTTGAAATTTGAAATATTTGAAATATCGGGATACCGGTATTAAAACCGGTATTATTAATAAAAAGCTGATTTGCAAAATTAAACAATCTAATCTAAACTATTTAATAATTTTTGTGTTACACACTTTATATATTTGTATAAACGAGACCTATTCATTGGGTAGTAGACGTAAAACATAAACAGTCGCTTTATATTGCCGACACCGCCGCTTCTCGATGGTGCCATACTCGGCTCGGTATGTGTAATAAATGTGCCTGATATTGGTTTTAATACAATGAAATTGTTTATCTTCAAAAAAAATTTCTTGTAATTAATTAATATTATTTTAAATTAGATTTATATTGTGCATAAATTCAATTTTTATCTACTAATGTGATACCAAAATACCGGTATTTTTACATAAATACCGGTTTTTAATAACGGACAAAAATCGTCCGGGATTCCGGTATTCGGGATCCCGGAATCCCGGTATTGTAAGCCCTAGTATGGATGTAAGGTCACGTGTTGTTAAATCACCGAATCATCAAAAGAAATGAATGTTCAATGTAAATAATGCCAGTTTAGCAGCGATGGCATTTTTTGAGAATTGTCTGCTTTTCGTGATTAATTTTGCAAATGAATGCTCCACAAATATCAGCGAAAATACGAGGTTTGTTCAGAAAATAACTGAATATTTTGAATTACGTACCAACGAAGATATTTAGTGATATGCGGTTGGCAGCGCTGCCTTGTGCATAACTCCATTGCAACCACATATTTTTGAATGGTCGATATCTTGTTTAGTTTTCGCGATATTGTTATTTGAGTGCAACATGTTTAAGTTTGTAAAAAATGTTTTTTTACAATATACCAATACGGTGATTGTATTTTTAAAATGTCTTTACATTTAAAACTCGAATTTATAACGAATATGCAATCATCGCCTTTTAAAATTGAAGTTTAATTTGTAATTTTATTTGATATATGATGAGTTTGTAAGTTATAATCTTCCGTTATTCACTGCGTTGTATATAAATATTTTAACAATGAAACACCAAATGCATCATAAATCTAATTAACCCCATGAACAAAATAACCTGTCAGATCTCGATAATAAATATCGTGCATCATCACTAAACGGCACCTGGTCTAAAACAAACTAACAGTCAAAGAGAATAATAAAACTCTCATTCTGTCAAATGAAAATAAATAATTGTTGTTGCGAGAAATCAATCACCGATGATAGGCTACTATTAATTTCTTGGTATTTTTTTAATTATTAAGTATGGATATCTTTGTTTACTATCTAAATTGTAATGCGTAGAGATAATTTATAAAGTTGTTATAAAACGCATTACTAATTTAATATATTTTCTTGCAGACGCAGCTTGGACGAACAATGACATTATTCAAGAGAGTAATCAGTATTATTCTCTTGCTGATTTACATTGAATGCAATACATCTTCGGCGGACACGATTGCAGAGAAAATTCACGATACATAAATCTTCTGAGGTCACAACGTTAAATAAACCTTATTTTATTGGGGTCTTCATGAATATGAATTCCCTAACACGGAATGAAATTTTATTTTGTAACGAGCCTAAAAAGATTGTACTCTTTTAGGTTCCTTTGTCCCAGAAACAATGGAGTGAATGCGAATACATAAAATCACATAGAGATTTAAGTTGTATAAACAAAACAATTTAGTGTTAAGTAAATTTCACAGACATTAAAACAATAGCTAAAAATCTTTGGAATTTGGAGTCATTTGTGCTTAAAACGTGAGTTAAAATTTTAAAGATCCACGTTTTATATCTTCTATTTTAAAATTGATGCACTTATTGTGAACAAAGAATTGCATAAAATGAGTATATTTTTAAATTTAATTTTAAAAATACAGGAAACAATATTATTCGGTTTTCTATCTATTGCGTTTGAGAAAAATATTTCAATTTTCACAAGATAACTACGCACGGAATCCTTAAAAGTATCAGTTCAGCAGTAATACACTACATATGTATATCTGAAGTTTGTATATAAAAAAATTTAATATATCTAACATAAGGATAAAAAGATACCAATACCTCTAGAGTCACGTTTTAGCAAGGTTGGCGCTTCGCAAAAAAATTTTAAAACCAACATCAGGAAGCGGTGAATTGTATTCAAAAAATTATATCATAAGTGTCGAATTAATCCATACGCAGAAGAATTTATGTACTAAGTCACAAATTTAAGGTGTGTGTGTGTCAGAAAATAAATTTCCTCAATTGAGTTTTTTAAAATTGCAAAAAATTATTTCTTCAGGGAATATCAATTCAATCTTAAGATTGTTGGGGTAGAAAGTAAACAAAATTCGCACGCACCTAAGCCTCACAATTGGACCTATTGTGTCATTCGATATTGCTATTAAAAATAGAACTAAAACATGAAATCGAATCAATTAAATTTACTCATTGGTATATTTTACACAACACACAGTAACCAATACTAAAGTTTCACATTAATTAAAAATGTATTTATCTGCATATTCATAATTTACTATACCTAAAATAATTTGGAGTATATTTTTATAAAAAAATCTGGAATATGCAATCAAAACAAGACGTCAATCAACGTAGGTTACTTTTAATAAGTTTACAGGGTGTCACACAAATAGGTACTGAAAAATAATCGGGTGATACCCGACACTAAACAAAACCATAAAAGCTTATATACAATACGTCCCAAATCAAGAGAATTTTAAGAAAAATGCATTTCAATTTTCCGGTAAATGGCAACACAGCGTCGTCTCCATATGTTTTTAAAAAAGAGCGAGGTCATTTAGTACGTGCTTCATTGCTCATGGGCATATTTGGTATGGGCTTTCTGTTTTTTTTAATAAATAACTTATATCTTAGGGCAGTGCTTCCGAACTTCTGTATATAAAAGATACCTGATTCTTAAAAAAATATTTTGGGTCTATATTGTTTTATTTCTAATCAATATTTACCACAAATATATTTAAAACTAAATTCAAACATATAATGTAAAACGTATAATTTTGTAAGCTTTTTTTGCATATGAAATTAATATGAATAATTAAACACGTTTAACGTACAGCATCGACATGCATAGAAATCAAAAATTATGAACCTACAGTCACATATTTTCCTCATTAAAAATGTAAAATTAATGAAAATCATAATAATAAAATAGTAGGGGAAAGTGGGGTAGTCCCGGATAGCGGGTAACCGCGGACATAATAATTTTCAAGAATCTAATCACGTTGCATTGGTAAAATTTTCTTTAAAACAGGCGTCGTCTAGAGTAAAAACATATGAAATTTAGTTGTCACGTAAACACCGAGTCTGTTACAATTTAAGGAGTAGTTTGTAAAATATAAAAATTTTTCATCGCGCTCATCAGATTTCATTTCAAGTTATCAACTAGAAAACGTAAGTGCACGGAGAAAAAAATATCGTTATAATAACCATACGTATCCTTATTACAGCTATCCGTTGGATAGTTATCTTTCACAGGGATACGCCGTATAGCTAATTTAGCTATCCAGAGTATCCTTATTGCGGATCGTTATAGTAACGATCCGTATTACTGTTTTAGACATTCATAAGATTCTTGTCATAGTGATTTAACGGATATGCACAGAGAACAAAATATCGTTATAATAACCATACGTATCCTTATTATAGCAATTCAAATCCTCAAATTAACTATCCAGTTACCTACACGACGGATACTGCACACGTTCACGAGAGCTTTTCGTTTGAACGCTTGAATCAAATAAATGAATCCTTATTATAAGTATACTATGGAGAGCTGTTTTGATCATACAATGAATTGTCAAACTGATTTATAAATATCGTTAAATTAGACATTAGAATCCTTGTCAGAACAATACGTCAATTGGGTATACGTTAGATAGTTATATTAAGGATATTTTTTTCTCCGTGTGTGAATACTTATTTTTTTTTAAGTTGAAGAAAATGTATTATATTTAAACTTTGTAATAGTATTTGAAATATTTCTACTACATCTTAGCTCTGAATAAAAATGTTGAATATTGAGAATCGGGTACCCCCGGACACTAAAATGTCGGGTATCGCCGGACATTATTTTAGCTTAATTAATAATCTTTTTCAAAAGTTACTCTATACTACAGTTGAAATAAATAACTTGTCGGTGCTTTACTATTTACTATGATAATAAATAGTGGTTAAATTACTGTACTTTAATCAACTTTGTGTATTTGTCACATCCAGTACGAATCGCAACGGTGGTCAACATCTGTACTGACCCGGTGCCTTCAATCAGCACAGCACACTTATTAAAACAACTGTAACGATTTCCTGATGCATCAAAAAAACATTTAGCAACGGAGCTCAAAAAACCCATAAGAGCGATATTTTAACATCTCCATTTAAACAAAATTTAGAGGAAAAGCAGAAAACTAAAAACAATAAATTTGTCAAAGCAAAAAAACCAAAAATTGCTAAAAATATTGAAAACAGATAAAAATATTCGAAGTTTTTCCCAAAAAGACCGGGAGAAAGAAACCGACTGCATCATATGCAAAGAAACTGTTGATGAAGACTGGATTCAATGTTATGAGTGTAAAGACTGGGCACATAAAAATTGTTTAAATATTAATTATTTTTGTGATGTTTATAAGGCCAAAAAACGATTGGGCCACCGATAAGTACTAGTCCGGGGCTACCCGCCACTTTTTGTATTGCCAAAAAATAAGGTCAAATTGGATTGCCCATATTTCCTAAAAAAAACAAATATATCATTACAAATTTTTAATTAGTATAAACTTAAAAGTCCCTACTTTTATTTTAAATCATAAAAAATAAATAAATTTATTTATTTATATTTTTTATTTCTAATTCTTTCATGTGTACGGGGCTACCCCATTTTCCCCTGCGTGTTTTTTAGTTAAGTTGAGGTACTGTAAACGATTAAATTAAATATTTGGTTGTTTTTCTTTTCAAACTGTACAATCGTCACACCTCTTTACACAATAAGGATCCATCTTTTCAAGTTTGGTTTTGTTACGCTGTCATCTGTTTTCACTTACTATGACCAGCTGTGAGGTTCTGAACGAATTAGTTTTGGATCTTCGAGTCTTTAGTTATTAATCAGTTTTATCGTTTCCCTCGCAATAACAAAAAGTGAAGATTACACACGTCATAAAAATGCGCCTGGTTTAATTTGAAGTTTAAAATTTTTGTTATGTGCCCCCTTTCCTCAAAAACTAACCATCCCGAAAAATACAGTGTTCCATAATTTCAGAAGCAATGTTCAACAATTCAAATTTTCTTAATATATTTAAATACAATATTACTACAATGATTTTTAAAGATCTTCTAAAAAAAATTATTTAGATCCCCCTTGCATATGGGATTCAATTTTTATTCATAATCCATGTATGATTAGAATTGTTTAGACCAGTGATTCCCAAAGTTTGCGCCGCGGCTCCCCGGGGCGCCGCAAATTATTCAATTAAACAATTCGGCAATTTTCTTAGAATTTCCAATTCTTTAATTTTTGCGCCAATAATCGTGTATGCTAAGAAAATTCCAGGAATTTAGCAACTTTTGAGTCTTTCATTGTTTTCTTTCCAATCCGCATCTTTTGAAACAGCTAGTGCGCAAGCCCGGCTACCACACCCATGTATTAAGGGCGCCGCGGAAAAAATTCGATTATTTAGGAAGCGGCAAACCGAAAAAGATTGGAAACCCCTGGTTTAGACTACAAAGATATATTGATATGTTATCCATGTGTCAGTACTATGTATGTGGTGATTACGCAAATACAACAAACAAATCAAAAAATAAGATATATTATATTAACAAATCACAAAGCAAAAATAATCGTTTAACAATTTTTACAAAACATAACGTTTATTTATGCCCCATGTTATTAGGCAAGTTAACACAATAATTACAAATTATAATTTAAATATTGTACAGGAAATCTCTATTTAATAAGATTCTGATTAGTGTGGTTAATCGGTTTATTAAGGGTTATGTTTTGATACTAAAAAAGCGATAAATGTGGTGATAGTTCGAGTTATAGTGGTATTTCACGCATATTAGGAGCCGTAGATATGCACATAAACATTCTTATGCGGACCTGCATCTTGATTACATTTGAATAGCTAATTGTAAAAAGGTAAATTGTACATTACAAACACTCTTGAGGAAAACAAGTAATACCAATTAGTTATATTATAAAGTTAAGTAATTTTTCATGCTACGAAGAAGTATAATATCAATTCTTAGTTTTTCATCAATAATTAATACTTATTGAGATATATTGATATGCTTAAGACTAGTGCTCGGATTTTTATGCAACTAAATAAATTATATGTAAGTAGTACATTAGGGAAAAATATTTGATACAAATAAAAAAAAAGGTTGCATTTTTTTTTCGAAAGAGTCATGTTTTAGTTCACCCTTGAGCATTACTTCTTGTATCCTACTACTGATTTTCTTAGCTTTCGAATGAGTTATAAAGCGTTCCCATTTGCTTGCCGTTAAAGGTCACTATTGTACCAAAAATAAGGGTCGAATCAAATGTCATTTATTTCAAACTTTCAATTGGAGCTTATATGCAAAAATATCGAAAATCCGACTTCCGAGTCGGGTTCTAGGCATAAGAAAACACTTTAAAAAACCATTTCAAATTTGTTGAAAAAAAAATTTACAACGATGCCGAAATGTTGAAAGCTACTCGGCTTTGTATTTTCACACTAAACAACTGTTTAGATTGCTGAAATAATTTTCGTTTGCATTTTTCTTTTATTCCTGTGCATTGCTATTCAAAGCATTAGTCTCTCCTCGTTCTCTCGGTAATTTTAAACTTTTGCATACCGTTGAAAAATTTAAAAAAAAAAGGTTTTAAGACGTTTTTTTAGGAGTAATATCCTAATCTGAAGTCGACTTTTCGATATTTTTACATACGAAATTAATTATCAACAGCAAAAATTACGTTTAGGGTCTTAAGTATCATATTTTAAAAAATTCATTTTGATTTAGATAACAACAATATAACTTATTTATAATAAAGCTTGTACGCTTAATTTAAAAAATTAGTAGTTTTAATAGTAATCACATATACCTATGTAAGTAGGTTGTTAAATCTCTTAGAAACTGCATTAAAGTAATATTTCATGGGCGAAAGATTTCAACTTATACATAAATAAGGATACGTTGAATAAAATGAAGCTTAAATACCTCACATCAGCATTTCAAATAGATGTTTTTTGTATAATACATAAATATCTTGATACGTAAATAACTTAGTTTATAAGCTAATCCAGTATAAAATTTGATAGGTGTGAATTATAATGGAGGATTATCTGGTGGGCCAACTTCAAGTCGTTTCATTCGTCTTGCCAATTAAGATACACCCAAACCAAGGCGGTGACAAAAAGGTTTATGATCTTCGTACGGCAATGTACGATGTTACCTACTACAACCATATGTTATTATTCATTTCTCTTCCATAAAATTGGTCCAAATTACACTTATGTTAAAAAATATTTGTTATGCTTGCTTTGTTTGAAATAATAAAGTACGCCTTTTTTGCAGTGTACTAAAAATATAGGTTGTAATAAGAAGATATGTAGGATACATTTGTAAAATTACACATAGCTAGCAATAAAAATCAGCTATGCATATTATTTAAAATTTTTAAAGAAACGGTAGTTTGATAGAAGAGATTTGGATTACCTATTACTATTTCTTTGTTAAAATGTAAAATTAACAAAATAATAACATATTTTTGTAAATTCTCAATCATAAACTAATGTAGGGGTAACTCCCCTAACGCCGGACGACACCTAGTACCAGACACTATCTGTGTATTAATAAAAACAAAAGAATTTTTTATGTGCAAGGAAATAGTAGACATGGATAGAAATGTGTGTAAGTTACAAGACTCAATCATCAGTTCATATTTCAAGAGAGCTTTGGTTTGTTATTTTTGCCGAGAACACGTTGCATCGCATAATTTAATAGGTGTTATATTTTCCAAGTTAATATATTTTGTAAAGTTATTATGCGTTGTCTATGTTATTTTTGTTATTAATAAAACGGTTACAAAAAATAAAATTTTTGTACAGCTAAGTTTTTATTTTAAGTTATTATATTTGTTTGTTCTTCCTTTTCCCCTGGAACAGGACAGCTCTTTATTCTCTAATATGGAACACTTTATATTTTTGAAATACCGTATTTTTTAAACCAAAATTTCTACACGGAGAAAAAAATATCGTCAAAATAACTACCTAGCGTATACTCAATTGACGTATTGTCAGAACAACGATTCGATTTGTTAATTTAATGACATGTATAAGTTAATTTGACAGTTCATAGTATAATCAAAACAGCGCTACATATTATACTTATAATAAGGATTCATTTATTTGATTCAAGCGTTCAAACGAAAAAATCTCGTGAACGTGTGCAGTTTCCGTCGTGTAGGTAACTGTACAGCCAACTTGAGGATTTTATAGCTAAAATAGCGATACGTATGGTTATTTTGACGATATTTTGTTCTCTGTGCATGACCGTTAAATCACCGTGACAAGAATCTTTTGAATGTCTAAAACAATAATACGTATCGTTACTTTGACGATCCGCAATAAGGACACTCTGGATAGCTAAATTAGCTATACGGCGTATCCCTGTGAAAGATGACTACGAAGAGACTGAGAGAAGTATGGGCTAGAGTTCGTTCCTGTCAACTACATACTACTACAATTAGTACGAAGCGGTGAATAACATTCTCATATATTAAATAATTTGATATGTGGTTTGCAGCTAACCGCTTAACATGATATGGTTTATAGAGACTTTGGACTTCGACTTTAATAAAAACTTTGCATTGAATTTTTACATAATATAAAACAATAATCATATTTTATTTTACAAAAATGATAAGACAATTATGGTGAAATAATTTCATTTTATTACATACATCTTATTTGAAGACATGTCGCAAAAAACGGTGTTTTGACGTTTCTCATCTACAATAGCAAATTAATCTAAACAATTAAAATCCAATGCATGTAATATTATCCAGAAGGTTTCAGTTACATTATTTCCGAACTGCATATCGTTTTTGGTTTATAAATGATATCTGTATAACGTAATAAACCAAAAACTGTATTTCAATGAGATAAAGAATATAGCCTTTGATTTTTCTATATTGATAGTTTGCAAAATAAGTTAAGATCAACTTGAAGTTCTTCATAAACCTTATTTTTTTCATCCCAATAATAATCTTTTAATTATTTGTTGTGTCCTTGAAAATAATTCAATATCACAACATGTAATGTTTTTTTTTTTAATAATTACTTACAACGTTCCCGTCTTTATTGATAGACTATAACAACTATTTAACCCAGCCCTTTCTTATTATTATTAACATTGTATATTTTGTTTAATGAATAAATACTGTAATGAATACCAACTACCTAACTAAAATATTTTTCACGTAGCATTTGAAAAAGTAATCCAGAGAATTCGTTTCTGAATGTTTTCCTTTTTATAAACACTTAAAATAAGTAGGTAAGTCCGTATCTATATTTATGTATAATTTTATTATAGCTATCTAGCTATGTATACATATAGCCTAAGCCCATATATAAAAGAAAAAATATTATTACTAAATTCCAACTTTCAACAGCTAATAAAACTTGACAAATGACCAAAATAATCTGAAATACCCATTTTCGTTCAAAGCGAGCTTCTTCCATTTAAAACATTTAAAAGAAAGATAAGTTTGTTATCGCCAGTTAAAGGAGAACAAAAAAACAGTAAGTTGAAACCCCAACGACAGGTCATTCATTTAGTTTAGAGAGCTGATAAGTCTTGAGAAATAATACAAACCTACAGATGCGCCGGTAAACGTTATCACAAAAGCGTATTTCCAATAAATAACTATGATCACATTAATGTTAGTCAGTTCCAATCTTCCTTAATTGAAAATTTCGGGAGTTCATAAACAGTTAAAATTTTCTCTTCTATTTAAACGTTATTTAATCTATAATTTGATATCTTTCTACCATATTTTGCCTACACTGTAATTAGAAGAAAGATATTTAAACCAAATTAAACGTTGTATAGTATGCGTTATTTTTATTTCATACTTTTTCTTTATTGCTTCAGTAATTAAAATAATTCATTTTAATAGATAAAACCTGACATTTTAAAAAAATGCTTAAATATCTCAACAGTGGTTTTCAAACAATTAGAGATAAATGTTGTTTACCTATTATTATTCATAAAATTATAGGAATCGTTGTAAATGAGAGCCAACTGACCACTATGACTTTTACGGATTTGGTTTTGTAAGATAGTTTCATTAATTTTTATCCTACACAGATACCAAAATCGCACCCTCGGAAAACAACGGACCCTGTGATCTTCTAAATGACGCACCAAGAATTTATTTCTTTTTACTTTTGCTATTAATCCTTACAATTGTCCTTACAATTCATTTGTATTTAATTATGAGGGGTTCTCTCAGGCAGACTGCAGCCCCGTAACCACCACCGGAGTGCGCTACTAGTTCTTCCATTACGATGTTAGCAAAAAATGCACATTTGCTTCAAATTTGATAAAAATAACAAAATGGGCAACACATGTATCTTATGTGAGCTATAAACATATGTAAGGTGTACTAAATGGGATGATTATGTGCGTGTTAATTATTAAAAATATCTTGACCACCATTGCTGACAAGTGCGAAAAATGGTAATCAAACACATACTTTCTAGAATATTAATTTAAACCGAAATACACTACCAAGGTGAAGTTATTTTAAATTAAAAGTTTTAAAGGTGTAATAACAAAATTTTATATTTAATATTATCTACATTTCAAAGCCTGTTTCTATTACAATTCTGTCTTAAGTTACAACGATTATTCACATCTCCCTTATATTATTTTTTACAATTTTAAATATGTTACAATTTTAATTACAGTACTGCCTTTGCATGTTACGAGGATTTGGGGACTTCGTAAAATCTTGAGGGGCAGTATAAAAATTAGTTTCGGTCGTGCCTTGGCTCATGGTTTTGCTGTTAAGGTTTGTAAGTGTGTATGTAAAAGTAGGTAAAACATATAATATAAAAAAATTTTCATAATTAACTTTAATTCATTGTAATTTCATGTTAATTTGAATTGCATTTCAAAGATATACTTGTCACACGAATACACAGTTACGCACACTATCAACTTGGGCAGTCATAAAAAGCTTCAGATAGCCAGAAATAATGTTTTTGGGGTTTGGGATTGAGCGAAGACCATAAAAATAGCAAAATTCTAAGATTCTGAAGTCGTAACATGCAGAGGTAGTACTGTATGTTGGATTTGACTAACACTGTAAAAATGCATTGGGCAATATACTTAATTATCCTTTTTTGACGTATTCTTATTTTCCACAAAAAATAGTAGTAAAATATCTCTCAGCACATATTTCCTATAAAACTATATTTTTATTAGCTGTAATTTTTGAAGTCATTTTACATAAATAATGTATTAAACCACCATTTTTTTGAGTTTTATCTCAAATCTTGAAGGTCCAGGTGAAGTTTCCATTCTTCTAACATAAGTAGAGTCGAATAGTGAAAAATGAGATAATTTAAAAATTACATCAAATCATTAAGTTAATCTTGATTTTTCTACGGTTGTTACTAGTTTTATCGTAATTCGGATACTGTATTATAAAAAAACCAAATCAAAAAAAATTATCAATTTGAGAAAAATCAAAATCGTTTTACAGTGAACAAAAAAAAAGTATTTGAGCACCCATAATTTATGGTTTATTGCAAAATATTTTTACATAATAGCTGCAAAAGTGATATTTATCAATTGCTTACATACTATTGGTACAATATATAAATACTGTGTGGTAAATATAAATTAAAAGAACTTTTAAAAGTTGAAACAAATATTAGAAAACAAAGCCAAAAAAGTATTTCAACACTTGCTCAGTCTTACACGGAGAAAAAAACAGGGATTTTTCCTATTTTTGCATAGGAAAAATTACTATGTCACATAGGAATTTTTCCTATGTTAACATAGGAATTTTTGCTATGTTAACATAGGAATTTTTGCTATGTTAACATTTGACCTTTTTCCGACGGAATATACGCAAATTGAAGCTTTTGCACGTATGGGGACTTTTATTCTACCCAAAACATTAGAGGTTGGGCAGCAGGAAGATTTCAAATTCAAAGGTAATCGTCAAGAACTAAAAAATATTTATTTTACCATTAAAATGATTCCTTTGGCATTAGTTTTGACAAAAATGATGGAAAAATGCAATTCATTAGAGCACATAAGGGATTTTCAAAAAGTAATTTCAGACAGCCATGGTATTTTGATGAATTTGGTACAAGGATCTTTGTGGAGGGAAATATCTGCAAAATTTGAAAATAAGTTCGTTTTGCCGTTAGAAATTTCATTCGATGAATATGAGCCAAATAATCCTCTAGGTAGCCATCGCGGGATTACAAAGATTGGCATGGTTTATGCCAGAATTTTATGTTTACCTGAGTTTATGCAATCTAAATTGGATAATAAATATATCTTAGCTTTATTTAATTGCCTAGATGTTAAGTCGTTAGAATTTGAAACCATTTTAAAAGATGTAATTGATGAATTGAGAGATTTACAAAGTAAGGGAGTATGGGTCAATTTTAATGAAAATAAAAAAAAAGTTTATTTTACTGTTGTTGCGGTTTTGGGTGACAATTTAGGCGTACACAGGATAAATGGATTTGTTGAGTCTTTTAAAGCAAATTTTCCCTGCAGATTTTGCTACTCTCATAAAAATAATTTAAATCTTATAAATAATGAAGAATTTTGTCCCATGAGAATAGAAGAAAGTTATAAAGAGGATCTTACTACCAACAATTTTTACTATGTTAACATAGGAAAAATGCCTATGTTAACATTGGAAAAATTCCTATGTTAACATAAGAAAAATTCCTATGTCAACATAGGAATTTTTCCTATGCAAAAATAGGAAAAATCCCTATGTTTTTTCTCCGTGTACTAAATCAACTACAAAAAAAGAAAAAGTAATACTTTGTGTAAACCATAAGCGTCTATAACGACTTACAGTGACCTGGGTGTCCAGTGCATAATATTTCTATTACGTTTTGGGCTAATGTTTGCCTATTCTTCTGTCAAAATTTGTTTGAAATGGTTTTTTTCAGAAATTCTTTGTTTTTTTACTTTTTGGTCCAGAATACTCCATAGATTTTTTTAAAGAGTTGGTGTCTGGACTTTGTGAGGGTGTAATGAGTCTTCTTCGCACATTATACAGCATATATTCTTGCGTAACCAGTGCTGTATTTTTCGGGTCATTGTCTTGTTGAAAGAAATAAGTGTCTTTCAGATCCAATATATTAGCACTCGCTTGCAAGTTATCGAGTAAAATACAGATATACAATTTTGTATTCACATTACCTTCAATAAAACACAAATTTATTATGCCCTCCCATGCCATGCACCCCAAACCATAACGTGTCCACCGCCGCGTTTGATGGTATATTTAAAATCTTGTTTTTGAAGTGCTGTATTTGTTTTTCTTCACACTGTTTTATGACCATCGTTACCAAAAAGATTCAATTTATTTTCATCGCTGAATATAACTTATTTCCAAAATTCTTCTGGTTTATTAACATATTCTTTTAGAAAATTAAATTTTTTTAGTCTATTTTTTTCGTTTATGTATGCCTTTTTTCTTAGTGTTCTGCTTTTGAAAACGCCTTAATATATATAATTTCTAATCGTTTGAGATGTAATACTTTTGCCCGCAGTTGTTGCAATCTCTTTAGCTAATGTTTGTGCACTATTCTAAGGACCTTTCTTAACTTCCGCAAGTATAAATCGCACATTTTTTGCATTTTGTGATTTGGGGCGGCCAGATCGCTACTTATTTGCCGTCGAACCAGTCTCATTTTCTTTCTTTACAATGTACAGCACAGTAGAAATATTTAAATTGAGGGTTTTAAAATGTTCCGAAAACGTTTGTTTCGTTTTCTTAACAAAACAATATTTGCGCGGATACCTTAAGATAATTCTGATTTTTTAGGAGAAATTTTGATTTGTTAAACTAAATGCAACTGATTACTAAATAAAACAATCATATTAATTCACACGTTGGTTGAAACAAGCGCAGTTGCATGTATGTGTTATTATGGGCATGCGTTTATCTTATAACTGATAGAGTTCAAATACTTTTTTTGCATCGGTTTTTAAGTGTTTAATTAAAAAAATACCTAAAAACTTTTACGATTTTAAATATTTGTGGTAATTTGTACTGTACTAACGTCAGCTAGTCTATTGCTATAAACAAGAAACTATTAAAATTTAAAAAAAAAGCAGGGTGCTTAAATACTTTTTTGTTCACTGTATATCATGCTCAATTGGTATTAAATCTTTAGTTGGTCACCATTGAAAAATAGCTCACAAAAATTAACAAGAAATGAATACCAATAAAATCTTTCAAGTGACGCAGTAGTCATCAGCTCATTCTATATTAACGCGAATGTTTGACTAGAAAATAAAGTAGATTTATAAAATATAAATATAATTTATATTACAAAATCGTAAAAGACCGCATAGCCAGAAATTTATTTTTGTATAATAGAGTGATAAATTATAAATCTATAATTTCCTTCAATTACTTTTAATCTATTACTTAATTCATTTTAGTTTACAGTACCTACTCAGTACTACAGAAAGTAAACGATCGCAATGTGGCGATAGCGGCGACAGCTGAATGGAATAAACTAAGGGTTTGATGGACGATAGGTGCAGATAATGACAGATCTGGTCTCAATAGCCGTAAATTGAAGTTGGCGATGCGACAGGTAACGTACCTTCACACCCGGAATGGAAGCCGTAGGGTGTAAGTACAGTCAAATCGGGTATCGAACGCGACACAACATACAAAACGCATTAGGTACCTACTGGCATGAACACCTAACAAAGACGCCTATTGCAAATGACTTGGAAAAGGAGATCGTTAAAGTTAATGATACGATAAGAACTTTAAAGAGTACACCGAGTTATAAAATATAGTATGAAGTGAAAACAGTAGTCGCATTTCACAGATAAACAATTCGAAATAACAAGAAATATTAACGATAGGCGATGAAAATTTGATTTATGTAACGACCACTTGAACTCGAAAGGTGATGCAACAACAAACATGTAAGACGTGCTATAATTGATAGTTCATAATAATCCGGTGCGTCCAGACCACACGAAGTTTGGGAATCCGTTGCATTGCCGTCATTTCGGAGGCAGTTAATCCGCAATTCGGCGACAAAGCGGGTGGTCGGCTGGAGGTATCGTTCTGCGCATCGCATAGTAAACGATCATCGTCGATATTAATAAAATGTTAAAAATGTCACTTTATTACCCTGCTCTTATGAAGTCATTTTCGTTAAATATTTAAAAACGACCCCCATGTTTGAGTACACAACGATTTATAAAGATTACTTTCGGTTCGTTGACTTAAAACGCACCAATTTTACTTAAACTTCGATTAGAAAATAATTAGACTACAGTAATCAAATTATTGGATAGCTCCGAGAAAATACTGCTTTGTAATTTAGCAATTTACTTTTTGTAGCACGATCTCGAAGACCATTATTTTAGGAGACCATCACGCCGCCATAGCTATTAGAAAGCGTGCGTTCCACACATCTGCAGCTTTTCGTGTTCTCTATAGATAGCAAATCGAAATCAGATACTTCCCAATTCGCTACCTGTGAGAATTTCCACTCTTATAATTTTCCCTTTTCTTAATCTAGCTAACTTGGTACTTTGATAAGACTTGAGAAAACCAGACCGGAATTTAAAATAAAAATTTAGGAACATTCTTTACAACTAACCTCCAACTCCGACACGTACATTTATTTCCCCATTACTTAGTGAAAATTTATGTGCCCACCTTCCTAAATTTGCATTTGTTTAAATTGATGTGCTTTTCTAAATATTTCAAAGGTTAATTTAATTATGTAATATTTATTTTTAGTTATTTATACAATAAAAGCAATTTATAATGCATTAATTCATCTTCATCCACAAAATTAAATAGACATAACACTACGAACAAAATTCAGAACTTCAATCAATGCCAAGAAAACAGAATTCATTCCGATTTGTATAGCGATAAGATATTTAAAAAACACGCAATGAAAAGATATATCACTTAAGAAAAAAGTATTCGAATGTTTGTACTAAAATTACAAATGGTTCGTAAGTTAAAAAATATCTTTTTAAACTAACTCATTATTTGAAGTACAGTAAAGTGCAATAAATATAGCCCTATAATAGTTTTAGAAAATATGTAGTTTGTAGAATTATAACAGTTACGCGTATTTACAAAGATTCACATTGTTGATTTGCAATTAAAAAATAAGCGAATCTAATGAAAAAATGCTGTGACTAATAAAGTGTTTTTATAATGTATTGGGTATTTCACCAATTTGTTTTAAATAATTAAACAATGGTATTTATCTTGACTTACATGCCCTAAAAATCGACATTACCAAATGATACAAATAATAACCAAACCCAGCCAACGTGTTGAGTTAAAGAGTAATAAAGTAGTATCAAGATTATTAACCATACATGGTTTAATTTCCATTTAAAAGAATTGAAATAACGTTTAAATAATTGTGAATCACATTATTTAAAAATATCATTAGTATTTTTGCCTAACTGTTCGTAAAAAAACAGTAACAATGTATATTTAAATCCAGGTTTACCATGCGAAATAGGCATTCAAACGTATTATTTTTACTTTTCGTTTTATATTTAAAATTAGGCATATGTAGCTATGAACTTTATTTATCTGATTTGTTTAATTCATAAAAAGCAAATAATGCCTTATCAAAAACTTAACTTTATGTTTTATAATTGAGCGTATATTAAAGCTTAGTGTTTTACTAACCTTCGCAAACAATATCTATTGTCAAATATACCCACGAAGACTTAAAATTTGATTATTCAATTTACAGAATCTATACAAGCATATAAAGAAATATGTTAAACAACAGTCCAAAATGTAAATTCTGAATGGTTTAGAAATTAGGCTAATAAATTTAACAGTCTCCGGGAATGACAATAAAAGTATCCGTTTTTGAATGTATACATTAATGTCACAAATAAATCACCACCAGCAAACACGTTTTCCCATATCCTAATCAACTAATACACAACCTATAAATACATTTGCTACATAGGCTTATCGGTACTGTAGTAGCTGAATACATTAAAATTAACTGATAACAACAACGAGCGATGTCTTTATAAAAGCATTTCCACTACATGGTTATAGAATTTCTATAATTTGTAGAACTAAATGCTGCATTTTATAAAATAAGGTGCAAATAGTTACCTACATATTTCAAAATATTGTACCTATTATACACTGCTGAAAAAAAGTATATGTACATTAGTTTTTCTGTATTTGTAGATAAATAAGTAGTAATTCTATGATATTTTTTTATTTTCTTGGTGTTAAACATCGCATTTAAAATGGTAATTAAGTTTCGGAAAAATCGTTTTTAAACAAAAATATCCATTTTCAGTTGTAAAGAAATTATAAAGATACACATTTAACCCCTTAACCAAAGGTGTCGTCAATAAGCAACTTGAATCATATTAATACCACCTTTCGCAATTTTTTTTAAATTAGTAAGGTACCTGGGTGGAATATGGCCACATTACGATTTGTTGGTGAATTTCTGGAAATATGAGTCTATTTTTATATTTTGCTTATTTAGTCTAACGCCCAGAATTTCAGTGAATGATTAATCTTTCGTTTGCGCTAACGCCTGTTTAAGGCTGCGCCGTATGTAAAATACGTGGCGGTGCGCAGCCTTAAACAGGCGTTAGCGCAAACGAATGGTTAATCATTCACTGAAATTCTGGGCGTTAGTATTTAACAAACGTACAAAATGTAAATGGTTTTACAGTTCAATTATTTTTTATTTTTTAAATAGTGAAAAAATGGTAATATTTCCGATATAGTCACATAGAATTCAAATAAAATTTAACATATTTGTATAAGTTATACACATTCTAAAAACAATTTCGTATAGGCTTAATCGATCACAATAAACTTACAATTAGAATTAAATAACCTTAAAAAAAATTCCTTTAACATCTTTGTTGCTCTTATTTTTGGCCTGACGCATTTATCGTAGAAAGTTAAATATTGGCAATAATTACGATGTAATCTTCAGAGCAAATAATTTCTATAGGAACTAAAGTTCGTTGCTGACCATATTTTCTGTTACAATATTTCTTTTCGATGTCGTATTTCTTACAAAATAATCAAATAATGAATGTATTCCACATCATTACTTGTCAAACAATGAATATACCGTTAAATAAATTATTATAATTGAGATTGAAATTTATAAAATACGATAATAATACAAAAAATTACAGTAAATACATGGGAGGAGGGGGAATAATTCAACTTGTAATCTGTTGTGTACTATATTTAGGATCAAATCAAGTGACCATATTCGATCCAGGTACCTTACGATAAATTTTGATTGAATTTTTTAATACATCAAATATTTAAAACCTATTTCAATTAAAATTAACATAATTATGACATATTAAAAATTACACTATTTAAATACGTAGTTTTTATCATGAAGATCGGTGGTATAGCAAAAAGATTCCGGCAGTTGAAAGATTAATTTCTAAATGATTCAAGTAATACTTATTATAAATTCATAAAAATGATGTCTAATAATTAGTAGTACCTCTTTAATGAGCGATTACAAATTATAAAAGTCGATGCAAATGATCTATAGCTACCTTAATAATCGAGCAAACTATAGATTGGTTAAATGACCAGATCGCCCATCGAATATAACTTCTGGAACAAACTGATAATCAAGTATCCACTAAAGTGGGGTATCAGCACCTGAAAATTTGTCTCAAAATTTTTCGAGGATGCTCCATCCAATGGCATTATAAGTTTTTGTCAACTCAGGATGGACCTCCAACAAGTTCCTTCCAAGTCATCGCCCGTCAAGAAAGTGTTAACAATTCAAGGGTCATATAGATGAAGGAGGTAACTAACAAAAATCGCGTTTAAAGTTTCTTTCGATTAACTTTTTATGAACTTTTGTTAGTACAATAATAATAATCGTATTAAGTATATTATAAAACTTCAATTTTGGTTAGATTTTAGTAAGTTCTAGAAACACTGTCACATATAATCATTATTCATACAAAAATCTCAGTTTTAACTAATTTTGTAGTTGCCTCCTTTATCCATTGGAGCCTTCAATTATTAGATGTCATTTTAGTTAACTCCTAGTAAAAGTCTTAATAATTGATAAATTAAATTTGCGTCTAAAGACTTATTGTACTACTGTAAATAGAATTAGTCTAAAGAAATAGATTTTTCCAAAAATTATATTTTCTTTTAGCCACCACAAACAATAATCCCAAACGCACGCTTTACAGCAAAAAATCATAAAATAACTAAGAATAAAACAAATAAAATAGTGTCTATACACTTTATTTCAGGATTTTTATTAATATAGTTCGGAGTGAATGCACATGTACAGGTATAGTAGTTTACAAAAGAAATATAAGCAAATTAAAAATAACAAATCAGTAGGTCATTAATAATGATTCGGAATAGCTTTAAAACAATAAGATTACACCTGTCTGTAATTTGACTAACGTACTGTTGTTATCAATAATTTAATACAATATAAGCTATATTAGTATTTTAAAGCAAGTTTTTCATAGATCTGTTATTATAAATACAATGTAATAAATATTTAATAATTTATCTTGACGAAAACAACTCAACATTTTTTCTACTTTTATGTTTCATTTATTAGCCTATAGCCAGTTACGCCTACAGTATATGTATGATATGTAAAAAAAAATAATGATAAATTGCTTTGGTAATTTGAACTATTTTAATTCTATTTCGTGTGCAATTCATATACAACACAAAGACTATCTGTCTTGCAAACAACCCTAGAGATATATCAAATATAGAACAGTAATGTTACAAAATGTCAAAGTATATTTATACCCAATGTGAAAGCACCCTATACTGCCTAATTCGATAAGTTTTTACATATGTATATGCATTGTTTGCGGATTATTAAACCCAAAAATATACATAATCAACGCCAAATTCTTAGAATATACCATTAAAATTTACTAGAAAGAGTTTCAGTACGGATAGAAAAATATTACTAATGTAATCATTCCGATTATTTTTATCTTCTATTTAAACAACACGTTCCGCCTTAGAAAACACATTGCAATAAATTCTTTTATTGTTTTCCATCTTGAAAGACAAAGCGAAACAAAATGGTAAAAGTTTCATTGCAGTAAATTTTATTACATATCATATAAGATGTTTTTTTTTATAGTCATCGTTTTAGAAATTCACGAAAATTACAAAGTTTAAGGTACACGCAATGTTTTCAAAGTTCTTTTGCAGTTTTAAAAGGAAGTAGTTAAATAATTTATTGCTGAACAGTCGCCAAGTTTTAACGCAATTAAGTTGTAGTTACTTAAGCAGCAAACATACGAGGAAAATCGATTATTGCGCTTAAATTTTAAAGAATTAAACAGTTTTAATATCAAATAATTACGAAAAAACTACTTAATTTTATACATCGACCATAATGAATGCGTTTCTTTTTATCGTATTTTAGCATAATCGACGATAATTATACCGTAACTAAAAAAATTAAAATTTGTAGTTCTGCACCATTATTTAACTATCACATTAACAAAAAAAGAATCTCTAATTTATATGAAAATATAGTAATTTGAAATGTCTTTTAGTCACAATTAAATTACAATATGGAAATTAATTTAAGAGTATAGATAAAAGTTAAATTATCAGGAAAGAATATTAAAGAACCAACAGCGGTTAATTAACATATTGGTTTAAAAAAGACTGTCAGTTTATTTTGAATAACGTACTTCACTTATACTCGACATTATTCCACTTTGAAGGAGGCAAAGAATGATGCTTTTATTTAGAAACTGCCATTATATGTTAAAAACACCGCAATGCAAAATATGCGTACGCCTGCTTGTAATAAATAATGAACTTGTGGCTCACTTGTAACATGCCTCATAGATCCCATCAGACTGCTGCGTCAGCCTTCATTTATTTTCACTATTTTATTGCTTAAAAGGAGTTTTGTTTAAACAATACGTAAATTACCGTTTAGTTGTTTTTAAACGTCTAAATTAGTCAATTTGAGGGCTCAAAAACATTTATCAAAATTTTAAACGCAGGTATGCGCTAACAAGATAATAATCGAAAGGGTGTGCTGCACCCGGCTACTAATATCGAAGGGGACTAACGGAAGATAATTAGCAAAAACCAAAATTAAAAACGTTTTTTGAGCAATTATTTTATAAGAAAGGACGTTATCAACAGTTTACAGCCCAGAAATAAAAAGAACGTGTTGTGCTCCTTTATCTACTATAATTGCAAAACAGATTTTTAGAATATTGTAAGTTAAACTTTCAACGTTTAGAAAAATTAAATTCACAACTACAATTACAGGAAAGTGGTACAAAATGATCCCTAGGAGCAAAATGATCCTCTTCGGTTCTGATTAAAATTATTAAAACATGATACCATCTTTGAAAAACAAAATTCAAATGTTGTAGTGGCAATGATATTGCTTTAACATAGCAATTTGAATTTTTTTTATTTTATAAATAACATTATCTTTCGGGATGTCTTCATCAAATGTCTTATTGTATTCGTGGCGGTTCAAATATACCGTATAAAAATAATAGTTTGAATAAACAGGTGAAATTTTATCGTTTCCCAGAAAGTTCATTAAACCCAGTAAACGTAAACAGTAGGTAAATGCGGTGAAATATTATGTGTAAGTAAAATATTGAAATTAAATTAATAATTAAATCAATTGTTATTTTATATATACAGTCGAACCTCGATAAGCCGAATTTTTGATAACTCGAACCTGGTTCCCTATGACTTGCCTATTTCAACGTTAATATTTTTATACCGAGAACTCGTATGTTTGATAACTCGATTATTTTTAGTTTCCCTTCAACTTCGACTTATCGAAGTTCGACTGTAGTTTTATATATAATTTAATAAAAAAATATAACTTTATTAGATAAAAATATCAAGAGAAAAAACACAGAGCAGAGTATTAGAAACTTAAATTTTTTATAAATTAAATTTCAGAAAAAATTCAAAGGATTGGGAACAAATAAAAATACACGTATTTGTAGTTTTCATTTCGTTAATAATCAAAAGACCGAAAGAACTAAAAATTAATTTTTCCTGAGAAAGAAAATACAAAAAACCCTACTCGGTCACTTTAACAATTTGAACAATTAATATATTTTTATATTGTTCTGACAGACCTGCTTTGCAAGTACATTTGGCACAATTACTATGTCGATTGTTATCAAGCTAAAAATCAATATTTTAAAAATTATTTACTGATTTAATAATCTTAATTAATACTGAGAATAGTAAACGTCTGATAAGTTTTTCTTTTAAAATAGACATTATGAAAAATAATAAAATTGCACACTTGCAAATTTTTAAACATCTTTAATTTTTTTGTCATGTGAGTTTTTAATGTAACTTAAAGAAAATTACCAGATGTTTACTTTTTAGCATCATATAATGTAATTATAAAGTTAACTTTTAATACTGACAATTTCAACACTATAAACATTAGAAACGCTTATTTGGGCGACAATTGTACAGATTAATTACTACTTTATTTGAGTCTTCTGTTCCAATTACGTTTAAAATGTGGCCTGATTTGAACAGTTTTCGTTCTTTAATGTAATTTTGACCACAGATTTTATTATTTTTGTTATGTTTTAAAAATATTTATATTATTTATTACGCTGTTTACACAGCAAAGCTTTTGCTAAATTAATAGTAGAGAGCTCCACTTTCGGCAGTAGTGCTGCCTCTACAGTTCTTGCTCCATCCCTACATGTAGGGTAAACTCAGGATAATTGCTCCATTGGTATAGATGCCTCATTTTCTAAAAGTAGGACTTTCGAAAAAAAACACTTTTTTTATAAGTAGGGGGAAAGTGGCATGAAACAGCCAAGTTTTGAAAGAGCCATTAGCAATTACGCGGTAGTTTTCATACGAATCGTTTATGTATTATTATTTTAAGATAGCAACACTAGCCAGATATCCCCCACAAAAATTTGACCGTTCACCGTCAATAAACGGCGCCGATACGATGTATTGAAGATTTTGTCGTCAAAAGTAAGGTTTTGAGTTCAGTTTATTTGTTTTCTAACGCCTATACGTACAAAACTAATAATAATATGATTACACTATAATTTTATAGATATATTAGGCCTTCTAATAACGTATATATTTTGTAGACTAATCTTTGATTTCATAGTAATTTTCAAGATTTTGTTTCTTGAGAGAATATGTTTTGAAAAAGCCGGACTGCAGTGTAATGAAAGAGCCACCTTTTAATTGCATAAAATGCAATAATAATTGTAGTAACAGCAATCAAGAGTGGTACCGATGCAAAGTTGTAATGGTTGGGCATATAAATCCTGTGGCGTAAAAGGGAAATTGCATTATATGATTAGAAGTCGAAAAATATCGTTAATTTTGAAAAATGTTTTATGACATTACGTACATAAATGCATGAACAATTACAGATTTAAAAAAAAATTGATTTATTTATGTCCTTCTATATTATTTATCCCTTTTTTTAAAACTGGCTGTTTCATGCCACACTCCCCCTATATTGCAACTTATTGTTCATATAAATATTGTGATAAAACAATATACTATATGTACGACGAAGGAATTGTTCTATACAAGAGCATGATGGCTTAAGTATTAATAGTTTTGAAAATATAGTAATAACTTGAAATGTGGGTCATCTACCCTGAATTTACCCTATGTAAATAGCAAACGTCACTTGAAGTACATGTACGCCAATTTAACTAGTGTATATCAATCTCTCCATAAATGAGTCAGTAAACAAATTTCTTAGTAATGAAGAAAGATTATTTATTTTTGCACAATTACGAACAAAATAAATTATATTTCAATAAAGTTGAATCGTGCCCATTTACTTGGTAAAAGTATTTTAAAAAAATTAACACGATTAAAAAGATAAATAAAATCTGGAAACGTAGGTATTTTTAATTTCTATAATATACCTTGTATACTTGACGCATAAAACAACTTGGATTATCTAATTATCATCTAGAATAGCTGACACGTGCACGGTGTTACTATGATGTAGAAACAACATTGCAGCAGCTTACCTGAAAATAAAACAGTAATTAGTGTCATGTCACTCATTATACACCGATATGTAAAGATTTTTAAATGCTACAAATATTACAGGAAATTATAAACTTGTTTCAATTTAAAATAAACAAATAAACCGCTGTATACGTTTAAATAACTATGAGTATTAATAATATGCGTATAAATAACTACTTAAAAAAGAAGAAAAGGAATAAAGTGACGTGTATATGTATGTAAAAATACACCTAAGCCTCTTTTTATGCGAATTATTTTTAAGCGATTTTTGTTACCTTTCCGCGACTAATCAAAAAAAAAGTGCAAATCAAGTAAACATTGAGAATTAAAAAATTGTATTTTCGTTTTACCTAATAAAATTCTAAATTGAATCTGCAGGTATACATATGTAGGTACTTACATAACTATACTTACAATAAATAAATTCACCGATTTATTGTAGACTTTAATGTAATGCATATTAACTGGTTCTTTGTTGAGAGAACCATAGCAAAAATCGATTTATTTTTGTAATTTTAATTAGGTACAATAAAAATTTCCGAATTACATAATTCGATGCGTATAAAAAATTAGTTCTTAAAGGTATTTGAGAAGACAACGCAATTAACGCATTTTGGCATTTGCATTATTTTTTAAATGTAATAAGTGTTTTCGATTCTAATGAATTTAATATGAGCGAGTAGAGACAAGTTAAAATAGCAAAAATAGGCCCCATGAAAAACGCAGCCCAGGACGACAAACGAAAACGATGAAAAATGCCTATTTCCGTGGTACAGTAAAACCCCGCTTAACGTGGGCGATACGTTCTAATGAGTTTAAGCACTCAACGAAACAGCGTTAAACGAGATGACTTTGAAATATACCACAATAAGTCGCATCGACGTAAATTTTGAGCTCTTTTCAAGCTTCAGCAGACCGCGTTTCGATATTTTATTACAATTTTTAAAGATTTTAAAAAAGCGAATAAATGCATCAGAATAAAGTCTTCTAGTGCCGGACGCTTAAGTTATTTTTTAAATAACAGTAAAACTACGTTGTTTTTTTTTACTTTTAGCGTTTATTAATACTTATAAGTGTATATTTCGATCAAAATAAAAAAACATAAAAGTTATTATTCACCTATTAGTCATCTAATTCTAGGTTCAACTATGGGTCAATAATTTAGAGCGTTGTAAAAGTGTTCACTAGTACCGGACATAAAATAAATATGACATGTAACGCTGAACAGATTAAAAAATTTTTCATCGATCACAAGTATAATTACTTGAGAATTCTGGGATATCGCTAGAATCTTGCTAGCGCTATTACACGGAGAAAAAATATCCTTATAATAACTATCTAACGTATACCCAATTGACGTATTGTTCTGACAAGGATTCGAATGTCTAATTTAACGATATTTATAAGTCAATTTGACAATCCATAGTATGATCAAAACAGCTTTACATAGTATACTTATAATAAGGATTCGTTTATTTGTTTCAAGCGTTCAAACGAAAAGCTCTCGTGAACGTGTGCAGTATCCGTCGTGTAGGTAACTGTATAGTTAATTTGAGGATTTGAATAGCTATAATAGGGACGCGTATGGTTATTATAACGATATTTTGTTCTCCGTGCATATACGTTAAATCACTATGACAAGAATCTTTTGAATGTCTAAAACAGTAATACGGATCGTTACTAAAACGATCCGCAATAAGGATTCACTGGATAGCTAAATTAGCTATACGGCGTATCCTTGTGAAAGATAACTATCCAACGGATAGCTATAATAAGGATACGTATGCTTATTATAAGGATATTTTTTTCTCCGTGTAGTGACAATATGAACATAGGATCTCACTCTTGAAAGTATTTTACACAAACTACACAAATCTTGAAATTGATCGCCATTTTCTCAGTCTACTTTTTTCATGCAGTTTTCAGCGTTTGTTAACAATTTCGGTTTAAAAAAAATACGGTATTTCAAAAAATATAGTGTTCGATATTAGAGAATAAAGAGCTGTCCGGTTCCAGGGGAAAACAAAAAACCAACAAAAATAATAACTTCAAATAAAAACTTAACTATAGAAATTTTATCTTTTGAAACTGATTTACTAATATCAAAAATAACATAGACAACACATAATAACTTTAAAAAATATATTGACTTAGCAAATAAAACATCTATTAAATTATGCGATGCAATTTGTTCTTGTCAAAAATAACAAACCAAGGCTCTTCTGAAATATGAACTGATGATCGAGTCTTGTTGTAACTTACACACGTGTCTGTCCATTTCTACTAATTTCCTGCACATAACACAATTCTTTTGTTTTTATTAATACACAGATTTTAATAGTGTTCGGTACTAAGTGTCGTCCGCTATTAAGAGATTCCCCCCTACTATAACTGAAAAGCACACGTGATTTTCGCAAAACAACGAAGTTATGCCAGAGTACAATTTTTAATTTCACGTTCTAAATGAACCACCCAGTTGCACAAAATAGAAATTGTGATAAAGGTTAGATATAAAATTGTGTTTATTGCAGTGGACAAATAAATTCTCTATAGCTGCACTGATCTTATGAAAGTTGCAAATGAATATTTTAAAATTAATTTTGAAACATTATTAAACGATGAAAAGTAGTAACGATTTATAGTTTTCTTGCTGTATGTTTTATGATACTTTTACTTCTTAGCTTTACGATGTGTATTTTTAGTATACCAGTCAGTTAAACTTGAGTATATGATAAATTAGTTTTCTTGACAGTGGCGTATAAAAAACAAAAGGCAATACAACAAAATCATTTCTTTATTTTTAATGTAAACAAAAGGACATATAATATGAATAATATATAACTTTGCGGTAGATACGCACTCAAAGGAATGCAATGTGACAGAACAATTTTAAATTTATTTATGCGGAACTTTAATAACAAATCAAGTTAATACATATTTAATTTAATCGTCAACTAATATTCCTTTAATCTTCAATTTATTTATATTACTTTAATCCACCTTAATTTATGTGTATCTAAAACCCAACATTTTAATAAAATCTAGAAACAACCTAACTTTCGCAGCAAAATCTCTTGAAAAGTCAAAATACGTTATAGTTATTGACAGTAACGCGTTGTACGTTTCTAGCAAAGCTATTAACTTTTCATTTTTGTTGCGTATTTATGGAGAGGCTTTTGTTGAAATTGCCATAATTTAAGTTAAGCTGTACATATATGGTAGGTTTATAGAATTGATTAGCAAAGCATTAATTAAACATGTGTTTTTAGAATTATAAATTATAAATAATGAATGGTCTCACATACCAGTTTTCAAAAACATGATCTAGACGTAAAAAATGCACAAATAGAACTTTGCAATACCAGGTATTTATGTGTGGTAGGTAGAACGTAAAAATTGTTATACAGGTTTTTACTTACTACACAATATTTTTAATATACACATAACTTTGTCTTCGATCACATTTACTACTTAATTTTATGTCTGAATATACATGTTCATGTTTAAGAAATAACTACAAATATAAAGTGCATACAAAAATAAACACCCAATTGCAAAATAACGTATGGCCACAGATATGTATAAAGCATTAACCTGGATTTTTACGAGAATCGATTCGCATTTGTAGCAGAACAGGTATATCTGTCATTCGAAATTGATTACAAAAACAAGATGTAAAAAATTGCCGATTTTATCTTTTGAATACATAAAATTCGATCATATTATTTATGTATCTGCGAGCTAACTTAATTAGTTAGAAAAAGGTTTGATATTGTCGTAAAGGGCTCCTAAAAATAAATAACTTGGGATGACTTTAGTTTAAAGTTTGTTACATAAATATATTTCGTATTTTTCTTATAAAGTTTAGCAATTACGCAACGTAACATGCAATTTCTGTCCCTGCTTTAATATAGTGAAGGGTGTTGCAGCCCTACTAACAGATAAGGCACCCAACGAGGGGATTCTCCGTGAATTCAAAATTAATTTAGTAGAAGTCTGAACGTTTAAATGTGCACATTTCTACTCTTAGTTCAAATAATGTAATTTTCTCTTTGACTAATGTTTCTTAAAAAAAAAGGTATAACAAAAGTTCTATGCCGCTCAACTTGATATTAAACTAAAAAAAGTAGAACTACTCCGTTTTATATTAAAGTTATTTATTATCAAATAAAGAGATTTATGCATTGTGTTAAAAAAATCTTTTTTGAATAACTTTCTAATAACTTTACTTAAAAAAAAATTAATTTAAGTTAAATTAAATTAAATAATATTACTTTTCCAACCATTAAAATTAGAAAAATATGCACAGTAATTACAATAGAAGTAAAGTAGTCCACAAAGCTTTGAGAAGGCGATATTGTTTAAAATTTATTCAACAGTCAGTAGTCAGAAAAATTGGTGCTATAAAATCAATTTTACTCCAAATGTTGTTGCAAAATTCGAAGTAGGTCCATTATTAATTAGAAATCAAAACATAAACGTTAGTTAAATCTCACGTATTGTAAGAAAAAAGTGATGTAGAAGAGAGACTTGAATTTGCTACAAGATACGTAAATAAAGACAGTAAATTTTGGTAAAAAATAGAGTATTATTCACCTAGGGAGGAAAGTATACCATTCCAACCCGCTTGATATTGTTTCCCGAGTCGAAAGCTCGATAAAAACGATAAAAACCCGGGTTGGGATGTCTTATTTTCGTACCGTAGTGATTATACAATTTTTTATCACACCACCATCGAAATTCCTTGTATTTCTTCTAAATCATCATTATCACATAAATTATCTGAAGTACACATTTTCAATTTTTTGACATTTATAATTATGAGTTAAAATAGAAATGTCATTTATGTTTTATTATTTATTACTTTACCAATGTTTTATTAATTGTAAAAAAAGTCGTAAGATAACGCAAAAAAAGGTTGACGTACGCACAAAAAAGCAGAAGCATGCGTATTCATTATTTAGTTGCCTCTTTGTCTATCTTTCTTCGTACGTGTAATTGAATAAAATGTACGTTAGGGGTCTGCACTTTGCTTCGTATAGCTCAATGATTTGTATAATTTAATATCGTATAAATGGGTTTCGTATAAGCGAGGTTTCACTGTAATTTAAAAAAAAAAACGTAAGTGCAAAGTTCAGCATGGCCATAAAAACGGTATGGTTAGCGACGATATATAGTATAAAACAGTTGATCAGCTTGTATTTTCAAATATAATACCTACTTCCTGACTAGCATTACTTATGCATTTTAAAGCAAAATTTAATATCAGTATCTCTTACATTTAACATACTGAAGTTTTTATTACATTATAAGTAATCACATGCACTGTATGTAGCAGTTCTCTAAAGGAACATTTTTTTTTATTACACAATAAACTATCAATTACAACTTAATAAGAGGAATTTGTAATAAACAAAAATTACATTTATAGCAGTACAAAGATGCAGTAAATAACTTTGACAATTTTACAAGAGGTTTAAATGTTTCCAAAAATCGATTTGCCTAGTTCAATTCTAAGCACCTATTAGCATCAGAAACAATGTTTTTCTTGCTGTTGAAACATTGATACATACTTATAGTGTCTAAAATGGCAATCAAATGTGCTGCTAATTTGAAATTATTTATACTTACAAAGA
Organism: Sinopyrophorus schimmeli; assembly: GCA_036325965.1. Classification (NCBI taxonomy): domain Eukaryota; kingdom Metazoa; phylum Arthropoda; class Insecta; order Coleoptera; family Elateridae; genus Sinopyrophorus; species Sinopyrophorus schimmeli. Next base: position 9,821,938 of record JARFIZ010000314.1, on the reverse strand, counting down.
AAACGCCAATACAAAATTGTGCGTTTTGATGCCATTTAGGGGGTAAATGATATTGACCTTTCAAGAAAAAAAAAGAAAGTACCTACTTCTAACACATTCACAAATCGCAAAATCATCAGAAAACGAATATAAAAAAATTGAAAATTGTATACTAAAAATAGATTATGAGATCGGCTTCACTCCCAAATTGGTATACCAAAATGCAAAAGAAATCTTGGTCCAAAGGCCTACAAACTCCAAATATTCCAGTTTTTCCCTGATAAAACTTCAGAGATGCCATCAACCTCTGCATCAAGTCAAAAGAACTCGCTGGGAAAAGTACAAATCTGAAGCGATTTACAGTTGAGTAAACCCATAATCAACAAAACGTCAGGTTCTGATACACAGAATGTCACGGTACATCTTCCATTGTCGTAAACTGCCAAAATCTTACGAGACTACACCCTTCGTTTTCGTCATTCAAGGGGTTAAAATCAATGTAGTTGCTTAGGCCCAACATCACTTCAGCGAAAAAATATATACGATCTAAGAAACATCTGCATCAGCCCATAGAGTGAAATCAACTCAAAAATTTTCCGGGCTTGAACGAATCCGACGAATGGGCGCTGCACTCAGCGGATCTCGACCTGATGGATGACAGCGTACGAATTATTTTAAAGGCGAAGATCCTTGGTAAGTTTCGTAATAGTTGGAAATACTGAGAAAAACATTGTAGAGGAATAGAAACGAATTCCACTGAAAAAATTGCGACACATAAACCATATTTCAGAAAAAATAATTGAGATAGTATCAACATTGTGCGCAACCACTTTGAAACGTGTTAAATTTGATGTTACTTATCCCATGCATTATTACATTTTAGTAGTTGCAATATACTCGACCTCATAATAGAAAATTTCTTGATCATGTTTGTACACAATTATGTATTTCTTGTACAAGCGGACAAAAATCCTACAAGCACCAGTGCGAGAAATATTAATTTCTCTCCTCATTACAACAAATCACGACGTCAAATAATTACATCAATAAATTTTTATTTAATTATTAAATTTTCCTTTTTTTGTTCACAAGTAGTTTACAGAATAAAAATTTAGATAAATATATAAAGACAAAGTACATAATGTAAATGCATTTCTTATATTTTTTTGTCAATCGTGAGGGAGGTGTGCCCTGTTTGTTCCTCTTTGCGGACGCCCATGGCTACAGTAGCGAAACATGTTTTATAACGCATGAACTGCTAATTTTTAATAAACCTTTAAATGAATTCATATTCATAATAAAAGCTTGTTAATATTTATGAATGCGTTGTTTCAATCTAGTAAAAAACATATAAAAAACATTTTTTTATCAAATTGCTATTGCAAAAAAATAATTACATGTCTACTAACTTTACTAATAAATTTCAATTCTTAGAATTTAGTATCTCATATCTCTACGTCTAATAATAAAAGTTAATGATTTAATTTTTCTTAGAAACGCATTAAACTAAAAACGTAACCACTAGTTTATAGGCACATACATTGATTTATAAAAGTTGAAGAAGAAAATAAAGCTAACATAAGCCTTAAAATTTTACAGACAATGTTTCAATCAATAGGACATTAAATAAGTAGATAAAATCTGAAGTCGTTTTCTTTATTTTTAATCTACTGACCTCTTACAACATTTAGTTTTGACTCGAGTACCTCAGGGCAGTTTTACATCGGTTACTTCACGGATTTTAGTGACCGTCTACCTGTGGAAGAAAGCTGGGAATGTTGTTCTAGTTTACTCTCTCATTCAATTCTCTACCTTCGTCTGATTGCATTATAAGTGAACAAGTGCTTTTAGTTTATTACAACGGAGAAATAATTTCAGAATTATATTATGGGTTGTCGCAATTATAGTAGTTAAGAATCAGAAGTCATAAAAATGTAAAATAGTCGTAGATTTGAAAGAAAACACTTGTTCCGTGTTGTCTATAAATATAAGTCTTTTAGCATAAGTAATACCTGTTGTGTAATTTAGAATCAATTAGTAAATGAATTATTAGTTAAGAAGGTCCGCAATTATTCCAGTATATTATCTCTAATGATATTGTATAGAATTTGAGATTTAGAATCATTAAATGAAACCACACATAATTAAGACGAAGGGTAGAATTATATATAAATGATCAATCGAAAACTACAAACGTGTCAAAATTAAGAAAATTGATTACCACAGATTTTAGTTTATCGAATCTATCGCAACCTACAATTTAAGCGATCTTCTGTAATTAAATTAACATATTTTTAAGGGTTTTATACTGGTATTCTGTGCTTGCCAAGACCATAATTATACGTAATTTTCATCAGCCATAACTGCTCGCACACAAATTTACACGGATCATAACGTTTAGCTCGGTCTGCTGTTTAATAGAACACTTGTCCATGAACCAATTAAGTTAATTTCTATGGACAGTGAAACTTAGATTTAAATTGCCGCAATTATGTTGTATTACTTCCAGATCGATCAAACATTATCGACAGTTAATAAATTACAATGTTTTCCGGCAAATGTTATTTGATAGATTACAAAATAATAATATGGTTTTCATGTATTTTTACGACTTAAAAATATCAATTTTAGTTTGCTTTTGTAAATAACATTAGACCATATATTTCATTATTTTCCTTTCGTATGTATTAAATAACATTTCTTTTACACTTGTTTATGTAATTATTCAGTCCAGATGTCTTTACAAATGTTAAGAACGTGCATAAGTAATGTATTTTAAATCCTGTTCAACGCTATTTTATAAAATGAAATAATTATTATTTAATTTTTTTAAATAAGATTATACTCGACATTAATTAAAATGATTTGTTGCTGATTAAACATTAAAAACTAACTTAGTTATATTTTCGATACAAAATATTCCAATTCTGATATTGATATTTTTGATTAATTTAAAAAAGTTTATATCTTTTCAAAAACAATAGCAATTTTGAATTATTGGTTACTTTATACAATAATATATGAAAAACATAACAGCATAAGTGACCTTAAGCAAAAAATAACAGACCGATCTTTCTAAATTTGAATGCTATATAAATTGAAATACAATTTAGGTAACGTATTTTAATTAGATGTGCGCCTTTAAATTCAAGTTTTGGTATACATAGAAATAGTTCTGAGATCCCCAACCAAGAATAAAAAACAAGATATTATCACATTATTTAATATTATTAAGTTATACTAAAATGTATTGTAAAAATTTAACAATCCAGTATATTATATAAAAATATGTAATCATCTAATAAATTCAGATCGTAAATAAGAATTAAATAATCAGGAGTATTCAAAAATTTTTAAAGGACAGTAAGATCCCGTTTAACGCGGGGGATACGTTCCAAAGAGCTTAAGCGCTAAACAAAACAGCATTAAACGAGATCATTGTTAAATGCCGCAATTAGTCAAATAAGCGTAAATTGTGAGCTGTTTCGAGGCTTCGAGCAGACCGCGTTATATCGAATCAGCGTTAAACAAGGTCTTACTGTATATTTATTTAAAATAAAAAAATGTTAATTGTAAGTACTAAAAAAAGTTTTTATTTTTAACAGGACAAACATTCGCAATTACAAAAACGTGAATATAAGAACTCAACATAATAAATTAGAAATACCTCCCCAGACATCAACATGTTAACCCGCCGACGGTCGCGTTGGGCGAATCAACGCCCCTTGCATTTTAAAATTTCTTAATATTTTTTTAAACAATGAATATTGAGGACCAAATTCCGTCTACCTTCCTGCATCATTATTACAGGTTCTTTACGCAATATGGACCTCAGTTTGCACTAGGGCGCAAGAACAGTAGATATTTTCTTTGTACCAAAGCGTCCATTGACCGCTGCAATCTCATTTGTTTATAATTGCTTTTAACTAGTTCTTATGTTTTTTGTTTGCAAATTTTTAGTAGAAGTTAAGAAAACTTTAAACGTGTTGATATTGAAAAAAAAAATTATTTTATATTTTACTAGTTGGCCCGCCCCAGCTTAGCACGGGTATTGCAATTTCAAAATAAAAACAAATTTTTATTAGAATGAAATATAGCCTGTAATACTCAGTGATAGTGTAACTTTTTATTAGTAAAAGAATTTTAAAAAATCGGTTCAGTTGCAAAGATTACCTCCTACAACGCACTAAACATATAGCTATATCAATGATTGAGTAGGGAAAGTGGCATGAAACAGCCAGTTTTAAAAAGGATAAATAATATAGAAGGACATAAATAAATCAAATTTTTTGAAATCTGTAATTGTTCATGCATTTATGTACGTAATGTCATAAAACATTTTCAAAATTAACGATATTTTCGACTTCTAATCATTTATAAAAAAAATAAAATTTGGCTTTTCATAACCTATAGGTATTGAAACAGCCAACTAATTGAAAAAGCCATGTTCTTATTACAAGATTAAAACTGCACATTAACGAAGATATTATTTAATAATAATCTTAAGCTATAATTTTAGATCTTATATAATTATAAAACGTTTTAAATAACGCAAACTCTCGATAAAATATTTACTTACATAAATCTAAGAAACTGTCAAAAAATTTGACGTTTGAGATCAATCATTGCAAAAACTTAAAAACGTTTTTAGCAAAAATAATGCAATTTCTCTTTACGCCACAGGATTTATATGCCCAACCATTACAATTTTGAATCGGTACCACTCTTGATTGCTGTTACTACAATTATTATTGCATTTTATGAAATTTAAAAGGGTCTTTTTCATTACACTGTAGTCCGGCTATTTCAAAACATATTCTCTCAAGAAACAAAATCTCGAAAATTACTATGAAATCAAAGATTAGTCTACAAAATATATACGTTATTAGAAGGCCTAATATATCTATAACATTATAGTGTAATCATATTATTATTAGTTTTGTACGTATAGGCGTTAGAAAACAAATAAACTGAACTCAAAACCTTACTTTTTGACGACAAAATCTTCAATACGTCGTATCGGCGCCGTTTATTGACGGTGAACGGTCAAATTTTGTGGGGATATCTGGCTAGTGTCGCTATCTTAAAATAATAATACATGAACGATTCGTATGAAAACTACCGCGTAATTGATAATGGCTTTTTCAAAACTTGGCTGTTTCATGCCACTTTCCCCCTACTTATCTGCGAACTTTAATTAAAAGTGTGCACTGTGGAAATCGTTTAGACTAAGAAAAGTAAATTTTATGTTAAATACACACCCTATGGCAAATAAATAAATATTTAGCAATAGTTTCTGTAACTAATCTTTTATAATTTTAATGTACACTTATTGTACCCATATGAATACTTTCATTCAGTGAACAACTGATCATTTCTCGGAAGTTTACTAAAATTATGAAAAACACGAACAATTTTAAATATTAATATACGTATGAGAAAAAAATTACATTGAAAAAGATTGATTATGTGTATGTAAAGTTAATTAAACTATAAGCGTTACTGATAATTTTATATTTGGAATATTTTATATTTACAACTGCTACGTTCTCCTCATTAGCGGGGTTATTTTGGGTCATAACGTTTTCGTATGTGACATGGTACATCTTTTTATATTTAATATCGTATAGCGATATATAACTACGCTTTTGTATAAACAAAAAAAATAGAGTTATATATATTTTTAGGGCATTTTATAGACTTTACAAAAACGTTCCCAAAATGACCGTTTTTAGCGATGGATCTCTTTAAAAACAATATTACAAAAAAGGAATTCATTCTGTGCTTGTCCTATTTAAGTATTGCTTCTCCATTAATTTAGTGAAGATTTAAGCTATTTGTTTTAATTATATCTTGCCATTACTTTCGTCATAAAAGCAAACTTAAAATTTACCGCCTTGGTGATTTTGAGTTAGGTATATCTACTTAAGCTAAACTAACACTAAAATAATACTAACCTTATTAAAACAAACAAAATAAAGACTACGTAAAACAGAAGAAACTTACTTATATAATAGAAAAGAAAATATTAAGTATATATTAATATTAACTCAAAATTCTTAGAATTTCCCTTGAATCACGAGTTATACAAGTTCCACTGTACAAAACATTTTCTTAATGCAATTTTTAATATTAAAACTATTCAAATGTTAGAAAATATTACTATAGATCAGATTTTAGTAAATGAGTTTTAAATAATTGATTACAACGTGTACAAAATTAATTAACCTGTAATTTTCGTAGTTCCATACATATAAATTTAAATTAGCGCCTTCAATCGCTTATGTGCAACTATAAAAGGTCAATATACATTTTCTAACATCATTACAAACAATTATTTATTTTGTACTATGTATGGAAAATACTTTTCAATAATGAGTTTCAAATAATTTTCTATTTGAACAGAAGTTAATTTTACACAGGATTATCGTTTCTCGCCTTATTTTAACAAATATATTAAAAAAAGTATTTTTAAATTCGGACGCAACAAATTCTTTTGCGTAGCAAAAGTGAAGTTTGGAAAAAGGCAAAGCACCGCGAGCATTGGAAAAAATTCTTAAAAAACAGGCTCTTTTCGATCGTTTTTGATCTCCGAAACTAAAATAGCTAAACGGTTAGATTAACACACAGAAAAAAGGCGGTTTTTTGAGATCCTGTAACAATTTTAAAAGTCAACTTTTTTACGGTACGATTACTTGTTCTCATGCCTTATGTTAGAATCACTATTTTTAAAAACGCGTGTTGAGTCTTTGGTAACGATCTAATAACTACACGAGCTTAAAAAAAGTATTTCTTTCAAAATCATGGACAGACACTTCAATTTATTTATATGTATAGATATATGTATAGATGAAATACACACTAAATAGAAATACCAATGTTCTTACTTCAATAACTGTTAGAAAAATTAAAAAAATATGTTTTTCAGTAATTTTGATCTTCTATTACGAGATCAAGGACAACTCTTTAGATAGAATCATTAGATTATGAAATTTTTATTATAACTTAGAATTATAAAGATATTAAATGGCAGGCGAAGATTGACCGCGACGTTAGGAATAAGTAACACGACCGACGGCTGATTCAAAATGTACAAGCACAACTTGATAAAAATGTTAAAGAATACCGTATCAAATAAAAACTATCCATAAAAAATGTTACAAAAACAATAGTAAAATTAACAGCAAATTATTTGCTTCTATACAAGACAATTACTTTCTGTACATTGCGTAACTCACTTTTTCTAGACGAAATTTTCAAATATAAATTAAACCTCATAAATAAGTAATCAGCTTACAAAAATAGTAGTCCTCTTATCCCGCTATTACAGCGAATTTAATAGCATTACAAATAGTAAAACTTTCTTTAACAAAAAAATTGTTCCACAAAACAATAAACTTGGCAAGTTATTTGGACAAAAAAAAATATTATTAGTGTCTACTATATAATTAGGGTAGGCAAAAACCGTTTAGTTGCACTTCCAAGAAAATACAAGTCATCGGTTGTGACGGATTCGACAAAAACAATGAATAACTTTGATAACAAAAACAATCACCAAAAGGTAGCAAAAACGGCAAGTCAGAGATGCATGACCAATGCAAAGGCGTGGATCAAATTGTTTTATCAACATTTTCGACCCTAACAAGACTCATATTCAACCACTAAAACATAAAAATGGCCGAGTCATCACCAATATATATTCAAATTTAAATCCCCTTCAAAGTCTCCCTTAAATGCATTGCTGTGCACGGAATTCGAAGATCAATCAAATGTGCGCGGTACGATTTCAACCGTGCACGCACTCTCAAAGTGCGAACGTCTTTAATGAAAAATACTTCAAGTAATTTTCTTACTTTTATCAACTATTATTCTAAAACGAAAACTAAAAATGTTGTAAATAAATACGATAGTCAAGCTTAAAATAAACCTGTAAGCTACGAATACAATTTATTTGGAGTTTTAGTAAATAGCTTTTAAATTGGCTTTAAGGCATAGACTAACCGACTGAAAAATGTATACCTGCACTAAAAACTAACGTAAAACAGCACTCCAATTTGTTTTAATTTAAAAAAAATGAGCTAATTTAGGAGTATCTATCTATATGAACCGTTGAAAAGTAAAGCGCCAAAAAAAATATTTATGCCTAGAATTGTAGGTATGCGTATGTCCTCTGCACTTTTTTAAATATGTATGTAAATTAGGGTGCGTCATTTTGTAGCGACCTTTTATTTAGTAGTCACTCGACTCTACACATGCAAAAAGGTAAAATAACAAGCCTGTTAAAATTGCAGCCCCTAATATTAATATTACGAGGTGACTTATTGCGAATTTCTATTTCCCATTTAAATAACATAGGAAATTTCTATTTTAATTTTGAAATTTCTATCTGGGTAGTGGAACATTTTAAAGATAAGACCAATATACATTTTTATAGTAAATTGAACACTCTACAAGAAAGGGCTCTTAAACTGTATTTCATAAACATAGTCATTCGAATAATATTCGAAATCAAAGTTCATGATAGGTGAAAACTAATGGTTTTTTAATATTATAGCGAAACTATTGACTATCGAAAAATTTCAAAAGATTTCTTTGTAATTATTAAATTATAAAATAATGAACTTTCTTGGTTACGAAGACATTTTAAATGTATTTAAACTTATATTGTTTCTATTTTCTTCATATTATTGAAGATAATAAAGTCAAATTATTTTATAATTAATTATTTTTTTAAAGGCTTATATTTTAATTCTTTGTGTCCAAAACTGGTATTTACCTTGTACAAAAATTGCTTAAAGTAAGTAATTACATTATTTTTTAAATAATTGAATTACAAAACATTATTATTTTCATTATCTGCCTCCTTATAACTTTGTGAAGTTTATGTTTATTTATTATATTTAAAAATTAATTAAAGTCACTAAAAACCTTAGTGTCCAAAACCGGTGTTTCTACCCTACTTAGGTACATTATTAATCAAAAATTTTTAGTGTATACTTAAATACTATCGGATCTAATATAACTAATTAAATAACTGCTGTGTATCATAAAAAAATATTACCAAAGTTTCTTCGCTTAAAACGGACGCAAAATTTGAAAAAGTAAAAAGATTGGCAACATAACTTATTACTCTCTAAAGAAAAAGCTATAAAAATAAATTTACACCAAGTTTGTTCAATTTTTTTTAACGTACTAAATTTCCAAACTTTGTATTTATTGAAATATTAATGCTCTTGAACTCCTCTGCTATCTACGTTTACTGCGAGAAGATTTACTTAAATAAACAACCATTCTATAATTGAAAAATATGAATAATTGACAGTAATAGAATAAGTAGTATAATAACATGTAATTTATATTTACCTACGTTTAGTTTAGTTATCTATAATAAATACTACATATATTGGCATCACGTACCCCTTAACAATTTATTAGACTAATAACACAATACATACCTACTTAAATATTTTATTTTTTACAATTAAAGACAAAGCTCTTACTAAGAGTTAATTCCACCATTTCAGACTTTCCTACCCCTTCCTTCGATTTTTATTCTTCATTTAGAAATTTTATTTTTAATTTATATTGTTGTTATTAATTTTTTATGTTTTTCTAGATATTTGTTAAGTATCCCTGTTTAACTTAAAACTCCAGTAATCCGGATCGATTAAACATAAACTATTCCAAGCTCTGTTAAGTTGGCTGGACCAAGTAGTAAAAAAATATCCCGCTCCAGCTCTTATTTATCCGCTTTTTAACCGCTTTTCAATGCCGCGAAAAATAATTTTCTGCTCTTCCCATTTCCTCGGAAAATGGAGTCCCGCTAACTTAACATAAAGTTAGCGCAACCTCAAGAAAAAAAACAAAAAATCAAAAAATAATGTTTCCCCAATTATCCGCTTTTTAATAACGCGAAGAAAAATTTTCCCGCTCTTCCCATTTCCTCGGAAAATGGGGTACCGCTAACTTAAGGGGTTACATGGGTTTCACGGCTTCAAAAAATCTATTTTTTTTATTGTCTTATTAAATTCTACAACATCTCTAGAATATTGTCCTAAATTTTCAAGTGGATCGGAGTAATAGTTTCGGAGATAGAGCCTTTGGAAGTTGCGCGCTCAAAGTCAATTGGGCTAGGCGCGCAGCAGATAAATAAGGTAATTTCGCCAGTAGTCGGCCTTTTTTGATGAACTGCCACTACAACTATAATTGCAACGAGCTTAGTCAAGTAAAATTAAAAATTATTATGTAAATGTGTTATATACACTATATTGGAACAAAACTTAAAACGCGTTTTTCTCGAAACTGTATTTTCAAAGTCGGTTGTCAAGATTTCTCGAAAACTACTCAACAGATCTTGATGAAATTTTACACACGTCTTCGAGATATTATTGACAAGGACTTGAACGAAGGATTTTGTTTTATTCTTAATGCAACTATTAAAAAAATATATATGGAGCAAATTTTACCGAAATTTTTAATTTTTTGTAAAAAGTTCTGCCGTAAATCCAATTTTCATTTTTTTTTATTTTCCTTCGTTCAAATTCTAGTTTAAGGTATTAACTAAAATACCTATTTTTTTCTTTTGACATCAGTTGATCCTGTCATGAGTTCTGCTGTCAACGCGCTAGCACCCTTTTTCCGAGGGGTCGCCGAAAATGACTTCGCAATGGCAGAGTTTTAAATATTTTTCTACAAAAATTTCAGAAATTCTTTTTCAAATGTGTATATTTAAGGCAATAAAAAGTTTGAATTAAATATTTCATTTTTTATATAAAAAAAAAATTGTTAAAGATAAGCCGCTTTTTACCCCAGGAAACCCATGTAACCCCTTAAGTTAGCGGGACTCCATTTTCCGAAGAAATGGGAAGAGCGGGAAATTTTTTCTTCGCGGCATTGAAAAGCGGTTAAAAAGCGGATAATTCGGGTAAAATTATTTTTTGATTCTTTTGTTTTTTTCTTGAGGTTCCGCTAACTTTATGTTAAGTTACCGGGACCCCATTTTCCGAGGAAATGGGAAGAGCGGAAAATTTTGTTTTCGCGGCATTGAAAAGCGGTTAAAAAGCGGACAAATAAGAGCTGGAGCGGGATATTTTTTTACTACTTGGTCCAGCCAACTTAACAGAGCTACTATTCCATTTACTCGTCGATCTCAATTATTGAAACATTGGTAAATAATGTCAATTGTTACCACTTTCATTCGTGTAGCCTTTCAATTAGAAAAAAATACAATAGTTTCCTTGTTCAACGGAGCACAATCCCTTGATTATAAATAAGGAAAATCCGGGAACAGTGGTCATGCAACTGGATACACTGGCCTCTTATCACCAAAATAAGTTTTTTTATAAATTTTCATTTAATATCTGTGAATTTACAAGGAATACAAGTTAGTTTTTATTTATTCAAATAAAACATTAACAGTATAATTCGATTAATAAAATAATAACCACTGCCCTCATATCTATATCATCATTAATAATTGATATTGACATAAAATAAAATTGAACAGAACACGACAATGATGTAAAAATTCAAAACCATAAGTGAACTAATTTATAATACACTTTAAACCGCGATATATTACGGCGCCTTATTCGACTTTTTACTTGTACAATTATGACTAAGTTTCAATTTACGGTTTATAATTTTTCAATGTAGGTATATCCTTAAAATTGTGAAATTCTAAGTTTAAGTCTCCAAAACACCTCTAAGTGTGCCACACCACTTCAAGCTTCATTAAGGCTAGAACATAATCGGGCAACAAAATGTTGGCAACAATTTCATATTGATGTTGTTTAACAAAATGTGCACTTTCTGGATAGTCATAATTTTAAGATGAATTTTATTATAAATGGTATTTTAAATCTGTCAATTTAATAATACTTCACGAACTGTGTACCAATACTTTTTGTTAAATCGATTGTAGGATAATTATTCACAACCCAATAAAACATATACGAACTTGGATACGACCATCTTCTATATAATTCTGCTGATATTTAAAAATTGTTTGTACTACTATTTTTAAAAATAAAACAATTTAAAACAAGGAATAACATTTATTATATACGCAGAATATTTATGAAAGACTATAATCTATAAATGTCACATTATGTTTTATTTAAAAATATCCGTATGAGTTAAAACTTATTAAACTAAATATAGGTTCTGGTTAAACCCAAGGTAATTAGATAAACTACCTGCTCAGCATGTGTGGGCATAAAAATATTAAAATGACTTTAGATAACTGTTATTGGAATTACATTATGTAGTTATTAAAAAATATCGGTATAAAATTACCTTGTTTTTCTTTAATCGTTCGCATTTCATTTTCTTCTGGAATACATTTGTAATTAAAAAAACAATTCATATGTTCAGTTTTGATTTAACATTGATAAGCTGAAACAAATTTAGCTACTGTTCTATCAATTCTCGTAGCGACACACAATTCATTAGTTGAATGGATCTATTGTCTCGAGTACAGTAGTTAAAATTTTTATTCGGCAAAATTAAAAAAAAACTGTTTAATGATACTATCTGTTGTTAATGATAATTACACTGACGCAAAAATATAAATAATTTACATAGTACGTACTTATTAAAAATATAACTAACAATTACTTCAATATGTACGAGACTGTTCAACAAATTTTGTTTATAACTTTTTTATTTCTGGCAGAAATATTGATTGCACATTTATAATGTAACTTTGAACGTTTATGTATGCAGTAGGTATGGTTTTTCTTTTTAATACCTTAGTCAAACATTGAGAAGTTGCTGTTTAGCGTGCATGAGACTTTCTTTCACGTTAAGATAAGAAAGCCTAACGGCGCCGAAAAGTCACTACAAGATCTAATTGGGGAGAGCAAACAAAAGAATATTTTTGAAAACCTAAGGTCCACAAATTGTTGGCAGATAAAACGGGTATAGCAGGTAGATACTAGCCCTTTAATTAAATAAGACGCACATAAATTTAGCAAACTGTATAACTTGTTTTTCAGTGTCTAATATATAAAATTAATGCGGCATATAAACGTTATCACGCTATACAGTAAATGCGCTGTTCTATGACTGCCTAATTATATGAACTATATACAATAGTGAACACAGAAAATCTAACGTATAACACTCTATAGAGTAAAAACTACCACCTCGATTAAATGAACAGCCAGTGTAATATTGGTAAACAGATACCGATATTTCTAAGTCTCCTCATTGGACTGGATCTAGAAAAATAAGGACTTGCCTTATTGCATATTCACCACAGTAAATATTTTGATACCAGGAGAAATTAATAGGCGTTTCGCGCACCATTAGTAGGGGGAAAGTGGCATGAAACAGCCAGTTTTAAAAACAGGATAAATAATATAGAAGGACATAAATAAATCAATTTTTTTTTAAAATCTGTCATTGTTCATGCATTTATGTACGTAATGTCATAAAACATTTTTCAAAATTAACGATATTTTTCGACTTCTAATCATTTATAAAAAAAATAAAATTTGGCTTTTACATAACCTATAGGTATTGAAACAGCCAACCCAATTTTTGAAAAAGCCATGTTCTTATTACAAGATTAAAACTGCATATTAACGAAGATATTATTTAATAATAATCTTAAGCTATAATTTTAGATCTTATATAATTATAAAACGTTTTAAATAACGCAAACTCTCGATAAAATATTTACTTACATAAATCTAAGAAACTGTCAAAAAATTTGACGTTTGAGATCAATCATTGCAAAAACTTAAAAACTTTTTTAGCAAAAATAATGCAATTTCCTTTTATGCCACAGGATTTATATGCCCAACCATTTCAATTTTGCATCGGTACCACTCTTGATTGCTGTTACTACAATTATTATTGCATTTTATGGAATTAAAAGGTGGCTGTTTCATTACACTGCAGTCCGGCTATTTCAAAACATATTCTCTCAAGAAACCAAATCTCGAAAATTACTATGAAATCAAAGATTAGTCTACAAAATATATACGTTATTAGAAGGCCTAATATATCTATAAAATTATAGTGTAATCATATTATTATTAGTTTTGTACGTATAGGCGTTAGAAAACAAATAAACTGAACTCAAAACCTTACTTTTTGACGACAAAATCTTCAATACGTCGTATCGGCGCCGTTTATTGACGGTGAACGGTCAAATTTTTGTGGGGGATATCTGGCTAGTGTTGCTATCTTAAAATAATAATACATAAACGATTCGTATGAAAACTACCGCGTAATTGATAATGGCTGTTTCAAAACTTGGCTGTTTCATGCCACTTTCCCCCTACTTCTGATGTTGTACAGTGTATTTCAACATAAATCGAAAAATGTTACGTTAACAGTTAAAAGTGACCATTATAAAAAGACTCGAACGTAGTGTGAATGTTACGATTCCATCAAAAAAGTATGGCAAATGACAATTTGTGCTATGAAAAAAATGCGAGCAACATATTGAATAATAACGATAATTCAAATTTTAATAGGACAATCCATTTACCACTAAAAAACAATATAGATAATAAATAAAAAATCGGTAAAATAAATGGTCAATTGATTGCATGAAGCAACACGAAATTACTCAATACTTTATTAAACTGTTAATATAACCATAATAACAACACTTTCAATTATATAAACATTTAAATTTTCTATGCACTTTTGATTTCTATTAGTTCATATAATTGAGCTGAATAGTTAAGAAGTTATGGATACTATTAAATTTAACAGCAAATCAGTCTGGTAAGCCATGTAATTGTTTTGTTATATTGTTATGGTGACATTGTTTATTTTTTATCTTTGAAGACGCATGAAAAGTTTAGTGTATTGAAATAAACCACAAACCAGAGATGAGCTAATTCAAAGTATTATGGCAACAGCTGCATCCGTACAAGACGACCCAGCTACTGCTCAGAGAGTTAGGACTTCAATTATTAGAAAAGCAAAAATGCGTTATTAGGCTGCGGGGAGACATTTTGAATCAAAACTTTAATTAAATATGTGTTAGCAATCAAACATTCTTAATTAATAAAACATTACATTACTTTATTCACCAATGTCTTTATTTAGTCTTTAATGTCCATAACTATTGAGTTTTGAACAAAAGTGTATAAAGCACTTTTGACATAAAATTGTTAAAAGAACAAGTTCTTAAACTATATTCATCGAGTGATGGGACACCCGGTATATACATTTTGATAAGCAGAAATAGATAGTGACCAGACGCATTAAAGTCTCAGAAGAGGCGTAAATCTGAAGTCACTGTATTTTTGCAGTGCAATCAGATAAAAAAGTAACTTGGTGGCAAATTTTAAAATGTCATTTACATGTTTGTCTTTAACAGATGTCTTATTGCAAGTTTTATACAAATGACTAATTGTTATTAATTACACTCTACAAAATATGTAAAAATGTACACATAAATAATGAACTAAAGTGAGGTGTACGCTTAATAAATAATGATACAATTAACAATTAAATTTATGTTCCATACGTAATAATTAATTTTTTATTATAAAAATAAAAATCTCACTTATTACCAAAACGTGTCTAGTAACTTGTACTCGTACTATAAATAATTATTTGGCAAATACTGACCAAAGTGGTTTTGAAAAAAAAAACCTTTTTCACAAAACTGAGTTAATAACAATAGTTTAAAAATACAAATACTGTGTAGTCCACTCATCGTAAATGTTTGTGACCGTGTGTATTTCAATGGTAATTCTTTTGTCCTGATTGGATGTAAATTTTAGCATTAGCAATGTTTAAATTTAGTTCACATATTTTCCGGTATTTTTGTTTGCTTCGGCGTACTGTAAATAATTGTAAAAACTTGAACTGTATAATTTTAAATTGATTTAGTAAAAATCGAAACATATTTTCAACATAATATTGATAATATCTAAATTTTGTTTTAACACTGAAATTTCCTCCAATTGACGATATACCGGGTGTCGCTTTTAAAGCGTCACAAGCTTAGAACTCCTAAACTAACAAGAATTTTTTTTCTATTTCTTGTTTAACCGGGAAAAGTGTCAACTTTTTTATTTTAAATAGAAGGGTACTAATTTTGTTTAGAAAACTAGTTAAAACTCCCCAAGAGCTTTCAAAAACTGTATAAGTTACCATTTGGTTGTTTCGAATAATTTTAAAAAAAATTATTGTTCGTTTGGATTTTTAGGATGTTTCATTAAAGTGTCACGAGCTTATAACTCTAAACCAATAGGAATTTCAAAAAAGTACAAGTATAGCTTGTGGCACTTGGTATATTTATTTTTTTTAACTATTTATCTCCAAATGGTAACTTATACACTTATGGAAAACTTTTAACAAGTCTATTCCAATTTTCTAAACAAATTGGCACAATTGTATTTAAGATAAGAAAATTGACACCATTTCCAGTTAATCCAGATGTAGAAAATACTACTTTTTTGGCCCCATCAATAGACCGTATAAATTAAATACTTTTATATTTGTATTTTTTTTAAATTCTTATTAATTTAGGAATTATACGCTCATGACACTTCGATAAACACCCTTGAAATCTAATAATTTTTTTATTTTTTGAATTATTTATGAACTAAACTTATTATTAATTTTTGGTAAACTCTTGGCAGGCTCGACCCAATTTTCTAAAAAAAACGAAAAGTCTTTTATTTAAGATAAGAAAGTTGATACCATTTCTGGTTAAACCCAAAATAGAACAAAATTTATAGTTACTTCAGTAAATAAATCGTATAAATTAAAGAATTACTTTGTTTGAAATAGTTATTACTTTAAAAATTACAGTCTCCTGATACTTTGGTAAAAGATCGTGGAAACAAAACAATTTTTTTTTTAATTATGTATCAACCAAATGGTAATCTATATATTTTTAGAAAGCTTTTAACCAGCTTTATCCAATTTTTTGATACAATTAGTACATTGCTATGTAAAATAAGAAAGTTGCCACTATTTCCGATTAAATACCAAACCTAGAACAAAATTTATATTTATGTCAATGGATAAATCGTATAGAGCAAATAAATTTTTATACTTGTACTTTTTTTGAAAATCTTATTAATTTGGGAGTTATATTTGTGGCACTTGAAATAAGCTGCCCGGTATACAACGAAGCAAATAACTAATACAAAGATCATGCTTTGGTGACCAATTACCATGACCAACAGTTGAACATGACATTTTAAAATTTATTATATTGTAGCGTGACACGTATTATAAAATATTTTACATAATTATAAAGATATGCACTACTGGGTTATACTACGACGATACAATTTAAAACGAACTAGACATCTACAAAAAAGTGCATAAATAAACTTCATCATGCCCACCCAAAACAATATTGACAGACATATAAAAACAACTTTTAAATATTTTTAGTAGGTATAAGTATCACAATCGCTTCGAAAGGATAAAAACTTTCAATAAGTCTTTATTTGAGTTCATCTCCGTATGAAATGTTTACCATAGATGGCAATCGTTATAAAATCCAGGTATATAACACTAATTGCAGCAAAATTAATTGTGTGTATATGTTAATAATTGTTTAATTTATAAGCAATTAATTTGGTACACAGAGAAAGCTTTCTATCATAAAATACTATGGTAAAACCAGACTATCTTGGTCTTATAGTAACTTAAATTGTTATCAAAAATTACAACTTACCATAGTAAATATTGATGTAATTATAGGAATTTTTAGGTATTATATCAATTTAAGTTATAAAGTCGAGATAAGTCGACGTTATTACAGTACAATAGCATTTTATGATAAAAAAAATTCTACCTGTATAGGAGATGGGTTGTAGTTTGTAACAGAGGAAACTTTAAACATTATAAAAATTAATTTAAAAAACGATTTAATTTGGGTAGAAAATTAATTTTTAATTAAGCATATTGAGAACCTCTGCTGTCAAACATCATTTGGTAATGGTACCACAATACACCCAACTTCAAGGCATTCTTTGATATAGTTTCTAATGCGTTAGTAAATTACTATTTATTTAAAAAGCACTTCTTATTTTTTTTTAAATGTATGTGCTTAACAGGACTCTAGGGAGGTAATATGTATAACACTTTTGTTCATTTTCATTTTTTGTTACAAATGAATTTTCATTAATGTTGAGAATGCCCATGGGGAGCTTTGAACAAAATAGAAGAAACGGTTTTAAACAAGTTTAAAATTGCTTCATAACAATGACTTCCTATATGTATATTATATTAACTAAATTTCTTTATGCATATGATTTGTAAAAGGCTAGGCCCAACTCAAGCTGCAAACACATCTCGCACTTCTAGAATTTTAATATTTATATTTAACTTTTTCAGTTACAAATAAAGTTAATAAGAATTTTTAATTTAAGTAAAAAAAATACGAATTTTAATTTGTGAAGCTTTTAGCCAGAAGCCCAATTTCTTTTCTTTGTTAAAAAAATTATGTTTAATGTTTAGCATACTATGTTTCTAGTTATAAAAAACCAAGGGCTGTTCAGTCAGATTTTAGGTAGAGAAGATCTGTTTGTTTTGTAACTTTACTAAGTATTATTATAATGTTAAGTGAAATACTAAGAGAAGTCGGTATCTATAAATATCAGTCATAAAACCAAAGTCTCTCTATTCCCTCTACATGTTTGATATTTAAATTTGTTAATGTCTAATTTTAAAAATCTAAGAGTATGCAGTCAAATTTTGAATAAAAAAGATATTTTCATAACATAATTTTATCAAGCGTTTTTCATAATATTAAATTGAGCATTAGAAAAAATAGATTAATACAAAAAGTACATCAAAGTTCCTTCATTTCTACCTAGTGTTCAAAATTACCACAGGCTTGTTCAAATCACAATTGGGTAAATTGGAACAACTAACACTTTTCAAAAATCTTACCGTAATATAGTTTCTGGGTAAATATTTATAAGAATTTTAAATTTTAAAGTACAACAGTAATTGTTTTTAAAAAATGTAAAATAAAGTGTTTAAATGTGCCCCCTCTTCGTTACGATGCACTTTTTAAATAAGATTGTATAAATAACTCAATTATCGCCATTTAGCGTTATTGTGAGATAATTTTAAATCAGTTTTTAGTATTAACCGACTCACTATAAAACATACAAAATGTGCACAAACTTCATCAAACCATTATAAGAACGCTCTTGTCTATAACTTGTTATTAATATAATATCTTATCAATAATTGTGATTATATTTCAACATCATCTTGTTTTCCAAGGTTTAGCTTAGGTATGGGTTTGTTCCGATCTCATATCTACTTTATAAAACTCTAACACTGACTGACTGACAGACAATACACAGCCTAAACCGGTGGGTCCAGAAGCATGAAATTGTGCACAGGAGGTTCTTATATAATTTATGTGAGTACTAAGAAAGGATTTTGGAAAACTTATCTCCTAAAGAGATTAAATAGAAGATGAAATTTTGTATGGAAGTTCGTCATTTTTGAAGTTAGAAATGTGGATGTTGGTATTTAGGCATTAGCAAGTTACCCAAAAACTGTAAACGTTTAAGAAAAGTCGGATGGTTACTGAGATGGCGCTGATAAGAAATCTCATCGGGCAGACGGCTAGTTTTGTTATAAATTTGGTTTGGTTTGGTGGCTCCATCTTTTCGTTGGTTAGCCTTTCTTCGCCTATCCAGTTTAAATTTTTTATACGTATATACCAATCAAAATAAAAATGTTTTAATTCAAATATAAATCCTTTTTATCATTTATGCTACAGTATAATATATAACCCAAAAAAAAACTAAATTGAAAAAAATTAACATTATCCTATATTAAATTTGAACTGACAGCCGTTATTATTAAATACTTAAACCTGAAAAACGAAATTTTTAAAAATCTTCAACAATGCCTACATGTATTTTTTACTTGATAGTTTAAATTACAATAAAAAACATCCTATTTACAATATAAATACCCTAAGCTCTTAAAAGCTTTTTGAAATAGGGCATCATCTTGACATACCTGGACATTATAAATTCTGAGCTTTTAAAGTTAAGCTAAGATAGCTTGTTCTTATCAGAAATCTTTGAATAATAACCACAGTATAGAACTATTACATAAAGAAAGGCTTCAGCAAAGAAAACACTAGAGAGAGCCAGAGTTTTAACAAAATGTTCCTATTCACAAAAGACGAGGTGTGTGATACTTACATATAAACTACTCTGTCTGTTATGTTTTATTTACCTACAATTATTAATTTCATATTTAACATTTAATTTATAGTGATTGCAAAATTAACATTTAATTTTATTTTCGTCTATTTAGAAATATTTTACAAATATTAGATATTTAAAAGCAATTTGCTATTAATATACATACTTTAATGGACAAATAATTAAAATGTCAATAATTACGCAAAATAAGAATTATTATCAAACTGAAATATGAATTGCAACTGATAAATAAATAAATAGATACACATATTAATATTTCTTGATGTCTTCTATGACTACAGTCAAACCTCGATAGTATGTACCCTATTAGTATGAACACAACTTTCCGGACAAATACGTTCATAAAATCGAAGTTTAACTGTAATAATAAAATAATTTAATACAATATAATTAAGCTTAAATGTATAAAAGATCATCCAACTAACCTGATAGGACTTCCAATAGATGTCCTGGCTAAACAGTTGAAGTTTTTGACAGATACATCAATAAACAAAACTGTCGTATATGGGCTAATAAAACTCCTGGCGTTATTCATGAGCTGCATCCAAAAATAATTACTGTTTGGTGGGGTTTTTGGGCCGGTGGCATTCTTGGGGCGTATTTTAAAAAAAGTGTGAATAGAAAACTATCGCGAAATGATAACTAATTTTCTCTGATGGCAATTGACTGATATGGATGTGAAAAATTCTTAGTGTCAACAAGAGGACGCACTGAATGAAACCATCGACTTATTGAAGCAAAAATTTAATAAGCGCCTAATTTCTTGGAGCACAAAAATCGATTGACCCCCGCGTTTTTGCAATTATACGCCGCTAAATTTTTTTCTGTGCGGTTATCTCAAAGGTAAAGTGTATAGCCGTAATCCGACAACCATTAAGCAGCTAAAAGTAAACATCACTAGGAAAATAAACGAAATAGAACCACATTTGTGCGTCGATGTTATAGAAAATTGGACCAAGAGAATAAAATCGGTTAAACGAAGTCGCGGGGGACATTTAATGGATATTATATTTTACGTATAATGGCATTGGATAGCCTTCAAAATAAAAATTTTAAAAATGCCTATCTGTTTGCGTTTTATTAACATTTTAAATCCTGTCAGGTTAGTTGGATGACTCTTTATTATGTAAACTACCATTTATCAGATTTCTTCAAAGAAAATGACCATGTGCTTTGGTAAATCTACATAGGTATTATTTACGTTTTATTGAAGAATTTAAATATCTATACTCATCTCCTTTTAATCAATAGATGTCTTGTTCACCTACAACAATTATTATTATAATATGCATATTAGAATAATGACTCTGTAATAAGTACAGACACAGTACAATTTTGTTATAACGTCCTCGATTCAAGTAGCAGTTCTGCTGTTAAAGCAACAAAAGTTGCTGATTCCTATAGTAACGCCATAACTGACTTCTATTAACATTAATTATGTTACAATTGGAGGCCTGGGGCATTGCAAACATTTATAGGCTAAGATTCATTTTAAAGAATGAATTCTTCACAACTTATGTGTTTGTACATTTGAAAACCAAGAGGATAAGGTAAATAAAAAACTCTGTTTCACCATATGCATAATATAAATAATTTCTGCCAACCAACAAGTAAACTACTCTCGTGCATTGAGATAGAACTAACTAATTGGTACACAAATCATTGTCGGTAACGTTTCTTCTTAAATGTTTCGACGCCATAAAATTGCGAATTTAAGGTATAACATAATGCTTTTTATTAAAGTAAACCTAAATACAATCGAACCTCGCTAAGCCGAATTTTTGATAACTCGAACCTGTTTCCCTAGGACTTGCCTATTTCAACGTTAATATTTTTATATCGGTAACTTGAATTTTTGATAACTCGAATTATTTTTAGTTTCCCTTCGACTTCGATTTATCGAGGTTCGACTGTATCTCCCAATCTGCAAGTATAACTGTTTTTATATTAAAATTTACAAAAATAATATTACTATTTATTATAGGTCCAAGAACACATTTGGACTAAAAATGACTTTTTTTTATGATAATATACACAATCCTAAATATTTAAATATCATTAATTATTATTTTGTACATTTATTAAACACAAATTACCAATATTAAACACAATTTTTGTAAAAATAATTTTACTAGAGTATTATTATACATATTACTGGCAAATACACACTTAATTTTGATATCAACATTTTCTAAGAATAATTTTATGAATTGCTCGAACATGGAAGGAAAACCAAAATCGGACGGAATTCGTTACATCTCCTTTTTCTTGTAATAAAAATTTGCAATCTTCACCCGGTACCAAATTAACAATTTTTGAATTATAATGGAAGCTACATTAATTTCAATTATTCGCAATAATATTTTCATTTAAATTATAACAAGCAACTTCTTCATTTTTCTAATTTTTTTCAAAATTAAATCATTGTTAAAGCTTGATGATAAGTTTTACTTTAAGTACTGCATAGCACCGTACTAAGAGCGTGTAAAGGTAGACCTAAAACGCCGTTTATGTGTCTAAAGTAGGTATAACATAAATTTTGAAAACGTATCTCTTAAGAAAGTAACGAAATACGTACTTTTTAATAGTGTTCCTATTATATACACTTTGATCGTATATCTTTAAAGCCGACAAGAAGGAAAAATATCCGTAATTAAAAATTAATCATAATTTGATATTAAAAATCATAATCACTGCCAAATCCAACACTAGATAACGCATATGTATTAATTGCAAAAATGACAAATAATTGTAAACATAGCACTTTACTACAATTTAGCAACACTAATGCCAGCATTTTCGTCCGTAATCTTTCCTCGACGGAATTAAATTTAACCCGTTTCATCATAAACAACATCTCTCTGATAGAATTTTCTTTTAGTATTATATTTCAAATGTAGTTTATAATTCTGATATAAATCTTCTTGAAACATAATGTTAACAAATTAACTGACGTCCGTTTTCATCAGGTAAAAGTATCTGATATATTTCTTGTTCTCCTTTCTTTAAACTTAACATAATTTGATTTTACATTAAAATATGTACTACCTATCTCAGTTTTGTAAATAAAAAATTCAATTAAAACCTTTTATTAGAAAAGAACCTTTTCATACAATATTAAGTTAATGTCCTGCATGTTACCAACAGAACTTTGAAAATTTGTTTAATTTAATATTGTTGCGGAAATAACGTAATCAAGAAACTTACCCTTTCAAGACAAGTAGCTCGACATTGTGCTACTCTTAGAGGACTTCCAACGTCTTGTTCTCCACCAATAAAAATTGCCAAAGACGAAGATACAGTTGCTAAACAAATCACTGATCGCCAAAATATCGCCATATTACAATTAAAAGTAACACAAATGATTTTCTTAACTTAAATTAATCCGTCGCACAACGAAATAAATCATAAGCACTAACACCAAACACAAAATAAAAGAAACAAATAAATTATATTAAAAAAACTTGATTTTTAAATTGTAAGCGGTTTAAAATATTCGAGGAATATACATAAAAATGCAAAACTTAAAGTTAGCGATGTTGACATTCGTTCGAAAATGCTATGTGCCTTAAAGCGTTAACAAAAACCCAACTCCGTACACGTTCAAAACTGAACTGGCGCAGAGGTAAAATCCGGATCTCTTCTTCCATCACCAACACAGTCGGATACGGATAACTGAGTTGAGTTCGAGTTGAAATCGGCTGAAGGTTCGGCTGCAAACGCTTTCTCTTAGAGGGGATACTAAGGGGTTGCACTCGCGTTACACATTACAATACCTCCCTTGTATTTCCCTCGGCCATAGTTTGAGAATTCACAAAAATAAAAAAACACCGTACATATGTATTTATACATACACAAGCTTAATTGCCTGGTGCATTTCCGTTCATAGGATTAATTACAATACTAGACCTACATTACTGCCACGTTTTTTAAATTTAATTTTAACTATTTATTTTAAAATTACTATTCTCTTTAACAAAATACATCATTAAAATATATAATGATTAAAAATTACTTTTTCAAAAATACAAATTAGGCATAAGTAGGTATGTACTTTAATATTAACTTGGGCGTAACTTTCTATATACACATGAACAAATATCGACGGCGAAACTGCAATACCGCGTAACTAGCTTTTTCCATAGCGACTAACATTGAATAAAATAACATTGGAAATTCGACCTTATGAAAAAAGCTAGTTACGCGGTATTGCAGTTTCGCCGACAATATGTTATTATTAATTTAGTAAAAAATGCTCATATTTAAATATAAATCGTTTTAGTTTCTATTTTTTACAAAAATAGTTCATACAAAATAAAGTTATGTTGAATATGTACATTTACGTAGTACCGTAGGCAAAGAAAATCAGTAGAAGTAATATTGAAATTATGCCTGTATTTTATTTATTTCATAATATACAAAAAACTATTCAAGATAAAACTTTATCTGGTGTTTAAAATTAACCTTCCGTGTACGAGGTGGGGTATAACTAAGCTGGCCAGATTTTGACATTGGTAAAGCGGGACACAATTGACAAGGGTCAACAAAAATTTTCATAGAAAATAAAAATAGTATCAAAATATATTTTTTTTAAATTTCAACATAAAGACGATTTACATATATAATATAAAAAATATATAATAGTATTTTATTCCTTGGCATATTTCTCATTTGAGTGAATTTTTTTAGTAGATTGCCGTCATTGTTTAAATTGTTGTAAAATCTTCACAAGAATTTGTCAAATTATTTTTATAAATAGAAAATTTAGCTATATTAATTTAATTTCTTTTCAAAAGTCGGGACTTTGTTAAAATGTCGCGGGACGCGCGATAATTTGTTAAAAATAGAGACGGTCCTGCCAAAAGCGGGACAACTGGTCACCTTAGGTATAACTAACATGGACACTTTTTTTCTTATTAAAACAGGACGCTTAATAATCGTGCTTAAAACCACATGTGCACATTCGAGCTCAAAGTGGCACATTTCAATCTCGGGAAAATGAAGCGCGCCGCACCGCGTCGCACTTCATTTACTTCTCTCGCTCGGAAATGTGCCACTTTTCGCTCGAAGGCGCACATCCTCATATTTATTACATTAGTATAATTTACCGTACGCTCCTTCAAATCAAAAATTTTAATTTAATCTAGTGAATATTGATTTTATATCCGAAAAACGTATTAATCATAGCAATGAGTGGAAGGGGGCGAAAAGATACAATAATCTTGTCAAAGCAAGTGACAGGGAACGATTAAAATTAGTTAATTAATTTCTCGATTAATTTATTGATCTAAAATATTGTGAATCATGCTTAATACCGAGTGTGCACATTCGAGCTCAAAGTAGCACATTTCGATCTCGGGAAAATGAAGCGCGTCGCGCCGTGTCGCACTTCATTTACTTCTCCCGCTCGGAAATATGCCACTTTTCGCTCGAATGTGCACATCTTTATATTTATTGGATTTACTTATATATAATGTGCACACTCCGCGTTGCGTAATGTTTAACAATGATCAATTTACTTTTAAAAAAATTGAAGTAATTTTAAAACCGTAGTTGCGCTCTCAACATTTCAACTTATGGCTTCGCTTATTTTACATAATTTTTTACTTTTTTCATTAAAAAATTGCCGTGAAATTAATTTGTATTTCAATAAAGAGGCAAGAATTAAATTCTTGTTAGGATGTCTTAATATTTGGTATCGTAATTGACACGTGCTATTGAAATTTAGTACTCAAGAAAAGACTTAATAGTTTATAAGTTGAAGAAAAAGTTAAGTTTTTGTAATTTTATTAATAAAAGTCTATTCTTATGCATAAATAAATATGTGTTTTACTTAAACCTATTCCTTATTCGTTCGTTATTAAAATATATTTCTTGTTATTGAACTGTCATAAAGTACAATGTTTTGAATTTTTTTAAATTATATTTTTGGGGTATGGCAAACCCCACCTAGTATGGCATGTGACATTTAGTCACTTAGTATGCGGAAGGTTAAAGCTTATTCGCATAAATTCACAAAAATCAAGAGTAAACAGATTTAAATTCATATTTGACAAAAAAAAGTAATAAATTTAAAAAATGCAGAATTCTGGATTCTTACATTTCTATAAACATATTTTGATTAATATCTAATGTTTTCAATTACAAATTTACAGTAAATTGAAACCAATCTACAGATAGATGTTACAAAGTAATAAAAAATGAAAACAACACAAATTGCCATTTTACAGAACAATTAAAACGTTTGTCTTCTTCAACAAAGCTAAATTTTTATCTTTTGTTCTACGTTGTTTCGAACCAGCTTAATAGCATTTTCAGAATACAGTAAAATCTCGCTAGCATGAACTTCTATTACCATGAATTACTCACTTTGAATAAAATAAAATTCCCTGTTAGAGAATAGATAGAACAGGTTCCCGCTTATATAAACAATCTAATACAATTCTTGATAGTATAAACACTTTTATTAAAACGTTTACTATGTTAGACTATGCAAAACTACCCCGCTGAAAAGAACCCTTTTCAGCTTTTGTCGACAAGAAAACATTAAATGTAAATAACAAGCCTATCATCTAAACGGAAACGAAAAAATATAATTGTACCACTCATTCAAATTTAAATAAGAAACCTTTTTGATAGTTTTTAATTTTTAGGGCGCAATATACCCCGATTTGCTGGATATTAAAATAGTCAATGTATTTTATTAGAAATTTATTTTACTGAACATGAAGTTCAATACTACCCTGCTGACTTGTTACTGTTGCTTATGTCGACAATTGCTGTTTATAATATAATTTTTGAATTTATTATTCTTGCGTGATTTGTTGTAATTGCATTCGTTTCTTGATTTTGTGATATGTTAGAGATTTCGACTTCTTCAAAATACAGAATTGTATGATGTTTTTTGTTGCACTTTTTACAATTTATAGATCTACAGATTGCATTTTGATGACCCGGTTTTAAATAATTTATATATTAATCTAAAAGTTAACGTTATACGATCTTAGACTGACCATCTTAAGGAATCTAAAATTACTTCACATTTTAATCGTGAATTGACGTTTGTCTTCATTACTTTTTTGAAAGTATTCTTCTTTTGGGGCGTTGCGAGTAAAACTTCATTAGGCAACAAAAATTGCGCGCGCACAACTAACGAAATTTGACAGCATGAAGTTAGCCATCTAAAAAAATCAAATGTAATCTTTCTGTAACCGACAGCAGAATAATAACAGCTCAGTTTCTAAATTCTAAGAGTAAGTGTATAATATGTGTTGGTTTTTCTTTAAAAATTGTTATTTCCTTTTTAACTTTTCTTAAGCGAACAAGTCTCTTTAACAAACGCTTCCCTCTAGCGGACAAAATATTATTCCTCGTAATTGTCCGTTGCAGAGATGTTTTACTGTATATTCTTTATACTAACTAAAGTAATTCATAAGAGGTCCACACTAAGCGTCGTATGCCCAACGGGCATGCGCGTATCTTTTAGCTATACACAAATACAAGATACGCAACATAACACATGGTTATATTTAATTCAGTTAAGCCGAAGAAGTTTAACTGCTAACGCACACCGATTTTTTGGTAATATAAACATTTTTCAACCCATTGCTTTTAATATGAACTCTTGTTACTGCCATACCTACAGCTAATAAATAAAACAAAAAGTTCACCATAGCAATATTAGACTATATTTTAAATATATTTATACTCCAATATTTGAATATACAAAAAAAATTATGACTATTATTTAAATGAGAATGTCACATCTAAATACATTAAGAGAAAAAATTAAAGGGTCAAAAAAAATCCTATATTTTATGGTGTTTTTTGACAGGCTGTATTTCAGTGAAAAATGGTCGTATCTAAAATTTAAAAAAATCATTTTGAAGCTCTAAGATTCTAGTTTTCAGATCTTTTATTAAAAAATTTTTAGAAGCTACTGTTATTATGCAATCTTAAGCAATGGCGCGCAAGAAAAATTTTACAAATTTTTTTGTTCTTCGTTGAGTTGCTACGGACTTACAAATTTTTTCAGCTATACCATTATATGTATCAGATAGCCCGTTTATTCGGTTTCAAGTTTCTTTTTTTAAAACTTTGATACGATTTTTTTTCACCGAGATAGAGCAAGTTAAATAGAAAAGATCCTTTTGTATTCCATCATTGATATCTCAGTAACCAATAGTTGTACGGAAAATTGCAAAACAGTTTTGGAAACTGGAATAAACGCCCTATAAGAAACTGCTATGACTTTTATGAGAATATTTTTTTCTCAATTTTTAACTTAAATTTGAAAATACATGAAAAAAAGAGTATTTTTTGGATTTATAAAAAATTGACGGCTAAGTTACAAATATTTATGAAATGAGAAATGTTGAGCGTGACTTTTATAGCTGAATATACTCTAAAAAACTCTGTGAAGTTACAATTCGATCTACCAAACCTATCCTATTGTTATACACAGTCAAACGTTTAAAAAGAAATAAGGGTCACGTTTCTTGTCGCTAAAAAATTTCTAATGATAATTAAAATGCAAAATAAACATTTCTAATGCAAAAAAATTAAAATAATGCAAAAAAAAATAATTTTTTTTTTAACTTAAAATTTTTTTTTTGAAAAATTTTAGAATTTTTTTTTTGAAAAAGCTTTCTTATTTTTAAAAAAACAATGTTCAATCGTTTCTAGTTCGATTACGATTTCTTTACCGCCGGCATTAGTGTTACCCAAAGCGTACTACGTGGAGGTCGCGCGGTCGGATTTAGGCTTCACGCCCTGACAGCGATAAAGAAATGGTAATTGAACTAGAAACGATTGAACATTGTTTTTTTAAAAATAAGAAAGCTTTTTCAAAACAAAAATTCAAAAAATAATTTTAAAATTAAAAATTTTTTTTTGCATTAACTTAAATGTTTTTTGCATTAGAAATGTTTATTTTCCATTTAATTATCATTAGAAGTTTTTTAGCGACAAGAAACGTGACCCTTTAATTCTTTTCAAAAGTTTGACTGTGTAAAACAATAGGAAAGGTTTGGTAGATCGAATTGCAACTTCACAAAGTTTTTTAGAGTATATGCAGCTATAAAAGTCACGCTCAACATTTCTCATTTCATAAATATTTGTAACTTAGCCGTCAATTTTCTATAAATCCAAAAAATACTCTTTCTTTCATGTGTTTTCAAATTTATGTTAAAGATTGAAAAAAAATTATTTTCATAAAAGTCATAGCAGTTTCTTATAAGGCGTTTATTCCAGTTTCTAAAACTGTTTTGCAATTTCCCGTACGACTATTGGTTACTGAGACATCAATGATGGAATACAAAAAGATCTTTTCTATTTAACGTCCTGTATCTCGGTGAAAAAAAATCGTATCAAAGTTTTAAAAAAATAAACTTGAAGCGAAATAATCAGGCTATCTGATACATATAATGGTTTAGCTAAAAAAAAATTTGTAAGTCTGTGGCGACTTAACGAAAAACAAAAAAAATTGTAAAATTTTTCTTGCGCGCCATTGCTTAAGATTGCATAATAACAGTGGCTCCTAAAAATTTTTCAATAAAAGATCTGAAAACTAGAATCTTGGAGCTTCAAAATGGTTTTTTTAAATTTTAGATACAACTATTTTTCACTGAAATACAGCCTATCAAAAAACACCATAAAATATCGGAAATTTTTTTGACCCTTTAATTTTTTCCCTTAGTGTATATAGTAAATGTTACATTTCAAGTTACATTTAAAAATATTGAATATTTTTTTCTATTGCAAAAATAAAGATTATCAGTAAAACTAAATGCATGTTTTTAATAAAATTTTACAAACTTCCTTATATAGTAGGTAATTCTTAAGTATTCATTCTTAGTAACAAGTCCCACGAATATACTTAAATATTCCGCCAGAGCACAATGTGAAATGAAGCATAATTTCGCCAAATGTGTATAGTACAATATCAACATAAACTTTGGTCGTTATAAAGATCTTCTAAATAAATAAAGTCTATTATAAACATAGTGATGGACCATTATGATAGTAAGTTGAAATATTATGTTGTATTAAACGGAACCAAATTCAAAAGCCCATTGAAACCAAATGACCCTTTTAGCAATGTTCATTATAACTGTTTTTTACTTAAGCTATATATTTATTGTCATTTAAAAAACCATGATTTAAAGTTGATCTGTTAAAATAAGAATTCTTATATTTATTTTTACTATAAATGATTGCAAACCATCTAATAAAGGCATTGACGATGTTTTCTTTAAAATAAAGAATATGCTAAGATAATAAAGTGTTAAACATTATTTAATGTAAATCAAACAATGTGATTAAAAGGATATATACCTATATAATATTCAAAATATCACAACTTTTTTAAAAAATATATTCAAAAATTAATTCAAAGAGAAAACTGTAACCTAAATATATACGGTTCTTAAGTTATGTATGTAATTCTAAATAAGCGTGACTTATGCAAACAAGTTGACATTAAGGTACTCATTCACTAACAGTTCGCCTGCAGTCCAGAACTGCAGATTAGACAAGGTCAATTACATATACAGGCTTAAACTGAAGTCTGTAATCTATCGATGGCCTGTATATGTAATTGCTCTTTAAACCTTTAAATGTAAGGTACTGAATTAACAAAAAAAATAATTAAACCAAGTAACAAATAACTCATTGTTAAATATTCGTGTTTGTGTACGTATACAATAACTATTTGTTTTATAAAATTTATATTTGTTATTTTACAATACAATCAGCTATTGTTAGTCAATTATACAATTAGATTTCATTACTTAACTATCTAATTATTGCGATAGTTACATACATAGATATGTATAAATCAAAACATAATTAAATAAACCTAATTTAATTTAAATTGATTTCTTTATTATGTATATACAGTCGAACTTCGATAAGTCGAAGTTGAAGGGAAGCTAAAAATAAGTCGAGTTATCAAAAATTCGACTTATCGATATAAAAATATTAACGTTGAAATTGGCAAGTCCTAGTGAAACAGGTTCGAAATATCAAAAATTTGGCTTAACGACGTTCGGCTTAAAGAAGTTCGACTGTATGTATATTAGACTGGGCCAAAAATATCAACTATTTTTTTTTTTTTTTGAATGGACCACCAAATATATTATTTAGTATGATAACACAAAGTTAACGTCAAAATTTAAGCCCTTAATTTTAATATTATGAGGTCTATCATCGAGAATTTCAATTTTTTTACACCACTCCCATCTTTAACTCAAATCTTCTTAACAATATACCTGAAAAATATAAATAATACATATTTTAGAAGAAAATTATATTCTCTACAAAAAAGGTCTGATTGCAAATTTTTGTACGACAAGCCATTTCGACATTATCATGCCCTGAAACTTAATATGTTTTTACGATTTGATTTTTCAAATTTGGAATTTTGTAACTGATAAACCAATCTGCTTCAAAAGAAGAACGATACATATTTTTGAAGGAAATTAGGCGCTCCACAAAAAAAGTCTTACATTTTTCGTTAAATTCACTCTTTCAAAATTTTATTCGAAGTTCAAGTTCGAGTACCTACTGACTAAAATTTGACAAATGTAAACAACAAAAAGAGAAAGAAACGAAAGATTAAATAGGCAAGTTCATACATAAAAATATAAATCATAATTAAATAATTCTTAATTGAAAAAACTTGTATTTTTTTTTCTTGAAATTAGTTAAATTAAATAAAACTGTGTTTCAATGGATTAAAAACTTTTAAAGTGAAGTTAAAATTTAATAAATTATCAATTTCGAAAAAATTTGATAAATTTAGTTAAAAAAAAATATTTTTAATATATAGCCTCAAATTTATCAATCAAGTAAAAAACAATAATGTTTAAGGCAAAGCAAACGATAAATTAATTTTTACTCAAAATTAAACCTCGAATAACTTTTGAAAGAGTGAATTTAACAAATAATTTAATGAAACCTTTTTTGTAGAGCGTCTAATTTCCTCCAAAAATATTTATCGTTTTCTTTTAGAAGTAGATTGGTTTATCAATTACAAAATTCCAATTTTGAAAAATCAAATCGTAAAAACAAATCAATGTTCAAGGCATGATTACGTGGCTTGTCGTACAAAAATTTTTAATCAGACCTTTTTTCAAAAATGTGTATTATTTACATTTTTCAGGTAGGAATATTGTTAAGAACATTTGAGTGAAAGATGCGTGTAAAGTAAAAAATTTTTAATTCTCTTAATATTTTAATTAAATAATATTTTTGGTATTCGATTCAAAAAAATAGTCGATTTTTTTGGTCCAGTCTAATGTTCATAATACCGAGGTTTGACTGGAATACTTTATAAATTATGGGAAAAACATCTTCGATTGGACATTATTATAAATTAAAGCTTAAAGTTATACATTTGCCAGTAATCTTAATTTATCACTAAAAAATTACTAGAAAAGTATTTAATTAAATTTAATCGTATTAACAGTACCTATAAGGTATAAAGTTACTAATTTTACAAAAATTATTATTTTATTGCAGCTGTATTATCACAATTTCCATTTGAATAAAGTTTTTGTTATTGTAATAAAAGTTTATTTAAACAGCATATTAGATACTTAACTTACGCACAAATTATTCATTAACGTATTTACTTAAATTTTAAGCAGGACTAAATGATACTCCTATATCTTTTACGATAACAACAAGCCATTTGTATTAAACATTTTAATCTATCTAAGCTGTAGGTACTTACAGTTCAAAGGTTTGTAATAAAAACTTTAACTAAATATTTTTAACACTAATAAATATCTTCAACAACAAAAGTGTTTAATTTATAGGTAGATAAAGACAGGAGTGTAAATACGCTATCTCAAAGTACAAAAATGTATCGCGATCTATATTTAATAAACACCCGTTATAGTCAATGTATGATTATAATTATTATGAATTATTACAACATTTTGGAAATTCAACTAATTAAACCACAATTCTGATTTTCATTAAATCTATCATCACCATTCAAATTACTAGAAATAGAAGAGAAAATAAAAAATGACCATTTGTATTTATTATTTTTTTAAATGTTAAAATAAGGTTTATAAACAAATAGGAAAAAAGCGAGTAATAAAAACAATTAAAATTCTTTATTTTGAAACCATATCTGACAAATACTTTTTAATTATTCTTAAAAATAAAAGAGAATTCACATTAAACACATATCACAAATTCAAACCAGTTTCTTAAAATTTTTTTGCGACGGTTTCTGCGCTTTGATTTTCATTTTTATTAAGTAGCAAAAAATTAATTAAATAAGGATACGTTCTTGAAATAAATATATGGCTTAGTGCCATTAGTATTATTTGAATACTCTTCCAAAGTCACAAAAAATAAATTTCGAAAGATATTAAAAGAAGTTTTAGGTGAAACGTATAAAAATTGAAAAGTAGTATTCAAGTTTAATAGCTTTTAAAAGGTTGAGGATATTATTGCACATAAACTATAATCATGTCCTATTACTAACGCAATAATAAATCCGGAATAAATGTCTAGTATATATGTATGTAATGTAAAGCTGTAGTATCAATAAAGTATTCGAACGAATCATCAACTTTTTTATGACAAAAACTATTAATTTTACACAATAATCCAGCAGTCACCTAAGTAATTAATTTATTGATTAATTTTCTAATTGTCTCAAAATACTTTTACATGTTTAACTTTTTGTATTTCAATATGAGCAATAAACGAAATAAGAAATACTTATAATAACTTTGGCCCTATAATATGGATTCTATATGGGTCTATATTTAACAAAAATGGCTTAATTGACTTGTACAAGAAATTTGTTTATTTCTCTAATGTATTAGACATATAAATACTAAACTTGGTTAGCATAATAAACAAATGAAAAATCAATAATGTGAAATCAGTAAGTGAATGTTTTAAAAATTTATGGCGTAATCTTATGTTGTCCAGTATCTGTAAGTTTGGAATGGTCCACGTTTTTACGAGCGGCTATCTTATCACAAATGCAAAGTGGACACGAACTTCAGCTACCAAATCCAGCAACCAGCTACCAACCACATGTGATGAATGCTATGCAATAAAGAACGGACAGTTTTACTTTTGGTATTGTGATAGTAATGCGAATTTCGTGTCAGACTTTAATATAAATGTTACTTAGCTATATCTAGATTAGTTTGAAATGTATAAAGTAGTTTCAAGTTGGGCGGCTTTACTTGGCATTTTAAATTAGCGGCAGAATTTTGATTTTAGGATATTTTTAATTCACACTTCGCGTCTTATAAAAATCTATTTCTTGTAGGCTATCTGCTGTCGATCGCTAATTAAAAAATATTCCGTATATTTATTTTATCGTAGTTGCTTTTTCAAATTAATGAGTTTTAACTTAAATTAGAGACATTCTTAAGATAAAAAATAATTTCTAAGTCTTTTCTAATTTAAACTAAACCTTATAAGGAGTACCATTTGAATAGAGATCGTATTAGTAAATCTGTTCGGTCTTATTAGTGTTTAGTTTAAAAGCTACGATATCCATTTAAATTAGAAACGATAAGAATTTATGACAAATTATTATTAAAATTCTTATTTATTCTTCCGAATATTATTCGAATTAACGTACTGACAATTCTTGCAAATAACTATTAGCATATCTTTTGAATTAGCAGATACAGTTAGTTCAAAGGTTCTTTTTAGACTCGTACAAGACATGACATTGAAGGACAGATTTGTAATTTGAATTTGAATTGACCACGATTAATAGTTTGAGAATCAAATCGAAGATTTTTTGCTCCATAGTTACTGTGTATGTAAATATTTATGTGCCTGTGTACTTATACGTAAACTTATTTGCGCAAATTAACATTTAATTTTTTTTAAACTAAAATCTCCAAACGGGATGCCCAATTGTTTCAAACTTTGTATGAAATAGGATTCTGTTATGACGGTTAGAATTAAAAACCTGTTTAATTTAGCGTGCCCAAAATTGATGTGTAAACATTTAGATAAATATAATTCACATCGGTACAATTTTACAAATAATTTGACAAATTCAAAAACACTGCATTAATCGTGGTCATCTATTATTTATGTCATAATTTAATATAGATTTAGAAAAAACAGAAATACATGTATTAAATTAATTTTTAAAACTATAACCTGAAAAGAATTGCTTGTCTTGTTGTTTAAATCAGCGCTTCTCTAACTATGAGTTAAACTGATTTTTAATGGTACAAATTAGTAAAAGAGAACTGCAAATTATAACTTAAATAAATATTTGAGGTCAAGGAACTTCTTAAAATTAAATAGAAAACAACACCGTTCGAAGAAAAGAATTAGCCAACGCAGATTTTTTAGTAATAAAATGAAATTTCTAATCTATTATTATTCTTATATACACATTTTTCTTTAGATATAAAATAAAAATAGTATTCAGTTTATCAACTTATGCAATATAATCCTATTTTTTGAATACTTTCTTGTTTGGTATAGCATTAATTTTAATAACCCAACATACTTTAGAAACCAACTATCGCGTTATATAGGGGATACTTCAATGAGTAAAAACTTGCTTTTTAAAAAATAGTAAATATCCTTCTATAATTGATATTTAAAAAAAAACAAATAAAGTAAAAGAGATACGGTTACAGTCATCATTATGTAAAGATAAGCATAACATTTTTTCATTAGTTTAGATATTTAAGAAACATTTTAAATATTTTATGTCAAAATGGTCCTTCTACCCGAACCGTTTTTTATACATTTCTTTATCCATTTTAGATTAAAATAATCGGCTTCATTTTTATCTATCTTTACAAGTATAAATTAAAAGAAAACCAATGCATTTGTCAACCATTTATATTAACCAAAAACTCAAAATCCATGTAACAATTGAAAATTCTTATTATTATTCATTAATAACAATTATTTTTAAATTTGTCATTTTATTAACAAATAAGTAATATATTCAATAATATAATATGAACTATAATTTTAAAAATTAAAACTACAAAAGTTACAAATATTTTAATTAAGTTATTGACTAACGATTTGTTTATACTTCTAACTAACCCAAGTGACCCCCACTGACTAAATAAATCTAAAATAGCTAACTAATTTATAATAATCAAAATTGGTTAATGAGTGGTATTTGAATACATAGTTGATTTTACCAAAAAGTACTTTCCGGTAAACAAAAGCTTTCTCAATAAAAGCATTCAATTTAGTTTCGCATTAGCTACATATTTGTTCTAGAATTACACATCATATATGTATATCAAATTGCGATGCTAGACAAAATGTTAACTAATACGTGATAATATCGGTGTTGACAGAGAATTTGTAAATTTAAGCCATTTGTTGCATATTCTAGATTGATAATATAATTGACGTGTGACCAACCGTAGTAGGGCAAAGCGGGGCTTAAATGTCCGCGGGTAAAAAGGTCCACTGTGTCTATTTCCAAAACTAAAAATCCGTTAGACAATTGAATCACTTGTGTAAGAAGGCGGTGCTCAAGGAGTATACACGCCGTCCCGGCGGTTCACGTATGGACTTTTGTTATTCTGAAAAAGTTTAATTATATTTTTCTTGTTATTTAAACTTCTTTGTTGATTAAGGCAGTAAAGATGTGAAGGATAAGTTAACTTTATGAAAATATTTTGGTACAGATCAAAAAAAATTGGAACATAAGATTTATTATTAAGACTAAAATACTGTGCTATAGCTATAAGTTCAGCAACAAATATTTCTAAATTTTATTAAATAAATATAAAGGGGCGATGATTCTACACAATTGAGTTTTATTTATTTTCTTCAGTTATTTATAAAATAATATCTAATAATGGTGGTCCGTTTTGCCCCGCTTGGGGACTATCTATATCTTCAATATCTGGCGTAATGGCATTGTTATAATAAACTTGAACAAAAATTTCCAAAATATTGTAGCGAACGCGATAGATACATCTAACCAAACGCGCGCATCGTTCAAAGTGACAACTTTCTCAACATTTCTAGAAGTCGTGATAACGACTATATCCTACACATACAAGCGAAACAGATTGCACGGTTAGTTCAGTTTTCTACTAAGCTGGCTCTTGGTGAAATTCAAGGTAATCTCTCAGGCGCGATAAAAACAAATAAATAAAAATGTGTAAAAAATTAGTGCAGTGCATTAAATAATTATTAAGTAAATCCTCTAGTATTTTATTTATTGTTGTAAATAATCTGATAATTCTTTTGTTAAATAACTTTAATTGTTCTTAAAATAAGTTACCCACTATTAATATTCTCAACCCTAGTTCGAACTCAAGTAAAATCGTAAAATATTATTAATAATAAGGTATTTGTTGTACATTTTTAAATTGAAGTTTTTACGATTCCATAACTCAAAAATATTACACATAAGGCCATTTGACTGGGAATATGTTGTTGTTTAGTTTAGCTTCATTTATAAGTGGATTAAGTTCCATTACTTACACCCTATATAAATAGTAAATATAAATATTTTTCTATACAGAACATCTTGAATTAATAATAAAAAACGCTTTGATTGTGTTTACATGTAAAATACTTTACGTACTACAGTATTTTACTCTTTTTTAATTTTGTAATTAATATTTTTTCATTTGAATATGTTTTACAGACATGAGAAAATATTTGCCACTTGTATCGTACAGGATGCATAGGTATATTTTAGGATCAAGTGGTAGAAAGATGTATTTTTTTATGGCTTTTAAATATTTTTCTTAATCCTTCCAAAGCCGCAGCATAATTTTGATTTTCGAGCGGCTTAACACAACGGTTTTTAAAACTTCTTCTTTTCATTATTATTTGAAAATGGGGCTGAGTTTTATGTTTTTGATATCTCGAGTGGGTTGAATTTGTCCAGTATTTACGTAAAAAAATTGAAAAAAAATAGGGTAGGCACACAATGTAATTAAAAATTTTTACAAAAAAACTATAAGACGATTCGAATTAATCGTTGAAAAGTCACACATCCATACTAATATTATAAAGAGATACAATTTGTTTATTTATATGTAAGGGGTAAACTCTGAAACTACTGAACCGATTCTAAAAAACCTTCCACTAATGAAAAGCTAATGTGAGCAATACACTATAATTTATTTTGATAAAAATAAGTTTTTGGTTCAAAATCTCAATACCCTTGCGAAACCGAAGGCGCCCCAGTTGGTTGGTTATGACTTTAAGTGCAAGATTTAAACGTCCTCACTTACATGTAAAGCCGCGCCGCACCGTGCCATGTATTCGACGTTTAATTTATTCATAAAATGTTGTCAATCCATCTTCACATAGACATCAGTTGAAAATACGAACAACGAACTATATTTGAAGCGTAATTATAATTATATTTAAAATGTCGTTTTTTAAGAAAAATTGTAAAGTATGTATATTCAAATTTGTAACTTTTAGTGGAAATATTTGGTTTTATAATTATCGTTATTCTTAATAGAAAGTACTGAGAAATCCTATAAAAAACGTCTAATGTGGTTTTTCATAAGTCCAAAATAATTAGACTTATAATTCGTTGAAAATAAGCGTACAAAAGAAAAGTTTAAAACTTTATGCCTTTGTATCTCGATAACCCTTTATATTTCTTAACCCTCTCACACACTAATTGTAATTCCATAGAACAATTTTACAAAGTTTTATCACAATCGGAGAGATGAAGCTTTTGGGTTTGTACACAAGACGTGCTTTGCCTCATACGTAGATAAAAAATAATTATTGTCAAAAAATGTTTTTATTTAATTTATTCTTGTTCTTTTTCTTAATACGTGCATTATAACAAT
Source organism: Sinopyrophorus schimmeli (assembly GCA_036325965.1). NCBI lineage: Eukaryota > Metazoa > Arthropoda > Insecta > Coleoptera > Elateridae > Sinopyrophorus > Sinopyrophorus schimmeli. Next base: position 9,782,943 of record JARFIZ010000314.1, on the reverse strand, counting down.
TTAACAAATTGTTATTTACAATAATCGATTTATTTCATCAATGTTGCGAAAACCCTGGTTTAACTAGAAATAGAAATAGAAATTTAGGTATGCTAAAACCAGCTTGCACCTTATGTGTTATCATTCGAATATGATAACACACAATAACTTTTAATTGTTTAATCTTATTAAAATAACTATACGAATATTCATGTATGTATAATAATTGAAGAAAACCAAAAACCCAATTTAAATAAACTTCAATACCTACCTCTATATTTTGTAATTGAATGTAATAAAATTAATACAAATATTTTTTTATTTACTTTTCACCTTAGAGTGTATAAATGCAGTTTAATACAGAAAATAGTGCAGTGGTAAATCAATCAATAAAATGCAAATATTTGACACAATAATAATTTAAAATTTTTACATTAACGGTGTTGCATGTTTTCATCTTCATATAACTCCAAATAAAGAGTAATCAATATTAAACATTTTTTTATTTATAAATGATAATTTATGATTAAATCTTTTAAAATATCAAATGGTCTACCATTTTTAACTTTGGTTTCAAGCTGTGAGTAAATGACAACTCATTGGAATGTTATGCTTACTTAAATAAAAGTAATCAATTATACAGTTAGGTTTATTAATACTTGGTTCAATTACTAAGTTTGATGACTATTATTTTGTAAAGTACAGCTATTAATTTGAATTTATTTGTATTCGCCGCATATGTAATTATATTATTCATATTATACTTATTCTGTACAACATTGCTCCGCAACCTTTTTTCAACCTCGGCATACGTGAACCATCTTCAGTATTTTGAGGCACACTATAAGGAAAAATAAAAGAAGTAAGTAATTTCATTTTCTATTTATGGTTTTATTTGATAGATTTGATATAATTTGCAGGTATTTTCTCCCGGTATACTTTACATAGTCTCCTGGCACAGCAGTTTGCCGCAGTATACTGGGTGAAGGGGACTGCTATACAAAGGACTAATTTCTATCAGTCCGCCTAAAATAGGAAGGTTGAGGTTAATCGATCAAAATAAACCACTTATTTCAAAAAAATTGTGTTTTTTTTACATTTATAGAATATGACTATTAAACTTTCATTTAATAAAACAAATAATTAAATTTCTGGTTTATATGTAAAAAACGCAAAAATATAAAATTTCAGATATTACCCGTTTTGCGCGACAGGGGTGCCTAAATCGGGTTGGCTCCATAAACAAAGCGGATCAATCAAAACACATGAAGGATAATTATCTACCCTTAACATATTCTTAACAGTAACATTTGGTATTAAGTTATTAAGCATTTTAATGTTTAATTAATGCTAATTAAGACTTGTAAATTGTTTCAATGTTAATATTTCTTTAGTTTACCATTGTTTTTAAGTTTTAAATGCTCCAACGCTTTAAATCACTCAGTTTTTATAACAATTTATTTCTATTAATTATAATTATTTACTAGATTTGGTCACAAGCAAAAAGAGTACTTACCCGCCATACCCAAACGCACATTCTTTGCTTTTGATAAAATAACATAAATAATTGATTAACATTAAATTATTTAGTCCAATAATAAAATTAGTTTATTTATTTAAAACAAAACCCCAATATTAAAATTGGGGTGATATAAATGGTTTTGTAGTTAAATTAATATAACAAAAATTTTTTGAATTATTAATTTTTTTTACATTTTGAAACATTATTTTGCAATTTGGGCGTCAATAGTGGTCTGACCTTAAACCGGCACGGTACAGGCAGTGTAAATACACACATACAATCGAGCTAATGTACTGTATATAACATATCCACATACAAGGCGTTGCCCACTTTGGACGGACTTCCTCTACCTAATAATATAAAACCTTAATTTTTTCAACTATACTTTGTAAGTACATGTACTACCTACTAGAATTTTAAAAGTATTGTCGTTTCTTTAGTTTGGAACAAAACTTCATTTTTTTATACTAACAATGGATTTTAGTTAACTATAAATGTACTATTTTATTGAATAACCTTTTGATATATTTCTGGTATTTTTATGATTCCACGTTCGTAGAAATTCTAGTCATTTTCAGCAAAAAACTGAACCAACTTCGATTAATGAAGTTTCACGAATTCTTTAGTGAAATTTCGATAAAGCTTATATTCTAGAGTTTAATCTACTACTCCCTATTCTAAATTAATTGTTTCTTATTTGTACATTTTCTATTCTATGTTTAAGATGGACGTTTCAACTTTAAGCAAAAGTACTTTAAACATGTACATTAGAATTCTTAATTATTTGTTATATATATTGACTAATCTAATTAGGTGTATCTTATGATAATTTGTATATTATTATAACTGATTTCAGGTCATTTATTTATTTATTTCCTTTGCATAGACCGAACAGCTATTAGTCAATAACAGGGTCAATAATTAATTATACATCGTATACATAATATAATAGTTACATAACAGTAAATAAAGATAAATTAACAAAATACTAAAACAATAAAATAATAGCAATACGATAATAAATCAAAATATTCAAAAGTAAAACATGGATCAGTTAATATAATAATATAAATAAACGAGGTTTTGCACAATATTCAAGAAATAATAGGATTCAAGGCAAAAAGAGAGAAAAAAAGCAGAATATACACTTCTAAAACACCAAAAACAATACAATACGTGCAACAAACAGCTTAATCCTTCTGCCTAAGTGAGACAAGTAATGACGCAATGGCACCATGCGCTAGCGGTTGATTGAATCCAAAAATATCGAAATTCTAAGTCATTACTGTCAATATTACAAAGGTTGTTACAATTATTTATCAGCCGGTAGTAAAAATTTTTCTATTTAAAAAGTTTTTTAGTGATCCAAATAAATGTTAATCTGTTGGTGTAAAGTTAGGGTTATATGATGGATGCAACAGCAGTTCCCAACCAAGCTTCAATAATTTTTGACGAGTGAATAATAATGTGTGAGATCGAGCATTGTCATGATGGAACACCAGCTATTAGTCAATTCTGGCCGTTTGCTTCCACAAATTTTATTAGTTGTTGACAGTAAACATCTGAATTGATTGTTTGCGTCCTTGGATGCAGCTCAAAATACGCAACACCTTTATAATAAAACCAAACTCAAAATTTGATATTTTTGTATGCATTTCATCTTTTAATGTAGATTGTGCTAGTTCATCACGCTTGAACCATGAATTTGATTAATGTTATTGTAGACGACCCGTTTTACATCGCCAATGGTGATTTATTTGCAAAAAAAATTGTTTTTGTTCAATTTGAATCTCTTTCTATTCATGTGGAACCCAAATATCGAGCTCCTTAACAAGTCCAAAACATTGTAAATAATTTTCGTTTGTTTTATGATACATTTACGCCCAGTATTTCAGTGAATGATTAACCATTCGTTTGCGCTAACGCCTGTTTAATGGAATGGTGTGTGTATTTCAGTTCCCGGTTTAGCTTAATCAATTTGTGAAACAGCCGATTTACTAATTGGTCGATTCAGTGCGATCAAACCTTCGATTAAACAGAGTAAGATGCTCCGTTAACGGTAAAAAGAGGGAAACAAAATTGCGACTACCACGCCGCAATTGGCAGTGCAAAGGAACTACATATAATCAGCGGCAGATTTCAATTTATTATTTGATGATATTCACATTGAAAAACAATATACATAAAAATGGCTTACAAAATAGCCCTATTAATTCTATATTATATCATAAATTTAATATGGATTACAACTAGAACTTACAATCTAATTCAGAACAATCAAATAAATATGTTAAAGATTAAAAATTATGAATTTTTTAGACATAAAAAATAAATTAAATTATAAGAATGACAACTTTAATTACTCTAGAAGGTCGACGCTCATTAGAAATTATTTTGAAAAATTAATCGATTAATAACTTTTTTTTCTTTATTTTATTATTTGAGTTTTGTATTTTCTGTCGTATAACATATATTGTAATATAACTAAGCAAAAGAAGTTCAATAATTTTATTATAAATACTATAAATTATACGATAATTGCATTTTTTATCAAACGGCACGTGTAATGGGCTTAAACTTCTTAGTAGCGACTAACAATTCGAACATTTCTTACCGCGCTGACGTTTGTTTTCGTGTATAAAATAGCACCAACATAAGAAAATAAACATAAACAGACGATTACTAAATCAATCACTGAAATGCAAACGTTATTTTAACAATTCGTTAACATATAACGAACGGTTTGTTAATCAATTGATTAACGAACCACTGAAACACTGGCCGTTAATCTCTCTGCAACCTCTGTCACAGTTATATATAACGATCAATTTCAATGATGGCTCTGATGTGATCATTATTAACTTCAATTGGTCGACCAAAACTTTGATCATCTTTGATCGAAAAATTTGCACACCATGTTAGATTTGACATTGAACTAATTAATGTAAATGAAATACCATGTAATTTATTTCTAAAGTAATTTAGACATTGACCGAAGTGATTAAAAAAATTATAACACCATCGATTTATAGAAACCGAATTTACTTTCTTGCCAGCCCAATACAAAATTTTACCATTAAAAGTCAATTTTAAACTTTGCACTCCTTGAAACACAATCAATATAAATAAACCTACAATAGACATAAGTATATTTCTAGAGATTATAGTACTAATCCTTTATCAAAACAAAACTTTTATTTTTATATGAATAAATAAAAAAAAACGAAATAAAAAACTTTTTTAACAAACTATAAATATTTTATAAAATTAGTTAGAGAATAATTTTGTATAATACTTTGTACGAGACCAAAAATGCGGCACGTTGTGGTAAAGGAGTAACGGTGTTTCTTGAGCCACCGACAGCTGTAAATCAGCACGGTGGCAACAATAACACTTTGAGATTTTTGGCGCCGCACCTTAAATGAGGCCGAAGACACGTTTGATTATTTTAGGGTTGGTGGTGCATTTTGGTAAGTAGTTGAAGAAGCAGTGGCGGTTTCAGAGGGGGGTAATTGGGTAATTACCTCAACTTAAGAATTATTTATCTGCTTATTTTTTTTTATTCTTAAACATTACCAATATTTCAAACAAACAAGTTAAGTTTTTTTCTTTTTTTTTAAATTCCCCTCCTCCCCCCTCGCCAGTTGATTGGAAACGCCTCTGTGAAGAAGACGTACGACGAGAATCAGCTCCCTGCGACGAAGCCAACGTAGTTTTACTTTGCTTATTAATAAATTAGTTATATTGGCATTATTGTTGTTTAATCGAGTTTGTACAATATCACAATTTCTAAAGTGATTGTACGCCCATACATTATTTTTAAAATCATAATGAAAAAACATAAGCTCACAAAAAAGAAAGTAAGTTAAGATTTACAATAAATTTAATTGTAGAAAATTAAAACTTTTATTACAAATTTCTTAGGATTAGAGTAAACGTTCCGTGGAATATGAGAAATAAGTATTATTTGTCAAATTCTCTTCACAAAATGGACAAAAATGCTTCATTTCTTTGTTTTATTTTTATCTTATCAAGTCGTTTCGACTATCCAGTTTAAATTATAAAGCAGTCACATTAAAATGTCATTGTAGCATTTACATTAACTGGGAAAAATCTTAATATTGCCGTAGTTCAAAAATAATGTGTGAATTTGCTTAATGACTTTATAAATTTCTACTACTTGCTATCTAGCACATATGATGTGTACCACTGAAAATGTTTAATGACCTTTAATCGTATAGAATATAGATTATAGAGTAGTAAACCGATATACAATAGGTTATTTAATTTTTTACTTCTCTTGTTTGTTCATAATTTGTTCATAATTCATAACTAGTTTTATTATTAATTAATGTTAACAGGCATTGGACTTCAAATAAAATAACTGTTGTTAAATGTGCAACGTTTCGTTTCTTTATTGTACAATTTTACAATTTTGAGTTTTGATTTTTAAAACATTTTTTGAGATGTTAAGTTGCTTAAAGAAGTTTCAATAAAGAAACGAAACGTTGCACATTTAACAACAGTTGTTTATTTGAAGTTCAATTTCTCTTAACATTAATTAATATTAAAGGATATTAGACGTGAACATTATGATTAACTAGTTTTATTTTCAAACTTCACTAGAATTATTTTGTTTGACTAGCCATATTTAATATTCTAATTTTAAATTATTAAGATTTCTTTGTATACTTAATATTCAGATAAAAACGTACAAATTTTGAATTTTTCTAGTGTACATTTTTAATTAGATGCCTATTTGAAAATAAGAATATGATTAGCAGTTTTATATACCTACACACGGATTTAACAAATATATTAAATTAATTTATTTACATTAAAAATTCTTTGTTAGACTTTACTTTATTTGTAAATTAACATAAAATGTAACCTCGCAGACCTGAGAAAAGTACAATGCAGTAACAAAAATAAATCACATATATGTACTCAGTACATTGTGTTGTATATGTATACAGTAAAAATCGTTAATAGTAACAATGAAGGGACCGATCAAATTTAATCGTTTTAACCGATAACACAGATCAACACAAATTTGGTCTTAGAGAAGAGAGTGTGAAATTTCCATAAATCTATCGATAGTTAGACAAAAAAATAAAATATGACCTGAAAAAGTTTGCTTTTGTATGCAGGAGAACGGTTGATCAATATTTTAGAAAATCCATATTTTCAATTTTTATTTACCTATTGATAAATCGAAACAAATATATTTATATATAAATTTTATCAATTTTTATTATTATATCAAATTACAAAATAGTGAAAAGAAATATAGAAGTGAACTTTATTACTTTTTATTTTCATGTTTATAAGTAGGTTACTTTCTCTCAGTAAACCCTAAATGTATTTCCCATTTGGAAGGGAGCGAGAAGATACAATAATCTTGTCAAAGCAAGTGACAGGGAACGATTAAAATTAGTTAATTAATTTTTTGTCTAATTTATTGACCAAAAATATTGTGAATCATGCTTAATACCGAGTGTGCACATTTGAGCTCAAAGTGGCACATTTTGATTTCTGGAAAATTAATCATGTCGCTCCGCGTCGCGCTTCATTTACTTCCCTCGCTCGGAAATGTGCCATTTTTACTTCCAATGTGCACATCCTCGTATTTATTGGACTTGCTTATATATAATGTCCACACTCCATTTTTCGCCACGATTAACAATAATCAATTTACTTTAAAAAAAATTGAAGTACAGTAAAACCTCCATTATCCGGATTTCAGTTATACGGATTCACGATTATCCGGATTGTCAACCGCGTTCGTTTTTTCATGTTAAAAACGGGACACTTTGTAATCGTGCTTAAAACCGAGTGCGCGCATTCGAGCTCAAAGTGGCACATTCCGATCTCGGGAAAATGAAGCGCGCCGCTCCGCGTCGCGCTTCATTTGCTTCCCTCGCTCGGAAATGTGCCACTTTTCGCTCGAATGCGCACATCCTCGTATTTATCGGATTTGCCTATATTATTATTTTATTCTTCAATTGAAAAAAAGTCGAATAAATTAGATCTATTTTTTGTTTGAAAAACGTTAGATATTTTATTCTTTTTGATAAGTTATCATGGTGCTCTTCCGCACGCCTAATTGTAGCGAGCTTGATAAAAATATTTTCGGGTGTACTTTCGAATGTTTACTAATTCGCGTTTTTGATTAATTAAAATTGTATATGAATCAAATTTTCTGAAGTGAGTCACTGAAAATTAACTAGTTGATTTTTATATCATCTTTTGTAGATTGTGGAAGGTTTATATGTCAAAATTAATGTCTCCAAATATTTTTGGGTAATTTTCATTTTTCTGAAAATTATAAACAAATTAGGTTTAAGGCGCATTTTGTATACACTGTTGTAATTAGACTTCATTTATGGATTAATTCAATTTTTAAATATAAAAAAATATTTATATGTTACATAGGTGGTGCATCACAATTTTAGAATGACTTGGGTGGGATATGTTAAAAAAAAAGATGGGGAAATAAGAGTCAAAATTCGGAAAGAGTTAAGGTATTTTTTTCATGTACGATGAAGTCTCCCATCTAGTCTAGCTTCAAAGTACTAAATTAAAAATGTGGTTTTTGGTAAAAATACTCTACTGTAATTTTTAATTAAAATAAAAGCGGGAAGTGGTACATTTAGTTCAGTTTGATTTAATTAACATTATTTGTAAGAGAGAAGAATAAGATAGGCAAATTCAATTATTAAGAAGTATGTGCACTTTCAAGCGAAAACTTTCTCCGAATAGAAAAGCTGGATTTGAAGGATTTGTTATTAATATAGTCGAATCCAATTTACATGAAGATGTGTGCATTCGAGCGAAAAGTGGCACATTTCCGAGCGAGGGAAGCAAATGAAGCGCGACGCGAAACGGCGCGCTTCATTTTCCCGAGATCGGAATGTGCCACTTTGAGCTCGAATGTGCACACTCCGCTTTTCGCCACGAATAACAATGATCAATTTACTTTTAATTTTACCTAAACATTTTATGATTCTATTTGATATTTTTTACTGGTGATTTTATAATTAATAATTATTTGTTTCGTTTTTTTTGTAAATAAATACCTAACAAGGTAAAATTGTTTTTTTTTCAATTATCTGGATTTTCGATTATCCGGATGAGCTGCAACATTAATTCGTCCGGATAACAGAGTTTCCACTGTAATTCTAAAACCAACATTTCACCTTGGGGGTTTCGCTTATTTTTCATAGTTTTTTACTTTTTTCATTAAAAAATTGCGGGGAAATTAATTTGTACTTAAATAAGGAGGAAAGAATGAAATTCTTGTTAGAAGTTCTTAATATTCGGTATCGTAATTGACATGTGCCTTTGGAATTTAGTACCTACTCAAGAAAAGACTTAATAGTTTATAAGTTGAAGTTAAGTTTTTGTATTTTTATTAATGAAAGTCCATTCTAATACATAAATAAATATGTGTTTTACTTAAACCTATTCATTATTAGTTATTAAAATATATTTCTTATTATTTAACTGCCATAAAGTAAAATTTTGTAGATTTTATTTCATTTTATTTTCGGGGTATGGCAAACCCCACCTACTATGTCATGCTACATTTAGTCACCCAGTTTACGGAAGGTTAATTAAATCAATTAAAACACAAACGCAATTATTTAATGCAATTAATTTTGTATGCAATTTAAAATACGTATGTACAACATTAGAAATGATTAATCTTATTACATGTAGGCTTTTGTAGGTTGATATTATATCTACTTATAGTTATTAAGAACCATTATTTTAATTTAAAAGTCTGCATAAACATAATAGTTTTTTAGTCTTTATACTTCGTAATACCCATAAATACAGTAAAATGGCCAAATTGTTTTAATATGAAAGTTCATAATCTTTTAATTTTTAACGATTTGCCTAACAGTTGCATAATTGAAGTGTGTTTTATATGCAACCCTCTAGTCTAATACCAACCCTATTTTATGAAACCTACTTATTTTATAAATAAGTAATTGAGGGATTTCGTGTATTCCGTACCGGAAGCTCATACTGACTTCCTGTGGAGTACTTCAAATAACGTTGGCGATATCAGGTGGACCTGCTTGATAAGAGAAAGAGATTTTAAATCGACTTGAACTACCAACGAACCGTCCAACTTGATCACAAGCCAGCTTTGGCCACAGATTAATTTATGCCTAATCATATGAGACCGGAGAGTGCTCCATTATTAATTAAATAAGACTTGCATAATTAGAAGCGCTTGTTGCTTGAACATTTCAGTATAATTTTAATTCAAATTCTTTATAAAAACTTTTTAAAGCAATGTATAAATATTTGGAGTTCATATTTTCTGATATTTTAATTTGATATTAACATAACGTTAATTTTTTTATCAACATCATTTCTATTTCTAATTAAAAAATCAATAATTAAACTTTTTTGATCAACAGCCTTTAACGTACTGCATAATAGCTTTTTATATTATATTTTATGTTTATAATTTTGTTTTAAACTATTTTTATTCTAAAATATATTATACCACGAATGAAAATGAACTATTAGTTCAAAAATTAATAAGTATACATTACCATTTTAACATAATTTTTAATTTTTTTGTACACATTTAAATGTTTATACTTATATTTGTTGTACATAACAGACTTTAAAAAGCATAGTTCAACTAAAATAAAGACTATTTTGAACCAAAAATGCATTTTTTTTATTTCTAAGTTGTTTCCAAATAGAAAAGAAATTTTATTAATACAAAATTGAATGACGGTTATATTTCACGAAAAATCATAAAATACCTTCATTATCAGAGTAATGTAGATACAATTTTTGAAAAAGCAGTTTAAATAATACGAAAACTAGAAATGAACAGGCTCGCATAGCATGGAAAATTAGTTATTAACAAGGCTCGAAAGTACATATACAAAAATATTTTTTTCCAAATTTCTAAATATGAAATAAAATATGTATACACAAATCTAGAAAACATATTTTTTGCTTTTAATGTAAGAGGTCTGTTCAGAAAATAATCGAACGTTTTGGATTACCCGCGAACGGAGATGATTAGTAATATTCCGTTGGCAGCAATACCTTGCGCATAACCTTCTATGTAACCACATGTTTTTCATAATTTTGTTATATGAGTGCAACGTGTTTTTGTGTTAGTGGCAATTTTTGAAATGTGCGATTTTCAGGCGTAAAGATAGGACGTAAAATTTTGCGTGAAACCGGGAAAAACTTTCACAGAAACGTTTCAACTTTTGAAACGTGTGTACTATCCAAGCGTTTTGTAGCGGTTATGTGAGAAAAATGCGTAAAAAGGAACCAAAGTTGTAGTGAGACAACTCATGGTTCTTAGACCTCGACAATACGCCCGCACACTCCGCTTTGTCAGTTTCATGCCAAAAATCAGATGACGGTCCTCCCTCAAGCTTCTTACTCGAAAGGCATTTAAATCAGTGGTTTTCAAAGCATTGATGACATCAAGACAAATTCGTTACATACCTAAAAACTATCTCAAATAAAGTCACCAAGATCGCTACGCTATATGGAAACACTGCTGGAAAAACCGTGTCAATAAAAAAAAAGGGATTACTTTAAAGGGGACAAGGCTCAATAATCTGTAAAATTAGTAATAAAGTTTAACAAAATAAAGTTCGGTTATTTTCTGAACACACCCCGTATTTAAAACACGCTAAGAAATGATATATGTCATTACGTATAAAATATTTATATTCTACATTTTTTTTTCTACTCAAAATATAGGAATGTAGTTGACAGAAAACTTTTATGATGGCATATTTATTTTCAAAATCTATTATTTAAGGATACTTGCACAAGTAGCCTAAAAAGGTCTTTTACCTTACACAAAGCAAAAAAAAACTGGCTAATTAAAAATTAAAATAATTTACTATTTGCACATGAGGTATTACGTATTGATATATAAGTAAATTCAATTCTAAATTATTCATCGTTTTACCACTAAACAGCTTAATTTATAATGGTTCTGTTACAAAATGATAATTTTTGTTGTTGACTTACAGCGTATATATTTGGAAGCTTTGATAATAAAATTATCCCACTTTATTAATTTGTAAATGGGTTATAAATAGCATCTATATTATAAATGGAATTTGTTTCTAGAATAAAATCATAAATAATATAAAATTTAGCAAATAAAATAATTTATTACGCTTTCCATTCTGTTACATTTACTCGAACGTTTTATATGTTTATTATATATGTATGTATGTATATCTTTCTTAATTAAATCAATATTTGCATAAGGCAGATATATTCTAAAATTGTTGTATCTTCTTTATATTTACTAGTTACACCGCTTTGCATAAAATTCCATTGTAAAGTTAATTACTCTTTGGCGTACAAAAATTTATTGCATCCTGCTTAATTTGCTGGAAAAAATTACACACGTGTTGAATGGTACACAATTAAGCTATAAAATGTGAAATAAAAACGCAATCGACTATACTATTTAAATTTTTTATGTGACTGTTTTTATTCTCAAAGAAATGCGTTATACGTTTTAACAACCACTAAAACGAAGCCAAGCTCGTTAGTAAAAAAAATCGTTTTTTTAAATTTATTGTTTTATATTTCTAAAAGATAGATAATTAATGAATAATATGTACGTAATTATAAAAGTGTATTATATTTAGTTGTATAGTTTCGAAAAAGGATCTAATATATCTAATCATTTAATTAGATTGTTATTGGTGTTTTTAATCTACTTATATTATAAATTAGATAAATGATATTCAAGTGATGTTTATAAAATCTAGTAACTTTTGAATAATATGTATTAAACAATTAAAAATTACGTTATTTATAGAAATGGATACAGTCGCATCTTGGTACAGATCAAAACTCATTGTGGCATTCACTGTATAAAAAAACTAACAAATAAGTAATTATGTAAAATATAGTATTTTAAAAATACTAAAACCATATAATAGAATATATCCGAGTTAAATTCCTATGTTTACGCTACCCGAATATAACATTTTCTTGGCGTCACTGGCGTCTTTAGTTTACCAATCGTCTAGATGCAGTGTTATATGCCGCCCTCTGAAACTTCTACATTAAAAAAACTTACGGTCTAATTGCAGTCCCCTATACTCTGCCGCCCGGATACCCTGCACTTTTTGCACCCCAACCGTTAGTTTAGAAAATGTCGTAATGAAAGACGAGGCTGCGTCGTAAATTACTTACATACGAAATAACATAAAAATAGTACCCAAGACAAATTAGTATTCAATCATGCTTATTTCCAAATTTACAAAGTTTTCAACTTTAGTGAATTGTTTTTATAAAATATGCAATTAAGAAAATACATTGACTGTCACATGGTACACTAATAATATACCCAATAGTTGAGATTTATATATTTGATCAATAAATTAATTTTAAATTTAAAATTTTTATAGGCACCTATGTATAAACACGATCAAATTGCCCACAATAAACATGACAATAATTGATTTTTATTAGAATTATACATAATAAGTTCATATTCATATTTGTAAATAAATCATAGTTTTTCTAATCCCAATATAATAAATGCCTTATTAAAATAAAACAATTGGAAATGAGTTAATGCTTTACCTTGAAATTTAATAATTTTTACATCTACTAAGGTATTTTAGTTATAATTTACAATATCCAATAAGTAACTCATAAATTTAAATTAAAACTTTTAATGGCAAAGTTTTATTGTTGTTAGGAAGTTTTCCAAAGGCACCGAATAAACATTAATCAACTAAACGAACAACTAAAAGTCTACTAAGTCATCTGTAAAAAAATGATAATGTTAAGCAAAATAATTTTGTAAATTAATACTAAACACAATGAATTATTAAAAATCAACTTTTTTAATTGTCGGCATCTTTAAAATTTTAGCATTTTAAGCTAGTTTTTTACCTAAATCGTATAATTACAGCTAAAAAAGCCAGAAGGTCAACGGTAAATTGTCCTACCTCTCATAATTATATACGTCATGCTACACTAACTTCGAGCTGTTAGACCAGATTACCTTTATTTTAAATTATCTACCATTTTATTTGTCTCAACAAACTTGCCGAAGTAATCTTCTAAATACTTTCAACTAACAATTTTTACCATTTGATCCCACCTATTTCTATAAAATACGAATTTATGTATAAATATCATATAAATTGCTGTAATATCTAAAAAAAAAATAGTTTTTTATTGTTATTTACCAAATCTATTTACTGATACTTTTCCATGTAGTATATGTATATTAGGGTGGTCGTTAAAAATTAAATTTCTTGCGACGCCCCAAAAAAACCTTCCTTTTAATGAAAAAATACGGTGGATTTTTTTTTCAAATTTTTTGAACAAAAATAACACGTGCCTCAAGACGATATAAGTTCATTTTTTGACCAAAATCGTAGTTTTTTGTAAGTATCTCTTAAAGTATACATATTTGAGAAAAAGTTATAGAAGTAATTTGGTAGGAAATTCAATTCTTTATAAAAAAGGTCGTTTTCATTTTCTTCATGAAATTCATATTTATGGAGATATTCTCAATAATAAATTCATGAACTCCATATAGTCAATATTTTAAGACCTACAAACGTCATTTATAAGCAATTACGTAAAACTATAATGAATTCTAGATATTTTCGGTATTATTAACAATACTCCGTTTACGACATCAATAAATACTAGGGTGGTAGTAAAAAATTAAATTTCTTCCAACGCTCCAAAAAAACCTTTCTTTTAATGAAAAAATACGGCGGATTTTTTTAAAATTTTTTTTAACAAAAATAACACGTGCCTCAAGACAATATAAGTTCATTTTTTGACCAAAATCGTAGTTTTTTGAAGCTATCTCTTAAAATATACAGATTTCAGAATAAGTTATAAGAACAATTTTGTAGGAAATTCAATTCTCTATAAAAAAGGTATTTTTCATTTTCTTTATGAAATTCATATTTATGGAGATATTCTCAATGACAAATTCATTAACTCCATATAGTCAATAGTTTAAGACCTACAAACGTCATTCATAAGCAATTTCGTAAAACTATAATGAATTCTAGATATTTTCGGTATTATTAACAATACTCCGTTTACAACATCAATAAATACTAGGCTGGTAGTTAAAAATTAAATTTCTTCCGACGCCTCAAAAAAACCTTCCTTTTAATGAAAAAATAAAAGGAATTTGTTTTTAAATTTTTTGAACAAGAATAACACGTACCTCAAGACGATCTAAGTTCATTTTTTTACCAAAATCGTAGTTTTTTGTAAGTATTTTTTAAAGTATACAGATTTGAGAAAAAGTTATAGAAGTAATTTTGTAGGAAATTTAATTCTCTATAAAAATTCATATTTATGGAGATATTAACAAAACTAATAACAAATTCATTAACTCCATATAGTCAATATTTTAAGACCAATAAACCTCAATGATTTGAAGAGTACAGTGTACTCTTCAAATCATGGAAGTGTGGAATTAATAAACCTATATACAACAAATAAATTTGTATTATTTAATTTGCATATAAAATTAATGACATTAATTATGCCTTAGTCGTTATTAACTAGATATAATTAAATAAATAATTGTAAAATCTACTTGAGTTACAAATCTTTTATATTAAAAAAAAATGACGTTTGTAGGTCTTAAAATGTTGACTATATAGAGTTAATGAATTTATTATTAAGAATAACTCCATAAATATGAATTTCATTAAGAAAATGAAAAAGACCTTTTTTATAGAGAATTGAATTTCCTACAAAATTACTTCTATAACTTTTTCTCAAATATGTATACTTTAAGAGATACTTACAAAAAACTACGATTTGGTCAAAAAATGAACTTAGATCGTCTTGAGGCACGTGTTATTCTTGTTCAAAAAATTTGAAAAAAATTCCACCGTATTTTTTCATTAAAAGGAAGGTTTTTTTGGGGCGTTGCAAGAAAGTTAATTTTTAACGACCACCCTAATGTATATCTATATGAAATAATTTTTTGCATATATACAGGGTTTTCTCGAATAAGTGGTGTAACTTAACTCACTTATAAATGACGCTAGACTAAACAAAAATATATCATATGTCAAGTGACCTTATGTGGAATATTTTTGAGTTAGAATTTCATAAACTTCAATTTAAAATAGTATAGGGGAGAAGGGGGTCAATTGAACCACGGGGCAATTAAACCAGTGGGCTTAAAAAATCAAAAAAATGAGTCGGCTTCTTAAAATTGGTTTCGAATATGCGACAGCTTGGTTTGCACAAAATTTCAAATCATTATGATAATTTAATCTTTCAATATCGAGTTTTCGTGTTTTTTAGTATGTCAAAGTTATTTTTCAGCTCTCGACAAATTTTTTTATAATGTTGTAATTTTCATTTTTAATGACAAAATTTTAATTGTTATGTCTTTATACATGCATATTATTTAAATTCTCTATCGATTCTTTGTAAAATAGTTCTTTTAATAATTTATTTTACACTAATTACTACAAAATTGTCATATGGGGTCAATTAAACCATCAATCTCGGGAGCGATTGAACCACTGTGAGCATCAGACTTGCACGCGCATCTCGGCTTACAAATGAAAATATTCACAGGAATAAAAATGTAGCGTTTGTAGTTGTAATGTTCAATCAACAGAAAATTAGCTTCCAGCCAAAATAATTTTCAGCTGAACGTATTGTCTCCAAATGATGGCAACAACGGTATTCTACACGACAAAACTAATCAAATACAAAAAGCTGTTATTCTTACTCCCTCACTAATACGTCCTTTACCCAAAGCTACACCTAGTCAAAATACTAGAAAGGGTCGTGTACGAAACAAAACTGCAATATACACTGATACTCCCGAAAAATTAGAAATTGAAAAGAAAATCAGTGATATTAAAAGACAAAAAAAAAATAATTTTGTCAATAAAAGTTTGTGAAAGTGTTGATTATTATGATACAGGCAGTCCTCGTACTTACGGCATGTTAGGTTCTCGAAATACGCGACGTAAATCGAAACTACGTAAGTCGAGACATATTTTTTCATATGTTTACATGTAAAACTCAAGGGTTAGGATCCACACGGACTCAAAATGAAAAATAAACTGCATTTATAACAAAGGATATACATACTTTATTATGAAAAGTAAGTTCTTAAAATAATTATATATGTACTTATGAAATTGCTAGTTATTTTTGGTATTTGTGTGTTATTAATTTTAATAATATGTAATGATAAAACTTTAATAATCAAAATATGTAATGAGAAATAATAAATTAAACTTTTGGCTTAAAGAAACTATCAATTCTAGATTGCTTCGCTTCTTTCTTCTTGCTATCATACAGGTCTTGGTAACACTGATAGGCTGCACAAATTTTGTTATTAACATTAAAACTTCTCTCAAAATTAGGATCATTTTCTTCAAAAATTTTCATGACATTCTCCAAATTTGCAAGGGCCACGGAAAGTTTTTTTAGTGTTGGCAACGCTGCTCCTATGCCGTAAATCGAAACAATTGACGTATGTTTGAGGAATAGTGTCAAAACATTGTTTGACGTAACTTGAAACGACGTAAATCGAAACGACGTAAGTCGAGGACTGCGTGTATATAATATAATAAGTTTCATCAAAAATAAGTAATATAAAGTTAAAGATTAAATAAATAATTATATCTTTATTGAAAATATGTTTTTATGTTAGGTACTGTTGGTTCAATTGACCCCGACTAATGGTTCAATTGCCCCCACGTGGGGGACGATTGAACCATTCGACGTCGGAGCACAATTGAATATTTATTGGAAATTTGTATTATTGGTTGACTAATTCACATGTCGAAAATGATAATGGATAAAATAAACTATTGTTCTATAAAAAAAAAATTATTATTTTGGTTTAATTCATCGAAAAAAAATTCTTGAACATTTTTTGGTTCAATTGACCCCCTTCTGCCCTAATAAATACCTTATTATTAAAAAATATTTCGAAAATTATTATTCAAGTCGGTTATAATAATGCCAAACATTTTTATTATAAAATATGTATTGAACTATGCGAAAGAAGCTTGGCAACAATGCTTCAAAATTGAAACCCAAAATAAAATTGATTATCTTAATCGCTTCCCTGATTTCTGACCAGTTCAAAACAATAAAATAAGATTTGCTTTGTAAAGAAATTATGGATAACATATCTTTAGTAGTTTAACAAACTTTTTATTAAATACATATCTACATACGTAGTTAATAGCTTTGCTTTTTCTATTGCATTGTAGGCAGTTTTATATATTATTGTATAGGACTGTTAAATAGCTTAAGATATTTTTGTTTTGCAGTTGTAAGCTTTTAACAGTTTTTATCTGATTTTATTTTTATTTAACAGTGGAGGTTTTAATCTCTAGCATATCTGATTAACAGAAGTATTTAAAAATTATGACTTATCTTTGGCCTTAAAATATTCAATAAGTTTATAATTATTTGATAATTAGAAATCATTTAACTTTTATTTAATATTGGAATGTGCCATACGTTTATTTTAAACTAAAATATTGGAATTATTGATGTTTCGTTATAATAAATATAATTAAAATAGAAACCGCTAAAATATAAAAGCAATCCGATGGGTTTAAGAGGAAAATTTAGTTGTAAAGAACTGACCTATCTTGTATTTATCAAAGCTAAACAATTGTTAACCTACATTTATTCTGAAGCATGATATCTAAACGATAAAATAAACGTAGAATAAAAAAATTAATCGCCGTTTATCGTGAAATATAATATCCAAAAAATAATATAAATTATCAATAAAGCACATACTAAATGACCTCACTCTCTTTTAAGAGCATATGAAGACGATGCATTTTTCTTGATATTCCCTAGGTATAGAATATATTGCATATAAATTTTGGTTAAATTTCAGTACTTATTCATTGCATATACTGTATATACAACTATACCAGATTTATATTTATTTTTAATTCTTTTAAATTACAATTGTTTTCAATCAAATAACTTCATAAAATAAGAATTATATTTTTAAATGTAATTATGTACAGGGTGGGGAAAAAGTTCTCGGAATTTTGTTTTTGCCGTTTTTACCGTTGTCATAGTGATTTTATGTGAATATAAATAATTTTATCCAATTCTTCGTATAATTTTAGACTAGAAAAAATGTAGTTAGTTGTTTATTTTTCGTTCTGTTGACGTTATGACTCGTGAAAGTGAACAAAAACATGTCGTTGAATGCTGGGTCTAATCGCGGGCGGTCGCTTGAGCAAGGTGCCTTTTACTGAGGAGAAAATTGTCACAGTCGAATCGTTCCATAAGCGCCAAAACTGTCAACAGCTGCTCAAGAAGGGTCAGCAAAAGACCATCACCTAAACAACCATCAGTCGTAGTCATTTCTGGGCTTCGGTGATGGCCTGGATAAGTATTTGCACGACTCGGAAAACACCATTAGTTTTCATTCCAAAAAACGTGAAAATCAATGCGGACAAGTATCAACAGCTGATTCTACAAGATGTTTTTGAGCCGTATGCCTCGCAACACTTTGAAGCAGACGGATTAGGCCTTCAAAAAGACTGTACTCCGGGCCATTCTGCCAAATCAACGATAGCCGTCTGCAAACTGTTGTTTCACGGTTCCTGGGGTACAAACGTTTGGACGCCATACTCACCAGATTGCAACTCCACGAACTTTTGTGTGATCTATCCTGAACAAAAAAGTCTCAGGAAGACGGTACACTACAGTAGAATAGCTGAAAGTGAGGTTAACACATGTCTGCGACGCAATTACAATAGAAAAGTGTGCGACTATTGTCGGAAATTACCAGAAGCGCTTGCATAAATGCATTAAAGCCAAAGGAAGGAATTTTGAACATTTTTTCTAAATTTTTTTTTTTAATTTATTGTTATTGAACTAATAAAAGTTATTATTCGTTTAGTTGTTTTTAAAATTAAGTTATTTATATAGTACTAGTATACTGTTAAAATATTTTTTAAAATTCCGGGAACTTTTTCCCCACCCTGTATAATATAATATTTAATATAATTTTATGTTTGCCGCCTTTTTGCTTTAACACAATGGAATGTTTCTGACTTAAATCAAAAAGTCAGTCATATAATTTTTAACAATAATTTTCATTCTGTAAAAAATACAAAAAATAGATTACTTATTTACAATTTTATTGTTTAGAACATGCTACAAAGCAGCATTTCGCCTCTTAAATAATTAAAATACAATTTGCATGATTACATTTAACGTCTGTTAAGTCTTCGGTAAACTGCTTTACTTAAAAATATGTAAATGCACCTTAAAATTACGATACTTTTTTAAAAAATATTACCTTAAGCTAAACTTTTAATAGCTAAACCGTTTACTAACACATACAAAAATTTTTAAAATGACTGAAAGTACTTTTACAGAATTTATATGAGTTTTAATATTCAAAAGATAAAATTATTTAATTATAGTAGTCTAGACATATGATAAAATATTGTATTCTGATAATACAAAATAACATAATTACTTGCATTTTTGTTCATACCTGTAATTTTATATGCATAATAAGCTTTTGCATAACTTGCTATGCATTATTCTAAATACATATACAGATTTTATTTAAATTATGTTATTTATATTCTTTGCAATATTTTTTAGATTTAATAAGCTGTATTTTTAATATAGCCGATACAGACAATTTCTATTTAAAAATAAAACATTTTTGCTGTGATTTGACATTGTGTTACAACAAATTCTGTTACAAATTTAATTTTATTAATCATGTGAAATTAATTCTATGTTTCAATTTTGAGAACGCATTATAAAAAACTTGTTTATAATTTTAAAAAATTTGAATTGCAATTTATAAGTTATATTTACCTATACCGAGTAACAGATTTCCACTTTATGTCAATAAGACAGTTGTCCATGCGAATAATAGCAAAGTCACACATATCTCGATCACAAAAACTTTCCAAACCGACATAATACCATGTACAGTACAAACTTGACGCATGCGTCTATTGTTACTAAGCACATAGAGTATTGTGGACGTAGTAAATTATTTACTTGGAACAAACTTATTGTTAATTGTCTTCAAAATTATATTACAAAACACCCTTTTGTGCACATCATAATTTTAGTATTTTTGTGATAATTTAATAAGTAGGTATAAAGTTGTTTTTAAGAATTCTACTTCTTTTTTTTTTTTCATTTTACCGTAGGTTACATACCTGTTTTTATTTTCACGGTTGTTCATTTGTTGCATGTGTAAATAGTGTTTTAAAGACGCAAAGGACCTACAGTTTTACGTGTATTCCAAACCAGACTAATTTCTAGGAAAATATTTGAGTCTGTTTCTACCCGTTTTTCCAAATACCAAGCCATAAACAAAGGGCAACCCCGGATTTACAATTTTTGGCGCTTTTTCCCTTCAGAATTTGAGATGCTAGGAGCTTTAGTAAAACAAGTTTCTTCTAAAGATATGAATTTGGCTCTCTTTTAAATTGTCACCTGAGGCACGAACTTTGGTTTGCCTAAAAAAAAAGCATTTGAAAAGTTATTTCAAATTTTTTATACATTTGAAATTTCTTTCATTAGTATTTTAAAATTCTAAAATAATATAATTTTGCATTTTATTACAGTTTTTTTATTCTAATATATGTCATATTAAAATTGCATAAAAACTGATGAATGCTTTGTTTGCATTTAAATTACATTTCAATTGCTACATTAATAGTAAGCTAATAATATAACTATCTATACCTATGTATGTATTCATAAATTGCTAAATTCCTACCATAAGACTTCTGGGAGTTGCCTAATATCCTTATAAATTATGCAAGCGCTCTCCTAAAAGTAACTAAATTGATACTGGCGAACTGAATTTATTGAAAATATTATCAAATACATTTAATAAATTTCATGCCATCACAACTTCTTTTTTCCGAGAAGCTGTTACGTTGCGTTGTTACGGCTGCGTTTAGCAGCTTCAAATCGGTATTCTTTCAAGACTCTGGTCAGTCAGACAAACAGAAAAAGATAGCAGAGAAAAAAGTCGGAATTGTAAGAAAATTTTGTCTAAAAAATATAAGCTAGTGCTAAAAAGGGATCGAAGTACACGATCTAGAACCATTGAAGTTGTTAAAAATTTTGGACACTTACCAAGCATAAAAGTGTTTTTGGACATTGAACCTGTTTCAAAGATCTTTGAATGTAGTTGATAATATTTTAAATAAATTTATTTTGCCAGTATCAATTTAGTTACTTTTGGAAAGGACCGTATATTAATTTTACAGTTGAGTTCAGTTTTATGACATATACTATTGTTTTTAAACTTTTACATATTGCCATCCGTCAAAAAAGAGGAACGTAAAAAATGGAGTGCATGAGGAAAAAAATATTTTTTATAATTTTCTCTATAACATTTTTAGGGCGCTTACCAACTTTTATTATTCAGTTGATTTTTCAATATTTGTTAAATATGTTCAAATATCATAAGTACTAAACGCATATAACAATATCAAAAAATTGTATATGTATTTCTTTCCAATTTCAGAAATTGAAAAATATTGACGCGTTTAAACGCACGTATATTCTCGTGTACGTTCGTAAAAAAAACTGACCAAAAAATTGTATAATGTACAAGCGTCGTTACACACTTCGCATAGGTTCTCAGCACCCGCCAACAATAAAACTATTCGAAAAGTTTCTCTAGAAATAGTTGTGGTTCAGAACCCACGTAAACCTGTAGGTCAATTGTATCTTTAAAATATTACGTTATTCACGACAAAGATACAAGCGAAAAAATTGCTTAAATCCGACTACGAAAACACAAAGACGTAAGAGAAAACAATACACTGCTTGCATGCCAATTTTTCTCTTGTTCGAGTACGGTTTCCTATCAGCAAAAGTTGTATGCTCACCTCTAGGATCCCAATTTAATGTTTTACATTAATATATTTACGTGGGTTTTATTTTTTATAAATTTTTACAACTTTACAATTACAGTTAACAGTTTATTACAAAATATTGATTATTAATTTATAGAAAAATATATTTAATTAACTACTTGTAGAATTTTTCGTTTTTTTTTATTTTGAGCTGCGTGTTCATCTACGTTAATCAGTGTATTTCCTGATGATGTTATCTTTGCTAGTGTCAACACTTCTCAAGTTTTCGACACCACATGTTATTTATAATTGTTATTTCTTGATTTTCTGGAAAATTTGAAAAGGATATTTTAAAATAAATATTATTTTAAAAATTATAAGAACGATTAATTTAAAAACTTCTGGCTTTCTGATACTTACCTGAAACCATAAGCGGCCTTAGGGTGTAGCGAGCCGAGCAATCGCATGGTGCCTTGCTCTGGCAGAGACAGAGTTGAAAAAATTGATATTTAAAACTTTTTATTTTATTTAAAACTTATACATTTCTCGTCTGTCATCAGAAACACCAAACGACTATATATTATAAAATTAAAATATAGAATAACGTAATTCTTTCGAATAGTTTATTTTCCCAGTTATCCTAATTACTCTTTCATAAATTCTGTCCGAATTAACTTTGTAATAAAATCATGTTATGAATAACTTTATATCTGATCATTTATAAAGTACCTATAACTCTCATTAAATTTTGGAATACGATTTCCTTTCGATTTAAAAAAACTTTTTTTTGCAATTCAAAGTTTTGATTTTTTTTTAGTAATGTGGTTTTATCATGTGTATTATATATTTTTTACCGCAAAACATGTTTTCCTTTAATTTTTTTATATTTTTGGAGTCTTCAATTATGCGAGCTGTTTTCGGTCCACATTTGCTGGAATAACCCAGACTCTACTGTATTATAATTTCAAAATATTACAAAGAAACAGAATAAAAAAATAACTATTTGTCATGTTATCTTGTTCCATGGTTGAAATCAACTCACCGATACATAATAAAAATTTTTGAGAAATACCTATAAATTAATAAAATCTACTGCACGCCACATGAATATTATCAAGACGTACCTTAAACTATTACAAATAATAATAAAAGGTCTATAATAGTGTCTGCAGGCTATAAGCAAGGTGCACAGGTAAAACCGTAATATTTCATTGAATCGTGTATCTATTATAGGATGACCAGTATTATCGAAAACCTGTGTTCCACATCACCAAAAATTATACAAAAATTTAATAGTACACCAGCGAAACTAATTATCAAATTGTGATCATCTGTCATATAATCATTATAATCGAAATAAATGTAGAAGTGTTGCCCTATAATTTTGATTTTTGTTTTTTTTCATAAATCATATTGTTCAAATTAGATATTTTAGTTAAACTCTAATGCTCTAATTGCTTTTTAACCTTCCGTGTACGAGGTGGGGTATAAGTAACGTGACTAATTTTTTTCTTGTTAAAACGGGACGCTTGGTAATCGTGCTTAAAACCGAGTCTGCGTTTTCGAGCTCAAAATGGCACATTCCGATCACGGGAAAATAAAGCTCGCCGCTCCGCGTCGCGCTTCATTTGTTGGAGGCAAATGAAGCGCGGCACGGATCGGCGCGCTTCATTGTCCCGAGATCGGAAAGTGCCACTTGACTCGAATGCACCTCGCTTTATGGGAAATGAAGTAGGCACATTGGAAGCAGGTGTTAACCCATACCTGCTTGTGTGGCTATCATCCTGCCTCCACCTGCTTCAATTTTCAAGTTAGCCACACTTACGGTTTTCGAGATATTTCAAAAGAAATTCTGTGGCCAACTTCTGACTTGGCCACACTTTGGAAGCAGGTTTTATAAAACCTATACCTGCTTGTGTGGCTATGTTTCCACATTATCCTGCTTCAAACCGCAAGTCAGCCACACTTACCGTTTCGGAAATATTCGACAATAACTTTTGTGGCCAACTTCTGACTTGGCCACACATTGGAAGCAGGTTTCATAAAACTTATACCTGCTTGTGTGGCTATGCTTCCACATCATCCTGCTTTGCATTTTAATACAGCAACACTTATTATTCTTTAAATAATATTAAAACGTAATTTTAATTTTTTAAATATTTTAAAAACATAAGTACGTGCGTCATTTTTCCAAAATTAGTATCTATAATTGAAATTAATTAAATTTACAAATTGCTTTATTGTTTTATTAAATATAATACATATGCTTAAAAGATGCGGGCGAAACGATGATAAAAGGTAAGCTTTTTAAAGCGTCAACTTAATTTTATATGACACTTGATAGTGTTATAATAAACTTATTGTCGGCATTCACAGATTTGTTGGTAACAGTTCATCTTTGTTCAAAAATTAAATACATACCTATCTAAATGTAGTTTTAATCTTTCCATCGACTGGCATTTTCATTGAGCAAAAATGTACAAAATCAGTTAACATTTTATATTTATTATAGGCAACAACAAAATATATATGTATACATACATATACATATGTATAATTATTTTAAAATTATAACATCAATCATTTAAAATTTGTTAAAATAAAGATAAATACTAATAATATTATGCAAATTTAAGTGAAAGTAAAAGTATAAAAATAAGTTGTCTAAAAAACTATTCTAACGAGGTAGGTATAATTTTTAATTCTCATTATTAACAGAATAATTTGAAATCTACGTTGTAAGCCAATGGTTTTAATAAACTTAACACTACAAAATTAGCAAAAATAGTAATGATAGATAAAAAGTTAGTCGGACTAATAATGAGTATTAAAATTTAAGCAGCTGATATTCTACATTAAATTAAAAATAATGTTATTCGTATCAATAGACCGAAGGTAACAAAATTCTAAAATGATAAGTTAACGTAAAATTGTACACCAAACAAATATTAATTAGTTTATAATACATTTGCAACAACGCCACAATATAAAACTGTTAATACTTTTTCTTTCTTTAACGTGTAATATAAAACTTTAATAACAAATCCTGACGAATGCGAAATTTTTATTGGCATTAAATATACCGATACGAATTTAAACAAGAATCAAACAGACATTGACCTTGCTTTAGCTTATTCTGGTTTATATTTTTGAGATAATTATTTTATTAGGTTTTATGCGCTGACAACACGTTAGGTGTATTAATTACTCCTGTATGAATTTACTTTTTAAAAGATATATTAAAAAATATATGAATATAGCTATGAATATAAACTTGAGTTAACTATCAAAGTAAAAGAAATTAATTATATATTAACGAGTACAATAGAAGAAAAATTTTCACAGAAACCATATAGAGTCCATTATAATTCAGTTTAATCATAAGTACTAAATGTACGTTAATAGTCAAAAATAAAAAACATACGAATTAATTATATTTTGTACTAAATGTAAATTGTAAATTAATTAATTTGTATTACATATACTAATTTTGGAAAAATGACGTACGTACTTATGTTTTTAAAATATTTAAAAAAAAAATTACATTTTTAAATTATTTAAAGAATAATAAGTGTTGCTGTATTAAAATGCAAAGCAGGGTGATGTGGAAGCATAGCAACACAAGCAGGTATAAGTTTTATGAAACCTGCTACCAATGTGTGGCCAAGTCAGAAGTTGACCACAAAAGTAATTGTCGAATATTTCCGAAACGGTAAGTGTGGCTGACTTGCGGTTTGAAAGCAGGATAATGTGGAAACATAGCCACACAAGCAGGTATAGGTTTTATGAAACCTGCTTCCAAAGTGTGGCCAAGTCAGAAGTTGGCCACAGAATTTCTTTTTGAAATATCTCGAAAACCGTAAGTGTGGCTAACTTGAAAATTGAAGCAGGTGGAGGCAGGATGATAGCCACACAAGCAGGTATAGGTTTTAGCACACCTGCTTCCAATGTGTGGCCTACTTCATTTACCCCGCTTTATGGCACAATTAACAATAAACAATTCACTTTAAAAAAAATTGAATTAATTCTAAAACCGTAATTGCGATCTCAAAATTTCATCTTGGCGCTTCACTGATCTCTAATAATTTATTACTTTTTTTAGTAAGAAATTGCCGTAAAATTAATTTGTATTTAAATAAGAAGGCAAGACTAAAATTCTTGTTAGGATTTCTTAATATTCTTAATTTCTTAATATTAAAATATATTTCTTATCATTTAACTGTCATAAAGTACAATTTTGTGGATTTTATTTCATTTTATTTTCGGGGTAAGGCAAACCCCACCTAGTATGGCATGTATGGCAAAAGAAACAAAAATCAAAAATAAATTACATAAAATTTGTTTTTATTCGTTTCTATTTATTTCGCCGGAAAATTATTTGGCGCTACTATCATCTCCACCAAAATTGAAAAGCTGTAACTTGGGTGCTTTGCCCTTTGTATTTATTCGCTATATCATTAAGCTTATCAAAAACTATCGAATGTTACTACTCATAACCACATACCCCGTTGTATGCGGCAAATCCTGTTTATTAATCTTTAGTTAAAGACAAACATTTAAAGCATACTACTTTATTCCGCAATCAAATCAAAATTTTAGGTCCATAGTTCGTAGTTCTGGAGAGAATTTGTTCTTTTGAATAAAACCGCAAGTTTTGGGCGTTACAAACCATTTCTATTATAAGCAGCGCCATAATGCCATAAAATGCTAATAACTTGGTTCCCTTATATTTACGGATTACTAGAAGATATATTGTACTCTATAATATTACGGTTTTTCGTTCTGCAGCTTTCATTGCTCGTTTATGACCCGCTATAGAACAAACGAGAAACAAAATTTATACACCTTTTCCAAATGGCGTTAGAAACTAACATTTTATTTTTATTTTAAATTTGAATAAATCGATGACGCAGATGTTTCAAATTATAACAGCAACAATAGAAGAGCGGCCCGCATTGATAAACAAGATTGGCTTTACAAATTCTATATTTTAATATTTTACTCCCTTACTAAATATTAACTATTGTTGTGCATATGTAAATGTACAGAAAAAAATGTAAGCTTTTGGTTTACTTATCTACCTGGTTAAAAAAACAAACAACATTTTTGTATTTCAACTTAGGCATATTTTTATTTAACAAAAAATGTGTATTTTATTAATTTAAAAAAATATTGTGTATTTTGTAAAATAAACAACAACCGAGCAAGATGACTGCTTTTATTTAGTACACTGTTATCTAAATTTTTATTATTTCACTTTACGTTGCCAGTTTAATTAAGGTTTTATAATTTTACAGTTATTAACTTGAAAGAATAATTTTTACATGATATGTACATTTATACATTTTAGAAAAGAAAATGTAAAGTTATTGATCTGCTGTTCTACCGTAATCTGAGTTCATTCCAAGCATACGCTGAAAATGTAGCCTCAAGAGAGCCCTTGTTGATGATTGCAACATGGTTTTATCAAACTTGACCAAAGAAAATTGTAGTTCCAAGCCAACCGCATCCGGTATTTACCTTTATAAAACTACAAAACTATTGGAATGCTTGTTTTCTTACGATGAAATAAACATCTGCTTTTTATAATAGACTATGTGAAATATTAAAATGTATATACGGGGTGGCCCAATTACTTGAAAAATAAAAAATTAATTAATAGATAAATATAAATTTTAAAAATACGATTTTTTAATTAATGTGCATTAGCAACCTTGTGATTTACGACATTATTTTTTTGATATGTGCACTATTCAATGCAATTAAATGTCAAAGTTAGTGCCAAAAACATTGTATAACATTAAACAAATTTTGGAAAAAATTATTGAAATTTGTTTTTAAATTGCTTCTTTGAGGTCATGCAGTATCTGCGGACCATCCAAAATTGTTTCAGTTGACTTACATTTTTTTCAGTATATTGAATATTGACTTTCATCTCTATATGGCGCAAAATCACCAAGGTGGTAAATTCGTGTCAGAGTAAATTAAATCATAGAATTTATTTATTTTAATTGAAATAATGCTTTACAGATTATTCGAATTAACTTATTTAATCAGTACCTCAAAAATTTTTCTTAATTTATTGATTGAATATATTTTTTTTCACATTTTACCCCCAAAACGTCATTCCGGGAACGCGTCCCCAAGTCGTTATCTGCTGACAACAACAGTTAAAATACATATTTAAAATTTTTTAATGCTTTATTGGTACTTTTTAACTTAGTTAATATTATAATAAAATGATATTTATAAGCTTTTAAGTTGATAGATTATTATTTTTTTTTTTAAATTAAAATGAAAGTTTGGCGGAAATTTTGTGCGTCATTCCGGAAACGCAACATTTTTTTTAAATAACATTTTTCAGAAAAATGCAAGAGATAGCGCTACTGGGTAATTATTTAAAGCATATGAGTGCAAGTTTGAAATTCTAAGTGGTAAGTGTGTTTTTGTATAAAATTTTTACACCGTACATCAATTCACTGTCATTCCGGGAACGCCGATAATTGTAAAAAAAAAGTAAATGAATTTTAATAAAATATTTCTTAAACATTATCATGAGCTTTTACTACATTAACCTCAAAAAATGCCGTTTTAATGACTATTGTTTATTTTTTACGAAGTTTTATATGAAAACGTCATTCCGGGAACGGTCATCCCGGAAACGTTCCCGGACATGACGAGTTCTACACACTGAAGTGATGAAGTCGACAAGACCAATAGGTATTGATGTTATTACAGAGTCACCTGATGTACAAAAATTACAGAATCCATTGAATCTTGTAGCTCTAAAAAAATTGTTAAAAAAGATTTATCTGTTGGTCCTTCTGCTAAATCTATCAGCTTACGAAAATCAAGTCGAATAAATAATAATTATAATTATTTAAGAGAACGTAGGAGTAGAGTGAATTATTATAAAGAAGTTTATGACTCGTCTTCTTCAGATGAGGAAGAAGATAAAGAAAAACTAAACAACTCGGAAAAAGCTGGGTGCTCTTATGGACATTTTTTATTTTATGTAATTATTCATTTTCAGCTCTGCCCGCTCAGATATCAATTAAAGATAAAATAATTAATGATTAGGACTGGTTTGTAAAGTAAAAATTAAAAAAAAAATTTGAAAATTTGAAACCCGGAATTTACCACCTTGGTGATTTTTCGCCATATACCGTTCAAAACATGTCCTTTACTATCGTGCGATGGCCCAAATATATGAACTACTTTTTCAACAACAAAAATTCGCTGTTATGTGGTACATTTTGTCATTTACAACAAAATTTACAATTTTTTTGAAATAAATTTTTTTTATATAAGTCTAAAAATGCAAATAAACAAAACCGCAAGTAATACTATAACACGTAATTCGCAAATAACAATGTAATTATGCCAGAGCATAGATTTTAAATTTCAAGAAGTGAATCAGCCACCCTGTATATAAAACGATTATATACTGTATTGAAAATATGTAATTATTTTTTTACCAATTTAAGTTTTTTTTATATTTATATACTTACTAGTGATGCTACGAATATTTGCATTTTTATTTGCATTCGCGAATATTGGCAGGTTTTTAAATATCCGCATTCCCATAAAATATTTGCATCAATAACTGATAACAATAACTGTAGGTATTTAACAAAATAAGTAAAGTTGAGAACATTTATAGTATTACAATTTTATTATTTACAATGTACTTTTAAGAATATTGTAAACAACTATTTAATTTATTTTAATATTTACATTTTAAGAATAGTATATTAAACTTTCAAATAATAGTTAAAAGCTTTTTTTCATCGAGTGTAAAACTATAATACCCTAGATTCATTTTACTCACACTTTAATCTTTATTATAACGGGTGTCCCGTGACTCGATGACTGTAGCTTAACAGCGTATTTTTTTGACGATTTTAAGACAAAAGTGCCTTGTAGACTTTTGTTCAAAAACTCAATAGTTAAGAAGTTATGGGCACTAAAGACTAAATAAAGACATTGTTTAATAAAGTAATGTAATGTTTTATTAATTAAGAATTTTTTTATTACAAATACGTATCTATTTAATTAAAGTTTTAATTCAAAATGTCCGCCCGCTGCCTCACACCTTTTTGCTCTTTTAATAATTGAAGACGTACATGCGTTGATATTTCAGCACTGACGTTCTTGCATGTCCGTCACAGTATCCTTAAAAAAAGTGAATACTATATGCATATTCTTGATTTAAAAACGTAAACATATTAGATGAATCTTAAAATTACAACTTCAAAGAATAAACAATGTTACCATAACAATATGACAAAACAATTAGATGGCCTACCAGATTAATTTACTGTTAAATTTGATAGTGCCCATAACTTTTTAACTATTGAATTTTGAACAAAAGTGTATAAGGCACTTTCGACTTAAAATTGTCGAAAAAATACACTTTTGAGCTATGGCCATCGGATCATGGAACAGCCAGTATATTAATAACTTATGTATAATAATTACATAAGTTAGACGCTTATTATCTTACGTTTTTTATTACACATACAAAAAAGGCTATTTTCTTTGCATTTGTGGGCAACTTCTCTCTTTATTCTTAAAATTTGCTTATTACATGTAAAAAGACTTGCTTATTTAAGTAATTGATTTATATATTATTTTCAACTATTTTCTAATACATATTAGATTTACAGATTGAAACACAATATCTAGGTACCAATTTAAATATTTAACACGCATTCTTTTCATAAACTTGATATGTAATAAAAAATAACTTCGACGAAATAAAATATAGATATTTTTAGAAAAAAGTTTTTATGTCCAGTTTGATAAACTTATGCACATTTTTGGTTACAAATGTCACTAACACAAGCCAAAACCACTGCAAGCATTCAAAACGAATATATGTATGTATACATTCCTATAGCGCCGTTATTAATATTAGATGATGCCGATTGAAGAGTAGGTAAGCCTTACCCATTTTCGGTCTCGCAGGTTGAATTGCATTTGCATGTATATGGGATACAGGAAAATATATTCCCCATAGGCTTATATTCAAATATCCTATCCACTTCTTCACCTCTATCGAGTGAAAAGAAGCGGCGAATTTGATCACGTAATATATAAGGATGCTTAGTGATTCTTAAATATTTTTTATTAGATTAAAATGAACATGTAAGAGTATAAATGTGTGTATGTATAATTCGTATATTTCTTTCCAAGACTCGCATCTATATAAAATCAATACTAAAATGTGCGAAATTTGTCAAAAAAATTCGTACGTTTTATATTTATAATTCAAAAGGTAGAAAATGCATGTTGAGTTTAATATTTTTTTACTCGCCGTTTGTTCAGGTTATGGTGACTCTAAGTTCGTAAACAAAGCAAAATAATACAGCCTGGGAGTCTGACGCCTTATAAAACGAAATTTTTATTAGAACGCCCAAAGAAAATGAAAGAAAAAATAATAAATTTTGTATACACGAGTAGCACGGGGCTTATCCAATAAATCATTTGAACATGACATTGCAATAAAACGAAAATAAAATTGTGTTTCACCTGCTATAATTCTTCTAAACCTTCCATGCGTTTGGACATTTTGCTTTACAGGACGTGCGTAATTCATAAATATTACACTCAAACTTGCCACGTATTCAGAGCTTCACTGACCATACGTATTATACCT
This sequence comes from Sinopyrophorus schimmeli, assembly GCA_036325965.1. NCBI lineage: Eukaryota > Metazoa > Arthropoda > Insecta > Coleoptera > Elateridae > Sinopyrophorus > Sinopyrophorus schimmeli. The sequence continues at coordinate 9,750,887 of JARFIZ010000314.1, read as the reverse complement.
TAAATATGAATTATTAATAATTTTATTGATTAATTAGTGGTAGAAACACATAACAGCCTACATGGTTAATTAAAATTAATTTATGTAGATAGGTTAGGTAGCTATTTTTAATGTATGTATTTTTAATAGAAATATACTTCATACACTAATAACAACGTATGAAATTAATATTGCTATGTTTTTAAAACTATTTTAATAGAGCGTTAAAAAATAATTATTACCTATATTTTACGAATTCTAACTTGCTTTAGGGGAGAGTCCTCCAGTACCGTCACCTTAAGGTTTATCAACAAAAAAATCGAAGTACCTTAGGTTACATAATTAATACCTACTGAGATGTGTAAAGGAACTCTTGTGCTATAAATAAAAATAATAAACTACTAGTATGTTTAGAAATAATTAACTTTATTATTGCAATTTGAAAACTAGAAAAATTGAGTATGATCGATTTTTTTAAAGTATTCTAATTTTACAACAAAAAAAGTAAAATTAAAGGTTTAATACAGTACTTGGCAGCAATTGAAATCGATCGGTTATTAGACACAATTAAAAAGAACGCAGAATACTAAATAAGAAGTACTTGGAATGCCATTCCCGAAATCTAAAAGTGTTTAAAAAAAAAAACAAGCAACTGCTATATTGTTTATTTTTCCTTCAACTTATGCTTGAAAGTAATTATTTTCGAAAATAAATTTTATAAAAGGTAGTTATTGATATAGGTTGACTGATAAATTCAACGCGGCATGTGCATTGTACATATGCATACTTATAACTGAAATCCAAAATACAACAAAATTCGCATTCATAAAAGTTGTAATTAGTATGGTAAAATGTATTTTATTAGGGTACTTTGTTTGAAACGTTATTTTTTTCTAAACTTTATATTGATAAATTATTGCTCTTAACATTGAAGAAATTTGTCACCAAATTCATCAAAACTAAACTATACATACAATAAAATCGTTGAAGAATTTTTGTCTGTGTGCGCACGCTAATCTGCACATTTACTGAACCAATGTACGAGAGCAGTTTGATAAGTCAGTGACTTTTTTATTTTCCACGCAGTAACTTTAAATGCAACACTGCTCCAGTCAACCGTCATCTATGAATAGACTACTGTCAAAGTTTCGGCAAGCTGCGTCATTTAGTTTGTGTTTGACAGTCATTGTAAGCATCTAAAAATTTATAAATATACCTGTGAAGCTAGGGTAGGCCACCTTGTATATAATATAAATATTTTAGTTTTAACACATTATTCATACTGTTGAATATCGTTAGCTGTGTGCGTGCAACTTCCATTGCATAGAATAAACCGCTTTACCGTTTAATTTTTGTTAGCCGTACGCGCGCAACCCCCATTGCCCAAAGTATAACTTCGAAAATTCAAGCCAGTCAGACGTTTATATACACCTGAGTTATAGTGCTCTAAAAAAAATGTCAAAAATCGTCAGCAATATCGTACTGGCGTTGTTAGACATTCGAAGTCAAAGGTCACAAAAATCGTTTTTTTTTTAAAAAGCTTGTTTGGTTTTTGAGATTCTACATGATTTTTTGTAAAACCTACTATTTTTGTAGTACAGCATTTCGGCGCTCTACAATGAAAATGGTTCTTGGTACTAAACAAATTTACAATCTTTTTTTGTAGGAAATTTAAAGATCTACAATTTATATCCAGATCTCTATAAAGGTCTAAAAAATTATAAAGTTTCAAAAGTGACGGCCATTATTATTGTCTTCGTGAACTCTTTTAACACGTATACACCACTTGCAGTAGTTAGTTCATGTCAGCGAGCCTCTACTGTATGGTATTGCTAGATTAAAATTATAATGTTACCAAATTACATTTTGTTTAACATTTGTATTGTTGATATTAAAATAATTAAATAAACCCCTTCATAATTAAAAACTCATCAATGGTTTCGTTCCATTGGGTTTTATCAATTAGGAATCAATAAAATTACATTAAAATAAAGCAAACTGGGAAACTTAGCACTTTACCAGAAAGACCAAAACGAACAATTTTCTACATACCAGTAACAATTTTATTTAAAAGGTACTGTCGTTGGCTTTTCAGATAACCTGAAAGTATAGGTATTACAAAAAGTATGAAGAATTAGTTTTACATAACTTTTCACTTAGGTACTTGTGATTATAAAATATTTTTATACAGTCTTTTATATTATACCTTTGCAACTAAAAATAATTTGGTTACCATGGCAACAAATTCAAAATAATGCCAGTGCAATTTGATTTTTCAAAATTTTAAAAAATAAAAAGTGTTTAAAAAATACATGTTTGCTATATAAGATGTGTATTTTTAATTATTTTTTAAGATAATTGATTGGATGACACTGATAATACATATAGCAAAAACAAGAATTTATTCTAATTTTAGGCCGACAAAAAGTACCTAATTCATTTTAAATAATTCTAAACCCCGTTTTGCAATGAAGACATGTTAGTCAGAAAACTGTAGCACGAAAAAAAAAGTCAAATGTGCGTAATTCACTCATTAATTGTGATGTAAAATAAAACTAGATAACACATATAAGTACATTCTTCGATAAACATATATTTATATTTTATATCTATACGTAGTATATTTTAATAAAGGGATGCCGAAAAAAATTTTACAGCTATTTTACACAAAATAATTTATTAATTTCGAAAAGTAACACGCCAATGTACGCGTAATTTGTTTTGTTTTCGATTTATATGGTTTCCTATACAAAAAATTATAATTTCAATTTACACGGTTTTCTATCTACCGTTTAAATCGGGTAATAGGTGTACAGTGGGAAGGCGCCAAGATTAAACTTTTTAAGGGAGGTTTCTATAACAAACAATTTGGCGACCTGGGTTCAATCCCACGCTAAAACCGTCGTAGAATTATGCGCCTCTCACTCCTTGCAAGACAGTGGGCAACCAGCAAGGGTAAAACTACCACAAAAAAATTTCCACAATAATATCCTTTGTGTCTCTTTCTAATACATTATTACATGCACAACAAAAGGCACAAGCGGAAAAATAGCCTATGCCCGAATTTGGGCAGGGCACTTTACGAAGGTCCTGCTATAGGCAAGCGCAAGGTAAGCAACGTAACTTGTGGTTATATTTTATTTAGTTTCGCCAAAGAAGTATTAGTTCTAACCCTCGTACATAAGTACAGCAACCGTTTTTTTTCTATTTTACAGATTAATACAAGATATCATTTTTTTACTGCCTTAAAAATACTTTTTCAAAAATAGCAATTTTATTTGTTTTTACTTAACAATACAAATACCCAGCTCTAATTTCTTATAATTTTTTTGCGTTTTTTTTTTAATTCTTTTGTGAAAATAGATTAGGTTGTCTTTTACACCCGTCTAGCAATAGTCTGTAAGAATATTTGTACTCTGATTGCCTTGGTAGAGTTTTTTTAGGAATTTAATATTTTGGTTAAAGTTTCGACCGTGTTCATCGCCAACTGCACCGATGCGAATGTGTTAACTTTTGAAGTTTAGTAATGCTTTCAAAAAGGGTATGAAAAGAAAAAAGAATTGAAATTTTTTTTGCAATGCGCATATGTTATTCATATTTAATTACATTGTTATGGTATGGTGCAGAATAAACGAATATTGAATTTTCTTTTTTTTTTCAAAAATTTGATGTGATGAATATTTTTTATTATTTTTTTAATAACTTACACATAAACAGCATTCAGATAAACTACATACTTTATTAAAGCAAAAATTTTTGTTTGATGTAATCAATTAATGCACTTACAACAAATTCCAATTATTTTTTGTGCTCTATAGTTTAATGTGGCACTTGAAAATAATAAATGTAAAATTTTTATTATAAAAATTAAAGAGCTATTATAAAAGTATAATCATTCGGAAAATGTTACCGTTCTTGAAAATTTTTCTACAGCCGCCGGAAAGGATAAAAAACTGACGGAAACCGTAAACATCGTGCGGACTCCATTAAGTTTTCCATACAAAACGCTAGCTAGGATGGGATTATAATGAAAACTCCGAGGAATTTGTCTTGTCTCGGTGTGAATTATGCAAATGCAAACCGCCAACGTGGAAACTCGCCTCTTAAATTGCATTTCTAGAGTCATAAATAAGAGCCTTTCGCTCAAATAATGAAGCAAAACCTATGAAATTCAACACAAATTTACTTTTTCTACAACGGATTCTTAATTGAATAAAATTTGTTGTTTTTATTTTTATTCTTAATGCTTATAAGCACTTTCAACCCTCCTGAATAGTAAATGGAGCTTCGTTTTTAATGTAAGTTATTTAACAGAAGGTAGTAAAATAATTGGAAACGATTTTTAATGTAGTTAAATATAAGAAACCATAAGGATATCATGTGGTCGGCGGTAAACATCGATAAACGTTGTAATAAAGCCGAACCAAAATGATCTCTCACTAAAATACAGGATCTTAAAAATTGCCATCAATTACGAATACCTCGAAGCAAATTGTTAATGGTTAAAAACTAAATAATAATAGTTAGGGTTCAGTCATGTGGCGCGCTTGATGTTGCGTGTAGTTGCGGTTTCAAAGTTGTTTGAACGAGAAAGTGTTCCATTACGTGACATTGCCTGGATCCATGTCTTAGAATCGAAATTCTGATGGGAATAAATGTTACTTTATGTAATAAATAAAACTCGAAATTAAAGACCTAAAACACTACCACATCGCTGTATTTGCATGAAAACACAATATTCTACTACCTATTTTATTAGCGTTATAAGCTCATTTTCTGTTTCATAAGCAGACTACGGGTTTTAAAAAATTTATATTACATTTGCATAATAATCATATGCCCTAAATTGTTACCGTATACTTTAAATTCTTTACGGGTGTAAACAAAATTTCAGTGTTTAATCAACATTATTAAAATTTAGTATAATAGCTGTGGTTTTCATATCTGCATTCTACAGTTTATATGGTAATAGCAATTTCTGAAACAAATTATAATTACAATTGCTAGATAATTTAAAAGATGAAGTGGTTCAAATCCTTTTATCCTTATTAAATAGTTACAAATTTAATAAAAAGCTATAATTGAAGAACTTAAATTAAAAATGCTAAGCGCATTCATAACCTTGCAATGGGTATTTTATTTATTTGATAATAAATGTAAGTACATAATAAAATTCGTAAAACCAGTTTTCAGAACCCTATTTATATAAATGCATGATTCTGCTCATATTAATTTATTCTTCCACTAATTAAAACAAACCAATTTAGTATTACTTTTTTCAAATAAATTCATACATATCTAATTAATTAGAAATAGTAGCAATATATGTTTTTGTAAAATGTTTGTAAATAGTAAAACCGTCTAATAAACTGCGGGAAACTATTGTTTGTCACACAAGGTGTACACATTATTCAAAACGAATGATCTTTCGCAAAAGACATCCTTGACCACAGCCATCGAGACCCTTATAAATCACAATCAGACAAATGTGATTTTCATCCTACCTGGGCAGTTCTACAGAGCAAAGACGTATGAAATCCTAAATTGCCATTGTAATTGGGAAATCAACCCTTTACTGGTTGACAGCTGGTCATAAATTATGTTAATTATATATGCGTGCTTAAGAATCTTAAATTTGGATTGCAGAAGACAGTGCTATGTACACCTTGATTAATATCATTCGTTAGAAAAACGCTAAGAACATTCCTGTTTTTTTTGTAAACGGTAACTAGTTTTATCTAAATTGAAAGACAGGTTATCGATTGCAATAAAAAATGCGGATCCTTTCAATTATAGTTATGATTCAATCAGATTCCTTTATTAAATAAATCGTTCTACCATCTTTGCCGCCTTGATGTTTCACAATTCATGATTAAACAAACCATAACTGTTACAATTTGAATCGAGATGTTTGTAACAGTAGCGATATACTTCTTATCGATCATTTTCAGCAGCACTTTTTAATTATTTACCAACATGTAATTTGTAATAACTTGCAATCACGTTGAAAAATGTTCCATACTTAAAATAAATATAACTTCGTACCTACAAGGTAATTCAAAATAAAGTCGCACAAATTATGATCGTTGAATGGGTCTTACATAACTTGTTACCTTGATATTAGCAGATATTTTATACACAAATTGCTACAATTCTTCAAAAAAATATATAGGCAATGCTCAGTACCGCAGTAAGAATAGAGCAAAGGGGACGATAGCCCCAGGCGCCACAAAGGGAAGGGGCGCCAATATCTTATAAGATTTATATATTTTTTAAAGGGGGCGCTTGGAGTAAATTAAACGTTTGGCCCCAGGCACATTTTCTTATTGCTTGCCTTAAAAATACTATTAGCATATAGACAAAATTTGCGCATTTCAGTAAAAACGGTCAAAAACATAAAGCGAACAGATCGTGCCAATTGTACAATAAAAATTTTGCCAATGTTTGCTAGAATTATATTTTACATTATATAATAGTGAATTAACTTATTATACTGGGTGCCCCATGAATAAGTACTAAAACTTGACCCACTTATAAATCATCCTAAACTAAACAAAAACATACCTCAAGTCAAGTGACCTTATGGTGTCATATTTTTGAGTTATAGTATCGTAAACTTTATTTCAAAAATATCTTATTATTTATAATATTTTGAAAGTTTTTGTTCAAGTCTGTTATAACGATGCCACTAAAGTCATATATAGCTATTTTTTTTTAAAACAAAAAAAAACAGAAATCGTATATCAAATATGCCAATTAGCAACTAAGCACGTACTAAATAATCTCACTGTCTTTTAAAAGCATATTGAGCAACGTAATATTGCCATTTACCGAAAAATTGAAATGAAATTTTCTCAAAACGTTTTAGATTTAGAACATATTTTATATAAATTTTTATTGTTTGGATTAGTGTCAAGTATCAACCGATTTAGTTTCAGTAGCTATTTGTGTGACACCCTATATAATATGTTTTAATTTAAATAGACAATATAAGAAACAAATAATAATTAGTAAAAATTTCTAATTCACTATAAATATTATGTAATATTATACTGGTTGATTTGTAAATAATGGATTAATATTAGCCGAAAGATTTTGTTGGAAAAATGATTTTTATTTTTTCTTCTCTCCTTTCTGACACTAACAATAGAACATCACCTACTGTATTGCATCGATTTTGTTCAAACTTGGCATACAGACTTACTGTTGCATACAAATATTTGATACATTAATAAAAAATGCTGGCAAATAATTTTTATTGAGTTATAAGACCTTAACCTTCGGGCGGGCGCGCACTTTATTATAACACCAGTGGGCGCGCATTGTACTTTTTACAACTTGACAATTTTTAATAGTTACAGTGAGAATTTCTATCAGATGCTGTAAAGACTTTGTTTATAAGTTTCAATTAACATAAATGAAGCAAATACGTACATCAACAAAAACATTTGGCTATTTTATTACCTTTTGAGTATATATTTATATCCTACTAGCTGGCCCGCCTTGGCTTCGCACGGATATCAAAATTCAAACTAAAAACTTATTTTTATCAAAATAAAATATAGCTTCTATTACTCGAGGATAATGTAGCTTTTTATTAATGAAAGAATTTTTAGAATCGGTTTAGTAGTTCCAGAGATACAAACAAACAAAATTTAGCTATTTATAATATTAGTATAGAATTGTAAATATTTGTCACAAAAAAAAATATTTATTTTATTCTGTATGAGCTGTATCATAAGATATAATAGAATAAAAATCGATTTTCAACGCTCGTTCATGTGAAAAAGTGAATTACGATTAGTTTAGCAAAGTGTTTCTAAATTTCCAGTTATTTACATTTTGGAAAATATGCATAATTTCTAAATTCTATTCTATTTTATTAATTGAAAAAGCAGAAGGTAAACACAGTGCACCGCAACTGCGATTGACAATGTCATGCTCTGTGCAACTTTGCAAATTTAACGTCTTATAACTCAATAAAAACTATTCGCCAGCATTTTTTATTAATGTATCAAATATTGGTATGCAACAGTAAGTCTGTATGCAAAGTTTAAACAAAATCGATGCAACACAGTTGGTGATGTTCCATTGTAAGAAGCTTCGTACCTTCCCAATTCTCTGTACAACTGCAGATGGAATATTATACAAATTAGGCTTAAAATTTTCACATATATGTAATTCGATTATATACTTTGGATTTCATCTTGTTATAGTAGATACTTATTAAGAATTAATACACTAGCAAATATTATTAATTATAATTGTACCTACTGCTTTTGACGCGAATAATGAATGATTTTGTATATAATTAACCATGTTTCTAATTGATAATTCAGGTACACACCCAAGTGAATGACCACAACTTTTATAATAAAATGATTGGGTGTTTATAATTTTGATCAATAATGTTTATAATCGTTTTCTAAATTTTTTAAATAATTAATGTTCGTTTTTATTGTCATGAAAATTTACTGCATTACATAAGTTTTTTAATTAAAAGAATGCTGCGTAATGCTACAATATTGTCAAAATAGAATAAAAATTAAAATATTTATTTTCTTTAATTAACTATGTATAATAATTTTTAAATTTTAATCTTCTACATCGACAGTTATAAAAATAATAATTTATCTAAATAAACAACGTTATAAAAAAAGGTAATTCTTATTCACTATTATTATGAATGGTAGTCTTAAAGGGTCTGTTATTTTAAATTCGGCAGCCAGCTTAAGCCCAAAAAAAAATCTTTTTGCCGATATTAAGCAGTATGCATGATTTATTTTGATTCTTCTTTCACTATAGCTTGACCCATGTGCACGCTTTAACAAATTTCCACTATAGCGTACTTATTGTGTTAAACTTGCAACAGATGCTTAATTTTCCATAAAATTTTAAATTGTAACAAATAGAAAAAACCTTTTGAATTCTTATAAAGCTTTCATTTTCATCTTAAACTTAGTTTTATTTATAAGTAGGGAGAAGGGGGTCAATTGAACCAAAAAATGTTCAAGAATTTGTTTTTCGATGAATAAAACCAAAATAATCATTTTTTTTTCATGAAACAATAGTTTATTTTATCCATTATCATTTTCGACATGTGAATTAGTTAACAAATAATACAAATTTCCAATAAATATTCATTTGTGCAACGGTGTCGAATGGTTCAATCGTCCCCCACGTGGGGGCAATTGAACCATTAGTCGGGGTCAATTGAACCAACAGTGCCTAACATAAAAACAAATATTTTCAATAAAGATATTATTCTTTATTTAATCTTTAACTTTATATTACTTATTTTTGATGAAACTTATTATATTATATATCATAATAATTAACACTTTCACAAAGTTTTATCGACAAAATTATTTTTTTTTGTTAGTTTTTTTAACTTTCTTTGGCTTTTCAGTTAAATTCATTTTTTTTTTTGGTCTTTTAATATTACTGATTTTCCTTTCAATTTCTAATTTTTCAGGAGTACCAGTGTATATTGCAGTTTTGCTTCGTACACGACCCTTTCTAGTATTTTGACTAGGTGTAGCTTTGGGTAAAGGACGTATTAGTGAGGGAGTAAGAATAACAGCTTCTTGTATTTTATTAGTTTTGTCGTGTAGAATACCGTTGTTGTCATCATTTGGAGACAATACGTTCAGCTGAAAATTATTTTGGCTGGAAGCTAAATTTTCTGTTGATTGAACATTACAACTACAAACGCTACATTTTTATTCCTGTGAATATTTTTATTTGTAAGCCGAGATGCCCGCGCAAGTCTGATGCTCACAGTAGTTCAATCGCCCCCGAAATTGATGGTTGAATTGACCCCATATGACGATTTTGTAGTAATTAGTGTAAAATAAATTATTAAAAGAACTATTTTGCAAAGAATCGATAAAGAATTTAAATAATATGCATGTATAAAGACATAACAATTAAAATTTTGTCATTAAAAATAAAAATTACAATATTATAAAAAAAATTGTCGAGAGCTGAAAAATAACTTTGTCATACGAAAAACACGAAAACTCGGTATTGAAAGATTAAATTATCATAATGATTTGAAATTTTGTGCAAAACAAGCTGTCGCATATTCGAAACCAATTTTGAGAGGACGACTCATTTTTTGATTTTTTCCATTTTTTAAGCCCACTGGTTCAATTGCCCCGTGGTTCAATTGACCCCCTTCTCCCCTAAGTACACAGATTTCTAATAAAAATAACACGTAGCCAGAATGATTATTATTGCTAGAATACATACTAAAGAAAAACGGTTGAATAATTTTTCATTAAAATAAAAAAAAAGCAAAAATCCTACTACCTAAAATATAAGTTCGGTGTAGTTTACTCTGCCTCTCATATTAGTGGTAGTTAAAGCCTCGCATTATCGCACAGTGGAACGGCATTTATACAACGTAGTAATTTTCTGGCAATAATTCCAAAGAAAACGATAGCATTCCATAGCGTTTATGCTTCCGACACCTTTGCACAAAAGACACATTTATTGTAAGCTCTATTTGTCAGACAAAACCTTCGGAATAAAAGAACGTATGAATGGATTTCAGATTTTGGATGGTCCCAGGTGACAGGGGCTGAAGTTTCAAAACAACTGTGCTTTGCAACATATGACTTGGTATTGAAGCAATTTACCATTATTAGTCAAAAAGTCTTGCTAAACAATTTACGATTCTAAAACATACTTTATCTACAGATACAACGAAGTAAAAAACACTTTGATTCGGTTTGAACATTTCAATACTTTTCTTTAAAGTTAATTATTTGTTAACGTTGATATCAATAAATAGATATTACTTACTAATAATTAATTATAATCAAATTTAACTTTAGCTTATACAAAGCTGTTTGTGGAACGTCTAAAAAGATAACCAGAGTAAAATGGTTTACATAAAACACAAAAATAACAAGATATAAAACAAATGTGCTATAAAAATTTGCCATTAAAATTCAAACTACCGTCGAAGAAACGTTAAAAACATCTGATACTTCTTCCTGTTACTCAGAAAATACTTGAATTTTCGTAAAAATAAAAATTCGGTTTAATAATATCGACTTATTTCTGAAGCAGAAAATAAAGCTGTGACATACAATAGAAATACCTATGAAGTATGTTTATCCAACAGTATTTACTCGTAATGCACGTAGTAGTACTAAACGAATTATAAAAATTTATTGACTTATTAGGAAAGCACGACTTATTATTGCTGTACAATTGTATATGCATGTTCACAGGCTTTATGAATCACAATTCATAATCCTATTTAACTCTGTTAATATTACTCACTTATACCTATACCTAAAAATTATATTTATTCAAATAACACGTTGAACATCTTACTGGTGTAGGTATCTATGTACTATGTAAATGTACAGTTTAATTGTTAATATACCTACAGCGTTTTTCCCTTATAATCGCACCAAATATTGATATTTATTAGTCTCGTGGCGCCTCTCGTAAAAATTTTCCAGCTATTAAGATAAAATATTAATTAAAATGACTGGTGTAATAAATATAAGGATTATATCCTCCAACATTAAAATGATACTCGAATTAATGAATTATTTCTTTATTATTAATAAAGGGAATGCTAATATTATATCGTCAATTTCAAGTGGTTTTATCCTCGTTTATTATTCAATCGTTTTATATTGAAAAATCAAATTTAAAGAATATTATTTTAAGTTATAAGCAAATTTTTAATGAATTATTTCATAAATAGATTTTCCAGTAAAATATTAAGCTTTTAGAAAATGGCAACATAGTATTGGTTTTATACGCTTCTTTAAGATAATAATATCATTCTGTTTCGCAAATTAATTTTATCGTTATGTTTCACGATAAATGTACCTATGTCAAATTCTGAATAATGATTTAGTTTTACTACATTCAAGATAGGTCAGTAATTTTTAAAGCAAATATTAAAATACCTATACATACCTATGTACCAAATTTACATAACTTGAACTTGTTTACATTCATGATTTAAAAAAATCAGTACATTCCTAAAAATTAATATTTTATACATATAAAAAAATTTTCACAAATTTATACCACACGCCCAGGCAATATTTTTAAATATTTTAGAAAACACCATCAATAAACAAACTCGAAAATGTTAAAGCCACTGCAATGCTAGCTTTATTTTCGATTGCTTTAAATAAACATTTCAATTAGCGTTGGTGAAGTTTTACTTTAAATATTAAAGAAATAATAAAGGTTAGCAGTTTTATTTTGCATTCTGATTTAGTACATCATTGCCAAACGTTTTCAATGCCCTTTTTATTCCTTTTAATCATAACTTAATGTGCAATTATAAAAGGTTATTTTTAACTTTTTGAATTATTTATTTACAATGGGCTTTAATAGTATTGTAGGAATAAACTAAATCAAGAATTTATATTATTATATAATATTCCAACCAATAAGGTATTTATTATAAATTATTGAATAAAAGTTTACGCTACTATTACTAAAAAATATTGCCAATATTTTCATTTGATTTGAAATATTTTTTTATTTAGTTTAGCGAATTAAGTTTAAGTATTTAAATACGGTTCACTGTGTATATACATGGTTTGGAGAATAAAATAATATTGAAAAGCAAAACTATATTTTCTTAACTTTTAACAGAAATAGCTAATATGTTGAATATAATCACATGTGGATATAAGATAACGTACAAAAACTAGTTTAATTTTGTGCCTACATCTAGTTTTAATGCACGCGCAGTCATAGATATGTATAATAATTTGATTTTAAAGGTTTTCATGACTTGCACATTATTTTATTAACCGCCGTAGATTTATTAATTAGGAACAAAAAACTTTCAACAAAATCCATTAGTAAATTTGCGTAATATGTATGTAATAATTTGATATTATAAGTAGTAAAAAAAATTGCAATATCAATTGGTTAAAGAGGTTTTATAATTTCATTCAAAAAAAAATATATATATCGTAAAATAAAACTAAAGACATACTTACATACGTACAATTACAACTATAAATTTTTATCTAGGTTTATACAAAAAAAAAACACTTATAAATTTGAATTGTGTGGTTTATTTTAAATAAGACGTGCTTTTAAATTAAATACTGTATTTAAAATTAGTAATATGTACTTTGTTGATTTATCTTAAATGGAAACTGTACAAGCAATATATACAACTGTATGAAAGTTAGTAAATAATTTATAAAATTAATTAATATGAAATGAAAACATTTTAATTCAATGCTTTAATTAGTAGGTATTGTTAATATATGTTATAAATGGATACAAATCGATATCCAATTAATTTAAAATAACAAAAATTGTTAATACATTTACATAATTATGTATTATTTAAAAAGCGTTCCAATTAGGAAAATAAATAAATATTGTATTGAATGTTGGTATGTTTGTTTTCTCAAATAAATACAACTTTTTTTTTAAAATAAACTAACACAATATTACATTCTGATTCAACCAATTAATCAAGTAGGTTCCTTAGAGTACATTTTTACTTTCCATATATTTTAAGTTGAATGTAATTTTTATAAATCACCTTTGTTAAAAGTACACTTCCTGTCCCTTTATCGCTTCCCTAAGACCAATAAAAATAACAAGAAAGGTTTCGACCCTTGTAAAATGTTACAAGCATGAAAAGAGAATGCTCAGTCTGCTTATAAACACAATACATATTTAAAATTGAATGTAATATTGTGTTAATAATTTTTTAATTTTTTATATACTTCCTGGACGTCTATCTAAGTAGTATTACATCAATACTCTTTGAAAAATAACACACCAAACGTAATAGTATAATGTATATGTACTGTATTTATTTAATGTTGTACTTAGTATCCACAGAAAGATTGATATGTCTAACATTTACGCACTAGAACTCGACGCATATGTAACATCTTCATAAAATAGCAAAGTTTTAACACCACAAAGACTAGATTTTTTAAGATCACATTTATCGTAGAAACGTCGAAACAAATTTCAAAGCAACCGAACTGCTTTCGGTTTTAGTTTATTTGAACAGGTTTGCTTTAGAAAATGTGGTAAGATTTTAACTGTAAAAGTGTTTACATTTTACCTTAATCAATATTTTGATACATAAAGCATTTTCTTTTATGTTAAATAACAGCGCTCGGCAAAAAATTGTTTGCTTAGCATTTTATCACATTCAAAGTTGGAATTTAGCAGAAATCTTAAATATATTGTTCCAGTTGCTATTCTAAAAGCACTGCTTTATTTCAATCCCTCTCGCAACAAAATTTTCGAACTCAAAAGCAAAGCACAACTTTAACAGTTTTTCAATCTGTATTTATGCGTTTTTTGCTGAAAGCTCGCGACTCAATTGTTTGCATAAAATATTAGCTCTTTTATTTCGGGCAAGCGCGATGCCAAGTATGAAATATTGCAGGGCCTCAGGCCTTTTATTCGTTTGTAAATTGAAATCAGAAAACTTCGTTCAGTTATTTCGAGTAAAAAAGCTGTGGTCACTAAGGTTTTTCGTTTATTTTATTTTAATGCATCAAATACTAAAGCTGAATCAATGTATTGTATGAGTACGTTAATTTTAAAATTAATTTTTTTAATAAAAGCGGGTACATTTACTTCCAATGGTATAATATAGATTGTATGAATATTTATGATAGATTGCACATCACAAAGCAGTAAAACAATTTTAAGCATTGAACACTAACCATACGATAACTGAAATCAGTGACGGAACACAAAGTATTTGACCTCTCCGTAAAATATGATTCGGACCTTTAGCAAAAAAACCAAATTTGTCTAGATATTTTTATTAAAAATTAACACAAAGAAATACAACTGAATTATTTAAAACAAATTAAAAATTATCAAAATAAAACATTTTTAAAATCGTTTCGTTTAGATTTTACATTTACACAATCTTGAACCATATTTTTCATTTTCATATTTACACTGTTTTCCTTCCAATTTCTGATATACCATCGTTCTTTGCTAACAGTTTTTATTGCATCTATTATATTGTGTTAATTTAAAAAATATGTAAAACAAAGTACACATGAAGAGTATTTGAACACCGTATAATTATGACCTTTTGACGTTTGTAATCCAGGGCATTATAGTTCAGCCGCTGGCTGAAACTAATTTTCAATATAACAACTAGTGGATTATGTTCTTAATTTATCATTTCACTTACAACTTCTATAAAACAGAAAGTGCATAATTGGCTTAGAAAGTAAATTTTATTAATTAAAAAAGCAGAAGGTAAACACAGTGCACCGCAACTGCGATTGACAATGTCATGCTCTGTGCAACTTTAACGTCTTATAACTCAATAAAAACTATTCGCCAGCATTTTTTACTAATGTATCAAATATTGGTATGCAACAGTAAGTCTGTATGCAAAGTTTGAACAAAATCGATGCAACAAATTTGGTGATGTTCCATTGTAAGAAGTTTGCATAAGAAACAAATCATATTTGTGTATATCATAAATAGATTGTTTTAGTATAGTTTAATCAAAATTTATACTATTGCGTTAGTTGATAAAAGAGTTAAAAGGGATGATTTGATTTTACTTCAATTCTCTCATTTGAAAAGATATTTTTTAAATGTTAGTTGCATATTTAAGGGTAAAACATAATACATTTTTCCGTAGTGTTGTTAATAAAAATAATATTAGAGTTTTAAAAAATTTAAATTATGTTACTGCGCAGTACTTTAATTAATTATTATTACAAAGCGGCCTAAATAATAAATACAGTAAACTGTATTGAAGTCGTACTTTAAATTTTACGAACATTTTACGGATTTATTATCTTCAATAACTTCGTCGCCGAAATCAACATCGCTAACACCTTCATCTTGCAAATTAATAATTACCGTTTCTACGGCAATTATATTTTAAAAATGATTTCTTTATATGTATACACGTACCTATGTGACAAAAAGAACACAGTATTTTTATGGGTATATGTTTCTAAAAAATATTGAAAACGTAATAATATTTTTAAAATTAACTCAAAATATAATTAATTAACGTGATAATCACTTTAGTAGTTGATGCACGATAATCGTAAATAATTAAAAAAAAATTATGGAATAAAGAAGTAAAACACAAATATTCTTATAATTGTAAAATCTAGAAATGATTGCGAAGCATCTTCAATGTAAATACAGTCGAACCTCGATAAGTCAAAGTCGAAGGGAAACTAAAAATAATTCGGGTTATCAAAAAAAGGCGAGTTAAATACTTTTCTGTGTATACATATATCATATCTTTATTTACCATTCTTTATACAAAATAACCAAAATTTGTAAACAATTATTAACATTTATATTGTTATTAAGTATTTAGGTAATATGGTTACTTACATATTATTTATTGTTGGTTTGAAAGTAATCTAAAATTGTCTTTTACTTCATTGGTCCATAATGTTGGGTTTTACAAATGTTTCCAATGATCTCCTGAAACTGAAATATTTTTACTACGTGTATACCAAAAATTATGAAAAACTTCTTTTTTATTTTTCTTAGAAATTTAAAATAATTTTTTATTTTAAAAAAAAATTCAACAAAAAAAGCAAACTTTTAAAAAATTTAATTAAATAAATTAAAATTTAACATACAAAAATGTTTACTTTCTTTACTTTCAAAAAACCTTTACGTTTTAATAAATATTAATTAGAATATTTAATAAATATAAAATTAATAATAAATATGACAAGGTATAAAATCTGTTAGTATTAAAAAAATTTAAAAAAAAATTTTCCGGGTAAGGTTTTAAATTAATTAAAAATATTTTTAAATTTAATTTATTTAAAATTTTGTTAATATTTTTTAAGAAAAAAAATAAACTTTTAAGTTTTTTCAATTGTTAATTTATTAATAATAAAATAAATACAAAAATTAAAACACTAATTTTAACTTTTAAACTTTAATAGATTTTTTTTCTTTCTTTTTTTAAAAATAAATTTTTTTTATTGTATCATAAAAAAAAAAGAAAATTAAAACTAATATTTCCGAAAAAATTTTTATTTTTTTATAACTCTTTATTTTTTTAAAATTTTAGTTAATTAAACACTTAAATTAACGTTTTTATAATTTTATTTTTGCCCTCATAACCCGTAACTGTGATGTCATTAACCGGAGAACCCGGAATTATTTACAAAATAATTTTAACGAAAAATTTTAAATAAATTTTATAGTTAACTTATTTGAAATAAGAAATCCAATCATTCAATTAATTAAAACTCAATTTTAAAATATAATTAATTTTAAAAAGTTTTAATAAAATGTTTAAATTTTTATTTTTTAAAATTCGGTAAATTAATTTTTAAATGTTTTTTTAACAAAGCAATTTTATATTAAAAGGAATTGTTGAATGAAATATATTATTTAAATTATTTTAATTTAAATATAAAAAAATTTAACAAAATATTTAATAAAAAAAAAAATTTTTTAAAGAAAATTTATAAAAAAAAAAATTTTTTTAAAAAAATATTTAAAAGTGGATTTAAAGGTTTGAATAAGAAAAATTAAAAACAATTTTTTTTCTTGGTAGGGTTTTAAAAATTTAAAAAAGGTCAAAATTATTTGAATTAAATTAAAAATTTTTTAAATTTTAAATTATTTAAAAAAAAAAGTTTAAAAATAAAAATTTTTTAAAAAAAAAAATTTTAAAATAATCCTTAAAAATTAAATTTTTAAAACAAATTTTTTTTAAAATAATTTTAATCAAAATTTTAAATAAAGTTTAAATCAAAAGGTTAAATTGAATTTTTTAAACGTATTTTTTAATTATCTTTTAAAAATTTAAGGGTTTTGCCATTGTTTGCATAAAATATTAGCTCTTTTATTTCGGGCAAGCGCGATGCCAAGTATGAAATATTGCAGGGCCTCAGGCCTTTTATTCGTTTGTAAATTGAAATCAGAAAACTTCGTTCAGTTATTTCGAGTAAAAAGCTGTGGTCACTAAGGTTTTTCGTTTATTTTATTTTAATGCATCAAATACTAAAGCTGAATCAATGTATTGTATGAGTACGTTAATTTTAAAATTAATTTTTTAATAAAAGCGGGTACATTTACTTCCAATGGTATAATATAGATTGTATGAATATTTATGATAGATTGCACATCACGAAGCAGTAAAACAATTTTAAGCATTGAACACTAACCATACGATAGCTGAAATCAGTGACGGAACACAAAGTATTTGACCTCTCCGTAAAATATGATTCGGACCTTTAGCAAAAAAACCAAATTTTTTCTAGATATTTTTATTAAAAATTAACACAAAGAAATACAACTGAATTATTTAAAACAAATTAAAAATTATCAAAATAAAACATTTTTAAAATCGTTTCTTTTAGATTTTACATTTACACAATCTTGAACCATATTTTTCATTTTCATATTTACACTGTTTTCCTTCCAATTTCTGATATACAATCGTTCTTTGCTAACAGTTTTTATTGCATCTATTATATTGTGTTAATTTAAAAAATATGTAAAACAAAGTACACATGAAGAGTATTTGAACACCGTATAATTATGACCTTTTGACGTTTGTAATCCAGGGCATTATAGTTCAGCCGCTGGCTGAAACTAATTTTCAATATAACAACTAGTGGATTATGTTCTTAATTTATCATTTCACTTACAACTTCTATAAAACAGAAAGTGCATAATTGGCTTAGAAAGTAAAGACATAAAGCATTTAACTACAAATATAAAAACTTACAATTCCTTCTATCAGAAAGATTATCTACTACTATAGAAGTAGAAATTATTCCCGCCTCACTTTTAAGGCTCATAATTTAAGGCTTTATAATTTTTTAAGAATGCGCTAATTAGTTACCTTGATTTTGTGTTCAAAAGACTTTTTCTTACTCATGTTTTACAAATACCCACTAATAACACTGGCACACAAAAAAAGAAAAGTGGTTAGTACTTTTGACCAGACCCACCTAGGATTATGTATTTCAATGAACTGAATCCGAATTTGAGGTCGGTTTACCCAATATACCTCTAAAATTTTGAGTAAATTGCAAAAAACCACTAAAAATTGCACTTATGAAAATGAAGAAAATTTGATTAAACTAGATCAAATCTTCCTTATATCTATATTTTGATGAGATGAATTCAAATTCAGAATCTCTTAATCTCGATTATTTATATATTTATCCAAAATCGTAAAAAATATTAAAAAAGTAGTAGAACGTAGCCAAAAATATCACAAGCACACAAAAAAGTGGTCAGTACTTTTGACCAGACCCACCTAGGGTTATGTATTTCGATACGCTGAATCCAAATCCGAAGTCTGTTTGGTCCGTACACCTCCAAAATTTTGAGTAATTTTGCAAAAAAACTGCTTCAATTGGCTAAAAATTGTAGTTTTTTGCAATTTACTCAAAATTCTAGAGGTACAGTCGAACTTCCATAAGTCGAACGCCGATAAGCCGAATTTTTGATAGTTCGACTCGAACCAGTTTCCCTAGGACTTGCCTATCTCATCGTTAATATTTTTATGTCAATAACTCGAAATTTAATAAATCGAATTATTTAATTAGTCGAAGCGTTTTACAATTTATTAAATTCAAGTTTCCATTAGTAAATAGGTCGATGACTCGAAGTTAAATTTTACAACTTTTCTAAAAATTTCTCTACCTGAGAGAGGATTAACGACGGCTTGGTTTGGTGTTATTCATGCTTTAAAAGCTCTATTGTTAATTACGAATAAAATGTTTATACTACAAGAATGTTTTGACGGCGGCACTTCAATTGGATTTAAAAACTAATTTATGTTTAAATGCCTTATGAACAGTTATAAATTTTTGAGATGGTTTTACCGTTTATTTTACAAAAAAAGAAACTATTTTTGCATTTTAATTTTCAATTTGCTAGTTATTCGTCGACTACGAGAAAATTAATCTTATAAAAGAAGTGGAACGTGGACTCAAAAAAAAAAGATATAGCTAAAGATTTTGGTATTCCCGCAAACACTTTATCAACCATTTTCAAAAACAGAGACCTAATTGTAGCTGCTGAAGATACAAATGACAAATGTCAACGTTGATAAAGATTTGGAAGTTGCTGAAATTCCTAGCGATGAAAGCATTTTAAGTAAAGTGCTAGAAGAAAATAAGAAAAACTGTGAAAGTGAAAGTGAATATGAAAGTGTTACAGATGTTACAGTAAACATCCCTTCAACAACTCAAGTTTACAATGCAATAGATGCTATTTTGCTATTCCTGTGTGCACAAGAAGATGTTTCTACAGATATATTATTATCGGTAAGATGATTTGAAAAATTTGTAGAAACGTAACATTTTGGAGCAATGAAGCAAAAGACAATTTTAGATTACTTTCAATTTAACAGTAAATAATATGTAAATAACTATATTTTTTAGGGTCTTAATAAAAATAAATAATGTTAATGATTGTAGATCAATTTTGGTTATTTTCTATTAAAATTAATGATATATATATATATACGAAAGTATTTAACTGAACTTCTTTGGTAACTCCAGTTTTTGATATGACGAATTATTTTTGCTGTCTCTTCGACTTCGACTTATCGAGGTTTGACTGTATATTGGGTAAACCGACTTCAAATTCGGATTTAAGGCATTGAAATACATAACCCTAGGTGGGTCTGGTAAAAGTACTGACCACTTTTCTTTTTTTGCGTGCCAGTGTAATTAATTACTAACAATGGAACATCACCAACTGTGTTGCATCGATTTTGTTAAAACTTGGCATAAAGACTTACTGTTGCATACCAATATTTGATACATTAGTAAAAACTGCTGTCGAATAATTTTTATTGAGTTATAAGACGTTAACCGTCGGGCAGGCGCGCACTATAGTATAACACCAGCGGGCGCACGTTGTACTTTTTACAACATGACAATTTTTAATAGTTACAGTGAGAATTTCTATTAGATGCTGTAAAGACTTTGTTTATAAGTTTCAATTAACATAAATGAAGCAAATACGTGTACACCAACAAAAACATTTGGCTATTTTATTACCTTTTGAGTGCATATTTATATCCTACTAGCTGGCCCGCCTCGGCTTCGCACGGACATCGAAATTCATACTAAAAACTTATTTTTATCAAAATAAAATATAGCTTCTATTACTCAAAGATAGTCTAGCTTTTTATTAGTGAAAGGATTTTTAGAATCGGTTTAGTAGTTCCAGAGATACAAACAAACAAAATTTAGCTGTTTATAATAGTATAATGTATATGTACTGTATTTATTTAATGTTGTACTTAGTATCCACAGAAAGATTGATATGTCTAACATTTACGCACTAGAACTCGACGCATATGTAACATCTTCATAAAATAGCAAAGTTTTAACACCACAAAGACTAGATTTTTTAAGATCACATTTATCGTAGAAACGTCGAAACAAATTTCAAAGCAACCGAACTGCTTTCGGTTTTAGTTTATTTGAACAGGTTTGCTTTAGAAAATGTGGTAAGATTTTAACTGTAAAAGTGTTTACATTTTACCTTAATCAATATTTTGATACATAAAGCATTTTCTTTTATGTTAAATAACAGCGCTCGGCAAAAAATTGTTTGCTTAGCATTTTATCACATTCAAAGTTGGAATTTAGCAGAAATCTTAAATATATTGTTCCAGTTGCTATTCTAAAAGCACTGCTTTATTTCAATCCCTCTCGCAACAAAATTTTCGAACTCAAAAGCAAAGCACAACTTTAACAGTTTTTCAATCTGTATTTATGCGTTTTTTGCTGAAAGCTCGCGACTCAATTGTTTGCATAAAATATTAGCTCTTTTATTTCGGGCAAGCGCGATGCCAAGTATGAAATATTGCAGGGCCTCAGGCCTTTTATTCGTTTGTAAATTGAAATCAGAAAACTTCGTTCAGTTATTTCGAGTAAAAAGCTGTGGTCACTAAGGTTTTTCGTTTATTTTATTTTAATGCATCAAATACTAAAGCTGAATCAATGTATTGTATGAGTACGTTAATTTTAAAATTAATTTTTTAATAAAAGCGGGTACATTTACTTCCAATGGTATAATATAGATTGTATGAATATTTATGATAGATTGCACATCACAAAGCAGTAAAACAATTTTAAGCATTGAACACTAACCATACGATAACTGAAATCAGTGACGGAACACAAAGTATTTGACCTCTCCGTAAAATATGATTCGGACCTTTAGCAAAAAAACCAAATTTGTCTAGATATTTTTATTAAAAATTAACACAAAGAAATACAACTGAATTATTTAAAACAAATTAAAAATTATCAAAATAAAACATTTTTAAAATCGTTTCGTTTAGATTTTACATTTACACAATCTTGAACCATATTTTCATTTTCATATTTACACTGTTTTCCTTCCAATTTCTGATATACCATCGTTCTTTGCTAACAGTTTTTATTGCATCTATTATATTGTGTTAATTTAAAAAATATGTAAAACAAAGTACACATGAAGAGTATTTGAACACCGTATAATTATGACCTTTTGACGTTTGTAATCCAGGGCATTATAGTTCAGCCGCTGGCTGAAACTAATTTTCAATATAACAACTAGTGGATTATGTTCTTAATTTATCATTTCACTTACAACTTCTATAAAACAGAAAGTGCATAATTGGCTTAGAAAGTAAATTTTATTAATTAAAAAAGCAGAAGGTAAACACAGTGCACCGCAACTGCGATTGACAATGTCATGCTCTGTGCAACTTTAACGTCTTATAACTCAATAAAAACTATTCGCCAGCATTTTTTACTAATGTATCAAATATTGGTATGCAACAGTAAGTCTGTATGCAAAGTTTGAACAAAATCGATGCAACAAATTTGGTGATGTTCCATTGTAAGAAGTTTGCATAAGAAACAAATCATATTTGTGTATATCATAAATAGATTGTTTTAGTATAGTTTAATCAAAAATTTATACTATTGCGTTAGTTGATAAAAGAGTTAAAAGGGATGATTTGATTTTACTTCAATTCTCTCATTTGAAAAGATATTTTTTAAATGTTAGTTGCATATTTAAGGGTAAAACATAATACATTTTTCCGTAGTGTTGTTAATAAAAATAATATTAGAGTTTTAAAAAATTTAAATTATGTTACTGCGCAGTACTTTAATTAATTATTATTACAAAGCGGCCTAAATAATAAATACAGTAAACTGTATTGAAGTCGTACTTTAAATTTTACGAACATTTTACGGATTTATTATCTTCAATAACTTCGTCGCCGAAATCAACATCGCTAACACCTTCATCTTGCAAATTAATAATTACCGTTTCTACGGCAATTATATTTTAAAAATGATTTCTTTATATGTATACACGTACCTATGTGACAAAAAGAACACAGTATTTTTATGGGTATATGTTTCTAAAAAATATTGAAAACGTAATAATATTTTTAAAATTAACTTAAAATATAATTAATTAACGTGATAATCACTTTAGTAGTTGATGCACGATAATCGCAAATAATTAAAAAAAAATTATGGAATAAAGGAGTAAAACACAAATATTCTTATAATTGTAAAATCTAGAAATGATTGCGAAGCATCTTCAATGTAAATACAGTCGAACCTCGATAAGTCAAAGTCGAAGGGAAACTAAAAATAATTCGGGTTATCAAAAAAAGGCGAGTTAAATAGTTTTCTGTGTATATATCATATCTTTATTTACCATTCTTTATACAAAATAACCAAAATTTGTAAACAATTATTAACATTTATATTGTTATTAAGTATTTAGGTAATATGGTTACTTACATATTATTTATTGTTGGTTTGAAAGTAATCTAAAATTGTCTTTTACTTCATTGGTCCATAATGTTGGGTTTTTACAAATGTTTCCAATGATCTCCCGAAACTGAAATATTTTTACTACGTGTATACCAAAATCATACAATCATAGTTTTCTCTAAGTTGGAAAAAGAATACTCCTTTAGCCTTTTTTTAATTTTCGTTTACACTCCTTGTTAATCGGTAAATAATTTTAGAAAAAGTATTAAATTTTTTTAGATTTGCTGTTACACACTGTTATAAACTGTAAACAACAAAAAATACATTTGATCGTACTCCTACTCGACGAATAACGACCAGAACGAAAACAAAAAGGCCAAAAGAGACCATTTTCTTGTAAAAAAATTTTAAATTTCAAAACTGTTAAGAAAGCATTTAAACATAAATTAGTATTTAAATCCAATTGAAGTGCCGACGTCAAAACATCAAAGTATTGTAGTAGGTTTTAACCTTTTCATCCTATTTTACAATAGCCATTTTGACCAGCAATAACATCAAACAAACCCGTTCTTTAATCCTAGCAGGTATTGTACTTTTATGAGAAGTTGTAAAAATTAACTTCGAGTTATCGAAATATTTACTAATGGAAACTTGAATTTTGCAAATTGTAAAACGCTTCAACTTATCGAAAAATTCGAGTTATCGAAATTCAAATTATCGATATAAAATATTAACGTTGAGACAGGCAAGTCCTAGAAAACAGGGTAGAGTTCAAGTTATCAAAAATTCCACTTATCGAGGTTCGACTTATGAAGGTTCGTCTGTATCAATTTGATAAAAAACTGCAAAATATTCTTTAAAAATGAAAGTGATAAATAATTTAAGATGTAGTTTGCCGCTGACCGGGTAGCATGATACGGATTATAAAGTACGGCGGTATGCTCATTTCTCTTTAATAATAACTTAGCATTAAATTTGCTATAAAACAATAATTAATTATTTTTTAAGCAAATTATTGTTAAATTATTAAGTTTATTATATAAAACAAGTTTTTTGGTTAGATGCTATATATTACAAATAGTGATGACTTAATATTTTGTTATTTACAAAGGAAAACTAACAAAATAATTAAAATCCATTGCATGTTATCTCTTCAAGAAGGTTTCAGTTACATTATTTCCAAATTGCATATCATTCGGTTTACAAGTAATTGATTTATAACGTTTGAAAGTTACACAAATTGAAAAACTTAAAATATGATATATCTTAGATAATCTCCTAAACTACTCTATGTAGCAATATCAAATTGACACGTTGCAACAATAAAGAGTCCATAGATAAGCCATTAAATTTTTATAATATAATGTCTTTCTATTTTCAAAATACGACCTTTTAAATTAAGGTGACAATACTTTTTACTTTGACAGTAGCTTTACCTATTATTTATATCATCTACCATTCGCTACTTCTTGTTTATTAGTTAAATAATAAATGTTGAAAATACATATTCTTTTACTTTGTTCACTTGACGTAAGAGACTATTTGGTCTCTTAGTGCAACTTACCTACACAGTAATATTATAAATATAAATAAATAAATATAAAGGAAATAAAGTTTAAAAACCGTTGTAAGAACTGTTAATTGCATTTCCCGGAATATAATGTAACAAAAGTTTATATTCGATTTGTGAATCTTATTCTTATTTTTTACAATATTAAACCATTATGTACCTACTATTTATTATATGTAAGTTTTATTTATTTATAAAAATACGTCTACTACATATAATTATACGTAGTTGTTTATGAGAATGCGGATGTTTCATCTAGATCGCAGCGAATGAGTAAGCATCACTTTAAATGATCAGAAGAGCCAACCTTTATGTAACAAATTATTAAAGCCAGATAGGTTTTTATTAAGTCATTGAAACAGTTCTATCATTTTACAGTCGAATTGATTTATATTTGGCCCACCTCTCTCATTCCTAACGCGTGACTTGATAAATGTAGCCCCTATCGCGCATATCGGTTAGAAACCGTTCGGAGTCTTGGTAATTACACGGCGTTGCGATAGCCAAGTTGATTGAAAGTACCCTCTAGGGCAAGGAACTGAACGTACCCACTATCCGGGAAGAATTTATAGTGCAATTTACAGTTGAAGTACCGATAATGTCGCATGTGAGAATCAAATACGATATCTTAAACGTCGCTGCAGTTTTTTATAACTAGATAAGTAGCTACCGTACATATCGGAAAAAGTACAATATAGACTTTTGCTTGAAAATAGTTACGTGAAATAATATTTTCTTATACAAGATTACTAAGGTTTAAACCTCTTTCGTACTAATTTTGTGGAAACAACGTTACTAAGAATACTCGCGAAAATTATCCCAAATTAGCCGCTGAATTTCGCACCACAAATAGAGAGCATGATGTTCTGTATTATATTTAAAAACCAGCGATTGACCGTATAAATTTTTTAAGAAAATTAACATTGAAATTTAAATTTCAGATTTAAAAAGAAAGGTATTTTATTAGAGAAATTGTATAAAACAAGTGCATTGACGGTCAGTTTTTAAGAAATTTTATACTCTGTTATTGAATTTACGTGTTTTCTTAT
The DNA here is from genome assembly GCA_036325965.1 of Sinopyrophorus schimmeli. Taxonomy (NCBI): domain Eukaryota; kingdom Metazoa; phylum Arthropoda; class Insecta; order Coleoptera; family Elateridae; genus Sinopyrophorus; species Sinopyrophorus schimmeli. Next base: position 9,724,527 of record JARFIZ010000314.1, on the reverse strand, counting down.
AAATAAAGTTTCCTGGGTGTTGAAATAATATTTAAACTTTATTTTCACAAAACGTTATACGGTCAGCTGATGACTTTTTTTATTATAATAATGAGCATCATGTCTGCCATGTGTCGTACAAAATCAGGTCCTAAATTGTGATCATTTTCGCAAGCATTACTAATTAGTTAAAAACTACGGGATACAAATATTTAGATGTCTATAGGTATATATGTTTGGTAAATTGGTAACTGCTATAAGAATTGAAGTCATTGAAGTTTGACTAATTTTGCTATAAAATATTTAATTTTTTGATCAACAACTTTTAAACAAGCACTTAACTTAAAAGTACATCTGCATAAAAATTTTCAAACCTCGAAATATATAAGATAACATTATAATTTACTTAAAGTCATAGTTGCAAAAATCGTAAAGTAAAAATAATGCAATTATTATTATTTTTCAAAATGGTAATAAAATTTTAATCTATTAATAAAAAAAAAATGTAATGAAATGTACTTATTTTATTGTTCATTAAAAAATAAAATGAGTATTGAGAGATAATACATTACTCATTTAAAAAAATGAGGATTGGAGGACAATACATTACTTATTATAAAATGGGTATTTTGGAATAATGCATTACTCATAACAATGGAAAACAATGAGTACTGTCAAGTACTACATTAGTCTTAAATACAAAATCCTCTGCTAAAGAGATTATTGTTATTACTGTTATTTTCGTAGCCTGTATATTCAGTCTGTCATTGGGTATATTCAAGGCGGGATTTTTAAAAGTAAATGCGCGCTTTTATCTAGAATAAATAAAAAGGGTTCCAGTAGCAAAAATAATGATTTAATTTTCGCAGCGGAAAGTTTAAAATTTCAATAAAAATTTATTCATTATTTATAAAATATTTTTAACATGAGTAGTAAGAAATAGTTTAATTACTCATTTAAAAAAAAATGAGTAACGAAAAATGATGATGGATACATTACTTATTAAAAACAATTAATAAAAATTATTTCATTATTAGTTAAAGATAAAAATGAGTAATAAAAACATAATTTATTGCTCATTAAAATGAGCAATTAAACTTGAGTACCTACCTATTTAAATAGAAAAGTTTAAGAAACATTTTGATTTAAAAATATATACGTACCTGTACATCAAAATTTCGACTTTATGTTATTTTAGTCTGTAAGATAAAACATTAAATTACTTTTATATAAATTCCAGACACTGCTAAAAAAGTTATATTTGATATATTACGAACAAACTTAAAATGACGCAGGTATTTTAAAATTACCGAAAAAGGTGTGGCTATATTTAACATCAGAATATAACATTTGGTGCTAGTATCGAAATTATTGTTTTTTAAAGAACCTAGGTGTACAGACTTACAATTAGTTACATTTAGACATATTTAATAATTTAATTGCCTTGCTTTTGTAAAAAATAATTTTAAATGGGATGGAGTCTTATTCGTGCTCTACATCTTCTTGGCCACGCCAACGTCTTATTCCCTTAGCTCAGTTTCACTAAAAAATACACTCACAATATTAGAACTCACATACAGACACGACAAGTATTCTATATAAATAAATAATTTATTTAAAATGTTAAATTAAAAGTTAAAAAAACATTTATTTCTAACATATTTTTCTAATAAATTAAAAATAAAACAAAACAGAAAACTTTTTACTAATTTATAAAGAATTACATTATTTCGAAAATCTTTGAACAGGTAGGTATGCTTTATAAAGTTGCCAAAATTTGTATTTTCCTACTAAATTTAGAACTTCTGAATATATTTTCCAATTAGATATAAAACTAAAGATAAATATAGGTACATTTATTATATTCTTTTGCAGATATCAAGAGATTTGGCAACCTTGTATTACATATCTTATTCAAGTTTATGTCTCTATGAACATAGTGATTTAGTAAATCCTTTGAGGCAATAGGAGTTCAAATATGTTAATGATACTTTGTAGGAATTAGATAATCTCAAGACCTAAATAATTTATATCATAATTTATTAGCCGTAACGGCTTGTTGGAAAACTCTATAATATTGTATATTTTTTTTAAAACCGTTATTTTTATCTTTAGTATGTATACAATTGGTTTTAAGTATTAAGTGTGCCAACAACGTTTATTAATATATTACATTGTAAGTTATTAATTTTGCCACATTATGAATTTGGAAAATAATTATTAATAACAATTTAAAATTAAGATGCAAATTAAATTTTTAAGAAAATTTTAAAGTATTACCCAACACTTTAATTTGTTACTTTCTATCCCTATAATAATCGCGTTAGAATTTATTTAAAAAAAATATATAAGTAGGGGACTGTTCCCGGGTATGAGACAGGCTCCAGGTATGAGACGGTCAATAATTTTTATTATGCAATGTCAATATGGCCGATCTGATTACTGTCAAATATTTCTTTTCTCATCAGTCAGTTTTTGTTCTAACACTGAAATGAATCGACGCATTGCTTATGTCACCTGCAAACATCACATGTGAAATTGCATTGAGAAAACGTTTTTGATTTTTTTCAAAGTGTTGTTTTTTTCATGTAAATCAATTGAAAAACAAAAGTGTAATGAATAGCATTTAGTGTTTTTCTTATATTTTACGATCCAATATTGGATTAGACCAATATGTGGTTGGAAAACAATTTTTTTTTAAATTCTCAAAATGTTGGCATTGTCCGGGTATGACACACAGCATATTACCACCACTCAAGGGTTCTAAAGCAAAAACATCATTAGTATAAAGTTGTTACCGAACAAATTGAACGCACTTAACAACATCAAATGCAATATTTACAAGCGGCCAGTTCTTTTGAAGTGCGCAAACATGTGTGCAAGCATCTACACATGCAAACATTGCGACGATTAAGGAGAGGAAATTGATAAATAAAAATTATGGAAAACATAAAAAATTAAAATTTTGAAATAGATATAAGGTTTTTACCTACTTTATATTTTACAATTTTTAATGTATTTTTGTAGGTGTCTCATACCTAGATACAAATTTTTTTCTTGTCAAAAAACTGATGCTTAGAAAATTGGTCATAAAATTTTGCATGTTAATGGAATCACAAAACTTTCTGCGGATAAAAGTTGTGTATTTTCATTACCTTTCCAACAGTGAACACCCGACTTTATTTAACCTGTAAAAAATTTTGGCTCATAAACAAAACCCGTCTCATACCCGGGTACACTCCCTTACTTGCAAAACTTTTAAGTTTGGCCAACGAAATAAAACTGCCTTTAATGTATATATACTTCATATGTATTTTATTCTGCACTTAATATGCTATTTTGCAATCAACAACAATAATTATTTTAAATATATACAGATATATCGTTGTTCTTAGCGTTACACGGTTGTATGAAACATAAATTGTCGGAACAATATCTACCTATGTAATTATGTTATATAATTATAACAATTTCTAACATCTCTTTGTTTGTTTATAGTTAGTTTTAGATGTTTTCTAGTAAATTTTAAAATTTATGCTTTTTAAATATTTATGGAGGAAATCGTAAAGTGTAGGTCTTGCAATTCTTTTGCAAACTATTAATTTAAAATATGTAGAAGAACGATAAAGTGCAGGTGAGCACACAAATGGAAGTATAGGTATCCGATTTACTTTTATACCTGAGGTTTTCTAAACATCCTGTACTTTGTGACACAAAATCCGACCCTAATAAGCCAGCATCCCTAAGACCTACGGCATACAAAAGCAGATGACGTACGACATAATGACAATTTTTATGCCTCACGATTTTTTTTTATGCTTTTTTGTCGCGTTAATATTAAAGAGCTTTGCTAGCAGGCATTTTACTCTGGCGGGTCGTATTTAGAATATTTAACTGACAGTCAGGGAAGTTATATGAAAGTATTTAGGAGGTGATATACAATGCTGCTTTACGTAGTGGAGGCAAATGGGCTATTACGGAAGCACGAGTATTAAATATTGGTATTATACTACGATAACTTCTAATATATTAGGTTTAAATAGATTAAAGTGGATTTTTAAAGTATTGATGTATTTATTACGTTCTAACTTTTACTTAAGGGGAATGCTGTATATTCGCACCTTCTCCGCAGAACTTAATCTACATAAACTTATTTACAACTTTATAGAAAGTTATAACTGCAAAAAATAAAAAATGTTTTTTTTTAATAAAAAAAACCTTGTACTATTTATATTATATCAACAGGTACTTTACAAAAAATCACGTAGGGTAAAACACACTGAAATAAAAATTATTCTTCTTACTATAAAACGAAACATTACTAATTGAAATTTTTTGCAAATAATTGCATATACAAGATGTTAAAAAAATGTGTCACAAACTTTGAGAGAGAATAGTCTAATGAGGAAAAGTTTTAATGAGCCTAAGTACTGAAATGGACAGTTTTGCAAATACGGATTATTATTCTTTTTTCTAGCATTTGTACATTCTTCGCTTACCTCGGTTTTCATTCCCAGAAGTTTTATTGGCTTATTGTAGTTAATTGGAGCTTTATACGATTATTATAGTGTAACTAATACAATAAATTGGTACGAGTTTATTAGTTCAAAGAAAGCAATCGATGCATAACAATCTTATTCCAGGATACTTTATGAATAAAATGTGTATAAATTAAATTACACCATTATAACACTAAAATGATATTTGTTTAAATGTCCAAGATATAAAGTGTAATTTACAAAGTTTCAGAATCCTTTCAATTACACTGGCACACAAAAAAAAAGTAGTCAGTACCTTTGACTAGACCCACCTAGGGTTGTGTATTTTGATGCCCTGAATCCGAATTTGAGGTCGGTTTACCCAATATACCTCTAAAATTTTGAGTAAATTGCAAAACACTTCAATTTTTAGCCAATTGAAGCAGTTTTTTGCAATTTACTCAAAATTTTGAGGGTGAACGGACCAAACAGACTTCGGATTTGGATTTAGCGCATCAAAATACATAACCCTAGGTAAGTCTGGTCAAAAGTACCGACCACTTTTTTTTGTGTGCTCGTGATATTTTTGGCGGTGTTCTACTACTTTTTTACTATTTTTAACGATTTTGGATAAATATATGAATGATCGAGATTAAGAGATTCTAAATTTGAATTCATCTCATCAAAATATACATATAAGGAAGATTTGATCTAGTTTAATCAAAATTTCTTCATTATCATTATTGCAATTTTTGGTAGGTTTTTGCAATTTACTCAAAATTTTAGATGTATATTGGGTAACCGACTTCAAATTCAGATTCAGGGCATCAAAATACATAACCCTAGGTGGGTCTGGTCAAAAGTACCGACCACTTTTTTTTGTGTGCTCGTGATATTTTTGGCGGTGTTCTACTACTTTTTTACTATTTTTAACGATTTTGGATAAATATATGAATGATCGAGATTAAGAGATTCTGAATTTGAATTCATCTCATCAAAATATACATATAAGGAAGATTTGATCTAGTTTAATCAAAATTTCTTCATTATCATTATTGCAATTTTTAGTAGTTTTTTGCAATTTACTCAAAATTTTAGATGTATATTGGGTAACCGACCTCAAATTCAGATTCAGGGCATCAAAATACATAACCCTAGGTGGGTCTGGTCAAAAGTACCGACCACTTTTTTTTGTGTGCCAGTGTTATTTTAGTTTTCGAAATTATATTTGTACTAACTTTTTATTGTAATTGTTTGAACAAAATTTACTATTTTATCGGGCAAATACAAATTACGTTATTTTTCAGTAGGTACTACCATTAATAATTTTTTATAATTTTAATTACAATAAAATTTTTGAAGGTTTTGTAAACACATTCTTGGATAATATAAATAAAGTGTTACTCATTTTTTGATAATACACAGTTTTTAATAGAAGAAGTTATAGGTGGCAGTCTCGGGCGCACCGCGCTGGGTAGGGTGACTTTATTCAGAATTATTAATGTTTCAATATTTTAAAATCATAAGTTTTAATCAAAGATTGAACAACTCCAGTGTAAAAAAACGAACTATTGTATACATTCGCAATTTGGCCATTTTCTTTAACGGTCTAAAATAACATTTTTTGTCACTTGTATCTAGAGTGCAGTGCCAACGGCTTTTGTGTATACTTTTATCCAGATAGGTATACTTTCAATGTATAAATTGCTTAGTTTACTTTTTTTTTAATCAAAAAATGAACCTATCTGTTTTTTGAATAAAATTCACATCCAATTTTTACATACATAATTAATTTTTTTAAATCAAAATCAGCTTATATTTAGCGGTATAATGATTTTTAATAGTTGCAATACTGTTAATAATACATGATCAAAATCGAGATCAAAAAAACCGGTACGTGTACTTATGTAAGCACGTTAGAAGTTATACTTCTTTGGCGTATTTAAATTAAATGTGACCGCGTGTAACATTGCGTTTATTTATAGCTAGACTACTGATTTTCATATTATATGTTATTACGACTCCCTAAAAAAATCTAATCTTGACGCCTCTCCACTGTACACCTATTCCCTGCTTTACACGGTAAACCGTGTCAATCGAAAAACATAATTTTTTGTATGAGAAATTGCTTAAATAATAACAAAGCTAAATATACAAGTTAATGTAAATAAATTCAATAAATACGAGAATGTGCGCATTCGAGCGAAAAGTGGCACATTTCCGAGCGAGGGAGGCAAATGAAGCGCGACGCGGAGCGGCGCGCTTCATTTTCCCGAGATCGGAATGTGCCACTTTGAGCTCGAATGTGCACACTCGGTTTTAAGCATGATTCACAATAATTAATTTATTTTCTTAGACGGCTAACTTAAACTGCCAACTTTTTATTAACTATCTACGTGCAACTTCCGTTGCCTAAAATATGTAGCTTTACTGTTTAATTCACGTTAACTGAGCCCGCGCAACTTCCGTTGCCTGCTAAAATTTCACTCTCAACGCACCAAAAGAAGTATAACGCCAAATATATTTATATTGACTTTTATTATTTATTTTATATCTCATTTTTATGTTTTTTCCCCTCCTTATTGTAAGAATCTCAATATAGTGTTTGCACTATATATATTGTTACACCTATATTTAAAATGAAACATTTAATGAAAGCAAAATTTTATAACTCAATTTTTTTCAATATACATATATCTTATAAAAAGCTATGCAAATGATTTCCATTCTTTATTAGCAATTGTCCGATGCCAATAGCACTGTTCTTTACGTACCGCTATTTTATGGTATTCATTTATTCGACTACATATAAAGCTCATTTCCATGGAAATCTCGTAAACTCAAATGATGTAGTAGAGCTGTGATGGTGCAAAAAATATGAAACATTATGAACGTGGGCCTACTGCTTGAAAGCGTGCTTATCTTTTCGTTTCTCCGCTTTCTATATTCATCTGCAGCCCGCTTTCAGATTGAAAGTATTAAATCTGACTACCTTCACTGGGCTTTAAAGATATCTCAGAAATTGACTTGTCAACGTTATAATTTTTTTAATAATTAATAATTGAATAATCACTTTCAGGTTTTTATAATGGTTTAAAATATGTAAAAGAAAAAGTAGTTTTAGTTATTATAATCGGAGGTATAATTATTTGTGTTTCCTGTGGTGAATGCATAGAAATACGTAAATATTCTGCGTAAATGTAAAATGTGAGGGTGGTCTTTAATTGAAAATAAAACAAACTAACGTGTTCAAAAAAGTTAAATGTAATAGCGGCTTGTTAAATAACAAAGTTACAAAAAGGAAACGACCAGCGGATTACTTTCCAAGAAGGTGAACTTACTTGAAAATAGTTTTTGTTAACATTCTACACAATTCTTATTTGCACTGAATATTAGACCTCCCAAGTGATTCAGTAGACTTCTGTATCTTGCATTACTTTTTATTTTGCAACTTTTGCAGGTTATTTTGTGTTAATGCATATAAAATACATATTTTAACATTTATTATAAATACATACCTACTACTTACATATGCATGAAACAAATTTATTTTCGTTTTGTCGTGAATAATTCAATAGAACGAAAAGAAACTTATACACTTATTATTAAAGTTCTAAATTTATAGCAAATATGTAACTACTTACTTGTATATAATGCATATAATACATAAAAAAAAATAACAAATAAAAAAAAAATTTAATATCTGATAGAGCAACAAACAAATAGGTATATTCTTTTAGAAGGGCGTCGCAAAAAAATTACAACCTGTAAAGGGAGTCGCAGTATAAAAAAGATTGGAAACCCCTGGTCTAAAGTAACAGTGACCAACCAGTGGGACGCTACTCCTCAAAAAGATTGCAAAATAATTGTTGCGGTTTGCGAAAATTTTAGGGTATTTTTTTATTAAATAATACTTTTTATTGTAAACGTATGGTAACAACAAACAAATATTCTACACAGTATAGTTATAAAAGTTATTTAATTATATTATATATTTATTACGAAATCTGGTGCCATATTACTCTTACGTATGGGGTTCCATAATACATGCAATGCCGTTTCATATTTACCCAAGCATCCAGAAATGTATTTAAAATAATGTAAATTTTTCTTCGCTGTAATAAAGAACAATGTTTCTTCTTTAGACGGTTAGCACTGCAACACATTTTAAATTATAGTTCTATAAATTATGTGACTTTGAGAAACACAAGTAAAACATTCCAAAATCCATTATAAAATAAAACAGACTTTGAAAGCTAATCTTTTACTTCTGTGGCTCGCGTACTGCATTTTACAGACTTAATTTAACGCTTTCTTATTATAATAAAATATGTATAGTAAATAACAACAACAGTTTCGATTTAATGAAAAGGTTTCATGATAAAAGCAGGTTACATATTATTTACCTTATTTACTTTTTTTAATGTCACCATTTTTAATAGCTAAATTAATAGTGGTTAAAATAAAAAAAGGCAAAATATAAAAAACAGGACGACGTCTTAAATTAAATAGAATAAATGGTAATTATTACTCTAAGGGTTTATTATGTTTAAAAAAGCAATTAAATAAAAATTTTAAATCAAGTAAAAAAGTATTTATTTTGGTTATTTTTCTATACAAAATTTGGCTAGTTTTAAAATACTGCAAACTCTACTGAAATTAAAAATACCTAATGATCAAATTTTTCAAGTAATAATAATATTGAATGTAAATAAAGTGTATGAAGAAAACGCCAGCGGCATTTTCAAAACATTTTTTGTTGATGAAATCTCATACACTTCGGAAGACCTTTATTCGTACAATGGACGCATTAAAGTAGCTTACAATGGTTGCTGCTGCAGAATATATAAGTTGCTCTAAGTTTAAATGGTACTTAAATGTTCAAAAGCGCCGCTCGTGTTTTGAATGCAGTTTATTTTAATTCCATTATTGTTTATTAGCTTACAATCTATGCATGATTAAATTGTAGCAGTCTTAATAGGTTTTTGAACTTCCAAGTATTGATAAAATGAATGTTATTATTAGTTTAATTGTCCCAATTACTGAAACATCTCTTCAAGTGTTGCACCATTTAAAAGCCTCTTTAATTGTTAAATATGCCTGTTATAAATTATTTTGTAATATACACTGTTTGCGGAACAACTTCACTTAGTAATTAGAAATAATTGTAAGTACAATCGAAAAAAATCAACAAGTTTATTTGATTTTTAAATTTTGATAAATGAGCCCTTTTATGGATTTAACTAGGAAAAAAAGATAAAAGCATATAAGTAAAATTAAGTAGCTATAGTCCTTAAAATTGCTTTTGCTGTATCAAAGGTTTTTAATAACAATGTAACTCTACTACATACCTATTTATTATTTTTTTTTTAAATTATTTAGATTTTAGAACACAATAAATGTTTAAAGTTTTATTTAAATACTAATTTCAAGTTTCATTTAAATGTTAAACTATAAGAATAAAAAAATTATCATTTCTTAATAGGTATATAAATAAAAAATAAATAACATTTTCACATAAATTATTATTTATTAACTTTTAAATTTATTGTCAACTTTAAAGCGAAGAAGTTTTAAAAACTGTTAATACTTTTAGTAGAAAATGTTGAAATGTTCAATTTTATGCACTAGTGATGAAAAGGTTGGCTTGTTAATACGCTTGGAAAATTTTATAAAAAGATTATTGGGGTTATCCTTACGGGCTTAATTTCACGTTCTATTGCACTTCTTTTGTCAAAATGCGCTACCTTTCTTAACATTCAGTTGCGCAGCTTACATTAAGATAAAAATTGGTTTAAAGAAATCCTAAATAAACTTCACGAATGATTAAGAATAGTTGGATGATTTACTCTTTGTATATTTGATACTAAATATTAAGTATATTTTAAAAAATCAACGAGGTTATTCTGAAATTAAAATTTTACTATCTATTGCAATTTGTTGGTTTAATTGTTACTGTAAAACGTTTTTAATTATTTCTTTAACTAAATAAAACCAAATTTTAATTTAAAGATTACCTACTGTAGTTTACAATTAAACTTTACTATTGTTTTAAATTTAGTGAAGGCAATACAAACATTTCCTAATAAAACATAACTTTCAATAAGCCTAAAATCACCACATAAAATGTTGATTAAACTTGGTATAAGGTAGATTAAACGGCAAAAAAAGGTTGTGGTGCAGATGCCTAGAAAGAAATACGTATTAATATAATTATAACACAGACCTACCAAATTGAGGGCCTTTAAAACGTCCTTGATTTTTTTATACTAAACTTTAAGTTTTTTGGGTTCACTGATTTCAGATATAGTTTCAGTTTTTTATTGTGCATCACATTATTATAATTTCCAAAGAAGTGTTTTATATAAATTAATTTAATCTACAGATATTGAGTTTATAGTACTAACGAAAATCGTGTTTTGATCTACAATTTTAAGAAAATTAGAACTAATTAAAAAAAAGTAATTTTAATTTTAAAAAAATAATACATTTATTTAATCTATTTTAAATCTCAAAATATATAAAACATTGCTGTAAAATAAATTAACTAATTATATCTTAAACTTGTTTTTTTAAACGGAACATTGTTGTAGGTTTAAATTATGTTATTATACCCTTGCTTAGATACATTTATTATTTTTTCTACAGCAGCATTTACTTTTATTAAATAATTTATTCTCTAACGTATTAAATAGTCTTATCTTTTAATAAAAGCATATTCGAATGAAAACATTAGGCGTAATTATTTAGTCCCAAAGAAAAAACCGGACCTAACACAACTAACTTATCTTTTACTACTAGATATCCACAGTTAGAAATCCAATAACCACAAGGTGGTTAATCGCGTGATCCAACAGTGTTTGTCACACCACAATCAAGAGATTTAATTAAACGAAGAAAATTAAATAGGAAACCGTAGTCATTTCAAACGTAATATTACTTTAATGGTGATTCCTCAGCTACAAGTGGAAGAAGTCATGTGAATGCTATATAAATATTATTAAGCACACAGTTCAATTACATACAATTCAAAAACTAGCATTAATATAATAGCTACATTTCCAAATTAGTATCTACTAAAACTGAATACTTCTCAAATGTTATAAAATGTTTAATGTGCATATTTAGAAAAAGCTACATTCAGTAGTAAATAAAACATTGTTAAAAAATTTCCATTTTTATTACAATTTTAATGAAAAAACATGAACAGTAGATGAGAATCCATTAACTTTAATTCGCTTTTATAAAAATAATGTGCAAATTATGCTAACACAAAACAATGAATACAGCTTTATACATACATACACCGAGTTTTCGAAGATATGTCAGAGCCGAAATTGGATGGTTGGGAACAATTAATGTGAGACATTTTCGAAAAAGACCTATTAAAACGATCACCTATGGAAAAGTTGCAAAAATTTAATTTATTCCCCAAAAGTTTTTTTGGAACAGCTAGCTTTTATCTATTTATAAAACACCAGTAACTAACTAAATCTTTTGCGCTTATAAAGATTGCCCACGTTTATGTAACCTTGCAGGCTATATTTATTATTCAATAAGCTTTTATTATAAAAAAAATAAATTCCCTTGAGACCGTATTTTATTCACGAACCTTCATTATGTCCTACTAACACATCGGCTGATGAGTTCCCGGTCTAATAAAGAAAACACAACTTTTTTGGTCAAATTAAATTTTATTCATCAACATAGTCTCCTTCTAGGGCGATACAGTCATTCCAGCGCTTCTCTAGCACATCAATACCTTTCTTGAAGAACGATTTATCTTTGACTTCAAAATAGGCATTTGTTACGGCAAACACCTAGTCATTTGAGCCAAATCTTTTTCTGGCAAACATTTTTTTAGTTCTGCGAACAGGTAAAAGTCACTGGGGGCCAAATCTGGAAAATAGGGTGAGTGCGGATGCAATTTGAAGTGTAATTCGTGCAATTTTGCCACCGTAGCCACAGACTTGTAACACGGTGCATTGTCTTGGTGAAAAATCACTTTCTTTCTTTGCATATGAGGGCCGTTTTATTGAAATTTTCTCCTTCAAACAATCGTTATTGATAGTTTTACCTTTTTCAAGATAATTGATAAACAAAATACCGTACGCATCCCAAAATATGGACGCCATAACCTTTCCTGCACTTTGTTGCGCTTTTGACCAATTTGGACGAGGTTTACCGGCTGTTCTCCACTCAGCTGACTGCCGATTTGCCTCTGGTGTGTAATGGTGGATCCAAGATTCGTCCATCGTTACATATCGACGCAAAAAGTTTTTTTTTATGTCTCCGAAACAGCTCCAAACAGCGCTTGGAATCATAAATTCGTTGTTGTTTTTGGTCTACTGTTAACGTACGTGGCACCCTCTTGGAAACCAGCTTTCTCATAGACAAATGTTAATGCAAAATAAAACCTACACGTTCCTTTAATATATTTAGACTGACAGCTATCTCCTGAAACTTCACTTTACGGTTTGCCAAAATGATTTTCTGGACTTTTTTCATATTTTCCTTTTTTGGGCGACCAGAGCGTGGCGCATCATTGATGTTCGTACGACCACGTTCAAATTCAGAAAACCAGTAAATAATAGTTGATTTTTCTAGTGCAGAGTCCGGATAACACTTATCAAGCCATGTTTTCGTTTCAACGGTGTTTTTTCCCATCAAAAAACAATGTTTTATCAACAGACAAAATTCTTTTTTTCTATTGTTTTGAAAATAAAGAAGTTGTTTCACTAAAATTACTGTAACTTTTGAACCAAACGCCAGATGATCACAAAATTTTGACAGCTAACTTTTGAAGGACAGTACTTATTAAAAAAAAATTAATTTTGTATTTAATTAATGCGCTATATGTGTGTCAGACCGGGAACTTATCAGCCGATGTGTTATTTTAATTACAAATAAGGGACGCACTGACCTACCATTTTTTTACCACTGTAGCCACGTTTAAATAAATTATAATTAATCTATAACAAAAAGTACAATTCGTAGGCAAAAATATTAATTAAGTTTTTAAAATTAAATATAAATGTTACTCATAAAAAGATTTTGAAAATGAGCTTAATTTTGATTTTGCTTAAATTTTTTCAAAGAAATGAATTTAGAAATATTACACAATAGAAACTTTTCTGCAAAACCACCCTATCAAACTTTGTTGGCTATGACACTTAACCGTAAACACCCTGTATATATACAAGTAAGTACATATCAAATTTAAAGTTTTAACCACAATATACTTATACCGGTATACTAATCCCGAAGCACAAACACGTCGAGCTCGCGCATGTAACGTTATTTGTGAAACATAAAGTTCATTCGTAACATGGTGTAGCGTAGAAATCGTGGTGCCAATATAAATAACACAGCTCAAAAAAAACAAATTTTTTTTTATGCTAAAATTTATTTTATGATTTTTCTATTTATTATGGTCCAAAATAAAGGAAAAACACCCATATTCCTTAAAAAGTTTGCTTTTGTGGGAGTTATAATAATAATACTTTTTTTTGAGTTATCGTATATAAAATAAAAAGTATTAACTAGTTCTGGTGTTTTTAAAAATACCGCGAAAAAATAAAGAGGCCGTGAGTGTCGCACATCGTCTACAGATGCAACTTTAGTGATAAATAACCATTAACTGTTTTGTAGAAGATTCAAAGAGGTTAAAATGTCGTCTAGAAAGTGTAAATATGATGCTGATGCATTTTGTTATATATGTGGTATATTTATTAAAGTACGAGATACAAAATTTTATTTAAATGCATGTTCAAACCTTTGTGAAGCCTACGAAGCTTATTTCCAATGTCCTGTTCAGAATCTAGACAAACCCTAGGCCCCACATGTTGCTTGCATTAATTGCAAAAGTTGTTTAGAAGATAAACAATTTTTAGTAAAAAGAATTGTTTAAAACACTTACAAGAATCGATGATGGACCCTCTGGTGCTGGCACTAGCACTGTCACTAACACTAATCCGATTTCCGACACCAACACTAGTTAAGGTTCCCGGATAGATGCCGCGTCTTTTCGTAGCAATATGCGGACGTTTCCCAAACGTATCAGACCATCCAGCCTTGAAGATGCAAACTGAAACGTTTGCGAAACGTCGGTATATTGCTACGAAAAAATGCGGCATCCATCCGGTAGCTTTAACTAGTGTTGGTGTCGGAAATCGGGTTAGAGTTAGTGACAATGCTAGTGCCGGCTCAGGAGAGTTCATCATCGATTCTTGTAAGTGTTTTAATTTTATTATTAATAACCGCGAAAGTCTTAAATCCAAAAAGAATATGTATATTATACAAATAAATGTTTATTTTTATATTTAATTACTTTAGGTTGGTATCGAGGTGAGAAAGTAAAATGGGGGACTACATTTAGGATTTACTGAGAGAAAGTACTTATAAACATGAAAAAAATGTAATAAGGTTCACTTTTATATTTTTTTTTCACTATTTTGTAATTTGATATGATAGTAAAAGTTGATAAAAATTTATATATAAATATATTTGTTTCGATTTATCAATAAATAAAAATTGAAACTATGGATTTTCTAAAATATTGATCAACCGTTCTCCTGCATACAAAAGCAAACTTTTTCAGCCCATAAATTTTTTTTGGTCTAACTATCGTCAAATCTATAAAAATTTCATACTCTCTTATCTAAGACAAATTTTGTGTCGACCAGTGTAATACTTTTGCTACACATTTGTTAGAGTTGAAATGTGAAATTTTGTTTTTTTTCACATCATAATTACACGTTAAAAATAAATAAATAAGTTAGCTTAAAAATCAGAAATATTGATTATTTATACAATCCTTATTTATTAACAATTATTAAATATTTGTCAAACTTTTATACAATGCTATTTTTTGCATTAAAATGTGATTAAAACTGCATTATATATCGTCGGCGATACTGGAATACCGCGGAACTAGCTTTTACATAAGGTCGAATTTTCAATGTTATTTTATTCAATGTTAGTCTCTATGGAAAATGCTAGTTACGCAGTATTGCAGTATCGCCGACGATATGGGTTTTCTATGTATCTGACCCGTATTTCTCATTGACGTGGTGAGGTGGGGATGCGCGTAGGCATACTGGTATAAGTGTATCATGGTTTTAACTAATGTAAGAATAAATTTACAACGTGCTTCTTACCCATTTTATCAAATTTCAAAGTCGTGTTCTTTCAATAATTATAAGCAAAGAAAAATTGTATTAACTAAAGTCATTTTCAAAACGTTATTGAAATGCCACTTGTAAAAATCAAACTTAAATTATTCAAAATTTTATGTTTATTTCTTTTAAGTGGTATTAGGTTATAATAGAAGCAATTAATTTATGGCCCAGAAGATGGTACATTTTTTTTTAAATTTTTTACACATTATCTTTTAATTTAGAAAATCTAAAAATACAATTAAGATCCCTTTACAATACTTGTACATAAATATTTTTTTTATGTGTATGATTAAAAACTTATTTTTTGGTAAAAATTTTTTACTTTAAGAAAACACAAATGTAGTTCCATGGAATATCCGTCGATCGATACTGAACGTATACTTTTAATAGTCTTTCCAATTAAAGATGAAAAATAAAACACTAAATAACTTAAATAATAGTTTGTAATAATAAACTATTACAGATAAACGATATTTACTCTACGTAGTAAAAACCACGAAAGAGCAATTACTTTCAGTGCAGTTTCGTTTTAATGAACAACTTTAAATTAAACCCGAGTTATTTGAATCCGTGCACAGTACGTAAAACTGCCTTTTTTACATGCAATAAACGAAAAATTTAATTTAAAAATTTAGAAACATTTATTTTAAACCTTGCTAAATTTTGTAAATAAATCTTTTATAATATTCAATTTACTTAAATTTCATCAATCCTAATTACACTTTTAATTTGTTGTTTATTTTTATCAAAATAGTTTAACAACAGTAATTATTAAAAAATTTATTTAAACGTGTTTTCTATTACACGCCTTGCTTTCAAAATAACTGATATAATCTGACACGGAATAAAATAATGTTCGAAGTTAGTGACTGATGATTATTGTAAAATGATTAATTATTTATTTACAATGATATTTAACACTGTTCTTAGCAAAGATGAAAAGTATGTAATGATGAAAGAATCAACATGTTATTTACTGTTAGCTTTAATACATCACGATGTTGTTGTCAAAGTTATATTAATTAAATGTGCTTTGTTAGATTTATTAACCGCCTACTAAAAATTGAGAACAGCGTAATCGGCCTGCGATCAACAGCTATACACAGTAGTGATGTAAAATGTGACGACAGGTTAAAATTATACAGGGTGTAATCTATAAGACTACTAACCACAATGACAATGAGAGTAGTTTATGTACACTTATAGACGAAAAATCGTTTTAATTAAAATCTACTTTATTAAAGTTGTAAGAATAATTACTTTAACTTGCAAAAAAGTAAACGTACACATGTAAAATATTATAATAATATCAAATATCTCATTGTAAATGACTCAATCGATACAATAATGTAATATTTGACAAAACGTATGTAAATCAAGAGTCGCACTCTAAGCGCAGGACTGTTTCGTACCGAAGTAGATCGCACTTGGGCTGCACTGTTTAGAAAGCACCATAATTCATGTTTATTTAAAGTTAACAATGAATAAAATGATATTTACTGGTTGATTTTTTGAATGAGATTTTTTTTAAAATGATACATTATTAAGATGTTTCAAAAAGAGCTTGATGATCGGGAAGCATTAACTAACAAAATGACTCTGACTACACATTGTTTGCACATTGGCGATAGAGACAAAAATATTAAAATATACAAGGTGTTTGTAAATAGTTTTTATATACACCTAATATATATTTTTTAGACCAAAACTCACGTTGTCATAAAAAAGATAATAAAATTAATTAATAACTAAAAACTGGAGAAAAACTAATAATCAAGTAACTTTAGCCAGTGTTATTAAATTCATATATACGTATACAACCTATTACTACTAGTTAACCCATAATAAGTACTTTAATCTACATTAAAAAAGTCAAATTCTACAGATTCACCGACTTATCACAAAATCTACAAAACTTCAAATTTGGCACGTTAGTTTCTTTTGGCTTCTAAGTTTTTACAAAAAAAGAATTTTACGATATTCAACCGCTACAGGTGCAAAAATAGGATTATATGGGAGTTTTGAAATAATTTACGTTGAAAACCGGGACGGGCTGTAACTAAGTAATATACGACATAGGCCTTATTTTAATATGCGCCTTATTACATTCTTCGTTGATCCCCTACGTTACTTTTTTCTAGAAAACCGCATCTCAATCGCTCAATTACTGTATCCCTAGGAATGGAAAAAATTATCATTTATTTAACATTTACAAATATATAACATTTATTAGGCATGTCAATGGAAAGAAAAAAAATTATATAAAATTAATTAAGTTACATAAAAGAAAACAAAAAAAAAACGGGAAAGATCGACTTATAATAAAGCTGTGGTTATTACGAGATTGCAATTGATTGATTTGAGGGGACTGAACTATAGTGAAGTTAAAGGTTTTGAAACAGTATTAAATATTTCTTCTTCTTTGTCTTGCCTTTTTGTACCTTTAGTCAGGTTTAGGCAATTTTTCCGCTTGAATCTTTGTTGTGAATGTTGTAGTGTTTCAAAGATTCAAGAGACCTACAGTTTAACGTGGGTTCCAAACTACGGCAACTTTTAAGGAAACTTTTTCGAGCAGTTTTTTACTCCTGCCAGGGGCTCAACCTTGCGAAAAAAAGAGAAACGTGAAATTTTTAATGGTCAACGCGGGGATTTGAACCACTTTAAACACATGTCGATAGTGCAGCAGCCCAAACACTTGTTATACATTCTTGGAAAGCTCTCCACAGGTTCTATCCAATTATAAAAAAAATACCCTTCTATTTAAGATAAAGAAGTTGACACCGTTTCCGGTTAAACCGGAAGTAGAACAAAATTTATATTTATGGCATTGTATAGATCAAGTAAATTAAAGACACTTTTAAACTTGAACTTTTTTTGAAATTTTGATTATTTTACGAGTTATAAGCTTGTGGCACCTTACTGTAACACCACATTTTAAAATCAAAATTAATTTTTGGGAATATGGTCACTTGTTATACATGTTTGGAAAGCTCTCGACAAGCTCTATCCAATTATAAAAAAAAAGAAATACCCTTTTATTTAAAATAAGGAAGTTGACACCGTTTCCGCTTAAACCCGAAGTAGAACAAAATTTATATTTTTGTTATTGTATAGATCAGTGGTTCCCAACCTTTTATTGACCAGGGACCACTTTGATTTCATTATTATTAGCAAGGACCACAAATTTAAAAAGTAAACTGTATTATTCTAAAAATAAACTTTAACCGAAACGTTTAACCTAAGTAATCGTAAAATTCTAAAGTTACATTTAAAGTTTGAAATCTTATGCGGACCATATCTTAGAAATTGCGGACCACTGATGGTCCGCGGATCACTGGTTGGGAACCACTGGTATAGATAGAACAAATTAAAGACACTTTTATACTTATACTTTTTTTGCAATTTTTATTACTTTAGGAGTTATAAGCTTGTAGCACTTTAAATGAAACACCCGGTATATTCTAGTAGCTCATGATAACGCAGTGGTAAAGAGTATGATTTTTAGACATACGAATAGAGAGTTCGTATCGGAACACCGGCAAACAAATTTTTGATTACTTTTTTTTAACATGAACTATTCGTTACTGAAAAGCATTAAATTCATTTTCTATAAGTTTCCTACTTGGCTTACCAGGATTAACTTAACTTTCAAAATGACAAATTTCGGGAAACTATTTTAATTTCTTCACCTAAACCATAACTGTAGAATATTCAATATTCCTGCCTCACAACGTATAACACCAGATATTTTTTTCTTTGTAAATTAATGGCAACAAATCAAATATGTGGAAATTGTCATTTTAGTTTAAATTGTTAATTATCACTTTTTGATAGAAGTTTTGGTAATAATAAATTAATTTAATTCCTAAACATATTGTTTTTTTAAATATATATTTGGAAAACAAGAAACAATATTTAACAACAATAGAAAATACAATTTAAAAGAATATATTGCACTTGGTTCAGGTAGAACTGACTATTCGACGTTCTAAAAGTCAAACTCTTTACCACTGCGCTATACAAGCACTTGCTAAAATCAGTTTTACGTTAGTTTACTACAATTAGTTTTGATTTGGGTTTTCCTTCGGGAAGATTATTCTTTATGCGCATCCGAAATTTGAAAAAAAGTAGTTTTCTCTTGAAACTACCTTAACCCTTATGTGAGTGACAAGAAAACACCTTCATCAGAGTGACGAGGTACCCGGGTACCTTCATATAGTTTATACTAATCAAGTTTTGATTTTACCTTACACTTCCTTTGATTATTATTATTTTAGCGAGCCAAAAAGTCGAACGTAGATTATCGGCGCATACGTTTGTTTCTTTTCTATTAGTTCAGTTGTTATTTTGTTAGTTTATAATTATTTCACAATGAATACTGGAACGAGTACTTCTAAACAAAAACCACGTAGTCGAAGACATAATTCGACAGAATTACTAACGATACTATCAGAGTCTTCTAGTGATAAAAGTAAATTTGTTGTTTCTGATAACAAAGATTATTATATTTGTTTAGTTGATGAGGGTAGATCGGAAGTTTCCGATGTTGAGCCAGAAACCGAAATCGAAAATGAGAGTGACTATTATGATTCAGATGATAGTTTTGAAGAGAAATCATCGGAAAATGTTTTTATAGCGAAAGATGGAACCCAGTGCCAGGTTGATTTACTTCCAAGAACACAAACTAATAGTAGAAACATTATTCGTCAACGCGGCGGGGCTGCATCTTTTAGTAAACTTTATAATGCAATGGAAATATTCAAAAATATCTTGTCCAATGAAATGTGCGACATAATTTTACGGGAAACTAATCGAAAAGGAACTAAGATTACTGAAACATACAATAATAAATTGATAGAAAATTACTCTGATATTAGCAAGCGACCGAAAGAAAAAACATTAAAACCATTCAAGGCACAAGAATTGGATGCATATTTTGGAGTTCTAATTTGTAGTGGAGTACATAGATCCAATAGAGAACATTTGACTAAACTGTGGAAATCTGACCACTTACCATTATTTTCAGCTGCAATGTCATACCATAGATTCAAATTGTTGTTACGTTTCATAAGTTTGATAATGATGTTACACGTATCGAGTACAAAATTAGAAATATTTTTTGAGATATCATACAAAACACATAAAGGTACCAGTGTACCTTGTCACTCTATTATGGGTGTAAAAAATGTTTTAGCTTTCCCAAAATATTCCGAATGGGTTGACCGGGTCAAAGCATAAAAACAATATGGTTTACAAAAAGTTAAGAGCTCTGAGGACACCACAGCTATCTATAATGCATAAAATATAGTTTTTCTTTTAATTGAAAATGCAAAAGGCACCCGGGTACCTCGTCACTCACATAAGGGTTAAATCAAGGTTTCATGAATCATATTATTTTTTAAACAATATAATTTAATTATCTATGGGGTAAGTAGTCTGATTGTAAGCAATTACAAACTACCTCAATAACTATGTAGTATAGAGTAAAAGTGCTGATTTTGTACACGTTAGGCCAGTTGTAGACAATAATAATTTTGATAAAATAACTTAAAAAATACGAAAAAGACATCATTGTTGTTTCTATTGTAGTTAAAGATACATTAATTATACTTATATATCGATAATTCTTATATTTCACACTTCTCATAATAAAGTGGAAATTGTCCACAACTGGTACAGTGTCAAAAACCTAAAAACCCTAAATATCAAAAATCTAATTTAAAAATTATTTACTACTTTTTTAACAAAAAAACAAAACTTGTAAAAATGGAAACGACTAAAAATATTTAACTCTTTAAGACTATTCTATATACATATGCATGGGGTCAACCAGTAGATCACGTAGATATCTTCTCTATCTGTGGTATAATTTATAATCTGTAAAAACAAAACACTTATAAACCTACAGCCTTTACTAGCATAAACACGATTTACAATTGAGAATGATATTCAATACAATAAATTAAAAGTCACTTTACAATGTATTATCTGTAGAGACATATTCAGAAACATTCTTTACAATGATATTTTTATTATAGATTTGTAATTAAAATATTGATAGTTTTGTTTTAAAATTTTGAATATCTCAATAAGTATCTGAAGTCGTCTATATCTTCTGATATTCTATTATAAAGTTTTTGAAAAACTATTTTTTATTTTATTTGATCACAATGATGAAGTAATTTAACGGTGCGTCCAGTATAATAAAAATCTTGCTATATCACAAAATATAAAAGTACTTATTAAAAGCCATTTCAGAACAGTGAATTTGAATCTGTACAGTTTTGTGTTGCACTGTGATGTTAAGTTTTAATTAATAATACAGAACATATTTGTTGTTATTAATGTATTACTGTTAACCGAAATAATTTAAATTAGATAATTAAATTTGCTAACCAAAAACCTCTAAGTTAAACTCGCAAGCAAACAAGCCAAACTAAAAGTAATTAACAGAATTCCAGGGAGTTGTGTGGACTAGAAATTAGTAGATGAAAACCGCGGCCTGCTTTATTTACTAGTTAAACATAAAGCAAAATGTATTTAAATGGCGTTAAGGGTACGAAGCAAGAGATGTCCATGTCAACAAAGTTTTATTAGGTTTTTAGCGCTACGCACTTTCGACTTTTTGTAGCGACAGGTTTTACAAAACAGGCTTCTCTGTTTATATTAAGGAAAGGTTTAAAATGATATACTTTTTCGTTTTTGATGCTTTAAGAGCAAAATCATTAAGTATTCGATGCAAAGTCACGTTTTCATATTTTCTTTAGCTTTTCTAGTGTTATCATAAAAAGCAACTTAGACCGCTTGACTACTTGAACTTGAGTGAATTCGGTTTTTGAGTTCTTGACATTAAATACTTTTGTTTTTGTTTGCATTTTTCTATAAATTACTTACATAAATCACAAAGACGTACTTTGCTGGATCTTTTAACAAATATTCCAATTAAGAGTAGTAAAACAAGCTTTTGTTTTATTACAAGTTTTCAACACGGCTAAATTTAAAATAACCCCGACTGCATTCTTTAGCTACGTTGAAAAATATAAAATATGAATACAAACAAATGAATAACGCAAAAATTCGTACAAAATATATCAGCAACAGATCAGAAAAATTCTAGATGCTCATAAAACACTTCGAAATTTGTATTTGGCCAAGAGCATTGCTTTAACTGGAGTCGCAAACAGAAAAACATTCTTAACATAACCATCTTCATTAAATAAATAAAATTTATACAGGGAATTATTGTACTTCAAAAACTTTACGTTCCACTTATAAATGGATTTACTACAGTTTTAAAATAGAATTACTAGCTGCCCCAGTTGACAGTGTCGATTTGATGATTGGATTGTGATGAAATTAATCATATAGTATTGTATATGTAATTTGAGTTTTATCTAATTTTGTTGTGCTTTTAAGGTGCTTTATAACCACATAAATTACTTTTGAAATTGATAAATTATTGATATTTTTGAACTTATACCATATACAATATGGTTGTCAAGTTTGTAAAGAATGCTATGTAACACGTTCGCTGGAATTCGAACTAGACTTGTGAATATTAAAATTCAGTGTCTTATTTTAAGTAACAATTAAATTTATTTAATAACAATGTAATAACAAAAATAGCCAAAATGCTAGTTACTTATTTAACTAATTTATCTACACACTTAACGAATTTATTTTCACTGTATTCGCATTGATGTAACTGTAAGCGTTCTAAGGAATCCCCCAAAACGTTTGTTCTTCCGAAACTCCTACAGAGATTCTCCATTGGGGACATCGGGGCCCCCTTACAAAAGCGATGCTATAGCCGCGTTGCGTTCTTTTTATATGCGTGTTAAGATCGAAAGTCCTAGTGGATCCAAAGGTTTCCAGATAATTTTGTCAACGATTTGAATTTCAAACACGTAAGCGTTCAGAGTCGCGGTATTCAAGCGCTTATTTCAAGAGAACAGTAGAATATTCTAGCGCGTGTTAGTTACACTATGTTTCACTAAGTGCGTGTATGTGGAGTTTACCCGGGACAAAAGTGAAATTTCTTGCTTATACATAGATAGAGATAAATTAGTATTATAATTTTTTTTATTGAACAATTTTTATTTTGTTTTAATTTTAAAAAATTAGGTAAAGAAAAAAATTATTACTGCATTTTATTCAACAAATTCAATTAAAAATTGTTTAATAAAGATATAAAATAATCTAAAAAATAATCTAAAAAATAATAAAATACACTGGATTAATTTTTTTATTATTTTTTCAGATTTTTTCTGATTTTAGGATATTAGAAAAAATTAATTACGATTGATAAAGTTATTCAAAAGATAATAAATTGTGTTCAAAACTCTTTAATAAATAGTTTTTATATGGTGAAATATTTTGAGATTAATGCCTCCTAATACATAGCAAAATTGTAAACAATAGTGATAGTAATCAATAAAAAAAATTTTAATATAAATTCATACAAAAGTCGCTGCCCCGTTCTTTCATTGCTCGTGGTCTATAAATAATTCTGTATTGAAGCGCTTTGAAATCCGTCTCTGATAAATGTATAAACACATGAATTCTATATTTAAATTCATGAATTCCACCCCCACATTTACAAAGTATGCTACACTACTTCTGCCGTCTATATCTGCTGTCTTCCATTTCAATCGGTAGTGCATACATTGGAGTGGCATCGCCGATGACGTACTTTTCTTCTCTGCCGGTTCCCCAACCAAGTAGCTAAATATTTTCCTTATGCAATCGGAATTTTCGTAACGCTCGAAAATTGTAGCTCTCTAAGCAAAGAAGTTTTACTTCAAAATCACGATTATTAAAACGGTATAGTTTTAAAGATAATACTAAGTATATAAGTCATATCACAACATGGTTTATTCTTCATGTCTGGTAAGCGTGATTTCTAATTACAAATATGTTTACTTTCTGTAAAAATATTGGATACCATTGTTTGATTTTAACGTAGCTATAAGAATTTTTTTTTTTATAACATGATAAGCAGCTCAACTTCGCTCTCGTGAGCAATCGACAACTTATACACTAGTTGCACAAGATACCAAAACATAATAAATTTTATTTTAGACATATTCAGAAACATTCTTTACAATGATATTTTTATTATAGATTTGTAATTAAAATATTGATAGTTTTGTTTTAAAATTTTGAATATCTCAATAAGTATCTGAAGTCGTCTATATCTTCTGATATTCTATTATAAAGTTTTTGAAAAACTATTTTTTATTTTATTTGATCACAATGATGAAGTAATTTAACGGTGCGTCCAGTATAATAAAAATCTTGCTATATCACAAAATATAAAAGTACTTATTAAAAGCCATTTCAGAACAGTGAATTTGAATCTGTACAGTTTTGTGTTGCACTGTGATGTTAAGTTTTAATTAATAATACAGAACATATTTGTTGTTATTAATGTATTACTGTTAACCGAAATAATTTAAATTAGATAATTAAATTTGCTAACCAAAAACCTCTAAGTTAAACTCGCAAGCAAACAAGCCAAACTAAAAGTAATTAACAGAATTCCAGGGAGTTGTGTGGACTAGAAATTAGTAGATGAAAACCGCGGCCTGCTTTATTTACTAGTTAAACATAAAGCAAAATGTATTTAAATGGCGTTAAGGGTACGAAGCAAGAGATGTCCATGTCAACAAAGTTTTATTAGGTTTTTAGCGCTACGCACTTTCGACTTTTTGTAGCGACAGGTTTTACAAAACAGGCTTCTCTGTTTATATTAAGGAAAGGTTTAAAATGATATACTTTTTCGTTTTTGATGCTTTAAGAGCAAAATCATTAAGTATTCGATGCAAAGTCACGTTTTCATATTTTCTTTAGCTTTTCTAGTGTTATCATAAAAAGCAACTTAGACCGCTTGACTACTTGAACTTGAGTGAATTCGGTTTTTGAGTTCTTGACATTAAATACTTTTGTTTTTGTTTGCATTTTTCTATAAATTACTTACATAAATCACAAAGACGTACTTTGCTGGATCTTTTAACAAATATTCCAATTAAGAGTAGTAAAACAAGCTTTTGTTTTATTACAAGTTTTCAACACGGCTAAATTTAAAATAACCCCGACTGCATTCTTTAGCTACGTTGAAAAATATAAAATATGAATACAAACAAATGAATAACGCAAAAATTCGTACAAAATATATCAGCAACAGATCAGAAAAATTCTAGATGCTCATAAAACACTTCGAAATTTGTATTTGGCCAAGAGCATTGCTTTAACTGGAGTCGCAAACAGAAAAACATTCTTAACATAACCATCTTCATTAAATAAATAAAATTTATACAGGGAATTATTGTACTTCAAAAACTTTACGTTCCACTTATAAATGGATTTACTACAGTTTTAAAATAGAATTACTAGCTGCCCCAGTTGACAGTGTCGATTTGATTCAACAGATGAAATTAATCATATAGTATTGTATATGTAATTTGAGTTTTATCTAATTTTGTTGTGCTTTTAAGGTGCTTTATAACCACATAAATTACTTTTGAAATTGATAAATTATTGATATTTTTGAACTTATACCATATACAATATGGTTGTCAAGTTTGTAAAGAATGCTATGTAACACGTTCGCTGGAATTCGAACTAGACTTGTGAATATTAAAATTCAGTGTCTTATTTTAAGTAACAATTAAATTTATTTAATAACAATGTAATAACAAAAATAGCCAAAATGCTAGTTACTTATTTAACTAATTTATCTACACACTTAACGAATTTATTTTCACTGTATTCGCATTGATGTAACTGTAAGCGTTCTAAGGAATCCCCCAAAACGTTTGTTCTTCCGAAACTCCTACAGAGATTCTCCATTGGGGACATCGGGGCCCCCTTACAAAAGCGATGCTATAGCCGCGTTGCGTTCTTTTTATATGCGTGTTAAGATCGAAAGTCCTAGTGGATCCAAAGGTTTCCAGATAATTTTGTCAACGATTTGAATTTCAAACACGTAAGCGTTCAGAGTCGCGGTATTCAAGCGCTTATTTCAAGAGAACAGTAGAATATTCTAGCGCGTGTTAGTTACACTATGTTTCACTAAGTGCGTGTATGTGGAGTTTACCCGGGACAAAAGTGAAATTTCTTGCTTATACATAGATAGAGATAAATTAGTATTATAATTTTTTTTATTGAACAATTTTTATTTTGTTTTAATTTTAAAAAATTAGGTAAAGAAAAAAATTATTACTGCATTTTATTCAACAAATTCAATTAAAAATTGTTTAATAAAGATATAAAATAATCTAAAAAATAATCTAAAAAATAATAAAATACACTGGATTAATTTTTTTATTATTTTTTCAGATTTTTTCTGATTTTAGGATATTAGAAAAAATTAATTACGATTGATAAAGTTATTCAAAAGATAATAAATTGTGTTCAAAACTCTTTAATAAATAGTTTTTATATGGTGAAATATTTTGAGATTAATGCCTCCTAATACATAGCAAAATTGTAAACAATAGTGATAGTAATCAATAAAAAAAATTTTAATATAAATTCATACAAAAGTCGCTGCCCCGTTCTTTCATTGCTCGTGGTCTATAAATAATTCTGTATTGAAGCGCTTTGAAATCCGTCTCTGATAAATGTATAAACACATGAATTCTATATTTAAATTCATGAATTCCACCCCCACATTTACAAAGTATGCTACACTACTTCTGCCGTCTATATCTGCTGTCTTCCATTTCAATCGGTAGTGCATACATTGGAGTGGCATCGCCGATGACGTACTTTTCTTCTCTGCCGGTTCCCCAACCAAGTAGCTAAATATTTTCCTTATGCAATCGGAATTTTCGTAACGCTCGAAAATTGTAGCTCTCTAAGCAAAGAAGTTTTACTTCAAAATCACGATTATTAAAACGGTATAGTTTTAAAGATAATACTAAGTATATAAGTCATATCACAACATGGTTTATTCTTCATGTCTGGTAAGCGTGATTTCTAATTACAAATATGTTTACTTTCTGTAAAAAATATTGGATACCATTGTTTGATTTTTATAGTTATAAAACCGTGTTAAAGCAAAACATTGCATATGGAGTTAAGTTATTTTGCGCCTCAGACAAAAATTACTAAATGTGCCCTAAAATAGTGCATGACTTTCATTATGATATTTTAGTAAGTAATGTTATATACGAATAAGAATATTAAGAAATGCTTCTTAGAATTAAAATTTTAGTTGAAATCAAAATAAACTTATTTTGATTTTAACGTAGCTATAAGAATTTTTTTTTTTTATTACTCATGGGTGATAAGCAGCTCAACTTCGCTCTCGTGAGCAATCGACAACTTATCACACTAGTTGCACAAGATACCAAAACACATAAGTAACATTTCTATTTTAACCAAAATTAAAAAGGTCAAAAAATTTAAAATGTGTACTTCAGATAATTCATGTGATAATGATGATTTAGAAGAAATATCAAGTATAAGTAAAAAAGAAATAAATAAGTACTTTAATTTCTTGTAATACCAAAGTTGTTTCACAATGTTTAATTAAAAATATTTAACTATTGTAAAGAAATAACCGTCTTTAACATTGTCAACAGATCCTAGAACGGTTGAGAGACAGTACCTAAAGTAGGTGAAATTATCTGTCACAATGTTGTAGCATCGTCATTGTGTTGTAATTTTCTAGGTTAATTAATCTAATTCTAAGCTTGTAAATATATGTCAAGAACCATAAAGATAGTACAAATAGTTAACGAAAACGTCAAAATTTTATACAAATGTTACTACTGTATTTAAATCTATTTTGTTTGTATTATAATTTGTAAATTGATTCGAGCCCACAGTAGTCGCAGTCTGATATTTTTATATTTATAGAAAATGCAGCGTAAAGGTGATTTCGAAGTATGTACAAATATACATATATACTCGCACTGACTTAGGTGAATGTTAAATTTGATATCGCAAATGTACATTTACTACAGTAGTCACAGATTCCTTGTAGAAGGAGTCTTTTGATCGAGATAGCCTGTGAATTGTGTGTCCGAACTGACCACCTAGGGAGTGTTAAACTGGCTGCTATTTGTCGCCAGACGCTGAAACTTAGTCTATGTTTCTTTATATTGCAGAGACGGACTCGGGTAGTTTGTTATCTCCCTAGGGAAGGATAAAACAAGACTTTCACGAAACTATTTGTTTATTTCTAAACTCCATACACTTTTGGACAATTTTACATCAAGAAAATAAATTCGTTCTAAACTTTAGGTCGTATCTACTACTTACAAGGCTAATTTATATCTACTGAATTTAAATCGATTACCATACCACACCATACCATACAATAAGAAAACTAATTTTATTCACAAAATATTATTGTATTTAGGTATATACAATCATTTGTTTATTTTTTTACCTAATTATTAACCTGATTTTTTATAATTAAAAATATTTGCTAATATGAAGTATTTAGTGACTAAATTATTTTGTGTCGATTTATTTGTGCGTCCACATAAAATGTCTAATTATACAAATTCCACCCGACACAAACGTTCAGCAACTACAGTCGAACCTCCATAAGTGGAACCTCTATAAGCCGAATTTTTGATAACTCGAACCTGTTTTCCTAGAACTTGCCTATTTCAACGTTATTATTTTTATATCGATTACTCGAACTTTTGATAACTCGAATTATTTTGTTTCCCTTCAACTTCGACTTATCGAGGTTCGACTGTACATACATAGTGCCATAGTTACCATGAAGAAGTTGAACAGAATACCCCACACGCACGAATTTTAAAAGAAAAATTAGAAAAGGTTATTTTTTTTAGTTGGATGATCTCATCAAATAGAAAATTTGAAAAATAATTTATTGTTGCTTCTTTCATAGATCAACTGTTTGTAAATAAGGAGATGCACCAATTTTACTTGTTTCAGGGCGCTGTATATCTAGTTGTATTACTGAAATTATCTTATGTCCACGTCATTAGTAGTTTTGTCGGAGAATCCTTGTTTTAGACCCTTTATTTGACACGATTTAACTCAAATTACTTTATTTAAAAAAAAATACCAACAGTAGTCTATTAAAAGAGTAGTGCATTTTTACTGATATAACCAAAAAAACTTCAGTAAATATTATTAAAAACAGAATTTTGCAAAAAGTGAAAATACCTTGAATTTTGTTGTAGGTTTAACTTTGACCTTGTATAAGTTTTGAAGGAATAGAATTATGAAAAATTTACAAAAAACTTTTTTCGTAGAGCGTCCAATTTCCTACAAGAATATGTTATGGTCTTAGCTGTCCAATAAGTCCTTCAATAGTTAAAAAATTCCAAAGTTTTAAAAAAAAATTCCCGTGTTATTTAAATGAAAAATAGAAATTGGTGATGCGTTACCTTTCAATATTAATATTAAGGCGTCCGATTTTCACAGGCGTCTTTTTGAACCTTCCCGGAAGTTTTCAAGTAAGGATTTCGAAAAATAAATAGTCGATTTTTTTTAATCAGCCTAATACACGGAGAAAAAAACAGGGATTTTTCCTATTTTTGCATAGGAAAAATTCCTATGTGACATAGGAATTTTTGCTATGTTAACATTTGACCTTTTTCCGACGGAATATACGCAAATTGAAGCTTTTGCACGTATGGGGACTTATATTCCACCCAAAACATTAGAGGTTGGGCAGCGGGAAGATTTCAAATTCAAAGGTAATCGTCAAGAACTAAAAAATATTTATTTTACCATTAAAATGATTCCTTTGGCATTAGTTTTGACAAAAACGATGGAAAAATTCAATTCATTAGAGCACATAAGGGATTTTCAAAAAGTAATTTCAGAGAGCCATAGAATTTTGATGAATTTGGTACAAGGATCTTTGTGGAGGGAAATATCTGCAAAATTTGAAAATAAATTCGTTTTGCCGTTAGAAATTTCATTCGATGAATATGAGCCAAATAATCTTTTAGGTAGCCATCGCGAAATTACAAAGATTGGCACGGTTTATGCCAGAATTTCATGTTTACCTGAGTTTATGCAATCTAAATTGGAAAATACATATATCTTAGCTTTATTTAATTGTCTAGATGTTAAGTCGTTAGGATTTGAAACCATTTTAAAAAATGTAATTTATGAATTGAGAGATTTACAAAGTGAAGGAGTATGGGTCAATTTTAATGAAAATAAAAAAAAAGTTTATTTTACTGTTGTTGCGGTTTTGGGTGACAATTTAGGCGTACACAAGATAAATGGATTTGTTGAGTCTTTTAAAGCAAATTTTCCCTGCAGATTTTGCTACTCTCATAAAAATAATTTAAATCTTATAAATAATGAAGAATTTTGTCCCATGAGAATAGAAGAAAGTTATAAAGAGGATCTTACTACCAACAATTTTTACTATGTTAACATAGGAAAAATGCCTATGTTAACATTGGAAAAATAGGAAAAATCCCTATGTTTTTTTCTCCGTGTACATATACATTATACAGAGTAACTTTTTAAAAAATTTTCGTATTAAGATATCGTAAACTAAAACAGATAGATAATTAAATTAGAAAAATAATGCAATTTTATAAGTTAAATTAAACAATAAGCAAAAAAATAATATATTATTAACTTAAGAGAAAATGAACATGAATGATTTAAATTAGTAGTTCACAAAAAATAGCATAATAAATAATAAAATTACAATAACAAAGGAATATAACCTTGCGAAAAAGATAACAGCGTATCTACATATGCTTATATAATTTTTCAATATGCTTTCACCCAGTTAAATCGCATTTCTTATTTTAAACAACAGTTTTCTTCAGACATAGGTACGTTTATATTTGTACAAAGAAAAAAGTAAAAAACGACGTAAACTTAGTATTCCTTTCATGCCTCATATTTCTAAAAGAAATATGGCAAGTGACTAGTTGTCGGCTCTGATATTATTTCGCAGAAAATGGTTTATTCCAATGTATAGCATTTAATAAAAATACGCAGTAGTTCAAAAAGGAAAATTGTCTATAAATAATTTATATCTGAAATGACGAGTCTATCAGTTACAATTACATTTTATATGTATGCGTGTAGGTATTTCTAAAAAAATATATTCCATAGCGCAAAAGTATTTATCTTTTTTTTACTGTATTATAAATGTTTATAATATTTTACATTATTAAAATCGCATATTATTAATAATTTAAATCAAAATTTTAACTACGTACATACACCAGGTGTTTCATTTAATGTGTCACAAGTTTATAACTCGAAAACCAATACGACATTTCAAAAAATACAAGTATATTTATTTTTTAATTTGTACCATCTATCAATAGACATAATTTTAGATTTTGATTTACTTTCCGTTTAATTAAAAATAGTGTTACCTTCCTTAACTTAAATAGAAAGGGAGCGTTCAAGTATTACGTAACACAATTTTTGAAGATTTTGCCCCCATCATGTAACGCGCCGTAACGTTTTTCAGACTCCCAAGCCCTAAACGTTACGTAACAACCAAGTGACCATTTTCCCGTAATACATAAACGAAAGGAGTTGCCAACTTGAGAAATTTTAATTCCCTAGCTTTTTATTTACATAAAAAAACAATGTTACATAACACGATGCTCGACCCCCATATTGCGTTACGTAATACTTAAACGCTCCCAAAGGTATTGTTATTTTTTCAAATTAGTATACACTACTGGCCATATTAAATGGAACACACAAAATAAGTATGATATAATAAATATACGTTGAAAACTTTCTTGTATATGTATTTTATAAATAATTATTAATTGGGTTTTAAAAAATCATAAGTAAAACGCAACTAATAATAATGTTTTTTAAATTTATTATATAAAATGGTGTATTTGCGTTGGACAAATTTAATGGAACAAGTATAGATAGCAGAATTAATCACTAAATAATTTGACAATTGGGTGAAAATCAGACGTGTTTAGCTAACCCGAAACGTCTTTTATTTACATGTGAATTTATTTATATTAATTATGCATCCTAAACAACTTATTAAAATTGTAAAAGACCTTTATGATCGACATCTGAATTACAGAAAAGTGTCAGAAATTAGTGGCGTATCGTTATCAACAGTGCATAGATTTATCAACAAGGATGAATTAAGGTGAAAAAGACTCCTAGACCAAAGCCTAAGCTCACTCAACGAGATGAACGACAAATTCAACGAGTTGTGCACAATTGCAGCGATGAGTTAAGGCGATGTACCAGTCGTGTATTCAAAATAAAGCTTATTTAAATCATGTCTCAACTAGGACAATTAAAAGGAAGCTTAATATATTCAATTTTAAATACAAAACCTTAACCAAACAGATTCAACGCACGCAAGGACATAAGGTAAAGCGATATAAGGCTTGTCGCACGTGGATTCAAGTTTGCATTGATTGAAAACTGTTATATTCATCGATGAAAAGCGATTTTCCTAGATGGTCT
Organism: Sinopyrophorus schimmeli; assembly: GCA_036325965.1. Taxonomy (NCBI): domain Eukaryota; kingdom Metazoa; phylum Arthropoda; class Insecta; order Coleoptera; family Elateridae; genus Sinopyrophorus; species Sinopyrophorus schimmeli. The sequence goes on along the minus strand of JARFIZ010000314.1, from coordinate 9,691,457 downwards.
TGATAATTGGTCGACGTATGTTGATCCTGATTGCAAAAATGTAAGAGATAGAGTTTGATGTGGGGAGGCGGATACATGATCTGGGGCATGATGAGTTCAACCGGACTATTTTGGATTAAATTTTGAAAGACAAAGTTAATTCGACTCAATACATTTATGTTCTCAAGGAAGCCAAGGCTATTCTTGATGAACAATTTGGTGATGAAAATTATGTATTTCAACAAAATAATTGCTCAATTCATAAATTTCGACAAACAACATGGCTAAAAATTCCAATATTGAAGTCTTAGAAAGGCCCACGAAGAGTCCTGATTTAAATATTATTGAGAACATGTGGTCACACTTAAGTCAGAAAGTTACGCTACAAAGTTAAGTTTAATTCAAAAATGAATTAAAATTTGCTATTGAAAGGCAGTATCTGAAATAAATCATACAGGGTCAGAATATATTGATACTGTGTATATGTCCATTAACAAACGTCTACTTGACTGTTTTGAACGAAAAGGAGGTTTCATCAATTATTAAATAATAATGGTAGTGTAAAATGTATTAAAAATAACTTGTTCCAAAAATTGTCCACCTAAATTACATTATTTTACTGTTGTTGCGGTTTTGGGTGACAATTTAGGCGTACACAAGATAAATGGATTTGTTGAGTCTTTTAAAGCAAATTTTCCCTGCAGATTTTGCTACTCTCATAAAAATAATTTAAATCTTATAAATAATGAAGAATTTTGTCCCATGAGAATAGAAGAAAGTTATAAAGAGGATCTTACTACCAACAATTTTTACTATGTTAACATAGGAAAAATGCCTATGTTAACATTGGAAAAATAGGAAAAATCCCTATGTTTTTTTCTCCGTGTACATATACATTATACAGAGTAACTTTTTTAAAAATTTTCGTATTAAGATATCGTAAACTAGAACAGATAGATAATTAAATTAGAAAAATAATGCAATTTTATAAGTTAAATTAAACAATAAGCAAAAAAATAATATATTATTAACTTAAGAGAAAATGAACATGAATGATTTAAATTAGTAGTTCACAAAAAATAGCATAATAAATAATAAAATTACAATAACAAAGGAATATAACCTTGCGAAAAAGATAACAGCATATCTACATATGCTTATATAATTTTTCAATATGCTTTGACACAGTTAAATCGCATTTCTTATTTTAAACAACACTTTTCTTCAGACATAGGTACGTTTATATTTGTACAAAGAAAAAAGTAAAAAACGACGTAAACTTAGTATTCCTTTCATGCCTCATATTTCTAAAAGAAATATGGCAAGTGACTAGTTGTCGGCTCTGATATTATTTCGCAGAAAATGGTTTATTCCAATGTATAGCATTTAATAAAAATACGCAGCAGTTCAAAAAGGAAAATTGTCTATAAATAATTTATATCTGAAATGACGAGTCTATCAGTTACAATTACATTTTATATGTATGCGTGTAGGTATTTCTAAAAAAATATATTCCATAGCGCAAAAGTATTTATCTTTTTTTTACTGTATTATAAATGTTTATAATATTTTACATTATTTTAAATCGCATATTTTTAATAATTTAAATCAAAATTTTAACTACGTACATACACCAGGTGTTTCATTTAATGTGTCACAAGCTTATAACTCGAAAACCAATACGACATTTCAAAAAATACAAGTATATTTATTTTTTAATTTGTACCATGTATCAATAGACATAATTTTAGATTTTGATTTACTTTCCGTTTAATTAAAAATAGTGTTACCTTCCTTAACTTAAATAGAAAGGGAGCGTTCAAGTATTACGTAACACAATTTTTGAAGATTTTTGACCCCCCCCCCCCTCATGTAACGCGCCGTAACGTCTTTCAGACTCCCCCCCCAGCCCTAAACGTTACGTAACAACCAAGTGATCATTTTCCCGTAATACATAAACGAAAGGGGTTGCCAACTTGGGAAATTTAATTCCCTAGCTTTTTATTTACATAAAAAAAACAATGTTACATAACGCGATGCTCGACCCCCCCCCCCTCCATATTGCGTTACGTAATACATGAACGCTCCCAAAGGTATTATTTTTTTTCAAATTAGTATACAACTCATCAAGAACTATCGAAAAAACTATAATAGTTACCATTTGGTTCATAAATAATTTTTTTAAAAATAATTATTGTAAAAATTCGAGGGTGTTTCACCTAAGTGTTATCAGCCTATAACCAAATTAAGAAGTTTTGCTGTTAATCTCACAACAAATGATTTTTTTACATAAATTCAAAATTAACGTTGAATAACTTTTGAAATAGTTGAGTTATCTAAAATTATAACAAACCTTTTTGTAGAGCAATAAATTCCCTACAACAATATGTTTCAAACATTTATGCACATTGCCTAGTTACTGAGCTACCAAATTCAGAAATAGCTAAAAAAAAATCCTAGTAGGGGAGTGTACCCGGGTATGAAACGGGTTTTGTTTATAAGCCAAATTTTTATTCGTCAAATAAAGTCGGGTGTTCTATTCACTGTTGGAAAGGTAATGAAAATACACAACTTTTATCCGCAGAAATTTTTGTGATTCCATTAACATGTACAATTTTATGACCAATTTTCTAACCATCATTTTTTTGACAAGAAAAAAATTTGTATCTAGGTATGAGACACCTACAAAAATACATTAAAAATTGTAAAATATAAAGTGAAAACCTCATATCTATTTCAAATTTTTAATTTTTTATGTTTTCCATAATTTTTATTTATCAATTTCCTGTTCATAATCGTCGCAATGCTTGCTTGTGTAGATGCTTGCACCCATGTTTGCGCACTTCAAAAGAATTGACCGCTTGCAAATATTGCATTTGATGTTGTTAACAGCGTTCAATTTATTCGGCAACAACTTTATACTAATGATGTTTTGTTTTGGAACCCTTGGGTGGTGGTAATATGCTGTGTCTCATACCCGGACAATGACGACATTTTGATAATTAAAAAAAAAATTGTTTTCCAACCACATATTGGCCTAATCCAATATTGTATCGTAAAATATAAGAAAAACACTAAATGCTATACATTACACTTTCTTTTTGAATTGATTTACATGAAAAAAACAACACTTTGAAAAAAATCAAAAACGTTTTTAACCTGCAATTTTACATACGATGTTTGCAGTTGACATAAGCAATGCGTCGATTCATTTCTGTGTTAGCACAAAAACTGACTGATGACTAAAGAAATATTTGACAGTAATTAGATCGGCCATATTGACATTGCATAATGAAAATAATTGACTGTCTCATACCTGGAGCCTGTCTCATACCCGGGAACACTCCCTTATATATGCAATAATTGTGGTTTTTTAATCATAACAGTAGAAGTAAAGTTTATTATAAATATCCAATTTGATTTTTTTTATTTCAAATTATATGTATGTACTACATATACCTACCAAATGTAATTAAATAGACACATAACTATTAAAAGTGTAACTTTTTTAAATATTAGAATTCGATTCTGTGCTAGGGAAGTTGCAGGAATCGTAATTACGTGCTATCCGATAATAATAATTAATAGGTTAACTTAGGTTACTAAACATATTCCGATGTACAAACGTATGTGTAAGCAAACATAATATCTACATAAATTTGTCTTTGTTTCTACAAGTTTTTAAATAATAAGGATTAATGTCATTACGAGATATGTTTAACATATTCAACTAACAAGTTTTTCAAATAAAATAGGTGGGAAAGGACAAAACCCCTGGTACTACTAAATGTCTTAAGGCCGCGGTCCCAAAAAGTGCTGCTTTAGTTCTGAAGTGTCGACTAGATAAATAATAATACAGTAGATGCCGCTTAATGTGATCACGTCGGGACCATGAGTTTATGATAACAATATCCGATTGATAACAATAAGCGATTTAGATAAGTACTTAATGATTACATCTTGTATAAAAAAGAATAACTTACCCTTCATGAAATAATGACATTAAAATTAGCTAATAAAATTTTATTGAAAAAATTCGGTAGTTTTTGTTTGCTTACAATTCTCCCTTAAAAGATCGTTAATAAATTATTCATTCTCGTATTGTTTTTGAAAATTACGGAAATGATGTTGCACACCTCGTTTCAAAATTTTTAACGCATTCCTCATTTCTTTATTTGTAGGCGGTTTTTTAATAAAATTGCTCTCATCTTCTTGATCATCAACATCATTCTGTGTTTTTTCGTAAACGTTTTGATAAATTTCAGTTTCTGTGAGCATCAACACACTAACAGAAGAAATACCAACAGTGGCAGGCATACGACAGGGAGACAGTCTCAGTCCCAAACTTTTCAACATGGTTATGGACCAAATTATTAAAAGTGTAAACGAGATGGAAGCCGGATATATAATGAGAGATGAGAAGATGAGAATACTGTGCTATGCAGACGACGCTGTTATCGCAGCAGAAAATGAAGACGACCTGCAGCGCTTACTATTCAAATTCAAAGTAACACCTGAGAAATTCAATATGAAAATATCTAAAGAAAAAACAAAGTCTATGACCATCGCTAAGGACCCCATCCGATGCAAACTAGCTATCGATAACCAAGGAATCCAACAAGTCATGAGTTTCAAATACCTGGGAATTGAGATAACCAGCAATAGAAACACGAATCAGGAAGCACGCACACAAGCAAACAAAGCCATTGCAATATCAGGCTATCTCAATGACATAATATGGCGCAACAAGCACATGATCATTGACAGCAAAGTCAGAATTTATAAAACCTGTGTACGGCCGGTTTTAACTTACGCAGCCGAAAGTCGCGTGGACACTTCCAAAACCAAACAAATAATGAGAACGGCGGAAATAAAAACGCTAAGAGCAATACGTGGAGTGTCTCTACGAGATCAAATTAGAAGCGAGACTATACGCCAAGAGTGCAACACCCAAGATGTAGTGAGATGAGTAAGAACAAGGCGCCGAAATTGGAGAGACCACGTTGACCGAATGGAATATGATCGACTGGCGAAATGGGCAAAAACCCAAAAACCAAATACAAAACGTCCAATAGGAAGGCCACGAAAAAGATGAAAGGATTGCTGGACATCCACATCCCAGGAAGTATAAACAGTCAAATTGGAAATTACAAGACCACGTCCTAAATTACGAAGAAGAAGAAGTGAGCATCCTAGCTACAGGATTGTCGTTGTCGATCATCATCCAAGCTCCATAATCTTCTTTAGTCATGTCATTAGGGACACATGCATTTGTTATTAGAGTTTTTTTTTAATCATTTTTTAAATAGTTTTATAACAGAGCGTTTTATAAACTAGTCTGCTAAAAAAGTGATAACATTAAACGATAAACTGATCACATAAAGCTATACTCAACGAGTGTGTAATGAAAAATGAAAATGTTTTGAATGATTTACTACCGACATATCATTTTTGTGTTAAATAATTTTATTTTTATAAACATATTATAATTATGGTAAACAAAATAAAATAACTATAAATTTTTTATATGTACATAGATACATAGGTACACACTATATTATATATGTGTGTATTTATATCTAAAAATCATATTGCTACTTGCTAAAAAAACTAAAAAATTATAAACTCCATATCAATTATTAATTATTTTATATGAAATATATATACATTCTGCACATACTAACCAATAAAATTATTTAACGCTACAATCTTAATAAAGTAGGTACGTACACATGTACTTTTAACTCGGCTGTACCTACTAAGTCTATAATATATTACTAGCATATTGTAGGTTTCAGATTTCACGCGTTTGAACAAACTTTGGTAATTTATGACGAAAGCTTGGTTATTCATAGCCAATTCTCTCAAAACAACGTTTAAATCAACCTTAAGAATTTCTTTATAGCGCCGTTGTTTTTTTATTACTTTAAATTTAAGTTTAGATTTTTATGACCTACTTTAATTAAAACCAGCATCTATTCGATAATTTATTTTATGTCGTCATGGCAAACAATTAGTTACAATCAATTTGAAATTAAAATACTACGTTAATTTTGTTTAAACACATTTTTAAATAAATAAATACATAGAGTGAAATATCAAAATGTTTTGGACACTTGTAACTTTTAGTGTATTTTATAATTTAGTAGGTGCTTAAAATAGGTATTGTTAAAAATTTTAAAAAAATTTTCAGCATTTAATAAAGACTAGAACAATAACTTAAATATAAAATTGTTAATTAAATAAAATCTGCTTATTTAAAATATGCAAAATACACATATCAAAAAGAATCGGACACTAGTAATAATGTCACGTAATCGCTTTTTATGACGCCAACAAAACCTAAAAAAAATAATAAAATTATCTTATCTTAATATATATATATATAGGATTACACAGTGTTTCACTGCCTTCCTTCTTTTAGCCAGATTCTCCATTTCTGTCGATCTTCCCACTCTCCATCCCTCAAATTTCTTGCTTCCATCGCCTCATCCACTTCCTTCCGCCACGACCTCCTCGGTCTTCCTCTTTTTCTTCTACCCATCGGGCTCCAGTCCGTCACCATTCCAATCCATTTACTAGCGCTTGCCCTTCTTGCATGGCCGTACCACATCAATCTTTTTTCTTCTATGAACTTAATTACATCGGATTCGGTTTCCATTCTGTTTCGGATCTCCTCATTTCTTATCCTATCCAATCTTGTAACCCCGCAACGGGTAAATGAAGTAGGCCACACATTGGAAGCAGGTGTGCTAAAACCTATACCTGCTTGTGTGGCTATCATCCTGCCTCCACCTGCTTCAATTTTCAAGTTAGCCACACTTACGGTTTTCGAGATATTTCAAAAAGAAATTCTGTGGCCAACTTCTGACTTGGCCACACTTTGGAAGCAGGTTTCATAAAACTCATACCTGCTTGTGTGGCTATGTTTCCACATTATCCTGCTTTAAACCGCAAGTCAGCCACACTTACCGTTTCGGAAATATTCGACAATTACTTTTGTGGCCAACTTCTGACTTGGCCACACATTGGAAGCAGGTTTCATAAAACTTATACCTGCTTGTGTGGCTATGCTTCAACATCACCCTGCTTTGCATTTTAATACAGCAACACTTATTATTCTTTAAATAATTTAAAAAATGTAATTTTAATTTTTTTTAATATTTTAAAAAACATAAGTACGATCGTCATTTTTCCAAAATTAGTATATGTAATACAAATTAATTAATTTACAATTTACATTTAGTACAAAATATAATTAATTCGTATGTTTTTATTTTGACTATTAATGTACATTTAGTACTTATGATTAAACTGAATTATACTGGACTCTATATGGTTTCTGTGAAAATTTTTCTTCTATTGTACTCGTTAATATATAATTAATTTCTTTTTCTTTGATAGTTAACTCAAGTTTTGTATACATAGCTATATTCATATATTTTTTTAATATATCTTTTAAAAAAAGTAAATTCATACAGGAGTAATTAATACACCTAACGTGTTGTCAGCGCATAAAACCTATTAAAATAATTATCTCGAACAATATAAACCAGAATAAGCTAAAGCAAGGTCAATGTCTGTTTCGATGTCTTGTTTAAATTCGTATCGGTCTCTTTAATGCCGATAAAAATTTCGCGTTGGTCAGGATTTGTTATTAAAGTTTTATATTACATGTTAAATAAAGAAAAAGTATTAACAGTTTTATATTGTGGCGTTGTTGACAAATGTATTATAAACTAATTAATATTTGTTTGGTGTACAATTTTTACGTTAACTTATCATTTTAGAATTTTGTTACCTTCGGTCTATTGATATTTGATACGAATAACATTATTTTTTAATTTAATGTAGAATATCAGCTGCATAAATTTTAATACTCATTATCAGCCCGACTAACTTTTTATCTATCATTACTATTTTTGCTAATTTTGTAGTGTTAAGTTTATTAAAAACCATTGGCTTACAACGTAGATTTCAAATTATTCTGTTAATAACGAGAATTAAAAATTATACCTCGTTAGAATAGTTTTTTTAGACAATTTATTTTTTATACTTTTACTTTCACTCAAATTTGCATAATATTATCAGTATTTATCTATTATTTTAACAAAATTTAAATGATTGATGTTATAATTTTAAAATAATTATACATATGTATATGTATGTATACATATATACACTCACCGGCACAATTAACCGCCCACTTATATATAGTATCAGCATGTTTGTTTACGTGACATAACAATGATTAGTATAAATTTATATTGTAAGGTACCTATTTTTACAACACCCCAAAACCATAAACCCCATTTTTTCTAAACGTTGAGTTTAGAATGCTGTTTAGTGAATTAGTTGAAATTTTACTCTCTTTGTGATTGAACCATAGTGTCTCTAATTTTTGTTATTGATGTTTATTAATCTTCCAAATAGTATTTTTTTTAAGTTTATTAAGGGTGCTTTTGATTTGAATTAATAAAATGCCGTTAGATACAATAGGAATAACTAGGGCTGTGGCTCTTGCTGATGCTGGGTATAGCCAACGTCACATTTCGCGAACTCTTAATATACTGCGAACAACTGTACGCGATGCTATCAGACCTTTTCGGGAGACTGGTTCCTGTACAGGGAGACCAGGTCAGGGTCGTCATCGCTGCAATTCAGTTAGAGATGATCGTTTTATTGTGAGCAATGTTTTACGAAATTGCTTTTGTACAGCTGTCAAAGCTCGTAATCGGCTCTTTGAAGTTAAAAGTGTCCGTGTAAGTGAACGGACAGTAAGAAGAAGGTTAGCCAAAAAAGACTTAAGAGCATACCGTCCTACCAAAGCTCCTAAACTTCTGCCACATCATAAGAAAGTCAGACTCCGATTTGCACGTCAGTATGATAATTGGACAATCGAGCAATGGAAGACTGTTTTGTTTTCGGACGAAAGCAGAATTGCTTTAAGAAGTCCAGATGAACGTCAAGGAGTGTATAGACGCCGAAACGAAAGATTTTTTCCATGTGCTATGACGAAAACTATAGGTTACCAAGGAGGTTCAATAATGGTTTGGGGTAGTGTTTCGTATGATGCTCGTACCGACCTTTTATTATTAAAAAGGTAGTGTTACTGCACAGCAATATGTGGAGGAGGTTCTGCAAGAAAATGTTGGTTCATTTGCCCCATTTATTAGTAAAAATTTTTTATTTAATGGAAGACAACGCACGACTTCATGTAGCTCGCTGTGACCCAGTATCTTGATGAAGTCGGAATTCAAACATTACCATGGCCAGCATGCAGTCCTGATCTAAACCCCATTGAACACATCTAGGACACCTTAAAAAAACGTATTCAATCAAGAAATCCAGTTCCTACCACCATCAGGGACCTTAAAATGGTTACGTTAGAAGAGTGGAACAACATTCAACAATCCGACATCCAGGACATTATGGATGGAATGCCTAAGAGATTATAAGAAGTAATTAAGGCCAGAGGGAGTAATACCCGCTATTAAATTTTTTTTCCTTGAATAACTTAGGTGCGAAATCATAATGCAATAATGTTGATTAAACAGCAAATATTGTTATTTATTCTTTTACTTGACAATAAAATTTATTTTTAACAAATTATTTGTGTATTAACAATAAAAAAGACCTTTGTGAAATGGAGATCTCTTAAAATTAAATAGTTTTTTAATCCAATTTAAAATAATAAAGAAAATCAAGGTGGGCGGTTAATTGTGCCGGTGAGTGTATTTTGTTGTTGCCTATAATAAATATAAAATGTTAACTGATTTTGTACATTTTTTGCTCAATGAAAAATGCTAGTCGATGGAAAGATTAAAACTACATTTAGATAGGTATGTATTTAATTTTTTAAACAAAGATGAACCGTTACCAACAAATCTGTGAATGCCGACAATAAGTTTATTATAACACTATTAAGTGTCATATAAAATTAAGTTGGCGTTTTAAAAAAGCTTACCTTTTTATCATCGCTTCGCCCGCATCTTTTAAGCATATGTATTATATTTAATAAAACAATAAAGCAATTTGTAAATTTAATTAATTACAATTATAGATACTAATTTTGGAAAAATGACGCACGTACTTATGTTTTTTAAAATATTTAAAAAAATTAAAATTACGTTTTTAATATTATTTAAAGAATAATAAGTGTTGCTGTATTAAAATGCAAAGCAGGATGATGTGGAAGCATAGCCACACAAGCAGGTATAAGTTTTATGAAACCTGCTTCCAATGTGTGGCCAAGTCAGAAGTTGTCCACAAAAGTTATTGTCGAATATTTCCGAAACGGTAAGTGTGGCTGACTTGCGGTTTGAAGCAGGATAATGTGGAAACATAGCCACACAAGCAGGTATAGGTTTTATGAACCCTGCTTCCAAAGTGTGGCCAAGTCAGAAGTTGGCCACAGAATTTCTTTTTGAAATATCTCGAAAACCGTAAGTGTGGCTGACTTGAAAATTGAAGCAGGTGGAGGCAGGATGATAGCCACACAAGCAGGTATGGGTTTTAACACACCTGCTTCCAATGTGTGGCCTACTTCATTTACCCCCCCGCAACACCTTCTCCAATACTCCATTTCCACTGCTCGTATCTTATCTTTAGATTTCTTGTTTATCACCCAGATTTCCGCACCGTATGTCATAACACTTCTGACTATTGTGTTGTATATTATATGTTTTGTTTTCTTATGGATACTCCTATTCCATATAACGGGGTGTAATTGTCTTATGCCTCTCCTTGCTTGTGCCAGTCTAGTTTTTATTTCTTCTTCCGTATCCCCTTTCGTGTAATAGTGAAACCCAGGTATTTGAACTTTTCGGTTCCTTTTATTTCAATGATGTCGTCAATATTTAGGTTTTGTGTGAAATTGCTGTTTGTTTGTAGGTATTCTGTTTTGTCATAGTTTATTTCTAATCCAGCTTCCTCGTATCCTTCTTTCAATTTCCGCATCATATAGCTTAGGTCTTCGTCATCCTGAGCAATAACAACTTGATCGTCGGCGAAACACAGGGTAAATATATGTTCGTCTCGAATGGGTATCCCCATCCCTTGGCATTTTTTTTTCCACATTCTTAAGGTGTCCTCTAAATATATTTTGAAGAGCGTTAGGGATGTACTGCACCCTTGGATTAATCCTTTTGATGTTTCAAAGTGCGCTGTTATGATTTTACCAACTTTTATTCCGATTTGGTTGCCTCTATACATTTCTCTTGTTGCATTAATCAGATTTGTGGGGATTTTGAGGTTCTCCATCGCGTTCCATAATCTTTTTCTGGGTATCGTGTCATAAGCTTTCCTCAGATCTACAAATGCAAGGTGTACTGACCAATTTTTTGCACTCTTTTTTTCTATTATCTGTTGAAGGGTATATATATGGTCGATACAGGACTTTCCAGTCGTGAATCCTGCTTGTTCGTCTCCGATCTTACCATCTATCTCTTTCTCGAGCTTATTTTTTAAAAGTTTCCCATATATTCTAGCTATTGTTGGTATTACTGCTAAAGTACTGCTAAAGTTTTCACATCTTTTCCTATTACTCTTTTTGAATATCGATGTCATATGTGCTCTTTTCCATTCTATTGGGCCATTTTCACCATTCATTACTCTATTGAATAAAGATGTTAAAATTTTTAATAATTTTTCAGTACCGCATTTGATCAATTCTGGGTTTATGCCTCCCGGTCCCGCTGATTTATTATTCTTCAAAGATTTAACTGCTTTTCTTACTTCACCTTGAGTCAATGGGATATCCTCTTGTTCTTGTTTCTTTGGTGTTTCTGTATGTTCTACAAATTGGTCCCGTGATTCTGTTAATAGATCTCTATAGTACCTTTCCCAATCTGTCGATTTTATCTGTGATATAATTACTTTCTCCTTTCTGTTTGTTTGCAGGCTTTTTATTGTTTTCCAGGATTCCGAGTTTCTTGCACCTCCCAGGTATTGATCAATTTGTGCGCATGTATTTTCCCAGTGTCTGTTCTTTTCTCTTGATATCAATCGTCTGACCTCTTTATTTTTGTCCTTATATTTCTGATAGTCTTCCATCCTTTTTGTACTTAGCCACTTGTCGTAGAGTATTTTTTTGTTCCTTATCTCTTGCCTAGTGGCTTCTGTTATGTTATATTTATATTTGTTGTCCTCCTTCTCTATTTCTCCCAGGGCTTCCATTGCTGCTTGTTTTATGCTCTGTTTTATGTGGTTGTAGATGTTTTCTGTGTTATCATATATGAACTCTGTCAGTTTCTGGTCTAGACGTCTCTTATATAGTTTTTTTATAGTTTCGTCTTGAAGTAGATATAACTTGTATTTTTTTTCTTCTTCCCCTGCATTGGCTGTTTCTGTGTTGCCTGGGTTTTTAATGTTCATCGTTGTAAGTCCACTCCAAGGATATTCCAGTTTCGCTATGAGTAATCTGTGGTCAGACCCGCATTCTGGTCCCCTTTTTACGCGTGTGTCCTTCACTCGTATTGTTGTTTTCTGTTTCACTATTATGTAGTCTATTATAGATCGAAGATTTCGGGTCTCTTGCGTCCATGTGAATTTGTGAATGTCTTTGTGCTTGTAAAAACCATTCAATATCCTTAGGTTTTGTAGTTCACATAGTTCTGTTAATCTTTCTCCGTTGTCGTTTACAGTGTCCTCCCCAAAACTGCCTATCACGTTATCTTTATCCTTCTTGCCTGTTCTACCGTTTAAGTCACCTGCTACTATTACTTCTTTCGCACTATTAATCTTTTCTATATTCATTCTAAGGTCTTCGAAGAACTTTTCTTTTTCTTGTATTTGACTGTCATCGGTTAGACCATATACTCCAAGGACAACTATTTCTCTTCCATATATTTCAAGTTCGATTTTAATTATTCTTTCGTTTATAGGATCCCATGATTTTATAGCTCTCTTCAGTTGTTTTCTTACTACTATTCCCACTCCTGCTTTGGCTCTCTGGTCTTTATCTACTCCACTCCAGAATAATAGTGTACCATCCATCTCTTCACATCCGCTTCCCTTCTTTTTCATTTCGCTGGTTACGAGTATGTTTATGTTCATTTTGTGAAATTGTTGTGTTACTTCCATTGCCTTATTTGTCCATCCTTGTGTGTTCCATGTTCCTATGAGTAGTTTTCTGTTTTCCTTTCTTTTTCCTATTGGCTTTTTCTGACTAAAATCACTAACTAGGTTTTTAACATTTTGAGCATCCGATCGGAGGCTCCCTCTTGACGAGGTGTGGATTACCACTCCGCCGTTGCCTGTCCCAAGTCAGGATGAGAAAGGAAGAGGGGGAGAAGTAACAACCTCGTTAAAAAACCAGGGTTCAGCTGGCCCGGCTGATAGCACCCCGTAAGGGCCCCCGCCTGGGGTACAGGTGAAACCCGACCAACGGTCCCGAAGACAGAAGATGACTTAGCTAGTCACAATGGCTGAACGAACGGATGAGTCAAAAATAGCCCTCCTAAAGGGGTTCTGGCATTAGGCGTTAACAACCTAATACAGATAAAAAAAAGAAAAGGGTACAGATATGGAGAGCAAAACAAAAACAAATAATCTTAATATAATTAAACAGTTTTCTATTTAAAACGATAAATAAGACAATGGTAAAAACATTAAGTTATGTCCCATAGAAATAACAATAATACCTATGATCAGTTAATGATTTTTAAATTTTCGTTTGCTATATTTTTTTGGTTTATAAATGATTTTATTTTTTAGTAAAAGAAATTTTAATTTATTCATTTTTATTTTATTACCTTTCTTCTAGTTTATGAATTTTTTAAATGTATTTTTAAGCTAGAAAAGCATCAAAAGCTATACTTTTTGTGGGTGTCCGGTTCTTTTTGATATTTTACTGTACGTATGTATGTATTTATTTATTATGTATTATTTATGTATGTATGTAGTTCTGTGATAATCAAGTTAATTTAGCAGGTGCATTTAAATTACATACATACTTATACTGTTTTCTTTAATTAAATTTTTTCATAACTATTTTTATTGATACTAGTTTGGTGATATTGTATTTTAAAGGAATAGTCACTTTATGACATATTTTAGACAAAACTGGTTTGAATAAAATTAGTCTCAAAAGAACTGAAGACACAAGATTTTTATTACAAAATAATTACAGTGGAAACTCGGTTATCCGAACTAATTAATGTTGCAGCTCATCCGGATAATTGGAAAAAAAACAATTTTACTTTGTTACGTATTTATTTACAAAAAAAACGAAACAAATAAGTATTAATTATAAAATCAACAGTAAAAAATACCAAATAGAATCATAAAATGTTTAGGTAAAAAGGTTTAAAATACTTATTGATTGACATTTGACGTAAACAATTATTTTTCTTCACGCTTTGACATTTACTACGTTTCCACGGTCATTCAATACGGCTTGAATACGGATTCAATACTGTTGTCGGATGAAAAGTGTTCATGGAAACCCTGATGCAATACGTATTGAATACGATTGGGATTCAGATACGATACGGTAAATTTTAGGATCGTTACTATGTTTCCACAGTCATTAAATACGGGTTGAATACGGATTTGCCATCCAACAGGTAACGTGTTTCCCTAAATAGTTTTGAATACGAATTGAATACATTTACGATACAGCAATCAGCTGTTTTCGAAAAACTTATTTTTTAGGTTAATAGGTAGAGCAGGTTCAAAATAAAATAGTGTGTTTTATTATATTGTGTGATATTATTCCATTAAATTTTAATGACAATTTAATATAAAGGTGTATATATTTTAAATTATCATTAGAAAGCGCCAGTGATCTTCAATTGCGCATGCACGAGCGAGTTACGGGTTTCCATGGAACTCAATACGTTGAAATCTAGATACAATCCTAAAATTTACCGTATCGTATCTGAATCTCACAAGGGAAGGCTCTTTGACGTGTGTCTCCGATTTGGATGAAAATTTCACCAAATGTTGTACGAACAGGTACGAGTATACCCACCATAATTTAGCCTTGAATCGAACGATTACTCGAGTAAATCAATTAATATGGCGAGCATGTTTTTGAGAGTTTTATAGGGAGAATTCACGGATTAGTATGGAGGTGAACGTTTTCAAGAGAGTGCTTGAAGCAGAAGGCCTGACACTCCTTGTACGAACAATGGGTATAGAATTGTCCGCCACAAGTCAAACAGGGCATCAAAGGCTAATTTTTTGTTTCACAAGTTCTTGAAACATTTGGTAAAATTTTCATCCAAATCGGAGACACACGTCAAAGAGCCTTCCCTTGTCAATCGTATTCAATACGTATTGAATCAGGATTTCCATGAACACTTTTCATCCGACAACAGTATTGAATCCGTATTTAATGCCCGTGGAAACGTAGTAAATATCTAGATTTCAACGTATTGAATTCCATGGAAACCCGTAACTCGATCGTGTCATGCGCAAAAAATGCTTCAAAAATATTATTTCATTTCTTTTGCCTCAGAATATTATTTTAAAATATATACACCTTTATATCAAATTGTCATTAATGGAATAATAGCACACAATATAATAAAAAACACAATTTTATTTCGAACCTGCTCTACCTATTAACCTAAAAAATAAGTTATAGGAAAACAGCTGATTGCTGTATCGTAAATGTACTCAATTCGTATTCAAAAATATTTATGGAAACACGTTACCTGTTGGATCGCAAATACGTATTCAACCCTACTTGAATAACTGTTTAAACGTAGTAATTATGAAACTGTAACGTATCGTGCAGATTGTAAGAATTAGCTGCGATAGAGCGGCGTGGGCGAAACACACCATCGTGACAAATCACTCATGCGTAGACTAGAAATTTTCGCAAAAAGTCCCAGCGCGGTTGACAATCCGAATAATCGCGGATCGGTATAACTGAGGTCCAGATAATCGAGTTTTTACTGTACTCTACTATTAATTGACTGATGACGAAACTAAGATAAAAAACAAATCACTCTAAGTAGGAGCTCCACAACCGTCATCACTCTACTAAATATATTAGATATTTACTAATTATTTTAATAATAAAATATAATGACTCATTAAATAATTTCTTTTTCAGAGAACACTAAATTAAAACCTTGCCCTATAATAAACCGATATGTGGCAAGAAAGTACTGTTTACGCACGTAAAACCTGTTATAAAACGGCCATATAAACTTTATTGGATGAATTCGATAGTTTGTTGTACATACGAACATACTGAAACAATCAAAGTTAAAAGATCTCAAAAGACGTGTTATAAAACGTACGTTCGATGATTCCAATTCTTAAAGAATGCAAAGAAGGAAGTTAGTAATAGACTATTAGAAGTTTTCCCACAATAAATGTTTTGTTTTGTTACAGTTTAATATTTTAAAATGTAACGACGTTATTTTCAAGCACACCGTTTATTTTAGACAGCAATGCAAATTACACTTCCGACAACAAAGACAAATTGTGAATTTAAAGTTTCTGAGAATTTCTCTCGCCATTCTTTACAATTAAATCATTATGTATTTCAGTTGTATAAATGTAATTTCCATCGCATTACTCAAAAAAAAATTATTCTCCTAGTACTTGAGTACAGTCACTAAAATCATTATTTCATCCATACAAGCAAGCTTACTAATTTAAATATTGAACATCAAACAAAACTCACACTGCAAATCCAAGTGTTCTATTTTAAAACACTTTAAGCGTTTAAATACTTGTAGTCACTAACTAAACGCTACGTAGTGTTTAATGTAAAATAAACACCACAAATGTTTAATTCTAAAACATTTAAAATGTTTTATATAGGAATGCATAAAAAATTCATAATTTTTAATCTTTAACATATTTATTTGATTGTTGTTAATTAGATTGTAAGTTCTAGTTGTAATCCATATTAAATTTTTGATATAATATAGAATTAATAGGGCTATTTTGTAAGCCATTTTTATGTATATTGTTATTATTATCATAAGGTTAGTTTTATGTGAAAATCTTGGTAAATTCTTGTAACACAATTGTTTACATTTTGATTTCAGATTCAAACTTTCCTTTTAGGCTTAATGATGACAAAAAGCATAACAAATGGTTTATAAAATATCCTTGTATGTTAAAAACTATAAGTGAGTTTTATTTACCTCTTTTATGTATATGTTTTTCAATGAGAATATATTCAAATAATAAATTGGAATCTGCCGCTGATTATATGTAGTTCCTTTGCACTGCCAATTGCGGCGTGGTAGTCGCAATTTTGTTTTCCTTTTTTTACCGTTGATCGGAGCATCTTACTCTGTTTAATCTATGCTAACGAAAGTTGAATCGCACTGAATAGACCAATTAGTAAATCGGCTGTTTAACGAATTGTTTAAGCTAAACCGACAACTGAAATACTCACACCATTCCATTAATGTTAATAGGTAATTAGGGAAGAATGTAATTTCTCATCATTAAGTTTTTGTATAAATAGCGTTAACTGCTTTGCATAGAGGCAGTTTGGTAGATTCATATTGGCCATGTAGTTGCTAGTGAACTCCAGACTCGCCCTTAGCCGTAAGTAACTCTCATCCATTTCTTTATTGTTTATTATTATTATTTTAATTTGTTCTCTCTGAGCATCATATTGGCGTTACGTTAGTGATCGTTCAGAAGAACAGTAATTGTTATTATGTTATTATTATAAACCTCAGAACCTATAGTCGAATCGCTGGACATCATATTAGGGCTATCGCTAGTGATCGCCCAGTAGTTTCGTCCACCATTATTATTTATTGTATTATTTGTGTTGTTTAATTATTAATATTGTATAAACTTGTATTTGTTATAAATACAAACATAATTATATGATAAACGTTCAGCGTCGAGTCTTCAACGTTGGCATTGAAAGATATTCGAGTTGATATCAGTTTTTGTGACCTCAGTCAAAAAAACCTTCCAATGTGCGAGATATCACATTTCGACAAGGTCTATACCTACTATACCAGCAGTGTTGCTTCAACAAAAGCGGCAGTTGCAATATGCAATATCCTCGGTGATACTGCAATACCACGTAACTGCTAAAAATACAATTTAATAGGAGCAAAAAAAACGTTATATTAAAAGAACTATTGAATTAATGTCCTTCAAATTAAATATATAAGCATAGAATATGATTATTTATCGTACAGAAAGATATCCCATATAAAAATCATAACAGGCGCCATTGCAGTACTAAATGAATATATTTACTTCTACGAATAAAGAATGAAATAAAAACATCTATGATTTTTTAAAACGAAAATATATACTTTAGTTAGCAAATATTAGGTACATGGAATAAATGGCTGCAACATTTACAAACAACGTGCTCTCCTTGTTACATAAGGTTGACCAGAGGGGTTTTCTTGGGTTATTAATTCGACCTAAACAAAACCCATACTGATACCACCACACGCATACGGGCAATCTAGAATATTTGATGACCGTAATCAAGCCTCGCACAATTGGGAATTCTACGGTAAGTTCTGGAATTCTACTTGGCATATATAAACCGCGGTTACAGTTACGGAGAGATCTCCGTGTAGTTCCTATAGAACGCGTTACTTCAGAATGACTAGAAGTTCAACGGAGAAAAACTTGAGTAGTAGAACTCGCAGAGATGTATAAATAAATTAGTGAATACGTTATAAACTTATAGATAACTTAAAACTTAAAAAGTATAAACATATAACGTCAAACCGATCGACAATATTTTAGTATTCACACCTTAATCGACCACCCCGCTTCCAACTCGGTAGAATACATATAAGTAATATAAACAAGCATTTTTTCTCTTTTTACGAACCTAATAAGTAATAATAAATATAAAAAAAAATTAAATATCAATTTAGTCACCCGACTGCGATGCACTCATTGCAACCCGGTATAGAATGATACTGCGTATACGAGGGTTATGGGTGAAATAAGAATGGGCCAACGCATTGACTACAAGCCAAATTTGGCCCAAATTCTTTTTATGTTTGATCAAAACCCGCACATAACGGCTAACGATGGAGCCTATAGCTTTGGTCTTAATGTTAACCGTAATTCCTGATTCACACTGTGTCCAACGTTAAAAAAACGTTGGCAAAAAGTGATCACACGTTGATGGTGAAGTCAGTTACAAATAAAGTCAACGTCAAGAAGTCTCAATAGCAGTTATATCGTCTCGTAGACACGTGACGAGTAGTGTCGTACACAGTGGCGGATTTGCAGTCTCGGCCGCCCTAGGCCCCAAGCCATCAGCCGCCCCATTGTGGCGAAAGGTCTAATACGCCATAATAAGTTTTTTGACACTATTGGGGCCGCCCTAGGCCCGGGCCTACCGGGCCTTAGGGTAAATCCGCCACTGGTCGTACACCTTACTTCTGATGTAGATTTTAATTAATGCATTTCAATGTTCTACCACTTTAAGGTCTAAACTTTTATTATATTATATATATTATAATTAAATTTTGTAATTATATATATATATATCGGGGTTTATAGCGTCTGTCGACGCTGTCCGATCTTCAGACTTTTCCTCCATTTTTTCTTGTCCTGCCATTGTTCTTCTTGCAGGTTTCTTTCACTGATGGCTTTTCTAATGTTATCGCTCCACGATTTTCTGGGCCTTCCTCGTTTCCTTCTTTCTGGCGGGAGCCATTCCAAAGTTATTTTAGGTATTCGATGTTCTGCCATTCTTTTCACGTGACCGTACCAAATGAGTTGCGGTCTTTCTGCTTCTTCCACTATTGTTTCTTTCAAGCCGATTATTTCTTTTATTTCAGTGTTTGGAATTCTATCTAGTTTTGATATTCGACATGATCTTCTTAATGCGTCCATTTCCATAGCTTCTAGTCTTCTCTTATCTGCTGTTGTCCATCTCCATGCTTCTGCTCCATACAGTACTATACTTTTAACTATCGTATTGTATATGTTATACTTCGTTCTTTTCGTAATTTCCTTACTCCACCATATTCCATTTAGTCTTTGAATAGCCCTTCTACCTTGTCTTATTCTTTGTCGAATTTCTTTTTCATCTTTCCCATCTTTCTGCTATTCTTTCTCCATTTTCCAAAATTAAGTCTCCGGCTTCTTCTCCGATACATAGGTATTGCGTTTTTTCTATGTTCATTGAGAGCCCTGCTTTTTCATATTCTTCTTTTATTTTTCTAGTAATGTATTGCAGGTCGTCTTTGTCTTGTGAAATCAGTACCTGATCGTCTGCAAACTGGAGTGTGTAAATGTTGTTATCACCAATGTTAATTCCCATTCCTTTGCATTTTCTTTTCCAGTTTCTTATAGCGTATTCTACATAAATCTTAAACAAGGTGGGTGACAAACAGCATCCCTGTTTGAGTCCTTTATTTATCTTGAATGATTCAGATACTAATTCTCCAACTTTAATCTTTATTTTTACCTCCTTATAAAGTTCTTGAATGGCTTGTATTATTTTTGTGCTAATGTTAGTATTTTCAAGTGCTTCCCATAGTTGTTGTACTGGAACGTTATCATAGGCTTTGCTTAAATCTATGAACAGTAAATGTAAAGTTCTGCCTGTGCTGATTTTTTTTTCTATAAGCTGTTTTAAACTGAATAAGTTGTCCATGCAGGAGCGTCCTGCTCGGAAGCCACTTTGTTCTTCTGCTTCCCTTGTCGTGTATTCTCCTTCCACCCGATCGCGTAATACTCTACCATATAGCCTGCTGAATGTTGAAGTTACCGTAATCCCTCTATAATTTTCACATCTGCGCGGATCTCCTTTTTTTAGAATAGATGACATATACCCTAATTTCCATTCCTCAGGAATTATGCTTTCTTCTATACATCTGTTAAATAGTTGGGTTATCATTTCTGTAAGTTTTCGTGTACCGTTTTTAATCATTTCTGCTACTATGCCCCCTGGTCCACTAGCCTTACCGTTTTTCATATTTTTAATACCTTTTTCGACCTCTTCTACAGATATAGTAATAGATTCTCCACGGATAGCAATAGTTGAGTCCTCTTTTATGAAAGCTGTCCGATCTTCCGTTAATAACTTTTTGTAATATTCTTCCCATGCTTTTGTTGATATTTTTTCTAAGTGTATCTTTTTCTTGTCTGCTCTTACTTTGTCGATGAATTTCCATGCCTCTGTACATTTCCGTCCTCCTATATATGTGTTTATGTCGCGACATTTTTCTTCCCATGACTTTTTCTTTCGTTGTGTTACTAATTTCCTTACGATTTTGTAATTAATTACAAAATTTAACTATAATTAATAGGTATCCATTTTAATCAAATATGGTACATTTTTTTCTAAATTAACATAATTTACAAGTCAAGAAAATTAGTGGTTTTAAAATGTTAAATTAATTCATTTCAAACATTATTGTTAAAAATATGTTAGGTATTATTTTAAAACAGAAAAATACTTTGGTATACATATATATAAAAGAATAAGTGATCAGAAAATCAGTTCGGGTCCGATACCCTCATTGCATCCTACTACGCAGCAATCCTTTTTATACGACGGTCACATATGAAATGGCGAACGATCTACGAGTGTTTTGTCAAAAAACCAACATCAACAACCAACATTGGTGCCAATACCAAGATGTCTATTCACACGTTAGGCACATATTTCGAACAAGCACTATTCGAAAACCAAGAAAAGTTGCTACAACGTATGTCAAACAAATTTTACAACCTCCTTTCTAAGTTTCAAAAATCATGGTAAAATTGTTATTGCTAAGAAAGAGTAAGCCTCGTTCAATACTTTGGCAGACTTGTAGAGCGTGACAATAAAACAAATGGAAAATAACAGCAGTCTTCTGAAACAGCTTTGCAACATTACACTAATCCAGAAGTGTAAATGCTTAAATAATATGCTGTCTTTGCATACATGAAGAACTGCCTTGTGGCAATCATTGAAGTTCTGCATGCTCATTCCTGTTATATATATACATACCTATTTGGAAAGTTAACTAAAAACGTTATGATTAAATAAAATCCAATTTCTTTCAAAATTAAATTTATTCACATAGCGATATAATTTACGAAATATAAAGTTCTGATTATAGAGCATTCTAAATAGTCCACATTGCAGAAACAATATGGTTTTCGTAGAGTATCACCCTCTATCTAAAAATAAAAATAACTTTATTTTTTTTATGTATGATGTATTAGTATACTGGGTAAGTATATCATATATATGTATATAATAAAGATATACATCAAAATAATTCAATTCAAACTAAAATAACTTGTTTTTATTTATAG
Source organism: Sinopyrophorus schimmeli (assembly GCA_036325965.1). Lineage (NCBI taxonomy): Eukaryota > Metazoa > Arthropoda > Insecta > Coleoptera > Elateridae > Sinopyrophorus > Sinopyrophorus schimmeli. The sequence goes on along the minus strand of JARFIZ010000314.1, from coordinate 9,669,245 downwards.
AACTGATATTCTTATTATGGTATTATAAACAAAAAAGCTACCCAATATTTCTTACGGAATATTAATGCATTATGTACACATTAAGCCGGTAAATTAAATTGATTGAGCATCAAAATCTCTTACATGATTTTACATCACTTAGAGAATAACCAGCAAATCTTTTTATAAATAAATATTTAAATTAATCAAATTAAAATAATAAATCATTTCAACCCCAATAATTACTATTCGAGTTGTCGCTTTAATTACAAATGAATGAACCAAAAATTCTAAAATAATATATTAGTACAATTTATCAGTTTAGATTTAGTGGCCCATAAACAAATAAAATTAAACTGTAATGATGGTGGGGTAAGGCAATGCGATATGGTTGTTATTATATGGCATTCCACTGCCTAAGTCACGATGTTTACATTATAGATCCGATTGTCCATACAAAGCAGTAGAAAATGACATATAGTCGAGTGCTCCAGGCACACCTCCTGATCCTTTAAATGGTGGCATACGTTGTATACAGTATTCTGCTTGATCAGGTGGTAACTCCCGCCTTAATTCGTCCGGAAGGATGTAAGGCTATAAATAAATAATAAACATAAAATATGTTTATTAAGTAGTAGTGATCAATACAAACCTTATCTCCAGCTAATATACGGAAACTATCAATGACCTGTTCTGCAGTATCAGTATCCGTGCTTTCTCTAGTCATAAAATCTAAGAAAGCATCAAAGTGAACATATCCAGTACTGTTGGGATCAACCACTGCCAAAATTCTCTGGAAATCGATATCACCCTGTCTGTCCTTGCCAATAGAGTAACCCAAAGAGACTAAGCAAGATTTAAATTCTTCTGGAGTTAAACGGCCTGTTCGATTTTTATCAAAGTGATTAAATGATGACCTAAATTCATTCAGTTGTTGTTGTGTAATTCCTTTAGAATCTCTAGTTAATATTTGATTTTCTACTTCATTTATGTTACGATTAATTGAAGTAAGAAGTTGTTCCCATCCTACTCTCAATGTATCCATTGTATATTGTGTGTATCTAACAAATAATTAAAATAAACATTCAAAAAAGTAACACCATGTTAAATTTAAACAAACCTGTTTTCGAAAATCATACTTTCTTGTACAGCTTGATGGATCTTTTCTAATTCTTCAATGTGTGGTTTATAAGCATAAACTCCTTGTTCATATTCTTTTAGACGATGTAATTGGTCTTCTAGTGTTCCATGCAGACCCATTCCAATTGCTGTAACTGCGTCTAATTGCCGTTCAATCCAAGGACCAACGGCATTTGCCTTTTCGGCAAATTGGCGACGAAGCATTTCATTATCTAGCATTGGTTAAGGAAACAAACTATTATTTATATTGTAATCTGTAAAGAGTATAAATTATTTCATATTTGAAATTTTTTCAATTGCATTTCAACAAATAAAATAGCAATGTTATTTTAAGTAAATACTGAAATAAAATATAAAGATGTCATTTACAATACAATAAAGGATACTTTGTTGTTTTCTCAATTCTGCTTGTAATGTTGCATCTCTCTGTGGTACTAATTGTCTAACGTCAGACCACTTTCTTGTTAAATCCTAAAGAAGTAAATTTGTGATAAATAACAATTCAATCTCCTATACGAAGCTTAGAATATTTCTAGTGGTTTTTTACCTCTAGACTACTGATTCCTTCCTTGGCAGCCAAACACAAGGAAAATCATCATTTAACTTAAAACTATGTATTGTTTAATTGAACTCTTTCTTATGTGTTTTCGATTATTTGTAAAAACAAAATAAAAAGTAACATAAAATCATGCAATAAAGTTGATCTTACGTGTGCTGTTAATGTAGTATAAGGATTCTCTAAACCACCAGGTATTTGATGTTGCTTGACAATTGCTTCCACTTCCTTTACTAATCCTACAATAGTTTGATATTCTTTGTCAGCTTCGCCAAGGGTAGCCTAAAAATTATTTTAATAAAAATATTTTTGCCTCAAATTTAAATATTTACCTTAAAGTGAGCATGAGCATCAATTAAGCCTTGGATTTCTTCAACAGTGTGTACAATGAAAATGTCCACCAAATCCTCGCGTGTTCCATCCAACCAATTATTAAATGGTGCAGCACGTTTAGCAAATTCCAAGTGGAGTATATCAATTTTTTCTAAAATTCTTTCGGCATCATCCAGTGCTTGACGGCGACGTTGAGTTAGCGCACCTAATCTATCCCATTGATCACAAATACGTTGACAACGAGCATTTACGCTTACACTATCGTGATAGTCGAGCGTACTGTAAAATAATTTCATAAATAACCACCAATCAGAGAAAAATATACATTAGAAACATACTTTAGCTCTTGAGCAATCGCAGCAATTTGCTCAACACGATCTTGATGAGCAGCTAGATCGGATTCAAAAGCTTCATGTTTTTTCTTCAAAGCTTTGATTTCGTTTAGACGACATTGTCTAAAGTCTTGACTTTGTAACATTTCTTCTTTACCACGAGTCCATTCTTCATGTGCATCGGCTTTACGTCTAAATTTCTCGGCAAGATGTTCAAGTCTTTCAAGACGCATCATTTCGGAAAGAAGCCACTCTTCAAATGCTTTTTCGGCATTTTCCAAACCTTTCCAAGCATTTGCAATGTCCTATAATTAGAAACTGTTTCATATTTAACATCAAACAATTAATCAGAGTAATATACCGAAACCATCTTTCCTTCGGTGGGCATATATGCAGGACGATTTGATAGTCTCAATTTAGTTTGTAAAGTGTTGAAGTTAGTTTCTAGTTTAGCTTTTTGTTCAACACGAGGGGGTTTGTGTTTACGGCGGTACGTACGATATTCTTCCAGCTTTTTTTGGCATCCTGCTAACGAGTTATCAGTTTGACGAGAATTTAACCATGGCATAGTACGACGAATCCATTCTAACAACTATAAAAATTCATAAATAAATATGGAACTTAGAGATTTAAATTTATTTAAAACATATAGAAATATAAAAATTTTATTTTCCAAACCTAGTGTAGGTAATAAATATTTTCCAATTGTATTAATCTTTTATACCTTATTTGGTTCTACTTTAATGAAATAATCAAAATTATAAACCCAATATTAAATAAATAATAATCCTCTTATAGTTTCGATTCTTGTGGTATATACATTATTGTCCAAATTTTGAAACAACATATAATCATAACTTCCTTTTCAAGTAAGTTACTACTCGCTTAGAATTAAAATATTACTTACATCGCTAGCAAGACGTTCATATTCTTCCATTAATCTCTCATTTTCTTGATTTACTTTCAAAACCTTGCAAATTCTATTGGCAGCAGTTTCAGCCTAAAATTAGTACACAATGTAAAACAAATTTACATAAGAATACCATGAAGATTTAACACAAAGCTTTTTTAACTAAAATTGTTAATGCAGAATAAAATCACCTTTTGAGCGCCAGAGAAGCAATGGTAGTAGGAAGAAACATATGTCATTACCGCTCTTTCGTCGGGCATGGCGGTATTCTGTAAGTCTACATGCAAACAACACAATCAGAACACAATACGTATTAAATAATATGCATAGTACAATTATATCATAAAATGGCTATTATTGTCAGATTCGAATAAATATAAAATTCACTCCATACCAAAAATTTTAATAAACCATTTAATGACAAAATTATTGACTTCAAAAATTGGGCAGAATACTGAATAAAATGTACTTAAGCGTATCGAATATACACGTAAAACCTACAGGTAGTAAATAGTTTAACCCGATAAAACTTCAAGTCAAATTAAATAAAACTGATTTGTGATATAAGCAAAAATTGTAACTAAATATTTTTTTTTAAAAACCCTAAATTAAAAATTTTCAAATGGATAAAAATTGACTTTATGATTTTTGAACGGGGCACGTAAAGATTGCTATTTTTCCTACAGTATGCCATTGACAGCAAAACGATTGCTTAAATTGCAGCAGATATAGATAATTGCAAAAAAACATTTTATATTTACATGTTAACTGAATGACAAACTTTTAAAATCAACTAGCGACTACTTAGAATTAAAATTAAGAGCTAAAATTTGGTAAGATTTTTTTTGGATGTTTTGAACAATATTTTGTCACTGGAGCGAAAAAGAAATAGTTGGATCAAACGAAGCACCTTAATATAAATATATAGTATATATAATCTAATGTCCTGAGTACTTGGCTAGTAACTAACCATATTTCAAAATAAGGTTTCAAGCTTAGTGTATTTGCTTACAAGTGTAGTTAGTTATAATAATATCCCGAATACGTGTACAGTACAAAATGTAGCTAATGTAGCACACAATTTACAATACAAAGAAAATTGACATAAAAGGGCACTAAAGACGAATATAACATGTGGCGAAATGTTAAGATTGGAAGCAATACTTTTAAAGTATATCTAATTACTTAAGTACTTTTTGATGCAGTATTGTCCATTTCTGGTGTTAAAACATCAGCAGCAATAAAAAAAATAAAACCATTAAATTCGTTATTCAAAAAACACAACAGCTTTTTAATAACAGTACGATTTGTTAAAAAAGGCGCAACACTGGAATTAACTGATACCTGTTGTGCGCCCTGGAAAGCATGATAATAACATGACACATAAGTCATGATTGCACGTTCGTCAGGCTTAGGAGTGTTGATTAAATCTGTAAATATTGACCGCCATTTACATAAAATGCATAATTCACTGCTCCATCCGTAGTCGTTTAATGAAAAGATAAAATTATAAAAAATAAAACATACCATCGGGATCCAACATCCTAGGAATATCAAGATACTTCTCGGCAACGTCAAAGGCAGTGTTTAAGTTTTCTAGTGGATTATCTTTGGAAAGTTTGTTATAATCAATGAGATCAGGGCGATGGCGATGGATAAGAGCACAGAAAGCTAAACCATCCTTGAATGATAGATGGAAGTTTTGTACATTAACGTTTTTATATGGCGCTGTTTTACGTTGACACCATAATAGTAAACCTTCCTTAGCTGTCATTTCTTCCACGGATATATCTTGAATAGCAAATCGTAAGATAATTGTCCAAATCATACCCAAAGTCATTTTTAAGTTTCCATCAACAATTTCTGAAAAATAACTAAATTATATATTCACCTGTTACATTCATTTTCAAAAATAACAGGCATACCTTCAGCACCAATCGAGACAAGTTTTACACCCTTACTTGCGATGAAATCTAATGCCTTGTTAACATTAGCAATTTTGTGAAAACGCATTTTACCACGGTCGGGCTTGGGCAGGGTTTCTCCAGATATGACTTCCAACAAAAGCATAAGTTTAAGTCCATTACGAAAATCATCTTCTATGTTGTCTATTCCAGTTCCAGCTTTACGTAAATGGCTGTTACACCATGCAGTAAACGTCTAAAAATAAATATTTTAAAATTAATATTATTTACATGTAATGAAAAACAAATTAAATTAAAAAATTATATTAATTTTAAAATATGTGGAAACTGATATAATCCTACATGTTCTTTGAAAACAGTTTTGTGTCATCACTCGTTAAAGTAGACCTCCGGTAAGATTTTCCAATAGATGGATAAATATAAATATATATTTATATTATATATTCTCTAATCTGGAGCAACTTACTATTCCGTTATGGAGTTCTATAAAGAGAATAGTGCCGTATTAAGTTTTCAAATATCGCAATTCAAGTCAAGACGGTGAGTGGTATGTGGCAAGTAAAATTTACACATTTTTTAAAAATAATAGTGGGGGATTTTTGTATTTAACTATTTTTATTCTTAATTGTGAGTTCGTCATTTTATTAATAATTTTAATTAAAGTATTATAAATGCAATGATAATTCTTAATTCAATAATTGCAATTTTAACGAAAATGGATAAAATGTAACTCGTAGTATTTTTAAACTGTATTAAAATTTTCCCTTTTATTTCAGTTTGTATTTATAAAACGTATGATCTAACAAATTTCTAATTATAGAGAAGTCAACCGTTACTCCTGCAATATTTGAATAAATATGTTATTCATCTGTTGCCCGTTAGGTGCTTTTCTTACATGCATTTTTTACATATTGGCATAAAAGATTTTATAAATATACCTGCATACATATTCAATTGATACATCAATTTTTTTTTTTATTTATTATAAAATTTGTTATTTTCCCTTAGTTTTTTAAAAACAAGCAATATTGTATTTTCTATGCGGTATTTTCCATTATTCGGGGTCATCTACCATATGAAACATGATTGCCATAAGGTCAAATGCCAATTTAAATATTTGTGATCCACGTGAAAACAATTATATAACGTATATAAAGTCTATACATATTTTTTTCTAAATATGAAAACAAATTTTGTATTTCAAATAAGAATGACCTTTTCTTGCTTCTTAAATTTTCTACAATAATATTTTCAATTTGTTACTTATATTCAGTTCAAATAGAACAAGGCAATTTATAACAATCCTGTTAACCTAAAGAAATATTTAAGATCGTATAATAAGAACTAAGGGGGCGTCCATAAATTACGTGAGTGTGTTTTTTTAAATTTTCTGTCCCTCCTTCCCCCCCTGGTGAAATGTCGTGAGATTTTATTCAACCCCCTCCCCCATTCTCCAATCTCACGTGAGATTTTTGAAAATGTGGGTTTCTTACGTAAGAAATTATTTTCTTTCGAACGAATTAGTGAAGGATCTTAATCGTATTACGATTACTCTTAAGATTAAATCTAAAGCATGTACAATCTGGATTAAATACACCAAAATAGTATATTTTTTTTTGTTTCATTCAGAAAAAAAATTGCGTGATATTTGCCGAGACCCCCCTCTCTCCAACGTAAGATTAGATGACATTTGACTCGACCCCCCCCCCAAACATTTCACGTGATTTATTGACGCCCCCTAACTAGAAAAAATGTAATTAAAAAATTCTCATAAAAAACAATATTTGTTAAAGTAGAGTAACTATTTAAAATAAATAACTACTCATAGATTCATGTACTATAACAGACCTTCTCAAAGTGTGGGTCTTGGCCTTATATGGGGGATCGCATAAGCTTTATTTGAAAAGTTGTATAAATTTCATCAATACTAAAAAAAATAATAGTCCTTATTTATAGTATATCTCTATACTCGAATTCCAATTTTTTTTTGAGGTAAAAAAAGCCATGTACTATAGAAATTAATTTATTTCAATATCCTCTTGAGAAATGTATCCATAGTAGCCATATAAAATAAATTATCTAAACAGTCGGAAAACGACAAGATTAATTAAAAGAGAAAATCATTTTCTATATTTACAAGTTGTATTTTTATAACATATTGTATTGTACTTTACAATATATCTTAACGATTACAAAAAAATTTGATTCATTTATTTGTTTATTCTACAATACAAAACAAAGATATTCAGTAAATTACAATTAGCTATATTCAAGTTTACATAAGTGGGTAGAACAATTGGTCGGATTAATGCAAATTTCATTTACTAACATTTTCTTTTAGAAAATTAAATAAAAACGAACTATAAAAGAACAAATTATTTATAATGCATTATTTAATCAATAGTTACATCGATATACCTCATTAAAATACAATAAATTATTCAAAAATTCAATTTTACATATAAAAACAAAGTTTTAAATTTTCATATCAATAATTTCTAGATGATTTAAAAACTCACAAATACCATATTAAATCAATTTATTTTCTAGCAATATTAAACACTTCTTTAAATACTTATTATTTTAAAAACGATAATCAAAAACTTTAAAGTGTTAGAAATTTGAAAGATAAAATTGGAACAACTGTGAGACCTCGTTGCCAGCAGCTCAAAAAGTAGGTTGCTAAAATTATCATACAGCCAACAGTAGGTAAACGGCAAGTTCATTTGAACAGAAGAAAATTAATACATTAACTATAGTTTTCATAATTTAATTTATAAAGTATATTTATATAAACTTATATAATTTGAAAAATTTTATACAACTAGCAATGATTAAATTATAATATTTCACTAATAGCCGTGAGATCGGTTTAATTTAATATTTATTACAGAACATTAAGTACCCAACTATCTATAACATTATGCGATTATTATTGAATACAAGCAACCAGAATTAACAAAAACAAAATTAAAACAATTAGCACCATATGCAGAAAGGCCGTCGGCATTTAAACGTAGTAAATTTGATCAATTAGAGCCCATATTTTTTATATGAGTTACCTCCTGCGTAAGCAACATTAAAGCAAAAAATAAGATAGAATTTTAGAATTTTTTTTTCAAAAGATATTAAATTTTTATAATAAAAAATTAATCTAGGGTTGACCCATATGTAACAGAACTGGCAATACTTGAGGGGAAACAAAGAAATAATCTTGACCTATATGATCTAATCTTGAATTTAAGAGAGAAGAATACTATACTCAAATTTTGTTGGTAAATTTATACTCGTTTATCTTTTCGTGGAACAAACTATATAAAGGGTATCACATGAATAGATACTAAAACTTAACCGGTGATACATGACATCAATCTAAACAATAAAGGTTGATATAAAATATGTCCTAAGTCTACAGAATGTCGAAAAAAAATCATTTCAATTTTCCAGTAAATGGCAACACAGCATCGTTTTCATACGTTTTTAAAAGAGAATAAAGACATTATTAATCCTTCATTGCTAATTAGCATATTTGATATGTAATTTCTATAGTTCCTTTGATTTTTTTTTTAATTCTATATATGGCTTTAATGTCATCGTTATAACAGATTTGAACAGACATTTTTAAAATATTTCAAATAATAAGGTAGGTATTTAGTACACATTTTAAATTGAAGTTTACGATACCATAACCTAAAAATATTACTCATAAGACCACTTACTTGGGGAACAGCACGCGCCACGCATGAAAGCGAGCGCCGGCAAATTCCGATTATACACGGAAATAACCGATTTACTTAAACGCACTTTTCAGTGGCGTGGGTTTTAATTAATAATCAAAAATTCAAAACTAAGGAGTAAGGACTAATTAACTAATTCTAATAAACATTATTTATATTTTTAATGTTCGCCAATTCTTTTGAATATCCGTTAATAAAATGCCACTGACATTTTAAAGTGGACAAATCTGTGTGAATTACAAATGGAACTTATGCGCACCCTCTCGCTCGCCTTCATACGTGGCAGGTGCTGTATGTTTTTGTTCAGTTTAAGAGCATTTACAACTACGTTAAGTCCCAGTACATATTCGTCTGACACAGTCAAGATACATCTTAGGGAATATTGGCGTTAATTGCAAAGCAATATATTTTTTTTATTTTTCAATTTTGTTTTACTTGATAAACTGCTAACACCTATCGAATTTTCCTTAGAGAACAGTAATATTTTTATTCGAAATCTCTTCCGATTTTTAAAAATTGTAGACGCTAGTTAAATATACCAAATTTACCCAAATATTATTTCAGGGTATTTGCACGCCCAATTTTTCAATTTTGTTCCGAATAATAAGTATTGACAAAGTTAATTCTATTTGAATATTAAACAATAATAGTTTCTATTGAAGTTATTTACTTTGGTAGATCACTATCGTCTATCTTTATAAAAAATTTCAAATTTCTCAAAAAAAAATTGGTATGGTAGCTGTTTGAAATGTTTATCTAAGTAAAAAAAACAATTTTTTATTTTTATTATTTAAGTGTCGCAAATATTCTCTAATTTTTTCCATTGTTTATCCTAACTATAAGTACATATACTCAAAATGTTTTTTTATTAAAATTTATGCAATTCAAAAGCTGTTCTCTTTTAAAAGCTATGTACCTATAGTAAAAATGCCGATTACTTTGAAGGTAACTTATTTAAAACATATGGAATCTAATTAAACTTGGAGGAAATTGACTATGGTTAACTAGCGACAACAATTCCACTTTTATTAAAATGATATTAAAATATCATATACGATATATTTATATCATTTTCAAGCATTGAAACATTGACTAAAATAATAACATACTTAGATGCTAAGCTTGCCTCTCGATATTAAATGAGACATATGTATTTTATAGTATCGTAGCTTAAAAACTTATAAATCGAAGGTGACCAACCCGCGGCTCGCGAGCCGCATGCGGCTCTTTCAAGGATTATTTCTGGCTCTCGAAATTTTAAAGAATTATCAAGAGAAGTAAAATAAATGTGTTTATTTTTTAATGCTTAAATTCAATACAGATATTTTGTACTTTTATTTAAATGTTTTCAATAAATATAATTTCTGTAAAAAAAATTTTTTTAATACCTTTTTTGCATACTTTTTAAATACGTATTTAATTGCGGCTCGCGATAAATTTTAAAACTTGAAAAATGGCTCGGACTATCAAGAGGCTTGGCCACCACTGTTATAAACGATATGTAATTGAATACTCGGATTTTTTAAACTTTTTTTTAACTTGAGAAAATAATTGCAACTTACAAAAAAATAATTTTTTTTTAATTTCTTGCAGTGTCCCACTTATTTTTAGAATTGATAAGGAATATAAAATCACTATAACTATATATATAACAATTGTTCTAGAAAATGCAAACTATCCCCTTTAAAGTCAATCAAATATTTAAAAAAGAAAAAATTTTCAGTTATTGTAATTTAAAAGAAAATATGAAAAAACAACACGCTCTCATTTTTTACTAGAGTCAAAATCGAGTAGAAAATCATCATATTTTAAGCCAAAAAAATGTTTTCTGTCAAAATGATTAAATTTTAATTCATTATCAATTTTAAAAATTAGTGGGACAGCAAAAAAATATTTAAAAAAATGTTTTTCTTTTTTTCAAACAATTTATCTTTTTTATAAGATACAATTTGTATCAAGACAGAAAAAAAGGAGAAAAAAAAATTTCGACCCACCCTATTTAATGTTTAACAATAAAAGTATAAAAGATGAAATTGATTGTTTAATCGATGATTCTTACCGATATTCTATTTAAAAAATATTATACCTATTTGGATTAAAGTAATAAATAGCTTTAAAAAATATCACAACTAATCTCAACTTCTTTATAATCCTAAATGCTATTTTTATTTGAAGTGTATGCTTGACTAGAGTATTTTATTAAGATTTCCAATCATATCGGTCTCTATCTCATGGAACGTCGTATTTGATTGTTATATAATTTCATAAAAGCAGAAAAAAATAACGAAATCAAATTAAATTGAACTTATCTTTTCTTTTTATGACAAATTAAGTTTTTTGTTAGATCTAACAAAATATTTTTTTTAAAACAAGAATTGTTAGTTAAGTTTAAATTTGATAAAAATCAGATACAGCATTACGTGAGATAGGGAACGATATGGATTGTGTATATGTATACGTAAATAAATACCTACAAACAAACAAAAATATTTAATCACACTATTGTAAGTATGTTTTTTTGAACACCCTACTATACGCAGCCCCGGATCTACGATTTTTCCGAGCCTTAGCAAAAACTTAACATTGGCGCCCGGCCCTCCAATACTTCAGAAGCTACGTGTTTTAATTAATAAGTTTTTTTTTAAACATATGAATTTGACACCCCCTTAAATTGCAGCCTGGGGCTGGTAGCCCCCCCCCCACCTCGATCAAAAGATGTACGTACATATATTTTTTATTTTATAATTAAAGTTTAATACATAGTTAAGATCCCTTTATCTAAATCAATTAAAACTATTTGAATGCGGATTACTGACGCATTCAGATTAGGTACTGAACACAATTAAAGTGCATAATTTATAGTTGAAGAGAGACTTAATAAATGGTAAAATATTTATTATAATATACATACTTATTATTTAAAAGGAAACTAAAGCTTTTAAGATATTAATTTCAAATATAATTATGTATTTATTAAAAAAATCAAAATTTTCTTGAAAAATAGGTGTCGCAACACATTTTATAATGTAACTGTACATACAGAAACAAACCTCATTATTTTTTTCTTCCCATGCTATTCAAATATGGCGAGTATTGAAGATGGAGATTGTTATTTAAATAAATAAATCCCTTCAAATTAAGTAATAGAATATTGGATTTAAAAGGGCTGAGTTCAGTTCAAGTTAAAACTAAGGCTTTAACAACACCATACATTTGAATTAAGGGATCGCTGTTTGATTCATATTGTAAAGCACCTACATAATGTAAAATGTACATTTTTTAATTTTGTTTAGATTACATGGATATTCGGATTAGCGGAGACTTACTGTAATATATTTATTATTATTATTATCTAATAGTGGAAAACATTTCCTGGTAGAGTGAGTGTACCAGTCCCAAACCAGTTAAGGACAAATTTTGACTTTGAATTGCTCTGAACTGGTATTTTGTAGTTTTAACGTAGAAATGTATATATAAAATTGTTTATTGTTTACTAACGCTGCAATATTGATAAATTAGTTGAATCTAAATATTTAAGTTTTTTATAGATTTGGTGAACAATATCAAAAACGGGAATGCACCTAAGGTTGACCACTGCGCTCATAGCTTTTAAATAAACACTAAATTTTTAAATTATGTTTGGAAAGTTGTTAACATTCTAGGCCACGTAACACGTAAATAGTCGAATTCTTCAAAAATGCCCGCCATTTCTTAATTTATTCAATCGAACATGCGAGTGGTCAACTACTGGTACCTGGTTTGGGACTGGGCCACCCACCCTATATCAATTAGCGTATCTTCGCTGTAAAACAAAAATTACTTAATAATTTCAGTCCATGTTTAATCTTCAAAGATAAAAAAAACCCAAAGGCTTTGCAAAATTTGTTCGAAATGTTCCACAACGTTGAATACAAGATTCGCATCGTCGAACAATTTTGTATCAGCATATTGGTGTATTTCATTACTAAGTCTTTTTAATAATAAGAATTCACCAATTTACTTACAAATTTTTGTCAGAAAAAAAGTTTTTTTTATTGTTTCTATTATTAATTAGTCTAATCATATTTTTATTCTAATTAAATTGGTTTTTCGTCATTATCTCAGTAAGCATTGAATTTTTAACACACACGGAGAAAAAAATATCCTTAATATAACTATCTAACGTATACCCAATTGACGTATTGTTCTGACAGGGATTCGAATGTCTAATTTAACGATATTTATAAGTCAATTTGACAATTCATAGTATGATCAAAACAGCTCTACATAGTATACTTATAATAAGGATTCATTTATTTGATTCAAGCGTTCAAACGAAAAGTTCTCGTGAACCTGTGCAGTATCCGTCGTGTAGGTAACTGGATAGTTAATTTGAAGATTTGAATAGCTATAATAAGGATACGTATGGTTATTATAACGATATTTTGTTCTCTGTGCATATCCGTTAAGGGGGCGATCCAAAACATTAGCGATTTTAACATGATGCGGTGAAATAATGAATTACTACAGTGCGGTTTAGGGCTAAGTTAAGTCGGTCAAGAAATAAGATAAACTTATCTTTTGGTTTCTAGGTGGCTCTCCCGCTTGTCAGAAGATTTAGACAAACCCGGGGCCTTGAATTTGACTGAATACATATATTTATTGAAATTGAAAGATACATATCCATATAATCAAAATTGGTAATTTGATTATTTCGTGGTGCTTTAGGATGATATGTCGTTCTAAGCGGAGACCATGTTTTTAATTTTTTAAATTGATTAAGAATAAAAAGATATTTTTTTATATATTAAGAAGCCTGGCTAGTGGCATGGGAACTACTATTCGTAGAGAGAGTCACGATAGTTGTATAGAGATGCAAGATATCGATTTTTACGCTGATTTGAAAAACCTTCAAAATACATAAGTTGTTCCAGGTCTAGTTTTATCGGTCAAACTCGCATACTTTCGTTTATTTTCGACATACAGTTTGGTTTACCAAAAGCTGATTACTTGCAATATTATTTCAAATGTTATATTCAGAGAATTTTCATGCGATTTCGATTGTTAGGTTTGGCAGAAATCGCAAAGTAAGCGTCGGCGCGCAATTCAAAAACCAGTTTAAATTTAAGAATACATATTTATTATGTTATGAATCTTAATTAATGCGATTTGTTTTATTAATATTACAAAGTAACATAAATATGTGTATAAAATTGTAAAATACTTGTTTTTCTTTAAAATGAAAGGATAATAATTACGGTATTGCAGAAGGGCGCTAGTGATTAATTTTCTGGATTTCTTTTTATTTGTTCTGATGATATATTTATTGTTTTTAAATATAGTTCTAATTTTATTTATTATAGATCATAAATAAATGTTGAAAATACTTTGATACTAATGTTTTTTAGTCCAATTATATTTATTAAAAAATGTTTTCTATATAAATTTTAAATCATTTTATATATCGAAATTATTTATAATTGTGGTTAAAAAATAACTAACAAAATTTTAAGGGCAGAAGAGTATTTTGTGGTAAAAATATTAACCGTGATAAGGGAGTAAGAACAAAAAAAGTTAAATTTTGAAAATATCAGATTGAAATAAATGCTTATATCGTAAATAAATACTAAACATACTTAGTATTTTCAAATTCTAGAATAATTGGAAATGACCGGGAATGCAAAGTGCATATTTAAATTGCATACCTTCAATAAATATCTTCTCAAAGGGGCATATTTTTGCAAGGATCGGCAATTTTGGAAGCAGATAATAACGAAATTTATTTTATTTTATTAGGAGCCGTTCATAAAATACGACACGCTAAAATCAGCTTTTTTGACCCCCCTCCATTGTCACGCGGTGTCACACTTCCTATGACCCCCCTAGAAATATTTTGTCACAAAAACTGAGACCTCCCCGAATATGATAAATTTCAATTGATAGTACACAAATTTTGAGAATTAAAAATATTTATTTAGTTTTTATAATAAAATTTAAATAAATCAATAAATATCTTTTATAAGGAAAAAATAAATAATATGTATTTACTAAATACGAAATGAATGACTTTCTATTATGATAAAAATTTAAAAAGAAAAATAGTCGAAAGAAATACTAATTTAAAATGTTATGAACGGCGAACGTCACGTTGCCGTAGACACCCCGTCCCCGTGTCACACTCAGCAAGACCCCCGTATGCAAACGTATTTTATGAACGACCCTTATCTATGTATGCTCCCAGAAAATGTTTACCAAAATTGGCATACTTCAATTGCTTGATAGCCATTTAATAAAAATTAATCTCAAAAAAATAAAATCTACGATAATTTCACAAGCTTTGCTGTTTGATTAATAAAAATATCATTATTTTGAAAAACGCACTAAAGCTTAGAAGTTGAGCTGCTTTTCGTTTTATTAATTTTTTTGTGCAAAACTCGTTGATTTATCAAAAATCTAAAATTATACAACCACTTCACAACATACTACATATAACGTTTATCAAAGTCTGTTTGTATACGTGCCTTATTTTTTGAAAGATTGTGATCCCTACCATACCTTTTCAATCTGTATTTTATAAAACCTAGTAACTTTTATATTAAACTTTTTTTGTAAATTTTATAATTAGAAAGTTATTTGACATTACAGAAAATAACGATTTTCAGTTTTTTTACAATTACTTCGGAACTATTCGGAATTTTAAAATTTTAATAACGGAATCTGAATCGGCATCTAAAACTGCAAAACATTGCCCATTTAACCAGACTTGTATCTCCACTAATAAGAAAGATACCCATTTTAGCCTACTTAATTTGGGACCCCCTGTATATGTATACTAACTTTTCAAACATGTAGTACTATGACAAAAGTGCTCAAATTTTTATCTGTATTGAAGTTCATCATAAATGAAACCTAAAAATAGAAAATAATTTAGACAAAAACTTACTTCAATGAATTTAATAAAAAAATATTTACCACAGACATTATTATTTTGGTATAAAGGTAAAATAAAGGTAAAATGTAAATGGCACATTGGTCATTTACCTTTTCATGAACTATTTAGGGCTATAATGTGCGAAAACATCGGTTAAAACCGCCTTCAAACCATAAAGGCAAAGTACGAAGCCGCATTCAACAAAGATTTTACCATTGTAAAGTTGACCATTGTCAACTCAAACTAGGCGATTTAAACCACCGCATAAAGCGCAAGCGCACACTAAGCTGATTTTTGTTAGATCTAACAAAATATTTTTTAAAACAAGAATTGTTAGTTAAGTTTAAATTTGATAAAAATCAGATACAGCATTACGTGAGATAGGGAACGATATGGATTGTGTATATGTATACGTAAATAAATACCTACAAACAAACAAAAATATTTAATCACACTATTGTAAGTATGTTTTTTTGAACACCCTACTATACGCAGCCCCGGATCTACGATTTTTCCGAGCCTTAGCAAAAACTTAACATTGGCGCCCGGCCCTCCAATACTTCAGAAGCTACGTGTTTTAATTAATAAGTTTTTTTTTAAACATATGAATTTGACACCCCCTTAAATTGCAGCCTGGGGCTGGTAGCCCCCCCCCCACCTCGATCAAAAGATGTACGTACATATATTTTTTATTTTATAATTAAAGTTTAATACATAGTTAAGATCCCTTTATCTAAATCAATTAAAACTATTTGAATGCGGATTACTGACGCATTCAGATTAGGTACTGAACACAATTAAAGTGCATAATTTATAGTTGAAGAGAGACTTAATAAATGGTAAAATATTTATTATAATATACATACTTATTATTTAAAAGGAAACTAAAGCTTTTAAGATATTAATTTCAAATATAATTATGTATTTATTAAAAAATCAAAATTTTCTTGAAAAATAGGTGTCGCAACACATTTTATAATGTAACTGTACATACAGAAACAAACCTCATTATTTTTTTCTTCCCATGCTATTCAAATATGGCGAGTATTGAAGATGGAGATTGTTATTTAAATAAATAAATCCCTTCAAATTAAGTAATAGAATATTGGATTTAAAAGGGCTGAGTTCAGTTCAAGTTAAAACTAAGGCTTTAACAACACCATACATTTGAATTAAGGGATCGCTGTTTGATTCATATTGTAAAGCACCTACATAATGTAAAATGTACATTTTTTAATTTTGTTTAGATTACATGGATATTCGGATTAGCGGAGACTTACTGTAATATATTTATTATTATTATTATCTAATAGTGGAAAACATTTCCTGGTAGAGTGAGTGTACCAGTCCCAAACCAGTTAAGGACAAATTTTGACTTTGAATTGCTCTGAACTGGTATTTTGTAGTTTTAACGTAGAAATGTATATATAAAATTGTTTATTGTTTACTAACGCTGCAATATTGATAAATTAGTTGAATCTAAATATTTAAGTTTTTTATAGATTTGGTGAACAATATCAAAAACGGGAATGCACCTAAGGTTGACCACTGCGCTCATAGCTTTTAAATAAACACTAAATTTTTAAATTATGTTTGGAAAGTTGTTAACATTCTAGGCCACGTAACACGTAAATAGTCGAATTCTTCAAAATGCCCGCCATTTCTTAATTTATTCAATCGAACATGCGAGTGGTCAACTACTGGTACCTGGTTTGGGACTGGGCCACCCACCCTATATCAATTAGCGTATCTTCGCTGTAAAACAAAAATTACTTAATAATTTCAGTCCATGTTTAATCTTCAAAGATAAAAAAAACCCAAAGGCTTTGCAAAATTTGTTCGAAATGTTCCACAACGTTGAATACAAGATTCGCATCGTCGAACAATTTTGTATCAGCATATTGGTGTATTTCATTACTAAGTCTTTTTAATAATAAGAATTCACCAATTTACTTACAAATTTTTGTCAGAAAAAAAGTTTTTTTTATTGTTTCTATTATTAATTAGTCTAATCATATTTTTATTCTAATTAAATTGGTTTTTCGTCATTATCTCAGTAAGCATTGAATTTTTAACACACACGGAGAAAAAAATATCCTTAATATAACTATCTAACGTATACCCAATTGACGTATTGTTCTGACAGGGATTCGAATGTCTAATTTAACGATATTTATAAGTCAATTTGACAATTCATAGTATGATCAAAACAGCTCTACATAGTATACTTATAATAAGGATTCATTTATTTGATTCAAGCGTTCAAACGAAAAGTTCTCGTGAACCTGTGCAGTATCCGTCGTGTAGGTAACTGGATAGTTAATTTGAAGATTTGAATAGCTATAATAAGGATACGTATGGTTATTATAACGATATTTTGTTCTCTGTGCATATCCGTTAAATCACTATGACAAGAATCTTTTGAATGTCTAAAACAGTAATACGGATCGTTACTATAACGATACGCAATAAGGATACTCTGGATAGCTAAATTAGCTATACGGCGTATCCCTGTGAAAGATAACTATCCAACGGATAGCTATAATAAGGATACGTATGGTTATTATAACGATATTTTTTTCTCAGTGCAGGTATCGTATTATTTTTTTATTCCAAATTGTATACCTAATCAAACCCTAAAGTTATGTCCCCTCCATTTAAACCAACCCGGTAAAAAATTGCAAAGGAAAGGATATACATAGTAAGTTTGTACATACATATTTGTAATAATACGATAACATTTAATAAGCTATGCTCATCCACAACGAACATATAAATAAACAATAACTAAAAGAATGTAACAATGAAACGTATATTAGTAATAGTTAAAATATGTACCTCGCTAATATTTATTTCAATTAACCACAACTATAATCATGAACTGAATCACAATGTCAACTAATATATTATAACAAATACTTTTAAAAACAATTAGTATTATACGAATTTTGTACAAAGAAAGTACATCTACAAATTGTTTTTATATTACCACGTGAATGAAATTTTTTATATACTACATACATTAGTGAAAATAATTCATACATAGCCCATTTTTAATTGTAAACATAAGCTTACTTTTCCAATAAATAACCAACAACAGCTTCTTTTAATTAGTAAATTAACTTACATAATTAAATAAATAAAAAATAAACGTATATAAACAAGTGCCTAGGTCTATCATGCCAGTTCCAGTAATGTAGATAGTTTTTAACAATTTCCCTTATTTTATTCTCTATTTAAAAAAATGATTCGCATTGTGTAGAGCGCTGACGTTATGTTTATATTTATACATTCTACTTATTGCAAATATTCATAGATACTACAACCAATAAACACTTAACACCATAATATATAATTGAAATTTTGTTGTTTGGTAAAACATAAAATCATTTACACTACTAAAACTTTAGCCTAGTTAAAATCAAAAATATATATGTAAAGTCCGACCATTTTCACTTGGGCTTTGAGTCATGTCTGCGCAAACGACGAAAAGTGCTCCAAGATCGGTGAAACAGTCTAATATGAAAACATCAGTCTTCTTTCATTTCTTAAATGTAACAGAACTTAAAGGACGTCTACGTGTACATTTATTTGTTATAACATGAAACTGCCAGTTTATTACTAAATATCATTCAATCAAGTATTGTGTTATTAAAATTTACCACGACGCTGTAATCGTACAATGTCTTCAATTTGTATTTATTAACTTCGACCCACTTCGAAGCTTCACCTTCGCGCTGTTATTTTCAAGGCCATAGTCCAAAAGAAAATCGACGGACTCTACGTATTTACGTGATAGGGCATAATAATATTTATCATAAACAAATTATTATTTAATTTTCTTCTTAAGAAAATAACCAATCTTATAATATAAAATAAAATCTATTAACAAAGAAGATCCCCTACCCAAAAATTCAAAATATGTATGACTTTGGAAATCTATAGAGCCCGTACACAACATTTTTTTTCCTACAGAAATTCACTTTAAGTAGATAAAACCAATCCTTAAAAATTCCACTCTTTTAAATACAAAATTTCGTTCAAATCGTTAGAGCCGATTCTGAAAAACCCACATACATACAGTAGCGCCTAAAAGTGAGTGCCTAAATGATTTTTCGAGAAGAACTTTTTAAAATATGGGCCATTTTACTTCATTTTTGAGTATGTTATACAGTTTTGTATGAGAAAAAGAATTATTATGTTTAAAACGTGATAAACAAAAATTTACAGAAATTAAACGAGCTCAGACTTATTTGTGTAAAAAACGCATTTTTCAGAACAGAACACTAAGAACGATTTAATGAAAAATAACTGTATAACAATACACTAAAACAATTTTATAATCATAAAAATGCCTAATACTTAGTTGGGAAACCACGAGATTTTATAACTGCCTGACAGCGAGATGGCATTGAATCAATAAGATTTTCAAAGACTGAATCAGGCATTGCATTCCATTCCTTGTCCAATTCGGCAAATTTTTCATCTTTATTCTTAATGTTTTTGTTTCGACAACGTCTTGCCAGCTCTTTCCACAAGTGTTCTATCGGGTTGAGGTCGGGAGATTGACTGGGCCACTGAAGAATCCTGATTTGTTGCTGCTGCAATGAAGTCTTGACAATCGAGGAGGTGTGCTTAGGATCGTTATCCTGTTGTAGAATCCATCTAGGAGGCATATTTGTATGGGCCCATGGTAAGACGACATTAGTCAGCATATCTTTGTAACTTTGGCCAGTCATTATTCCGTTAATTTTAATGATGGGGCCCATGCCATTACGAGAGAAGGCTCCATAAACCATAACTGATCCACCTCCATGTTTTACTGTCGGTTTTATGTATTTTGAATTGTATCTTTCTCCAGGAGGACGTCTTATGTATTGTATTCCGTCGCTTCCAAATAGATTGAACTTAGATTCATCTGTGAAAAGTACTTGACTCCACTCGGCTGCTGTCCAATGCAAGTGCCGCTTTGCAAAATCCACGCGATCCTTTCGATTCTTGAGTTTGATGAAAGGTTTTTTAGCTGGACGTCTGCCATTCAAACCAGCATCACTCAATCTTCGGGAAACTGTCATTCGACTAATATTTAGACCTTGACTTTGATTGAATTCTGCTGCCAGATCCACAGCTGAGAGAATCGGATCCGCTTTGGAGCGACGAACAATGCGTGTATCAAGCCGGGAAGAAGTAACACGTGGTCTACCAGTTCTTTTATCATTCTCAACAGAATTTCTCTGATCAAACCTTTGAATAATTCTTGAGACAGTACGAGCTGGCATCTTTAGAATCCGTGAAATGGCAGCTGCCTTCATGCCAGAGTTTTCATATCTATAATTGCTTTCCGAATGGCTGGAGAAGTTTCAACCCTTGGCATTGTTAAAACTTGGTCAATTGTTACTGAACACAAAAAAAATAACCCAAATATTCAAGAAAAAACCAATAATGTGACGGCGCGGAATATGTAAAAATTGACTATTGCAGTAGAAATGGAACATAACCTAAAATACCGTATCTGCGCAACAGTTAACTATTAATAATATTTTCCAACATCAAACTGTACAATATACTGAAATTTGAAGTAAATTGGCCGAGATTGCAAAAAGTTATGCGTGAAAAACGGTTTCGGCACTCACTTTTGGGCGCTACTGTATATACCTACATCTATTATAAATATTTATAAGAATTGCTCGTTGAAAATATAAGATTTAATAGTTTAACAAAAATCTTTTGTCATGACAACGATCTAACTTATTCTAAACTGATTATTAAAATGGTCATAACTAAATTAAAATATGTGTACCCAATGATTTTAATACGCCATTTTACTAAAATTATTAATAAAAATCCAAGATTTTATATTTCTATTGGGCGATTTAGATTAATCCAATAGTCCTTTATAAGATTACCAAATTTTATTTAAATAAGTAAAATAATTTGGAAACAATTGGTATAACAACCCGAGTCGAAATTTAGAGCCTACATAGATCCCCGAGTCGATGTTTAGAGCCTACATAGATTCCCCTAGTCCGAAAAAGACCCGATTTATAGCAGTGTAACCCGACTAGGTCCGACAGTAGGCCCCTAGCTCCTACTATTCCCCAAGAGATGTGATTTTGAACCTCTGTCCGATAGCTGCAAATACCGAAATCAGCTGAACAGCGTTGCCAGTTGTTTTCGATATTGTAATTTGTTTGTTGATCACAAGTTAGCTGTTATATTACAATTGAATACGTTTATATTTTTTAATATCATTTATACACATAAAGTACGCGTAAACTAAGTACTTTTTATGTAAGTTATGGTTTTAAGCGTTGACATTGGTTATTACACTATTACGTTTATTAATTAACATCCAAATTAATTATATGTATATTGAAATAAAACTGTTAATACTAATAACTAAAATGTTTTTAAAATCTTGTCTATTAAATTTATGAGAATGGTATTAAATGGGTTCGACTATATGAAAAAGACGTGGCAACACTCCCTATTTACATGTGTTCTTTTACATTGATGACTGTCCACCAGTCAAGTAAATCTTATGGTCGGGCAACCTAACCTAAAAAGTGCGCTCTTATTATTAATCTTTACCGATTTGTCTTTAATTCCGAAGAAACAGCAACAGCTTACTAAAAAGTTACTAACTCAGAAAGTAAAACCCATCCTACAAAATCTCAGAGTAATCCAGGTATTTTATAATTTTGAATATTGTTTTATCAAAGTTACTAGGTAATTCTGTACTATCAATGTATTTGTATATTATAATACAAAATAAATATATATATACATACAATATTAGTTTAATTATTATAAATACTAATAATAATATTTATGATTATTATTCTTCTTTTTTTTAATGTAATTGTTATTTTTAAATTGTTATTTTAAACTTTAGCTACGTATTTTAAATAAAAGTATTCTAAACATTTTAAATGGGAATTAAATCGATATTATTATTATTATTATTATAAAATAGGGTACAGAGGTCTAAAATCGGACCTAATTTAAATTTCCATCAGATCCGACTTTAAACCCCAAAGTGGTACAAATGGAAATTTGTACCACTTTGGAGACCAAAGTCGGACCTAATTTAACATAGGAATAAACTTTACTTTGATTCTCCGAGTCCGGAATGTGTCCGACTTTAGGAGGCTCAATGTCTGCACTAAATTTCGACTCGGAAAGTTTTAGAAAAATTTACACAACCAATCACCTAATCAACTAAAATGCGTAAAAAAAAACGAAGGGTCTTTGAAATTCTCAATAAGACTATGAGTCAAGTACGTTTCTCATGAATCACCTATTTTTAAAAGAATTTATTTTGATATGAATTAAATAAGCAGGTACTATTTAAATAAACATATACATACCTTCGAATTAACTACATCTCTATCAGGAGTATTCAAAACGTTATTTAGTTTCTTATAGTGCGAGAATGAAATTAAATTCATAACAAGAATTGAATTATCTTTAAAATAAGTATAAAAATCAAAACACATACATAACTACAGTAGTAAATGTCAATTTTTAACCTAAAAATTCCAAATATCAAAACCGGAGTAATCTAAACGTATTTAATTATGAATTTGATAATAACAAAGAAAAGTTTACATCAACAAACCTATTTTACTCATTTTATTATAAATACCTAGTAAATGCAACACTAAAGATGTCCAATAAATATGTATGGAGATATTGACCTACTAAAGGCTTTAAAATGAAATTTAATTACGATACTTTATAATTATTTCTAATATGTACCGATTATGCTTCAGAGCTGTTAAAAAAAAATAATAAATGAGTTTTTAATATCTACATATTGTTACAAGAAAACTATAATTTATCGAGTAAGTTCCAAGTAAATAAAAAACCTAATTTCCAGAACAACTCTGAAAAATCTAGAAAAACTCTGATAGCAGTTTGGAAAAATAAGTATTCATACATTTACAACGAATTTTCTGTTTAATATGAAATTTATTATTGAGTTGGCAAGAATGTAATTTCAGTTTTCACAAAGCTATGGAGTAACACTTTTTTTAATTACTGCGGTCAATTTTATATTTTTTTCCGTTTGGCAGTTGACAGTAGTGAGTTATCAGTTAATTTAGAAACAAATTACTTAGTATTTAGTTTACTGTTATTAATTCGGTATCAAATGTAACATGTAACCCAAAAACGAACATTACGTCATTTTTTGCTTCCTTGGGTTCATAAAGACTTATGTGAAGTTTATGGGGATGAATACCCAACAGAACGCATGTGTCAGAATTGGTTTAAAAAATATCGTTTTGGACATTTTTCACTTAAAGATGAGTACCGCTCTGGCCGACCAACTAAAGTAAATATGTAATGATCAAATCAAAGCCATAATTGAAACAGATTGTCATATAATTGTGAGAGAGATTGCAGAGAAATTAAATGTACGACACACAACAATCGAAAATCATTTAAAATGTCTTTGACTTGTTAAAAATCTGAATATTTGGGTTCGACATGAATTGAAAAAGTTTCATTTAACCCAACGAATGAGTATTTGTAAATGCATTTCAAATGCAATGAAATCGATGTTTTTTAAAATCGAATGATGATAAAAAAATGTCTACAATAACATTAGTCGAAAACAATCATGGTCCAAGCGTGATGAAGCAGCACATGCCAAATAAAAACTGAATTACATCAAAATAAAATCATGTTTTTAATTTGGTGGCATTATAAAAATATTGTGTATTTTGAGCTTTTCCAAGGAACCAAATGATCAATTCAAATATTTACTGTCAACAACTGATGAAATTGGAGGAAGCAATCAAAGATAAACGGCCAGAATTTGCTAATCGTAAAAGTATGACAACACTGGACCTCACACATCTTTGGTAACTCGTCAAAAATTATTGGAGCTTAGTTGGGAACTAATGCCACATCCACCATATAACCCTGAACTTGTAGCATCAGATTACCATTTACTTGGAAGTTTACAAAACCTTTTAAATTTCACTAAATGATAAATTTCACTAATGATGAACGACCTGTAATCGCACTTAGTTCAGTTTTTGCTGATAAGAACCAGAAGTTCTATGAACGTGGAATCATACGTTAGTTTCAAATTAAATTATAAAATTTGTATTACAATTTAATTTATATTTTAGTAGCGACAAAGTAGGTATTATTAACCTTTAAAAAATAAGATTTCTCAAATGTTTCGGTTTAAATTATGAGATGCACTTATGAAATAAAAATAATTTACATTTCCTACAAGATTTAAACTCATTTTTTTTATAAAATACACTTAGAATAAATGTTTTGTACAAAACAAATTAAATAATATTCACAATTAATTTTAACAATAAAATACAAATATTGAACACCACACCTTCAACCTTGAATTTATTACTTTTTAAACGTGCTATGCTTGATTGTCCCAGTTAAAAAAATGTAACGGTATCTAATAGTTCCTATATATTACAATTATAGCTCTAGATTTTAACAGCTGACTCTACTTAATTTCTTGTACAGATCGTCAGAGTAACATTTAGTGATATAAAAACAGGTCATATTTATACAACTGCAATTAAACACATAGTACCTATACAAAAGCACTTACAGTACCCATATGCCTATTTTTAATGAATATCTATATAATAAATTATTAACTTTATAAACAATAACTAACTATTTTAACAATTTTTTCCTTAAATCTGTGTTTCACAGATTTCAGAAAACAACATTAATATTTAACTATAAATGATTTAGTGAAAAAAATGAAGTTACGTTTATATTCTAATACTTATATTCTAAATAAAGTAAAACAAGAATATTAAAAACAATCTTCACACAAATCAGCGACTATGACCTTCAAATCGCAAATAAATATTGAACATTAACGTAATCTCATATGTTTTTGTTTTTATTTTTACAATTTAGTATACCTATTTTTTGTTAAACTAAATTAATATGACATGTTCATAACATACAGTGCAACCTCTTTTTAGACGCACAATAAAACATCAAGAATGTGTACGGATTAACAATTTTGTCCAAATTACTAGATATGCCAAGTAAAAACGAATTTTCTTACAATGGATCCACACGAACTGATACCAACTCAAAAGTTATTGAATTACAACATCTAGTTCTTTCATCAATATTTTCCACGTTCTTCATTCTAAATGTGAATAAAATTTCATTCTACATGGTTGGTATCAGTTCATGTGGATCCGTTGTTAGTTAATTTACAAAACAATAATACAAAGTTCTTAAACAAATGGAGCATTTATTAAACTTTTTGAAACGGGAAACAAAACGCACATAGAAAATGAAACATATTCCACATTTTTTGGTTTATTATTGCCTACATGTATCTACAACTGTTCACTTGCCAATACCATATAGGGTGGGTGTACCAGTGGCGAACCAGGTACCAGTAGTTGACCACTCGTATGTTCAATTGAATAAATTAAGAAATTGCGGGAATAATTGAAGAATTCAACTATTTTATTACATTGCCTAGACTGTTAGTAACCTTTCAAGCATATTTTTTACGAGAGTGACCTAATTATATCGCTACCTTGCATTTTTTTTCATAACGTTGTGCAATTCACTTGCCTTTTAGCCGTCAATACAGTTAGAAGTTCACGTTGACATGGTAAGTTAAATCTTTTAATATCACCTATTAATTATTAATTATTGTCATACACTTGTATTATTTGAAAAATTTAGTGTTTATTTAAGAGCTATGAGCTGCTATTTTTAATAATTAATGACATTATCAAGTATTTTTAAAGGTGGTTAATTACTGGTACACATTTTGTACTGAGTTTCTATAGTTGACCAACTGGTCAACTATAAAAACTCAATAGTAGAAAAAGTGTTTCTATGGTGGACCAGATTAGTGTTTTATTTTTGTGGCACTCAAATTTAAAAGAATTTTTAACTACTGAACATGTCGAAGACATACTCCAGGATCCTGAAAGAATTATAAATGCTGATGAATCTGGTTTCAATATTTCTCCTACGTCAGGTTTGGTGCTGGGTCCTACAGGAATGGTCAATTTATACGAAATTCAAGATAAGGAAAAAGAAAGCATCACTGTCTTGGGAACTTTTTCAGCATCTGGAAAAGTCTTGCCCGGCCTTATCATTTACCCTTATGAAAGGATTCCTTTTGAAATAGCGCGAAATATACCAGAAGGCTGGGCCAGCGGAAAGTCACCGAAAGGATGGATGACATCCAAAGTTTTTCATGGCTACATTGCCAATACGTTACTACCAGCATTACGGAAATTCAATGTCAAATTTCCTGTTCTTTTTCTAATCGACAGTCACAAGTCGCATATAACTTACGAGGTCAGTCAACTTTGTAATAACAATCAAATAATTTTGTATGCCCTACATCCTAATGCGACTCATATAATACAACCTGCAGATGTGTCCGTTTTTAGACCATTGAAAAATTCATGGAAAAAAATTGTCCACAAGTGGAAATTCGACACTGGAAACAGAGTTGTAACCAGGGCTCAATTTGCTCCATTGCTAAACACTGCAATGAGAGCTGCAACTCCTGATATCATATGTAATGGATTTTGCAAATGCGGATTGTATCCGTTCAACGTTGACGCTATAGATTACAGTAAATGCATGAGTAATGATAGTAGACACAGTGCCATAGAGAAACCAGCTGAGATAAGCGTAGAACATGCACTGTATTTTGAATCTCTATGTCGCGAAGGCGAGTTCAAGAGTTCCGAGCTGTCAATCCTAATGAACCGTGGACTGGAGAAGAATCAGCCAAAGAACTTTTCTACGTATGGCGTAAAATCAGGAAGAACATTCAAGAAACAGAAAATATTGTTTCATCTCTTGGTGCAGATGATGAGACTGAAGAACATGAGAGCATTCCTGAAATCAAAATTTCTGGCAGTCCCGTAAATTCAAGAGAGGAACGAAAACCGAGTCCAATATCTTCAAATTTATTAGAGAGAACATTTTTAACTGTTTTTGAACCTGGACCATCAAACCAACAGCCAGAGGAAAAGAATGATACCCTACACCCACAGAATAATCTTGAATTAACACCACCAAAAGTCAAGCGTACTCCAAAACTATAGGACCCTAAATTTGACCGATCGCAGATACCAATAAGCCCAGCATTTTCCAACGCCATTCTGTGGCCTACCAAGTCTCCTACAAAATCTGATGGTAAGAAAAAGTCATCCAAGCAGCGTTTACCGGATGCTATTGGTGCGACTCAGTGGGTGCAGTATTGGAATGAGAAAAAAAAGAGAAGGAAGAAAAAGAAAATAAAAACTGCCTCGCGCAGAGAAGAAAATGTTGAAAAATAAAGAAAAAAATGAGCAGCATCAAAGGAAACGCATTAAGAAAAAAGTTTTCGTGCAATCCGATTTAGAAGATGATATTCCATTGAATTTGTATGCCCGAAAACCTACAAGCTTTGAAGATAGCTTAGAATAACTGATAATTTAAGTGCAAAGTTATTATTTTTCTATCGTAGTTTGATAATAAGTTTTGAAAAGTTAATGTTTTAATTTTCATGTTTGTATTCGAATTAGGTAGTACCTACGTTTCACTGTGCCATTAAAAATTAGTTGTAAGTCAAGAGAAACTTTAAGTCAATACATGAAAGTCAATTTGTCTAACAAAATAGTGTTTTATTCTCAATTAACTACCTTTTCTTCATTAGTTTTTCAGTGGTCAACTATAGGTGCAAAAATGGTTATTTATTGGAGCGCAGTGGTCAATCTTAGATGCATTACCGTTTTTGGTATTGTTCACGAAATCTATAAAAACTGAAATATTTGGATTCAAATAATTTATCAATATTGCAGTGTTGGTAAACAATAAACAATTTTATATATACATTTCTACGTTAAAATTACATAATACCAGTTCAGAGCATTTCAAAGTCAAAATTTGTCCTTAACTGGTTTGAGACTGGTACACTCACCCTACATATGTATTTAAGCGATTGCATGAATATTTTGACGAAATTCAATTAATTTAATCATTCAATTTTTTTTATTTAAAAATGTAACACGTTGGACATGTTTATTTTGTCGTTATACTTATGCACTCAACACAAAGTTTTAAACCGACATCCCACGACGCATGGATTAACGAACATGGGATCGTCGGGAAACTCACTTAGGGTTGACTCGTAACAAAGCTTGGCAGTGGATCCGCATTTCCAAAACGGTTCTGTTTTTGTAGTGTGCATCGTGTTGCCTTGCCAAATTTTAGTCAGTAAGGTAGTAGTCCGATACTTTAGTTCGGCTATTAAGCGCTGGTCATTGGATCGGGTCGAAAGTATACAATCCAAGCTCGAAGACGCCCGCGTATCTTTAACCCCTTTTACCGACAAAAAAAACAACTGCCTTCCCAAAAATGACCAGCGCTCCCATTTCATTAACATACAGCTTGGTGAGATTGCTCGTGATTCGTCAAGCCAGTGTTGACAACTTGCGGGAAATATTCGGATTTGTGCGATTTTTGAGATACTCTCGAAACAAAGAGATACTCACAATATTTTAGAGAGATATCTTTATATCTGTATTTAATAAATAAATAGTGTGTGTTCTGTAATTCGTCGATGAAATTGTTTTATTTTACTGTGCCCCCCATTTCATTTATTCGAGTCTTTTATGTCGCCATCTAGTGTAAATTTGACAAATGTCAAGCTAGATACGCAATAAAAATATATTCCAAGATTTTTTTTGAATTACAGGTAAAATATTAACCTCTTCCAGAAAAATAATGCGGGCTGAGGTTATAGATACACTTAGAACAACTTTTAGGTCATTTAGTGACCTGATTAAAGTGAATATTTTGGTTTGAGAAATATATGCCGTTTTCTAACAAAGAGTATGATAATATAATATTCATTCTTATGCTAATAAAGTATAATAAAAACGTATTCGTTTGCGATTACGCCCAAATTAGAAATTAAAAAGTAATTTGCACCAGTGGTTTTTCACCTTTTTGTAGTCTCGGACCCCTTACAACCTTAATACATTAAGAAACACTGCTTTGCACGATAATAAACTCACTTATCAGGACGTTTAACGAAAATATGTGATATTTTACGCATCCACGTGGGGCAATTTCTTGTACTGGGTGGGCAACACTGCGCCACACCACTCGTCGTGGGATGCCGGCTTTACAAACATAGTTGCCCAATACTGCCTGCTAAACATAGTGGAGCTCTCTCTCGTCTTATTTCTCTGATTTTAATATCTTGTGCTGGGAATACACTTGCATTTGACGTGAAGCGAGACCATAATTGGTTTGCATATACACCTATCCCTCCATTTACACGCAACTTGTTTTACACGATTACGCTTTTACACAGTTTACAAAAATAAATATTCAAAAAATTTGCAAGAATAAAAACTATTTAAATTATATCGTAATATATGCTATATAAAATGTGTATTTTTAGTTATTTTTTAAGACAATTCGTTGGACGACAAATATTATAGCCAAACAAAGAAATGATTTCATTTGTTACACACAAAAAGTAATTCGTCTAAAATACTCGCAAACCCCATTTTACAGTGAAGATAAGTTTCTGAGAAAACCGTAAAACTAAAAAGAGTAAAATGTGCATAATTTGGTCATTTATTTCAATGTAAAATAAAAGTATATGCAATACAAAAGTATGCAATACACATTCTTATGAATTAGATACACCAATTTTTATATCACAGATATACGTAGCACTTTTTTTGATAAACGTTATGTTTTTGATTTCCACGGTTTTCGCCGGAACTTTTCTACTGTGTAATTCGGAAGATGGATAGATAAATTGTATTAGAAAATAATACTAGATAGATATTCGTTGTGTATATCCTCAAATTAATTTAAACACTGTTAAATAAAATATTTTTTATTCAAATTTCTCGTTCATGAGCTGTTTTGTAACTGCAGTCTGTCGTTCATATTTTGAATAAATTAATCTTTATTTATCGGTTTTTAATTAAAAAAGCACCTCTAAGTAATTCATCTGTATTAATAATATTTAATATACAAATTACTCAATACATAATCTTTTGTAATTTAAAATTATATTATTGAAATTAAGTGATAACACGCAGTACATGGGCAGTAATTCTTAACCGGTGTTCCACGAAACACTAATACTCTAGGAACTTGGAGAAAGTGATCCGACAAAATTTAAAAATCAGTAAAAAATATATGTGATTTTTATTTATTATGCAATATAAAAAATATATATATTACTTTATTTTAAGACTATGTTCCACAAAAACCTTATAAATTGTGCGTTCCTTGATGGTTAAAATATTAAGAATCTCTGACATATCTGTGCACATCGTAATCCTTTATATACTAAATAAATACCTACCTATTCCTTACATACATATTGCAATTTTATTGCTACGGCCAATCCCAACAAAAATATTGGTAGATCTATGTCTAATCCAACAGTTATATCTTTATATCCGTATTATTCAAGAATGCAGTTTTGAATTAATAAATATCCATAGAACGGTAAAATGTCTGTTAAATGAGTCTGGAGTTTCGTATAATCATTTTTAAATTCAGGTAAATTCTAAAAATTTTCTTGACAATTAAATTTTAAAATTAACAAATGTAATAATATTTTGACACAAAATAATTCTACGATGTCCGTTTTGCAATCCCATATCACTCATTACAAATAGTCATTGTGTTTTGTTGCTAAATAAAACTAATTTGATTTATTTAATCTGAATTATATAAAAAAATGAATATACTTACACATTATATCTTAGTGCTTTATAAATTACTAGTTAGCCCGATCCGACTTCGCACTGGTATTGAGATTTCAAACTAAAAACTAATTTTTATCAAAATAAAATATAGCCTATATTACGAAGAGATAGAGTAGCTTTTGATTAGTGAAAGCATATTTAGAATAGGTTCATTAGTTCCAGAAACGACCCCTACATATAAACAAACAAAACCTCTTTATAATATTAGTAAAATTCAAAATAAGAAAATCAATACATAATTTTAATTTTTTTTCCCAAAATAGTTTTATATATAAACAAATAAATAGAAATGATACTTGATAAATAAAAAAGTTGTTTCGCAGTCTAAACAGATAATGATATACGAGCGGAAATTAAAACATATAGGCACAGCACTAACAATACAAATTATTTACAAAATAAGAACATGAAGGACACAACAATTTATAAAACAATATCTACCTAATAATGACAAAATTACTTTACCTTACATTGAACGTATTCAGTATAAATAACATTTACTGTCATTACAAAATAAATAAATATATTAAACTGTAAATAAATTTCGAAAAGATGTTTAAAATAACATAAGTATAGTTTTCTAATACAACCAGGCATTTGTTTAACATCAGTAGGTCATTAACACGGTATTTTACAAACAACCCATACTTTCTTACTAATTACGGAAAGACCAAGCTTACTATTAAATGATGCACTATGAATTCAACAGTCTTCTCAATTTTTAGAATAACATTGCTCATTTAACTTTATGTTGAATTTTCAACAACTGTTAACTCAACTTATGATCTTAACAATCTTAATAATCAAATTACTACATAATTATAATTGTATAATAAAACAATAGATTTTTATATGACAGTCCTTTTTATGACCACGTCATATTAAACAGGTTTTAAAAACATGGATCTTGAATTTTGGCAATTTACTTATTACATATTTAAAAAATTTACTGTATTTTCTAAAACAAAATTTATAAGTATATAATAAACGTAGATGCATACATACATATATGTGTTTATACATAGATAGCATTGTACTTAGAACCTATAATGAATAAATACTACATACAAGGTTTGATAAATAATCGAAAACTTATAAAATGTTACAAATTATTTTTTCTAGTAAGTACCTGTATGTGTATAGTTCATATATAAGTACTGTATACAGTATTTATATATGAATTTGTATTATCTTATTATTTAAATTAATTCTTCAGATTATATTTCACTAAACCTTGTTTACGTCATTTAAATATAAAAATAACACATTCTTCTAAAAATACACAATTTCTAGTAGAATGAGATCCTAAAATATTAACATCATTAATATATAAAGTATAAAGGTCATTACCGCTGTTTTCAAGGTTGACAAAAATGTAAAAATTCATCCTAAAGAACTGTATTTTTCGTAACATTAAATAATGATTTTTCATTTAATAATAATAATATATAGCAACGATTTGAAACCAAAATAACTTTCAAAAGATGTCATTGAAATAGGAACCTGCATACATTCTTAAAGTATTATTCTAATCCAAACTTTCTATCGATGGCAAGCATTTCAAACTTTCACCGTTTCCATAAAAGTCAATAAATATACAAATGAAGCATCTCAAATAAAAATTTTATTTAAAAATTATTATTAACAAAACGGAAGTATCTAATTAACCTGATTTTTACTTGATACCGTTAACACCGTCGTTCTTACGGAAGTATGTAAACTCTATGGGAAAACTGAAAATGGTTAAACCTGTGAGAATTAGATTCCTGTTATAAACTAACATGATCAAATACAATTATAAACCAAAGCAAGTATGTTACACCAACTTTTGAAGTGCATTTGCTACACCTAAATAGAAGATTTATTTTTATAGTCTTGTCTGTATTTATTCCTTACAACAAAATCAAAAATATGTACTCGAAGTTAATAGAAATTGTAATACAGACACTCCTAAGAAAAAAATTCTTACAGTCTACATTTTTGATTATTTCTTAAATCTTAGTCTGTCACATGCTATCATATCACTCATCGACAAGAACAGTGACGCTACTCAAAAAATTCGATTTTTCTGAAAAGCAAAAAAAAACGATACCAGTACTAACGAATTATTCGAGGTAACAGGCCTAATTTTTAATTAAATGTTATAACTTATAACTAAGACTACGATTTTTATGTAATTGCATATTTTTGCATATTGTTACTACTTTATCATAGGAGTCTGAGTGTCAGTTTGCTACCCTAATTGATGATTTTTTTAAAGATTTATTTTGCATATTTTGGTAAATGTGTCTCATTTTTTTAATCAAAGCCAATAGTAATTTTGATTTCAGTTTTCTATTGTAAATATGTTGGCCTTATGTATACATAGTTTTTTGTGTTTATTTTTATTCACTTATTTTGATTTTATAATCGCATATTTTAAGGTTTTTTGCTGAAAATTTTATGATATATGTTTGCATTTTATATTGCATATAAATCGGAGTCATACTTAAAAAACATTTTTAATCTGAGGAGAATGATTTCAAGATTCAAGTCCTACCTCAAAATAAAAAATTTTTGGGTTTTGTCACTTTTCTTGCCGATGAGAAATATGTTTGTTTAATTTAAAAAAAGATTCAATAAATAATAATAATAATAAATCAAAGAATAAAAATATTATTTTCAACACTTTTTGATAATTCTAATATAGATTTTTTTGTGATTTGTATCTTATAAATAATTACATGGAAATTTATTAACGCCATACCATGTAGGTAAATATGAAAAAAAGGTGTTTTTTTTTACTTCTTATGGGTTTTCATACTGATTTTGTAGGATTTAGAAGCAAACTTCCTCTACCAACCCTATCCGTATCTGTGTCCATTATAGATCATTTCTCAATGAAAACAACATTTCTGCATAATAAAAATTACAGTACCATCTCAGAATATTACGTCCTCAGAATCTTACAAAGTTTAACATTTTTATGATCTTCGCTCAACCCTAAACATTCAATAAAATTATTTCTGGCTACCTAAAGCCTTTTAATGCTGCCCAAATTTGTAGTGTGCGTAACTGTGTATCCGCATATAAAGTATCTACCTATTTGAATTGCAATTCAAATAATTGAAGTTCACATTAAATGACAATGAATTAAACCTAATAATAAAAATATTCATCTTAATAAAACCTTTCTATATTATACGTTTAAATATACACTAACAAACCTTCACACCAATACTTTGACCCAAGCCACGACCGAAACTATTTTTTATACTGGTCCTCAGGATTTTACGAAGTCCCCAGATTCCCGTAACATTCCCGATTGTACTTATAAATCTATTTTATTAGGTGCCTCCAATATTCACTGCTAAACTGATATATTCCATAACTCATTGATTAATTTTTTGATGGCTAATTTTTAACATATTTTGTAATGACTTCGTTCATGGTGATTTAGCATCAAATTCAGTATCAACAATTTTATAATTGATAAATAATGTCTTCTGTCAGAATTACACTTTAATATGAATCTACAATTTTGTTTCACTTTCATTAGTCATTTTTTCCAACAAAATTTTGGCCAATAGTAAACTACTGAGTGAGTTCTCAATCTATAATTTTTCTTCTTTCTTTTTATTCAAACAAACATAACAATATTTTGAATATTTCAAGTAGAAGGCACGACTGCATACATATACGTAGTGTTGCTTAAAATAGTTGTAATTTTAAAATAGGTCGCGACATAATAACATCAAATAGTATGCGATTAATACAACTCCATATCTATAGAAATGTATTTAAGTTTCTGTTTAAAGAACAACTTTATTTAACAAAATTTTTTTTCAAATAGCCATTGTAATAACTTATACTTTAACACTTCATTTTTTCCGCGGTAACATTATTTGTTTTGTAAATATACTTGTGTGCGTATTTATTTCAAATTATGTATTATATAAATTTTTGAACATTAAAATAATTTATATATTAGAAATAACCTAGTTAATACACATAAATTACAGATGCTTTTTTCTAAAATTATAAAACTTGTTATTTACGAACGCAATATTCAGGGCGTGCACGTTATTTTTGAATTTCTTAATTTTAAAATAAAAATGTTATATAACGTTTAGCATAGCTCGTTATATCTATAATCACATGCCAATCTTTTACTTTTATTGGTATTTATAACCATTTATTTCACTTTAATCTTTAATAATTAGTTGAAGACAAATATATCAATGTGTGTCTATCATTTGGATGCCAGTTAATTTTTCACTATGGTATAAATAAATGCCTTTTATTTCGACATGAGTTCAGAAAAGGTATTTTTAAAAATAAGAATTAT
The DNA here is from genome assembly GCA_036325965.1 of Sinopyrophorus schimmeli. Lineage (NCBI taxonomy): Eukaryota > Metazoa > Arthropoda > Insecta > Coleoptera > Elateridae > Sinopyrophorus > Sinopyrophorus schimmeli. The sequence goes on along the minus strand of JARFIZ010000314.1, from coordinate 9,633,314 downwards.
TTTATCATCAACTATTTACAGCAGTTTAATCTACTCTATCAACAATTTTTATTTCCGTTGATAAAAATTACTTAAATATACTAGGATTGATTCTGACAATTTTAAAAGCAAATCTCTTAGAAAATAACACCCCCTTTATCCCATAATAATAGTAGCGAGTCCATATTTAAACGGGAATTATTGGTAAAAGCAGCTGTAAGTTATGTCTTACAATTAGTTTAAAATTGCGAAGTCTTTAATAAAAATCAATGTTCCATGACATCTGTTATTTGTTTTGACACATCTTTCATTTTTTAGTTTACCCTAATTATTACGAATCAGCCCATTGTAAAAGTAAGATAAAAATGGCGATTTTTGAAGCAAAGATCGTGTTCTACGAGTCCATTTCTTGACGCATCAAAGGAAAAACAAAAAGTTGTAGAAAGGTGCAATTACGTTAGCTGCAGAACGATTTAAATGCAACAGAATTACCTTATCTAGAATTTGGAAATGTGCTATCGAAAACAATTGTCAAAGAGAGTGTTATCCTAATATTGATTCTTTGAAAAAACAAAACTGTAGACTTAAATGCAAAGATAATGGAAAACCACTTGAAAAACTTTAATATATTCCTCATAGTAGAAGAGGCACCATACGATCAGCAGCTCACACCATTAAACTTCTCAAATCTAATTATACCCAATATTGAGAAAAGAAAAATCCATAAAACCAATTTCATACATCACCAAACCATTTCTTACAGAAAAGAATAAGAAAGGATCGCGTCGAATTTTGTCTGTCAAAGGTACTTCCTGGCGGAAAGTTTATGTATTTTACGGATTATATCTATGGTTCGAACCCTTATCTTCATCATTCTCGTTTTCGTTCCGATTCAATTAAAGAAATATATCTATACCGGTTTGGTTCCGGTTTTCGCTCCTCCCATTATAAAAGTTTTTTTGGTTTCTTGTTCAGTTCCGCATGATTAATTTACCATATTTTAGTCTTTCTTTTGTAATAAGTACTTAATAGATACTTTATGAATTAGTACAATAAAAAAATATAAATATAGGGTAGAAGCACCGGTTTTGGAGACTGTACCAGTTGTGGACATTTTCCACTTTATTTTGACAAATGGGAAATATAAGAATTGTCGATACTGCTATAAGTGTAATTAATGTACCTTTAACTACGATAGAAACATCAATGATGTTTTTTTCGGATTTTTCAAGTTATTTTATTAAAATCACTCGTGTTTAAAACTGGACATAACGTGTCCAAAACCGGTACTTTTACCCCTATGTACGTTTACTTAAAATAATAATAATTAAGTGTAGGTGTAATAACTAGATATAAGTATACGATCATTTGGAAATAAACCTAAATATTTTTTCGGTTCAATTCCGATTTTCGTTCTAGAAAAAATAACGATTTTTTTCGGTTTTCCCTTTTCAGTTCAGGGTCGATTCAAAGCCCTGGATTATAAATTGATGAAACACTCAAAATAAATATTTTTTTATTTATTGTTTAATTTAATCTAGTTTTTTGATAATAAAGTTGCGTTGATTTTGTAAAACCTGCACTCAGTTCAGCGCCACCGTCACCACAAACTAAATGGACTACAATATCGCGGCACAAGTCTTTTCGACTGCAAGTTTACTTATATTTTCTTATACAGAAGGGCGCATTACTGTTAGTAATTCAGGTGCGACAAATATCTTAGCACAGTCCTACCCATGCCATTTTCCAACCGCCAAGCACCTAAAAAATCTGACCGCACTTTGAGTGCTACCTAAAACGTTTTCAATGTGACCCAGTTGCAATTAGCTACTTTTATAGCAATCCACTATAATTGATATAAAATTTAAAATCAAAAATTACGATTTCGCTTCCCATGTCACCGGTTCTAACGGCAAATAGGTGTGTGGACACGCGACAATATCTAGAAACAGTCGGAAAAAGTCTTTCAACTGTCTGTAAACACACTCCAGGTATATTTTTTTATAATTACGAGTCTTGTGTGTGATATGGACTAACAACCTTTAACCATTTTTTTATCTTTGTGACATTACTGTTGTATTTTCCATTAATTACTTCATATTAATATTAATTTTTATAAGGCCAATATTAATTAATAAACCTTCTAATGGGTCCCAAATGCAACAGTAAGATTGTTGTTGGACAGTTGAAAGTTTCTACCTTGTCTTTATAAATTAATCGAATAACAATCAATTTTAATCTTACAGATAAAGATAAAAATACCTAGATTCCTAATTAGTTACTTTTCTAACAAATAAAATAAAAAGTATGTTATTAATTGGAAAAAAAGGATGTCTATCATTTTCTCAATATTCGATTGACAAGTGACGTTCAATTGTAGAACTGCTTTTTTATACAAACATATGTGCTTTCAAATTCGCTATAAGCAACTTTGACCCCAATTGTATCAGGTACCTATTTAAGAATTGCCTATTTTGTATTTATATTTCGAATTTTTATAATTTAATCCGGATACATATACTATGTGTATTTTTTAAAGTAGGACCTATACCATTTGTCCTAATTTATAATAGTAGCATGTATTCGATAATACAATGCCGGTCAAAGTTTACTAAATTAACAATAAATTTTTTTCTCATTGGTTTCAATGTCTACTCTGCTTTGTCTCACGCGCGATTTAAGTGGAATAGTTTGTAGTGGTTAATGTACTTTAGATACATTCATTTCTGGGCGGAGTGAGTAATATCTCAGCATAAACGTAATTATTGTAGTTCTTTCATGTATTACTTATTGATGGTTATTTGTTTTATCTTATTCAAAAGACAAAACACTATTTTCTTTTATAAGAGTATGTAAATATGTAGAATAAAACAAATAAAACTACTACAAATAAGCTTTTTAGTAATTTCCATAACTAATTATGAACTAGGTACGTACATTCACAAAAAATATTTTAATTAAAATTCGTTTAAAAAATAATCGAATAAAGTTAATTGGAAAAGATACGTTTATTCAAGTGTAAAAAACTAAGATTAGTTAAAATTCTATTGATCTCATAAAGGTAAAATACAAAATTTCAATGACCAATAGCTTTCTCGCTGTTAGATTAAAAACTAATATTAATTTTAATTATTAACCGTATAAACACGTAACAGAAAACATACGTTCGTTACTACAAAGAATAATACAGTAAAACCTCTCTTGAACGGACAGCCGCGGGACCAACAATATTGTCCGTTGTGGAGGGGTGTCCGCTGAGAAGAGGTGTTAAAAAAATGAGTAACTAGACAATAGATCGAATATAGATCTAATTAAAAATTATTATTATATGTGTTAGATAGATACAAAGAATTAAAAAATAAAATAGAAAATAAATGAAATATGTAAAAACTAATTTAACAACTTGCTAATATTTAATATTAATTAACTTTAAAAAAAAAAGTAATTTTTGTTTGTTTAGTTTTAGAATGTACAATTGGCTTCTCATGAAGCGCCAACAATTCGTAAATTTAATTTAACTAAACTTCCTGGAAGGTTTTAAAGTAAGGCCAGTTTCCTATTTACGGGTAGATAAAAGAAATTGTTTTATAAATAAGAAATACGTCAAAGAAACAAAACTAATCTTCAAAATCAATTTACAAGAGACTTGTGTTGTTGTGTATAATGGAACAAAGATATTTTAATCCTTCAGAGCATTAAACGACGTTTTTTCAATTTTATGGCTTTGTAAGTGTCCGTTTAAGAGGGGTAAATATGTCTCTTGGTAACCATAATTAGGCTGTCCACGTCCGTTAGAGGGTGTCCGTTGAAAAGGGAGTCTAAATACATTATTTTCCTATACTTTTAGCCGGGACTTTATAAAATTGTCCGTTGAAGAGGGGTGTCCGTTAAGAGAGGTTTTACTGTAGTTTTTAGAAGAATATAAAACCAAACCTCAATTATCTCTATTATTAGGTATAGGTATGCCAACATTTCAGGTATTATTGAGTTAATTTATGTAATTTATTAAAATCTTTTTAAAACATTATTATAAAAAAACCGAAGTAACAAATACAATTGTGTTTTGCGGCAAAACTACCTAAATAACATTAGTTCATAAATAAGGTGACTATGCGACCCGTTTTAAAGCGAATGTTAACAAATCCTTAAAAAAATGTCATTGTTGTCTGAAGTGAAAAGCAAATATTGCGCACCTTTTTTTAAATCTAGTTTTACCTAAAAAGCAAGAGCCCCGTTCTGAGAAAAAAAAAAGATCGTGTTATTCATAAATTAATATCTATAAGAACGCTATGAAATTTATAACTACGTATAATTTAGACCAAAGATGCTAGCTAACGAATATTGTAGTTAGTGTTCTATATTCTCTTAGGTTTTAATGCAAGAAGTTTGTAAGTATATTAAAGCTTTTTAATTATGTGATTTTTAAGATATACATTAGCATTCGTATTTAAATAACCACACAATCATTATTCGACCTGGTAAAAGTTTGATTCCCTTAGATTTCATATTTGAAAATGATGTGAACATAAAAAAATTCGTTAAAGTTTCTTCTCCTGTAAGTAGGTAATTGAAGCTAATAATTGATGTTTTGCCAGTTTTTTATTTTATTCTTAGTAGTTTTTAAATTTTTAAAATAAAGCATTGACAAGGAGTGTTTCAATTGAATATTTTGGAATTAAATGACAAGCATACTAAAAAGCATCTATAATATTTCTTAGAACTGTTTCAAAAAATAGCTAACAGTAATAAATTTTGAAGGATTGAAAATGCCATTTACAAAATGCTTTAAAACTAAAAAAGAATAACTATTAAAAAAATAAAAAACTGCGACTTTTTTAAAATATGGTAAGAGAACCATTTTTGGTTGTAAAAAAATTAGCCGTCATGTACAGTCAGAAGAATAGGAGATGCGGGACGTTTTAGAAACACCACTTTGTCACCCTTCTAAATGTATATTAGCACTTTTTGAAAATATTCTAAACATTATTTTAATGCGCTTCCGAATGGTCCGTAAAAGATCAAAAATAGTTACATAAGAAACTTTCCTTGTTTAAACACTATGGATATCTACATACTTGTGTACAAAAATAATCGTAATCAGTATCAACTTCACCGTAGTTTTAAAATTTTTTGTTGGCAAGAAAACAATTCCCTGGCGTTTTGTTAAAAAGTATTAAATTACAGTTGTAATTTTCAACGCAAACTACTAGAAAAAGGAATTTCTATAAAATGAAAAGATATAAACGTTTTTAAAACTTCAACGACCTCGCCTTATTTATACAATAGGTATCGCATTTTGCTTAATAAGACAATCTTCGTTTTGCTATAGTTTATTTAACCTCAATAACTAAATTATTTTGAACACTATAGGTATATAAATATAATATTTCCTTTAAAAAACCGCTTTTAACCATCCAATGTTTATAAATAATAAGTTCAATAGGTCACACCATGACTGAAATATTATTTAATATACCTACTTACAACTAGTAAGACAAAATGTAAACTGCTCAAGAGTTTATTTTTTTTAAGTAACTTATCCCACAAAATAAAATAGGTAGGTACTCTGGTTTTTAATTGACCTTCATAGAAAACCGTTTTCTATTTAAAATTATTCATTTCTGGAAACAAAAAATAAATTTAATACGAAATTGTAAAAAAAAACTTCAGTAAACTTTAGTATAAAATGGCAATTTCCTTAAGGACCTTTGCAAAGTGTAAATATGAAGTTATGGTCGTAACTAAGTTAATTCGACTAGCTCTCCAATAGATGTAAAATCTAATGAATATTTTGGATAGAGTAGTAATTCACTTTTAGAAAACAGTAGGTATACTTAATTATAACTGCAAATGAAATAAATACTCAACTAATGTATGTACTTTAATAAATATATTAATCTTTCATTAATATCTTACATTGGCCTTCGTGAACTTCAACCCGAGCACACAGATAATTAAATGGTAATTAATAATGTCTTATTTAATAATTAAGTAAAATTTTCAGATCTTTTCACAGCTAATATACAATATTAATATAACAACTAATACTTATTCAAATTTATCCCTATTTAATAAAAATTTCTAAAATCTAGGTTAACACAGTACATTCGAAGACCCAATTTCATAATAAAGGTCAATTGGAATTTTTTACAATGATTAATTATAAAATAACCAACAGGTGAATCACTTTGGCTAGTGACAGTGTCTTGGCAAGACATTTTTTTTTTGAAATTGTGTCTACATAAATAACATACTCATTGTTTATAAAAACATTTTACTGCTGAAAAGCACGTATGAATTGAAGTAACTTCATGAACTGCAAAACATGAATCAATAGCAATTCAATAATTATTTACCCATCTCTCTCAAAATAAATAGCAGTTTTTGTTCATTTAAGAAAAATAATAATATTTTATTATTTTGAACATTATCTCATATGTATTAAACAATAAAAAAATTATTTACTAACAACCAGATATACGTCATACATTTCTTATAAAATAGTAGAGAAACTACCATAAATAAAAATGCAAATGTTGATCTAAGATAGCATGCAAGTATGCATCTGTATATTACGATTTATATAAACAAACTGATAACATTCTATTTTTTTCTTTAGTCATCTATTTTCAGAATTCTTATAAGTATAGGAATTTAAATTAATTATTTGGCAGTCTCCTACTTATTTTAATAGTATTTTTGCATAAGTTATTACGTTATGTACAGATATTATCTGCACATTCAAAATGCATCCCAATTTACTTCTTAAATGCCTTAGTAACCCTGTTTATTAATACAAGAAATGTATTAGATTTCCAACATTATGGACATCCAGCTTAGCTCTAGTCCTAACAACTTTAAATATTTAAAGTACTAAAATAAACTTGATGCCCAAAATATCTAAAATTTAAAATGTTTGTTAAGGAAATACTTGGATTATTCATAAATCTTCGAGTAGAGTAAAATGGTTCATGAACTAAAATACATACACCACGATCTATAATAATAAAAATTATGCAAAGCATTTTCGATTCCACCAAAAATTCGTGGGCGAGAAGTTCAAAATAACTTTAGCTCCAGACACCAACGCATAGATGATGTATACTAGGGGCGTCGTCAATTTCTTAAAAGAAAATTACAATTTTTTTTATTAATGCAACTGACGGAAGAATATACCACAAAAGATAATTTAAAATATACATTAAGCATGCAGAATTATTTTTTTAAAAGGATTATTTTTATTTTAACGAAAGTGTTATAAAATATATTGTTTTACCAAATGCTTTGTATCATTCAGATATCTAATAAGATCAAACTCGAAAGAAAAAACTATTAAATAGTAAACTTTTCAGTTGTATTTATATTAATACATTTATAGGAATTTATTCTTGAAATTACACCTATTGCATGGCAGAATTTAAAAATAGATTTTTGTAAAACGATATAATAAATTAAAGCTATCATATTCTGAATATTTTTAATTATAGAACAAGTGCAAAACAACTTTTACTGTGAAAATAGTCTAGTAATTTCAACAATTACACTAATTAAACGTTGATAATGACATATAGTATCGAATAACTTTCGTATTCTTATCAATGAAGCATTAACAGAGCAAACAATAACTTCTTAGTTTGTTTATGAAACTGACGCCCGCGTATCGGACGTCGAATCCTTCTTTGGTCATGGGCGTCCAGAAATTTGACGCTAATTCTCTTTCTCCTTTCTACGCTCGGCGACACGGACATTCTATCGTTTGCCAGAGCTTTTGCGCGCAACTGCGGTTACTATGCTTACACGAAAACATTCATGGCAGGGTTCTGTACAAAATTAAACCAACTATATTCATCCCTCTGTACATCACACCCGCGAATAGGTGCATTAAAATAGGCAGATCTCCGTTATGTTAAACGAAAATTATCAAACATCATAATTATTCGGTTAAATTGTCTCGATTTATTTACCTAACAAACAATAATTTAACTTCATAATACAGCAATTTAACGACAATTAAATAAAAACAAATATATTGTTAAATAATTGAGGTTAGAATTCAAAATATAATTGAATAACAACGTATTGTTTACACGCATGTAGGCGACAGAACCAGAAAAACGACCAACGTACTGGTCGCATATAATTCCATCCTGTAAGTTCATTTCCAATCCCTCGATAATTCTCATTTTAATGCCTGAGATACAGTTACGCATATTCAATTCATGAAAATGGATTGTGATTGTGTATTACCTTTTTCTGCTGTTTCTCCCAGGCAGGATCAAGTAATCCTTCTCGTTCCCATTCTTCCTCCTGTTCCATGTATCCATCTCCATAATGGTCGATGTTATTATAACCGTCTGTTGCAATCATTTTTACCGAGAATGCACAAATTGCCAACTAAGTCGTTATTATTTTATTCGTTCGAGAATGCAATCAAATGTCGTGCAGAGCACACGACCTTACGCGTACCTAACCCCACTAGCCCGAGCCCGACTGTACTACTGCTAGTTATGCTTCTATCGTAAGCGCAAACGCGACTGATTTTTCTGACGACACTCACTATTAGAAAAGATACACCGGCTGTTATATGACGAATAGGGGGAATATGCGTACACTAAAATTAAAAAAACCACGATTTAGAAAATAAACTGGTTTATTTAGTAATTTTCAAAAAATATTTAAAGAGTACTTAAAAAAAAGCTATTGTTATATAAAAACAGAAAAAAAAACGAATAAATAACTGAAGGTCCCACCGAGATTTGAACTCGGATCGCTGGATTCAAAGTCCAGAGTGCTAACCATTACACCATGGGACCTACATTTCACAGTTTCTTTTATCAATTATTACATAGTCACTATTAATTTTATAGTTTATATATATTAAAATACTATTTAAAAATCAATTTACATTTTTAATCATCTGAATAACTGATAATACAAAAATTACAAAATATTTTAACAGTTTAACTATGCATCTATAATCTATTTACATATTATATATTTTATAAACAAATTATGCCTAAATGTAAGCACTTAAACCACAGAACCTATTAAAGTGACAGCTATGCCATTCTTTTTAATAATAACAACGGCACACAAAAAAAAAGAGGTCAGTACTTTTGACCAGACCCACCTAGGGTTATGTATTTCAATGCGCTGAATCCAAATCCGAAGTCCGTTTGGCCCATACACTCCCAAAATTTTGAGTAAATTGCAAAAAACTGCAATTTTTAGCCAATTCAAGCAGTTTTTTGCAATTTACTCAAAATTTTGAGCGTGTATGGGCCAAACGGACTTCGGATTTGGATTCAGCTAGTGTTTGACATTTCCCGATGATTTTTATTTTTCGAGAAATAAAGAATTTTTTGTTCCTTTCTCGAGAATTCTCGAGAATTGAAAATATTACATATTTGTGCAAAAATGTTGAATCATGGTTACAAAATGTATATAAATGAACTTGGAAAACATTTAAGGCAAGAAAATAATAACAACAAACGCACTGAAAGTACATACATATTTTATTCAAAAATAGTTAATAAATACGTTACATTATCAAAAAAAATTAAAATTGAAAAATGATAATTATTAACTAACAAACATTGAAATTAGAACGTACAAACTAGAATTTATTTAGAAGTACGAAAAACTAAATACATAATTCAAAAATTGAAAATATGTTACGGCTGTGCCGCTCCACCGCTCGAGACCGTACTATACGCGACACCTCGAAATTGTTCATCCCGTCGCGGATTGACATCACATTAAAATAACCCTATTCAACATTGCAATAGGTAATTTTAAAAATTAAAAAAAAAAATTTAATTTTTAAATTTCTCAAGAAATATCAAATAATTTTTCGAGAAATGAGGTAAATAAAAACATGAAATTTCTCGAAAATAAACACTAGATTCAGCGCATCGAAATACATAACCCTAGGTAGGTCTGGTCACAAGTACTGACCACTTTTTTTTGTGTGCCAGTGTAATTAAAGCACAATCAGTCCAGATGAAATGGCTATAAAAGAATTATATCTTCTTCATCTTATATTTAGGTCAAATACCTGTCTTTATTCTCCGCCACTGTCGAATGAGTGCTTCAAAGGCTTAAATGGCCCATAATTGTACGTGGGTTCCCAACCCCAATAATTTTTAGAGATATCTTTGGATATCAAACTCAATTTAAAAAAATTATACATATAAGAATCTTTTTTTTTTCAAAAATCGGTTTTTTGTGGTGCCTTCGGCGCCCACGTAAGATAATAAACAAAAAATCACGGCGCCAAAACATTAGGGTCGCCAAAACGACAAAATTAAGAATACAACATGTAGATTTTTCTTTTAAGAAAGTAGTGCCAATTGTTGTTTTGCATAAGGGTGCCGAGGACCCTTTGTTCGACTCTGGATGCGTATACGTACGAAATATACAGAAATTGGATGGTCATAAAAGAGCCTTTGAACCTTTGCGGTAACCAAATTTTATGACATAATTAATTAATTTATCAAAAATAAGTTTTATTCTAAGAAATACTAAATTATATTTCGGGAATAAGATTACAATCTAGCTGATTTTTGAAAGCACGTTTCGAAAATTAAGAAACTTCTCTCATATTATAATTTTTAAATACAGTACTCGCGATAATATGAACACCCAATTTGAACACCTAGTTTGGTATTCAAAATATTCCACATTGTAAATTACAAAGCTTGCGAAACTCTAAAACGTGAACAAGAACACAAACCGTAGGTATATGACTAATTCCATTTCTAGATAAATATCATCAAGTTGTGCGATCATATTCAGTGAGGTAGTGTCATTAATTGTTTAGAGACTTCTTGATAGTGATACATACGTACTTACATCTAGTTTGTGATTTATTAAATTTTATAATTTTTATTATATCATCCAATTTGAATTGAATAAGTTCTAAGTCGAGTCCTTTACAAAATAATTTAAAAATTTTCCGATTTTTTACGTTTTATATGAAGGGAAAATGCAAAAAATAAAATAGGCGCCTTTAAAAATCAACATTAAAATCTAATATTTGGCTGAGATATATTATTTGAGATGCTATACCGAAAGTTTGTAGAACGTTTGAAAAAACATTGTTTTTTTTAGAACGCACTTTTCTACATACATATACAAGGTGTCAGACGAATAGGCACTGAAATATCACCAAGTGATGCCTGAAACAATACTAAATATTAGAAGTTTACATTCAATATGTCCTAAATGAAAAAGATAATCGAGAAAAATAAAATTTTAATTTTCTTGTAACTAGCAACGCAGTATAGTCTCCATATGCTTTTAAAAAAAGGGTGAGGTCATTTAGTACGTGCTGTTATTCCAATTGGCATATTTAATATGCAAAAAAGAAATTTCTATATATAGTTTTAATGGCATCGCTATAGCAAACATGAATAAATTTTTCTAAATATTGTAAATAATAAGGTATTCACTACACATTTTTATTTTGAAGTTTACGATACCAAAACTGAAAAATATAATTAATTCAGATTCGTTTATAAGTGGGTTAAGTTCCAGTACTTATTCGTCTGACACTCGGTATATTACGGTTCTTCGCTTTTAATTTTTTTATGTGGTGGAGACAAAATATTATTCTAAACATCGAAAAAGAAATCCTTATTAAATTTCTGCCCTTAATTTTAACTCCAAATTGATTTTAGATAATAGGTTACTTTTTCAATTATCTATATGTCTGCTGCATTTTAATCAATCGTCTTATTTCCAGAAAATTCTAAGGAAAATATTACCGTTTAAACTTTTAGGTACTTTACCCACAGTTGTATCTATGTAACTTGAACGGTTTCACCACTAAAAAAAATAAAATCAATTTTTATCGATTTTGTATTTTTCTCATAAATTTACAACAAAAACGTAAATGACAATTTACAGAGGTATAGATAATTGAAAAAGCTCATAGATTTAAATACAAATTAAATAAATGGAAAAATTATAAATCAGTTAGCGATCACTTAGAATTAAAATTAAGGGCTGACGTTTGGACATTTGGACAAGCAGCTTTTATTAGCACTGCGACAAAATAGACGCCAGGATTTAATTAATTCAGTGCAATGAAAAAGTTTAAACAAACATAAGAAGATAAAAAAGAAAGAAGAATGTCTTCAAAAATTGAGCGAACGTCAAAACAAAAATATCTCGGCTTTAACAAAAAAGTACTCTCTTTCTTCATTGTCGTTTCTTTCGTTGTCATCTACCGCCACCAGTAAGAAACCAACTTCATCTGATTCCGAAGTTATATCAGAATTGTCGAAAACTGAATTACCCACAATTAACTGACGTTTGACAACAACATTATTAGCATACAAATAGACTTCTAGATTTTGTATTCTCATAAATTTAAACAAAATAAGACAGTTAAAGAAGATAAGAAGAATCTACTTTAAAATTGAAGAATGTGCAAAACAAAAATCAGAGCTTTAATTCAAATAAGTACTCTTCCATTCGTTTGCAACGTTGTATATACACGCCAAATAAGCCAGATTGATTGATTCTCAATAACAGAGTTTAAACCAACCATTAAAACGATGGAAAAAGCATTATAGAAGATAGTCTTCTGGAATAAACTTGATCGTCTCACAATTTGGTTACAGAAAGGAGTTGACTCTACTTCTAGCAGTTCCATTGTTCTCCATCACAGTTAATGTAATAGATCTTCATTGTATTTCACTGTAAGTTATATCAAAAGTTTGAAACGACACTCAAAACGAGTTTGAAAATAATTTGCAATTAACAACTCTGTGCTTGATGAACAATTCTGGACAGAAACTTAGTCGTCATCAATTTGAAAAATGAGTTGTCATCAATTAACTAGCATTCCATTGTTATGACAACAGTGTAATAATATAAGATTTGTTTCACGTTTAAACGTAATTCATTACAAAAGTTTAGAAAACTAATAATAATTTGTTTGTAACAAAATGATTGATCAACTTCTAGATTCATTGATGAACAACTTCTAAGAATTCATATTTTCTTAATTACATAAAGTCGTTAGAAACATATAATAATTAAAAATACGTGAAAAGTAGTTGATCCAAAATATGAATATAATTACCATATATTTTAACAAATTAATAATATATAGAAGGAACAATTTAAGATAATTTTTTATTAAGTAAGTCTCCATAAAGATAATTAAAAATAGCTAGAAGAGTTGATCACTTAATATATTTAATACAAAATTTAACAAATTAATTATCATAAGCTAATGTATAAATAATAATTGATAAAGATCAGCTAAAAGTTATTATATAAATATTTTAATAACATAAAATATTTTAAAAATCTATAAACAAGATGGATAAGTAAAATATATAATATAAAGATTTTCAGTAAAACTAAAATATTATACCTTGTGAATAAATTAATTTTAAAAGTAAATTTTTTGGAATTTTTATCAAACTATTTGTTTTCATGTCCATGTTCAACATCAAAATAATATAGTATACTGTCAAGAACATAATAGACGTAACATTAAAAAGCTTTGTTAGTAATATTAATATTTAAAAATAAATCAAACGTAAAAATTGTGAATGTATTAATTATAACTAAAATTTACTTTCTTACCAAAATTCATTAGTTACTACTTTTAAAGAGTCTGTTTACCAAAATATGTACCACATAGTTATTTAAATACATTATCAAAATACAAAGTGTACCTGATGAAAATACATACACTAAGAAAAATTAAGTACCAAACCAACACATATCTCTAGATTAAAATGTCTATTATTATTCCACTGTTTTACTTAGCTTTTTATAGAATGTTAAAACAGAGAAAAAATATAAATTTATATTTTTTAAAAATATATACAAAGGCTATCGACCTAAGTGGTCTTTCTGATTTAGTTACAATTACGTTACAACATTAATGATTTTATAGCTTCTTTTTAAAGTCGCCTTTGTACAGAACTAACGTTTTAGGTTTCTGTTGAGACAAGAATTTATTTATTGAAAGAAAGAAGTGTATACGTTTTTTGAATATTCCTACATATTTATTTATGTATGTAACTCTAAATATATTTGATTTGGCACTAAATTTTGATTTTATATTAATTTACCTTTTTGAAATTGTAGTTTGGTTATAAATGAAAAGATTCCATATATAAAATTAGACCTGCAGTAAATAAATATATTCATTTGAGGTTCTAAACGACGTTTTGTCATAAAATTATTTATATTTTCTGAAATGCAAAATGAACATTTTTAAATATGGCAATATTTTTATAAGTACATTACTTATCTTTTGCTATGTAATTCCTGAGGTTCCTTGATAGTAGAAGGTGACAGGCGCGTGCTTAGTGCACCTATTGAATAATTCGCTAACCGTACGTCTAATCGAAAGTTACATGGTGCATGATCGCATACTAATTTTTATAAAAGTAAAAAAAAATACTTTTCATACTCCATTTACAGTAACGATAATTACAATAATTTGAAACAATATTTTAATGAAAATTTTTTTATGCCAAATTTGCACTTTTATAATTCCAATAATAAAGTACCTACGTAGATCAAATATGGTTAGTGGAAAAATATGGCCACTAGGTCATATACCTAGTAGCACACAAAAGACAACAAGTATCAACATCAACTACAATTACCTCGCGCGTTAGCAAGTCCGCAATATTTTGCCAAAAAGAGAAACCGTTCCAGAATTATAAAATTTTACCGCACTTTTTTGTATTTCTTCCTGTTTTATTAAGTTCGTTTTCAATTGTACTAATTTATTTAACGCGATGGTCGTTATTCTTTATGTAGTGAAGCAGAATTTGTTCATTATTTGACTATTTTATAAAAAATAGGAGATCGAATAAAAAAATATTTTAACGAAAATTTTGATCGGTAACGACTATACTTCCTATATGAAAGTTCCGACCCGAAGAATGCATGGTAATTGTTGCCAAAATCAGGCTTTAAATGAAATATCCGTCCTATACTTCTTTCACACACACGGTTTTTTATGGTGGTCGGTGCATTACTTTTAGAAATTAATTAATTTTATTCAAGTAAAATAATTGTAAATTTTTTAGTGCATTCGTACTTTTATAAAAAATACTACCTATCTATGATATAAAAGTACAAGTCTCGCAATTTATCATGATACCTGAAAACTGAATGCGCTGTTAACTATTGTAACGGATTTCCCCCTGTCCAAATCCAACATCCAACGAGAGCAAAAGCGGTTCGTACTCGGGTTGTGAATAATAACACACAGTTGGCCACTTAATTTACAATTACAATTTATTAACACAAATAATAAACAAATTCTTCTTTACCAATAACTTAAACACTAGCACTTAATAATTATTTATTTACTAACTAACTAACTTACGGTTCTAATACACTAACTAATTTATTTACACTCGTATATTTATTTAAACGATTGACACTCGTATGTTGTTTACATTTATACCGATAGCGATAGCGCTCACCTTGTAAATTCACCGAGCGGAGTTAAGAACATTGACATTCACGTACAACTGTTGACTTAGACTCCCGTGTAGGAGTACCGCGGAGTTTATATATGTGTCGTGGTATCTATCGAACTGGCTTCTAGAGTATTCGAGATAAATCTCCTCTACAAAGATATGGCGAATTCAAGGTAACTCAGATAGAAACCTCTAGTTAGTCGTGGCTTAAGAGATATTGAGATATATCCGCTTACTCAATATCTCATGGTCGCATGAGTATCTCGCGCTTGATTAATGTACATCTATCACGGCTCTACACTCGATCACCGTGCCCGTTACACTATTATACATTTAAAAGTACAGTAAGCCCTCAACATTCGCGAGGGTTACGTTCCAGAAAAACCCCGCGATTGTCGAATTCGCGAATGTTGAATCTATCTTAATGTGGAAATAAGGGAGTTACGTTCCACGATGGTTGATATAAATTGTATATACATACAAGTATCGCACTCACGGAAGAACTAGCTGCGACACTTTTTCTAAGAGATTCTTCGTTTTTCTTTATGTAACGCACTTTCGACAAGTTTATTTTAAATAGTCGCCCGACTGCTGACTCACTCTTCCCAGCACGCAACTTATCAAGTACTTTAATTTTTTCCGACAGAATAATTACTATTTTCTTACGTTTTGGTAAAGATGACATTATAAAAAAAGTGTTAGGGTGTTACTCAAGCGAAACCGAATTGAAAACTAAAAAAATTGGTTGGGGAAGCATAGGGGGGAGAGCTGTTCGTTGTTCTAGGAATCATTCGACTCTTAGAACAAAAACAAACACGAGATATGTAATTATTACTAGGAATTAATGGGAAATGTTGACACAACTGCACAACTGAAAAATATATTATGTACAAAAATCCAAGAATTTTTTTTTATGGTTTTGCGAATAAGCGAGTATACAGCTCGCGAAAGTCGAATTTTCTAATATGTTTTGGTTTATAAATGTATAAGATCTTGTTTTTTAGTAAAATAAATTTCTGCTTAATAATTTGTACATCTACCACCTTTCTTCTTGTTTTTGAAATTTATTCAATCTATTTTTAAGCTAGAAAAACATCAAAAACTACACATTTTATGGGTGTCCGAAAATTAATGATAGTTCAGTGTATATGCATTATCTATCTTCATTTTACATTTTTTTCGATTTACAGTTATTTGTAGAACCGATCTTCATTGTGAAACGTGGTTTAGGAGTATTTTAAATGAATTACTTTTTGTGTGTATAATACTATAAATAATTCCTTTTTTGGCTATAATATCACAGTGTCATTCAACAAATTGCCTTAAAAAATTACAAAAAATATATATCTTGTATAGCAAAAAAGTATATTTTAAATAGTTTTCGGTTTTGAAAATTTTGAAAATTTTCATTTTTAAAATCTGTAAAACCGGTTAAATCGAGAAATAGCTGTAATTTTATCGACGTCTGTTAAATCCTGGTTACTACTAAGAATTTAGTTCTTACCCCTTTTGGTTTAATTTAATCCTGTTTCCCGAACTTGTTCAAATATTTGATATCTGTATATGACAATAACTATTTTGTTGACAAACGTAATTGTAAGTACAACTTCAATATTTATAATTTTACAATATAGCGTGATACATTATTTTCTACCTATTTTTTATCATAGCGGACTAACAAGTTATCCGACAATTTTATATTAAAAATAGTAATTATGTAACCCAACATACCATCAGTAGCGCATATTAGAACTAAAAGTGGCATATTTCCAATTAAGAAAAATAAATGACGCGAAGTGAAACGCATCAATTTTTCATGATCGAGGATTCGGGAATTCTACAATCTTAAATAATAATAATAATTTTCGAAAACTTTATGGAAGTACACAATTAAGTCATAAAATATATATATAAATATTTTGTTTAGTATAGGTATCTACACTTATTATTATTTATTTTAAGCAAGTCTATTTTTTTTAAATTAATTTTGCACTCTGTAGGTTGCAACATTTGTGTACTCAATTCTGTAAAACCGTAATTTCACATTCAACATAAAATAAATTTTAGTAATCTACCTAATATTAAAATTTTTAATATATTTTTTAACATTTTTTGCAATACGTGCAATACTCGCAATTACACCAGAAATAATAAAACTTATAGTTAATATTTTATATGTTATCGTTGTTTTGGCATATTGTCAAAAAGTACATTTTTTAGCAAATAAACTGGATGTTTATTTTAAAATTGTTTTGCGGTTTATTATTAGTTACAAGGAAATAATTTTGAAAGACTTCTTTTAATAATAATGTTCAGATAAAAATAAATCCCCGCATTTTTTAAAATTATATAAGGATACTTTCTAAACATGAATGAAATGTATTATTTGTAATAAAATATATTTACACTAAAAGATATTATAATCAAATCTATTTTTTCCCAAAATTGATAAGTGGGTTATGTGCATATTGAAAATTATATTTTCTTTAGATAAACAAAATATTGTTTTAACAACCATTTCCAATAACAACTATGATTCCAATAAAAATTGTATTGAGTTCCCATTTTGTTATTACAACTACAGCGGCCTAAAATCGTTTTAAATTGGACTTATTCTTTTATATAAACATCTCTTTTTTATAATACAAACACTAAAACCATTTCTAAAAAAATAAACAATAATATTGCATAAAGTAATTACTTTATTTTTAAACATGATACTTTTACTACTATACTCTAACATTTTGTAAACACAGTTATACCTCCCTAACTTCACACAAAATGTTCCGCGCAAAAATGTGAACTTAGGGAATATGTGAAGTTATGGGAAAAAAGATTAAAATATTAAGATTTATTTGCAGATTTAAAAAAATTTGTAATACATGATTGTTTTCTAGTTCTTACTACATAGGGGGAAAGTGGCATGAAACAGCCAGTTTTAAAAAAAAGGATAAATAATATAGGACATAAATAAATCAAATTTTTTTTAAAATCTGTGATTGTTCATGCATTTATGTACGTAATGTCATAAAACATTTTTCAAAATTAACGATATTTTTCGACTTCTAATCATTTATAAAAAAAATAAAATTTGGCTTTTTCATAAACTATAGGTATTGAAAGAGCCAACCCAAGTTTTGAAAAAGCCATGTTCTTATTACAACATTAAACTGCACATTAACGAAGATATTATTTAATAATAATCTTAAGCTATAATTTTAGATCTTATATAATTATAAAACGTTTTAAATAACGCAAACTCTCGATAAAATATTTACTTACATAAATCTAAGAAACTGTCAAAAATTTGACGTTTGAGATCAATCATTGCAAAAACTTAAAAACGTTTTTAGCAAAAATAATGCAATTTCCCTTTTACGCCACAGGATTTATATGCCCAACCATTACAACTTTGCATCGGTACCACCCTTGATTGCTGTTACAACAATTATTATTGCATTTTATGCAATTAAAAAGTGGCTTTTTCATTACACTGCAGTCCGGCTCTTTCAAAACATATTCTCTCAAGAAACAAAATCTCGAAAATTACTATGAAATCAAAGATTAGTCTACAAAATATATACGTTATTAGAAGGCCTAATATATCTATAAAATTATAGTGTAATCATATTATTATTAGTTTTGTACGTATAGGCGTTAGAAAACAAATAAACTGAACTCAAAACCTTACTTTTTGACGACAAAATCTTAAATACGTCGTATCGGCGCTGTTTATTGACGGTGAACGGTCAAATTTTTGTGGGGGATATCTGGCTAGTGTTGCTATCTTAAAATAATAATACATAAACGATTCGCATAAAACTACCGCGTAATTGATAATGGCTCTTTCAAAACTTGGCTGTTTCATTCCACTTTCCCCCTACTTAATATTTTCTTTAGTTTTTAAAAATCTTAAAAAAGCTAAAAAAATGTTTTATTATTTTAATCATGATTATGAAGTGTGTAGCGAGAATAAACGCAACCATTTTATTTTTTTCAAATATGTTGATTGTTTGACACAAAAGAACGGTTCGCGAAATTGAATTGTAACTTCACAGAGTTTTTATGGGTATATTCAACTATAAAAATCACACTTAACATTAGCCATTTCATGAATATTTGTAACTTAGCCATCAATTTTCTAAAAACCGATAAATTACTTATTTTTTATGTTTTTTCAAATTCATGTTTACGATGGAAAAAAAATTCCTAAAAATTGTAGCCGTTTCTTGTAGGGTGTTTTGTTCAGTTTCCAAAACTGCTTTGCAATTTTTTGAACGATTATTGGTTACAGAGATATCAATAATTGATGACAAAAGTACTTTTTTTATTTAACGTCCGGTATCTCGGTGAAGAATAATCGTACCAACCTTTAAAAAAAAAGAAACTTGAAGTATAATAAACAAGCTATTCGTTTAATATAATGGTTTAGCTGAAAAAAAATTTACAAGTCCGTGAACACAAAATAAAAGAAAAAATTTGCAATTTTTTTCATGCGCGCTTTTGCTTATTATTGCGTTATAACAGTGGCTTCTAAAAATTTTTGACTAAAAGATCTTAAAACTAGAATCTTGAAGCTTTAATTTGCTTTTTTAAAATTTTAGGTACGATCATTTTTCACTGAAATACAGCCTGTCAAAAATACTAATATTTAGGAAATTTTTTACCCTGTAATTTTTTCCTTTAGTGTACATACAATAAATTAATTTTTTTTTTTTTTAAACATAAAATATATTTTAAATAAAAAAAGCGAAGTTATCTGTCTTTCTTACTAAAATGATTTTTATATATTGTGAAGTTAACTCTCATTATACCTGTATAAAATTGCAACTCAAATCATGTGAACGTGAAGTTAGAGAATGTGAAGTTAACCCTAGGATAATTTGTATCTCCCATTTTGGGACCTATGAAAACTGTGAAATTAGAGAAGATGTGAAGTTATGGAATGTGAAGTTAGAGGGGTATAACTGTACCACTAATTCTAAACGGTGCCGCAGTAAAGATAAAGCAAAAGAGGTTACAACCTCTGGCATATCAAACAAAAGAGCCCCAATAATAAATATCTTATAACAATTGTTTTTTTTACTTTTTGATGAAGAAGTAAAGCGCAAATTAAATATTTGGACCAACGCGCAACATTACTTACTATATGTTAATGCTCACTGGAATTGGACACAATAAAACAACAAATTGTTAACTTTATGAATTTTATGAAGATAATATACTACGCATGAAAAATCTTCTTATTAATAATAATTACCCTATAAAACTCATTAATCGATTTATAAATAATTATAAATTGGTAAATAACAAAAAAGATGTCCAACAAATAACAACATACTTTAAATTTCCTTACATCAAAGAATTGTCCAGTAGTATTGATCGTTTTATTAGACCAAGAGGTGGAAAACTAGCATTTTATAATATAAAAACAATTAATACAGTTTATAGCAAATTAAAAGATCCAATTCCTCTTCTTCAACAATCTGGTTTGATTTATAAAATCCCATGTAGCTGTGGAAGTAGTTACATTGGTCAAACAAATCAGAGACTTGAAGAAAGATTAAAACAACATAAAAATGATTGTAAAAATATAAATTATGTTAAACCAAACAAAACAGCATTAGCTATGCATCATTTTGATGTTGGACATCAATTCCAATTTGAAAACGTTTCTATTTTACATCGTGAACAAAATAAACATAAAAGAAATTTAAGTGAAATGGTTTATATCAAAATTAATAAAACTGTAAATTTGCGTTCGGATACTCAAGGCCTTAGTTTAATATATAATGACATCTTAAATAAAATTAAAACATAAAACTAAAATTAATCATAAAATTTAAATCAAAATTATACAACTACAAATAATTTCTTTTTAGAATCATAGTTACAGCCTTTCATGTAATTATTTAGAATCATAGTTACAATCTTTCATACTTTTTTAAAAATCTTTCATTTTGACGCATATAATTATTTAGAATCATAGTTGCAATCTTTCATATTTAAAAATCTTTCATTTTGACACATGTAGAATTATTGAGTTTTAATGATTAACTTCCTTTTTGTGTTGTTAAGGTATTTTATAATTTATATTATTTTATAAAATACTTGTAGTTATTGTTGTTATACTTTGTTAATTTTCAGTTGTTTGATAAAGTTTCAATAAAGAAACGAAACGTTGCAAGTTAACAATTTGTTGTTTTATTGTGTCCAATTCCAGTGAGCATTAACATATTATAAGATATTGGACGTGAACATTATGATTAATTACTTACTATAAAGTTTGGTTTTAAACAAAATTCCAAACGTACATTTAATATATTATTTAAACTTACTCTATCGTTTCCTACAACACCGGGTGTCAGACAAATAAGTACTAGAACTTAACCCACTTGTAAATGACCCTAAACTAAACAAAAACATACTGCAAGTCAAAAGGATATATGTGTAATATTTTTGAGTTATGGTAATGTAAACTTCAATTTAAAAATGTGTAATAAATAAATTATTATTTAGAATATTTTGAAACTTATAAACTTATTATTTAAGTTAGTATCAGGTATCGCCTGGTTGAGTTTCAGTACGTATTCTTCTGTCACCCTGTATTAATCGATATTATAAACTACACCACAAGTGATATGTTGAAATACTTAATAGTTGCTAATGCCATTGTACCAATCTTATTATGGGACTATTGCATTTATTTGTTACGATAAAACAATCGATAAGGGTAATTTATCAACCCTATACAAAAAAAATTACAAGTTACTTAAAGTGGTCAATCCATTGTTTATGGATTTCTTTATAGATATTGTTACAACATTCTGTTTTAGGGTCAGTTCTTTTTGAACATTCTTGTTTTTTTTTAAAACAGCAACTTCATTAATGTACAATCCATAATTATCCATATCTGAATGTACTTTTACATAAGGCTTCGTGAACATTTTTCCAAATACGTATAGGAACTCTAAAATACTAATAACTGAACCACCAAGGCAGAGTCCAAAAATTCCTCCCACTGAAGCTGTAAACATTATCAGTAGCAAATATCATAATATTGTACTATTACAATACGGGGTATTTAGAACGTAAATAAATACAACCTAACTAGGGTGAGTGTACCAGTCCCAAACCAGTTAAGGACAAATTTTGACTTTGAAATGCTCTGAACTGGTATTATGTAGTTTTAACGTAGAAATGTATATATAAAATTGTTTATTGTTTACTAAAGCTGCAATATTGATAAATTATTTGAATCTAAATATTTAAGTTTTTTATAGATTTCGTAAACAATATCAAAAACGGTAATGCACCTAAGGTTGACCACTGCGCTCATAGCACTTAAATAAACACTAAATTTTTAAAATATGTTTGGAACGTTGTTAACACGTAACAAAACAGTCGAACTCTTCAAAAATGCCCTCCATTTCTTAATTTATTCAATCGAACATGCGAGTGGTCAACTACTGGTACGTGGTTTGGGACTGGTACACCCACCCTACATACAATGCGAAATCGGCTAAAATTATTTTGTTCAAATTTTTTTACATATAGTTTTCTACGGTTTTACATAAAAGATAAGATTTGTTTTATTATATTTTTATCCGAAAGTTTGTTGTCTTTTATTTAAAAAAATGAAGTCGTGGTGCAAATTAGTTCAACATAGTCCGTACAAGAGAGGTATTAAAGGCGAACACAGCTAGTATATAATAAAAGTATAAGAAAACTTACCTACAACACGATACCAATCGTAATAGAGATCTGTTTCTGTCTTAACACATGCGTGTCTATTATAATAAACATTTAAAATGCTGTAGTTTAAATCCCCAGGTTTTCTAAAAATTATTTAATTTTATAATAAATAATTAATTTCTAAATATATATTTATACATTGCAGTTAAAAATGTTTTATCAACATGTAAATCGTATAATATTTCGTTACACTGAGGATAACAGTTACATCGAGCAATACTTCCTGTGGATTTTGACATAGATTGAAAACGATCGCCTATAATTAAATTAGATTTATTTTAATAAGCATATTACTCATCGGGGAGGAAAATATCACAACTAGGGCTGTACAATTTAGCCGGTTAAAAGAGTTAGCTAAGTTAATTAGCCGGCTAACTTAGCTTAGCTAACGGCTAATCGGCTAAACGGCTAATTTTTTTTAAAGCTATTTAATGATTTCTTATTCACGGACATGTTCAAAAATAATATTAATGTTGCTTTTATGACAAATAAAACGACAATAGAGTATAGAGTAATTTATTAGGTTAATTAATATTTTACAATTGTTCTAGCATTAAGTTCACCCTCTGAAAGGATTTTTTCCACAGCCGGAAATAACAATTAATTTAAAAGCCATTTTTTATAAATAAAAAAAATTATAAAATATTAATTAACGTAATAAATTACAAAATGCATTTTTTTTCAAAAAAATAAGACCTTTTTGAATTATGCGTTATATGGATATTTTTACAGTGATGCCGATACCTCTAACACATTATGTATGTTTTTAATACTTTATTTTGTTTTGTTCTAAAATAAGTTGTTTTTAACGTAAATTTTATAAAAAATTGCATTATACGTTAAATAAAATTTGTATTTCCTAATGTGTACATCAACGAATCTAATGAATACACACTATTTAGTTCATAAAGTTTTTTTTTAAGTTTTACTTGCTTTGCTGGTATCTTTCGCTTATTGTTATCACTCGGTTAGTGTGATCACTTTATCTCGGTCCCAAAGTGATCACATTAAGCGGCGTCTACTGTACTTAAAATTAAATATCGAAAATTACAAATACAAACTAGACAACACCTTCAAATTACCAAAAATAGCAAACAAAGAATGACAATGTTGTTTTGGTCGGTAGTATCAAACTTTTTAACAACTTCGAATAGGTATATAAAATTTGCGCACTGAGTAGCACTGAAAATGGAGTGCCATGGGGTTTGGAAACAACTATAAATTTTTCTTTTTAATATTTTCTATATTCACACTGTTTTATAGTGCTCACACCAACACAAACAATTTCCGTTGCTTTGTAACACCCTGCCCCTTTCATTAAGTATTTTTTATCAAAAACTAATACCAATCAAAATTATAATATGAACAGCGGTACTACGATAATATTACATAATATTAATGAATGTTTTCTTTAGGCATTGTCTGAACATCCTTTAAATTAAAATGGATATAATTTTCAGACACATGTTCAGCCTAAAATTTTCAGAAAAATCATACAAAAAAATACTTATTTCATCCTATGCTTTGGCGTACCTACTCAGTTATAACAAACTCCGTATTTTTTGTTTTATATCATTAGTTTGAAAGTGTAAAAAAATGGTAAGTTTTTAAAAACTTCAATTGACGTTACAAAAACTATAAAGTTTTAAATAAAAAATAATAATATACCTTCAGCTTCTGATTTAAGGTCAATATCTCCATATTTATCTAAAAAATATACAAAAGTTATTATTGATGCATTTTGCACAAATATAACTATACCTACTTATGTTTTCAGTGTAATTATCTATAACAAAAATAGTTAGGTTTAAATAATTATACATTCTTACAATTAGAAAATATTACATTTGTTTAACTTTAAACACGGAACATGTAGTATTGTACAAATCTCAGAGCTATCTAAAAAAAATTTAATTCGGTAATTGGAAATTATTATGTTATTATGATACTTACTATCTGTAGGATAATAATAAGGAATACAACCACAATTTTGATATACTTGATTTGCTTTACATTCATTTAAGCAAGTTTTGTAATCGTATATAGTGCTCCATCGAAGACTCCCCTTTAAAGCAAATATATACAGAGTAATTACTAAACAAACGGAAAAATGCACCAGATTAACAGACTATTTTAAAAAAATCTTTGTCCTTGTATAATTTTTAGAAAGACACTGTTTCGAACATACAAGGCGATAAAAGTTTCTAAAAAAGTCTTAATTACAAAACTGCTAAAAATGACTATTACCAGGTAGAATCCATACATTCAATGATCAAAATACAAATCAGAAATACAAGCGCGCTGAATGGTGTAAAATACAAGAAGCGTGCTTCAAAATTGACCACACTGCGCTATTAGTTGCATTTAAAGCGTTTACTATATTTCCGCTGAAAATGCCTGTATCTTTCTCTAAGAATGTTAGCACATTTTTTTCCAGTCTATCGTTGCTACTGTTTTTGGATTTAACCCTGCATTTATTTTGCCGGGTTTTAATTCTACCTCAAAGTAACCTTTTAATAAGTCCAAATACCCAAAGAATATTACATCTGACAAAGAATATGGTATTACAATAATACCTATTAGATATAAGAAATTTTTCGTCTTATAAACGTTGGTTTAATTGTCTATAATCAATGACTACCCGAGTCGATGTTTAGAGCCTACATAGATTCCCCTAGTCCGAAAAAGACCCGATTTATAGCACTGTAACCCGACTAGGTCCGACAGTTAGCCCCTAGCTCCTACCATTTCCCAAGAGATGTGATTTTGAACCTCTAAGTCCGATAACTGCAAATACCGAAATCAGCTGAGCAGCGTTGCCAGTTGTTTTCGATATTGTAATTTGTTTGTTGATTACAAGTTAGCTGTTATATTACAATTGAATACGTTTATATTTTTTCATATCATTTATACACATAAAGTACGCGTAAAATAAATACTTTTTATGTAAGTTATTGTTTTAAGCGTTGACATTGGTTATTACACTATTACGTTTATTAATTAACATCCAAATTAATTATATGTATATTTAAATAAAAAACTGTTAATACTAATAACTAAAATATTTTTAAAATTTTGTCTATTAAATTTATGAGAATGGCATTAAATGGGTTCGACTATATGAAAAAGACGTGGCAACACTCCCTATTTACATGTGTTCTTTTACATTGATGACTGTTCACCAGTCAAGTAAATCTTATGGTCGGGCAACCTAACCTAAAAAGTGCGCTCTTATTATTAATCTTTACCGATTTGTCTTTAATTTCGAAGAAACAGCAACAACTTACTAAAAAGTTACTAACTCAGAAAGTAAAACCCATCCTACAAAATCTCAGAGTAATCCAGGTATTTTATAATTTTGAATATTGTTTTATCAAAGTTACTAGGTAATTCTGTACTATCAATGTATTTGTATATTATAATACAAAATAAATATATATATACATACAATATTAGTTTAATTATTATAAATACTAATAATAATACTTATGATTATTATTCTTCTTTTTTTTTAATGTAATTGTTATTTTAAACTTTAACTACGTATTTTAAATAAAAGTATTCTAATCATTTTAAATGCGAATTAAATCTATATTATTATTATTATTATTATTATAAAATAGGGTACAGAGGTCTAAAATCGGACCTAATTTAAATTTCCGTCAGATCCGACTTTGAACCCCAAAGTGGTAAAAATGGAAATTTGTACCACTTTGGAGACCAAAGTCGGACCTAATTTAACATAGGAATAAACTCTACTTTGAGTCTCCGAGTCCGGAATGAGTCCGGCTTTAGGAGGCTCAATGTCGGCGCTAAATTTCGACTCGGGTAGTCGCCGTTGTTGTACACTTTTTTTGTACGATTAATAGGTGTCGTCCGAGCTGATTGAGATGGTTCTATAACACAATATTATCTCGAAGCATTTGGGTTATTTTTTGGCTATAACTTGTTTTTCACTCTCAACTAGGCGATATGGCCCTGTATATGATGGATTTGCATTTTCCCTTAAATCTTTGAAACACTACAACATTTACAACAAAGATTCGATCGGGGAAATTGTCTACACCTGAGTACAGGTACAAAAAGGCAAGAAGAAGAAGACAAAGAAATAAAATAATAAATACAAAAATAAATCTAACCTCATCTTCAAATAAACAAGACCGTTCCCATGGATTTATTCGTTTAATACTTTCAGAACTAATGTAAACTTTAGGGGTTACAGACAATGTTAGCTCTTCGTGTGCTGACATTGTATTGGAAACCATTTCCATATCAGGATAAGTAATGCTATCCTGTACTAACACCTAAAGAACAATCTGTGTATTATGTGGCTTTATCTTATTTATATCTTACATTTAATGATGATTTGACAGCTAACATGTTATTATTTGGAATATTTATAAATATTCGCAATCCATAAGCTAAACCTGCTCCATCCACGTATCTATATCGTGCGGTGTAACTAGTAAAAATTTGAAAACATTAATAACTCTTTGTCATTAAATATCAGCAAGTTTTCCACCATTTTTTTAAAAATCAATCAAATAAGTTAAGAAATTCTGTACATATAAAATAGCAAAGTTACTAAGAAAAGCGTTTTATGGTACAAGTTCGTCGCTTATATAAAATCTCTCACTAAAATTTAATTAGTTCGTATCCTTTTTAATATTAAAAATTATAAAACTACAGTCGAACCTCCATAAGTCAAACCTCAATAAGTCGAATTTTTGATAACTCGAATCTGTTTCCCTAGGACATGCCTATTTCAACGCTAATATTTTTATATCGATAACTCGAATTATTTTTAGTGTCCCTTCAACTTCGATGTATTGAGGTTTGACTGTATATTTATATAAAAGTTATTCTAAATAAAATTTTACAATTTTTAACAATCAATTCAATGTAAAATATTTATTCACACGACAGCTTATCTGAAGTTACAAAACGACTGAAACTATCTAGATAAATTGCTTGAGGTTGCGAAGAAAGTAATTAAAGCTAAGCAAAATCACATTTGCCTAAACTAAGTACATACCTACATTATTAAACAATAAACATTTTAGTTGCGTCTCTATTACTGTATTTTGTTATTGTTTTAATCTGAACAGTATATAGGGTGTCCCATTTATAATAGCTCAACGGGTAAATCTAAAACCTACATAAAAGTAGTAAAGAAAAGTTAATCAAATCATTCCTTTATCTTTATCCAAAGCCGATTGTTCGGCCCTAGCCGCAACATTCAGTCAAAGCCGAAGGTTTAACTTTAGTTAAAATTTCTAGCACTAATCACAAATTGCCCATGTCAATCTACTGTTGGATGTAGGCCTTCCCTATTTCTCTTTATTCTCGTCTGTCCTCTGCTATTCTCGCCATCAAGTATTTAGTCTTGCTTTGCTGATTTTTGTTGTACGTGGGCTCCAGGTTAATATTCATCTTGTCCACCAATTATCTTGAATACGAGGAAGGTAGCCAGCCCAGGGCCACTTTAGCTGGGCAACTCGTTGCAAGACATTCGTTAATTTCGCCTGCTGTCTTATCCAAATATTGGGTTTGCGGTCATTGAGTTTGATACCTAACATTTATCTTTCCTGTGCTCTTTGAGTTCTTGTTAATTTTTGAGCATTTCTTTTCCTTAAACTTCAAGTTTCAGCGCCATAGGTTAGAACTGGGAGTACGTATTGATCATAAACTTTTCTTTTTAAGGTGTCTGGAATTTCCGATTTTAAAATGTAGCTTAGTTTACCAAAGGCACTCCATGCTAGACTAATTTTCCTTTTATTTCTTCATTGACTACGTCTTTTCTTGTGTTAATTTTCGTTCAAGGTATATATAGTTCTCTACGATTTCCAAAGTTGTACCTAACTAAGGTAAAACTTTGTTCGTTTTTGACCTATTTCTTTTGCTTGATTATTTAGTTTATTAGCAATGTATTGTAGTTTTTGTGGGTTGTTGCTGAGTAGTATCACATCGTCCGAGATTCTCATGTGACTTAGATGTACTCCATCGATTATATTCCTTTTTCCAATCAATCCAATTTTTGGTAAATGTTTTCCATCACTGCAATTAATAATTTGGGCATACTCCTCTATTTATTGACATTAAATCGCTATCGTCAAACGATTTTATATACATCATTACATTTGTGTAGATGTTGTTAATTAAATTAATGTACCTGCTATCCATCTGGGACTTTCGTACGAAATTCAGAACTGCCCAAATTTCTACGAAATCAAACGCTTTTTCATAGTCTATAAAGACCAAGTATAGTTTGATGTTGTACTCATTACTTTTCTCTATCAGTGTTTGCATTGTTTGAAGATATTGACATGTGATGAAATTAGATCGTAATCCTGCTTGTTCACATGGTGGCATAAAGTCAGTTTTATTTGTTAATCGCGTCGTGATAATTCGGGTAAAAAGTTTATACATATGCGGTAACAGACTTATAGGTCTGTAATTTTCCAGTTTAACACTGTCGCCCTTTTTATGTTTAGGAATAACTTCTGCTATGTAGCACGATTCATGAATTTTGACCATGTCTATGTATTTGTTATTAGTCCAGTCAAAATAGACATTTCAAATAACAAAAATTCCGACAGAGCTAAATTTTGATTGAGACCTTGGGTACACTATTAGAAATAAGGTGTCAAAAGTCCCCATCGATCTCATGTGTGCTAAAAAAAAGTTATTTGGGGTTCAAAGTAAAATTTTAGGTTTTTTAGATTTTTTGCAAAACGGTAAGTTTTATCAAAAAAGTAGTTTAAACAAAAATTATAGATCTTAAAATTATCTACAAAAATGGTCCTTATACTTTTTTTTCTAAGAATCACCATTCCTTAGATATCGCAATTCTACACTAAAGGAAAAAATTTAAGGTCAAGAAAATTTTTAGCACACAACCTGCGCGCATTCGTTCAACTTTGTCTGTTTTCCCGACTGATACAAAACTTCGGTTTCGGCCAAACTTCCGGTTGATTTTTGTACGACGCCGAAAGTGCGACCGAAGGTGCTATTTTTGGCCCAATGTGAACAAAGCCAAATGTTCGGTCAGACTTTACACAAAACACAATTTAAATAAAAAATATTGTGTCAATCGCAATAAAATTTTGTCTCTAGAATTAATTTTTATCGCCAAATCCTCT
Organism: Sinopyrophorus schimmeli; assembly: GCA_036325965.1. Lineage (NCBI taxonomy): Eukaryota > Metazoa > Arthropoda > Insecta > Coleoptera > Elateridae > Sinopyrophorus > Sinopyrophorus schimmeli. The sequence continues at coordinate 9,602,968 of JARFIZ010000314.1, read as the reverse complement.
TATAGAATTTAATTGTAGGTACATCTAGAGAAAAAAAATTATTTACATTTTTTATTTTACGTTTTTTAAATAAAGTTCCGTCATTTGTGTATAAGGAAAACATTATTTTTCATGTAAATTATAGATTTACCCGTTGAGCTTTCATCAATAAGACATCCTGTATGCTGTAGAATTCATATTGGTTTATGTGTCTTCTATCACTACACTGAAAACATAATTACGTATTTACTTACTTTGGATGTTTTACATAACTTTTTTCTTGGCTGTTATATGAACAACAGTAACCTTGATTAGTTTTGACAAGTTTAAATAATTCTTTGCATGGTGTTTCGTCAGCTTGCCAATAACATTTTTTAATTAAATTTTCGCAAGGTTCGGATAACTAAAACCAAATATCAATTTGTATACTTATATTAAAACTTAAGTATCTATATAAAACTAACAATTTAATTTAATCCAAAAATATAAATGTTGAGAATAGTTAACGGATGGTTTGTTAAACGGTCTTCCTGTTAGTCAAAACAGTACACAGAAGTTTTATATGCAAATATAATTTAACAAAACTTTAAAACTATCAAAATTTACAATCTCTAAATCTTTTTTCTTTCAAATATGAAATAAAATGTTTTTCTTAAAGAGAACAATGGATATTGGAGATAATATGACATTCAACCAATTTTTACAGTTTTATAATTTTATAATTTTTAACATGTTAAATAATTTCTAGTAATTTATAACAAAATTGAATCAATCAAAATTTTAATAAACTTTCCTGAAATTTACCTAATAAAGATTAAACTTTTAATTTTTTGTTATATTTTTATAAAGTTTGATGTTAAATCAACTACTCTACGCTATTTAGTTGGGCTGTACAATTTGACCGATTAAGGCGGCTAATAAACTTAACTAAGTTAATTAAATAGCTAACTGATCAGCTAGCTAATTTAACCGGTTAACACAATTAGCTTAGCTATTTAGCTGGTGGCATAACCGGTTAATCTAGCTTAGCTGAGCTAATTAGCTAACGGCTAATGGCTAAACTGCTAATTTTGTTTGTCATAAAAGCAACATCAAAATTATTTTTTGAACCTGTCCGTCAATAAGAGATCATTAAATAGCTTAAAAAAAATTAGCAGTTTAGCCGATTAGCCGTTAGCTAATTAGATGAGGTAAGCTACATTAACCGGCTAAGTCGCCAAATAATTAGCTAAGCTAATTTTGTTAACCGGTTAAATTAGCTAAGCTGATCAGTTAGCAAGGTAATTAACTTAGCTAACTTTTTTACACGGCTTAACTGCCTAAATTGTACTGGGAAGTAAAAATTGTTGAATTTTTAATCTAATACCTGTTTATATCATAACTGTTTTAAAAGGACTGTAATCCAAAAAAAGATATTTTAAGAATTACCTTGAAAACCTGATATTTCTACGATACCTGATATAACCCCTAGAAATGACGTTCGCAGAGTCTGTGACGTCTACCGACACGCCGCTACCGGTTAGTCGCTTTAGACCTCAGCCGAACGGGCGGTTATTTAACTGGCGCACAGTGGGACGAATAGTGTAAAAATTGCGACATGAGTAGAAATTTTAAATTTATTTTAAGACTTTGGAGAGTATATACAACGCTCATATATACAATATTGAACCTATCAATAAGGTTTTTCAGCAAAAGGTCTTGTTTTTTATCGATTGTTTGAAATAATAAAAAAAAAATTACTACAATGGAGAGAATGTTTTAGTCTTATATTTAAAATATTCTTATTCTATATAGTTTAATAGTTTGAAAAAAAGAAAGAATTTGTTATACTTTAGTAGCCTTTGTTTATTATTATTATGTTATTTTTTGACATCCTGTATTTTGACAGTTTTTGAGAAATTTAACTCGTACAAAAAAGTTCCAAATTGTTCCGAAAAACGGACTTCACACGTGTTATTCTTAAGTATTTAATAAGAGAAATAGCAAAAAATTATATCCGACTACATCCGACTGCGGCCGATAGACGAGTTTGAACAAGTTCCAGAGTCGAAGTGCTATTAAACACAGTGTTTTGTGCCTGAGTTGTTAATTTTGTTTTCATTTTTGAATTCATTGTCTTTTGTTATCTATTGATTAGTTTTACAATGTTTAAGCAAAACCGCAACTTATACAATTTTTTAAAAAATCCTAGTAATTTAACAAATTTTCAAATTTTGAGAGAATCAATTTTGCTCGACGTCTCTACTGCAAATGTTTCTCCAAGTAACATTTTACTGCTTGAAAATAAACTTAAATCGTTTTGTGCACATTTAAGAAGAAAGTGGATAAGATGTGGTTATAAGAAAAATTATTTTCTTAAAAAACATGAAGATTGGCTTAATAGATCTTTTTAATATCCTGAATTTTTTTTTGATCCTCCTGAAAAGATCAACGTTACGCTCAAGCCCTTTTGTAGGAAATTAATTTCTTACGCGCCCACAAAAAAATATTACTCCTATTAAATAATATGTTGTCTATACTAGCATTATAAAGAAGAAAGATTTGTTTTTTTTCTTTGTTTGTTTGCTTTGGATAAACTCAATAACTACTCAACTGATTTTTAACATTCTTTCACCTATAGAAAGCTACATTATTAGCGAGTAACATGAGTTGTATTTCATATTCAAAAAAATGAGAGATCTTTACGACAATTACATCTACATACCCGTGCAAAACTCGGGCAAGTCAGCTAGTAACTAAATAAAATCAAAGGTGATTCTTCTATTTGTTCAAAGTTTTTTTATATCACTCCTATTTCTAAACGTATTCAGCAGAAGTAAACACATAACATTTCTCATATAAAACGTTTTTAGTGAAATGACGGGATATAAAAGCGATGTCCAGTAAATCGTCCGTTTCGTCCCACTGTGTGGCGGGCAGTTTACTCACTGTGGTGAGATAGTATTGTAAGATGAAAATGCATAAATTATTCTTTTATGACTTGTTTAGTAGTGTAGTTTTAAACCTAGATACTCTAAATACGTTAATACATAATATACTTTTGCAGTGCAAAAGTGACAACAAAAAGTAAATATATACTGAAATTTTTAAATAACTGTGACAGAGGAATGATCATCGATGGGGAAAGATTGAATAATCTAAGATTTTCAGATGACATAGTTCTAATGTCAGACAACTTAGGCGAAGCCAAAGAAATGCTAGAGGAATTACAGCAAGCGACACACAAAGTAGGACTAAAAATAAATTACAATAAAACAAAAATGATGACCAACTTAGTACCCAGCGAACCTATAACAATAGAGAACGAAAAAATTGAAATTGTTGATAAATACATCTACCTGGGTCACGAAATCGGAATCAACAAGGACAACCAGACATGCGAGCTCTCCAGAAGAATAGGATTAGGCTGGGCAGCCTACGGGAAACTTAGAAACATATTCAAAACGGATATTTCCATAAGATTAAAACGAAGAGCCTTTAATCAATGTGTCCTGCCAGTTCTGACATACGGAGCAGAGACATTAACTCTAACAAAATCAACCGTTAAGAAATTGCAAATAGCACAGCGCAAAATGGAGAAATCTATGCTGGGGTTAACTCTAAGAGATCAAGTCCGAAATGAAGAATTAAGGAGAAGAACTGGTGTAGAGGATGTCATAACGCGCATAGCAAGGCTAAAATGGAGATGGGCCGGTCACGTGGCCAGATTACAAGACAATAGATGGACGAAGAGAATCTTGGAATGGCGACCGAGAGCCGACAAGCGAAGCAGAGGAAGGCCACCAACAAGGTGGTCAGATGACATAAAAAGAATTGCAACCAACTGGATCTCAGTATCCCAAAACAGGGAAGAATGGAAACGTCTGGAGGAGGCTTATGGTCAACAATGGACAAAGGAGGGCTGACAAAGAAAGACGTCATTTAGTTTATTGCAACTTTATTTCTTAGATTAATTCTTGAAATTCTATTGGACAGTAGAATATAATAATTATTCAAGCTTATGTTGTGAAACAAATTTGTAAGAATTTTATTAAAATATGTGGAATATACACAGGTTTCAAATACAAACCCAGGATGATTACCCAACTGACTAAAATAGCTAATGAATAATTCAAATAGAAGTTGTGCAGAGAAACAAAAGGATTATTTTAAATTATTATTACAACCGAAGCAATGGGCATTTTAATACAAACAAAATGTGATTTTTCTCAGAGGTAATACCTAATTTCAAATACGATCGCCTAGTCCACCTTACGAGCTCTCACGTTCAACTGTCGCTATAACGTCACCCACTCAATCCCCTAACTTTACAGATGCTTTTCTGAAAAAGGGTAGCAGTAGACAGATTGCGGTTTTCACTGTATTTCTTAAATATTTTTTTCATAAAACAATTATTTTTTGGATTATGCCCCGTTTAAATATTAGAAAAACCTTCAACTAGATTTTTTTATAGTTAACCCATTAAGTATTAATGTAAAAACATATTCTTACCTCAAGCATTAACTGATCTGTATTATATCCGGATATTTCTAAAATATGAATAATTTTTTCATATTCACTAACATTCACATTGTCAACATCTGGGTTAATTAACAATGTTAAATCACTTAGAAAATTATAAAAGGTATCATTATCTATACCTTGTGGATATCTAAAAATAAAACCTCAATTCAATAATTGTGTGAATTTATATTCTTAAATACTTAATGTCGCTGGTGCATTATTTAATAGAGACAGTAAGTGCAAAAACATTAACGTATCTCTAACGTTTTAGTGTATATTTTGCACATTTACAAATATAAGTGGCTTTAGGTACCCTTTCACATATATTTCGCCTATAGTCCAGAACTACCAATTTTTATTTAAAGTCAGTGCACATAAAGACCGTCGACACATGGATCTATCGCTAGATTCACTTAAACTGCCGGTTCAAACCTGACGACGGTCTATATGTTAACAAATTTAAACTAAAAAGCGAGCTGTATGCGAATGGATACCTTTACGCTTATCACACACTACAAATTCTGACCAACGCGATTTTCTGCCACTACAGTAAAATTATGCGCCAACGCGCATAGCGGACATAAAGCCCGTATTTCCAGTTGATTTTAAAGTACATACATTAAAAGTTCCAGTAAATGACCGATTTATTGTTTCGAGAGCTATTTTGATATAAAAAACAGTAAACCAATTAATACAACTAAAACAACCGTTAGAGTTGAAATGAGATATTATTTTTGTTTATGAAATAATTAAAATATCGAAATTCAGACACAGGGGAAGGTGGCCTAAAGCCGGTAGATAGCCCAAAGCGGGTAACGGCCCGTATATGGATATGTTATATATTAGCTGGAATTTATGTGTGTATTTACACTGCCAGTACCAGGGCCGCGCCGACCCCCCGCAGCGCCTGTGTGCGAAATCTATGAAGCGCCTCTGTTTTTCACGAATCTGAATGTTCAACTTATTTTTATTTTTTATTTAATTTCGATAGTGGCGTCCCTTTTGTCTTGGCGCAAGACTGCGCCGCACACTTCGCACACAGGGGCGGCGTGGCCCTGGCCATTACCCTGCTTAGTTGATGTCATACTACTTTTCATACCTAAGTTGCTTAATAACGTTACAAAATTAAAAAACAAAAAATGTAATAATTTTGTAAAATGTTTGAAATTAATTTAACTTCAATTGCTACAAAACCCTTAACATTAACCCATTTTTATAGTAGGGTTTTCTTTTACAATAAGCTAGTTTTATTATTTGACTAAATATTTTAATATCCATCCATTATTTTTTACGTTAATGTATCAAAACCACGAAATGTGTGTTTGGGCAAAGCGGGTAGGTACCCTCTTTGCGAGTACCAGAAGTAGTAATTTTATTATAATTGATAGGAACTAGTTGATAGGAATAAATTGGTATTAAAAATTAGTAATTTAAAGCGTTGAAGCAATTAAGATTTATAAACAATGGTAAACCGAAGTGATATTAAGATTAAAATAAATTACAAGTCTGAATTAGCAGTTTATAATATTAAAATACTTAATATAACTTAATACCAATGTCACTGCCAAGAACATGTTAAGTGTAGATAATTATTTTCAAATGTTTTGATTAATCCGATTAATTTATGGGAGCCTACCCGTTTTAGGCCCCCCTGTCGGACAAAGCGGGTAATTTCTAAAATTTTATATTTTTGAGTTTTTTTCTACAATTAAAGCAGAAATGTAATTTTTTTTTTATAAAATGAAAGTTTAATAATTGTATTGCGTAATTGTAAGAAAGAAACACTTTTTTTAGCCGAAGTGGTTCATATTGATCGATAAACCTTAACCTACCCGCTTTAGGCCACCTTCCCCTAAACTTTGTAAAATTATAAAGAGTATAAATTTTTCTCTTTTTTCATTTCCCCAATACCTAGCGCAATATTTCATGTTTTTTGATAGATAATCTACTATTTAAATAGTTCAAAAATTTGTGGAACCCAAAAAAATTTTACAAAAGCTAATTTGTAACAAAATATTGTAATAAGTATGATAGATGCTCCAAAAAAGTGAAAATTTTTAGAATTTACAATAGTTTCAACTTTGACCTTAAATAACTTTTGAAGGAGTGAATTTATCAAAAATTTATAAAAGGCTTTTTTTGTAGAGCATTCAATTTCCTGTAAAGGTATGGTAAGGTTTACCGATTCGTTAATTTGTTGCAGAGCTAAAAAATTCCAAACTTGAGAATACAAATTTTCCCATGTTATTTAAATGGGAAATGGAAAATCGTGATGCGGGACATCTTAATATTAAAATTAAGAGCTGTCCGTTAAACTGGCGTATTTTTTCGGTATTCTGAACAAGATTTTCAGTATATTTAAAAAAACATAGTCGATTTTTTTGATACAGCTTAATATGTATAGACTAATTGATCATGCAAAAGACATGATTTATTTTATTTCTAAAAATGTATTTTGTACAACTTTTTACACAATCAAAGTAGTAGGTACGTAAAATCCTTATTATTGTAGGCGGATAAATTTAAGTTGACTTTGCCGCCTTCTGAGCTAGCGGAACTGCGAGCGCCGGTTGGACAGACTATGCGCCTGCGGACAGGACATTATGTTATGTTATGTTATGTTATGAGAGACGGTCGAGTTTGAGCTTATGTATTTTATGTTATTATCGCAACTTTATCTCTGTTAAATAGATTCATACTATCCTATAAATTCTTAATTCCCCTACAGATTTCAGAAGTGGGATACGAAAATTCGGTGTAAATAAAAGTGCGGAGTTTGGGATTGAAAAAATAATAGTTGATTACTGCACCTCGTGGTTGTGTCGGCAGAGGAAAATGGCGACCGATATGAATGACCATTCTATAGGAGAAAATTCGGTGTCGATACAGGAAGTTATTAATGCGACTGTCCAAGCAATGAGAAGCCCGCAGGAATTTAGTATGTCAATCAAAGAAGTTGTTGCGTTAGTGCCCCCATTTTCTGGCGATGGAAATAGTAATGTGATAAATTGGTTGCAACGAATCGATGTGGTTAAAGACTCATTTAAGGTGAGAGATGAAATTATGTTGTTGGCGATTATTATGAAGTTAGAGGGCCCAGCTTTGGATTGGTTCCACTCGAAACCAGAATACGCTGCGTTGCCATTAGAAGAATTTATGCATGTAATTAAAACGATGTTTTTATGTACCGAAGATTATGTTACCCTTATGAAGCGATTTGAAGCGCGCAAGTGGAGACAAAGCGAGCCTTTTCGCACTTATTTTAATGAAAAACTGATATTAGCTAATCAATTAAAGTTACCAGAAACACATTTAATTAGATATGTTATTGATGGGTTTGATAACCCGATGCTACAAGTTCAAGCGAAAATGAAAGAATTTGACTCTTTGTCGAAGTTGTTGAGTATTATGAACGACATTACTGCACCTGAAGTACAAGCAGGAGCCACGTGCAACCGAAGTTTACCCACAGGACCCTCTTTTACCAAGACTGAACGAAAAACCGAAACCAAAGCTACAAGCCGTGTTGTGACCCGTTGTTTCAACTGCAACGACATGGGCCATTTTGCATCCGCCTGTCCAAAGCCCAAGAGGATAAGAGGTTCTTGCTACTCGTGTGGTGCAACCGACCATGTTCAGAAAGCTTGCCCGGAAGGAAACGTCCGCAAGAGGGTATTTCAAGCGGACAGCACGACGCATTTATTGAGTGCCAGCTATTCGTTAGCTCCCACTTATAATGTGCCATTGTATTTTAAATTTCAGGAAAAAGATTGTACAGATGTTAAGATAATAGCGTTACTTGATTCCGGTAGCCCTGTGTCATTGTTAAGGGAAGATGTAATACCGAAGAAATTTTGTGAGCCTATTAATAAGGTAACGAATGTTAGTTTAGTAGGTATAAACTCTTCAGAATTGGAAATTTTAGGAACATTTAGTCGTAATATTTATGTTAATAATATCAGATTGAATATGTTATTTTATGTAGTACCTCGTAATGCTTTAAGCTACTCATGTTTATTAGGAGGATTTCATACGTAGTAAAGAGATCAAAATTATATTGGAAGAGGATGTAATAATCCAACCGCGTTTAGTTGAACAAAACTTATGTATGGAAAAGGCCATAAATGAAATTTTAAATATAGAAATAAATTGCGATTCAGTAATAGACTTGGAAATAGAGGAAAGTGTAGATTTCAATACCAAGAAAATAATTACAGAAGATTTTAAGCGGAATTATATTTGGCCCGACAGACTGGAAGAACCTGAAACTCGAATTATGTTGGATATTTTGGTGAACCCTGTGCATACACCTTTTACTTTCGTCCGCGAAGATTATCTTTTATGAGAAGAACCAATTAGCTGAAATTATTAGAGATTTACTGGAGAGGAAGTCATTCAAAGTAGTACGTCACCATATAGTTCGCCTATTGTGTTAGTTAAAAAATCGGGAAATTTAAGATTATGTGTAGATTATCGGGAACTAAACAAGATCACGATAAGAGACAATTACCCTATTCCATTAATCGATGACCAAATAGACAGCTTAAGAGGGAAAAACTATTTTAGTCACTTGGATTTAAAAGATGCTTTTCATCACGTCACTGTTGGAGAAAATTCTGTTAAATATACAAGTTTTGTTACGCCTATGGGTCAGTACGAGTTTTTAAAGATGCCGTTTGGTCTTAAAAACAGCCCTGCGACATTTATGCGTTATGTGAATTCAGCATTTCGGAAATTGTTAGTCGAGGGAAAAGTAATTATTTACTTAGATGATATTGTTATTGCTACAGTTACTGTTGATGAGCATTTATTAATTTTGAAAGAAGTTTACAATGTGTTAGTCCGAAATTTATTTACATTAAGATTAGATAAATGTAAATTTATGAAAAAGGAGATCACTTACTTGGGCTATATAGTAAATTCACTTGGGATTTGTCCGAGTACGGAAAATCTAAAAGCGATTTTGGATTATCCAATACCGACTGATATTCACAAGCTACGCAGCTTCTTAGGATTAGCTTCTTACTTTAGACGGTTTTTGCGTGATTATGCAATCTTAGCAAAGCCCTTATATGACCTTTTAAAGAAGAATGCACCATTTTCATTTGAAGATGAAGAGTTATCAAGTTTTGAGAAGATCAAAGAACTTCTAATAATGAAAGAGCACCCCTTTTATGAGTTAAGAAATGGTTTAGTTTATAGGAAATTGAGAGATAAATTATTATTTTATGTACCAAAATCAATGGAAGCCAATGTTATTCGAAATTGTCATGATAACGTTGCCCATATTGGATTAGATAAAGTGGTGGAGTTAGTCACAAGAACGTATTGGTTTCCGAATATTAGGAGTAATGTAAAAAATTATATTACAAATTGTTTAAGATGCATATCGTATTCGCCTAAATCAGGCAAGCAAGAAGGTTATTTACATTCCATACCGAAGGGTATACTACCGTTTGATACCATACATATTGACCACTTGGGACCGTTAGAGAAGAGTTGTTTGCAACACAAATATTTACTTGTTATTGTTGATGCATTCACAAAATTTATTAAATTATATCCTTGTCGTACGACAAACGCCAAGGAAGCGATTAAACATTTAGCCGTTTATTTTAGCACTTACAGTAAACCGACCCGACTGATTTCAGATCGTGGATCAGCTTTTACTTCTAGTCAATTTAAGACTTATCTGGATGACTTGAACATTCAGCATATACTTATCGCTACTGGCGTTCCACGCGCAAACGGTCAGGTAGAAAGAATAAATAGATCACTAATACCTATGTTTTCAAAGTTATGCGAAGATACACGTAAATGGGATAAATGTATTGATGAAGTAGAATACGCTTTAAACAACACCGTTAGTAGAGTTACTGGTAAAACACCTTCTGTATTACTTTTTGGGATACATCAGAACGGGAAAGTGAGCGATGATTTGAAAATGTTATTGGAGCAACCCGATGACAACATTAGAGATTTAGAAAAAACTAGATTAGAGGCTTCTGAAGCAATGGTGAAATGCCAAAACTACAGTAAGCAACATTATGATAGAAAACACAAGGAACCCCAAATATATCAAGAAGGAGATTATGTTATGTGTTCAAATGTAGATGTTACGCCAACGGTTAACAAGAAATTATTACCGAAATTTAAAGGCCCGTATGTTGTTAAGAGAGTTTTACCGAATGATAGATACTTAGTGGAAGACATTGAAGGATTTCAAGTTAGCCAAATCCCTTATAAAGGAATATTGGAGGCGTCCCACATAAAACCATGGATAAAATACCCATAAGCTTATGTTATAGAATTTATTGTTATTGTGTTTGGACCAAATTTTAGTTATATTTCTTAAGTATTTTTTGTTTACTATTAGTTGTTAGTTTGTATACTGTAATGAATGATTGGGACAATCATTAGTCAGGAAGGCCGAACTGTAGGCGGATAAATTTAAGTTGACTTTGCCGCCTTCTGAGCTAGCGGAACTGCGAGCGCCGGTTGGACAGACTATGCGCCTGCGGACAGGACATTATGTTATGTTATGTTATGTTATGAGAGACGGTCGAGTTTGAGCTTATGTATTTTATGTTATTATCGCAACTTTATCTCTGTTAAATAGATTCATACTATCCTATAAATTCTTAATTCCCCTACATTATTAATTTTTATTGTTTTAATTATGATGAAATCAGTAGGCATGCTATTGGTTACTTTTCGATCATTTGTTCTTGCACAAAACATAATTATGCTGTGCGCAATTTTAATTATTTACAACCAAGTACAAAGATTCATGACAATTTATTCATCTACCATATATAGTTTGTAATATGACTTCGGCGATCAAGAGACAGGCTCCAGATATGAGACAGTCAATTATTTTCATTATGCAATGTCAATATGGCCGATCTGATTACTGTCAAGTACTTCTTTGGTCATCTGTCAGTTTTTGTACTAACACTGAAATGAATCGACGCATTGGTTATATCAACTGCAAACATCGTATGTAAAATTGCAGGTTAAAAACGTTTTTGATTTTTTCAAAATGTTATTTTTTTCATGTAAATCAATTAAAATAGAAAAGTGTAATGTATAGTATTTAGTGTTTTTCTTATATTTTACGATCCAATATTGGATTAGGCCAATATGTGGTTGGAAAACATTTTTTTTTTAATTCTTAAAATGTCGTCATTGTCCAGGTATGAGACACAACATATTACCACCACCCAAGGGTTCCAAAGCAAAAACATCATTAGTATACAGTTTTTTCCGAACAAATTGAACGCTGTTAACAACATCAAATTCAATATTTGCAAGCGGCCAGTTCTTTTGAAGTGCGCAAACATGTGCGCAAGCATCTACACATGCAAACATTGCGACGATTATGAAGAGGAAACTACAAAATAAAAATTATGGAAAGCATAAAAAATTATAATTTTGAAATAGATATGAGGTTTTACTTTATATTTTACAATTTTTAATGTATTTTTGTAGGTGTCTCATACCTAGATACAAATTTTTTTCTTGTCAAAAAACTGTCACTTAGAAAATTGGTCATAAAATTTTGCATGTAATGGAATCACAAAACTTTCTGCGGATAAAAGTTGTGTATTTTCATTACCTTTCCAGCAATGAATAGAACACCCGACTTTATTTAACCAGTAAAAAATTTTGGCTCATAAACAAAACCCGTCTCATACCCGGGTACACTCCTTTACTAACAATAAGTTGCCTAATGTGCAGACTGTTTTAAGCAAAGAACACACACATGCGATCGCGATCACGGTTGCGTTAGCGATAGCGATGGTGACCAAGTGTTCCTTAGTAAACCTATGAGTCTGCACATATTGTAGCGACTTCTAGGCAATAGACTGAAATTTTGCAGAGTTGGATCGCAAAATAATTAGCTATACAATTGCATCTGCATTCAGACGTTGCAAATTGTACGTATATATACCCATAATCTCGTAAAGTACTTAGTTAAAATATGGAGAATTTAACAGAAAAATTAACCGAAAATGTTAAATACCGCAATATAATACTTGTTCTGACTCATCCTTATTATAACAATGTCCGGATTAAAAATATTGCATGAGATGAAATTGCTAAAGATATGAAATTAAGAATTACTAAAGAGAAAAGTATGGACTGTTATTTTTGAATTAATTTTTATCATGTAGTAAAACTACACGTTATCGCATACTTGAATTGACCTCTCATTATTGTTATTATTATTATTATTAAATTCTTGTAACTGCACATTATTAGCTTTTATTTATAATAAATCGTCGTTTGCATACGCCCTAAACGTTATTTCAATATTATGCGTATTCAATCAATAACTTAATAAATTAGTGTTAATACTTACAGTAAGTTTTGTAACTTGTCAACATTTCTTTTATACAGAAGACTGGTGCTACAAATTGTAACAGCGGGAAATCGAACATGCCTTACTGAATAAGCATTTGAATCAATATTAGTAATTATGGTTCTGTCTTTCAATTCACCTAAAAAAACTAAAACCAAATGTACAAATAATATCAATGTGCAAATATAAAATAATAGATAAAAAGTTTTGGTGTAAAATAGTTTATTAGCTAGATACTTCCAACCATTCAAATCAATTTTGTTCAGTTTCGATTTAACAAAAATATTTTTTCCCCGTTTGAAATTCTCTAAAATAAAAAATAATTAACAATTCATAAAATATTGTTGTAAAAATACCACTATGTTGAAACATCGTTTCGGTATTAAGTTTATACTAGGATTACAAATTGTTCTCTAAAATAAAGTTTTGTAAAGATAATTACTTATTATTAAAAATACTTATAGTACATAAGTATATATTATTTACATTATATTAATTCTAGTCATATTATCATTAACTTTTCGCTTTTAGTATTCTGAAATTAAAATCATAGTAAAAACCCATAATAATTATAGATCATAATTCCAATATCTATTTATAACACCATTAATTATAAAATATTTTCATATAGAGTACAATGTAATTGAATAGTCCTACAAAACTCTAATATAAACCATAATACATATTTAAAATTTTTATTAATTATAATTTTGCAAAAATTATTACAAACAGAAAGAAACTCAAATAAAGTTATAGCGTAAAGGTGAAAAAATAATCAATTTTGCAACATTCTACACATATCTACTAATATAATGCAGTTTGTTTTCTAAACATAAAGAATTTTTAGAATTTTAAGTAAATTAGTAGGGGAAGTTAAGCGGTTGTGGGCACAGTTAGCTATTTAGGCCATAACTTTTGACCAACTCAATATTTATGCAGAACGAGCATATTATCGGGAAGCTAGAGACCTTAGCTAACTACTGGCAAAGGAATTAATTTTATATTAATTTAAAAAAAAAACATTTTTAACTTTTCATAAAGTAGTCACTTTTCATCATGCAATTTTTTTTAACCGGTTGTGGACACATCGGAAAATCCCCTCAAAATGGGAAAATATGGAGTAAAGCTCCACTATATAGAGAAAAAACACAATTTATTTATATTCAAAGCCTTCAGTTATGAAAATAGATGAAACTAAAATTTAAAATAGGCTTTCGCAGTGGACTTCACGGTATCATCGTCAAATAGCTATAATGTATGCATCAAAATTGATTTTTGAAATCGACATGGCTAAAAATGCACTAAAAAATTCGCAAAAATTTCGTAAATATATTATTTACAATTTTCAAGTCATATGAATTGGTCTGTCAAAGATACTCGACAATCGAAAATCTGATTTTCAATAATCGAGTTGTAAAAAAAAGTCTGTTTGAAATCCAAAACCAAAAATGTTTAATTTTTTTTTTAATTATTGTGAAAAAGTGTTGATATCTTTACATTTTTGTCGTACGCAATAATCGAGCGGGGTCTTTGCCCGCCCCCCTTGAAATTAGGCCGCAGCTACACCCCTAGACTCCGCAGGGGGGTTATGTTAACATGAACAACAATATTCGATAAATTGTCAGCGAAATACAAGGTTTAAATGGCAAAAACTTAAGTGCCCACAACTAGTAAAATGTAGGTGCCCACAACTTGAAAATTCATAGCTGTCGACAAATGACTGGCAAATTTATTTCGCGAAGATTTTGATTGAATCGAAATCGAAATTAAAATTATAAAATATATTTAATTTCCTGCATATATTTACATTAGACCGACCTTTTGCAATAAGTTACTATTATTTATTCCACTTTAAACACAATAAACAATTACATCGCGGTACATTTTTAGAGATGAAAACATGGAATAACGCGTAGCTACTACGCATATGCGTCTGTTCCCTTTATATTAGCAATAAAACATAGTGCTGACATTGCGAACAAATGACGATCGTGAAAACACCTGTATCTGCTCACGATCGAAAGTAATTCGAGGGTGCCCACAACCGGACAATGCCCACAACCGGTTAACTTCCCCTACATATTCATTGGCGTTCAAAAACATCTCTCTATCATTAAAGAGCTTTTACCAAAATTAATCGTATTTTAACATTTCATTGAAAAATGAAGAGGTCAGTTGATAATAAACAACAAATTGAATTTTAAAGTTGCATTTTCAAAAAATAATTTCATTGTTTGTGCAAGTATTACATTCAGAAACAACACAAAGAAACAAGAAAAAACACATTGTGAAACAAGAAAAAATTATTTTTAATGTAAATAAACAGCATTTTGTAAGACTTGAACCAAAGACTTACTGCTTTGCAGTTAGTTGTGTTAACCTTTGGCTACTGAACTATTGCTTACGAGCACGGAAATTTACAAAGGGATCAACCACTCAGTAAAACTTTAAAATAATTTTTTTTTAGTATTTTTGAATAGTACGTCATACTGTTTTAAAGAAATTACTGTTAAAGTAGTAATCTTCAAATGTTGTAAATATATATTTCTGAACCTCTTCTTGTTAGGGTAACAAAAGAAAACATCGTTTGTTTTAACCTCGTATGTTATAAAATTTTCACTCACAGAATACATCTTAAATATTATACTTTGCTTTAAACTAATGAATTACTTTATTCTCTCATATATGTATAGTAGCAGGCACAGTGAACGAGTATAGCGGCCGTGATAGATTTACTTATTCACGCGCGAGATATTTAAATATCTCGCGCGCGCAAACTTGAGATATAAAGTAAGCGAATATATCTCATTAATCTCTCAACACACACGACCTAGAAGTTTCTATCTGGATTACCTTGAAATATCCATATCGCTGTAGACGAGACGTATCTGGAATAATCTGGAAGCTAGATAACTGATAACACAACACATATAAACACCGCAATACTTTCACACTTTAGTTTAAAACAACAGTTGTTTGTGAGTGTCAACGCTCTTAACTCTGCTCGGTGAAAGTCTAGATAAATCTGTATATAAATATTCAAGTGTAAATCAATTAGTTTAGTGTATTAGAACCGTAAGTAAATTAGTTTTAGTGACATTAAAGAACCCCGCAAGCAGACGAATCATTTTGCCTTAAACCCAACATTAACATTTAATACTCTATAAACTAATTTTTAAATTTTATACAGTTACCGCGTTACGTTTCAACCAAAATTGAACATTTTAGGAAGCTGCAAAAAAGTCATTGCATAAAACTAGATACGAACAATATTGGCTAGCCTCAAAGTTACTCTTACGTTACATCAGCACTACACAATTTTTATTTTTTCACTTAACACAATATTCGTCGCTCACATCGCCAAGCCGGTTTACCAAGCGAGTAGGTAGGCCGATATTGACATATTACCCAAAAATTAACTAAATAACGTAAGCAGTTTCATCAGAACCGAAGAGGATCATTTTACCCCGAGGGATAATTTTGTACCACTTTCCCCTATATTTCTACACAATAAGGAATCAAAAACACTTACAAGCAGTTAGTCTTAGTTCTAGAGTTTTAAAATTTTCATTGAAAATATAAAAAAAAAAAACTTAAACTTTATTTCAAATAAATGTATTGTAAAAATGTTCCTATTACAAATAAAACTTATTCTCAATAATTACTTTGTTTTTCTCAAGGTACGATCCCTAAAATACTAAACCTCATGACCCTAATAATAGCACAGTATTCCCCCTTTGTATAATTTTGTATTTCGATATTTTCAAAAATCAATATTGGTAAAACAAGACAAATTTTAACTAATTTAACTGATTATATATGATATCTAAATGCAATAAAATATAGAATAAAATTGTAAACCATTAAATAAAAATGCTTTGTAAAATCTACATCCAAACTTAGATGTCCAGCAATATCCGCCTCTCCCCTATAACACCACAGTTCAGTATAAAAAGAAAATAAAAACCAATTTCATTTAATTTTTTTTTTAATTAATAAATATGGTACATAGTTTATTTTACTATATTATTTATAAATGCTATTTAATCTATAAGTGCCCTTTTAAAACTCTTAATTGCTCAATATTTAAAATAAGTAGTGTTTTAAACTACGACTAAATGTGACTTACTACTCCCTCTGTCCGAAAATAAAAGCCCCATCTGAAAAGTTAGATGTTTTTATTTATTAGAGAAGAAAAATAGTAAAAACGGTATCATAAAAGAGTTGATATTCTTTTTTGATATACATATGTTTATTGTTGTTTAAAAAGTTCACAAAAAACAATGACACTATTCCGTTAAATTGAGTAATTTAAGAAATAAAGTTTTGTTCTTTTCTGCATTGGTCAGTAAACCTTCAATTTAATGTTTCTTTTTTAATATCCTTCAATCCCTAACATTGATTCTTAGTTTCGAATAACACAGTTAAATTAAAAAGGGACTTTTAGTTTCTGAAAATTTTTTGTATGAAATGGGACTCTGATATTCAGACAGAAGGAGTATATTTTAATGCATTGACAATTATATTTTGTTTAAAATCACACAATTTTTCTAATTATTATTAAAGCCTTTTCTAATAAGTACCACAAAATTAGGTAAATACATAAATTAACGATGTTTAAACTCTTGTATATATGATACACTTGTAGGTGATTTCTTATTACCCGTAGCAGATTTTGTGAAAGCAACACATTTACACAAAAAATAACAACACTCTAAAATAGTTATGAGCGATCCACCTAAACATAATCCAAAAATGCCTCCAATTGAAGCTAAAATTAAATGTAATAAAAACAATTATCATAGTCATTTTAAATACCTACCCAATACATGATCCCAAGTATAATATGTGTCCATATCAGTTCTTATACATCCAACTGTGTTAAAATAAACATTTAGTATACTTAAATTATTATTCTCCTTCCTAAAACAAAAAATCCTAAATAGCCATGTTCATTGGTCGTGGCTTGACTTATTATTCCACATTAAAGACATACTTAAAGCTAGTGCATTACACAACCAAAAAATTGTAAAAAAAGCAATAGAGAAACATCCAAGCCATATAGAATAATATTTATACTGCTACGTAGCAATTTTCAACGAATGTATTACTTTATTCAAATTTTGGAATGTCGGTATTTTTGTGAATGTGTTACCATTTGCTCTACCTGTTCATTGTTTTGTCCGTGAGCACTAGTAATTTCTCAACCAATAACTAATAAAATGAAAAGTGTATCTGAATGTGCAGTAACAAAAATAAAAATGTAAACAAATTATCCAAAAATATCTAGTTAACATTTCTGTAATTTTAATTTATAAAATAATTCTTCGACGATTTCCGATGTAATCTTGAAACATGTCGCTCTTTGGCAAGAAAAGTGATACAACTGAAAAAACCCGTTTGTTCGGCACAGCCAAAATACATAACCAGTTCTAATTTAAAATGATAGGGATAGTTTAGTCGTAAAGTTCTCGCTAACTGACCCAAACTTTAACCCACTGATGTTACTGGCTAAGCGGTGTTTTTGGAAGATCCAGTAAAAAACAACGTCTGTGGGGCCCTTAAAAAGACCCACAAA
The DNA here is from genome assembly GCA_036325965.1 of Sinopyrophorus schimmeli. Classification (NCBI taxonomy): domain Eukaryota; kingdom Metazoa; phylum Arthropoda; class Insecta; order Coleoptera; family Elateridae; genus Sinopyrophorus; species Sinopyrophorus schimmeli. Next base: position 9,584,543 of record JARFIZ010000314.1, on the reverse strand, counting down.
CGTCGTTCTTTTCTCGCAGTTTTGATTTGAAGGATAAAATAAATGGTGTATTCCTATTGACATTCAAAAATATCTTCCGGTTCTTAATTTTTATCATCCACTTTGAACGTTCTCGTGCAAACCATGCGTATGTATTGATACAGCATTCAAAAAGGTCGATTGTAATCCGTATCAACGACATGACTTTCGCTGATATATCTTTAATCTATCGTTTTTTTTTCTATATATATAGAAGAGAGATTTCCGTTTGTTTGTTACCTATAGACTCTTAAATGGTTTAACCGATTTTTATTAAATTGGGCAGAAATCTTAAGCTTATCGTAGGGGGTGTTTGTGTGAACTTTGATTGTAATCGGCTGTATAAATATGTAAAAATTAATGTTTCATTTTTCCCATATAAGTTTGTATGACATTTAACGTTGGTGGCAACACCAACCTCAGCGACGAGGTGTAGAAGTAAAATTTATTTCGACAAATTAAAAAAAAACAATTAAATATGATTGCCGCTCGCCCCTCTTTCCTACTTCTTTTATACTCCTATCATTGTATATATTTTAATATACAATGCCATTATATATAATAAAATGTTATTATTTCTAATAAAATAATTTGTTTTTGGTTTTATGAAAATTTTTCTTTTTGGACTCTATAACCAGATTTTCTCAAAGGGTGTGACCTCCCTCGGAAACCAACCACTTGCTCAAGAATTGCAGTGTTCCCGGTAATTTAAAATATGACTTTAGGTAACACCAATTAAATTAACCTCAAATAAACCTTTATATTTTTCTAAATTAATATTTGAATTCAAAATTTTTCAAAAAATTTGATTTTTTTTTTCAGTTCTATTACACAATTTTTTGATTTTATTTTTCGATATTTTTGAAAAGAAAGTTTGCTTTGTAGCCGCTGCCCGAAAAACACCTTGCCAAACGACTCTCTTGGGCCCAGGAAAAAATTGATCGTGACTGAAGTAATGTTGTATTCTATGATGAAACTTCTGTTTGATGTTTTGTAATTATTTCACGCGCATGGTGTTCCTCCTCAAACCAGTTCGTTCAGCGTAGCGTTAAACATCCGATCAAGGTGCATCTTTGGGGCTGCTTCTCAAAGAAGAGTTTTGGCGTTTTGCACTTCTTTACTTACTAAATACTCCAAATATGGTCAAAATTTACAAAAAGACCTAGTTACCGACTGCCGAACGTCAATTTATCACAAAAGACAAAGAATAGATATTGCAGAAAGACAATGATCCGAAGCACCGGGGCCAACTCTACACTGACTGGAAACGGGAAAATAGCATCGTCACGCTTGATTGGCTTAACAATCGCCTGATGTTAATCCCATAAAAATGTGTGGACCTACATCAAACAGAAGATTCGAGGAAAACGTGTTTTCTCTTTGAAGCAGCTCTCCCGAGAGATTAGACACATTTGGAATGCCGTCAAATACGTCGTAAATTAGGTGGATAGTATGCTGCGGAGATGCCAAACCATTATCAATATTGGTGGCGATTGGACTCATTATTAATATGATGGCGCATTGCTTTGAAACATGTCAAACGTAAGTACATATGTAAAAAAAGTTGTTGAATAATTTTTTGATTAATAACGCCGTACGCGCCCATACTTATTATACTGTACTGCCGCTGCCTCTGCTAATGTGGTCGTATTATTCATCACGCGGTGATATCGGAATAACTAAACGAAATGAATCGTTCCTGTGTGGATAAAGCCATTCTTTCTTATCTGTGCAGTCAAAACTGGTAGAAAAGAACGACGTCTGTGGGCCTCTTTACGGTATGTAGTGCAATTACTAAGATAATAACTAGGGCACAACAAACTCTATTACAGAAATTGCATGACAAATATACAATGTCGATCTGCGAAAAACACCGCTTGACTATCCAAAGATTAACTTAGGGTCATAACACTATTTTAACTTGAGGAGAATGATCTAAAGATTCATTTTCGAACCCCCAACACAAAACAACTAATTTTTGATTTGTGTTACTTTTCTTGTCGATGAGCGATACAGTTTACTTACGTAAAAGCTCTCCCTCTATCCAAGTGCAAATCGTAAGTACGCATATGACATTGGGGATAGCAAATACACTTATTATTCACAATTTCACCAACGTGATCTATATCCGAGGAGTCGCCTAGATAAAAATAAAAAATTCAAAAGTAGTTCACACTTAATAATTAAATAAATACTTATGAATTCAGACAACTGCAAAGAACGGTATCGATCTAAACATAGCAAATTTTTTTATTGTATTATAAATTATAAATAATTAATTACTTACGTCTGTTACTGCGAATACAATCCATATCTAATAGCGTACATAAACGGCTCTTGTCTGATACTAAAACTTTAATTTACTAACTATTACTATAACGTATAATATGAAATATTACTTTTTGTTGGATAGTAAAATGGCAAGCAATTGCAATATTTATATATTATTCTTTCCTTGCATTCATTTAGACATGTGTGAAAACTGTAATGTGTGCTCCATGTCAACTGGCCCTAAAATTTGAAAAAAACGTATTTTGTTTTAAAGACATTCCACTCGTTTGTACTTCATTTCTAAAAAGACATTGCCGTTTACGGGGATCCAAATCTCTAATATTTTCAGAACTTCGATAAACTACAGGCGTTGTAGAAATTGTTAGTTCTTCCGAAGCATGTAAACTACTACCCATCAATTCCATCTCAGCATAATCTTTGAAATCTTGTACTAAAACCTTAATTTTTGCACTTAATATTGCATCTTTTATTAATTTTTTTTTATACGTTAAATCCATATGCTGTTTTAATGGGTGACGCATATTGAGATGCTTCAACATCCAAAACTATGCGTAATCCTAAAGCAGGTCCAGCACCTCCTACATATTTGTACGGCATACTAGAATGTTCACTGATAAAGAAAAATATTAATTAGTAGATATGATACGCCGGTTCTGCGACACTTGTACTAGTGCGCAGTAGCATTTGTGCGCAGAAATTATTGGGGATTGCGCAGATGGTGAAAGTTGTGCATAAGTAGTGGTGGGGGTTGTGCGCAGATAGTGGGTGTGATTGATTGGTGAAGGTGTGATATGTGAAAAAAGAAAATGCGTGTTGATTGTTGAATGGGGCGTGTAAGGGAGTCTTGAATGTTGTATGTGTTATGTGTGTGTAATGTAGGTGTGTGTGGTATCAGGTGTTTGTTGTAGTAAGGTGTGGTAAAGTAGTAGGTGCGATAATGGTTATGTTGTAGTAGTAGCTGACGTCCCATTTGTTTCGATGTAGATTAAAATTCCTTTGGCTGGTAGTCGGGTTCTATTTAAAATAAAAAAGTTGACACCATTTCCTGGTAAACCGAAAATGGAACAAAATTTATATTTATGCCATTGCATAGATGAATATATTAAAATCACTTTTATACTTGTACCTTTTTTTAAATTTCTATTAGTGTAGGAATTATAAGCTCGTGGCACTTTACTGAAACACTATATTTCAAAATATTTTTTTTTAATTTTTTTCGATAAAACGGTCACTTGTTATACATTTTTCAAAAGCTCTAGACAAGCTCTATCCAATTATTAAAATAAATAAATACCTTTCTATTTAAAATAAAAAAGTTGACACCGTTTCCGGTTTTACCAAAAGTAATACAAATTTTTTATTTATACTAGTGCAGAGATTGTATAAATTAAAAAAGCTTTTATATTTGTACTATTTTGGGAATTTTTATTATTTTAGGAATTATATGCTCGTGGCACTTTAAATGAAACACCCGGTATACTTATTTAAAAAAAAATACAAAAAATACAAAAGGCAACAAATCTTTATTTATATCCAACATCATCTCTTCCCAAGAAAACCACCATTTAAATCTGTAATTAGCAGGCCGTTGATGACCAATTAGATCGCTTAGGTTATAGCGACCACAATGCATCACATTTTTTTTAATTAATGTGGGACGATAGGATTTGAATTTTAATATGTATTAAAGATGTACGAGCAGGGTACTGGGTGGGGATAGACCGATCCGGGCGCGCGGTAAAGAGGGTATGGCCGTAGCATTTCGTATCGCAACACTGTGATTATTATGATTATTAAGGTAATGTTATCAGTAAATTCAAAATAAACGTTGAGTGTAACACGTGCGAATATAAAATGATGGAAGGTGAAATGAAATAGAAAACTATCTATCGGGATGAAAATTTACCAGAATTCTTAAAATTAGGTTAGTATTTTTGACACTTACTTTGCTTTAATGGTCTGTAGTGTTGCCATTTAGTTTAAGAGCTAACAAAAGTAAGCTAATTTTCATAAATATCTCTTAATTTAGTCGGTTTAGTACGGTTTTTTATTTTTTTAATATCTTTATGAATGTCTTAACTTTTAATTAGATAGTTTTGTTTTCATATTCTGGGACGAATTTGGGTGAAAATTATGAAAACATGTCGTCTATCCGTCACTTTTCCATAAGACTAATGTTAAATATGCTTACATTTGAAACCAATTATTTCTTTAAATAGTCGGTCAACCCTCTTCAAATTTTGAGAATTTGTTTAAACATATTTAAACTACATATAAAAAAAACTAAGCATTTTGAGCAAAATAAATTTTGTGCTCGTACATCCTTAAGTTTTTTTTTTTTTGTTTTTTGTATCTTCTTGCAATCTGTATATACAATAAGCAAGACATATGTTTGTTAGTTGACATGAGAGTGACATGTTTGTAATCCAATGATTAACAATTTTTAGTTTCTACCTTATACTATACATATTTACAGGTGATTTTGTTAATGGTTAGTTAACTCGGTGTGGAAGGTCTAACGGCTTGTGTCTTTTAAGTCTAGTAGGTTAAGAGCTAAGGCGTTTGGATGATGGTCTAATTTACTAAGGTAATTATCACTGTACTTCACTATCACATCCTTTACGGTGTCAACTTTTAAATCACATAGTATGTTTTTATTTCTTACAAAGTATGGTGCGTTACAAATAACACGTAGCACTTTGGTTTGGAACCTTTCAAGGATTTGAATGTTCGAGTTGGCTGTTGTTCCCCATAGCTGAATTCCATATGATTATATGGGTTTGAAAATCGTGTTGTAGACGAGAAGTTTACTTTTTAAAGATAATTTGAATTTCCTTCCAAGTAGCCAAAAGTGCTTGCTAAACATTATACCAAGTTGTTTGCGTTTCTTCCATATATGTGGTTTCCAAGTCAGTCCCTTGTCTAGATGTATGCCAAGATATTTCACTTCGTTGACTTGTGTTAGCGGAATGTTGTTTGCAAAAACTAGTGGTGTAATTCCTTTGCGCTTAGTGAACATGATATGGAAGGATTTTGTTTCATTGAGTTGAACTCGCCATTGTTTGGTCCATTGGATTATTTGGTCTAGGCTCTGTTGAAAGAGTTGGGCAGCTACAGCTGGATCTTCGTGTCTTGTCATGATCATCTTATCATCTGCAAAGGTGGCGGTTAGGGTGTGCTGATTTGTTGGGATGTCCGCAGTGTATACTAGGTATAAAATTGGGCCAAGTACACTGCCCTGTGGTACTCCTGAATTTATTGGGTGAAGATTAGTCTGGTGCTGTCCAAATTTTACTAGGAAGTATCGTTCTTCTAAATAGGATCTGAGGATAATGTAAAAGGAGTAAGGTAGAATCTTCTTTAGTTTGTATAGGAAGCCTGTGTGCCACACTTTGTCGAAAGCTTTAGTTTCATCAAGAAGGGCGGCCGTACAATATTGTTTTTCTTCAAACGCTTGATTTATATTATTGTAGCAAACGCGATAAATAAATGAAGCGTCCTCGATAGATTTGCTTAATCACCCGCGAGATACTTCTATCTCACGCGCGCGACCGTGAGATATTGAGTAAGCGTAGATATCCCAATAATCTTTAAACACACAACTAACTGGACTTTTCTATCTACATTACCTTGAAATGTCTGGATCGCCAAGGCCCAGATACTTCTCGAAGCTTCCGAATAGATTAAGCAACACATATATAAACTCCGAAACACTTCCTCACTTTAGTTACGACCGAGTCTGTTATTGTGAGGTGTCAACGCTCTAACTCCGTACGCCCGGTGAATCTACGAGGTAAGCGCTATCGCTATCCGTATAGATAAATGTAAATAAATATACCAGTGACAATCGTTTAAATAAATATACGAGTGTAAATAAATTAGTTAGTGTATTAGAACCGTAAGTTAGTTAGTAAATAAATAATTGTTAAGTTCTAGTGTTTAAGTTATTGGTTAAGAAGAATTTGTTTATAATTTTGTGTTAATAAAGCGTAATTGTAAGATAAGTGGCCAACTGTGTGTTATTATTCACAACCCGAGTACGAACCGCTTTTGCTCTCGTTGGATATTGGATTTGGATTGGTAAATCCGTTACATTATCAACAATCCGATGGACTTGTTGGATTGTGGATTGCTCTCTCCGAAAGCCGAATTGGTGATCTGGAATTATGTTATTCTCTTCGAAAACGGTTGTTAGTCTTTTTGCTAGGAGTTTTTCTAAGACTTTGCCTAGTGTAGGGAGTAGACTAATCGCTCTATAGGAGGTTACTTCATTTGGAGATTTTCCGGGTTTAATAATCTGTATTACTTGCGCTACTTTCTACTGCACTGGAAAGTAACCCAGTCTCAGAACTGCATTGAAGATTATGGTTAGCATCACTAGACCTTTGCGAGGCAATTCTTTAATTAATTTTCCAGTAATTATGTCAAAGCCTGGAGCTATCTTGGGGTTTAGGTTATACCTGATCATATTTTTAATTTCCTTTACTATAAAGCAGTCCATAGGCGAAGTTAGTTGATATGGTGTTTCTAAGGACTCTTGTATGCTCTCTTCATCTGCTGGGGGAATTTGAAAAGGTATAGGTTGGAAGACGCTCTCGAGGTGTTGGGCGAGGAGTTCTGCTTTTTTCGAGTCGGAGCGCGCCCATCTATTGCCTGGCTTTTTCAAAGAAGGAATTGGTTGTCTTTGTACCTTTATTCTTTTTGTTGCTACCCAAAGGGAATAATTTGTATCACTTGTAGCATTCAGGTTATTGAGATAATCTTGGAAACCTTCGTTTTTTAGGTCTTTGATGAGTGTTTTCAGCTATGACCTTGCTCGATTGTATCTACTTTTATCAGATGGATATCTTGTGTTTTGCCATATACGCCGTAGTCGTCTTTTTTCTGCTATTTTTCTTTTATTTACAATAGGACATCCTTCTTGTTGTCTTTTGCTGGTAGTTGATGGTGTTGCTTCCACAACAGCTTCTTGGATTATTTTTGTAAAGTTATATATAGCACAATCAAAGTCTTGGTCGGTTTGGAGCGATATTTTTAGGTCTAAGCGGTTTTGAATGAGATTTCTGTAATGCGTCCAATCAGTTTTTTGTTGTGCAATCTTGGCTCTATTTCTCGTTCCAGAATTATACTGCTCATGATTGCTATGATTGGCGTATGATCCGAGGATAAGTCAAGACAAGATGTAATTTTGAGGTAGTTCAGGACTATTGCTTTGGTTATGAAGAAATCCAAAACATCAGGTATTTTTGCTGGATCAGTGGGCCAGTAGGTTGGTTTGTAGGTCGATAGGTGACCCAGTTGTAATTCTTGAACTGCTTGATACAGCACCCTGTATTAAGTGTAGTTATTCATTATTATAGGAGTACCTGTAAATATTTAAATATTACCTGAAAAAATCGGTTTTTCCGAATAAAACATTGTATACTCATTAATTAGCACAACATTAACATAACATTCAAATATTGGAAATATTTCATCTTTAGCGATGTTATATGTTTGATCGTTGACCAAAATTTACTTTTTTTAACTGCAAGATTCTGGTGCAAAGTGTGCCCACAATAACGCCAACTGTTCAACAAACGTGCAAATGCGTAAGCTTAAAGACCTCAGACCAAACCCGACTGCCAGGCAAATGAATTTTAATCTTCACCAAAACAAATGTGACGTCAGCTACTACTACAACATAACCATTATCGCACCTACTACTTTACCACACCTTACTACAACAAACACCTGATACAATACACCTACATTACCCACACATAACACATACACCAATCAATCACACCCACCATCTGCGCACAACCTCCACCACTACTTGCGCACAACTTCCACCACCTGCGCAATCCCCAATAATTTCTGCGCACAAATGCTACTGCGCACTACTACATCTTTCAACAAACACTTGACCACATACATCTGATACAACACACCTACATTACCTACACACAACACATACACCATTCAACAATCAACACGCATTACCCTATTTCACATGACACACCTTCACCATCTGCGCACAACCCCCACCACTACTTTTGCGCAATCCCCACTATTGTTTGCGCACAAACGCTACTACGCATGAGTACAAGTGTCGCAAAACCGGCGTATCATATCTTTTTTAATTTACAAAAACAAATTCAATTTAATTTAAATTATACCGACTTAATAGTCGGTATAAATTTAATTTAATTTCTGTTTTTGAAGTTAACTATTAATTTAGTAGACAGAAAAAATGTTTCAAAATAAGGATTGATGACACCGATATTACGTTTTTTGTAAAGCAACATATAAATACATGGTTTATAAAAAATTACTATTACATAAAATAAAAACCAATTGTAAGAGTAAATAAACTGTATCCGTAGTATGGACTTTAACAATCTGTTGTTTTTCAAAACTTTCAAGATAGTTCAAAACAAATAAAATTTTAAAAATAGTAACCATTTAACGTTAACTTTCTTTAAGTCAACGAACTGACTTTTTTGTCAGTATCACACATCAACTTTTTTTACAAGTATTTTATGATTGAATAAACTGCTTTTATGTTTTTATTTTTTCAACGCGCCAGTATTGATACATTTTTTATTAAAGTGCAAAAAATTTTTTTTAGTGTTTATATGCGAGACCAAATAAAAAGACCTTCGTGGGTCGACTTTTGCCCACCTCGTCTCCTTGTAAAGATCATAGAATTCTGCTTATAGAACGTCCAGAAAAGAAACATATCTGTATACTTTTTCTCCGCAATGTGCCTGTTTATATAATTTTTAATTATTTATTTCCCATAAATATTGTGAAAAAAATTATTATAAAGACGCATATCTACGGCTCGACCAACTTTGCTAGGCGGGTGAGAATCTTACAAGCAGCGCACACGATGAAGAAAAAACGCATTCGGATAGAAAAAGACGTACTGTACGCTCGGCTTTTGTACTTTCTTGTAAAGAAATACAAAAATATAAAATTTATTCGAATATTTTATTTATTTGAAATGAATAAATACTGTAAATAAACAATTCCCGCTTCATGCACAAAATTACATTGGGCTATCACTTCGCGAGTTTGACTTTTCAGTACTTTGCCTTTAAGTGTACTTTGAGATTCCATATAACCCGGTAAGTATTTTCACTTCGCTCTTGTTTGTACCTCAACGCTGCAGGAATTTCCCTATTTATGCGCATCCGTAGGCGGGACTATTTCACCCGCACAGCAAAATTGGTCGATCTGTACGTTTCTATACTAAACATTATTCACTTACTTATTTCTTGCATAACCAAATTCACTAGCGCCTGCATAATTAAATGCACAACAATAGCCCTGTGTTGTTTTTACAGATTGAAACATATCAGAGCAAGGAGTTTTCTTACTTTGCCAATAGCACTTCTTAATCATTGAATCACAAGGATGAGCAAGCTAAAAAGTAAAATAAACAATACAGTGCGCTTCAAGTCAATATACTTAGCTTATTGTTGGTATCATCCACTTTATTATTGTTATACAATTGACAAATATGTAAATACAGTGAAAGCTCTGTTAAGCGGACACTCACGGTCGGGATATTTTCGTCCGGTTATTAGATAGTGAGTATATTTACATGCACAAAAAATAGAATTTCAAATATTTTTATTTAATGTATTGGAATAGATGTAAGTAGGGGAAGGTGGCCTAAAGCGGGTAGGTTAAGGTTCATCGATCAATATGAACTACTTCGGCTAAAAAAAAAGTGTTTGTTTCTTACATTTACGCAATACAATTATTAAACTTTTATTTTATAAAAAAAAATAATTACATTTCTGCTTTAATTGTAGAAAAACTCAAAAATATAAAATTTCACAAATTACTCGCTTTGCCCTACAGGGGGGTCTAAAGTGGGTAGGTCCCCATAAACCAATCAGATTAATCAAAACATTTGAAAATAGTTATCTACACTTAACATGATCTTGACAGTAACATTTGATATTATGTTATTAAGCATTTTAATGTTATAAACTGGTAATTACTAATTTTAATGTAAGAAATTTTTTGGAGCCATTTTATTAAGTTTTTGCAAGTTACGCGTTCTCCTCTATGTAGTTCTGTAGTCTACTGAAGTTCATAAGCGAAGGCTTTACGAGAATTAACGAACGAAAAAGGCGGTATATGATAACACTAAACAGGTTCCGATTGCTATTGAATATTACTAACAGCTATATGTCCGGTTGTGGGAAATTTACAGAATACAAAATGAAGAAATTTTGTTTCCGGAATCGGTTACGGGAGCGTCCGGTTATTAGATCGTAATTTACTTGTAGAACCATAGTCAAAAATTTGGTTCTATAAATTTTGTCCGGTCAAAGGAGATGTCCGGTTATTAGACCTGTCCACAAAGAGAGCTTCCACTGTATATGGTTGCCCTACCACCATTAATACCAGTTTGGGCAATATTTAAATTGTAATATTTTAAAAACAGGTCTGCAAATGCTGTACTAAAAGATACTATTTAAAAAGTGTTTTTACTGTTATTTTTATATTGAAACAAATAAATTTAATTAAATGCCTGACTTAATTATAACATTTTGCATTATTTTTCACTTACACAGTTATATCTGGAACCAATTTACTCTGTAAATAGGTTGGTGTATTTTGAGACATAGTGAGAAATATATTTTAGGCGTAGTTTTAGTGGTTCACTTATACAGGGTGTTTTCTATATCAGAGCCGAAAAGAGGTAGTTGGAGACAATTAATAGAAAATATTTTCAAAAGAGATACATCAAAACGATCTGTTATAAAGAAGTTGCAAAAATTCAATTTTTTTCCACAAAAACCGTTTTATGAAACGCGTCGCCGCCAGACTTGTACCGAAAGACCTGAATTTTGTACAAAACAACGTTGTTTTTGTAAAAAATTCATATCCAAAACATCAACCACAATGTGTCGAGTGAATCCATAAGAGATGTTGAGAGTCTCTGCTATCTCTCTAATGCCAACACGTCGATTTTCGAGCACAATTTCCTTCACTTTTCCGATGTTATCGTCATTAACAGAGGTGGATGAACGACTCGCATGAGGCAAGTTTTCTACGACTTTACGACCCTCACTAAATGTTTTATGCCACTCAAATACTTGTGCTCTAGATAGAGTAGACTTCCCCAAACAATTCTGTAACATTTTCAATGATTCCGTAGCCGTAATTCCATTGGACACACAAAATTTCAAGCAAACTCGTTCAATTTTGTCATTCATAGTAAAAATCGCCAGACAGACTTTTCGCGTCGTAAACAAATAGCTGTCAAATTGACACTAATTGACATATTGCTCTCAAACTTTATACGAATATTAAAGAAGGTTGTATCAACCGAGAAATAAAAAAATTTTACCGATTCGGTTTACGCGCGCGTTTTAAATGGACCAGTCTGGGTCAAATTTGATCAGATGGTATCTCGGCAACGTAATCGACCTTTACAGTTGGCAAGATAAAATTAACATTTTATTTAGAATTTTAAGAGGTTTACATTTTTTATCAATTTGGTTTTTATACAAGTATATAAGTTAACATAAAATGCAGAATTTAATATACAGTAAATCATTTATTTAACACTAGAGCACACACGTGAGGTCATATGTACCCCAGTAATGTGCTTTGACTAATAACTTTAAGAGTTGGTTTTATTTAGCCTTGATCGCCTAGCTAATCATCACACATTAACTAATCTAAGCGTTTAGTAGTTCACCGGTACTCGCTTTTCCTTGTCCTTTGCACAGTGAGTGTTTGAAGCTGTTTGGGGTACAGGTGACCCCATGCGAGCGTTTGTGACCGTTTTTTTAGTGTATATTAACGATATTTACTGTGTTGAGTATTCATTTATTAAGGCTTGTGAATATACCCTCAATTATTTATTTCGTTGATATATAACAAATATCGTCGGTGATACTGCAATACCGCGTAACTAAAAATTGCAATACCGCGTAAGTATAAAAATAACATGAATTTTTTTAATATAAAAATTTAACGTATTATGTACCTGTTTCATCATTTCATCTACGTAGTATCCATTGTAGTGCAATACAGTATAAACTTGTCTATATTTAGTTACATTCTGTAATTCGTCAACAGTAAGCAGATATTTAGAATCATAGATAAAATCAGTAAAAATTTCCTGGTTTATTTCATGAACTTTTCTAGAAAAAAATATTCTTATTTAAAAAAATAATAAATTCAAAATCATTTATAACTTACGCAGTATTCATCAGTATTTTAATATTATCTTTATAAACTACATTAAAATTGCAAATAGTTACAGAAGGAAATGGAACTTTCCAAACAGGATATGCATTTGATGTAATTGTAGTTATTGTAGATCGTTTATTATATTCAACAATATGTAAAGTTATTAAATAACTGCAGAACAATGCGCTGCTAAAGCTTAGGAAACCAAAAAATAATCGAGTTAATGTAGAAGAATTTTTATTCGATATATATTTGAAACCGTGGAGAGTTGTATGATCACAGAACCATTTTAAGCTAAATTTTATTTGGTTCCATACAATACCTAAAATTTTAATAACAAAATAATAGATATATTTGGTAGAAATTGAAAATACGCACTAGATAAACGTCTTTTAGAATTCATTTCTCGAGTGTTCCAAATACTATACCATAAAGTAATATACTAAGCACAAAAAAAATATTACCAAATTGATTTTACAATCAAAGAATGTATTTTATATTGAAAATATGCATACATATAATTTACATTGCTTTAAATTAGAATATCTAAAATTGTGTTGCTTTCGTATGTATTTAAAATGTGTTATTGGTTTTGTAATTAAGACCTACTTAATAATAATAAGTACCTGGTAAAATCTAAAAAATGATATTTTAAATATTTTAAAATGGAAAAGTAGATCATTTATTATTTTTCAAAATTAATAGTTGCTTCAAAAGTGGCAAAAATTTGTTCTGTTCAGAAAATATTTCAACATTCCGTAAATTGAGCGAAGAGTGTCTGAACAAGATAATTACACTTTAGTTTTCAAAGTTTGCCTCTTGTTGATCGCCTATTCCTTGATTCTGCAACTGTAACGCCCAGTATTTCAGTGAACGATTAACCATTCGTTTGCGCTAACGCCTGTTTAATGGAATGGTGTGTGTATTTCAGTTGTCCGTTTAGCTTAAACAATTCGTTAAACAGCAGATTTACTAATTGGTCGATTCAGTACGATTAAACCTTCGTTAGCATAGATTAAATAGAGTAAGATGCTCCGATCAACGGTAAAAAGAAACAAAATTGCGACTACCACGCCACAATTGGCAGTTCAAAGGAACTACATATAATCAGCGGCAGATTCCAATTTATTATTTGATGATATTTTCATTGAAAAACAATATACAGTCGAACTTCGATAAGTCGAAGTTGAAGGGAAGCTACAAATAATTCGAGTTATCGATATAAAAATATTAACAATAAAATATGCAAGTCCTACGCCCAGTATTTCAGGAATGATTAACCATTCGTTTGCGCTAACGCTTGTTTAATGGAATGATGTGTGTATTTCAGTTGCCGGTTTAGCTTATATTTTATGGCGTATTGTAATATAAATAAGCAATAAGTTTAATAATTTTAATATAAAGACTAATAATTGTACATTAAAAAGTTATCTATTAAAACTAACGAGTTGGGCTTCCAATAATTGAAGTTTCAAATTATTCTTTTTTTCCAAAAAAGTTTGTCTTAAATTAAAATCTTCAATTTTTTGAATTTTCTGCAAGTGATTCATTTTTCTTTGATACTCTAACTTTAATTTGTGCTCTTCCAAAAAGGCTTTTTTTTGTATTTCTGCAAGTTCAGTTTTAACCACAGCCCAAGTTGAGAGTTTATTTTCTAAACTGGCACCTTTCTTTGCACTTTTTTTCGACTTCATTTTATTAGTGATTGGATCCTTTGGTGATATTTCAGGTTTTGGAACCGTAATAGCAACAGGAGATGTAGTGCCTAATACTATTGCTTCTTTTTGGATATAATCGCTATCATCATTTGATGGAGGCTTCGGGAACATTCAACGTCTTGTATAATGCCAGTAGTATTTTCGATATTTCCAATTGAATCAGCATCAAATTCTGAATCCAGTCCCGTTATTTATTATAAATACTATAAATTATACAATAATTGCATTTCTTATCAAACGGCACGTGTAATGAGCTTAAACTTCTTAGTACCGATTAACAATTCAAACATTTCTTACCGCGCTGACGTTTGTTTTCGTGTATAAAATAGCACCAACTAAGAAAATAAACATAAACGGACGACTACTAAATCATTGTTAAATCAATCACTAAAATACAAACGTTATTTTAACAATTCGTTAACATATAACGAACGGTTTGTTAATCAATTAGTTAACGAACCACTGAAATACTGGCCGTAAGTGTTGTATATAATACAGCCTGTCTGACGCATAATACCTACTGGAACTTAATTGTAAACAAAAACATACCCCAAGCCAAGTGGCCTTATGTGTAATATTTTTGGATTATGGTATCGAAAATTGCAATTTAAAATGTGTAATGAATACCTTATTCGCCATATCGTGAAGTCTCCTACGAATCTATACATATAAATAAAATTGAAGTATCTGTCTGGGATTTTGAAATAAAGACTTTTTCTTAAGCTCATATGGTTATTTTATCGCTATCAAAGCCCAAATACACGTTTTTAAAATTTTTGTTTGTCTGTCTGTTGGTCCGTCCGTATACATCGAAACGGCTGAACCGTTTTTGACGGTACTTGAATTGACATGTAGAGGACTTTTCAAAGAGTAGGATGCTTTTTATTCCGCAAATATTTACTATTTTTGGATTTTAAATTCATTGTATTGTGATTATTCTTTATTGGGGCTAATGCTTTCTCTCTTAAAGTGGTTCCCAAGACCAGAGGATGTTGATTATAAATCTTATGTCACTTTTATAACCCGTAACACATCCTACGTTTTAAATATTGGTTCTATCCAAAACCCCTAATTTAAACATTACAAGATGTTATAATTTAAAACAATTTATTTTTTCGATGAATTATTTTGTGAACATTGCAGAAATTTGTTATTTTCTACAGTGTTTTTTGCTTGTTTTGTGGCTTATTTTTGATTATTATAAATGTAAGTAATTCTAACATAAGGCATGACAACAATGAATCGTACCGTAAAATGTTGGCTTTTAAAATTGTTACAAAATTTCAAAAAACCGCTTTTTCTCTGTGCCCAAATCTAACCGTTTAGCTCTTTTAGTTTTGGAGGTCAAATATTATCGAAGACCTTGTTTTTTAAGAATTTTTTGAAAAGCTCTTGGTGATTTGCACTTTTCAAAACGTCACTTTTCTTACGCAAAAGAACCCATTTCCGTTCAAATTTAAAATTTCTTTTTTTTTTGTTGCATATTTGTTAACCTTCCGGAAGCCACGCACAAAATTGAACCACTGCACGCGCGCGGATTATAAGTCCGCATTGAAGCTGAAGTCAAAATTTAAAATAAAAGGCAATCTCTGGCACAACACATTAGTAAAAAATATACACAGGGTGTCCCAAATTGAGTAGGCTAACATGGGTATCTTTCTTATTAGTGAAGATAGAAGTTTGGTTAAATGGGCAATGTTTTGCAGTTTTAGGTGCCCATTCAGATTCTGTTAAGAAAATTTTAAAATTCCGAATAGTTCCGAAGTTATGGTCAAAAAACTAAAAATTGTCATTTTCTTTAATGTCAAATAACTTTGTAATTATAAAAATTAAAAAAAAAAGTTTAATACAAAAGTTACTAGGTTTCATAAAGTACAGATGGAAATTAAGTCAAAATTAAATTCAAAATGGCGGTTTCCAAGATATTGATACCAACTTTCTTATTTTAAATAGGCGCCATATTGGATTTTTACATAGTTAAATAGCATTTTTTTTCTTTTTTCAACCATGTATAACAACCTAAATTTAAATAAAAAATTATTAAGAATATTAAATTTTTCTGTTTAAAATCAAGCAGCCATGAATTATCAAAGAACAATAAAACAGCATAACACAAGCCAAGGTCATTATATTTATTTTTTGACTGATATTGTAAGTTTTTTAAATAATAATAATTATTACCTTATAAATAATTCAAAATGGCAAAGTTTTTAACTACGCAGTATGATATGTTGTGTACCTACATTAAATGTTACAAAAGCTCCTGCGTTGCTACACAAACATACTTTAACAGTTTTCCAAAAAAAAAAGCAACGGAACCTTAAAATTTTTAAAAGATTGGATGTGAATATGTAGAAGTATGGATGTTTACAATAACCAAATTGAAGGAATGTGGAAGACGATCTTTATCATTTTTTTTTTGAAAATTGTTAAAGTATGTTTGTACAGCAACGCAGGAGCTTTTGTAACATTTAATGTAGGTACACAACACATCATACTGCGTAGTTAAAAACTTTGCCATTTTGAATTATTTATAAGGTAATAATTATTATTATTTAAAAAACTTACAATATCAGTCAAAAAATAAATATAATGACCTTGGCTTGTATTATGCTGTTTTATTGTTCTTTGATAATTCATGGCTGCTTGATTTTAAACAGAAAATTTAATATTGTTAATAATTTTTATTTAAATTTGGGTTGTTATACATGGTTGAAAAAAAAAAAATGCTATTTAACTATGTAAAAATCCAATATGGCGCCTATTTAAAATAAGAAAGTTCGTATCAATATCTTGGAAACCGCCATTTTGAATTTAATTTTGACTTAATTTCCATCTGTACCTTATAAAACCTAGTAACTTTTGTATTAAACTTTTTTTTGTAATTTTTATAATTACAAAATTATTTGACATTAAAGAAAATGACAATTTTCAGTTTTTTGACCATAACTTCGGAACTATTCGGAATTTTAAAATTTTCTTAACAGAATCTGAATGGGCACCTAAAACTGCAAAACATTGCCCATTTAACCAAACTTCTATCTCCACTAATAAGAAAGATACTCATGTTAGCCTACTCAATTTGGGACACACTGTATATTAGTTTTCGTTGATCAAATAATTGAATGATAATCCAGTCATTTAGTCGTAAAAGAAGGGGTTACCTGGAAAGTTTTCCGGGAGTTTTAAAAATTGGTACTTTTATATCATTTTATGTGCTTTTTCTGAATTTCAACTTTGCCACCTCGTATCTTTGCCGCTCGCGCCGCCATATTAGAAAAAAAGCGCCTAAAAGCAGTTTTTTGATAATATCTCCTTTCCGACTCATTCCACGATAAAAACATTTATATACAAAATTAAACTAGAGAAAAATTCCTACAATTTATGTAATAACCTTTTTTCCTGTAAAATTAATAGTTTTGGCATACGAGAGCCGCAAAGTGTAGTTCAACACGCGTTTTGGCCTAAAAACCTATTTTTACACCACCTTGAGGTAGAGTAAGTGGCGCGTTTTTTTTAACCGTGGTAACCTCAGTATGCCTAATCCACATGCAATTCTTATCTTAAAATTTGGGCATTCTTCTCCGTTTGGCTGTTCTTGATAGACCAGGTGTTGCGAGTTCATAGTCATTAGTACTGATCGAAACGTCACAGACCAAAATTTTTTCCACATCATCCGCGATGGGATTATCTGGTTCATCAAAATCTTCTTCGTTTTCAAAAAATTCGTTTCAAAAAATAGCCGCCTAAAAGCAGTTTTTTCACAATATCTCCTTTCCGACTCATTCTACGATAAAAACATTTACCTATATACAAAGTTAAACTAGAGAAATTTCCTACAATTTATGTAATAAAATTTTTTTCTGTAAAATTAATAGTTTTAACGTACGAGCACCGCAAACCATCTACGCCAACCCGTGACATTTAATTGTAATTGATTACATTTTGCAACAAATATACTCAATAAAAAGTATTATAGATAAAGCAGCCGCAGATCATATTTTATTCTTGCATGCTTTCAATGGCTGTGATACAACATCAGCATTATTTAATCAATGAAGAATGAAATTTATTAAGGTACTCCGAAAAAATCCAGATTTAAACGAGGTAAAACAGATGTTCAAAAATCCAAATGCTGATCCAGAGGTTATTGTTAAAGCTGGAGAACGCTTCCTTCTTGAATTATGCCTACAGTTACAGTAATTTAAAGTGTAAGAAAAATATGTCTTTAAACAAGTATAAATATGCATGCTTCAAAACATCAGCATATAAAAGTAAATTTAATATTGCGTCGCTACCACCAACCGAAGCAGCAGCACAACAACATTCGTTCTGAACCTATCACCAGGTTCAGTAGTGATATGGAATAAACAAAATGCAGAGCTCCGGAAAGCTTGTTTCTTGCAAATGCAAAAAAAAATGACAGAAAGCCTGTGGGTGCAGAAAGGCTGGGTTAAAGTGCTGCGTTATATGCACGAATTGTAGCGGTACCTGCGATAACTAGCAAGTTCCATCAAAAGATAGCGACGAAAAGGAAGAACGCATACTATTTTCGAGCAAAAGTATGATGAAATCGAAAACGAAGAAGATTGCGATGAAACAGGTAATCCCATCGCGGATGATGTGGAAGAAATTTTGGTCTGTGACGTTTCGATCAGTACAAATGATGATGAACTCGCAACACCTGGTTCATCAAGAACAGCCAAACAAAGAAGAATGCGCAAAATTTTAAGATAATAAATTGCATGTGGATTAGGCATACTGAGGATACCACTGTTTAAAAAAACGCGCCATCTATTCTACCTCAAAGTGGTGTGAAAAGAGATTTTTAGGCCAAAACGCGTGTTGAACTACACTTTGCGGCTCTCGTATGCCAAAATTATTAATTTTATGGGAAAAAAGGTTATTACATAAATTGTAGGACATTTTCTCTAGTTTAATTTTGTATATAAATGTTTTTATCGTGGAATGAGTCGGAAAGGAGATATTATCAAAAAACTGCTAGTAGGCGCCATTTTTCCAATGTGGCGGCGCGAACGGCAAAGATACGAGGTGGCAAAGTTGAAATTCGGAAAGAGCACATAAAATTATAGAAAACTACCAATTTTCAAAACTCCCGGAAAACTTTCCAGGTAAAACTACCAAATGACTGGACTATGAGAACAATTCTATTTTTGGTGCACGAATACACGCTCACGAACTCTAAGTCTCCATAAGATGATAACTCGTACTTCACACTTAAGAATGACATTTACAACCCGTGCGGCGAAATTTGCACCAGCGGCAAGCCCTTCTTTGTATCGTGGATCAAGGGGTGAAAATTAACAAAGAAGTGTATCGCAGCGTCATTCTCGAGGCCACGGTACTTCCCCGGGCCCTGCAGCACTTCGGGGGCAAGAGACTAGACGTTCCAACAGAATGCTGCTTCGGCCCAGAAGGCAAAAACAACTCAGGAATGCTGCAAGGCACATTTTCCCGACATCAACACATCTGCCGAATGACCGTGTTACTCGTCGGATCTCAACCTGATGGACTACAGCTTGTAGTCCATTTTGGAGCCCAAAGCCTGTGCTAAACCACACAAAAGTTTGAAATCGCTGCGTCGTGAGTGGAACCGATTGTCTCCAGAAGTATTGTGGTCAATTGCCAAAAATTTTAAGACGCCGTTTGAGCTCTATATCGCCGAAAAAGAAGACCACTTTAAAACCCCCTGCAAATATTAATTCTAAAGGTCAATGTTATAGTTATTAATTGTTAAATGTGTGAAACTTGTTTTGTTCAATGAAATTATATTTCAAATAATTTAACCGAGTTTTTTTGCCGCACCCTGTGTTATTATATATATTTTTTATAAGTATATTTTTGATTCATTAATTTTAAGGTAAACAGCATTTATTTTACTGTTTCAGTATTGGGTTTGAGCAGAGGTTTAAAATATTTCCTTCTATAATTTTGAATTTTCTATTACATCCCTGAATATGTAAATAAAAGCGAATAATTAAAAAATGCTTTATAAATGATAATTTGATAACCACAGTAAAATATAAATACATATATATTAAGTTAACAATTATTTAGGTATAAAGTAATTATTCTGCAGACTCCGCATGTGTAACTAAGGATCTGGATTCAAATTGGTTTTTAACTGAAATTTATAAGTTTTTTAATTATCAATATGAATGATAAAACAATAGAATAGTTTACCTGCTTCAATGTTTTGTATATCAAATACCGTAAAATTGTTTTTTTTGTTATCTCCTCCAACACAAATAACAAAAGGTAGGTCAGGACAAAACTCCAAACAATGCAAACTACCTACATCGAAATTCTTTTCGTACACTAAATTCGGTTCAATATCATGGGTATAATCCCAAATTTTAACAAGGCTATCAGGTGAGCCAGTCATTAGCAAACCAGGACATTGTTGACTAACAACTAAACCTGTCACTTCTTTTTCATGTATTTGCGTGGGGCCCCATATTCTACCTAAATGAAAATTGTATAAGTATAAATACAAGCTAAATATTATATAATTTTAAGAACTTTTACTTTATAAATTCTAAAATTTGAAAATAATATTTTCAATAAAAACCTACCATTTCGATAATCAAAGTATTCAAGTGTTCCTGAATTTGTGGCAACAAAGAAAGAAGTACTAGATTGAGGATCCCACACAATTCTTTCAGCCTCTCCACTTATTTGCCAGCTTTTAAAATCCTGTGGAGAACGACAGTCAAATAATTTGACTGTATTATCACAACCACCTATAAATTAACTGTTAATAAATAATACAAACTTAAATAATTCAAGCAACATTCCTGCTAACAAAGTTTGTGATTCATGTGCATTCCATTCTATGCATTGCACTTTATCGTCAAATGCATTTATTTTGGTAGCAACATCACCTTGATCTAAATCCCAGAGTAATATGGTTTTATCTACTGAAGCACTTGCTAGTATATGATCATATTTTTTATTCCATGCCAAATCTAAAACTGCATCTTTATGTCCGATACGAGTTATACCTTTTTTCTGACTAGGCTTTCTGCCAAGTTTAAACGCAGGTTCTAGACAATTAATAATGTCCAAATCCCAAATATCTATTATGGGAGACATGGAACCAACTGCACAATAATTGCCAGGTGGATGGCCTGCTTCATGATCTAACCATTCCAAGCATAAAGGATATGCAGGTAAAAGAAAATCGTGGTGAACATAGAATGACTCCTCATTTTCATTATAAACTAAAAAAAAATTATAATACATTAAAAATAAAATTATTTTAAACAACAGCTTTTAAATGAGAATAATATAGTTTTACTAATTTAATCAAAGAAACAAAAACTAATAACGAGCTTTACAAGGCGTGTTATCATAATAAAAATCCCAATTTAAGTAAACACTATACAAAAACAGTGTAAACTCTCTATAATAAAATTCAAGGATCCAAGTGTTTTCTTTCTTTTTAAAAAGTTTTCGTTAAGTTACGTTTTCACTGCAGATATGTAGAGAAAATACATGTATCATAAATGTATTACCTATATAAATTTGTCAGATTTGTATAATACATTTTGCAAACTGTGAAAAGTATGCGACAAGTTTGTCAATGTATAAGACAACTATAGGACAAATTTTAGATTCCTGAGCGAATGGAAAACACATACATATCTGAAGGTCTGCATAGTCGTGGTAGCCCTCTTTGAGCTTTGTATACTATTTATTTTAATGTTGGCGATTATAGAACAGAGACAAGGGTAGTGCAGAATTTATGTATATTTTATTAATAGATTTCAATGCTCTATGACTGTTTCTTTTATATAAGAAGTGTATGCACCACCATCTTCGTTTATGCTTTTTTGCACATTTCATTAGTATTGTTATAAAAAATTAAATAATTTGCTGCTGCACACATTAATAAGAACCTTTAGGTGGAATCCATTCCGATAAACAAGTTGTTAATGTGAACACAAAGTGTATGTTATACGTTTACAAAACATATACAATTGTGTATATGATAAATCTGAAACAAATATGAATACAGGTTTATGTATTTGTCGCCGACACAACTGCAGTGAACAAGTACCTTTATATGGACAACTTAAGGACAATGTAGAGGGCACAAATACTTTTTTTATTTTTATAACTGGGCCTAAATGAATTTATACAGTCATAATTTTCTGGTACTACAGTTGTGGACCTTCTTTAGAAAACTTAAAAAACAAATGCCAGACAGTATAACTACTCTTGCAAATGAATCGAGTCGGTTCTTGCAGCGATACAGTAACATGTTATCTGCCAAATATGGCTATAAAATATCGTATGTTCAAAAAATCTTGGGATCGCGACAGTCATCGAATGTAAAAACCATTTATAGAATTATTAATTCTACAGCCCGTGATTTTTGTTTATTTCAAAGTATAGCTAATGTAGACACAATCGACAAATACTAAGTAGATCTATTTATAATCATAATTAAGAATTTCATAGTAACCCTAGCCCAAAGAATTCTTGACAGCTATTATGATAAAACCACTGCTGCAGTCTTGTTTTATAGCAAATTAGTTGGATTTTATTTAAAAAAAATTCTTGCTCTTACCATAAACTTCTAAGATACTGGCGTCACCATCTATTCTACCAATCACTATTAAGTTATCATCAGATTTTATCAGATCGTCATCTTTATCAGAATCATCCGAGTCTGAAAAATAGTTTTCTGCTGCTTCATCAAATTCAACAAGTGAATTAATACCCAATAACTGTTCTCCTCTACCTTCTAAAATAAATAAAATTAGTCCTATATATAGTTCTCTATACATAGATGTTTGCATTTGTAAATAACAATTTTTTATGCATTCATGAATTAATAATTTTAATAAATTTCATAAAAATGAATTATTTTATACAATAAATAACGAGTATATCTAACAATACATTTCTTTATGGTTGGTTATTAAACTATGATCAATTTTATGACTTTTAAATTATCAAGTAAGAAACTTAATGTTAGACCTCGATATTCTAGAAATGACCAGAGTTCAAAATTGTATTTCTTAATTTAAATTTTGAATATTTTTATTATTATTTAAATGAGCCTTTGATATATTTTGCTAACAATAAGAATTTCAGTAGATAAAATTAGTTTTAAAATTCGTCATTCAAAAGTTTCAGTGCCTTTGAAATATACACAGACATAGTACACTTTATTGCCCTACATCTAAAAATTTTATATTGAATTATAATTTGCACTTATATGAAATTGTAAATTTTAGATATTTCTATACCCCAGCATATCACATTAGTAACAACATACTCTCAAAAGATGATCCAGATATCACTCTGGGGCTGATTCACTATATGTACTTATCATCCTATGGGGTTTACTTAGAAAATGTAATGTTGCACGTACAACAGTTCAATGTTTATATCAAAGATATATGTCAAACACTTACCATCATCATTATCATAGTTGTTTAAATTTAATTCATCTTCAATATTCATAGGTACATTTTCATTCTGTGGTGCATTACCAGTTTCTTCATTTTCCGATATTCTGTTGAATACAAAATATCAGATAGTTATAATAATAAAAGGAATAACGAACAAAATTTTGATGATGAGAAAAACTATTTAAATAAGTCACAGCTTCATAATTTTATAAACAATAACTTTTAAAAAATATATATTTAAGATACACTTTTACTGCTACTAAAGATACAAATAAAATAACCTGTCTTATGAGCTTTAAAAGGCTATACGCAGCTAAAAGACCAAAAAAAAAAACGTTTTTTTATAAATTTTTTGTAAAAAGGTATTTTATTTTACAAAAACCAAAAGTATTGATAAATTTAGTGACAACGTCTAAGTTGGCACTAATAATTTGTAAAAATATTGATCTGGTGTGCTCCTGCAAACAATCTCCTGAAGGTCTTCAAAAAAAAAGGTATTCAGTAGTGACCCCAATTTCTCCCATATAGTTCATCTTTTTTTTGGAAGACCTTCAGGAGATCGTCTGCAGGAGCACACCAGATCAATATTTTTACAAATCATTAGTGCCATTATAAACTTAGATGTTGCCACTAAATTTATCAATACTTTGGGTTTTTGTAAAATAAAATACCTCTTCACAAAAAATTTATAAAAAACCCGTTCCTTTTTCGGCCTTCTAACTGCGTATAACCCCTTAATGTAATTTTGTTCAATTCTACACCTTCATTACATTTATACCAATTTTACAATTATATTTAACAATCTACATACTGTAAATTATTCCTTGTCTGGTTTATTATGTGAACTAGTTCTTCTTTGTTTAATTGTACCTACAATATCAATATAAAATAGTTCATTTCTTTTTATAAATAAAACGATACATACTTTCTCGGGATTATGTCTTGCAACTCCTTTTTTAACCCATTTTGCACAAGGAATAAATGTAACTCTATTATTTTCCATTTGTAAACTAAAATAAGCACATGTCAAAGTTAAAGATGTTACTAACCATAAAATTGTCAATTATGAATGTTGCCAAACTAATCATTTAAATGTTACTAGAAAAATTACTAAATATTTTGCTTTTACTTTTCGATTATCACTCATGTCAGGTATTACAAATATAAAATAGATCAACATTTTCAAAAATTTTGATTATACAAACATGTGAAATTTAAATAATACTTATTAAACAATTTAAAGCAATTTTTTTTGGTTTTCTTATTTAAAAATTGGTTTTCTTATTTAAAAAGTAAAATGTTTTTAAATGTTTAGGGTGGACATTACAATTTACTTTGGTTAACTTATTAGTATGGCAACATTGATTAATATCTGAACTGTAAATAATTTGACATATGTAAACATGGCTACTGTAGGTGACAGTTTAGATTTGCTCAAAAAATTTAATAATCTAGAAATAAAAATTGAACCAGATAAGCAAGAAATGGTAGATGAAGGTAACTTACAAGAATATGGATTACCTTTGCCGGAAGTTTATAAACTAGCATTAAGTTTTTATAAAGGTATTCAGTTGACCAGCCATAGTTTAGCAAATTACTTATATAAAATTTTAGAGAAAGAAGGCAAAGCTGTACATTTTAGTTATGAAGATAAATTATCCTTAGTTGCATTTTCCCAACAAGTTTTACATGGACCTATATCTGAAGCCGTTGCAAAACTACCGCCTTTGGGCGCATTAGACGTAGTTGGTCGAGATAGACGACTGGCTTGGCAAAAATTAGGAATACTGGACGCAAATCAAGCTCGAGCTGGGTTTGTAGAACTCCTATCTAGACGTTGTCCATTATTTACTGCGTATATAGAAGCACATCGAATGGAGAAAAGGGAGCAGGAGAGACTTGCGTAAGTTTACATTAATATAACACTTTTATATCATTACTACTGCAATACATCAATTGCTTAAAATAGTATATTTATTATAGAGTTTGTTTTTAATTCAAAACAATTTGTCAGATTTATTGAAACAAGCACTTTATATATTTTTATAATTGAACAAGTACTTATAACTAAACCCAATGTTTTAAAAAAAAAATTATTTAATATTTAAATATTAAATGTTCGAAACAATCAACAAGAATTGTGGTTTTTATTTCAATTTCATGATATACTAAAAAGTTGAATTTGTATAATTGAAGTCTTTATTTACACTTATTGTATCTGAAAAATACAATTTTATAATAGTAATATTGTTACTGAAAAACATTAAACCAGTTTATTGATATACATATTTTAACCAATTAAAGTAGTTTAATACAAAAAATGGAGCTGAATGAATATACTATGTCTAAATCAAATTCGTTAGAAATATTTGTATTTAATTATTTTTAATGCATATTTATAATGCCTAAACATTGTATCATTTTTTTAATCAAAGTATTCATAGGATGAAAATTCTTTTACAAATTAAAATTTTCTAAATTTTTTTTCAAACAACTTGAAACATCAAGTTATTTTTTTGGCTGAAGGAAACGATATTAGTCATAGTTTTTAATAAAAAACGAGAAAACTGAGGTAATATTTCCTCCAACCGATTTTTCATTTTTATCTAAAACTGCCTCCTATTATACAATAAAAAAATGAAATTTTATTTATATATTATATATTTATTTAACTATCAGTTGGCTCCAGTTACAGTTGCAACATATGATTCATTAAAAATAGCCATAGACATGTAATTTCTTCACATATCTAATTTTTTTTATCCCAATTTTTATGTATTTTAGAATAGAAGAAGAAAAGCGGAAAATATTGGAACAAGAAGAAAAAAGAAAGAAAGAAGCAGAAGAAAAATTAATACAGGAACAATTGCAAAAGGAAGAAGCACTCAAAAGGCAGATACAGCAAGCCTTAAATGAGCAAACCTATGAACAATTTCGAAATTATGCTGAACAACAATATCCAGGTATGAGTAAATTACATATTAGAAGTTTATAATGTATTGTTTGATATGTTACAGGAGATCCCGAAAAACAAGGTGCTTTAATCAGGCAATTGCAAGATCAACATTATATTCAATATATGCAACAATTGCAAGCTGCTCAAAGAGGCGAATTGATTGTAAATGAATCATCAACTAATGATAAGCATACAAGCAATTTTACAGAAGTGGTAAAATTCTATAAAATAGTGTATATTCTTTTGGAATAACAATAATATTTAACAGAAAGGAAATGAGGACAATTTGGTCAATTCTAATATGTCAGACTCATTAGAAGAGACTTTAGTTCCTGCTAGCATGTGGACCAGGTCAGATATCCAAGCATTTAAACAAGCTATTTCTCAAGCAGAAGGTGATAGTGTAGTTAGGGTAGGTCATGGAGAAACAGTGACTGTTAGGGTTCCTACTCACAGAGAAGGCTCGCGAATATTTTGGGAATTTGCAACTGATCACTATGATATTGGTAAGATAATTGATTGTAATAATAGTTTAATCCATGCACAACTACAACGACAGTTTGAAATATATAATCAGTATGCTCAAAAAATAATGCAAATTATCTATGTGATTAATTTGTTAAAACTTTATCTCTAAATATTTCAATTTATAACATATTTAAAAAAACTCATTTTCTTATAGGTTTTGGAGTATATTTTGAATATGGAACACCAACTAGTGATCAAGTTTCTGTACACGTTTCAGAAAGCGATGATGAAGATATGCCAGATTTGGATGAATTTTTAGATGATGAAGATGCAATTCATCCAGCAGATTATGAAGCAGGTACTTTACCTCCTCAAGGCATGACAAAACCAGTTATTATGGAAATTGTTCCTGTTTATCGAAGAGATTGTCAAAATGAAGTATATGCAGGATCACATAAATATCCTGGTCAAGGCGTTTATTTGCTTAAATTTGATAACTCATATTCGTTATGGAGATCAAAAACATTGTATTATAGAGTATATTATAGCCAATAAATATTTATATTTCAACTTCTACTATTTTTGTGATCATGTTTATTGTTATACGTTCTAGTATATTGTTTTTATTTAAGAATTCTAGTCTTCAAATGCACATCTAATATTAAGTTAAATATTTTTGTAAAATGTATTATTAAATTAATGTTTTTCATTGTAAAATATAAATAAAATATATATACATGTCTATAAAGAAAATATGGAAATTATACCATCTATTGTAAACATCTTATAAACCAAACATTTCATCTTGCAGTATTCAATTTATGTAATGAGTATTATTAATAAATTGGTAGCATTTAATATACATATTTAATTTTTATCCATATAAAAATAGTCAATTATATATTATAACTCTTCAAATTACACATTAAATATAACTTAATCTTTATTATCAGAATCATTATTAGCACGTGAAATTAATTTTAGTTTTTTGGCTATTGCATCTCCTAATCCAGGAATACTTCTACCAGGACTCATTATTAGTCTTCTACGTAGTTTTAAGTTTACTTCAGGTATAGAATTGAATTTTTCTGGTGTTTTTTCACGAACTTTACCTAATAAATCACTTTTATTGTAGTCAACTGGTGACCAGGTGAATTGGTTTGCATCTGCGGCCTCTTTGTTGAATTATAAACTCATCCTGAGATATTTTGGGTGTTTTAGAAATCTCACTTACATGATCGCTAATATTCGGAATTACTGGAGTAAGAACTTCTCGTTGTGAGGTATTATCAGGTAATTCATCTTCTGAAGCTTGTTCCATTCTTCATCAGTTATATTTTCATTTCAATAAATCTTTTCAGCTATGCATGAATAATGTAACTCAATACAAACCTACAATAGTATAAGAAAATGATTTAATTATAATTTAAAGTATTTATTTCAACACCACACACCCTAAAGGTTACGTAGATGTAACGAATATTTTTCCCGGGCGCGCTTAGGCACATATCGCGCGAACATCAACAATTGACACGGTTTGATTACGTCCCCTCTACAGCTGATTTTACATATGACTTTGTTTATAGTTTTCTATGGTGCATTATAATTTATCAAATGAATCAAACTTATTTTGTTGTACTGTTATGATATTTACTATAAAAGTTCTAATACTTAAAATAAAGTTTTATTTAATTCAAAGAAATCTAAAAAAAAATATATATTATTTTAAAGATACCCACAAATAAAAAGTTAAAAAACACAAATATCTTCTATTCTATAATTGAAATTTTTAATTTATCTTATAATAAAAGAAGACTAATTTTTGAACCTAATTTAAATTTAAAAATAATTATTACCAACTTTAGTAATTGTAAACTTTTTAAATTAAACGATCGTACATGGCCTAGCCAGATTATGGGCGGGGTGGGGGGATATTCGAATTTTATTTGGTAAATAATTCGACATATATAAATAACAATGTCCTTTTATTAGACTAAGTAGGTACTTAATTAATTAAGTAATTATTTTAAAATCAATCTCCGTGATTCTTCTGCAAAAATACCACAGTATTTAGCCATACACTTAATTAACCGGCTAAATATTTGGGAGTCAAGATGGGCCCTGTGGCAGCATTCCAAGGTATGACTATGGTATCATAACATATTTATGTAAACACATTACACACTATGTAACCCGACCCTGTAAAGTCATGGTTAATTTGTGAATGTATGAATACCAATTTCCTTATGTTATAGCAGAAGCTTAAATAACGTATTTTACTTTTTCCCTGGGTTTAAGCGCCGTATTACAGAAAAACGCGAAAATAATTACATTCGTATAGAAAACTTAAAGGTATAATAACATAACAATCTCAACTATTTTACCTGCATCTTGCCCCTGTTGAGTCAGTTATTTTAATTTATTTTTAAAAATTTGGTCTTACACCATAGCAATTAATGGCAGGTTGATGTATCAGTCCATTCACATGAATACCTCTCAAGTTCAACCAATTTATAAACATACCATTATATCATTCATAGATTTTATAAAACTTTTTTTGGTAAATATAAAGTTTATTAAATAAGTTGAAACTATATAGTTTAACAAAAATTATAATATAAATATGTGAATTCGTTTGATATAATTTTATTTTTTGTAATCTAAACATGAATAATAAGTATATTTATAATACATATACAGATAAATATTAAATATACGCTAAAAATATATTTATCTACATATTTATAATAACATGATTATATATCAGCAATTTCTTCTTCATCACCACCAATCGCATGCCAGAAAGCAGTCACCATTTGTTCAGCACATTGTTTTCTTTGATTTAATGGCATGGACTTCATTGATTCTTTAATCATGTGTAATTGAGAAAACAATTCTGTAAAATCAGTTACAGCATCATTTGTTAAAACATCATTCAATATTGAACAGTCCAAGTCAACATTATTTGTTTCATCAATATCAGTTGTACCCTGTTTTTCAAAATCGCCTTCGTTATTTTTTGCATTATTCATTACTTGAGGTTTTTCTTTCATAATTAAATTAGACCAAACATGTGTTTGAAGCGCCTCAATAATGCGATCAACACCAAATTTTTCTTTCATTAATGTGTCTTCTTCAGCAGGCAGGTTGATTGTAGGATATAATTCAATTAATTCGTAGCCATGTTTTAAACACCATTCTATAGCTTTCAACTTTGTAACCTTAGTATCAGTCGTACAATAATTTGTTAATAAAATTTTAACATCTGGATCACAATCATTTTCAATATTTATCCATTTTTCAATATCTAGTAATCCTGACACCTTATTTGTATCCATATGTACAATTAATGCTTCTACTTTATTGTTGAACTCATCTGTACGAACAAATTGGTCAGTAATTCCACAAATATTAACTTGTGCAGTATAATATTTAGTATTAATTTCCCAAGCATGAGTAATTGTATGTGGTTCCTCCTCAAGAAATTTATCACCACCTGTTATAAGTTTTATTAATGATTTTGGTTTTGTGCTACTGCTGCTTACTATAAGCACCGTTGGATTATCTACCGAACTTTCCATTGTATTCTTAATTTTTTAAATATTGTAAAAGTATAGTATATAATCTTTGTAAATATAACCTATTCAATCATTTCAATACATAGTTTAGAAACTTCAGCACTACCAACACTCTTTCGGACTATTTGAAACGACTATCACAGAATACTCTTACCAAGAAGCGAAACTTGTCGTCGGAACCTTTGATTTTTCAGTTCCGTGTCACGTGACGTCCGCCATCTTGACGGAGCGGGTATCGCTATTTTTAAAATACCTACTTGAAGTTACGCTTAAAACTGTTAGAAATAACAGAAATTTATAGGAAAATCATGGTTATCATGCATAACTTATGTATAATTGTAATAGTTTTGTTTACGCAGCAAAAATGTGTAAATAACTACAAGTAATTGTAAGCTCCGTTAGTAGGTACCGCCACAGAATACTCAATAAAGAAGCCAAGCTCCTCCGTTTTTGTACGCGTTGGAGCGAATTTTCGGAAGTTTGTCTGCTACCTTAACATGGCGACTTAAATCTTGGATTTAGAATGCAACAAATCCCACGCATTTCATTTTAATTTAGCTGTCAGACAATGAGACAATGAGTATTTTTTGGGAGCGACCTCTATTATCGCGGGGAAAAGACAAATTTATTGAAAATAAGTAGACTTAATTAACACATTTAAAAATGTATAGTTTAATTATAAGGGATAAGGAAATTATAATGAATTTTCCGACGTGTCAGTACAAATATATGGTAGAGCGTCTGTGGTGCGATTATATGAAGATCAAAGGCGCCGACGAGAGTTATTGCTTCTATGATTGTATTCAGCGATACTGACATGAATAGAGACTCATCCGTCTGACAACCTAAACAAGCAAACTTCATATAGGTTCTACCATAAATAAAAATATTGAATAATTTTTAATAATACGAATATACTTAATAAATAAGTGAAATGGGTAAACATAAACATAGCAAATCTAAAAAACATAAGAAAGAGAAAAAACATAAGCACAAAGATCGTACAACATCTTCAGATTCTAGTGAAGAATGGGTAGAAAAAGAACTTAATATAGAAGAACGTGCGACAAGCACTGTGTTCCAAAAACATGATGATTGGATGACACTTCCCACAAATTTTAGTTCCATTTCTAATATAGATAAGAGACAAGTACGGGCAAATAATAACAAAAAAGAGAAGGAAGCAAATACATACAATCCTCAAAAAAATGAAAGGGAGTTAAATCCTTTTTGGAAAAATGGAGGTGATGGTTTACCTAAATTTCAAAAGCCTTCTGATGATTATACAAATAATTATCAAGTTAATTATGCAAAATCAAGTACTTCAAATTGGCGCAAACCTAAAGAATTAGAAGATACAGACGAACATAAATTTATAAACACTAAACAAGAAATTTTATCTGATACTGAATTAAACTCTATTGCAGCAAAATTAG
Source organism: Sinopyrophorus schimmeli (assembly GCA_036325965.1). NCBI lineage: Eukaryota > Metazoa > Arthropoda > Insecta > Coleoptera > Elateridae > Sinopyrophorus > Sinopyrophorus schimmeli. The sequence goes on along the minus strand of JARFIZ010000314.1, from coordinate 9,552,422 downwards.
TTAAGGCCGAGATATTAGGTAATACTGCTTTGATTGTGGAATTAAAAGAAAAATTAGAAAAAGCTCGAACAATTCAAGAAAGGAATTTGCAAAGCAGTGATTTAAAGGAACAAAATGTCATTTTAACTGAGACAAATACAAAAGGAGATGTAAGACCATTACGTAAACTAACAGAACATGGAGAATATTCAGGAGGCAGTTCAAAAAAACAGAAATTAGAAACACATGTGGATAAGCAACGTATCCGTTATTTTCCTGATGACGACAAATATTCTCTTAAACAAATGTTTGAAAATGAAAAATTTTCTTCTATATCAGACTCAAACAAACAATTCCTGGAAGTTGCAAGTAAAATTCATAAAAATGACAATTTAGATGATCTATTCATAGATAATATTAGAAGAAAGGGAACTAATGCACATATTAATAAACAAGCTGAAAATAAGGCAATAAATGATCACAGAGAACAAATGCAAGCATTAGATAATTGTCATTATTGTTTACAGTCAGAGAAAGTGCAGAAACACCTTACTATTTCAATTGGTGAAACTATGTATTTAACATTACCTCATCATGAACCGTTAACAGATAATCATTGCTTATTGGTACCTTTAAGGCATGTATCATGTTCTACTCAACTAGAAGAGAATGAATGGCGTGAACTATTAGAATTTCGTAAATCTTTAACGCAAATGTTTTTATCTACAAACCAAGATATAATATTTTTTGAAACGGCAATGTTTTTATATCGCCACCCACACATGGTTCTTCATGGAGTGCCTGTTCCTAAAGAACAAGGTGAATTGGCTCCAATATATTTTAAAAAAGCCATAGATGAGTCAGAAATGGAATGGGCCTTAAATAAAAAGTTAGTTTCCTTGGCTGGACGTGATGTGAGGAGAGCTGTTCCAAAAGGTTTACCTTATTTTGCAGTATCATTTGGCATGGAAGAAGGATTTGCACACGTTATTGAGGATCAACGATTGTTTCCTAGCAATTTCGCACAAGAAATAATTGGTGGAATTTTAGATATACACCACAGTAAATGGCGCAAACCAAAACCTCAAAATTTTGAAAAACAAAATGAAAGAATGACAAACTTTACAAAAACATGGAGCGAATTTAATTGTACTGTAAACAAATAAGTTGTTGAATAATTTATTTTTATTATGACAAATACAGAATCATTTTAAACAATCATTTCTAATTCACGAGCATAGGTGATTGCTTGCTCAGCTAATTCTTTTGAAGGGATAGGTTCGTCGTTTTTCTTCACTTCTGGAGCAAATCTAAAGAAATTATCTCTTCCCAATTTCCAATTACGCTAAAAATAAATATAGTAACTATTATTATAGTAACAATTTTATATAGTTATACCTTTACTCCAAATTCTTGAACTGTTTCCACTTTTTGTAAGTATAACATTCTTGAGGCCTCTTTCAATGAAATTTTTTCGTAAGCACTTTCTAAACAAACTGCAATTTCACCTCGAATTGTGTCTAATAGAATGTCCATAAAGAAATTATAATTCTTAGCAGGAACGTTGCCTTTGGCCAAAAATATCTAAAATTTAATCAGTTAAATTACACAATTAAATATGGAATGATATAAAGTCTGGATTACCACGTTCTGGAGTCTTAGTAAAACCTTAATGGTTCAAAGTTTCAATATTAGTCCCAGCTATAGTTTCTTATATTTAATTAAAATTCCTAATAGTTTTAACGTTAAAAAATATTTTTGTAAAATTTCTACAGCTGGATTTTGCTAAAATTAATGTTCCTCAAGTTTTCACGGTACTTATTATAGAGGTTTTTTTTTAAATACAGCGTATAGACCTTAATTTATGCTATCTTATTTTATGTGGTCAAATAGTTTTTTATCAAAAGATGAGTTATTACGAACTTCATCTGAAAATATCAACATTAATAATGCAAATGAAGTAAGACTTGAGGAGGATAATGATTTTGATGAACAAGAGACTGAATTATAACACAGATTCTGATAACCAATAAAATTAATGTTGGTTTTGTAACATATTCCTGTGTTTTTTTTTGTTAACCTGGGTGAAATAACTTAAGCCAATTTTTTTAAATATCAGAAAACTTCATTTAGGCAATTTTCAGCTTCACATGGAATGGGCAATCCATATAATTCAAAGGATGATGATAATTATAACTTGCAAAGTGCATTTAGGTTTCAAAATATAAATTAATATCTATTAGATAATTCAAAATCTAACGATTCTCATAAAGTAAAAATGTATTTAAAATTACGCAAATTCATTTTCAAACTGAGAAAGATCATTTAAAATTATTTATAAATAACTATCTAGATGCAACTATAACTTTAAGGTACATATAAATATTGTTGACTAAAGTAGCGCAGAAGAAAGTATGTTGTGAACTTATTTAATATAAATAAAACTGATTCAAAAATATAATTTTGTTTTGTTTATAAAAATGAGTATTGATTAGAAATTATAGTTTTTATATAATTTAAGCTTTATTCTAACATATATAAACAAAATTTAGTTTAGCAACTAAGCTATCTATCCAATAATCTGATTTAATTTTTAAATAAAATCCATATTTTGGCAGAACACTATTTTTACAAAAATTAAGCTGTAACCTACATTAAACTCCTTACCTTATTATAACTACCTTCCATTAAATATTGTTCAATAGATAATGGATGACGTATATAAACATCATTTTGTATATGATCGGCAGGTAATAGTTCCAATTCAGTATGGAATTCTGCGACTCGATTTTGTGATAATAAAAACAATAAATTTAAGCCAAGTAATTGATATTTAAATGCGGACTCTGGCAATTCATGTTTATAGTCAAAATAATAACACTTTAATTGTGCCATATAACGTTCAAAAGAAGGAATATCATTTGCTGCAATGCTCCATTGTACTCCAATTTCCAATATATCTCTAGCTAATAATAATTCTTGCTTTGTAGCGACAGCATTTGAAGTAGGTAAGAAAACAAATTGCGTTAATTCAATCTACAAAATTAATATGTATTTCCAGAATTCACTCTGCTAACCTTAATTATAATTACCTTTAAATCCGCCAAAAGTTGCTCGCATTTACTTAAATTTGGATTTGTAGATCCCCATTCTGACTTTAATTGTTTATATAATGAAACGACTTCATTTAATTTAGACATATTTTTATACTTTAAAACACTAAATAAAATTAACAATAAACTTGCAAAGTAATTCTAAGTGAATATATCTCCAGTAAAACTACTTAGAAAAACAAATTCCCCGATCGAGCGTGATTTTGCGGAAAGACTTCACAACGGTCTTTTTTCATTTGTTTGAGAACATTTGAACTTATTCGCTATAGATTCTCATCAATGTCAAATTGACACGTTATTCCATTTACTGTTTTGACAGTTTACTTTGTAGTTTGGTCAGTCAAATACAATTTGGTTTATAATTATAAACAATAAATCATACCATTGTGGTATATATCGCTGTGCGGTATCATTGTCGACAAATTTGCGCGCAATTCCTGTTTATATTTTTAACTGCTGTTATTATAGTCGATCAGTCAAATACAGTTCTATTATAGTTATAAACGTGGAATACTATATTCATAGCTATTTTTGATGACATCTATAGTACGTACTCTGAATAACTACTAAAATTCACGGAATTTCGCGCAAAATGCATTTCAATTTTCCAGTAAATAGCAACACAGCATCGTTTTCATATGCTTTTAAAAGAAAGTAAGGTCATTTAGCAAAAATGCTTCAGTGCTAATTATGTAGTTACATTCTTTAGTTATTATGTTTCACAATAAACGTCGATTAAGATTGTTTTTGGCACATTAATTTTATGGTTTGTGTATCATATTTCAGAACAAATGTAGATTAACAATTGTTTAGCTTTGGTAAATACGAGATAGGTCAGATGTTTAAAAACAATTTTTTCTTAAATCCATTTAACTGCTCTTGTATTTTCACGGTTTTAATTATTGTATTATGACAAAAGACTAATAGTAGCCGTGTTTTACTCTAATATGTATTGATACTTGAAAATTGAATGCGCTCTAAACTAGCGGTGAAAAAGTGAGGAGATCATTTTAGACAGGCTTGCCGTAGTATTTGTATCGGTACAGTCCGTGAAAAAGTATCTTTGTATTGTGTAATTTTATTTTGCGTTTTAATTTTGAGGCATTGTTTCCAAGCCTTTTTTCTATATTTCAATGCATATTTGATTTGCGATTTCTACAGTTAGATTGATTTAAAAAAAAATTGATATATGGCTTTAATGAACAAAAATGTTCGAAAAATTATAAATAATAAGTTATTTATTACACATTTTAAAATTGAAGTTTCATAACCGAAAATATTCTATATAAGGCCACTTGACAAGGTATGTTTTTGTTCAGTTCAGTCATTTATAAGTGGGCTAAGTTCTCGTACTTATTCGTCGTACACCCTGTATATGTATTGTAGGTACAATCAAAGTAGTTATAAACTATAATTATTGATTATAAATATATTATTAATGGTATAATTCGTTAGATATCCCGTTAAATTGTTGAATATATAATTACAGTCGAACCTCCATAAGTTGAACCTCGATAAGCCGAATTTTTGATAACCCGAATTATTTTTAGTTTCCTTTGAACTTCGACTTATCGAGGTTTGACTGTATATGTATATATTTAAAGATGTATTTTCCCAAAATTTAAACATAAATGTACAAAAAATACGTATAAGCAGCAAAAGTTTAAAAAGAGAATAGCTACCTTGTTTATTTTGATTTTCGTACTTATTAATTTTTGATTTTACTTTAAAAACTTTTTTTTAAATATTAGATTGCAATTTTCTATAAATTATGTTAATACATATAATAATTATATTTATTATATTTTTAGTTTTTGAATTTTTTATATCAAAAAGACATTGTATTTTACTTTCTTGAAAATTGTAGAAGAATGAAAACTAACGTTCTAATTACAATAAGAATTGCCTATATGTAAGCACATACACTACTGGCCATATTAAATGGAACACACAAAATAAGTATGATATAATAAATATACGTTGAAAACTTTCTTGTATATGTATTTTATAAATAATTATTAATTGTGTTTTAAAAAATCATAAGTAAAACGCAACTAATAATAATGTTTTTTAAATTTATTATATAAAATGGTGTATTTGCGTTGGACAAATTTAATGGAACAAGTATAGATAGCAGAATTAATCACTAATTAATTTGACAATTGGGTGGAAATCAGATGTATTTAGTTAACCCGAAACGTCTTTTTATTTACATGTGAATTTATTTATATTAATTATGCATCCTAAACAACTTATTAAAATTGTAAAAGACCTTTATGATCGACATCTGAATTACAGAAAAGTGTCAGAAATTAGTGGTGTATCGTTATCAAAATAATAACACTTTAATTGTGCCATATAACGTTCAAAAGAAGGAATATCATTTGCTGCAATGCTCCATTGTACTCCAATTTCCAATATATCTCTAGCTAATAATAATTCTTGCTTTGTAGCGACAGCATTTGAAGTAGGTAAGAAAACAAATTGCGTTAATTCAATCTACAAAATTAATATGTATTTCCAGAATTCACTCTGCTAACCTTAATTATAATTACCTTTAAATCCGCCAAAAGTTGCTCGCATTTACTTAAATTTGGATTTGTAGATCCCCATTCTGACTTTAATTGTTTATATAATGAAACGACTTCATTTAATTTAGACATATTTTTATACTTTAAAACACTAAATAAAATTAACAATAAACTTGCAAAGTAATTCTAAGTGAATATATCTCCAGTAAAACTACTTAGAAAAACAAATTCCCCGATCGAGCGTGATTTTGCGGAAAGACTTCACAACGGTCTTTTTTCATTTGTTTGAGAACATTTGAACTTATTCGCTATAGATTCTCATCAATGTCAAATTGACACGTTATTCCATTTACTGTTTTGACAGTTTACTTTGTAGTTTGGTCAGTCAAATACAATTTGGTTTATAATTATAAACAATAAATCATACCATTGTGGTATATATCGCTGTGCGGTATCATTGTCGACAAATTTGCGCGCAATTCCTGTTTATATTTTTAACTGCTGTTATTATAGTCGATCAGTCAAATACAGTTCTATTATAGTTATAAACGTGGAATACTATATTCATAGCTATTTTTGATGACATCTATAGTACGTACTCTGAATAACTACTAAAATTCACGGAATTTCGCGCAAAATGCATTTCAATTTTCCAGTAAATAGCAACACAGCATCGTTTTCATATGCTTTTAAAAGAAAGTAAGGTCATTTAGCAAAATGCTTCAGTGCTAATTATGTAGTTACATTCTTTAGTTATTATGTTTCACAATAAACGTCGATTAAGATTGTTTTTGGCACATTAATTTTATGGTTTGTGTATCATATTTCAGAACAAATGTAGATTAACAATTGTTTAGCTTTGGTAAATACGAGATAGGTCAGATGTTTAAAAACAATTTTTTTTCTTAAATCCATTTAACTGCTCTTGTATTTTCACGGTTTTAATTATTGTATTATGACAAAAGACTAATAGTAGCCGTGTTTTACTCTAATATGTATTGATACTTGAAAATTGAATGCGCTCTAAACTAGCGGTGAAAAAGTGAGGAGATCATTTTAGACAGGCTTGCCGTAGTATTTGTATCGGTACAGTCCGTGAAAAAGTATCTTTGTATTGTGTAATTTTATTTTGCGTTTTAATTTTGAGGCATTGTTTCCAAGCCTTTTTTCTATATTTCAATGCATATTTGATTTGCGATTTCTACAGTTAGATTGATTTAAAAAAAAATTGATATATGGCTTTAATGAACAAAAATGTTCGAAAAATTATAAATAATAAGTTATTTATTACACATTTTAAAATTGAAGTTTCATAACCGAAAATATTCTATATAAGGCCACTTGACAAGGTATGTTTTTGTTCAGTTCAGTCATTTATAAGTGGGCTAAGTTCTCGTACTTATTCGTCGTACACCCTGTATATGTATTGTAGGTACAATCAAAGTAGTTATAAACTATAATTATTGATTATAAATATATTATTAATGGTATAATTCGTTAGATATCCCGTTAAATTGTTGAATATATAATTACAGTCGAACCTCCATAAGTTGAACCTCGATAAGCCGAATTTTTGATAACCCGAATTATTTTTAGTTTCCTTTGAACTTCGACTTATCGAGGTTTGACTGTATATGTATATATTTAAAGATGTATTTTCCCAAAATTTAAACATAAATGTACAAAAAATACGTATAAGCAGCAAAAGTTTAAAAAGAGAATAGCTACCTTGTTTATTTTGATTTTCGTACTTATTAATTTTTGATTTTACTTTAAAAACTTTTTTTTTTTAAATATTAGATTGCAATTTTCTATAAATTATGTTAATACATATAATAATTATATTTATTATATTTTTAGTTTTTGAATTTTTTATATCAAAAAGACATTGTATTTTACTTTCTTGAAAATTGTAGAAGAATGAAAACTAACGTTCTAATTACAATAAGAATTGCCTATATGTAAGCACATACACTACTGGCCATATTAAATGGAACACACAAAATAAGTATGATATAATAAATATACGTTGAAAACTTTCTTGTATATGTATTTTATAAATAATTATTAATTGTGTTTTAAAAAATCATAAGTAAAACGCAACTAATAATAATGTTTTTTAAATTTATTATATAAAATGGTGTATTTGCGTTGGACAAATTTAATGGAACAAGTATAGATAGCAGAATTAATCACTAATTAATTTGACAATTGGGTGGAAATCAGATGTATTTAGTTAACCCGAAACGTCTTTTTATTTACATGTGAATTTATTTATATTAATTATGCATCCTAAACAACTTATTAAAATTGTAAAAGACCTTTATGATCGACATCTGAATTACAGAAAAGTGTCAGAAATTAGTGGTGTATCGTTATCAACAGTGCATAAATTTATCAACAAGGATGAATCTAAGATGAAAAAAGACTCCTAGACCAAAGCCTAAGCTCACTCAACGAGATGAACGACAGATTCATCGAGTTGTGCACAATTGCAGCGATGAGTTAAGGCGATGTACCAGTCATGTATTCAAAATAAAGCTTATTTAAATCATGTCTCAACTAGGACAATTAAAAGGAAGCTTAATATATTCAATTGTAAATACAAAACCTTAACCAAACAGATTCAACGCACGCAAGGACATAAGGTAAAGCGATATAAGGCTTGTCGCACCTGGATTCAAGTTTGCATTGATTGAAAAACTGTTATATTCATCGATGAAAAGCGATTTTCCTGATAATTGGTCGACGTATGTTGATCCTGATTGCAAAAATGTGAGAGATAGAGTTTGATGTGGGGAGGCGGATACATGATATGGGGCATGATGAGTTCAACCGGACTATTTTGGTTTAAAATTTTTTGAAAGACAAAGTTAATTCTACTCAATACATTGATGTTCTCAAGGAAGCCAAGGCTATTCTTGATGAACAATTTGGTGATGAAAATTATGCATTTCAACAAAATAATTGCTCAATTCATAAATCTCGACAAACAACATGGCTAAAAAATTCCAATATTGAAGTCTTAGAATGGCCCACGAAGAGTCCCGATTTAAATATTATTGGGAACATGTGGTCACACTTAAGTCAGAAAGTGTACGCTACAAAAGTTAAGTTTAATTCAAAAAATGAATTAAAATTTGCTATTGAAAAGGCAGTATCTGAAATAAATCATACAGGGTCAGAATATATTGATACTGTGTATATGTCCATTAACAAACGTCTACTTGACTGTTTTGAAAGAAAAAGAAGTTTCATCAATTAGTAAATAATAATGGAAGTGTAAAAATGTATTAAAAATAGCTTGTTCCAAAAAAATTGTCCACCTAAATTACATTAATTTCATTAATTTAAATTTAATTACTGAAGTTAAATATTTGAAGATGTTGTATTTTGAATATCATAATATACGAATATTATATACCAAGTTTGGCCAGAATCTATTCATTAGTTTTTGAATTATAACATGTTCCATTTTATTTGGCCAGCAGTGTATGTATTAATATAAATAGTATTACATTGTCTCTAATTAGATATGAATTACAAGTTTTTATTGGTGATTATCGTGTTCTTTCAAATGCTAATTTCCTTTTTTTTTTAATAATCCTACCGGAATTTGGAACTTTCTCTCTACATATAATTCCACATATTAGAAAGTTATCGAAGTGTTTTAAATAGGAATAAGAGTGCAAATATTAAGAAAAAGTACGATAGTACGATGTTAGTATTAAGATATGGTATTTGAATAATTGTTTTTAGCTTTAATTCTTGTTATTTAAATTAATTTATCAAAGCGAAAATTTTATTTTGTGTCGCTTATTGTTTAAAATCAAATACAACGTACTTTTTTATTTAAATAACTTAATTTTACAGAAATTCAGTTTAGTTGCAAAATAATTACAGATTTCTTTTAATAATTTAACAATATTTTGTAATATCTTTCTTAAATTCGACCACAGAGGCGCTGGTTGCGCTTATGTTTACAATTTATTGTTATTTTTGAGGTGTGTGCTCCCCTCTCAAAATTTTAACCAATAACAAGGCTTCCGTTAGTGTACTACGTGCGTATCTAACATAAAAGGAAAGTCAAATGTTTCCACCGTTTATTCTAGAGTAATATACGCTGATTGCAGTTTTTTTATATACTGTTCGAAGTGTACTCAAATTAGTATTTGTGCCGTTTATAATACACGTAAAAGTAATAATCGAGGATGGCTTTTATGATGCCTGTTGTCAAAAACGATTGGGATATTTATAAGTGCAATCGCAGTCGTCGTGTGTCGGAATGTTCAAACTCGCAGTCCTGCAGGTCGAGAAAGGTATCAGAATGCAAATCGGAAGGTCCTAGTTTATCGACCTCTCCAGGAAGTGAATTTTTAGTTGGATCGCCGGGACATCGTAGCGTTCCTTCCAATATGTCGAGGCAGTACTCCAGAAACAGTTCTAGAACCTCTCAAACTAGTTTACAAAGTCCTTGTAAAAGTATGGGCTCATCTCCACCGAAATCCGGCTCCCAAAACAGTCTGAATAAATTCCATAACAGGCTACTCGACAAACTTAAACGTTCTTTAAGAAGTAAAGACAGTGACAACGAACGCACCAGCTCATGAAATGGGTGTAAGGGTGCTTCTACGAAAACAGAGCATCCAACTTCCTAGTATTTATTTACACTTTGACAACTCCTGCGACCGTAGCTGCCGGACAACTACGTAAGGTGTTCAGGTTAGCGTTAAAAGTGACCTGTGATATCGTATGTAGTTTTAATAGTTATTAACTTTAAAGGCTTTAATTAGTGTTAGTAAAGATGTTAGTAAGATACGGTCGATTATTATTAGATCTATATTTATAGCTAAATCTATGATTTTGTAATTTTATATAAGACTGCAATATTATTCTACAAGATAATCTATTATTGTTCCCAGCTTTGCATATAAATATATAAATAGTTAGACATGTTAAAAAGTTTATAGAAAAATATAAAAGTAAAGTTTCAAAAAGCGCAAATTAAATGCATTCCAAATTTATATTTAACGAATAGTAAGGTACAATAAAAATTAAATAATCTATTCTAAATTTATGAATACATATAGGTAATTGTAATATAAGGAAGCTTAATATATTCAATTGTAAATACAAAACCTTAACCAAACAGATTCAACGCACGCAAGGACATAAGGTAAAGCGATATAAGGCTTGTCGCACCTGGATTCAAGTTTGCATTGATTGAAAAACTGTTATATTCATCGATGAAAAGCGATTTTTCCTGATAATTGGTCGACGTATGTTGATCCTGATTGCAAAAATGTGAGAGATAGAGTTTGATGTGGGGGAGGCGGATACATGATATGGGGCATGATGAGTTCAACCGGACTATTTTGGATTAAATTTTGAAAGACAAAGTTAATTCTACTCAATACATTGATGTTCTCAAGGAAGCCAAGGCTATTCTTGATGAACAATTTGGTGATGAAAATTATGCATTTCAACAAAATAATTGCTCAATTCATAAATCTCGACAAACAACATGGCTAAAAAATTCCAATATTGAAGTCTTAGAATGGCCCACGAAGAGTCCCGATTTAAATATTATTGGGAACATGTGGTCACACTTAAGTCAGAAAGTGTACGCTACAAAAGTTAAGTTTAATTCAAAAAATGAATTAAAATTTGCTATTGAAAAGGCAGTATCTGAAATAAATCATACAGGGTCAGAATATATTGATACTGTGTATATGTCCATTAACAAACGTCTACTTGACTGTTTTGAAAGAAAAAGAAGTTTCATCAATTAGTAAATAATAATGGAAGTGTAAAAATGTATTAAAAATAGCTTGTTCCAAAAAAATTGTCCACCTAAATTACATTAATTTCATTAATTTAAATTTAATTACTGAAGTTAAATATTTGAAGATGTTGTATTTTGAATATCATAATATACGAATATTATATACCAAGTTTGGCCAGAATCTATTCATTAGTTTTTGAATTATAACATGTTCCATTTTATTTGGCCAGCAGTGTATGTATTAATATAAATAGTATTACATTGTCTCTAATTAGATATGAATTACAAGTTTTTATTGGTGATTATCGTGTTCTTTCAAATGCTAATTTCCTTTTTTTTTTAATAATCCTACCGGAATTTGGAACTTTCTCTCTACATATAATTCCACATATTAGAAAGTTATCGAAGTGTTTTAAATAGGAATAAGAGTGCAAATATTAAGAAAAAGTACGATAGTACGATGTTAGTATTAAGATATGGTATTTGAATAATTGTTTTTAGCTTTAATTCTTGTTATTTAAATTAATTTATCAAAGCGAAAATTTTATTTTGTGTCGCTTATTGTTTAAAATCAAATACAACGTACTTTTTTATTTAAATAACTTAATTTTACAGAAATTCAGTTTAGTTGCAAAATAATTACAGATTTCTTTTAATAATTTAACAATATTTTGTAATATCTTTCTTAAATTCGACCACAGAGGCGCTGGTTGCGCTTATGTTTACAATTTATTGTTATTTTTGAGGTGTGTGCTCCCCTCTCAAAATTTTAACCAATAACAAGGCTTCCGTTAGTGTACTACGTGCGTATCTAACATAAAAGGAAAGTCAAATGTTTCCACCGTTTATTCTAGAGTAATATACGCTGATTGCAGTTTTTTTATATACTGTTCGAAGTGTACTCAAATTAGTATTTGTGCCGTTTATAATACACGTAAAAGTAATAATCGAGGATGGCTTTTATGATGCCTGTTGTCAAAAACGATTGGGATATTTATAAGTGCAATCGCAGTCGTCGTGTGTCGGAATGTTCAAACTCGCAGTCCTGCAGGTCGAGAAAGGTATCAGAATGCAAATCGGAAGGTCCTAGTTTATCGACCTCTCCAGGAAGTGAATTTTTAGTTGGATCGCCGGGACATCGTAGCGTTCCTTCCAATATGTCGAGGCAGTACTCCAGAAACAGTTCTAGAACCTCTCAAACTAGTTTACAAAGTCCTTGTAAAAGTATGGGCTCATCTCCACCGAAATCCGGCTCCCAAAACAGTCTGAATAAATTCCATAACAGGCTACTCGACAAACTTAAACGTTCTTTAAGAAGTAAAGACAGTGACAACGAACGCACCAGCTCATGAAATGGGTGTAAGGGTGCTTCTACGAAAACAGAGCATCCAACTTCCTAGTATTTATTTACACTTTGACAACTCCTGCGACCGTAGCTGCCGGACAACTACGTAAGGTGTTCAGGTTAGCGTTAAAAGTGACCTGTGATATCGTATGTAGTTTTAATAGTTATTAACTTTAAAGGCTTTAATTAGTGTTAGTAAAGATGTTAGTAAGATACGGTCGATTATTATTAGATCTATATTTATAGCTAAATCTATGATTTTGTAATTTTATATAAGACTGCAATATTATTCTACAAGATAATCTATTATTGTTCCCAGCTTTGCATATAAATATATAAATAGTTAGACATGTTAAAAAGTTTATAGAAAAATATAAAAGTAAAGTTTCAAAAAGCGCAAATTAAATGCATTCCAAATTTATATTTAACGAATAGTAAGGTACAATAAAAATTAAATAATCTATTCTAAATTTATGAATACATATAGGTAATTGTAATATAAGTAAAATTTTATTATAGCAATATATACCTATTTGAAGCTTAAAAATTCACGTTATATGTATCTATGATTTTTCTCCTTATAACATACCACGTAATAATTACATTTTTTGTAAAAGGATTTTATAGTTTTGAAAATTGCGTAGTGTTCTTTAAATTTAAGTAAATCTGTGTATTATTATTTATCATAAATAAAATTTGATTTGTTAAGTAAGGTAATGCGTTTTTTATTAAAAGTGTTTAATTATATTGATGTTGAACAAGCAAGAGTGGAAAAATACTGGCATGTAAACAGCGTCATGACGTGACCGTGGCTATCGTCTATAAATAGAATTGTATGTGTTTTATGGAAATAATTATCGAAAACATTAAATTTTAATTATTCAAGTTAGATTTAGTTCTGACTGTTGTTTACTTGTTCTAGACGTTATGTCAATTAAAGATTTTCAGACTTGAATTAGGTAATTGGCGAATTTTAATTATTATAAACCAAGTGTAGTGAAAATTTTCCATTACCAACAAAAATATTTATTCTAATTAAAAAAACAATAAAGTTGAGTAATAACTAAAAATTAAAAAGTGTTGTAGTTAGTGGTCTATTTATAACGGAAGCACGGCTTTCCTTGTATACACGAATGATAAGTTCACGACACTAATCTGGTCTGGTCGGGCCCGGAACCGTAACCTTGTAAGTAAAATAGGAATTCCTATGTGCGTACAATGTTTATTTATATATAATGTCATTGATAAACTAATTTAGATATGTAATCTCTTTCGAAAATTCGATACTATTAGAAATCAATAATTATTGTTTATATTATTTTCCACAACTTATCCAAACAATTTCAAATTATTATTGCTGATAAAAGCCATAGAGGAATAATAATTGGCAGTGGGGCTCAGATATATTGGAATCTTGTTTTTTAAGGTACAGTATCATTTATATAACACGATTGATTAATTCCTAAAGAATTGTGTGTTGGACGAGTTCGTGCTATAGTATGTATTGACACTTACATATACAGAGTGTATTGCATAAGGATGTATATAAAAAAACGTGTTTTCTTGCTTTTGTTTTAGGTTCAGAAGTTATAATAAACATCGCTTTTCAGCAAAATAAGTGAATACTCAAAAATGGACTGTTTTGAGTTAGGGCTTGGATATAAATCTTTAGAACATACAGTATGTATTATGAATAAGTACTGAAAGAGCCAGCGCCTCTTTCATTACAAGTCCGCCTAAATTCGAATGAGTAGATGGAAAAATTACTGACTAGCGTCACTAGAAAGAGCATGAAAAATACAATTGATTTGTGAAAAAAAAAATGTTTAAAAAAAGTTTGAAAACATTGAGAAAAACTCAAATGAAAATCAAAAAAATTTTTTTATAAAAATTGAAAGAAAATTTTTTCAAGTATGAAAACAAATGTTTAAAGTCAAAATGCTTTTACAGTCAAATCTCTATAAGTCGAAGTTGAAGGGAAACTAAAAATAATTCGAGTTATCAATAAAAGTCGAGTTCAATACTTTATTGTGTATATATCATATCTATTTTTTGGATCGTTTAGAACCTTTATCATCAATATCTAACTTAAATACAGTCGAACCTCGATAAGTCGAAGTCGAAGGGACAGCAAAAATAATTCGTCATATCAAAAACTCGGATTACCCAAAGAAGTTCAGTTAAATACTTCCGTATATATATATCATTCATTTTTTATAGAAAATAACCAAAATTGATCTATAATCATTAACATTATTTATTTTATTAAGACCCTAAAAAATATAGTTATTTACATATTATTTACTGTTAAATTGAAAGTAATCTAAAATTGTCTTTTGCTTCATTGCTCCAAAATGTTACGTATTCTACAAATTTTTCCAGTGATCTTACTCATAATAATATATCTGTAGGAACATCTTCTTGAGCACATAGGAATAGAGAAATAGTATCTATTGCATTGTAAAGTTGAGTTGTTGAAGGGATGTTTACTGTAACATCTGTATCACTTTCATATTCACTTTCACAGTTTTTCTTATTTTCTTCTAGCACTTTACTTATAATGCTTTCGTCGCTAGGAATTTCAGCAACTTCCAAATCTTTATCAACGTTGACGTTTGTCATTTGTATCTTCAGCAGCTACAATTAGATCCCTGTTTTTTAAAGTGGTTTATAAAGTGTTGGCGGGAATACCAAAATCTTTAGCTAGGGTGGGTGTACCAGTCCCAAACTAGGTACCAGTAGTTGACCACTCGCATGTTCGATTGAATAAATTAAGAAATGGCGGGCATTTTTGAAGAATTCGACTGTTTTGTTACGTGGCCTAGAATGTTAACAACGTTCCAAACATATTTTAAAAATTTAGTGTTTATTTACGAGCTATGAGCGCAGTGGTCAACCTTAGGTGCATTACCGTTTTTGATATTGTTTACGAAATCTATAAAAAACTTAAATATTTTGATTCAAATAATTTATCAATATTGCAGCGATAGTAAACAATAAACAATTTTATATATACATTTCTACGTTAAAACTACATAATACCAGTTCAGAGCATTTCAAATTTAAAATTTGTCCTTAACTGGTTTGGGACTGGTACACTCACCCTATATTCTTTTTTCTTTTGAGCCCACGTTCCACTTCTTTTATAACATTAATTTTCTCCCTTATGGTTAAACTTTTTAATTTTCGTTTACACTCCATGTTAATACGTAAATAATTTTAGAAAAAGTGTTAAACTTTTTTAGATTTACTGTTATACTCTGTTACAAACTATAAAGAACGTAAAACACATTTGTTAGTCTTCGTAGTCGACGAATAACTAGCAAATTGAAAACTAAAATGCAAAAATAGTTTCTTTTTTTGTAAAATAAACGGTAAAACCGTCTCAAAAATTTATAACTGTTCATAAGGCATTTAAACATAAATTAGTTTTTAAATCCAATTGAAGTGCCGCCGTCAAAACATTCTTGTAGTGTACACCTTTTATTCGTAGTTAACAATAGAGCTTTTAAAGCATCAATAACACCCAACCAAGCCGTCGTTAATCCTCTCTCAGGTAGAGAAATTTTTAGAAAAGTTGTAAAATTTAACTTCGAGTCATCGACCTATTTACTAATGGAAACTTGAATTTAATGATTTGTAAAACGCTTTGACTAATTACCAGGTGTGCAACCTTAAAACGGCTGTTTTTTTATTTAGCAAAACAATAATTAACGCAGAAAAGTGAAAAATATTTTATTCGAAGTAATTGCCCTCGCTGGCTATACATTTTTCCCATCTTTGAGGAAGATTGTGGATTCCACCTCAAAAGAATTCATCCCCTTTGGATAAGAACCACCCATCGAGCCATTTTTTAACATCTTCATAAGAATTGAAGTGCTGCTCAGCAAGTGCGTGTCCCATCGACGCAAACAAATGGTAATCTGAAGGGGCCAGATCAGGAGAGTAGGGCGGGTGGGGTAGCAACTCCCAGCCAAGTGCATCCAATGTATCCCGGACCAATCTTGCTGTGTGTGATGGTGCGTTGTCGTGCTGGAAAATGATACCCTCATGCCGATCCGCGTGTTCGGGTCTTTTTTTGCACAATTCACGATCCAATTCGATGATTTGTTGTTGGTAACGTTGAGTATTGATCGTTTCATCAGGTTTCAACAGTTCGTAGTAAACCACCCCCTTCTGGTCCCACCAAACACACAGCATTGTCTTTTTCCCGAATCGATTTGGCCTAGCAGACGATGTTGAGGGTTCTCCGGGGTCCACCCACGATTTTTTGCGCTTAGGGTTTTCAAAAAAGATCCATTTTTCATCGCCAGTGACGATTCGATGCAAAAATGATTTTCTGTTGTGCCGATCAAGCAAGATTTCGCACGCGGTCTGGCGTCGTTCCATCTGTCGATCGTTCAATTGATGTGGCACCCACTTCCCGATCTTTTGGATCTTTCCCATAGCAAAAAGGCGTTTCGAAATTGTTTGGTGGCTAACATTCAACTTTGCGGCAAGTTGTTTCTGCGATTGGGTAACGTCTTCGTCCAATAAACCTTGCAATTCGGTGTCCTCAAAAACTTTTAGTCGATTTTCGCGCTTCTTGTCGGTGACGTTAAAAATTCCGTCTCTGAATTGCCGAAACTATGCTCTGCACCGAGTTACACTAAGAGCACTGTCGCCATAGACCTCCACAAGAATTCTATGCGCTTCGGCGGCGGATTTCTTTCAATTGAAGAGGAATAGCAGTGCTCCCCGCAAATGCTCTTTATCTGGCACAAAATTCGACATGTTTATCGTGATCAAAGGACACGTTATTGTCCGAAATTGCTGACTTTGTCTTTTGTTTACTAATGGCAAAGATCAAAGCAATGAGAAAAAATGGCAGGCAAGGTTGGCTAATGCCTAATGCGCGCGTACTGCCATCTATTAGAGAACGGCCGTTTTAAGGTTGCACACCTGGTAAATAATTCGATTTATTAAATTTCGAGTTATTGACATAAAAATATTAACGTTGAGATAGGTAAGTCTTAGGGAAACTGGTTTGAGTTCGAGTTATCAAAAATTCGGCTTATCGGCGTTCGACTTATGGAAGTTCGACTGTAATTGGTTACAATTAAAAAACTCGTCAAAACTGCGATAAAAACTTATTCGGCCGTTCAAGCGCAGCTAATTTTTCAGTGGTAGAGTTTAAAAATCTCACTATTAAATAAAAATAAATATAAAATGGGATAAAAACTATTAAAAGGTTACAACTGCAAAACACAATTATTTTAAGCAATTCAAAACAACTTACGATCGAAAGCCATTCTATACATTGGGCAAAATGAGACAGCTACAGATTTTCGAAAGCAATCATAAAAGCGCTTTTTAAGAAGCATGCAAAATACGATCGCTTTTACGGGATACTGCAGACTAAATAAACATTTCCACAGATTATGACTTAAAGAGATTCCCAAATGTAGAAGATGTAAGGGTAAGGACGAGACAATCAAACATGTACTTTGCTACTGCCTTGCGCTTATCCAAATAGGAAGATCCATGTTGGGGGAATGCTGTCAAAGCATGGACAAAACATAAGTATCCTCTTGCCTTCAGTCATCCTGAGATTCATCCAAAGGTTGGTATGGACCCAGGATTGAGGACAAAGAGAGTCGTTTTAAGTGGTGGTACAAATGAACTAATATTGCTCCCCCCCCTCCCATAAATTCTAATCCTAATGCTAACTAATAATTGGGCTATTGCTGATCAAGAGGTTTATATCTGTCAAAACAACATTTATTTATTTCAAATATCTATTTACAGAAGGTTAATTGGAGTTAAAATGCAACGAGATCTGTTAAGAATCTTTTACGAAGGTCCAGCAAACATTTTTTTTCTACGGACATCCTTATGCGGGACATCCTGTATAAGACTCAGAGTCAATACAAAAATGATGGTTAGGTTCCAAAACTTATTACAGAATTTAGAATTTTTGACACTTTTTACTGATCAATTTCACGTTTTTGTAAAAAAATTCATACAGTAGAAGTTTCACTAATCCGGCACTATTTAAAACTAGGGGGTGCCGGATCATTGGAATGTTCGGATTACTGGATTGTATAGAACAATTCATAATAAATAAAATAAAGCATTTCATAAAGGGAATACATATACACCTATTTGTATTCGTGTAATACACGTGTTTTATAGCAGTGACATATCTTACTTAACGAATTAGTCTTAAAATAATTCTTATTTAAGGTCTGTTTTTTTACAACTTTGTAGTCCTTGTTTAATAAACTTTTTTCTCGCAAGTATAGAAGAATTATAATATCTTTGACAGATAGGCCGGAGGGTGCCGTATTATTGGACGTGTCAGACTATTGAAATGCCGGATTAGTGAGACTCCACTGTATTTGGAAAGCAAAACGTATAAAAAATCAATTAATATTTTGGCATAGGAATTTTAGCATTTTGTTGTAGATAAATTATAATTTATTTAAATCTAGCTGCAGTGCATCTCTTATAGATAATTACAATAGTAGGTCATGATAAAGTTTAAGGATAAAGTATGGTCTTGAGCAAGTTTATTATTTTTATAATAAAAATTTATCGAACAATAAATAAAGCATGGCAGAAGAAATAAACATTGGCGATCTTTATAAGTGTAAAAGATTCAGTTACTGATGCTTTATAAATAAGAAGAATCTGGTGGTTCCAAAACGATTTTTGGGTAAAATTGAATTTTTACAACTTCTCCATGACTGATCGTTCTGATGTGTCTATTTTGAAAACGTTTGCCATTACTTGTCTTCTTTTCGACTGTCATGTCTGCGAAAACACGCTGTATAGATACTACATGTAGTTGTAGATTAACACTGTTATATGATAATATCTGGGTTTTAGTGCATTACTGTACTGTAGTAAATCGTGTTAAATAAATAGGACGTTACCTGTAATTTTAATGTTACTTCATTTTTTACAAAAAAATATATAATGTAGATCACTTTGATTATGATCTATTTAAAATTCTATTTAAAAAAAACAAACATAATTTCTCGAATAATAGTATGAAAAACAATTAAATAATTTTCAATTATTTTTTTGTGGATTTTAGTACGCACTACCAGGGCCGCGCCGCCCCTGTGTGCGAAGTGTGCGGCGCACACAGGCGCCAAGACAAAAGGGGCGCCGCTATCGAAATTATTTTTGTTACACTTACACAACAACGATAAGATTCGTGAAAAAAAGAGGCGCTTCATAGGTTTCGCACACAGGCGCTGTGGGGGGTCGTCGCGGCCCTGCGCACTACGATATGAAATGAGTTTCAAAAGTTGTCTTCCAATTTCAAGAAATCTAATGGAAAGATTTTATAATACCATGTAAAAAAGTTTGGAACTCAAGGGCAACATTATCAAATCCTTAATGAAAGTTTTTATATCAATTGTTTTAATGAAATAAATGAAACCGATCAATGTATAATTATAATTCATTCGTATAATTATTATTCCGACAGAAGTTTTCAAATATCTTTTCTAACTACAAAGTTGTGACAATCTTTGTTCCAAAAGCATTATTTCTTTTGATTCTCAATTTGTATTAATAAAATTGCATGATGATGTATCATATACTCGTTACTACTTTAAAAATATAGGTATCATTTTTAAAAACAAAACACAGAAGCGTTGCCTTTCGTTAGATCGCTTTGCCTCCATTGAATTAGCGCCTAATGGTAAAACCGGTCCTGATAATCGATTCACATTAGTAATAAAAATATCATGCAGACAACAAAATAAAAGTTAAGAATAAATAAATAGAAATTTGACAACGGTGTATTATTCCTGAGGCATCGCGCTATTCTTAATCTATACAATAGCTCTAGAAATACTGGTACCACATAAAATATAATGATTACTTAAAAATATTATTAATAGAATTTGTCATGCATTAAATTCGGCTAATTGTTAATTTCAAAATTCAATTATCACTTGAAATCACTTGAAAATTTGAACAATATTGTATGCAAGTATTACTAATTTATACATGCAAAATCTTTGACCATAAAGGGATTTTTAATGTGTTTGATTGACTTGTAAAAAATCATTTAAAAGAAAAATCAAGTTTTAACTAAAGAAAATGTAGGGGAGGGTGGCCTAAAGCGGGTAGGTAGCCCAAAGCGGGTAACGGCCCTTATATGGATATGTTATATATTAGCTGAAATTTATATATTTATTTACAATGCCAGTACCCAGCCTAATTGATGTCATACTACTTTTGACACCTAAGTTGCTTAATAACGTCAAAAAATTAAAAAACAAAAAATTTTATAATTTTGTAAAATGTTTGAAATTAATTTAACTTCAATTGCTACTAAAACCTGTCACATCCCATTTTTTATAATGGGATTTTCTTTTACAATAAACTAGTTTTATTATTTGACTAAATATTTTAATATCCATCCATTATTTTTTACGTTAATGTATCAAAACTAAGAAATGTGTGTTTGGGCAAAGCGGGTAGGTACCCTCTTTGCTTGTACCAGAAGGAGTAATTTTATTATAATTGATAAGAACTAGTTGATAGGAATAAATTGGTATTAAAAATAAGTGATTTAAAGCGTTGAAGCAATTAAGATTTAAAAACAATGGTAAACCGAAGTAATATTAAGATTGGAACAAATTAATATTAAATAATATTAAAATAATATTAAATACTAATGTTACTGTCAAGAACATGTCAAGTGTAGATAATTTTTTTCAAAGGTTTTGATTAATCCGATTGGTTTATGAGAGCCTACCTGCTTTAGGCCCCACTGTCGGGCAAAGAGGTTAATTTCTGACATTTTATATTTTTGAATTTATTTCTACAATTAAAGCAAAAATGTAATTATTATTTTTTATAAAATTAAAGGTTAATAATTGTACTACGTAAATCTAAAAAAGACACACTAGTTTTTTAGCCGAAGTGGTTCATATTAATCGATGAACCTTAACCTACCCGCTTTAGGCCACCTTTCCCTATATCTAACAGTGAAACATCGAAAAAGAGAAAGAAAAAGAAAAATGTAATACATTAAAATAGTGAAATTAGTGTCGACTGTACTTATAAAATGTAAAAAGAATTTTTTAAAAAAACTCAACATTTTTTTCTTCATTTATTTAAAAGTTTGTAAACTCTGGATGTTTTAACATCCAACAGGCTAACCATCCCAACATGATCGAAATAGTAAAAGATTTAATATTATATTGTTAACATAATGAATTATAAATACTTTCTCAAGCTCAACCAAATTGAATATTCATCTGTATAGCTTGCCTAAAACGTCAGAAAACACGCAACATTAAATAAATAATATTTTAACAAAATTTTGCAGAAAGAAAGGACAAATATATTAGAAAATTAATTAATTATTAGAAAAAACTGATAGAATAAATAACAAGACCTTTAAAAGCTATTATTGATAACAATCGTTATCCTACAAAATAGTAATAATTTTTTGATATATCATACATACACTGACTTGCGTTTAAACATGCACGACTAATTTAATCGACAAAATATATTATTTAGGACTATAAAAAAAATAAACAAATGACGAATATATATGATAGTTCGGACTTGTACACAGATGCTATTAAATGTTTCATCAAATATAATTATTTAAAGTGTTCAAATACTAATAATTCTAAATAAAATTGCGGAATTCGTAATGCGTTTAAAACTGCACATTGTACTTAATCTTTTCTAATTAAAACCGTATTTTCTTCCAAAAAACTTAATAAGTTGTAGTTTTAATTAAAGAATGTGAATTAGGAAACCATTAAAAGTTATGTTGTAAGTGACATTATAAATAGTACACTGCGGGAAAAAAGAATAGCCTCACTGAATTTTTAGTTGAAGTGAATGGTATGATAAAGTAACTTATATAAATTAGATTGTTTGAAGTGATGAGAAAGGGTTTAAACTGGATGGCCCCGATAGTTTCAATGGGTACCGGCACGATACAAATAAAAATTTGACAACTAAAATAACTAATATTTTTCTTGAAACTCTGTAGATCATATTTTATACCTTGAACATTTAGAAACATGACGTTAAGCGTCATAATAGTGTCATTTATTATATATGTAGAAATCTTATTCACAAATTTTCGGTGCTGAAAGGCCGAAATAAAATGAACTATGATAAATATTTTTATGCTATTTTTGCTTTTTGATAACTAATAAACTCATACGAATTTATTTTATTAGTTACATTACAATAATTGCAGAAGCGCTCCTAATAAATATGGTGCAATTATTGTCTTACTTTGTGAATTAGATTGGGCGTGCAGTTTTAAACGCATTTTTTTGTATGGACATTAAAACTACACACCTTATCTAATTCACCAAGTCCTGTGCACAAAAACAGACCAGTTTAAATATTCGACAACTGACCTAAAATATTTTTTTAATACTCATAAATAAAATATTTGTGGATTATATTGGAATATAGTTACAAAGGATATAAGGTAGAAGTACCGGTTTTGGACACTGTACCAGTTGTGGACATTTTTCACTTTATTTTGACAACAGTCAAATATAAGAATGATCGCTACTTGCTAGAAGTGTAATTAATGTATGTTTAACTACGATACAAACATCAATGATGTTTTTTTCGTATTTATTAAGGTATTTTATAAAAATTACTCAAGTGTCTAAAACTGGGCCTAACGTGTCCAAAACCGGTACTTTTACCTTAGTTACAAAAAAAGATTGTGCGACAAAACTACTAATAAAGTAGACATAAGATAATCTCAGAATTACAACAATACTTAAAAAAAAAAACGTTAAAAGCAAAATTTTGTAAAAAGTTTGATAGATCAACCAAAAAGTGGAAAAAACCTTGAATTTTTTTGTAGGTTTAAGATTGACCTTGACTAACTTGAAGGAGTAAGATTATCGAAAATATACAAAGGACCTTTTTCGTAGAGCGTCCAATTCCCTACAAGAATATGTTATGGTCTTAGCTGTCCAATAAGCCGATCGAGAGTTAAAAAATTCCAAAGTTTAAAAAAAATTCAGTGTTATTTAAATTGGAAATAGAAATTCCCGATGCGCGACCTTTCAATTTTAATATTAACCATTTGCACTCGTAAATATATTTATTTGTGATTACCCTGTACTCGGACTATTATTTTATCTACGTATTATGGGGACTATACGGCGGCATACGAGCGCAACGGTAAAACTCATCTTGCCGCTCCTACAGCGACAAACAAGTGCAAAGGGTTAAGGGCTCCGCTTTTCACAGGCGTATCTTTACACCTTTCCGGAAGTTTTCAAGTGGGGATTTCGTTTTTTTTAAATCAGCTTGTTGTATATGTATTTAAAGTGTACTAAAACTCAAAATTTGGGGTTACGCTACATTTATAATCACATTAAATCTTGGGTAAGAGGGATCTTACAATTAACTAGCATTTTGCAAAAGAGAATTTATTAACTTTGTTCTATATGTATCATTTATTATAATAAACTAATTGTAAGTATGTATGTATGTTTTTACCAAATGCGTCATTAAATATTGATTACGTTATTTAAAGATCCCAACTGTTAACTATTTAATTTGGGGAATATTTATAACTTTGCATATCAATTCTTAAAAACGAATTTTGACGTCAGTCATAACACTAATTGTTAATGAATTTATTGTAAGTATAAAGTTGTCAAAATATTTTTTTTTATTTTTATTAAGTAAGTTATTGAATCATATCAGAAGCGACACAAATAATAATGTATCTTTTTCCGGGTTTGCCTGAAATTGAAATAATCCAGCGCGCACCCAAAAATTTACTTGATAGAGAGGGACTCGTGTATACCAGGTGTGCAACCTTAAAACGGCTGTTTTTTTATTTAGCAAAACACAATAATTAACACAGAAAAGTGAAAAATATTTTATTCGAAGTAATTGCCCTCGCTGGCTATACATTTTTCCCATCTTCGAGGAAGATTGTGGATTCCACCCCAAAAGAATTCATCCCCTTTGGATAAGAACCACCCATCGAGCCATTTTTTAACATCTTCATAAGAATTGAAGTGCTGCTCAGCAAGTGCGTGTCCCATCGACGCAAACAAATGGTAATCTGAAGGGGCCAGATCAGGAGAGTAGGGCGGGTGGGGTAGCAACCCCAGCCAAGTGCATCCAATGTATCCCGGACCAATCTTGCTGTGTGTGATGGTGCGTTGTCGTGCTGGAAAATGATACCCTCATGCCGATCCGCGTGTTCGGGTCTTTTTTTGCACAATTCACGATCCAATTCGATGATTTGTTGTTGGTAGCGTTGAGTATTGATCGTTTCACCAGGTTTCAACAGTTCGTAGTAAACCACCCCCTTCTGGTTCTAGCAAACACACAACATTGTCTTTTTCCCGAATCGATTTGGCCTAGCAGACGATGTTGAGGGTTCTCCGGGGTCCACCCACGATTTTTTGCGCTTAGGGTTTTCAAAAAAGATCCATTTTTCATCGCCAGTGACGATTCGATGCAAAAATGATTTTCTGTTGTGCCGATCAAGCAAGATTTCGCACGCGGTCTGACGTCGTTCCATCTGTCGATCGTTCAATTGATGTGGCACCCACTTCCCGATCTTTTGGATCTTTCCCATAGCAAAAAAGCGTTTCGAAATTGCTTGGTGGCTAACATTCAACTTCGTGGCAAGTTGTTTCTGCGATTGGGTATCGTCTTCGTCCAATAAATCTTGCAATTCGGTGTCCTCAAAAACTTTTGGTCGATTTTCGCGCTTCTTGTCGGTGACGTTAAAAATTCCGTCTCTGAATTGCCGAAACCACGCTCTGCACCGAGTTTCACTAAGAGCACTGTCGCCATAGACCTCCACAAGAATTCTATGCGCTTCAGCGGCGGATTTCTTCCAATTGAAGAGGAATAGCAGTGCTCCCCGCAAATGCTCTTTATCTGGCACAAAATTCGACATGTTTATCGTGATCAAAGGACACGTTATTGACCAAAATTGCTGACTTTGTCTTTTGTTTACTAATGGCAAAGATCAAAGCAATGAGAAAAAATGGCAGGCAAGGTTGACTAATGCCTAATGCGCGCGTACTGCCATCTATTAGAAAACGGCCGTTTTAAGGTTGCACACCTGGTATACAAGGTGTTTGGCGGGTCAATAAAAACTTTCTAGGGGATAATAAGGTAAGGGATGTGCAATATTTTGAGTCAAGGAAAAGGACTACTTAGATACATTTGCTGTTGTATAAAATACCACCCACCAATCATATATTTGTAAAATAAGGTACAACAAAAGATGCAATAACTACCCATTTAAAGCTTCAATTCACCTTGGTCAAAACGCTTAACTTTTAATAAGGTATTACATGTTATTTAGATGCCTCCAATATGCTATAATAATGCTGAAATGGTCCATGGGTGTCATAATATTGGCTCGTGTACGCAAGGACCATATACGACCTTTATTGGGTTTTCAATAAATAAAATATGCTATCAACGAATCCAAACTGAAATAAACGAAATTGGGTTAGATCACGTCAAGTGGACCCCCCATTTACCACTTGATCATGAAAATTAAATTAATGCATTTTTTTATTAAGTAGATACTACGAAAAATTAATCCCCAAAACAGTTTTTCGAAATTTTCATTTTATCAATTTTTTTAACAATGAAAATTTTTTGTACTTTTCATTGAAAAATTGATTACATATCAACCGTGAAAAATAAATTGATGAAATTTTTAGGATTTCTTGTTGAATGTCTATATTTTGTTAAAATGGTAAAAACTCAAAATTATTTATTTATTATTCTATTGTTTATTAATTTTTAAATAAACAAATAAAAATTTCCCTAACTTCTTGGTCGAAAAATAAAAAGTTTTTTCACTGATTTTATGCGTTATAAATTTAAGTTTAAGATGCAGAAAAAACATTTCACTGCTCGCGATTAATTTAAACAATATAAATTTATTTATGAACGCGCGGCGGCCGCTGTCAGTGTAGCGTGCGCCCGAGTACCTCTGAATTTATTCTAACTCCGGTCGGTCGGAACTAAAAATAACAATAAAAAATATTCATTATTCAATAAATTTTATTTTTTTTAAGTATGATTTAGGAAACCATTAAATAACGTAATTTTTTATTAATTAAGTAAGACAGAGAAAACTAACAAATAATTAAATATAAATTTTGGAAAAACGCGTTATTTTTTAAATATTTGTTAGTGATTACTTTTTTATCTTCCGAAAAAAGTTTACACTGCAGTCATACACCATCCAACAGTTTGTAGTGATAGAATTGGCGAGTATTTTTTGTAGAACGTAATACCCGGCAAAATCTTTAAATTCACTAGCTTGATTAATTGTAATTAAAACTAAATTTTTAATGAAGTATTTATGATTTTGTTTATTCAAACGATTACAACATTTATTTACCCGGCCCATATTTGATCACTAGTAATATTATGAATATCAATAAAAATTATAATAACAATAGATTAATTAATGAAATGCAAATTTACTAAATCACAGCTCTTGTCTTTAATATTGCTCAACTTATGTGCATATCAACTCATTTAACAAATAAACTAAAATGACTAGTAAGAATCATTTGTTATTAACGTGTATACACGAATAACAAATGAAGATTGTAACGGAGCGTTTTGTTTTAACTAACGATGGAATACTTCTTAGTAAATTAAAAAATTATAACTTATAAAATGACCAAGAAACAGTAAAAATAGATTACACAGTTTTGTAAAATTTATATTTAATTATTTGTTAATTTTTTCTGTCTTAGTTAATTAATAAAAAATTACGTTATTTTATTGTTTACTAAATTATACTTAAAAAAATAAAATTTATTGAATAATGAATATTTTTTATTGTTATTTTTAGTTCCGACAGACCGGAGTTAGAATAAATTTAGAGGTACTCGGGCGCACGCTACACTGACAGCGCCCGGCGCGCGGTCATAAATAAATTTATATTGTTTAAATTAATGGCGAGCAGTAAAATTTTTTTTCTGCAATTTAAACTTAAATGTATAACGCATAAAATTGGTGAAAAAACTTTTTATTTTTCGACCAAGAAGTCATTGAAATTTTCATTTGTTTATTTAAAAATTAATAAACAATAGGATAATAAATAAATAATTTTGAGTTTTTTCCATTTTAACAAAATATAGACATTCAACAAGAAATCCTGAAAATTTCATCAATTTATCTTTCACGGTTGATATGTAATCGATTTATTAATGAAAAGTACAAAAAATTTTTATTGTTAAAAAAATTGTTGTTAAAATGAAATTTTCGAAAAACTGTTTTGGGGATTAATTTTTCGTAGTGTCTACTTAATAAAAAAATGCATTAATTTAATTTTCATGATCAAGTGGTAAATGGGGGGTCCACTTGACGTGATCTGACTCATATAGTAATAGCGGTGATCAGCGCCACAAAATTTAACTAGCCAGGGTGGTGCGTGCAACTTACATTAGGTTTGTTCCTGCAGTAATTGCAAACGGTTTGAAAACTTTTATGCAAACTAGTGGCAAATTAGAAGTTGGTCATAAAGTAGTCAATTTGTTTTCTGCTGAAACACAAAACTGAATACGTGGGAAATAACTATGAGGTGGCTTTTATTAGCCATTTCTATAAAATTTAATTTACTTAAAATTTATGAATTGCAAGCTAATTAAAATCTAAGTTATAATTATTTTAAAAATTTGATACCTATTTAAATTCTAACCTAGTAATTACCAAGTACGCTTTTCAAGTAAACTGTGTGCGCATGTCCTACCAAAAATTTGCAAAAAATTCGTGAATTTTACAAAGGGTTTCTAAACGGTTTCCAAACAGTTATGCTAACAGCTGAAACGCTACACTAACCTTTTATTTGATTAAATTTTTGTGCTGGAACATTAATTCGCCTGTGCGCGGGCGTCTGACAATTTACAACTGTTTGAGACTGCTGCAGGTACAAACTTATTAAAAACTGAATATCGCATAAATTGGTCACCTAACGGTCTTATTGTGAGGTTGCCAGGGAATAGGCGAAAATGAACATAACCTAGAATACTTCTTAAACATAAATGCAGTAGATACATACCTATTGCTTGGCCAAGATAAGGTGGCGGGTGAGAATGTTACAAGCGACGCACACGATGAAGAGAGAACGCATTCGGATAGAAAAAGACGTACTGTACGCTCGGCTTTTGTACATTCTGGTGAAAAAATACATGAAATATATAATTTTTTAGGTACAAAAGGGTAGTAAATTTTCACGTCTTAGTGCCCGCCGTTTATCAAGATAGGTAATTAGAAATGTAAAAGCTATTGGCGGCACACTTTACGGATGGAGCTTAAGTCCCGTTCTCACGGGAAGAACGCATTTTCAAAATACAGTTAAAGGGTTGCGTCGAAACGGAACACCCGATTAGTATTTTCACTTCTCTCTCGACTGTACCTCAACCTTGCAAGACTTTCTTTATTCATGCGCATCCGTAGTCGGGACTATTTTACCCGCCACCTTATCTTGGTCAAGCAATACATAATTAGTATTCTGTGATTTATATGCATACTCCATTTCTCTGTAACGAGCCTTGATACTGGAACACTCAAGAATAAAACCGGAACCACCTCAAAATATGCGGATCGAGCCTTCTCTTAATCTGCAAACTAAAAATAATGTACCTTTCGAGCTGGTTTATAAAAGAACAAATACTTTTTAAGTACAAACTTACTCCGTTAAAAGAGCAGTTAAGAACAACTGTATTAAAGGCGAAGAAAAAGACGAAAAGAAAAAGTATCATATGACGTTAAAAAGAGGACAACATTTTTAATGAACTATTACCTTATACAATTAAACTGTAATTTTTCAGACACTCTTAGACAAGTGAATTATAAAGATTTTTCCTACATTTTAGTACTTTAAGCACACTCCAAAACTTTAGGAGAGCTTCCAGTGGGTTATCACGCTACTTCTAAAAAGGAAATTCACTTACCTTTCGTATACACTTTATTTCATAAAGATATAATTAATGCATGGAATTTCATTTAAAACTAAGTGGAAAACTAAGAAATTCAATACTGAAGCATGTTTGGCTCAAAATGTTCCAAATTACTACCTCTATCACGTCCTAGAAAGTTTGCATCGACCCGCCAAACACCCTGTATGTATAACCTGTTTCTGTTTTTGATATTGAATATTGTTTATCCTATATATAAGCACCCGCAAATTTACAGCGTAGCCCATTTTTCAACTTCAAAAATTACGTTTATATTATTTAAAATGTATGAATTTTTAAAATACGATTTTTATATTATTGTGCTATCCAATTATGCCATTTACAAAATACTGTTTTTAAAATGTGCACCATTCTATGCAATGAAATGCCGAATTTTATTTGAAAACTTTGCATAACGTTAGACAGAACTTCGCGTGAAATCGATTATACTTGTCTTTGAATTGCTTCTTTAAGGTCATACAAAATCGTTCTAGTTGACTTTCATTTCTTTCGATGCTGACTGAAGATTTATTTCTATATTCCGCCTAAGACCTCTCCTGACTCTCAAAATAAATGCACTTCTAATAAACTCCTCAACCATGAAAATTCAATGTTGTGTGGTATATTTTAGCATTTTTTACAAATTTTGAAATTTCAAACTAATGTAAAAATTCGGCAAAATATAATCGCACGTTTTACCCTAGTACAGCCCGGTTCTTATCAGTAACAGTTACCTACGTGATTCGCAAAAAACAACGTAATTATGCCAGAGAACAGTTATTAAACTTCGGGTTTTAAATTGACCATCTTGTACATACTATACACATATGTATGTGTACTAAATACTTCTATTAATGATGTACCATTTTTTAAAATAAAAAATTGTTCAACCAAATGTTATTTACTTCTGTACATACATACCAATATGGAAAAATGTAAAAAAAATTTAAACTTTGACTGTCCAGTATATTAATTGCGTTTGAAAGGTTGAAAAAACAACAAAAATTCATAAAATTAGCTTTATTTTTGAAACGGTCGATATTAAGTAGGACTTGGTATGTAACGGAAAATTCCAGTCTTCTCAAGGATGTTAGGGGTTGTAAGGTCATTCACTTTAATAGTTGAATATCCTATTTTTAGATCTAGCTTGTTTATATTATTTTTTATTTTTAATAAGCGATATGAGGAACATAAAATTAATCCATTGATTTATTTGTAACATTGTATATTAAAAATGTTAATGTTTAAGTGAAAGATTTTACACGATTACCTTCAAACCGTTTATTATTAACTTAAACGTCTTCTTATAGAATGATAAACATTTAAAATTTTTTTGGCATATGCTAGAAAAATTTGTTTGGACATAAACGTTGTTCCTATTTTCAATTGGCACATGCCATCATAATAAAAAAATCTCATCAACTAAATGTATTTTTGTACAATTGTACTTACATATAAGTGCAGATTTCTTACATAATTTAATATTAAACATGAATATTAATTATTGTAAATAGGTAGAACTCGATATTAAAAAATTTGAAGAAAATGTAAATTTGCTAAAATAAAAAATTAGTTATATATTCTAGTTCTGGAAAAATGTAGACAATTAATTAGTGTATGTATGTAGCTAAAGTTACTTAAACACTTTATAATTTAAATATAAATAAAACGGAATAAGAAAATGTGTGTTTACTATGTATATATTGGCGCCATTAGCGTTCAAAAATATTTATAATGTTTTGCCAAAAGTCTCATTTTAACTTGGCAAGAAATTCTAGTACACCTCATGATCTAAAAATTATTCTTACTATTTTTAACAGGGCAAAATTATTAAATAATAGGTCTATATTTATATAAATAGGTGTAGGTACACATACGTATAACAACAACACTTTCTTATTTTGTAATAAATGTAAATATTGGTGTTCTTCCGTATTTACTATATATGAAGATTATAAGTCGCTGGTGAAAAGACAAAGTTAAATAAAATCGAAATAGATTCTATGCTGACGTAAAAGCTCCTCAAACGCTATCGGCTTTTGTAACCCTCCTTTAGTCATAGCCTAACTTACGTATTTTACGGGAATATATGTATGTTTGTATGTATCGATTTTATAGAAATAACACACCCACAACTTTTACTACTTTCAGAACCTTACTACTGAAATATCAATTGATGCTAAATACTACTATTTTAGAAGTAAAAAAAACCTTAATTGTTTCAATCAGTGCTTCTCAAAGGTAGTCCACGTCTTATTGTTAGTTTAGGTTTAGTGTGTATTAAAGGAACTAATGCCTCTTTAAAAATCATTAAAATAACTTAAAAAAAAAAAATCAGTGTTGGTGCCAGGTTATTTTGCGCCCTATTCATAGTTTATAAATGAGTGCTTTATTTGACAAGTTTAAATATTTTTTAAAACGAGAGAGCGCCCGCCACTTCCTATAAGGTTTTCCCCTACGCTTAATTAGAAAACTAACATCAATAATTAAAATAAATCATAATGTTCACGTCCAATATCTTATAATATGTTAATGTTCACTGGAATTGGACACAATAAAACAACAAATTGTTAACTTGCAACGTTTCGTTTCTTTATTGAAACTTTATCAAGCAACTGAAAATTAACAAAGTATAACAACAATAACTACAAGTATTTTATAAAATAATATAAATTATAAAATACCTTAACAACACAAAAAGGAAGTTAACCATTAAAACTCAATAATTCTACATGTGTCAAAATGAAAGATTTTTAAATATGAAAGATTGCAATTATGATTCTAAATAATTATATGCGTCAAAATGAAAGATTTTTTAAAAATATGAAAGATTGTAACTATGATTCTAAATAATTACATGAAAGGCTGTAACTATGATTCTAAAAAGAAATTATTTGTAGTTGTATAATTTTGATTTAAATTTTATGATTAATTTTAGTTTTATGTTTTAATTTTATTTAAGATGTCATTATATATTAAACTAAGGCCTTGAGTATCCGAACGCAAATTTACAGTTTTATTAATTTTGATATAAACCATTTCACTTAAATTTCTTTTATGTTTATTTTGTTCACGATGTTAAATAGAAACTTTTTCAAATTGGAATTGATGTCCAACATCAAAATGATGCATAGCTAATGCTGTTTTGTTTGGTTTAACATAATTTATATTTTTACAATCATTTTTATGTTGTTTTAATCTTTCTTCAAATCTTTGATTTGTTTGACCAATGTAACTACTTCCACAGCTACATGAGATTTTATAAATCAAACCAGATTGTTGAAAAGAGGAATTGGATCTTTTAATTTGCTATAAACTGTATTAATTGTTTTATATTATAAAATGCTAGTTTTCCACCTCTTGGTCTAATAAAACGATCAATACTACTGGACAATTCTTTGATGTAAGGAAATTTAAAGTATGTTGTTATTTGTTGGACATCTTTTTTGTTATTTACCAATTTATAATTATTTATAAATCGATTAATAAGTTTTATAGGGTAATTATTATTAATAAGAAGATTTTTCATGCGTAGTATATTATCTTCATAAAAATCTTCATGGCTTAAACGTAAAGCTCTATCCATAAGACCTTTAATTACACCTATCTTTTGACTCATTGGGTGATTAGAATAGTAGTTTAATAATCGCTCTGAACTGGTAGGCTTTTGATACCAATTCGTTTTTAATTTTCCATCTGAACATCTATTTATTTTTACATCTAAAAAACAAAGAGAACAATTATCTTCAATTTCCATGGTAAATTGAATTCTTGGATGGAAGTTGTTGAAACTTGATAGTGTGAGATCAACTTTATCTTTAGGAATAGCCATAAAACTATCATCTACATAAAGTTTTAAAACTGGAATTTTGAAAGGTAAAGTTGTTAAAACTTTCTTAACAATATAATTCATCACTAAATCAGCTATCACTGGCCTGGCTGCGTTACCCATACTTAAAATAAATTTTTATGTCGATTAAAATAATTTATAATTTTTTTTGGTTTCTAATAAAGGGAAGTGTAAAATTTTAATTTAATTAACTTTAAAACATATGGGGGACTCAGGGTTTTTGAGATTTTCAACCTAACCACAAAAGGTCACCTAAAAAATAATTTGACAGATTACAGAAGTAATTAAGATGCTTCTAATGAGTGTTAAACGAATTTCGAGAAATGATGGGAAAGTGTTAATAAAAAATATTGAAAAGTGAAACAATTTAAAAATCTTAAAAAATAACAAATACAAATCGGGTACAGTTAGATTTGATCAGACCGTGTTCTTCACAATCTAATTATTTCCCATTTTTTGTACCACCCGATAATTCTTAATTCTTCAAATCCGTTTGAAAATTTTTTAATCCGTCTACTTTACACATTTATTATGGGATAAAAAGGGGGGGGGGAGATGATTGGATCGAATGCAAGCGTACCGCAATCGCATTTGATTATTTTTTTTAAAATGTGTTTGATTTTTTAATATGTTTTTACTATTATTTAAAGTACGTTTATAAATCATTAAATGCGTCTTAATTAGATTTGTAACTGTCATGTTATTTCTGATATGACGTCTTGTGTTTAAAAAATCTATATCCCTCATAAACTACAATGTTAAATAAATTTCCATTTTTACCTCTTATTATTAGAAGTTTTAGCAAATTATAAAGGGTGTTTAATAAACAAACGAGAAAAATTTAAAGGGCTAGTCCCTGGATTATTTTAAGTATATTAACTTTATTTTTTTAAAAAGCCGTTTTGTTTTGAAAACACTGTGATAAAAATTTTCGATATTAACAACATGAATTAAAGGTAACAGGAATTGATCACGGTCAATAAAAATTAAATCTTGTTAAAAATGCTACGTTTCGTTTCTTTATTGAAACTTTTTCAAGCAACTTACATGCAAAAATATGTCAAACGTACAATTTTGATGTTTGACATATTTTTTAACATGTTAAACTGCTTGAAAAAGTTTCAATAAAGAAACGATACGTACCATTTTTAACAAGATGTGATTTTTATTGGCAATGTCAAATTCTTGTTAACTTTAATTAACATTAAAAAAATTTAACGTTAACATTATGATTAATTAACAACATTTTATTAACATAAATTACATGTAAAGCTCCTTAATTTAAAATAACTGTTTAAAATGACCTTCTCCAGCTGGGATGTAAAAATTCAATCTTCTCTTCAGTGACTACTAA
This sequence comes from Sinopyrophorus schimmeli, assembly GCA_036325965.1. Taxonomy (NCBI): domain Eukaryota; kingdom Metazoa; phylum Arthropoda; class Insecta; order Coleoptera; family Elateridae; genus Sinopyrophorus; species Sinopyrophorus schimmeli. Next base: position 9,517,492 of record JARFIZ010000314.1, on the reverse strand, counting down.
ACTCTTTCAAAATGACCAGGGACGTTTCTTATTGAGTTACACTCAGAAATTATCCTATTCTTCAAATCTTCCACATTTGTCACTGGAGTAGTGTACACTAAGGAAGGTTTTTCTATCAGAAAATTGTTCAACGTCTAGCTTGTAACAAATTGCCATCAATTAGTCTATACATAAAATGCATGTTAGTCATTACGGCGTTTGTATAGCGATTCATGATAGAGCACTTTACAAACAGAAGTTTAATTATTGTAGATAGGAAATACACGTCAAACAGTCAAACGTCAAACAAAATCTGCTTATTGTTGAAAATTTTTAGCGCCCTATATATTTAAAACAAAGCGGTTTTTAAAAAATCATCAGAGTACAAAATATTATTAGAATAATCCAGAGAATAATTGCTTGAAGTTTTGTTGTTTGTTTAATAAACACTCTGTATATCATTTTTATCAGCAATAAAGTTCGTTTCATGTAATTAAGTTTTTATTGAATTTGATTCGGGATATCTTTGTTGATTGTGGCGGACTCTCTTTAAATAAAGTATATTTCGACATACATATGTACTTTATTGATAGCTAATATCTATATTCTAAGGTAATATTCAATATATCGGTATCATTGTACCGACTTTTAATATTTATTGTTTCCAATTTTGTAATTTTTTGCCAATTGTTTTAATGCTATTTAATTTATATATTTTAGGAAAATACGAATAAACTATAACTCATAATATGACATCCCTGCATGGTTTTGGCCCTAGGTGCTGACCAAAATCATGGCGTCGGCCCTGAATAAAATAATATTTTATTGAATGTTTAAATTAATGACCTTCCATCACATGATAATGTTCCAACCGCACGTATTCTTTGTTTAATATTCATCTTCAATAATTTCTTGTTTTTTGAACGTATATTAAGCACATTTAATGTATTAAATGTAGTGGTCAAGATCATTAAACTAAATAATATAAATATAAAATAAGTAGTTTGAAGTGTTTGTTAATATTTTCATGATTATGTAGAATATTAGTGTGTTTTATTCAATTCCTTTTTTTTTAAACTTGGTTATAGGTGATTAGATTTCACAAAATTAAAGTTGTTTATCAATTTTTTTGTTGTCTTAGACTAGCAATTTGTTTTCTAATCTACTACCGAAGGGCAGGGATATAAATAAGATCAAAGAAACACATCTATGTAATGCTTTGCATGGAATTATAAAAAAACTTATTTTTATTAATAATTTAGTCAACTTCCAATCATTGGAATGTAATATAATAGTACATGAACCTGATTCATTGTTAAATAATAGTTTTAAATCTACTCAAGCTTTAGGCAGACCTGCGGACTGATTGGCAGACCACCACTTTCAGAAGTATGTACTTACTAGATAAATATTCTATTACTAACTTTCTATGTTTCCTTATAGGGGAGAGAAGAGTAATACCGTATGGAGTACTTAGTAATTTTTGTAGAGAGAAAAAAAAATTGTTATTTTACTCACACGTACCTATGGCCTATGTTTCAGTTGCACTGGAAAAACAAACAGATACCCTTGGCCAACCTTGCGTAAGGAGGGGACATTGTTTGTTTTGAGCTGGTATGTTATAAAATTTGCGCTCACAGAATCTATCCTAAATAGTTTGTTTTAAATTTATATACAGGGTGTCCCAAATTGAGATGTGTAACATGGGTACTTTTCTTATTAGTGAAGATATAAGTTTGGTTAAATGGGCAATGTTTTGCAGTTTTAGGTGGCGATTCAGATTTAGAAAATTTCAAAATTCCGAATAGTTCCGAAGTTATTGTAAAAAAATGAAAATCGTTATTTTCTTTAATATCAAATGACTTGGTAATTATAAAATTTACAAAAAAAATTTAATATAAAAGTAGGTATAAAAGTAAATAGTGGGAATGCTATTTAACTATGTAAAAATCCAATAAAATAAGAAAGTTGGTACCAATATCTTGGAAGCCGCCATTTTGAATTTAATTTTGACTTAATTTCCACTTGTATTTTATGAAACCTAATTACTTTTATATTAAACTTTTTTTTGTAAATTTTATAATTACAAAGTTATTTGACATTATAGAAAATAATGATTTTTAGTTTTTTTACAATAATTGCGCAACTATACGAAATTTTTAAATTTTTAACGGAATCTGAATCGGCACCTAAAACTGCAAAACATTGCCCATTTAACCAAACTTCTATCTCTACTAATAAGAAAGATACTCATGTTAGCCTACTCAATTTGGGACACCCTGTATATGTGTATCATTTGCTAAGATTGGTTTTCTGTTTTAAATTATTTATTTAGATAGATACATTTGCCTAATTACCACACACTCAGAAACGGCATTTACCACCACATAATGCAGACTTGCCTATGAATTTACACAACAAGGAATCAAATACACTTACAAGAAAAGAGTTAATGTTCGTTCTAAATAGTTAAAAAGTTGTCATTGCAGATGTCAGATGTTTTTAAAGAATATTTGATGTTTTGTTTGTTTTAATTACAAAATTGTTATAAATGTTGTTATTACAAATAAAACTATTTCTCGGTTATTATCTAGTGTTTTTCTCGAAGCGTGATTCCTTAAATATTAAACGTCACAATTTTAATAGTAGTAGGGTATTACCCGAACCCTTCGTATAATTTCGTATTTTGAAATTTTCAATAATCTATAAAATCTTCTTTGAAGGCTTAGTGATAAAAAACAGAATGTTGAACAATTCTAGGCGATTATATATGCTAGCTAAATGCGGTAAAATATTGAAGAAAATTCTGATACATTACATAAATTCTACGGCTAAACTTAGGTATACGTGAATACCCACCTCTCCACTACTATAGATAGATATCACTACGTAATGTACTTACATACATGTACAGGTAAAAAAATGAAATTCCTTTAACGTGACCAATATTGAACAATTACGAAATATTGAGAAATATTACTTTGTTAGTAAACACTTATTTTCAAAATTTTTGTGTTGAAATAAAGGTCATTAATGAAAAGCAAAATCATATAAAAAAGTTAAATACTTACTTACATATTTAATTAATTATTTAATAATTAGATTAACACTTACAATGATAATTATGTATAGTTGATGTGAATTTATCAAACATTATAAAAAGCTGTCAAGATATATTAATTTTAAAGTAATTTATTGCACTATTTACAACAATTCAAATATAAATCAATTAATTATAAATAATGCCTGAAGGGCGTTCGATTACTAATTATTATTTAGTGGTAAATTTAAATTACGCATTAATAGATTCCGAAATATATATTTTTAATTAGAAAAGTATGAGATGTTTAATTAAAATGTGTGGTAATAACGGGCAATTAAGATTATGTTATCGTTAACATATATGATTGATATTCTTAAAATTTTAAACTTCTACATTATATAGCCAATACAAAACTAAAACCGTTGCACGTCATTACTATAAATGACGTCACGCTGCGTACAGTGTTGTTAAACTGTGAGTTTTGCCGCAGATTATAGGATACAAATGGTTTGTTCTAAAAAGAACAGATTTTTGATCGCTTTGTGCACTATTTTTAAAACTCAATAAACACTAAAAAAGGCGAAAAACAGTTACAGACAGATCGTGACGAACTGTCAATAACAACAACGCAACGCCGCAACTTTGAGATCATGGCAGCCAATATTTCAATAGCGGCCAAATTCAAAATTGAATACAATCGTATAGCCTCAAACGATCTGGCAGGTTGGTAGTGCTGATCCACTTCAATGACGTTAGCAATGACGTGCAACGGTTTTAGTTTTGTATTAACTATATGTATATAAATACAGATATAACAATCTCTGTAAAATCTGTAATTAAATAACAGATTTTTAAATCAAGAAATTTGCAAAAAAATATTTAATTTAAAATTGTCGTTTGATGATTATGTTTTATTAAAAAGTCATAGAATAATAATGATCATTAATGGCCATTAATGGAAGCTGTAAACTACATCTACATCTGGTCGCGAAGGTGATCATAAGTAAGTATCAAAAAAGCACTATCGGCCAGATACCAACAATCTTCTTTTGAAAAACAATAATTACATTTTTGCTGTTTTTGAAGACAATTTTAATTCATTTAGGATGCCCAAAGAAATGAATAAAAACAATAAAAGAAATTTTTTTAAATCACCAAAGTTTTAAATATTATATCCAATGGAATGACTGTGCTACAGCAAGCCGTTTATACAAGGTGTCACACGAATAGGTACTGAAACTTAACCGTGTGATACCTGACACCAATCTAAACAATAAATATTGTAACGGGCACGGTGATCTAGTGTAGAGCCGTGATAGACGTACATTAATCAAGCGCGAGATACTCATGCGACCATGAGATATTGAGTAAGCGGATATATCTCAATATCTCTTAAGCCACGACTAACTAGAGGTTTCTATCTGAGTTACCTTGAATTGGCCATATCTCTGTAGAGCAGATTTATCTCGAATACTCTAGTAGCCAGATAACAGATACCACAAGACATATATAAACTCCGCGGTACTTCTACACGGCAGTCTAAGTCAACAGTTGTACGTGAATGTCAATGTTCTTAACTCCGCTCGGTGAATTTACAAGGTGAGCGCTATCGCTATCGGTATAAATGTAAACAACATACGAGTGTCAATCGTTTAAATAAATATACGAGTGTAAATAAATTAGTTAGTGTATTAGAACCGTAAGTTAGTTAGTTAGTAAATAAATAATTATTAAGTGCTAGTGTTTAAGTTATTGGTAAAGAAGAATTTGTTTATTATTTGTGTTAATAAATTGTAATTGTAAATTAAGTGGCCAACTGTGTGTTATTATTCACAACCCGAGTACGAACCGCTTTTGCTCTCGTTGGATAGTGGATTTAGATTGGTAAATCCGTTACAATATATATATATATATAGAACCTTAAAATTTTTAAAAGATTGGATGTGAATATGCAGAAGTATGGATGTTTACCGTAACCAAATTGAAGGAATGTGGAAGATGATCTTCATCATTTTTATTTTGTAAAACTGTTAAAGTATGTTTGTGCAGCAACGCAGGAGCTTTTGTAACATTTAATGTAGGTACAAAACATATCATACTGCTCAATTAAAAACTTTGCCATTTTGAACTATTTATAAGGTAATAATTATTATTATTCAAAAAACTTACAATATTAGTGAAAAAATAAATATAATGACCTTGGCTTGTATTATGCTGTTTTATTGTTCTTTGATAATTCATGGCTACTTGATTTAAAACAGAAAAATTTAATATTGTTAATAATTTTTTATTTAAATATGGGTTGTTATACATGATTGAAAAGAGAAAAAAAATGCTATTTAACTATGTAAAAATCCCATATGTCCTCCATTTAAAATAAGAAAGTTGGTATCAATATCTTAAAAACCGCGATTTTGAATTTAATTTTGACTTAATTTCTATTTGTATTTTATGAAACCTAGTAACTTTTATATTAAACTTTTTTTTGTAAATTTTATAATTACAAAGTTATTTGACACTAAAGAAAATGACGATTTTCTTTATTTTACGATTACTTCGGAACTATTCGGAATTTTAAAATTTTCTTAACGGAATCTGAATCGGCACCTAAAACTGCAAAACATTGCTCATTTAACCAACTTCTATCTCTACTAATAAGAAATATACCCATGTTAGCCTACTCAATTTGGGACACCCTGTATATATTAGGGTGGACCAAAAAAAAATTTTGTTTTTTTCTTAGCCTGGGGCTAGAATTTGTAGCTTATAAAATATTAAAATTTTTGAAAAAAAAAAATTTTTTTTTACTCAAAAAATTTTTTTGAAATATTGTAAATAAAAAGGTATTTCTTACACATTTTTAAATTGAAGTTTACGATACATAACTCAAAAATATGACACATAAGGTTAATTGACTTGAGGATATTTTTTTATTCTGTTTAGAGTCATTTATAAGTAGGTTAATTTCAGTACTTATTCATGGGTCACATGGTATAATGTGCTGCAAACAATGTTACGTAATAAAATTGGAAAATCTCCAAAAGAATCTAGACATAGTGGATTTGAGTCTTACTTGTAAAATCGCCACATCAACTTTGTCAAAAGAGATGATATTACCTTCATCCATGGTGGTAGAGGTGCAGTTACTAAAGAAAAAATTTGAAAATGGTTTAGTAAGGTTTATGCAAGTTTAAAGAAAATTAATGCAAATAGTATTGTAGAAAAACCTGAAAAAATTTGAAAATGGACGAAACATGTTTCTGTTTGAGTTTCAAAGGCGATCGTGTAAATGGAAAAATTTTGTGCATAAATATAAGATTGATAACAATGATGATGAGATAACCAAATGTAAAATACCTATGGCACTGTCCAGTTTAATAAAAGACCAAAAAATAATATATTTTACGATGCTCTGTGATATCCTGAACGCAAAGAATCCTATTTAAACAGGAAAAGAAATAAACTTATTGTCATAACATCTAACGGATGGGTAGAACATCATGAGGAAAATGAAGAAATAAAAAAGCAAAAAGAAGAGTAGACACAGCAAACGAAAAAGGCAAGAGATATTATTAAGCATAAAAAACAGCAGTAGAAAGTTAAAAAATCGACACGCTAGATGATCATAAAAAAAATACAAGATTTTCGGTCAAGTTGATTATGTTGTACTACTTGTATTTCTATATTAATTAGAAATAAAAATATGTTTCTAAATTATCTATTTATTTATAAAAATGTAGTTCTTATAAGTGCAGACAATATGTGGCCAAAAGCAAAGACTAGTGACCAAAAGTGGAGAATTGCGTTATTGAAAATAAAATAATTTATATCTTTTTTAATATTTATAATATTTTTAAAGCAAGGGTGTTATATGAAAAAGTACACTTCAAAGTATAAGTCAGTAGTATCAAACTTATTTGTATTAAATTTTATCACAATAGAAAAATAATAAAAAATAATTTAAGGTGGCCCTGCCCTATAAAATGTTTTTCTATTTGTTCATTGCTATGTGAAGTCGGCTACAATAGCTCAAAATTCATTAAACTAAACTCTTTTTCGCCTAGAGTTTTGAATGTACAAATAAACTGGTATTCCAATCTTCAAAATACCCGACCGGTAATCAAATATAAAGTCTAGGTAGGGCAGTGTTCCCGGGTATGAGACAGATCCAGGTTTGAGACAGTCAATTATTTTCATTATGCAATATCAATATGGCCGATCTGATTACTGTCAAATATTTATTTTCTCATTAGTCAAGTTTTGTACTAACACTGAAATGAATCGACGCATTGCTTATATCAACTGCAAACATTATATGTGAAATTCCATGGTGAAAACTTTTTTGATTTTTTTCAAAGTTGTTTTTTTCATGTAAATGCATTAAAAAAAGCAAGTGTAATGTATTAGCATTTAGTGTTTTATTTATATTTTACGATCCAATATTGGATTAGGCCAATATGTGGTTGGAAAACAATTTTTTTTGTAATTCTCAAAATGTCGTCATTGTCCGGGTATGAGACACAGCATATCACCACCACCCAAGGGTTTTAAAGCAAAAACATCATTTGTGTAAAGTTGTTGCCGAACAAATTGAGTGCTGCTAACAACATCAAATGCAATATTTGCAAGAGGCCAGTTCATTTGAAGTACGCAAACGTGTGTGGTAACTTCTATAATTACAAACATTGCGACGCGATTTGGACGATTAAGAAAAAAAAATAGATAAATAAAAATTGTCATTACTTTATATTTGCGTCCGAAAATAAAAAAAAATAATATTTTGAAATACATATGAGGTTTTTACTTTATATTTTACAATTTTTAATATATTTTTGTAGGTGTATCATGCCTAGATACAAATTTTTTTGCCAAAAAACCGATCCTCAGAAAATTGGTCATAAAATTTTGCATGTTAATGGAATCACAAAACTTTTTTCGGATAAAAGTTGTGTATTTTCATTACTTTTCCAACAGTGAATAGAACACCCGACTTGATTTAACCAGTGAAAAATTTTGACTTATAAACAAAACCCGTCTCATACCGGGGAATACTTCCCTACATTTTTAAAAACTTGCTTTAGTGATGACCGCTATTAGGAGGATCTTTTGTACAGGTATTTCCGTTTAATGAGTTTTGAATTTAAAAAGTGGTCCTTTTTAGAAGTGTCTGCTTTTAAGACGTGGCTGAAAAGAGAGGTTTTACTGTAGTATGATAAAAATTCTTTGTATCAGGGTTGCTATGGAATTAACAAGTTATCTATCAAATTATTTATTTCTGATATTTAATTGATAACTTGCAAGCCTGCAGATTATAATTCAAAATGTTTTAAAACGAACATAAAATTTTTAATATTAATAATTTATTCTATAGGTAAATGGTATTTGCATTCTATGGCAATCGTGATCAAAAGACAATTTAATTATACGATATATATGAGCACTTACGCAAATTGTAATAAAATTACTGTCGCATTACATTCTCAAGTATACAATTTGTACAATTTTTTTCTAATATAATGACTATAATTGGCAATTCGACAAAATTGCAATGTTATTCTAAAATAATTTGTGTAGTAATTTTCGTATGAGTGTAATTGTGAATTAGTCATATAAACTTATTTACTGCACATTCGAAAATTACTCATTGTTAGTAACGATAACAAATTATGTTGTGGGATCGACTTCTGCAGCCAAAATTTTTGGTAGCCATTGTTGAATTTAATTTTTAGTTTTTCATTTGTTGTCAGTTCTGTAAGTTGTTTTTTAAACTGAGATGATCCTAAGGTGCTGACATTTGTAAAGGGATCTAACACCCAGTCTGGTATGGCCATATTTAAAATGTCCTGAAATTGGTCTTTGAAATCACCGTGGAGGTTCTTTAAGTGTTGACAGTAAACAAGCAATTTACCGTTGATAAATTAGAGAATGCGGAATGATACGATAAAAAAACGAAATAATTATCGAAAAAATTTATCTTAATCTTATCCCGATGAGAAAAATCCGTCTTCAAATAACGGCGTCACAGAAAATTATGTGTAGCACATAATTTGTCGATATTTTTTATTTGCTCCCTCCCCCCCGACCCTCTTAGCGCCCCTTATTTTTTTCTAAGCTTTCTATTGCCACTCTGAAACCTCCAGCGTCCACAAGGGGGCGCCCACTTTGAGAAACATTGCACAAGAGGGTGGCGTGACCAACGGAATAGTCTGGAAACACCAGAACAATCAAGAAGCTCCCTCTTCAGCACATATATAAGACGATCGTAAGGCGCCGAACAGTTTGTCTCGGTGGGAGACTCGACAGTCTCGGTAGGAGGCTCGACGGTCAAAGGTCTCCGAAGAGTCTCCTCACTGAGGTCCTTGCGGTTAGATTGAAGTAAATACGGCCAAAAGTTAAAATAAATAAATTAGTTGAGAGTGTAACATTAAAAATAAATAAGTTAAGTGTGAAAATAAAATAGTTAAGTGTATATGTTACGGCTAAAGCGTAAACTTGGCTAATGTATAAACTAACCAGCTAGTATACAAAATAACCAATCAGGTAGCTATTTTGTAAGAAACTCGATTTTCTGATAAAATAGTCAGAGTACTTTGGCTATTTTATAAACTCACTAAGTAGTTTATAATCTAACTAAGATACGTAGGTTAGTTTATATAATAGCAACAATCTTTATATATTATGTGTATTAGCTAAAATAAATATGGCTAGAATGTATTCTAAAATTTTTAGACATAGATACAAAATAAACATCATGTTGGCTAGTTTGCAAAATGTTCTTACAAATATATTTTTCTGAGGTTATCCTACGTTCTGTTGATGGGTTTTGTTCCGTTTCGATAGAACTCGTTAAGGGATTATGTCTACTTAGGATAGGTCAAAATATCGCTTTTTTTTTATTGCATTTTTTTCAATGTATATCATCTTAAGAATATTTCACCAAAATTATATAAAATTTGGAGCACACGTACAAAAGTTATAAGTTTAAAAAAATAGTTTTAAATATAAAAAACATAGACTTCAAGCTTTAAACGCGATTATCTCAAAACTTTTTTTTTAATACCGTTGCGGTGACCAAAATTTTTTAAAAACTATTACATCCATCAAAAAAAATTTTACGTGCTTATTTGTTATTACTATAGGGAGGGCCTGGACAAAGGATTTATTATTTCGGTTAAAATTTTGTTGTTTATTGCATAAAAAACCAAAATCAGTTCACCTCGAAAATTTGATCTCTTCGTAAAATTGTTGTCATTTTTGTAATTTTAGTAGGTATACCTTCTAGCCACATTTATTTTAGCTAGTATACATAATATATGAAGATTGTTGCTATTATATAAACTAACCTACACGGAGAAAAAAATATGCTTAAAATAACTATCTAACGTATACTCAATTGACGTATTGTCAGAACAACGATTCGAATGTCTAATTTAACAATATTTATTAGTCAATTTGACAATTCATAGTATGATCAAAACAGCGCTACATAGTATACTTATAAGGATTCATTTATTTGATTCAAGCGTTCAAACGAAAAACTCTCGTGAACGTGTGCAGTTTCCGTCGTGTAGGTAACTGTTCAGTCAACTTGAGGATTTGTATAGCTAGACTAGCGATACGTATGGTTATTTTGACGATATTTTGTTCTCCGTGCATATCCGTTAAATCACCATGACAAAAATCTTTTGAATGTCTAAAACAATAATACGTATCGTTACTTTGACGATCCGCAATAAGGAAACTCTGGATAGCTAAATTAGCTATACGGCGCACACACGGAAAAATCACACATTTAGCTGGACAAAAATATTTAAGTACAAAAATGGACTGTATTACTTTTTGAATCTTAGATAAATAATAAACCAATGGTCTGGCGATCTGTAACTTGTCTAATTGTTTTTTTTTATAACTTTTTTTTCCTAATTTCTTAATCGTGGTCTGGCAGAATTTTGGTCAAGTATTAATGTACAAGACCAATTTTATTTAAAAAAGAAATAAAAAACAAAAATTTTGACGTTTAATTTTTTCTTATACCTTATATCATTGCAAAAAATATTTTGAGGGTGGTCTGGCAAACAGTTGTGTCAAGACTAGGGGTGCCAGACTTAAATTTTTATATTTTACTGATCGAAACTTCTTCGAATAGTAAAACATTGTACTTATGTCTTGTCTTATAACATCACTTATCACTTGTCTTATACATCAATTTAAATAAAATAGGAAAAAAAAATTATTAAAAAAAAACACAATTGGACAAGTTACAGATCGCCAGACCGTTGGTTTATTATTTGTCTAATATCCAAAAAGAATAAAGTGTCTTTTTCATAAAATACTCAGAAAGTCTCCCCCTGCACTTCGAATTACATAAACTAAACATTTGGAATCTTTTAATTGAACAGAAAGTTCATTTTTTGAAGTAACTGGAACACTACTACTAGAACGGCTACCTATAAACAATCCGTTATATTTTAGAAAGTGATTCATAGTGATAGCTAGTTTTTTGCTGAGACATTACTGAACAATAAGGCATGTATATTAACAAAAAAAGACAGTGTTACTAGATGGTACTTTTTTTATAAGACTCAATAAAAAATTTTAAAAACAAGGTTATAGCTATGGTTATAGTAAATCTTAAAAGCCTCTTCTATTTTTTAAGGAAATGTTCTAAAAACTACTGTACAATAAACGTATTTACCTGATGCTATAATATCCATGTAAATTTTTTTTTAAAGTCTAAAATAAAATACAAGAAACACATTAATAACACAGCCACACAAAAAAAAAGTCATGGTTGGGTCAGAAGGTCAGACCATAAATTCTATATGTATTTGGGGTCGCTGAATCCGAATCCGGGGTCAAAAATACCCCTGCTCGTCTGAGTTCCGACATAACCTCAAAAAACCTATTTTATAGGCAATTTAACATTTGAACGTTGTGATTCAAGCTGTAAAGTAACCAACCGGTTATTATCACATAAACCCTTTACCTTATTACTCCATAACCTCATATTCCCATAACCTCACAACTGAACAACCTTAAAAAATTCGTAATCTCACGTATTAAACACCACACGGAGAAAAAAATATCCTTATAATAACTATCCGTGTCGCTATTTTAGCTATACGTAGTATATCTTTCACAGGGATACGCCGTATAGCTAATTTAGCTATCCAGAGTTTCCTTATTGCGGATATTCAAAGTAACATTTTGTCAGAACAACGATTCGATTGGCTAATTTAGCAATAGGGCGTATCCCTGTGAAAAATAAATATACTATGGATAGCTATAATAGGGATACGGATAGTTATTATAAGGATATCATTAATAGGTGCCTTTGAGGTTACGTTAGATAGTTGTTATAACGATATTTTTTTTTCCGTGCAACTAAAAAATTTTAACTCAAGTTCTAAACGAAAAAACCAAGCAGTGAAACACTGTTTTTCCGTAACCTTGTAACCTTATAACCCCACGATCCCATAATTTTGTAAACCTATAACTCAAAAACCACAATAACTTCAGCAATTAAACACTACATTTTTTTTATTTAAGCTGTAAACTAAAAAACGAATTAGACAAACTCTATAATCCCTTCACCCCGTAACCCTATAACCCAATAACAAATAACCAAATGAAAATTGAATGACTAGAGTAAACAAATTTGAAACTAAACCATTAGAATGGACGATCGGTAAAATAAGATTCTTAAATCAAGTGTCAGGTTCTTTTTTCGTACTATACCGGTTTTTTTTTCTCATTAAATGATCTATGCAACGATATACGCTTTGTATCTTCTTTTGGTGTATCTTGCTTTAGCCTCCAATAGAAATCTGCCATCACATTTTTTAGTTTACAGCTTAAATAAAAAAAATTCAGTGTTTAATTGCTGAAATTATTGTGGTTATTGAGTTATGGGGTTACAAAATTATGGGATCGTGGGGTTATAGAGTTACAAGCTTACGAGAAAACAGTGTTTTACTGCTTCGTTTTTTCGTTTAGAACTTGAGTTAAAATTTTTTAGTTGGTGTTTAATACGTAAGATTACGAACGTTTTAAGGTTGTTCAGTTGTGAGGTTATGGGAATATGAGATTATGGAGTAATGTGGTAAAAGGCTTTAGTGATAATAACCGGTTGGTTACTTTACAGCTTGAATAACAACGTTAAAATATTAAATTGCTTCAAAATAGATTTTTTGAGGTTATGTCGGAACTCAAACGTGCAGGGGTATTTTTGACCCCGGATTCGGATTCAGCGACCCCAAATACATATAGAATTTATGGTCTGACCTTCTGACCCGATCATGACTTTTTTTTTGTGTGGCTGTGTAATTATTACACGTTTTCTAACTTCTGACGTATAGAGTAGTATTACATATAATCAGATGACTTTAATGCCGTTCGCAATTGTTTTGTTGTGAGTAACTGATACTTAACTTATCTATAGACATTCTTAAAATGCAGTTACAGTTAATTGTCAAAATTCCAAATTTTAATTTTGTCCACCTAAATAGGTGATTTTTCCGTGTGTGCGGCGTATCCCTGTGAAAGATGACTATCCAACGGATAGCTACAATGGGGATACGTATGGTTATTTTAACGATATTTTTTTCTCCGTGTACGTATCTTGGTTAGTTTATAAACTACTTAGTGAGATTATAAAATAGCCAACGTACTCTGGTTATTTTATAAGGAAATCCAGTTTCTTACAAAATAACTACCTGATTGGTTATTTTGTATACTAGCTGGTTAGTTTATAAATTAGCCGAGTCTACACTTTAGCCGTAACATATACAGTGTGTCCCAAATAGAGTAGGTTAACAAGGGTATCTTTCTAATTAGTGAAGATAGAAGTTGAGTTAAATAGGCAATGTTTTCCAGTTTTAGGTGCCCATTCAGATTCTGTTAAGAAAATTTTAAAATTTCCAATAGTTCCGAAGTTATCGTAAAAAAACGGAAAATTGTCATTTTCTTTAATGTCAAATAACTTTGTAATTATAAAATTTGCAAAAAAAAGTTTAATATAAAAGTTACTAGGTTTCATAAAATACAGATAGAAATTAAGTCAAAATTAAATTCAAAATTTCGGTTTTTAAAATATTGATACCAACTTTCTTATTTTAAATTGATACCATATTGGATTTTTACATAGTTAAATAAAAATATTTAAATAAAAAATTATTAACAATATTAAATTTTTCTGTTTTAAATCAAGTAGCCATGAATTATCAGAGAACAATTAAACAGCTTAATACAAGCCAACGTCATTATATTTATTTTTTGACTAATATTGTATGTTTTTTTGATTAATAATAATTATTGCTTTATAAATAATTCAAAATGGCAAAGTTTTTAACTGAGCAGTATGATATGTTTTGTACCTACATTAAATATTACAAAAGCTCCTGCGTTGCTGCACAAACATACTTTAACAGTTTTCCAAGAAAAAAAATGATAAAGATCATCTTCCACATTCCTTCAATTTGGTTACTGTAAACATCCATACTTCTGCATATTCGCATCCAATCTTTTAATAATTTTAACATTCGGTTGCTTTTGCTTTTGGAAAACTGTTAAAGTATGTTTGTGCAGCAACGCAGGAGCTTTTGTAATATTTAATGTACGTACAAAACATATCATACTGCTCAGTTAAAAACTTTGCCATTTTGAAATATTTATAAGGCAATAATAATTATTATTCAAAAAACTTACATTATTAGCTGTTTAATTGTTCTTTGATAATTCATGGCTACTTGATTTAAAACAGAAAAATTTAATATTGTTAATAATTTTTTATTTAAATATGGGTTGTTATACATGGTTGAAAAGAGAAAAAAAATGCTATTTAACAATGTAAAAATCCAATATGTCCTCCATTTAAAATAAGACAGTTGGTATCAATATCTTAAAAACCGCGATTTTGTATTTAATTTTGACTTAATTTCTATCTGTATTTTATGAAACCTAGTAACTTTTATATAAAACTTTTTTTTGTAAATTTTATAATTACAAAGTTATTTGACATTAAAGAAAATGACGATTTTGAGTTTTTTTTACGATAACTTCGGAACTATTCGGAATTTTAAAATTTTCTTAACAGAATCTGAATGGGCACCAAAAACTGCAAAACATTGCCCATTTAACCAAACTTCTATCTTCACTAATAAGAAAGATACCCATGTTAGCTTACTCTATTTGCGACACACTGTATATAAATTAGTTAGGCAAGTAACCAATATTTAGAATAATTTAGTTATTAAGTGTTCATTCATTATTATATAAATTTAGTTTTTATTACTTAAAACAAGTAGAGTCATTCGGGTCAAGAGCACGAACTTTTCCTTTTTTAATCACGCCAACGCAAAAATAATTTGATAGAGAGAACATTTAATGCACTATGAAATGCATAAGTGTATGTACTAGGAGGAAGGGTGGCGCAAGTGGTTTAGTGTTTGGACTGCTGCACTAGCGAATCCCCGCGCTTGATTATCGAAAATATCACGCTTCTCTTCTCTTCGCAAGGTTGTGCACCTGGCAAGAGTAAAACTGCCCGAATTTTCCCTAGAAATTGCCATGGTTTGGAACCCACGTGAAACTGTAGGTCCCTTGAATCTTTGAAATACTACAACATTCACAACAAAGATTTCAAGCGGGAAAATCGCTTAAACCTGACTACAGGTAAAAAAGGCAAGAAAGAAAAAGAAATGCATAAGTGTATGTACTAGCTTAATATGCAGTTTTCTTTAAATTAGACAATAATGAGTCTCAGTCAGAAAACGTGCTTTTGCCCAGCAATGCGGGTAACAGTCCGCAGTCTTTGGGGGTATACGATCGCATATGAAGTTTATAAATGCGCTTAAGGAAAGTGTGGGAAATCAGCGAAACAAAATAAATAATAAAAAAACTCACGGTATAGTAATTAACGTTCAGTGACCGTAGAAGGTACGGTTTTGTCAGTGTATAGAAAATAATTATGATAATTACAAATTTATTATTGTAGCGAACGCGTTAGATTAATCTAGAAAATCGCTCGAAGATAGGCATAGTTAGTCACCGGCCTTCAACCCCCGCATCAATTAAACCGACGACTCACTAGACATCTCTAGAAGCCGTATGTATATCGGCAACTAATTACACATATAAGTGGGCTACACTGCAGTATGAGATAGTTCTCTTCATAGCTGGATTTTGATGAAAGTGATGTCCAACAAGCGGTGAAAATAAATAACTGAAAATTTGTAAATAAATTAGTTTTATTAAATAATACACATTATCTATTGTTACCCCCACTTGCAGTGTTATACCTTATAGATATTTATAACTAAAGTGTATAGCCGATAGGCGTTTGAGTACTAAATAAAATAAAATAAAATAAAATAATTAAGTAGGTAAATCTACTAGTATTTTAGTTAGTCTTCTAAATAAGTAACCGACTTTGAATATTCGCAACCCTAGTTTGAACCGCAGCGAAATTATTACATTATGAAAAATGTGAAAAAATAACGTAATTTTACACACGTCAATATCATTGAAACCGCGCGATATACGTAAATTTTATTTTGGATTTTTTTTGTAGATCGGAATATTTTCTATAGGAATCATTAGATAAACCTTAGTTTGGCTCACTGACTCACGAGATAAAAAAAATCGGAAAGTCGCGATAATTTTTTTCAATGCTTTTTATAGGGAAAATGATCAATTACGATACGCGGCCTCTAAATATTAGTAGTGAGAGCTCAAAACCTAAATCATTATTTCGGTATGCTCTATTGAAATATTGAAACCAATTGTAAAAGAAAAGTGGATTTATTTGGAACGTCCTAGTGTACATTTAATTTTCTTATACGACTAACTTCATAGTGTCGAATTTTCCTTGGCTGTGCGTGCGCAACTTCTGTTTTTGGGTATTAATTTTTGGGAAAGGAATTATTAGGTATTAAATCTTGAAACCATTATAGGTAATTATAAACTGTATTATTTTGTGAATATTAGTAAAGTAAGTTATTACGACTGAATACCATAAATTGAATTTTTTGTTTTATAGTAAGTTTATTATTAATTATTATTAGTAGTATCTGAATTACTCATAGCTTGTTTTATTTTACAAAAACATTTATTTTATAATTTTAGTTATTAATCAAATTTAATTATAAACAAAAGGTTATTTTTGAAATTACAAGTGTATATACAATAACTTGAGTCTATTGGGTAATTTATAAGGTTTTCCAATATAAGACTTTTGTTTATATAGTTTATGGGTACAATTTCTTAACAGAATAATGTAGATTCATAAATTTGCATATATGGCGCAAAATCACCAAGGTGGTAAATTCGTGTCGGAGTAAATTAAATCATAGAATTTATTTATTTTAATTGAAATAATGCTTTACAGATTATTCGAATTAACTTATTTAATCAGTACCTCAAAAGATTTTTTCTTAATTTATTGATTGAATATATTTTTTTTCACATTTTACCCCCAAAACGTCATTATGGAAACGCGTCCCCAAATCGTTATCTGCTGACAACAGTTAAAATACATATTTAAAATTTTTTTTAATGCTTTATAGGTACTTTTTAACTTAATTAATATTATAATAAAATGATATTTATAAGCTTTTAAGTTGATAGATTATTATTATTTTTTTTAATTAAACTGAAAGTTTGGCGGAAATTTTGCGCGTCATTCCGGGAATGCAACATTTTTTTTTAAATAACATTTTTTAGAAAAATGCAAGAGAGCGCTACTGGGTAATTATTTAAAGCATATGAGTGCAAGTAGATGCCTCATGTGTTTTCTATTAAATTTTTGAAATTCTGAGTGGTAAGTGTGTTTTTGTATAAAATTTTTACACCGTCATCAATTTACCGTCATTCCGGGAACGCCGATAATTGTAAAAAAAAAAGTAAATGAATTTTAATAAAATATTTTTTAAACATTATCACGAACTTTTACTACATTAACCTCAAAAAATGCCGTTTTAATGACTATTGTCTATTTTTTACGAAGTTTTATATGAAAACATCATTCCGGGAACGGTCATCCCGGGAACGTTTCCGGACATGACGAGTTCTACACACTGAAGTGATGAAGTCGACAAGACCAATAGGTATTGATGTTATTACAGAGTCACCTGATTTACCAGAAATTACAGAATCCATTGAATCTTGTAGCTCTAAAAAAATTGTTAAAAAAGATTTATCTGTTGGTCCTTCTGCTAAATCTACCAGCTTACGAAAATCAAGTCGAATAAATAATAATTCTAATTATTTAAGAGTACGTAGGAGTATAGTGAATTATTATAAAGAAGTTTATGACTCGTCTTCTTCAGATGAGGAAGAAGATAAAGAAAAACTAAACAATTTGGAAAAAGCTGGGTGCTCTTATGGACATTTTTTATTTTATGTAGTTATTCATTTTCAGCTCTGCCCGCTCAGATATCAATTAAAGATAAGATAATTAATGATTAGGACTGGTTTGTAAAGTTTGTAAAAATTAAAAAAAAATATTTTAAAATTTGAAACCCGGAATTTACCACCTTGGTGATTTTGCGCCATATATAAGTACATATGTTTGAATGTATTTGGTTTTGTAAAATAAAATTTTTATTATAAGTCTACAATATGATAACTACAGACATCTATATCCTTAACTTGAATTATTCTAAATATAACATTGCCTGGTCGATATTTAACAAACGCAGTTTTCCTAATAGAGAAAGGGTAAAACCTTGACTTGCCCTATATTTATTTCCTTAGGTACACAATGGTGCATTTAAAATCATACGACTAACTTAATCGACAATATAGTAATATTAGAAATATAGAAATATAGTAATATTAGAAAAGAAATTATGCCCAAATGGCGAATGTATATGATAGTATACTCTTATGTACAGGTACTATAAAATTCTTGTTAAATAATTATTATTCTAAAGCCTTTATATATTAATATCACTAAATAAATTTTAGAATCGAGTCTGCTTTTAAAAATTTTTCTATCTTAAAACTTCTTTTTCAAAAAATTATAAATATTTTGTACATTTCATTCAAGAATGTAAATAAAAAAACTAGTAAAAGTTATATTGCAAGTGAAGTTATACATAAATATAAATGGTAATACAAAAAAATAAGATACTTTGTATTAATTGAATAAATCAATCAGTTTTGTACAATCAATTACAATAAAACATCAATACATATTTAAATTTAAAAAGTAAAATATTTAAGAACATTCTTAAAATTCCCTAGATCACATTCCATAAGTTGGGAATTCAAAAAAATATCACAATAATGTAATTTATTAAGTGTATACACACATATACAGAATTTCTCGCAATCAAAAGGGTCAACTATAAACAACGATAAAGATTTATTTATGTTTTTTTCACCTTTTGAGAAATAACGAACTAAGACGAATTTATTTTGTTAGTTACGTTCCAACTGATCAACTTGTAGATTCACATTCTTTAATAAAATCTACAAAATATTTATTATTAGAAAAAAAAAACAGTTTAAAATAGAAAAGGTATAACGTTTGTTTTTAAATGCACCATCGATTCCGCAGTTAGATTTAGTAATACAGTCAACTCGCGTTATAACGAATTTCAAGGGACCCACGAAAAAGTTCGTTATATCGAAAGTTCGTTATATCGAAATTCTTTATTATAAAAGCATAAATTAACAAACTTTTACAAATTTGTTTAAAGATATAGAATAAATCAATCCAATACACCACAAATTCGTTGTCGCTTTATAAAATAACGAATAAATGTATTTTTTTTTAATAAAACAATAGAAAACAACAATAAAAAAAACAATAGAAATAGAAACAAGTATAATCTAAAAAAATCCGTAATTTTAGTTTGTATGCAGGTGACTGTACGTGTCCGTTAAATTGCGTTCTCCAGATTTAAGATACTTGAGAATACACTGTCGTCAAGGTCATGGCTTTGCAAGTAATTGATAATTGATAGTGTTAAGTTTGGATTGCATTAAGATAAAAAAATCAAAAATTGTGTAGAAACACATTATGTAAATTATATAACATACCTACAGTACTTACTTTTTTAACAAAAATTATTAGACTTTGGTCAAGAAAACTTCGTTATATCGAGGGGACCAAAACCCATTAAAATTTTCGTTATAAAGCGAGATTTTCAAGGGACCGGCGGTTTCTTTCTTTATATCGAAATTTTCGTTATATCGAGCTTCGTTATAACGCGAGTTGACTGTATTAATATTTGAACACTTTAAACTTATAATTATTTAACAAAAAATTTATAGTACTTGTATACAAAAGCAAGCTATCATATACCTTTGCCATTTCGGCATATATTCTTTTATTACTACTACTAAATAACCTTTTTTGTCGATTAAGTTAGTTGTTTGTTTTTAAATACACTGTTGTGTACATCTAAAATAGCATATAAAATTTGTTGATTCGCTGTAGTAAATACTGTATTTGGCATTATTATATGTGGATCATCATTTTTTGTTGATTGCTAGAGTTATGATATAATTTTTGATGTACAATAGCTTTTTAGATTTTTATTATTTAGCAATTATTAAATAATTTTATTTATAAGTTATTGTTCTAGAACCTTTTTTTTGTACTTCATTTTAAGTTTTAGAAATATATTAGGTACTAAATTATAAAATTACATTAAAAGTTAGATGTGTCCTATTTTTTTTGATAGTGCACTGTAGGTTGATATACAGTCGAACCTCGATAAGTCGAAGTCTAAGGGACAGCAAAAATAATTCGTCATATCAAAAACTCGAGTTACCAAAAGAAGTTCAGTAAAATACTTCCGTATACATATATACATATATATATATATATATATATATATATATATATATATATCTCATTAATTTTTTATAGAAAATAACCAAAACTGATCTACAATCATTAACATTATTTATTTTTATTAAGACCCTAAAAAATATAGTTATTTACACATTATTTACTGTTAAATTGAAAGTAATCTAAAATTGTTTTTTGCTTCATTGCTCCAAAATGTTACGTTTCTACAAATTTTTCCAATGATCTTACCGATAATAATATATCTGTAGGAACATCTTCTTGAGCACATAGGAATAGAGAAATAGTATCTATTGCATTGTAAACTTGAGTTGTTGAAGGGATGTTTACTGTAACATCTGTATCACTTTCATATTCACTTTCACTTTCACAGTTTTTCTTATTTTCTTCTAGCACTTTACTTATAATGCTTTCATCGCTAGGAATTTCAGCAACTTCCAAATCTTTATCAACGTTGACATTTGTCATTTGTATCTTCAGCAGCTACAATTAGGTCTCTGTTTTTAAAATGGTTGATAAAGTGTTTGCGGGAATACCAAAATCTTTAGCTATATCCTTTTTTCTTTTGAGTCCACGTTCCACTTCTTTTATAAGATTAATTTTCTCCCTTATGGTTAAACTTTTTAATTTTCGTTTACACTCCATGTTAATACGTAAATAATTTTAGAAAAAGTGTTAAACTTTTTTAGATTTTCTGTTATACTCTATTACAAACTATAAAGAACGTAAAACACATTTGTTAGTCTTCGTAGTCGACGAATAACTAGAAAATTGAAAACTAAAATGCAAAAATAGTTTCTTTTTTTGTAAAATAAACGGTAAAACAATCTCAAAAATTTATAACTGTTCATAAGTCATTTAAACATAAATTAGTTTTGAAATCCAATTGAAATGCCGCCGTCAAAACATTCTTGTAGTATAAACCTTTTATTCGTAGTTAACAATAGAGCTTTTAAAGCATCAATAACACCAAACCAAGCAGTCGTTAATCCTCTCTCAGGTAGAGAAATTTTTAGAAAGTTGTAAAATTTAACTTCGAGTCATCGACCTATTTACTAATGGAAACTTGAATTTAATGAATTGTAAAACGCTTCCACTAATTAAATAATTATTTTATTAAATTTTGAGTTATTGACATAAAAATATTAACGTTGAGATAGGCAAGTTCTAGGGAAACTGGTTCGAGTTCGAGCTATCAAAAATTCGGCTTATTGGCGTTCGATTTATGGAAGTTCGACTGTACTTACCGCGGCCATTGTTCTTCTCAGAATGAAACACTTGACAGATATTATGTAAAAGTATCTAAAAAAAAAAGATATGCAATTCAAATGAGAAAGAAATCTAAAGTTACTAATGTCCATATACAAAAATACCTTTTGAAATTAGTAAAAAAAAATGTAATCATTGTTCGATTTTTTTTAATGTTTAGGGGGAAAGTGGCATGAAACAGCCAGTTTTAAAAAAAGGGATAAATAATATAGAAGGACATAAATAAATCAATTTTTTTTTAAATCTGTAATTGTTCATGCATTTATGTACGTAATGTCATAAAACATTTTTCAAAATTAACGATATTTTTCAACTTCTAATCATTTATAAAAAATAAAATTTGGCTTTTCATAACCTATAGGTATTGAAACAGCCAACCCAATTTTTGAAAAAGCCATGTTCTTATTACAAGATTAAAACTGCACATTAACGAAGATATTATTTAATAATAAACTTAAGCTATAATTTTAGATCTTATATAATTATAAAACGTTTTAAATAACACAAACTCTCGATAAAATATTTACTTACATAAATCTAAGAAACTGTCAAAAAATTTGACGTTTGAGATCAATCATTGCAAAAACTTAAAAACGTTTTTAGCAAAAATAATGCAATTTCCCTTTTACGCCACAGGATTTATATGCCCAACCATTACAACTTTGCATCGGTACCACTCTTGATTGCTGTTACTACAATTATTATTGCAGTTTATGCAATTAAAAGGTGGTTTTTTCATTACACTGCAGTCCGGCTATTTCAAAACATATTCTCTCAAGAAACAAAATCTCGAAAATTACTATGAAATCAAAGATTAGTCTACAAAATATATACGTTATTAGAAGGCCTAATATATCTATAAAATTATAGTGTAATCATATTATTATTAGTTTTGTACGTATAGGCGTTAGAAAACAAATAAACTGAACTCAAAACCTTACTTTTTGACGACAAAATCTTCAATACGTCGTATCGGCGCCGTTTATTGACGGTGAACGGTCAAATTTTTGTGGGGGATATCTGGCTAGTGTTGCTATCTTAAAATAATAATACATGAACGATTCGTATGAAAACTACCGCTTAATTGATAATGGCTTTTTCAAAACTTGGCTGTTTCATGCCACTTTCCCCCTACTGTACCTATACCTACTGAATACGTAAAAACATAGTAGCGGTCATGAGAATTTGGTCATCCGTTAACCTTCCAGAACCCGCGCGCGGACTCATAGTCCGCACTTGATTAAAATATGATATTTTTTTGGGTAAACCTCACTATTTTTATACACTCATTTCAGTATCTTACTAAAATATGATGCTCTTTGTCACTATGAAGTATGAAGTTGATAGGTCTTTTTTTTTACGAGTTATCAGCTTGTGCGGACTGAGAGTCCGCGCGCGGGTATTCGTGCACCAATAATACAATTGTTCTTATTCGAATTATTTGATCAACGAACACAAATATATATATTTTACACTAATGTATTATGTCAGAGATTGTTTTTTAATATAAATTTTGACTTGAGCTTTTCTTAAGATGACATGCCATGCGTCCAAAAGTTAATTCAAAATGTTTTATTAGATGAACATTTTTATGACGATGACGAGGATGCACAAGACGAGGTATATGAAGTAAAAAAATTGAAGATTCAGAAAGGAAACAAGATACAGTCGAACCTCGATAAGCCGAATTCTTGATAACTCGAACCCGTTTCCCTCGATAAGTCGAAGTTGAAGGGAAACTAAAAATAATTTGAATTACCAAAAATTCGAGTTATCCATATAAAAATATTAACGTTGAAATAGGCAAGTCTTACGCCCAGAATTTCAGTGCATGATTAACCATTCGTTTGCGCTAACGCCTGTTTAAGGCTGCGCACAGCCATGTTTTTTACATACTGCGCAGCCTTAAACAGGCGTTAGCGCAAACGAATGGTTAATCATGCACTGAAATTCTGGACGTAAGGGAAACAGGTTCGAGTTATCAAGAATTCGGCTTATCGAGGTTCGACTTATGGAGGTTCGACTGTACTTCAACTAAAAACTTGAAAGATCTAATTGAATCTGCAAGTTTGAATGCCTGCTTATCCAATCAAAACCATTTCAACTCAATGCTACTGTTGCCGGGCAAAACCGATCACTTTCTTCTCTAGGGCAGAAAACGATTACTTTCTATCACAATAGATTTTGTTTATTATAAACCTTATAATTGTCATTCTAACCATTAACTAATCTGATATATGTCTTATTTGCTAGGTCAAAATCGATATGAAAACTCTTTAGTTTAAACGCAGGTAACATAAAAAATATAGTATGTGGCATAAAATGAAACACGATTTCAGATTTGCAGTGGTGCTAGCCCTTGTTTCACTCGGGTAAACAACCCTTGTCCTCGTCTGAAATCGTCTTGTTTCATCCCTTGCCACACAATATACTATTTACTATTAACATGTTACAGAATGGACAAATTCGCATATTAATTCATCTATAGAAAATTATTTTCGTGGGAAATAAGTATTTGAAGTAATAGTTATGAAAACAAACTTTTTAATTAACTTATAGAAGAAAGAGTGAATACGGACTCACAGTCCGCGCGCGGATACAGGTGTTACAATTAGGTGCGCGTGTTCCGGAAGGTTAAGAAAGTAGCTTAATTTTGTAATGTTATTATTTTCATTTATTGTAATCTTTTAGAACTGCTTTATAGTTGTTCATGCATAACTTAACAAAAACTTATACAATGGGCAGTTATCAAAAAATTTCTGAATATGTTTATGGCATACATTTATCCTCGGCCCTGCATAAAGTAATCTTGGTTAATTTTGGTTAAGCAATAACCATGATGTTTCATTCTTGACCGTTATCGATAACTTTCGAGTGCACACTAAAATTTACGTTATACAAATTATTTACCAAGCAAACAAGCGAAGGCGATGTTTAAAAACATATCAACGGTAGGTTTTGGCGCCAGACTAATTTATTTATACAGATATTTGTAAGATAAATAACGATCAATGAGATATAGCAATGTACTATAAATTAATGTTATTGATTAGTTAGATTTGCCAAACATTTTTACAATGTTATATATTCTTACATAGTATGTACATATATGCACACATATATGCAATATGCAGTATATACAAAGTTACCTTATCTTTACATCTTATTACAAAGATGAATATTCAATTATATAAATATTTTTAATGTTTGTGTTATCAGATCTTATTGAACAAACGTGGAAAATAAGTTTTTTTTGCATATTAATGGTCCTTCACTATAGTCCTCAAAAAGAATCATTAAAATATACTTTGTTTATTATAACTACATTTGCAATTTGAATATACATACATATATAGGTACATATGTGCGTACATACATACGTGTTGATATAATTGGGTGTATTAATGTAATCAACCGATACATTTATAGTCTAAGTTTACATACGTCATTTTTACAACAAAAACATAATTTTGGCTAAATATCAAAACGAATATCACGTGTATTATAAAAATAGATAACTATACAGTCTCAAAAATTATAGTATTAATAAATTTACGTTGCTTGATAAAATCAAAGTCCGAAAAGTTGCCATAGTGAATGTCTAATAGGATCATATAGTGACAACGCGGAGGTATTCTTTTTAAATATAGAAAAAAAAGTAGGCAAAAGTACACGTTTTAAAATTTAAAACATATTTTTTCTTTTTTTTGTGGCGTAGAAATGTTAAAATTCAAATATACGCGTCTCTACAAGTTAATACAGGGTGATTCACGAGCAACATATTTTAGTCGTAGCCAAACGCTTACTTGTAGATTTCAATAACCTTTCGTTTTTTATTCCGTGCGTTTTGTAAATTGCTTAAAAACTTTTAACGTCTTGTTTTTTTACTTATTTGATTAAGATGTGGTAATCTTATAAAGGAAAATTGAATTAATATAGACGCCACCTAATAGAAATACAAAATACAGATTCGTATTGAAGAAAATTTAAAGTTACATTTAGAATTACAAAACAAAGCCAAACGTAGAAGAACTAGTTCAGGCAAAGCACATGGCATCAATCCCATTAAAATTGTTATTTTTACTACTGAAAAAAAAATACAATATTTTGTACATTCAAGTGGCCACAATTCAGTTAAAAGTTCTCAATGACTTTAGAACGCTAATATGATTACAGTTTAATCACTTTGTCAAATATTTTACTATTATAAAATTACCAATAAAAATCCAGAAGGTAGTTATTTTTTAAAAAACACTCCATTTTAGATATTAAACAATACGGATGTGGATTTTTATATCTATTGGGTAGTCCAGATTAAAGAAATGGTCCTTTGTAAGATTACTAAATCTTATTTCTTTTTGTTCTTCTTATTTGAATAAGTAAAACAGCCAACAAATGGTTGGCATAACAAGTTTTTAAAACAATTTATGAATAGCTCTATATTTAATAAACTATATCATACAGTATAAAATACAAAAAGTTTTTAAAACTCACAATGAGTAGATAGCTTTAACATATATGTATTTGTAATTTTTTGAAAATACGCGGTTTTTAATAAATCAGTTATACGGTTCAGTCTCAGGCGGACGGCAAATTGGGGACCTCTCTTAAAATTATCAATAAGTATTTAAAAACGATAATGAAAAATTAAACAGCTCCTGTGTAAAAGGCCGAACCTTCGCATACATTTGGAATTTGGCCATTTTATAAATATTATTAATTAACGTATTTTGGAATTGTACTTGTTATTTAGGTATATTGTTCTTTGAAAAAACATATTTAAATTTGTTTTATCACATTTTAAAATTTAAAAACAGTATAGAAGCTATTATATGTACTAGTATTAATTAACCCTTCGTTAGTCACCTGGTCTACAATCGTAGACCACCTCCATTGACTTAACATGGCACGATATTTCAGGTGACTAACGAAGGATTAAAAGGATAATATTCTTGTATAGGTGCCTACTAATCTTTTCCTGAAATGGTGATTTTTTTAAATTCTAAAAGAATATCCACTTTGTGAATTTAAAACTTGTTAATTCATTTTAAGTAATATTGTATCGGTGACTATATAAATATTATTTAATACAGGTTACCTATGTTATAAATATGAAATAGACTATCTCTATTAAAAGTATTTATTTTATGAAAATATTTGTATAACATTGTTTTTCTATTAAATTGAAACAAATACTTACTAGAAGTAATAAATGACAAATATATATAATATTATATTAAATTTCATGAAGTTTCAACAGTTGAACATGTGTCAGACTTCATACAATTAATAAAATTCAAAATGTCTTTAATCTTATCTTCTGTAGTTTGTTGATCAATTAGTAATTCCTCTTGAGCATTTTTCTGATCCTTGAGAGAAATTGTGAGTTCAGAATGTTGTTCTTGTAATTTGCTTAGTTCAGCAGCAAGAGATTTGTTTTCATCAACCAGCTTTTGCTTTTCCTGAAGTTTTTCTTAAATATTAAAAATGTAAATCAGTATGTATTAATAAATGTTAATTAAATATATACAGTATAATAAACCTACAGATTAATAGGTAATTTCTTTCAGAAATTAAATTAAAATATTAAATAGGTATTAACTTATGATATAATGTGTATGTAACAATAAGGTAAAAGTAATATGACAATAACAAAGAATAAAATATGTAGTGGAGGAGCAGCTTGTAAGAAGGGTAGGAGTACCTGTCATTGATTGTTAGCAATTTGAACAATTAAGCATTTAATTTTTTACTCAATCTTACATTATATAGAATTCTATTACATCACATCTAAACATAAATAAAGTACGGAGTCTGCATATGGATGTTTTTAAGAAGGTAATGTAGAAAAAAAAATTGTAAAAATTTGCTTATCAGTATGTCTAAGTCGTTCATTTACACTCAATTTGAGCAATACGCTTGACAATAAATTAAATTTTAAAATACGATCTTTAATTGAACTAAGGTAAGTAGGGTTTTCTGTTAATTTAAAAAACTTGACAAATTGTACTTATAGGCAAGTAATAACATAATCTTAGGGTAAGCAGTAAGCTTTAACTTGTCCCTGGTATTTTAACTTAAAGCTTTCATTATCTATCATGCCAGTTTTTGTCATTTCGGAATGAGAAACAATAAAACAAAGATAGTAAAGACATTAAAAACTGTTTGATCTGGCAAAGTGAGCTGGTGCCCAGAGCCAGGCCCAAATGAAAACGGGGGTTTAAACATTAAAAACTCAAGAGGTGTACGATTTGGCGACAACCAAGATTTTAGAAAATCAAATAAGTATCCGAAAAGCAAAAAAAAATTTTTTCACTGCCCACAGGACATAAGAAACGAAGGTTAGTTTTTAAATCTGGTGATTAAATGTAATTGTAGTTATTGAAATTTGCAGATATTTATTTTAGTTTATCTTCTGTATAATAATAAAGGCCGAATCCTTTTAGGAAGCTTCAGTTTTTTCGTTATTTTAACTGAACCCATAAAAATAACATTTCAATTTTATTGAGAAAATTGCTTACCTTGTAATAAATATGAATATTAAAGTTTTTAGTTTTCTTTCAATTAGTTGAATAGCTACAATATTTTATCGAAAAGTGCTATCACAGGCAAAGGAGAGCTTATCAATTACTAATTACAATTCATTTCTAAAAAGAATGTTACAACTAGCCCAATCCACACCCAAACAAACGTAACAAGTATAATGTTCTAACCTGTTACGTCAGTTGATACGTATGATACGCTCATACCAGATGGTACGGTGAGAGCACCAATGGTACGAACATCCTTGTTTGCCAAACATTTTGGACATTTTCTGGGCGTTTGTACTAGAGGACGGTTGTGGCAGCTAATGTGAAAACCATTCATACACGATTCACATACTAATAAATTACCTGAAATAAAAAAAACACATTTAATAAATGTTAACAAATAAAGAACGTTTATAGAATATCTTATATGTTTTAGAAAATGTAATTCAGAATATTTTATAAAATGTTATATGTATTATGTTGAAGTTAGAATTTTTTATTCATATTTCGTTTTAGTTCTAGCCTCTAGGGTCAATCAGCTTTATATCTATTTTATTTCATAGTACTCCAATTGAAAAAGAATCAACTGAAGTTGTGTACGTTATACTGCCATGCTAAGTACTTTAATAATAATTAGAAAAATTGAAGTTGTTCCCAATATTAATATGATTTACTTAAAAAATATCAATATTGAGAGTAATTTAAAAAACAACAAAAATATTGATTAATTCATAGATATGGTTAAATAGTATAGTAGTTAAATATTAAAATTGAGATATGACTATTACTATTAAATAAATATTTAAATCGTTAACCATTCGATAAAAATATGTATTGAAAATATATTAAGTTAGTATCTGAAATCCTATTTTGGTCACTTTTGCGCTTAGCATGGCAATATGAGCTGTTAGACTAGAATTTTGTAAACAAACACTAACTAGACAATTACTAGAAAATATATTAATCTCTTCATACACGTTTTAAATAGAAAATGAACTTCTGTGTTAATTAAAAAGATAAAAAACGAATATTCAGAAAATGTTTTTTATGAACAATTTAGTTTTCCAGATAACTCAAATAATTCAAATTTGGTTCCTACAAACCATAACTAATTTAAAATTACCTGGAAGACGGCATATTACACATGTTTTAGTATCAGGGGAAGCCCGATTTGGATTAACTCTTTCAATTGTTAATCCACTGGGTAAATTTGGAATTGGCAGTCTCTTTGGATCTATAGGTGACGTAGCACGTGAATTTTCTTTACTTGGAGGTGTTACAGCTCGTTCTGCTTTTGCTTTATTTTTCGCTGATAATCTGGTATTTGGTGGCGAACAATTTGATAGAAGATAAGCAGAACGTTTTCGTTTCTGAAATAAAAAAATACATTATGTAATAGTATTATTTATAATAATAATAATAATATGATATCTATAATGAATATAAAATATCTCAAATAATTCAGATTGAAAATGTTCGACATTCGATACATATTACATTGAACTCATGTTCTAATATTTTGTTCGTAAAGAAGTAAGTAATACATAAATAATGTAACATTTAAAGTTACCATCTTATTTCAAAAACTGAAATATAAGTTGTTTCATTGTAGAATAATAAATTTAACATTATAGGATACTTAATATATTAAAATTAATATTTAAAAAACGAGATTATTTTTTTTGTAAATAGTATAAGCTTTAGAAATATTTTACGAAACTTTTAATAGACTTTCATATTTAAAATTATTATTAAAATATAAAGCAGCACAATAAGTCGACTGATTTAAATTAAAAATTATAAGCAACAAAATTGCGGTTCTACAAAATAAACGTATACTGTCTGTAGTAAATAAACTTTGATATTACTCACTGGTCTGTGTATGAATCTATCTTATTCTTTCGTACATCCTTACTTAATACTATATATACAATTGTTTGTGTGGCTAACAAAATACACAAGCAACACCAAAAAAGAAGAAATTAGGATTCTTATAACAGTATGATGAAAATTATAACAGACCTACGTTTTTAACTGTCCGCCTATTTCCAATACATCATACACACATACAAAATACGGTCTTCTTTTGATAACGGATATTACATCTGCTGTCGAGTGAAAGAAATATTTAGTTTACGGCGGTCTACACCTTTATTGATATTAGTCATACCCAAGTTTATTTACTATAGACCGTATTTAAACTTACTGGATAATCCCACCCTCTATTTCCGTAAAAGAATTGAGGATTAGCAGTACTGCGTCTTTTGCGTTCAACTCTCTTTTTCTGCATTTCATCATGAATAGCGTGCGTTACAAGACCAAAAAACTTTAAATATTGAACTTGAGATAGGTCATCTATTGTATTTGCATTTTGGGGTGGTTCAGGAGATGTACTTGCTGATGGTGTATCCAAAGAGTCATCCGATATAACAGGTGCCGTTACAGGTGCAAAGCGTGATATTCTAAAAAAAATCATTAAATCAACATAAAAACCAAATAATATTATTTTTTTTATGAAAAGAAATTACTTGTCACATTATTTTAATAGCTCAATAATTTTTAAATTACTATTAAGTATTAAAAAATTAAACAGCAAGTAAAAGATAAACAAAAATTTTTTTTTTCATTTCCACTATTTGCACGTATGTTCGTAATTTCATAATAATGTCAATATAAAATATAACACATACGTACATATAAAAAACTGGGTAAGACGAAAGTTTAAATCTTAATTTTGATAAATATCAGTGTCGACCCTAGTGGTTAAGGCGCACCGATGCAGATTGTTTCGGCACTATTAATGAATTTATTGACATGTTTTATTTTCATTGAAAACTATAAATCAGGTATAATTGGCGTTTATAACGTTGGGTGCCCCAATGCGACGCAATCTTTCCATATTGTATAAGCCGGCACTGTACAGTACTTACATATTTTGCTTTCTAGCTCTGTTAACTGCGTTAGAAATGGCATGGTTTAGATTAGAAGATCGCTCGTTAAATGTGTTTTTAATACCATTTACTTGCAATTTTTTTTCCAATTCTTTTATTTCATTTCGAATGCGTTCAGTAATTGTTTTCTGAAAAAAGACTAGATTAGATTACGTATACAACGTGGATAAAAAATAATAATATATAACATTTACAATTGAAGGACATGATACGACCACCAATCAGCTCCCAACTCCGAAGATTTATAGTATCTAAAAAAATTAATTATATTGTAGAACTCGATCTGCCTCATGTTTGTATATTGTTGGCAATCTGAAAATGCCTGCCAGCTGTTTTTTTGCATCCAGCGTAATGATTTTCTTACATTTGTGTTTAAGAGCTTGGTAAATAAGTCTTATAACAAATAAGTTGCCAAAAAATGCCATAAAAGATCCTATTCTGTGTAGAAATTGTACGATTTGGGATTGGAATTGCATAAGCATATCAGAACTATGAAACCAAAATATATACAGTCGAACCTCGATGAGTCGAATTTTTGATAACTCGAACTCGAACCTGTTCCCTAGGACTTGCCTATATCAACGTTAATATTTTTATATCGATAACTCGAATTTTTTGATAAGTCGAAGTGTTTTACAATTCCCTAAATTCGAGTTTCCATTTGTAAATATTTCGATAACTCGAAGTTAAATTTTACAACTTTTCATAAAAGTACAATACCTGGTAGGATTAAAAAACGGGTTTGTTCGGTGTTATTGGTGGTCAAAATAGCTATTGTAAAATAGCAATGTAACGGTTTCTACTAGAAGAATTTCATGTTTTGATGACGGCACTTCAATTGGATTTAAATTTTAATATATGTTTAAATGCTTTCTCAACAGTTATGAAATTTACGATGGTTTTACCGTTTCATTTACAAGAAAAGGGTCTATTTTTGCCATTTTGTTTTCGTTCTGGTCGTTATTCGTAGAGCACGAGTACGAAGAAATATATTTTTTGATGTCTATAGTTTGTAGCAGAAAATCTAAAAAAATTAAATACTTTTTCTAATATTATTTACCGATCAACAAGAAGTGTAAACGAAAATTAAAAAAGGCTAAAAGAGTGTCCTTTTTTAAACTTGGAAAAAGCTATGATAGAATGGTTTTGGTTTACACGTATTACAAATATTCTGGTTTCAGGAGATCATTAGAAAAATTTGTAGAAACTCAACATTTTGGATCAATGAAGCAAAAAACAATTTTAGATTACTTTCAAACCAACAATAAATAAGATGTAAATAACCATATTACTTAAATACTTGTTGTTGTTGTTGGCGCCTTTTTATACCTGTATCAGGTTTAGGCGTTTTCCCCGCTTGAAACTTTGTTGTGAATGTTGTAGTGTTTCAAAGATTCAAGGCACCTACAGTTTTACGTGGGTTGCGAACCACGGCAATTTCTAGGGAAATTAGTAAATACTTAATAACAATAAATAATGTTAATAATTGGTTACAAATTTTGGTTATTTTGTATAAAAGATGTAAATATAGATATGATATACAGGGTGTCCCAAATTGAGTAGGCTAACATGGGTATCTTTCTTCTTAATGGAAATAGAAGTTTGTTTAAATGGGAAATGTTTTGAAGTTTTAGGTGCCGATTCAGATCATACTGCTAAGTTAAAAACTGACATTTTATATTTTATTTAAAAGGTAATAATGATTACACTGGCACACAAAAAAAGAAAAGTGGTCAGTACTTTTGACCAGACCCACCTAGAGTTATGTATTTCGGTGCCCTGAATCCGAATTTGAGGTCGGTCTACCAAATATACCTCTAAAATTTTGAATAAAATGCAAAAAACCACTAAAAATTGGAGTTATAAAAATGAAGAAAGTTTGATTAAACTAGATCAAATCTTCCTTATATGTATATTTTGATGACATAAATCCAAATTCAGAATCTCTAAATCTCAATCATTCATATATTTATCCAAAATAAAGTAGTCAGTACTTTTGACCAGATCCACCTACACTGTTAAAAATGTTTGTAAATTTACTACATTTTTACTAAGCAATTGCATAGTAAAATTACAAACTCTTGTATTGTATTGGAATTTTAACACGCATTTGTTGTAATATTACATTTTGTAATAGCAGGTTGCAATTTTACAAATGTTTTGTATTCGTCAGATACTTATTGTAATTTTACAATTCTAAGTTGTAGGATTAAATCTAATGTTTTGTAAAATTACTAATGTAACACAAGCTCTACTAACGTATACAAGTTTGTAAAATTACAACAAAGTTTTGCTAAATTACAACAAAGTTTTGTAAAATTACAATACAGTTTTGTAAAATTACAATACAGTTTTGTAAAATTACAATACAGTTTTGTAAAATTACAATACAGTTTTGTAAAATTACAATACAGTTTTGTAAAATTACAATACAGTTTTGTAAAATTACAATACATTTTTGTAAAATTACAATACATTTGGCTTAGTAAAATTACGAATAATGTATAGTAATATTACTAAGCATACTTCCAATAAATGATTAGTAATTTTGCGTAAAAACTTCCTACTCAATTTAGTAAAATTACTATGGAAATTTCTAACAGTGTAGGGTTATGTATTTCGATGCGCTGAATCGAAATCCGAAGTCTGTTTGGCCCGTACACCCCCAAATTTTTTAGTAAATTGCAAAAAATTGTTTCAATTGGCTAAAAATTGTAGTTTTTTGCATTTTATTCAAAATTTTAGAGGTATATTGGGTATACCGACCTCAAATTCGGATTCAGGGCATCAAAATACATAACGCTAGGTGGGTCTGGTCAAAAGTACAGCCCACTTTTCTTTTTTGTGTGCCAGTGTTATTATTCAAAAAACTTACAATATCAGTAAAAAAATAAATACCATATAATGCCGTTGGCTTGTATTATGCTGTATTATGGTTCTTTGATAATTCATGGCTACTTGATTTAAAACAAAAAAAATTAATATTGTTAATAATTATTTATTTAAATATAGGTTGTTATACATGGTCGAAAAGAAAAAAAAATGCTATTTAACTATGTAAAAATCCAATATGGCGCCCGTTTAAAATAAGAAAGTTGGTATCAATATTTTGGAAGCCGCATTATGAATTTAATTTTGACTTAATTTTTATCCGTATTTTATGAAACCTAGTAACCTTTATATTAAACATTTTCTTGTAAAATTTATAATTACAAAGTTATTTGACATTAAAGAAAATAACGATTTTCAGTTTTTTACGATTACTTCGGAACTATTCGGAATTTTAAATTTTTTTTGACGGAATCTGAATCGGCACCTAAAACTGCAAAACATTGCCCATTTAACCAAAATTCTATCTTCACTAATAAGAAAGATGCCCATGTTAGCCTACTCAATTTGAGACACCCTGTGTATGAATAAATTTTTTAATAGTCTGTATGTATAGAAACCAAACTTCATACTGCAGTTACGTGATAATATGCGGTTGGTCAATATAAACGGATTATAAGCGAATTCTACTGTATTTTGTAAAGCAATGATATATCGTTGGCGTTACTGAAATACCGCGTAACTAACTTTTTCCATAGAGGCTAACATTGAATGAAATAACATTGAAAATTCGACCTTATGAAAAAATCTAGTTACGCGGTATTGCAGTATCGCCGACGATATATTTCATATCGTTTTATTTTTGAAGATTTTTTAAACTTTTATTTTTTGTAAACCGTGTAAAAACGAAATCCTATAATGCAAGTAGCGTGCAAATCGAGAAATAGGTGTGGTGTTAAATTGTATATTTTGATTAAAAGCTGAGTGTGCAATTTCGTCTCGAGAAAATGTCTACTTTTCGTTCAAATGTGCACATAGTACTATGTCATTTTATTTGGGTACAGTACTTTTTTCCTTTTAAATTCAAAAATTAATGTAAACAAATTCAATAAATACGAAGATGTGCACATTCGAGCGAAAAGTGGCCCATTTCCGAGCGAGGGAATCAATTGAGCGCGTCCCGGAGGGGCGCGGTAGACGCACTTCATTTTCCCTAGATCGGAATGTGCCACTTTGCGCTCGAATGTGCACATTCGGTTTTAAGCATGATTCACAATAATTAATTTACTTTCTTAAACTGTCTAATTTTCGTTAGATGGGCCCACGCAACTTTCGTTGCCTGCTAAAATTTTACTCTCATGGCGCCAAAAGAAGTATAACTTCAAAAACTTGAATTCTGCAGAATAATATTAAACTTTCGCTAAAACTTCCATTGCAAAACGTGGCAAACTTTACATCATTTTCTAACTCATAATTATCAACGAGGAGATTTGGTGAGAATGGTTAAATATTTTAACCTTATGATAAATGTTCAATTGTGACGTGTTTTTAAGTTTTCTAGGAAATCTAAATAACGAAAGTATAATTTAATAAAACCTTAAGTTTATAGAAAACATTGTAAACTTTATAGCATTAATAATTAAATTCATTTTCGACTTATCAAAAAATTCGAGTTATCGATATAAAAATATTAACGTTGAGATAGGCAAGTCCTAAGGAAACAGGTTCAAGTTCGAGTTATCAAAAATTCGACTTATCGAGGTTCGACTGTATATTGTTATTGTCGTGGCTTTTCTTTGAGCTCTACCGAAGCAAGTCTAAAATTATAAGTCGAAAACTCTATAAATCGAATTTTTTCGCGTTTCTCTTTAGATTCGACTTATCGAGGTTCTACTGTATAATATTGGCCGGTAGTGCAAGAAGCGACATAAAATACATATTAATACTTAACATGAATAAAAATCTATGTCTTTACAATTAAAAATTACTCTCAAATAGTTTAATCAATCATGAATATATGCCAGGTTCAAACTCATGCTCTATTTTCTAATAATTAACCCAGAAGTTTAATTAAGTATGGAAAATTCACCACGTAAATCACATGTTATTGCAATAGATGTAAACGTGTGAGGAAGACCTTTGCAATACACAGGCATGTGTCGACTTCTATTAAAATATCACACAGTGAGGAGGCATAACAGTATAATTATTATCTGTTGCAAAATATCAGAAATACAGTAACTTCCAATCATTAATGATTTCTATAAACGATAACAAATCACTCTGCAATCTAGAAGTAAGGCTTTATATTTTTTTATAAAATTACTGATGTGAGACGATAATAATGCATCCTTTTTATTATTTCTTTATTTCTTCTATTATGATATTAAAATTTTCATAATAGTATAATTCGGCATCTAAACTTATTTTTCGAAGTTTAAGTTAAAATTAAATTAAATTAAAAATTTTAGTTTTTGGGACCGTAAAAATTCTTAATCATGCCAATTGTTATATTCGAATCTTTAATCCGGAAAAAATAAATGTTCGGCTCCAATTAGCCGTAGTTTATCTGTCTCGACCGCTTGAAAAACAACCTTGTTAGACATGCATGATCTACTAAGATCATATGGAAGAAAATTACTTGTTTCAGTAATTCTATTACAGCAGATACCTTTGTTAAAAATATATTTTTCTAGAGATGTTGCTATTATGTGGAATACACAAAATCGTAATACAGTAAAAATTCGCTTATGAAAATTTTTCAATTATGACAACAGCTTATACCGTTGTTTTTTAGTGCATTTGATTTATTTTTATATGACAACGGTAACAGTGTTATACTAAATTTGAAAAAAAATCAAAACTCAGAAGCGGAAAATAATTGACAGTAAACGAGATTTTATTTTGAACTTAAGGCTTTCGCGGTTATTAATAATAAAATTAAAACACTTACCAGAATCGATGATGGATCCTCTGGAGCTGGCACTAGCACTGTCATTAACACTAACCCGATTACCGACACCAACACTAGTTAAGGCTTCCGGATGGATGCCGCGTCTTATTGTAGCAAAATGCCGACGTTTCGCAAACGTTTCAGTTTGCATCTTCAGGGCTGGATGCTCTGATACTAAAGCACCCTTTGATCAGGGGGTCCTTATATACCCATGCTCATGTCATGGAACAATGCACACAGAGTTATTCAACCATAACCTCAAAATTATCAAAAAATTTTGGGGAGGGTAGTGCGCCAAATGGGATTAATTTGGAAACCTCGGTCTCTATTGAGATTGTTAGGATTTTTACCTATCTCAATGCCTTCACGATATTTCCTTGGAAAGTATCCTTTCACAGTTGCCAGTTTTTCGGCCTTGTCATATAGAATTGGATGTCCAGTTTCAGACCAATGTTCTGCCAAAGCAGATTGTGAAAAATTACGATATTTGACGCACCGTTGGTGTTCTTTAATTCTAGTGCTTATGTTCCTCCCGGTCTCTCCTATGTACACTTTTCCACACGAGCACGGAATTTTATAAATCCCGGATGTATCAAGAGTAGGTTTTTTGTCCTTAGGGTTCGGAAGAATCTGAGAGATTTTCTTCTGAGGTCTGAAAATAACCTTGATGTTGTGTTTCCTAAGGACTCTACTGATACGGTCGGAGGTACCCTGAAGATACGGAAGAAACACCGTCTTTGTCGTTTCGTTTACTGGCAACTCAGCGTTGCTTTGGTCCGAGCCTAGTTTGGTTTTAAAACGTTTTATGGATCGGTAGATGTCCTTTTTCCCATAGCCATTCTTCGACAAGGCATCAGTGATATGTTCTAATTCCTTATCTAAGGCTGTAGGTTCCGAAATTGTTAAAGCTCTATATACCAAAGAATTGATTACCGAGTTCTTCTGCGATGGGTGATGGTGTGACGTAGCATGTAAATATCGATCTGTATGTGTGGGTTTACGATAGACTTGATGGCCTAGAGAACCGTTCGATTTCCGTTCTACCAACACATCAAGAAAAGATATTTTCCGATTTTGTTCCGTTTCCATAGTAAATTGTATGTTGGGATGTTGAGAGTTCAAAAAAGTCAAAAACCCGGGAAGCGTGTCCTTGCCGTGACTCCAGATCACAAATGTATCATCAACATATCTAAACCAGGTTTTCGGTTTAAGCGGAGCGATTTTTAAAATTTTGTTTTCAAAGTCTTCCATAAAAATGTTAGCTATGATAGGTGAGATTGGTGAGCCCATTGCAGCATGACATGAGCATGGGTATATAAGGACCCCCTGATCAAAGGGTGCTTTAGTATCAGAGCATCCAGCCCTGAAGATGCAAACTGAAACGTTTGCGAAACGTCGGCATTTTGCTACAATAAGACGCGGCATCCATCCGGAAGCCTTAACTAGTGTTGGTGTCGGTAATCGGGTTAGATATTTTATTATTGATAAATATTCGGAAAAAACGTTTAAATTTTTTTAACAGCATACAGTAATATTAATTTTTTTTAAAATATAAGTTTCACTTTATATTTTATTAAAATACATACTTTTGCTAGAGTTTTATAGTAATTTCGGGTTAGTTTGTTCGATTAATGCGATTTAAATTGCAATATTCGCTTAAAGCAACAAAATTCGATAAGGTAAAGTTTGTTGAAAAAATCAATTTACAAGTTTCCATAAGCGAATATTCATTGAACCTAATGGAAAGATATAATTTATTTTTTAAATATGTTTTTGACATCAAGCTTTTAAATTTTTATTTTTATTTACTCATGTGTTATAAAATCAAATATATTTGATAAGTAACTATTAGAGAATAGTTTTGACCAGAGTTCAGTTCGAATGGCTATTCCCTGGTGTGATTACAACAAACTACAGTCAAATCATGAATAAATCTAACCTGCAATCAGTCAATAAGTACGAATTTATGTTTAAATACCAGAAACAAGTAGTCTTTATTGACTGAAATAATAGCGTGCATCTGCGTATTAAAATCATTGCCACAGTTTTCAACATTAATCAATAACGCAAAATTATTACCACTTGAATAAAACTTTATTACGATTATAAAGTCTATGTTAAAAATTTTCAGATTCCAGTTATGTACATATATTTTCCTAAATTCGCATGTTGAAAACTAACCAAACCTAATTCTTCCAAATATTAAAAATTATGTATTTTATACACTTACAAGTTTTATTTACTTTTTTTCTTAAGAAAATATCTTTGAATGCCAATTTATAATAACTTTGGTTTATTTCTCTCAAACAAAATCTTAAACTTTATAGTCCAATTCTAATAATTAATGTTCGTTACTTAACAGTTATCGTAGTTTGTTTAATATATCCAACTTTGTAAGATCAATAACCAACTACCTTGGAACCAAGTTGCGCCTATTACTTTTAGAAGACAAATTAAACATAACTATGTCAAACTAAGAATACTTTCTTTATAAGTTTTTGCATAAAGATGTTAAAGTTTGACATCCAATTAATTTTTTTTTTCTTATTATCGTTAGAAAGAGACGGAAAAACTTGTTATAAAACCTTTACTTGATAACGTAACGGCCATTTTATGTTTTGAGTGGTTTGATATAACTTATTTTATTCAGTACCTACATCGAATGTTATAAAAATAACCCACATTTACATACATTGAATTATTGTAAGCAATTAATTTTTATTCAAGAATTTGTAGTAAATAACGACTAAATTTAAGGTTAGAAGTGCAAGAATAAATTTAAATATTTCATAAAGAAATGGAATAACTAAGAAAACAACTTTAGAAAACTCACCTGTTCCAAACCAATTTCATGAATGACATTTTGAACTTCTTTTAAACTTTTTCCCAGTTCAGTATTCTACAACATTTCAATGCAGGAAAATTCAAAATAAATAACATAATTTTAATTAACAAACATAAATAAAATGATACATACCGTTGGATCTTCTTTATACTTCAAGTATAACACCTGTAACAAAAAGAAAATATGAATATTATTTTTAATTGCGTCGACTTTAAAATAGATTTAACGGTAACAATAAAATTACTTGTTAAATAAGTACAATTTTGTATATTATAAACGAATTTTACTAAAAAAACTTAGTAAAAGAATAAAACTTTCTAACAATTACAATTTACCGAAATGAAACTTATCTTTGGCTAAGATTAAAACTTACGTGATGTTCATGGATTTCTCTTTCTAGTTTAACTTGCTGCCTTTGAATTAAATTACGCAGATCTTCCGAAATTCGCATATTAGAAACCACCATGTTCCTGCTTAATATAGGAATTATAAATAACACAATTGCCTTCTTCTGTATGACAGTACAGTTAACAAAAGCTTGCCCGGTGATTAGACGATAGAGAAAACAGACTGAGCGCCACGCACGCTTCAATCGAAAACCAGAACAAAATTCAATAAAATTTTTAGTTTTAATAATATTACTAACAATTAGTTATAAGTATATTTAAAAAAAACTCAATATCTGATTAGGAATACAATATTTGTCAGTTTTTACAACTTCACTCAGTTACACTGAAAAACAATTAAATGCGGAAACCAAGTAAATAAATATACATTTCGGAAATGATCGTATATTTTCCCAACGTATTCTTTCTCCTTCAATGTTACGTTAATACAAGATAAATTCAAAATAATACCTTTATACATATATAAGCTTTTCGATTTATGTTAGCATTTTTTTTCTTTTCACATTAAAAAAAATATATACAAAGTTTTTATACTTATATTTTACCTACGAATATTAAAATAAAATTAATTAAATATAAATTATTAAAATAAATATCACTAAATTCAATATTCTTAAATTTTATTTAATATGCTTGTAACTTATTATATCACTCTCTTCAAATTTAATGAGATGTTAACCAGTATACATCTGTGCATATATCCTTGATTATAAATATAATGTAATTATTAAATTGTTAGCAATGGATAAGAGATGGCGCTCGTATTGCTAACCGTAAAATAAGTATTATTTTTGTTTATACGGATATTTAAACTAGATATAGAAAACATGTTACTGTTTTTAAATAATCAGTTTTTTTTATGTACTTGAAACATTTGTTTTTTCTTAACTATAAAAAGTTAGATTGTAAAATGTATATTAACGTAATTTATTTGAATAATTAGTTTATAGACATCTGTACAAGAACTAAACAAACAAAACGTTATAACCAAAGAGGATAGAATAGAGAGGAACTAAGAGTAGAGACAATATATAAGAATACTGGCCACGAGTTAGCTAACTTTTGATTGGTGCGACAAATTTATGGTTTTTGTGCCATTATTTCAAATGTATGGATTGTTTTACTTGTCGGTTTTTAAAAATTCAGAATCATTTTTAAGCAATAATTACATTTTTGATGATAGTTTTAATTAGTATATAGAAATTCCAGAATATAGGTATATATTTTTTCAAAGTAATTAACTTTATGTAATTTGTAATTGTGTATTTATGTAATTTCAAATTGTGTATCACATGCATTACATGAATAAAATTTATTAATTATGCCAACGAAGTTATATACATATATGTCAAACAATAATATTTGTAAGAAAGAGATAGCTAGTTGTTTTCTTTCTTACAGATTTGTTCATAAACATGCTCTTCACCAGTTTCCGATATAGTGTCTCTAAGGTTGAATATCGAAAGTTATATAATAATAATATGGAAAGTATATAATTGTTTATTTTATTCAAAGGTTTATTAAAATATTGGAACTTTTCCATTATACCGACTCCGGTGAGAAACGTTCGTGGCTCCATGTTGTCGTTTAGGCAACAGCTGTTGCAGTTGGGCAATGTGGTAGTCAAAAATTCTGTTTTTGAATCATAATGTTCACGTCCAATATCTTTTAATATTGTTTAACGTTAACTGGAATTGGTCACTTTCAATATAACAATTATTGTTTTTGTAACGTTTCGTTTCTTTATTGAAACTTTAAATTTGGAAATAAAAATCACTGTATGGAAAACGAACCAATTAACGGAAATATGTGATAAACATGAATTGAATATTAGGAAGATTCTTAATATTAATGAATCTAAATATAGAATTTATGAGTTTATACATTTATCAGAAACGGATTTTAAAGCGTTTAAATATGGAATTAATGACCACAAACAATGAAAGAATAGATCAGGGACTTCAGCATGAATTTGTATTAAATTCTTTTTCTTTCATTGCTATCACTATAGTTTACAGTTTTGCTAAGTATTAGGCTTTACTCTGGAATAATTTCACCGTAAAAAAACACCTATTAAAGAGTTTTATCTATGCCTAATAATAAGAAGTTTCACTTCTGTCGCGCCTGAACTTCACGCTTTTTTTATTTATAAATTATCAGTGGTGTCGAAATGCTGTTGCATATTTTGTTTTTTTTATTGTTTTGGTTAATAAGGTATTATTTTGTAGTAAAATAAGTTTCTGTTTAATGATTTTTACTTTATGGCCTTTCTTCTTGTTTGTATTTTAAAAAAATTATTATGTATTTTTAAGCTAAAACACATCATAAACTATACATTTTGTGAATGTACGATTTATTTTGATATTTGACTGCACAAAAATTGTAAAAGACAAAGTGTATCAGTTAATACGATATAATTATTTTCTAATTATTACTATCATTTAATAAATCATATATGAATACTAAGTCATTACAAAATATTTACTAATACACATATTCATACGGCATATTATCATATTTTATAAAAAGTTATTATCTACTGCATGTTTTATCATATCCGCTATACGTTGTCTTTTTTCTTCCGATTTGAATGGATATACACACCATATGGTTTCCAAAGGAACAAACTCACCCTTACGACATTTACTTATTAATAATAAATTGCTTCAATCAGTACATTATACTTACTTCAATTGTATCTAGGTCTGCTGTTTCTTCGTCATCTAAAAGAGACATGACAATTGCTTCCATCGACATACCAATACCAAATATTGCATACTTCTTAATTTCAGCTTTCAAATCATCCAAACTAAAAAGTTTAGAAGAGCAACCCAATTGATCTAGACTATTCATAAACGTTTCGTAATATTTTACAATTAATAAATCCCAATATTCGGTTTGGAGAAAACTTTCGGTACAAGAATATAAGAAAAACGTTAAATCAAGAATTGGAGATGCATATCTGAAATTAAAACACGGTTGTTTATAATTAAAAACGTTGATTTTGTTTATTTATGTATTACGATATACCTTGTAAGTTGAAAATCTATTATAAAAGCATCTATAGGATTTCCATCTTCATTATATTTAAATAAAAAGTTTGGTATCCAAGTATCCCCATGTGTTATTACAGCCAAAGGTCCTTTATTTTTACAACATTCTATTAACTTTCTACAATGTTAAATAAATATTACTTTATTATAATTAAAACAGGAAGATAATAGTAAGTTCTAAGTTAAATTTATAAAACCATAATTGTTTAACTCATATACTTATGCATATAATTTAATCAGGTTTTAATTGCAATTAGGTTCATAGGAAAGTAGGTACATAATTAAAACCTGGTATAAAACTAATAGATACACAGGCATATATTATTCCTAGTTACTATATTGGCTTACCCATAAAAATCCATGGATATTGTTTCTTTTAGTTTATTTAAATATAGCGCTGGTAGCTGTTTTTCAACTGCATCTAGTATAACAGGCAGTAAATTTTGATTTTGAAAATTACTATACCAACCACGAAATTTTTCAGAAAAGTAGGTTTCCTAAAAAAAAAGTTATTTGAAAATAAAAGTGAATTATTTAAAACCTATTTATTTTATTAC
Organism: Sinopyrophorus schimmeli; assembly: GCA_036325965.1. Classification (NCBI taxonomy): domain Eukaryota; kingdom Metazoa; phylum Arthropoda; class Insecta; order Coleoptera; family Elateridae; genus Sinopyrophorus; species Sinopyrophorus schimmeli. The sequence continues at coordinate 9,473,255 of JARFIZ010000314.1, read as the reverse complement.
TTCTAAAGTAGCAGCTGCTAATTCAAATTCTTTGGGCTTTTGATTTTTGAATGCCAATCCAAGTGCATGAAACTTAGCAAATAATTGGAGTACTAATTCCGCATGCTTTAAATCCAAACATCTCCCACGAGATACAGTTTTATAATTTTTGTAGCTCAAGTCTTCTAAAAGAACATAATCATTTGTTCCATCGGCAATTGCAGAAACACACCTTTAAAAATATTTTTAAAAAGCAGATCTTAAAAAAACATAAATACTAACAGTGGTATTGCTTCAAACATAAACGACGAATTTTTAGATTTTTGAAATTCGTTCATTGCTGGCCATATCTAAAATTTTATTAATATTTTTATTTAATATTTAGTATTGCTTTAATACTTTTACTTTATTATAGAAAATAACTTCATTTCTAAAAAAATCCAATGATCTAAAAGTTTTTCGTCTGCTTTCATTGTTAGGCAGAGCTTTAGCTATTAATGGTAGATTGATGTTTACGTTGGGTTCCTCATCTCTGAAAATTCAAATATGTATTCCATTAACAATTAAACTTAAATGCAGTTATGTTTCTAATTAAAAAAGCCAAATACTATAATATAGTCTTAGAGAAAAAAAGTAAAATTTAAAAATCATAGGTAGGTATGAATTCGTGTTAATTAATTCTAATAAGTATTCAAATTAAAACTCTGTATACAAAATATTATTATTGCAAGTAAAGATTATAAGCACCTCAATTTTAATTTGAATAAATTATTTACTGCTATAGTTTTTTTACTCATACCTACCTATACAAATAAATACTAATTAATTAATACTATTGCATTCATAAAATTAAATATTTAATTGTAGATCCTTCAACATCGAACAGAAAAAAAAACAGAGGGGAAAATAACTCATTCTTTTTGACATACCTATATTTTAAAACCCCTATGCGAAAATAGTTGCTAGATTTTTTAAATTAATGTAAAAATTATCAGATATGCGAGGTAAATTAATTTGTTTGATATAGTAAGTAGTTTATATGTAAATCTAAAATCTAACTGTGGAATGATGAAAACCTCCCGTAACTACTTCGTATTTTTGTAAATGCAGTTATCCAACATAAAATTTTAATCTAATCAATTTTATCGCTGGATTTTTGCAAAATGGCCCAAAATCATTTTTAAAATACTCTATCATGTGGAAAAAGTAGAAAATTTAGTAATAATGAACTACATCAATCTTGCATATAAATAAAATAAATTTAAGGCAAAATGCTTTATCAACTCATTCCACTAAATGCGACGCAAATTCCATTAAAACCTCACAGAAATTTTAGAAAAATCGTGTATAAATGTAGTAAGTTAATATTGTACTATGTTTTTAGTTTAAACTAGGTAGGTATAATGTTTTGCTGAATAAAACCGTTTCCTTAATTAGTTTCATATAAAACAATATTTAGTGACTATTTTTGGATGAAAATTACATGAAAATATAGCAACTATCTTTGGACAGAGGTAGTACTAAAATGACAAAATTGAAAGATAAATATTAGAATCTGAGTAATTATATGTCTTAGTACAATACCTACATACGTACCCCGTGTTTTGCCCATTGGCTTCTACAATTAATCTTGTAACGGTGCTTAAATATGAATCTCCCTTTTTTGAATCCGAATTGAATTTTATACTTTTTATACTAACATCGTTCACACAATAAAGTTCTTGAAGAATCTTTACTAATAGAGTTTCGTTGAATTTTGCAGATATAAATAATTGTAAATCGTTTGTGTATATACCCATTCTTTTTTACAATTTTAGAGAAAAAAATAGGTAGAATAAATTTTGATAATTATGCTTTTTTTCTTATATTTGAAAAAGATGTAGTTTTAAAAATTATTAATAATAACTAACACGATTTATTTTAACGAAGTTACAACTGCTATGTATGCAGAAAGACACGTCACTAGACAATTCAAGAGAATGGTTTATTGCTAGTAACAACGTAATTATTTAAAGTAGCTGTTTGATTTTGATTAAATTTGTTCAAATAGATACAGATTCTTTTTCAAATCTTTTTAAGATTATCAACGCGGTATTTGTATATATATATATATATATATATGATTTTTGTAATTTTATTATCTCTATTAACTTCAAGGTTTCTCATAAAGAATTTTACGTTTACGTATGTTGTATACCTATAATAAATTTAAAATGATTTATGAGTTGAGAAATTCTTCTCATTTAACATAAATAAAAATTATATTTCACATAAGGATTTAAATTGTGCCTAATCTTCAATATTATTTGAGTTTTCTGAAGAAATACATTAATATTTCAAACCATTGTAAACCTTGAAATCAATACTTATAATTTGGATATTTACAGTTCACAGTTAATATTATAGTTACATGAGATATTATCATTAATAAATATCAATAACTTTCTTTATTAAAATATAAATTTAGATTTAATACATCATTATGGGCAAATTTGTAGTGCAATGACTGTGTGAATGATACACAAATCGTTAAAGAGTTTGAAACCGTAACCTCAAAGTTTGTAGTAAATTATTCTGTGATTTTAAGATATGTATTAATTTCAAATGTGTTCATAGTTTTTCCAAAATGAGGGCAATGTATAGTATTTTATTTATTTTTTTAAATGTTGTTAGCAGTTTTCAAAGTTATACTAAATCCGATATGATTAAGTTTAGGTAGGTTATATCAAACATATTTTTATATTTTGATTCACCTATAAAACTGATTATTTTTATAGAGAAGAAGTTCGAGAAATGTTTCAACATGCGTATGATAGCTATCTAAAATATGCCTACCCTTATGATGAATTACGGCCACTAACTTGTGATGGTATAGATACCTGGGGAAGGTATTGCATTCATTATAATTTTTTATCGAATTGAAAGATAATTATTTTAGTTATTCTCTCACACTTATAGATGCACTTGATACTTTAGCAATCATGGGAAACTATTCAGAATTTCAAAGAGTTGTGGAAATATTGACTACCAAAGCAAATTTTGATGCAAATATTAATGTTTCTGTATTTGAAACAAATATACGAATAATAGGAGGTTTAATAAGTGCCCACTTACTATCACACAAGTATGTATTGGAATTTTTTTTTTCATTTATATACTACCTGCCAAAAAAAGGAATAGAGATACCCTTAAGCTGATATAGTGTAGTAAAAAATTAAATAGCAAATGTCTTTCAAATCAAATTGTTCCTAGTACTAGAAAGTTGTGATTAAATTTCGATTAATTAGTATTAATTTTATAAAGGCTATTAGTGAATTTGGAAGTTTGGTGCCATCTTAAATCTTTTTTGCAGACAAGAATTATAAATTAAGTTTTTTATGTTAATCTATACTTTAAAAATACAAAATTAATATTAATGTAAGGTGGTGCAGTCATAAAGACAACTGAATTAAATAATTTGATTTTTAGTTTTTTGATATTTTATAATTTTCAATTTGTTGTTATATTGTGGTTACATTGAATTTGTATACACAAAATACTTACACAACTACAATGAAATTTGGATATAGTGAACTTGTAAAATGACTCAAGATTGTTTCACTATATCTGACGTTCACTAGAAAAGAAAAATACAATTCTTTATATTTATTATGTTTTATGTTATTATGCCTTAGTGTATTTTAAAATATACAGTAGAAATGGTTTATAAGGATATCAGTTGTAATGAAGTATATACTTATGTTGAAATAATATTGTTCATAACAATATCGGGTATCTAATATAGCGATTCAATTTATGTTGGCAGCTTTTCTAATGACGTGCAATTCGCTATAACCATGAGCAAGCCGTATTTATATTAATAGTTTTATAAATGGGGTGTCATACAGGATAGAATATGCCATGGACAATCCATGCACTTTCATTTGGCGAAATTTCTTACAATTTTGTTTTTTTTGATTACCCACAAGTTGTTACACTGGTCATAATTTTACAACCCTTTCGTGAAATTTCAATAAATCGTCGGATTAGCCACAAGTTCCTAAAAAAAAAATTAAAAAAACAGTCCAACATCATTTTTTTCCATATTTGTTACGTTACATTATAACAAGTTCTGTATTAGGTTACACATAAATGTATTATGTTTGTATAACCACATAAGTTTTAAATAAAAATAGTATAATGCAATTTTTAAATAGCAATTTTTTATAGCGACGTTATGTGTAGGGTCCCTGACCGTCGTTATACCGTTTCTACTGTAGATTGCATACAAATCATTTTCGATACTTGGAATTCACTATAACCGGAAGTTTACTGTAAGCGAGTTCGCTATATCCGTTCTCCACAGTATTTACATAATTTTTTTTTCAACTAATATTGATATAAGTATTACTAATATAAATATCTATATATTTTAGAAGAAAACAAATATTCAAGTTTTCTGTACTAGTGTTACGTTTTTTTTGTTTCACAATTGGTTTTAGTAGGTATAATATTATTAAAAGCAAACATCTTATGTTTTAGAGCTGGTGTCAAATTAGAACCAGGTTGGCCTTGTAATGGCCCCTTGCTCCGATTAGCCGAAGATGTTGCCAAGAGACTTATTGTTGCGTTTGATACTAAATCAGGAATGCCATATGGAACAGTGAATCTACGTTATGGAATTCCTGCTGGAGAAACGTCTGTAACTTGCACTGCTTGTATTGGTACTTATATACTGGAATTTGGAACTTTAAGTAGACTTACTGGCGATCCTTTATATGAAGAAGTGCGGGAGTATTACTTTTTTACTATATGCAAATCAATTCTCTATCTTTTAGGTAGCTATGAATGCCTTATACGCGTTGTATAATCATCGCTCCTCGTTGGGTTTATATGGTAATCACATTGATATTATAACAGGGCATTGGACAGCTCAAGACGCAGGAATAGGTGCAGGTGTTGATTCTTATTTTGAATATCTAGTTAAGGGTAGTATACTATTACAAAAACCAGAACTAATGGAAATATTTCATGAAGCTAGAAAATCTATCAATAAATATTTAAAACGTGAAGATTGGTATTTATGGGTTTCTATGACCAAAGGACAAGTTACATTACCAGTTTTTCAATCTCTAGAAGCTTATTGGCCTGGTCTTTTGAGTTTAATCGGTAAGATGAGGGAAATTCTCTAATACCTCTTGCAATATTGTTATGAATTCCATTCAAGTATAATACATTTCTTTAGTTATTTTGTTATATACAAATAATATTTATATATATATATATATATACACAATGGAAATGTTAAATTTTATTTGTAAAGAATATGATATATAACATAGTGTGTTATCGTATCGTAAAAAATTATTACGAATTTGGGATTTTAGGCGATACTTCTTCTGCAATGAAAACTTTACATAATTATCATCAAGTATGGCAACAATACGGATTTACCCCAGAATTTTATAATATTCCACAAAATGAAGCTGGAAATAATAGGGAGAATTATCCCCTGCGTCCAGAGTTAATCGAATCAGTCATGTATTTGTACAGAGCTACAGGTGACCCTTATTTGTTACAAGTGGGTGTAGATATTTTAAAGAGTATTCAGCACAGCGCTAAAACACCCTGCGGTTATGCCACAGTATGAAATATTTAATTTATTATGCAAGAAAACTAATGCATTTTTTTAGATAAAAGATGTTAGAGATCATCGAAAGGAAGATCGTATGGAATCTTTTTTTCTAGCAGAAACAACGAAATATCTTTTTTTATTGTTTGATACTGATAACTTTATTCATAATCAGGGTCAACACGGAACTATAATTAATACACCAAATGGGGAATGTGTAATAGAAGCAGGTGGTTATATTTTTAATACGGAAGCGCATCCAATAGATCCCAGTACATTGTATTGTTGTCATGATATGCCAAAACAAAGGTTATTTGACTTTTCAAAATTAAATCAACATAAAAGCATATTTCGAGGGGAAACTATCGAAGAAAGAAAAAGTCATGTGGAACTATTAAGTGAGAATAACCCAGAATCTATGTTGAAAGATGTAAATACTTCTGAAACAAAATCTGATGTGGAAATAGAAGTAGGTTCCGAAAATGTACGTGAAATGTATCAAAGCAAAGGATCAGTAGAAGCTTTATCAGAAGATAATTTAAACAAAGTCATCTTCGAATATAACGAAAGTAATTCAAAAATTAAAAATAGTCAAATTCCTACAGACAAGCCTTTTAGGAAAATAGTTTGAATAAAGAAACCGATTTGGCAAATACTACGCTTTTTAGAGAAGACATTGAGTATAATTATTCATTAATTCATAAAACCATTTCTCAGTTATTGCCTAATATGAGTGATCAGCAAAAACATGATCCTCAACAAATGCTAGAAAGAATTCGAACCGAGAATCGTTATAGAAGAAATGTGTCTTCAGAGAACAATTATAATTTATTAAGTTGTAAAGCACAACCTTTTCTTCAGCGATTATCAATTTTCGGCGAATTTTTTAATAGATAAGTGTAATTAGATATATGTAATATTTCATAAGTAAATAAATTGCTTTCTATAACAGATATTTTTTTTATAATTTATTTTGAATTTTCTCAATATTTTGAACTAACCTGTCACGTCCTCCGAAATTTTGCGATTTATGATCAATAGTTATTGAAAAAATTGTTAGAAGCGTTTGCTAAAATTATAATACATAGTTAAAAAGTTCGGTAACTTTGTTTTTTGCTCTCCCCACAAAATAAATTGCATATTTGTAATCGACTACACTATTAAGATTTGTTATTTGCGATCAAAATTGTAACAATCGGAGATTTAATTCTCGAATATATTTCTTATCAATGGCATCAATTTCAACAAATGATCTGCCACTGAAAATGCTATTAACAGCATCTTCGACAAATTGAACGCGTAACAATATACCCTGGATTTTGAGAAACTACCTAATCGATGGGAATGCATTTGTGAGAGAAATGGAACTTACATACTTACTCGTAAAGGTATTCATTCCGAAGATTCTTCAGTGTACAATATTAACATGATAGAAAATTAAAAAAATAGGAAATAAATGAAAACATTTCGTTTCCTTTTTAAGGAAGAAGGTCGTAGAATATGAGACAGATTATTTATTAATTGTTTGTAATGTGTACAATAGACTAGTTTAAAAAAATCGACTATTTTTTCCTTCAAAGTCACATGTTTAATAGTTATAAGAAGAGCAAATACGACGCATGTTAGAATTTGAGCCTTTAATATTAATATTAATATTTAGTGGTTCCTGAACGCACTTTTCCATTTTCCATTGAAAAACACGGGAAAACTTTTTTAGTTATTTGTGAATTTTGTACTTCTGTAAAGAGGCAATGTAGTGCATAAATATCTGATACATATTTTTGTAGAGAATTTAATGGTTAACAAAATAGGTCTCTTATAATTTTTTGGTAAGTCAACCTTTTCAAAAGGTATTCAAGGTTAAAATTGAAATCATGTAAATTTTTTTTCAAAATTAAAAGCGAAACTACTAGACTAATTGGTTATTTCTGTAAAGCATTTCAACCGCTATAAAATCCTGGCATTCAAATAAATTTCAACTTCAGCAAATTTATTTTTTGCTATAAAAGGTGGTTTTGAAGTGAAATTAAAATAATTTGCGAATAAGGTATATTTAGCTAAGTTATTTTTTAATACTTATATTTAGAGTACCAAAAATTATTAATAATTTTTTTTTCACTATATTGATTTGTTCAAATATATATTCTTATCATATACACCTGTATATAATTTTTTTAGTTCTAAAATGTGGATTTTACATAATTTCAATTGAAACCTTGAATAAATTTTGAGAATTGAATTATCAAAAAATTTAAGAGACCTTTTCTAGAACGTTAAATTCCTTACAAAATTTGTATGGGGCATTTATGTACATTATCTCGTTACTGAGCTACAAAATTCAGAAATAACTTAAAAAAATCACATGTTATTTAAAAGAAATTGGAAAACTGGGTTCAAGAACTACTAAATATTAATATTAAGGTATCAAATTTTAACAGGCGTCTTATTTCCTTTTCCCACAAATATTAAACATGTAATTTTGAAGAAAAAAAAATAATCGATTGTTTTGAACCAGTCTAGTGCACATATTGCAATTTTAGTATAGCGTCGTCAAACTGTATCGCGATCTACAATCTTATTTTTTCAAACGGACAGGCGTATGGTCTCCTACGATTTGTATTTTAATTAACTTTCCAAAAATTGTTATATTAATGTATCAAAGGATACCAATTTTTAATTTCTCTATGAATATCATGCAGTAAAAAAATTATATTTTTTATTGATTAATAATTTATCAATAAATTACAAAATTGTAGTTTACGGATTTTCTAATTGATCAATTATTTATTATTTTCTTTTATTGTCTTCTCATAATTATGTACATATATTTTTGAAGAAATAACCTTTTTATCCATTTTTATATTGCCTTTATTATTTATCCTTTATTAAAAAAAATTGATTATAGATTTGAAATCACTAAAGAAAAATAATTGATGCTTTAAATGCCAATATATATAACAAGTAAACATTATTTGACGCAAACCCATTCAAAAGTGGAAAATGCATGACGTTTTATTTTACAAAAAAATATATCTATCTGTTTAAAAATCTTAAAATAGTATTGATAGTAAAATACAAATCTATTCTACTGTAGGCCGTTGATTGCATTATATACAATAGTACCTACAATAATACGCGTTTTTATTCGTTTATTTCTACAATTCCTGGTGTACTTATAGCCATTTTGGCGGGATCTTCGTGTTTCTGTGCATCTTTTAACACCATAATTTCATCTTTAGAATCTTTCTTCTTGCCTTTAGTCAATGTACTTAATATAGATTTTCTTCCAGATTCCAAATGTCTTTTTCTTTCTTCTTGCGCATGTTGCATTGCAGCTTGTTCTGCGGGATTCAGATGCATTAATCGGGGATCCATTGCTAACCAATCTGAATTTAAAACTTGTTCAATTCTCCATCTTTTTGCAATATCTGGTTCTAGTAAATGAGTTGTAAGTCTTTTAACTTGATCACTAAGTAAATCAATTACTTTCGCTCTAAAACGCCATCGTTTGTTTGATTGTTGTTCGTAGAGTCTTTTTATATTAGCATCATCAAATGGCATAGCTTTGTTAAGCATTATATAAATTATAACACCGACAGACCATAAATCGGCTATTTTAGGATGATACGGCATGCCGCGTAGAATTTCGGGTGCTGCATAAGATAATGAACCACAATAAGTTTCGCTTGTAACGCGTTTTCCATGACTGTCTATAGTATAACGAGCAAATCCAAAATCTGCAAGTTTAACATTAAAATTATTTGTAATTAAAGCATTTTCACACTTTAAATCTCGATGAGCAATGTCCATATCATGGAGATATTGTATAGCAAGTGCCAATTGTCGTAACCATACGCGAGCTTGGGCTTCCGCTACAGATCCTTTTCTTAAAATAAATTCCAATAAATCGCCAGTTTCCGCAAATCTCATAAATATAAAATATTTTGCTTTTCGTTGAAAAATACTATGAACATGTATTATATGCGGATGGTTAAGTTTAATTAATATTTCCAATTCACGCGGTAAAAATTTTTTGACGAAATCTTTTGGAGCTTTTGTGGTATCAACAATTTTACAAGCTAACAGACTATTTGGCTTATGTTCACTATTATGGTAAGAATCCGAACTTTTGAATTCTGCTAAGTACACTTTTGCGTATGAACCTTCGCCTAATTTTCTTATTAATTGATATCCTCTAGTAGCTAAAGTTTGTTCTTCTGATGGGCTTTGTGTCAAATCTTTTGACATTGTATATTTGCCTTAGATTAAGTGAAATTTGATTTAAGTAAAACATATTTTAACGAAACACTTTTAAATAATTCCATACCGAAATTTTGACAGTTTCCCTATCATCTTTTCATTTTTGGCATTAGTAAATTTTATTTAATATAATTAAAGATCAAGTTATGTAGACAAAAATACAGAATATGTTCAAGTAATTGACAGACGTGAACGAGCAATGTAAATATATTCATTTTTTTACAATCTTATCACAATTGTGAGCAGTTAACGTAAATTATTGCTTATATTCACAAGAAATATAATTTTTCAGTAAAAACTTGTTTAAAATTCTATATTTTTTCCAATATTCTCAACTTATATGTACATACAACGCCGGATTTCCGCCTAGGCCTACAAGGTCCCGGCCTAGAAGCCCAACAAGCCTAGGGACATCGGTGGCGAAATCTTGACATAAGCTCAAAAGCCTGTCTTGTCTTATCAAAAAGCTTTATCGAAAATATTAACTTGAAAATTTTGAAACGATATTATTCAAGCTATTTAAAGGTTGGTGGTATTATTCGCACTTGTGAATTTCCAAAATTGCTTCTTGGAGGGGCGGGGGGGATGTCAAGTGCATAAGGACCCTGGATCTCTAAGTCCGGGCATGTGTACATACATATTTGGTACACTTTCAAAGTAATCCCTTTAATAGGTAATACACTAAAGGAAAAAATTAAAGGGTAAAAAAAATTTCCGATATTTTATGGTGTTTTTTGACAGGCTATATTTCAGTGAAAAATGGTCGTATCTAAAATTTAAAAAAATCATTTTGAAGCTCCAAGATTCTAGTTTTCAGATCTTTTATTTTTAGGAGCCACTGTTATCATGCAATCTTAATCAATGGTGCGCAAGAAAAATTTAGAAATTTTTTTGTTTTTCGTTGAGTCCCCACGGACTTACAAACATTTTTTTAGCTAAACCATTATATGTAATATATAGCCTGTTTATTTAGCTTCAAGTTTCTTTTTTTAAAACCTTGATACGATTTTTTTTCACCGAGATACAGGACGTTAAATAAAAAAGATCCTTTTGTATTCCATCATTTATATCTCAGTAACCAATAGTCGTACGGGAAATTGAAAAACAGTTTTGGAAACTGGAATAAACGCCCTATAAGAAACTGCTATGACTTTTATGAAAATTTTTTTTCAATCTTTAACATAACTTTGAAAACACATGAAAAAAAAAGTGTTTTTGTATTTATAGAAATTTGACGGCTAAGTTACAAATCTTTATGAAATGACAAATGTTGGGCGTGATTTTTATAGCTGAATATACCCTAAAAAACTCTGTGAAGTTACAATTTGATCTACCAAACCTTTCCTATTGTTTTACACAATCAAACTTTTGAAAATAATTAAAGGGTCACGTTTCTTGTCGCTAAAAAATTTATAATCATAATTAAAATGGAAAATAAACATTTCTATTGCAAAAAACATTTAAATTAATGCAATTAAAAAAATTTTTTTTGAAAAGGCTTTTTTATTTTTAAAAAAATACAATGTCCAATCGTTTCTAGTTCGATTACCAGTTCTTTACCGCGAGCAGGGTATGAAGCGTAAATCCGACCGCGCAACCTCCACGTAGTACGCTTTGGGTAACACTAATGCCCTCGGTAAAGAAATCGTAATCGTACTAGAAACGATTGGACATTGTATTTTTTTAAAAATAAGAAAGCTTTTTCAAAAAAAAAAATATTTGTAACTTAGCCGTCAATTTTCTATAAATCCAAAAAATACTCTTTTTTTCAGGTTTTCACATTGGTTAAATTGAAAAAAAATTTTTTTCATAAAAATCATAGCAGTTTCTCATAGGGCGTTTATTCCAGTTTCCAAAACTGTTTTGCAATTTCCCGTACGACTATTGGTTACTGAGATATCAATGATGGAATACAAAAAGATCTTTTTGTATTTAACGTCCTGTATCTCGGTGAAAAAAATTGTATCAAGGTTTTAAAAAAAGAAACTTGAAGCTAAATAAACAGGCTATATATTACATATAATGGTTTAGCTAAAAAAATGTTTGTAAGTCCGTGGGGACTCAACGAAAAACAAAAAAATTTCTAAATTTTCTTGCGCGCCATTGATTAAGATTGCATGATAACAGTGGCTCCTAAAAATTTTTGAATAAAAGATCTGAAAACTAGAATCTTGGAGCTTCAAAATGATTTTTTTAAATTTTAGATACGACCATTTTTCACTGAAATACAGCCTGTCAAAAAACACCATAAAATATCGGAAATTTTTTTTACCCTTTAATTTTTTCCCTTAGTGTAGGCAATAATTAATCCTGTAATTTAGTTATTTCTGTGACTCTACTAATTTACGTTAAAAGTACTTGATTTGCCTCACATCTGTTATCGCATCTAGTTTAAAAATTGGTTGCGTAGGATGTATTAAAAAATAGTTTATTTGTATTTTTATGCGGCAGAGTATTTATATTAATATTAAAAAAAAATAACAAATTTTACTAATATTTTTTATATAATATTTATAAAGATACATTTCACAATTCAATCAAAAAAATTAATTAAAAGATATACCTATTACGTGAATCTTATAAAATATTGAGCCTTTCAAGTAGTTTTAAATTTAATATTTTTCTATTACTATTTATAATAGGTTTTCCTACCAAAAATTGTTTCAAAAGTGTGGAAGCTTTGGTATAGAACTGCAAGATAAATGCAAAAACATCTTATTTTAGTCTAATCAATAATTTCTATTGTAACATAATTTATATATAGAATTGTTATAAACAAATTAAGTTTGATTTTAATTATGTATAAAAAAAGGGTTCATTGTTATATTAAAATGCATTTGTTTTACAAGTATTGAAATATAAACTCAATATTACACGATTATAGTTAAATAATATTAAATATTAAGTTGTACACTATTCACTAAATAAATTTGGTCAGTTCTTAAATTCTATTAGTGAGGAGTTAAATATAATATGTATGTTACTTAATCATATTGGTAACAATTATAAATATATTACAGTTATTATGTTTAGTAATTAATATTATCTATTGGATTTTTGAGTGCATACAAAATAAGTATTAAATATCAAATATTAAAATTGTTAAGAGAATTGGAAATCCTGCAAATTCGGTAGAGAATAAATAAAACAAATGAAACTAAACATGTTTTCTTCCTATTAAACTGATAAATATGTAGAGTATGCATTCAAAAGCCCAAAAAAAAAGAAGTAACATGTAAATTAAACGAAAAACAACAAATATTCTGAAGTTATTTATAAATACATTTATATTATATTTTCAACAAAGATGTGAAAATAGAATCTTCAATTGGCACAATTTAATGAATACTTCTGTTGTGTCCATTAGATGCTTTTAAGGCATTTCAAGGGAAGACTAAAAATGTTTATTATAATATTTAGCATCTATAATGATAATGTGTATATTTATATGAATATGTAAAATTTTAACATATAATCCTACATAAATTTTTGTAGTAGATTATTATCCTTTATGTTATTTTAATAGCATTATAGTCATTTCTATTTTTAATACATTCGTATTTTAATAATTTATATGTGATTAATTGTGAATACCTGTATTTCGAAATTTGTTTTACATTTACATCCAAAATAATTTTTTATAATTAAATAAACAAAGTATTTATGAATGGGAAAAAGAATCCATTTAAAATTATACAAATTGCACAAGAATAAATATGCAGTTATTTTATTAATTTACTGAAAACGGACTTGATTATGAATATGCATTAATACTAATTGTAAAATTATTTACATAATATTTGTAAAATTTCATATCTTTGTATGAAATTTAGTACTTATTATGTTGCCATTAGTCTGATTATTTGTCGTATAATAAAAAAGTAAGAAATCTATATAAGTCAGAAGTATAAATAAGTTTTTGTATCTTACAAACTCCGCTGTTTATTTCATACAGATGCTATATGGGAAGACTGATTATTAAAATCCAAGGAGTTGTCGTCAATTAGATGATAGGCAGCCTCTTCCTTTACTCTTTCGTTTTTCGTCATCTGCAGTTAATACAATTATTAATACAAAGTTTTTTTTGTGATATTTAGAAATTTGAAAACGTTGCGTTTAGGTCAATCAATCACAATACCCTTTAAACAATGTAGCAATGTTATAAGCAAAACTCAATATTTAATCATCTACTACCTACTTTTCTATAACTAAGCAATGCAATTTACTATTCTAATTTTCTAGCACACACCTTGTGTATAAAATTCAGGATTGTATATAAAACTATACATTTACAATTAACATTCGATGATTAAAATTTCGGGTACCTATGTCCGTGAAAGGCATGAAAAAAAAATGTAAAAAGTAATGTATACCATTGTTGCTTTATCCCTGTTAAAAGCATTATTGTTCAATAAAAAAATATTTAAAACACTCTGCTGCAAATAACTCAGTTTCTGTATTTTATAATTTTATCAAATTTATTTGAAATAATAATAGAAAAAATTATGGCTTTTAATAATTCCGTCCAGTATATTTAGATGAAATGAATAAAACATCTTTCTACATATATTTTAATATTATTTGTAGTTATCACGATAAAATTTTACAACAAAGTAGTGGTCAAACCTCTTGTTATGTATGAAACTAGATGTTGATACTTGTAAAGACCAAACTAAATAAAACAGTCTAGAACCCATTCTTGGAGAAATAGCACCTCTATTTAGTTCTTTTTAGCTTAATTGAGAAATATTGTAATATTATAAATCCTTCAATTTTGACCTCAAAACTTTGTAAAAAATGTGTGATTATTTGACAAACAAATCTATATAATTAAGAAAAATAGTATAAACTTTACCTATATCTCGTTCGGACAAATAAAGCATTTCGTTTTATAATGAAAATACCTCAATTTTCTTTAGAATTAGAAAATATTCAAACTTTATCAAGTTTTGCTGAGATTGCAGTACAAAAGGTTACTTTGAAAATTAGCTAAAATATTAATGAATACTTTAATTAATTTCAAAAGTATAAGCACTTGAGAACATGTATTTTCAGATAATTATTTTATGTTAACCCCCCCATTTTTACAAAATTAATATCATTATATGAAACAAACTAATTTAAATATTTTCTATATGTTTGAATACCAAATTAAAAAAAACAAAAATCCATGTTTTCTATAATTAAAATATCGATTGCAGATATATAAAATAAAGAAACTGAGTTAAAAAATTGTTAATCTGTTAGATGTTAGTAACTTACACCCACACAGCTTCTAATAGAGCCATTCACTTCACCTTCATTGTTTGGATTAAGAGGACACACCAAATCGCCATAGTCTACTTCACCTTTACTTTTCTTACGTTTCAAAGAAAATTGGGATTTTTTTGCAACCTGTAAATTCATTAATTTAATTTAAATAAACTCAGATATTTTTCGGCTTACTTTAAGTTTAGCAGAAGGTGTTAACGGTATGTAACCTAAAGTTCCTTCGCTTTCTCTTTTCTCTTGAATAATTTCCTTTCCAAGTAATTCTTTAAAATGTGTATTAAGATGCCTTCGAAGTAATGTTTTTCCCGGTGGTATATTTAGTAACGATGCTAATAATTCTGCAGTAAATTTGTCTTCCAATACCATTAAACCACCATGAACTCCAGCACCTCTTAAATTTGGAGCATATTCAGCCAAATCTACAGCTCTTAACCATTCCATTACTCTACAATAACATTTTGCAAGTATTAACAATTGATTAAATTGTATTTTATAATTAATTTACCTATGCGTTGTCCATAAGCAAATTTCTTTTGGAGTTGGTTGTTCAGGATCGTCTTCTAATGATCGCCGTTGCAAACAACCAGGTTCAAAATCATTTTCACGGAGTACCTGAATACCTCTTTTCAAACTAGCGACATGAAGAAGTGAAGTGACATGAAGTATTGCTAAATCATCTATAGTTAATCTATGCAGAACTCGACCGTCAATACGATTTATAAGAAAAGTTTCTTTATGTTGAGGTAGTCCAGTATCATCTAACCAACGTAGAACCCAAGCAGTATCCAGTTTACCAGCTTTGATCAAAAACGGATCACTACAAGCATTTTCTTGGGTATCAATTATAGCAAGTTGTAATTTTTTTCGGTGTAAAATATTTTTAATTCCTAGTTCTTTCTCAATCTCTTGAATAGAGGCTTCTTGCAATTGCTGACCATTTTTAATCCATCGTTTTGCTTCTGAAATGTATTGTTCTAAACCCAAATCTTGTAACCAATCACATATATTTTCAGTATCCCATTCTATAAACGGTTTATCTGGTCTAAAATGTAAAATTTTATTACATTTGCTTAACATTAACTTTGATTTAATAATATTAAAACTATACAAGTTAAATTATGCTGCAATATTGTACAAATAAATTGATCTTGTTAAAAATATATGCCAAACTAAGTATATAAAAAAAATAAAATAAAATATGGTTTGTTCATATACTGACAATTTATTTAACAATTAAACGTGTTATATTTACTTAGGTGTTATTAGAGGTTCACTCCATCCTAATCTGGCTGCTGCTGTGGCTCTAACACCTCCTCTTTGAAACTCCGATAAACCTGGTATATCTTCAAGATTACCAGAACCTGAACGTCTCATACGCCCAAAAATTTTTTTTATTCCTTTATTTTTATTGAATTGTAGGGAAGGCGATTGAGGTGATCCATCACTTGAGTCATCGATTATAACTTTTTCAGTATCAGCTGCAAAATAATTAAAAACTAGAAATATAAATATGATTAATGAAATGTTACAACATTAAGAATGTTGGTAGAAGTAGATTGGATGAGTGGGGAATATGCTGCTTCAAAAATTAATTTAGATATTTAGTGATGAAATTTAAATAAGATATAAACAGTGAGAAATGAATGAATATGTACACATAATTAAGGATACAAAATTTAAAGAATAGTATAAGATAATTTCATTCAAAGTAAATAGAAAAATAATTTTAGTTGATTACGCAGTAAAACTGAAATTACAGATTTTTAAGCAAGCGTTGACCCATTCGAATTTATTGAAATTTTTAGTATTTTTATATAAGTTAGTAGCTCGATTGTAGCATTCATAACATGCCAAAAAACGAGCTATCACCTAAATTAGGAACGGAACGTCCCCTGGACCGAACCCCAAGTAGTGAAGAAAATCCCCTACCAAAGGCTACTCCTTTCCTAGTTCCATTTGCGGGATTAGCATTTGTATCAACAATCGGAACCAGTTCCCCGTTGCTAATAAATTGTTGTCGAGGTAGACTACCATAATGAATATCAATTTGTCTTCGATAAGTAGCTGGAGGTGTCTACAAAAATATTACCAGAAAAATTAAAATCAAGAGTTTTTTATGTGATTAATATAAGAAAATAAAACGTATTTCATATATATAAAAAGTGTCATATTTTATGTAAAATTCAATTATTAAGACTGTAAAAAGAAGGTATTATAAAAGCATTTTACATTATAATTATTTTTTGTCAATGAATGACATTTAGATTAATGGTTCTTAAAGTTTTTGTATCATAACATGTAGATAACATAATACAAATTTTTTACACTCCCTTTTCTAATACAAATTGACTAATTAAAACGTTTATTAAAATTTCAAGAATGGGTTGATTAGAAAATTCGAACGGTCTTTGATCTTCTGTGTATTCAAAGATCTTGCGCATTTATTTGCTAACTAATTAAAAAGAGTGATTTTTAAAGATTTTAAGTGTTCACGAATGTCTTCTTCTTCTTAAAGTGCCGTGCCCGAATGCGGGCGTAGGCTATTTCCCCGCTTGTGCCTTTTGTTGTGTATGTTATAGTATGTCAAAGACATAAGACATTAGGAAAATTTTCCTGGGGCAGTTTTACCCTTGCTGGTTGCCCAATGCCTTGCAAGAAGAGAGAGACGTATAATTTTAAGATGGTTTTAGCGTGGGATTGAACCCAGGTCGCTTAGCGCATCGGTCCACACACTCAACCTTTGCGCCACGCCACTCTCAAAGATTTTAAGTGTTCACGAATGCCTTAGACTTGTGATTCAAAGGTGTTTCTCTGTGTATGTTAATATACAACTCTGAATATTTACGTCATATTCTGCGTTAATAATTCAATGAAGGGCTCGAAGCTGCAGAAATAGTTCGAACACTATGGGATGTCTATGTGCTTAAAACCTTAATAGGTCGGATGGTTTAGAAATTGTTTTTGGAAATTTAGATATCACCGAAAGTCATATTGACGACTTCTTAAAAAAAAAAGAGGACATTCTGGGAGTATGAAATATTCAATTTGGCTAATTGTAGGGCTAAAGTTACTGAACAAAGATAAATATATATTTCGTTTGCTTACTTTCAAAAATATACATCTTCGAATTTTAGTTTGAAAACCGAAAGAATTTTCTGATCAAACTATTACATTAAGACTTGAAAATTTTGAATTTTTTTATAAATATTTTTTTTCGTCATGTTAAAATTCTGTAATATAAAAAAAACATTTGCAATACTGTAAACTTTAAAATTTGTAATAGAAACTTCAGCCATACTGTACACGTGTAAGTCTCTAGTTTATTTTCAGTTTCTTGCAATAAAAAAAGAGTTTCAATTAAATACAATACGTTACTTGTAAGCAAATGATGCATTAGTGCAAACTTTAAATAAAATAATTATTTTTGGAAGATGTTTTTTTTTTATAATATTTTCATTATTTAATTTTAACAATTAGATTTTTTGATAGCACCATATTTCAATTATTTATATAACATACCTTTGGTGGTTGAATAACATCATGATGAATTTGAAATTGAGTTTCAATTTTCCTTGGAGACTGTATATTAAGAGATCCTGTGGGCACTGGACTTGGAGAAGGTGACATTCTCATATTCAAAGTCTATAAATCAAAAAACAATATATACTTATATTTACAAACAAATTGATTGTTGAAATTATAAATTACCTGATTGCTGTTATGATGAACAGGAGTAGAGTGTTGAGGTTGAGAAGAAATTCTAGGCCTAAGGGGGGGTTTTGTAATACCTCCAACTGTTGTACTGTTGTTATTAAAACGCAAAGAACGTAATTCTAAATTCTCTCTTTCTAAAGCTGCCTGGTGAAGTTTCATTTCGCTTATGGCTGACATAAGTTCTAATTTTTGAGTTTCTAACGACGATCTGGACAACATTTCCTAGTTAAAAAATATTTTCCCAAGTCAAATATTACCCATTTCAATTAACTATATCTACGCATTAAACATATTCAAAGTCATATATACCTACATATTAATTTTTTAGTCAACTAATTATAAGTAAAACTATTTTATAAGGTTAAATAATAAAAACCTAATTTTTTTATACTTAGATTGTAAAATGCTCACACCATGTACTTGTTTTCGAACAGATTTGATTCAACATAAGTAAAATTATTGACCAGGTTCAATTTTACATAAAATATAAAAGTTGATATAAAACTTTTGGAAAAGAGTACCTACTTGCGGGGTTTTTGACATCGTCATATAAAGTTTTGATTCCAATACGTTATTAAATTACTCATATAATCTTAATACGAAAAATATCTTATTTATTATAAAAATAAAAACTTACTCTTTGTAGCATATCTTCGGAACTTGTTAACTGTTGTTTACGATCACACAACATTTTTTCCAAATCACAAATCTTGTCAGTTTGAGCTTCGATCTGTTCATTGAGAACCTGAATTTGTAATTGAAAATTGTCCTTTTCAGCTTGCAGTTTACGTATTTTTTCATCATTATCTGTACCCTGAAAATTAAAATAGTATAAATATTTACATGTTCATATGTATATAACAAAACAATTGAAAATTTTAATATGTTTAATTATAAAATATTTAAAATTCGACTAATAAAAGTTTCTTATTTTAGAATAATTACCGATATTTTACAGCTGTGTTCAATCTGTTAATATATAATATTAATATGCCTAAATGGAAAAATGTTAAAAGATAAGGTAAAATATAGATCCCCTCCCTTTACTATTTCATTGTTAAAATATACAATTTAACAAAACAATAATACACATTTACACACATTAAAGTAATACCTTACAATATTTTAAATGTAAAGAATAAGACACTATAAAAAGCATTAATCAAAAACAGTACTTTTAATATGGATCCCCCTTACTTATTTACAATAATCACAAATATTCACATGTGCCTTTACCCTAAATCAGTGGTTCCCAACCTTTTTTTGACCAGGGACCACTTTGATTTCATTATTATTAGCAGAGACCACAAGTTTAAAAAGTAAACTGTATCATTCTAAAAATAAACTTTAACCGAAACGTTTAACCTAAGTAATCGTAAAATTCTAAAGTAACATTCAAAGTTTGAAATCTTTTGCGGACTATATCTTAGCTCCTGCGGACCACTGATGGTCCGCGGACCACTGGTTGGGAACCACTGCCCTAAATGAATGGTGTTCACAACCCGTGTGTCGCTACTTCTCAAGCAGTCGCAGAAAAATTGTTGAAGGTCGCAAAATTTTTGTGGTGTTCTGATGTTGGATATAATAAATTTTACTGTAAAAGGATGCTAACAAAAAATATTAGCATAACCAAAGAAAATTACTAAATTTTATTATACATTTATTATGAAATTCAGTTCCACGTATGAGGTTCCATAATACATACAATCATGTTTTTATATTTACTCAAACACGCAAAAATGTATATGTAATAAAGTAAATATACCTTCGCTGTACTGAAGCATAATAAGTTTTTTTTCCACTCGGTTAGTAGTAGTACAAGTGTTAAATTATAGTTCTATAGAATATGTGCCTTCGAAAAACACATGTAAAATATTCAAGAACGCATTATAAAATAAAACACACATTAAAAGCCCATCTGCCAATCTCGCCGCATGCTGCGCTTTAGCAGAGTTAATTTCTTATAATTGCTTTATCGTAATTATTAATTATATCATTTACAGAGAGATAACAACAATAGTCTCCATTTAATGTAGGGATTCGATATTACTACTTTCTCCGCTACTATACAAATATTTACATTTCATATAAAACGTTTTATTATAATTTTAGAATAATAGCATTTTTTAAATGAAAATCTAATTGGAACATGGTTACCTACACTAGTACTACTACTAGGTACGTATAAAATTTTATATATTTGATATGAAACGAAAAAGTATAGCACGGCCACAAACAAGGTGGACGGACGATATTAAGATGTACAGTAAAATCTCGATATAAAGGATCTCTATTTAACAGACTTTGGATAAAACGAACAAAAAATCCGGTCAAATGTAAAAAAATTAAAAACGTCCTGTTAATACTATACATGCTTAAATTCAAGTGTTGCCGCATGTAAACAATTTTTAGCGTCCATGATAATCACGTCATACGTCTAGCACTACAATTTGAGAAATAATCCCGTCCTGCTCGTATACTGCACCTATCCAGAGCGATAGTATACTAGTATAAACCTATTTTTATATAACGAAATTTCGGCTTTAACGGACACTCCCTCCCCCTAATCAGTCCGTTATATCGAGGTTTTACTGTATGTGGGACATGACTGGACGAGGAGAGCAGCAGACAGACAGAAATAGAAAATGTTAGGAGAGGCTTACATCCGATGATAGATGACATAGCTGATCTACGATATGAAACGACCTTTCTATTTATATCAGAAATTTAAACCCAGAAATTTGAAGGGTGAAGGGTCTCGTGCGTATATGTATACATTTTTTTAGCAATCTGGATGTCTTGAAGTGGAACTCAATCACGTGAGCTCCCACTCCCCGCAATGTTTTGAATTAATTGGTACGGTACATAAATTATTTTTCAATTAAATTTGAAAGTTAAGTTTTGCTTCAAAACTGTAAAATTTAATCATGTGCTAGAATCTTTTTTAGACCTATTTCTATAACCCTAAATTACATCGAGGGGTGATCATTTCTGTACACCACCATGCCCAATTCTGTCAGAGTTCATTTAACTATGAGTGATAACTTGTCAAAATAAATTGCTCCAGATTTGGTTGCTCTGGCAATAATAATAATAAATAAGAATGTGAGTTATCTAATGTGAAAATTCAAAACACAAAATAACTATAAAAAAATCTACAAACTGCGGTACTATACTTTTAAGTTGGTATTGAAAAGCCAAACCGTGTGACAACATTGGCTCACATCTAAAACTATGGCGCAATCGCCCCCTGAATTACATAATACTCAAATAATAATTTTATCGTTGGTAGTTTGCCAGTGGTGTTATTAGACAAAATATTTTCATTTAATAAAACATTTATTGCTATAAATGTTTTATTTACAAAGGTTAATATTCTAAACTTTTAAACAACATTCTAAACCCACGAAAGTGCAGTAAATGATTGTCTACAACTTACTCAAAAACCAATTTATTATGAGCTGTTGCGGATTATTCAGATTGCGTTCACACATATCGGCAATATCAGTAAGTTTTTAAAATAAACGTCAATCATTAAGCAGGTACTTAAGTAGAAGATCTTGAAAATTTAAAAACATTCTGAATAATTTAGAAATCAAAAAACTACATATTTCAATAAATCTGTATTAGAAAAATTTAGCCATAATACATTTCATTCGCTTTTATCTTTGAATGATATATTTCCACAAAATATGACAAACTTCTTTGTAAATCCGTGGATACAAAATTGTTCGTATAGATCACTTGATTTAAAAACTAAAACAGTTATGAAATGGGTACAAGTTATATATGTAAATGAATTTATATAGATACCATAAAAGTAATAATAATATTTGACACTTACTACATATTTTTCTTATGAAATATTAAACTTACTGCAAACAATTTTTTTACTTCAAATACATAGTGTTTATTAAAGTTATACTGTTTGTAATAGTTAAAATTAGGCAACATTTTGATCTTCTTTTACCTTATTCATTGTGTAAGAAGGAGGTGTCCAATGAAAATTACGAGCATCGCTAAAAAAACAACATGGTGGGGCTGAATGGTAAGTACAGCAGCCGTATGGTTGTTCATGTCTGAATCTATTGCAATCATTGTAAATATCTGCATAACTTCCTTTTTCGACATACCTTTGTTCCATTAACATAGGGCTGCTTCCATATCTTTGCGGATCAACATGCTCATGTCTCCTGTGAAAATTATCTAAACAATACTGTTCATTAGCATGAGGATTGCAACACCAATTCTGACAACTTTGCGTCATATAATCATCTATTTTTGAAGGACTTTTTAAAATATGCGTAGATCTAGATTTCTGATCGCGTTCATGTCTATTATGATTATGTTGTCTTCTACGATCCAAACTTCCTGGAGCAGATCTCTCTGCAGATCTTCTAGGGGTTTTATCTCGAACCGTTCTATTAATAGGTGGTTTAGATTGAGGATGTTCTTCCATATTTGGAAGTGTCATTTCTACTGGATCTTTACGAATCCATTGAAAATCATCATTGCATCTTGTAGAACTGTCTATAGACGTTTTTTTATTAAAATATTATTTTTCTTTTTTCGTAGGACTAAGATTGTTGCTAAATATTAAAAGCGCAAAACATAGTTCAAGAATCAGTTATACTACAATTAAAGAAATGATAAAATAAAATTACATATTTAAAATACAGTTGATTCTATTTTTACACGCAGGTTGCGTTCTAGAAACTGTCATGTAAAATAATGGCGCAAAAAAACAGTAAAAGTACAAAAATTATAGATAGGTTTTATCCAAATAGGAAAAAAAGAAAGCGAAATATAAATATCTTAAGTAAAGAATGAAACAAAAAACTGTAACAATAAATTTTTTAAGAATTGCTGTACAAATTCTCAGAAAATTGATTGTTACTACACTCATCCCCCGATTTACGCGGTAGATACGTTCTTCTCAAACACCGCGCAAATAGAAACCGCGTAAAAAAAGCAAGGATCACATACCAATTCAAAGGATAGGTTCCATTATATAAAAAACCGCGTAAATAAAAACATTAATTTCATATTAAATTTGAAGACGCTTTCCAAAAATCTTCTTAAGAAAATCCAGTGTGTTATATTAAAAATATTGATTGAAAAGGATGTTCTCAGAATTAAAGAAGACACATTTTTTAAATGACGATTATTCTCTATTTAAGAACAAAATATAACTATAACCTTAAAAACAAAAAAAATTAATCTTCGCTGTCGCTGCTATATTTTAATATTCTAACCCTTTTCTTTCATCGTTAGAAGAATTAATGAGTTCTATTCCACAATTCGCGAAAATATCTTCGTTGTCTCGAGAGAAAAGAGGAGCGACAAAAATGTGCGGAAATGGGAGATAGTGGCACGCGTAAAAAATTATTCATAGATTAATATTGAACGAATTTAAAAAAAAACTTTTTTCTTGACCGCGTTAAAGTGAAACCGCTTAAAAAAAGAACGCGTAAATGGGTGGATGACTCCATTTGTTGTTGTATTTCTTCTGCTTACGGTATTTATATTTGACCAATATTTACTACTCATGCAAATTGACAACCTAAATGATTATTCTTTTAAAGTTTTTAAACCGTATTAAAATAAAGCAAAACAGTGTAAAAAATAATCAGTTCTTTTTCTTAGACCGCGTAATAACGCGGGTTTCGAATTTCGAATCCGGGTAGAAAAAGAATTAGGTGTACTTATATGCTTTTTTCAGATAAATGTTAAAATATTTGATAAATCTTCATTTAAAAAAATAAAAACAATTACACTGTTAAAATACAAATTTTTTAATTCTTATTTCCTTATGTTATTTTACTGGAGAACGTCGTTTGATAAACGCTGTACAGAAACCAATTTATTCAAAATTTAATTTCGCGGAACACGTCTATTAGGAAATCGACTTTTTTAAACAAAATTTCTTAAAAAATCAATACGTTCGACAATAGATGATGTTTCATATTACTTTGCCACGAAAATGCAAAAAACGAAACAACCTAGTATATTTTTTTTTAATTACCTACCTATTTATGTAGTAAGAACATAATGAAAACACTAAAATAAAAAACATTATCGAAATATTACAAATTTTTCAACCAGAAATGTATGTAGTTAGTTTTAAACGAATTGAAAGACTATTGAATTAATTCTACAGAACCATTCTATTTAAATTTGGCCTTTATATATTTAGCAACTTTATCGCAAAACCTTTTAAACTTTTTGGTCGACCTGAAGAACTCGTCGAAAGATCTGAAGTTGAATCGTGATTTGAAGTACTTTCAGACCATGCTGCATTTCCTTTTACTGTCGATTCTTCATCTGGACTTGATGTGTCACCGTCTAATATAATAGTCCTTTTTGTAAATGAGTAAATACGAAAATATTAATATCTAATGAACTAAGTGCTCAATATTGATCTCTCATGTAAAATGATAATTATTCCACGGCCTACTATATCACAAAAATAGTTACTACACCATACTTAGGTTAAGATGTATTTCATTACGTTTAATGTTTTCTGACATTTAACCAAGCAAAAATTAATCATAAAAAAACACCGAAACTGAATAAAACTGAATCTAAGAAGTTCAAATACCACCCTACAGTCCAGATTTAGCACTGTTTGATTATTTGTGTCCGACGATACAAATGGACTTTAAGAAAATAAATTCACAAATGTTGAAGAAATTAAGATTAAAACTTTGGTCTATTTTGAGACCAAAAACAAACCATTTTTTTTTTTTAAACAATGAATAAACTAAACCAAAAATCTAAAAAAAACTTAACACAAGTATATATTGTAAGGAAAAAAATTATAATGGCTTCACTTGCCCTCTTTTCTATACATTCCGCAATACTTTTACCTTTCGTAATAATTACCTATATAAAAGTACATCAAAATTTCAATTTTGTTTAACCAGTTATTATGAAAATTATACTTGATTACAAAATGAAGAGAAAATCTCTATACTAACAGAAGTAAAATACAAATGTAAGCAAAAAATTAAAATATGAGTATAATTAGGTATCTACGTACAATTAATTCTATTTTTTAAAACTATATTTAAAAGAGTTATAGACAAATATTATTCCTCTATAAACTTATATTTATTGAATTGTTTTAAATTTGTGCAAACTAGTTAGAAGCAGAACTCAAATGAATAATTATCAAGAGAATTTAATAAACGATATTAATTAATACAAAATGTATGTAGTTAACAAAAATATGTAAAAAGCTTTATTAAAAATAATGAAATATGAAAAAATAGTTAACATAAACAGGACGCCACAATTCCAAATTAAGTGAATGTAATTACAAAGAATGGGAGTAAGATACAGAAAAAATATTTTTTAACTAAATGTTAAAAGTACCAAGTTCTTGGAAACAAATAAAAAGTCGATTAAATTAAGGTCCGTTCTGTGCCGGGGTGCGTTTCACACGGGCGCACTATGGGCCAGGGTCGACCAAAACAACTTTTATTCTAAAACATAGTTATTTCTATGTATTTGACCTCGAGGAATTCGATTTTGAAAGAATTTTTGAAATAGGTAAGTTAGTTTTTAATATAATACCGAAAAACCGAAAAATCCGAAATTTCAGATTTAGCAAGATTTGAAAAAACCTGAAGTCCTACGATGTTTAGAATTTAGAATGTTTTCATTTGTCAAAATCGGTTAAGTGGTTCTTTAGTTATTGCAAAAAACCCGAAAAAAAATTGACAAAAACGGGTAAATTTGAAAAATCATATATCCGAAACGGTATCGATTTTCCTCAAGAGTATTTTTTTATAATTTAAAGAAATAAAGAAACACTTCAACTTTCAAACAAAAAAGTAAAATTGATTTTTTAACTCGGAATTTTTAAAATACGAATTTTTGAATTATTTATCAAAAAAATATGGGAGGAGAATCCAAACTATGAATTTATTTAAAAAAGTTTATGCATTAATTAAATTAATTTTTATTAAGACGCAAAACAATGTTCTAAATGAAATATCAAACTCCAATTTAAGTTTGGATTCTCCCCCCATATTTTTCATATTTTCGATAAATAATTCAAAAATTCGTATTTTAAAAATTCCGAGTTAAAAACTCAATTTTATTTTTGTGTTTGAAAGTTGAAGTGTTTCTTTAAATCATAAATAAAAAATACTCTTGAGGAAAATTAATACCGTTTCGGAGATATGATTTTTCTTATATTTATAGCATACTTCGACTGCTAAAAAAGCTAATTTTAAACAGTGTGTTCGAGTTTTTATCATGTTAAAATTAAATTTTAATTTAGAACATACAACTATGTTAAAAATACTAAATTTCGATATATAATTAATATTGGAATGTATAAAAAGCAAATAAAAGACTCAGAAAATTCATTACAGTCAACTCGCGTTATAACGAATTTCAAGGGACCCACGAAAAAGTTCGTTATATCGAAAGTTCGTTATATCGAAATTCCTTATTATAAAAGCATAAATTAACAAATTTTTACTTTGTTTAGAGATATAAAATTAATCAATCCAAAACACCGCAAATTCGTTGTCGTTTATGAAAATAACCAATATAACGCAGAAATGTAAAAAAAAATAGTAAAACAATAAAACACAACAATAAAAAAAAAACAATAGAAATAATACAAATAGAAACACGTATAATCTAAAAAAACTCCGTAATTTTAGTTTGTATGCAGGTGACTGTACATGTCCGTTCAATTGCGTTCTCCAGATTTAAGATACTTGAGAATACACTGTCGTCAAGGTCATGGCTTTGCAAGTAATTGATAATTGATAGTGTTAAGTTTGCATTTCTTTATGATAAAAAATTCAAAAATTGTGTAGAAACACATTATGTAAATTATATGACATACCTACAGTACTTACTTTTTTAACAAAAATTATTAGACTTTGGTCAAGAAAACTTCGTTATATCGAGGGGACCAAAACCCATTAAAATTTTCGTTATAAAGCGAGATTTTCAAGGGACCGGCGGTTTCTTTCTTTATATCGAGATTTTCGTTATATCGAACTTCGTTATAACGCGAGTTGACTGTATTTATTTTAAAATTCAGAACCTTAATCTTTAAAAAAATATTTTCAACAAAGTAGGAATGACCTAATAATTGTTAAAAAAAAGTCGCTTTATATCATAGGCACAATGGCATTAGATAATACAATAAAGACACAATAATATAGTCTGTCAAATTATAGCTCTAACAATGCTCGCTATATACCAGTGAATCCCAAAGTGTGCACCGCGGCTCCCCGGGGCGGCGCGATGCCGTCTTAAGGGTGCCGCGAAATATTCAATTAAACAATTCGGCAATTTTCCCGGAATCTCCAATGCTCGAATTTTTGCGCCAACAATCGTGTGTGCCGACAAAATTCCAAGAATTTAGCAACTTTCGAGTCTTTCATTGTTTTCTTTCCAATCCGCATCTTTTGAAACGGCTAGTGCGCAAGCACGGCTTCCCAAAATTTCAGAAAAAAATCTGATGTATTAAGGGCGTCGCGGAAAAAATCCGATTATTTAGGGAGCCGCAAACCGAAAAAGATTGAAAACCTCTGCTATATACAATAACTTTACCACTCAATAATAAAATATTGTGTATTTAAATACATCTGGCAAGCTTACTTGTTAGTTAGAACAGGTCAATCAGTTCTTAAATTATGAAATATGTATATGAAAAAAACATTTGAAGCGGTTATCTGTTATTACAATTGCATAATTATAAATTTCGTTTTTTACATGATTTTTAAAAATGTATTAAAAAAGTTCTGATAAATCCAAATAATCTACTTAATAAATCTTATATTTAAAGTTAGCTTAAAAGCAATTATGACTCATTTTGGATTGAAGCTAAACAAGGATGCAATTTAAGAAGTAATCGCATTCGATCAATTAAGAAAAAGATTTCAAATTAGGTCGCAACATTCACACTAATGTTCACAATTACGATACAATTAAAACTATTTTAGATCCCTTACAATGTAACACAAAATAAACAGTAGGTACTTACTGGTAAATTATATTTCTTAAAATTGGAAAATATATATTTCGTAATAAACTTTTGTACATTTATTGATAAGTAATAGAAACTGTGTCGATTAATTTTAATTAAAAATTAGTCAGTTGAAAAACAATGTTTTTCTTAAAAATAAATTTTATTAAATTTATTATTTTAGTCTGATATTAAAACACAAATATAAAAACCTGCGATTCATAAAATATGTATTTTAAATATAGAGAACTCTCTTATAAGAGGACAATTTTTATCCGTTTAAGGAAGTTGTCTGTTTAACACAAAATTACATATTTCGCTTGCTTTTATTTTTTATGGATGCTTTTCAGAAATTAACAATAATTAATCAAAGAATACAACGTAAAGTCTTGATAACGATCTTCTTTATAACGAAAAACTCTCTATGACACAGATATGGCCCGACATCGGTTGGTTTACATTATGACCCATATATTAAAACACTCTCTATAAAGTAAATGACTTGCTCTATAACGAAACAATACGTCTTTGATTGGAGATCTGTCTTACATGGACATTGAACATCTGTTTACATGTCATTTAATTACTTTTTGTTTACAGTTTCTAAGAATTGTTTGCCATTACTCTCCTAATAGGTATGAATTCATTGTGATAAGTTTTGAGTGAAATAGCAAACAAGTCAAGTTGTGAATTAACTTTTGAACTCTGAACATAGCTAGCAAAATAAAAATTTTGTGCATTGGCGAAAAGGTTTTTTTGAGTCGTGCGCATTCATGAAAACTACGATAAAGTTTATAAAAAAATACAAAACAATAATTGGTTTAGCAAAAAACGTCAGGTCAAAATAAAGAACTATAAAGAATAATAGAGATTTTAGAAATTGACGTATACCCAGTTATAAAAATAACAAAAGTGTATTTATGCTCTCATACTGCTTTTTTTTCAAACCTTTATATAATTAAAACTCTTTATAACGAAAGAAAACACTCGGTCCCTTAAGGGTCTAGTCTACCAAATTTCTTGCTATATACTTTAAATGTAAACTCATTAATAATGAAAGTATGTATTAATTAATACGAGTCTTTTTCATGTATTTAAACACCATCTCATAATACTTCAAACAACTTGCACTTATCAAATTTTAAAACATTAATAACCAAACAAATACCTACATACTACATTTTCTCTAACAACCAGTTTCTTTTATATTAAGAAACATGGAAAGAATTGCATTCCAGCAAACAAAACATATTCAATATGTATATTTTCTAGCTAATTTTAGATAAATTTGCTTTATTCAATTTTCTAAAATAGTGTACAATCGGTCTGTTGAATACTACTATTTTTAAGCGTTATTGGCAACCTTTTGTTACTGCGAGTTTTGAATAGACCTTGCGATTACAAGAGATAAGCTGCTTAAGATCTGCCAATCATATTAAAACGCCTTCGATTTTTAGAGAATTTGGTTCAAAATTCACATACTTTAATTGCTTGTAACTTATTAATAAATATAGTTATCAAAATTTCGAAAACATCGCCACAATTTCACAAGTTTTCTACTTCATTTGGTAAAAAATTGAAATTCTTATCTTTATTTTTGAAGGAAGAGGAAGTATTGGCGTGTGACACTGTTTTTGCAGTTATTATTTTTTTTCAGCCAAATTTGCATATTAAAAAAAAATCAAAGGCAATCACGGATTGATCCAGATGGTCTCTATATATGGAAAAATTTTCAAGTTTTTATCTTCAAAAATACGCCCGTGAGAGCCATATTAAGTTTACATTTAAAGTATATAGCAAGAAATTTGGTAGACTAGACCCTTAAATTCCGTTATAAAGAATTCATGCTGTATCTTGAAAACGTAATTTTTTTAATATGTTATTTATTAAACAATTTAGATTCATCCTAGTTATTTATTAATTTTCGTAAAATAATAGAATAATGTTTTTTGCATTTGCCTTCCAAGTTTTATAAACAAAAGATGTTTCTAGTTATATTACATTCCCATAAAGTTGTCCTAATTCGCAATTCATTACTTTTCTAAAAACTATGTTTTGTATTATTTCCGTGTTCAAAAATTTTTTTCTTTTGTTCCTTCCTATATTTAACAATATAGACTGTTTATTTATTTTATATCTATTTATTTTCTAAATCTCGCACAATATAGTTATGAATAAAGGTGTGAATTATATGGAAAAAAAATTAACAAATATGCGCATATAGGTGATTCATTTTAACTGTAATTTTTATGTCTTATACTGTTTGCCCCCACTGGTCATACATTATCAATCTATTAATGAAATTTTTGTATCAATACGATCCTCATGAACATATTTTATCACTTTTCTTGTATGAGTGTCCAAAGAAAACGTGCAATATCTCACTTCAATGTCAGTACCGTGTCATGGCCTTTTCTAGGATTTACCTATAAATTGGTTATTTTTTGTCGTAATAAATAATGCACACTAATTAAATGATAAATCTTAATGTATATAATCAAACTTAAAAGAAATTAATGAACTTTTTGCAATACATTTAATTTTATGTTATTACCGTGGGTGAATGAGTCAGTACCATGGCATGGAAAATTTGAAATTTGATTCTCATTCTCGATATTTTAAAGTTGTAGCAAAATCCTCTCCCACTTTCATTTTTGCTATCAATTAGAGTAATAATATGCATGAAAACACAAAAAAAGTTTAGTTATAGACTTAAAAAACGTTTAATCAAAAAAGTTACAGTTAGAATAGAATCACCCATATATATGTATCAGGTTTAAAAAATATATATATAAGTAGATAAGATTTATTAAGAATAACTGGTAGTTACATATAATTCGTTAATAAATATATACATAAATTAATAATTTTATAATTTTCAATTAATATTGGTTTAATATTTATTTAGTTACAAATATTTTGATAAAAACTAACAATTCAATATTTCACCAACTTTCCTGCTAGAAATGTTTGCCCCCTATCGCTTAAAATTAATTTGTACGTAGAAAAACTTTTATCTACATCAACTAATATAATGGGAGCATTGGAGGGTAGTGATATTATATCAGGAGTTAATTCTAGACCTTTGACAAATTCGAAACATTTTTTTAAATTTGAAAACTCTCGTTTTCAGTTTTTCTGAGAAAAAGATAAATATGCAAAATATAGAAGTTTGATTAAAAAATGCAAGACATAGTGGATATATGCAACATATGCAATTTTAAATTGGTTTTAAGCAATGAAAAATACTCCAGGACGTTCAAATTTAAAAAATCAAGCAAATTGGTTAAAAAATAAACAATATGCATTCTGCATTTTGCATTTTGCATACATTCACAACTTTAGTTATAAATATTTTATAATTCACACTTATTAGGTTATGTTCAGTTCAAGAAGTTTACCCGTTTCGCTAATTGATAAAACAGTTTGCAAACGCCATATATTTACGATTCTGTTCGCTTAGAAGAGATAATACCGTTTAGTTTGCCCTTTTACCCTGTCTGCGTACGTTTATTGGGGAATCCACTTATGGAGTTAAATAGAGTTAAAATATAAGAATCGTAAACGATGCAAAAAAAATGTTTGCTCAATGCAAGAGTCCGTTTATTAAAAGTCTCTGTTAAGGGGGAGTTCACTATATCAATCTCTAGTATTCAAAAATATTTTTATGAGGTCGAGTAAGTTTTAATCGGAATGTAATTTTAGATACGGCAATGTGGTATGGTACAAAACAGAGATACTTAAATTTTACTAGATTGCAACCCCTTTTTAATTAAAAATCCCCCCCCCCCCCAATAAACAATTACAGTATTTTATTAAAAGATAAAAAGAAACATTTTCCAGATTTTATCACGCCCCCTGTGCTGCTTTATATATGACTGAAGTTTAATTTTACAAGCACTGAATATTAAAAGCAAGTATCATCAACCCGCATAATATTCTATAGCAACAGTTATCAACCTTATTGAATTGTGGATTCCTTACAAATCATTTTATAAATTATCATATCTTTCAGATTAAAAAACTTTCTATAATTTATATTATACAATTGATTACTTATTTACACATCACTTATATTTTATGTAAATATCCTTTTGGGGTAGTAGCCCTAGATAATTTTCCTAGAATACCCGAGGGTTTGTGAGCTGACGGTTTGGAATCACTGACTACAAATTCATGAGCTATGCTTGACTGCTATTTTTAATTCAAATTGTCTAAATATTTTTGTTACCTACTTAGATTTTAGGTTAACTTGAAGCATTTAGAAGTAAAATAGAAATTTCCTAATTTTTATATTCAGATTTTCTCTTAATTTTGTCGTAAATTATATATATAGGTCTGTACATAATAAATCTAGAAAAATAATGAGCACTTAGTTATCAAATAAGTTTTAATTAGTTTATGAATTTAATTCACAAACTTTTGATAATATTTCGGCACTTATTTGTACAAAGTTGATAAATACCTGGAACTGATTGTAAGCTACTACCTGTAGCACGATCTTCTTCCGTAATCGTTGCCAATCCTTCATTGATCACATTTTCCCCTCCAGAAACACTATCTGTATCACTAGAAGAGGTGGTGTCACTCGAATTTGTATCGACGTAATCTCCTAAATTATCTTTCAAATGTAATTTATCACCGATCTCAGATTGTGCGTATTCGTTACTTAATACAATGTCTTTTTGATGGCCTTCCGTTGTGGATGGGTTACGATAACGTTTCAGAGAATTGTATTTCGATACTAGACCTTCTACGTCTTCTGCAGTTAAATTGAAGTCATTTACAGCTTCTTCAAAATTATGAACGGCGCCAATTTTTTGAATAGTTTGGTTGACTTTTAATAGCCCAATTTTTATATTGTTTGATAAATTGTTATATGTATCCGATAAGTCGATATCACCTCTGTTTACCAAGGTTTCAAAGTCACTTTTGTCTGAAACAGTTCTATGAATATATTCCAGAGGTTTTCGTACTGTAAACTGTGAGTTACCGCCCATTGCCTCTTCTAAACATATAGTATTTTTAGACGCAGCAAGTGAATTTGTAGGAGAATGCGACTTCCTTATTTCAGTAGCTTTAACACTCATTCTTTCGAAGTTTAAGTGGAGTTTGGTATTTCTGGTTTGAGAATTTTCTATATCCCGAAAGTTTCCTTCGAGATCGATTGATGTTGGTACATCGTTCGCTTTAAAATAAATTTGATTTTTATTTTGTAATTCGCTCTGTGTGAACGTATGCTTGCTATCGTTGTTACCATAAGATGTTGTAGCTAATTGCGTTGGCTTTTTATTTAAAAAGAGAGAATCCTGTTTAATAAGAGATGGAGAACTTGTAGTTTTTTGTATACTGTTATTAGTAGAGAAAGGGTGGTTTGTTTGAAGATCATGTTGTTCGATTACAGCTACAGCTGCTGCTACTGAAGTACCACCCCCTCGACAATGATCGCGCATCACGATTTATTTTTAAATTAAAGCAAGCGTCTATAAAAGTGTGATAATTCTACATAAGTGTTCTTATATTGACGTATTAAATAGTTCAATGTTAGCACTAACACTTCATATAATTTGTAAATCAAAAAACATGCGATTTCCTGATCGTCACTACAACTTTTAGTACTATCACTAAATTAATTATTATATTATAACCATATACATTTAACATTCTCTCACATTCCGCAAAATCAAAAATTCCAATATTACGTCATGTCCTTTCAGTTTACTGATTTTAAGTGCCAATAAGAATATGATCGTACTATGTATTAACAACGTCTCAGCGACGACTGAGCAATGCCTTATGCGTACGGTCGCGACAGACTTAAAATAACTCAGTTATTTAGTCAGTTACAAATGTTTGTATCTTGAACGAGACCCATAAAATCCTATAATGAAATATAAGAGAATGCCGTGCTATTTATTAGGATAAACTATAAATTACTACAACCATATGTATAAATAAAATAGAGTACATATATTTTTATTTCATTTTGATTGTGAGAACCTGCAATCGTAAATGCATACTACCTAAATTAAAGTTCATATTTTAACAGTAAATTTTAAGAGAATTACATCTGACCTTTTTAATTGAAACTTGTTTACGACAAGATTATATATTAATTTAGAGAAAGCTAAATATAGAATGCATTATGCATTACAGTCTTTAAAGATTTAGTACATATTTTATGCAAAATTTATATATCTAAATATAATTTATAAAAAATAATTTTGCAAGAGGTTTTAAAAGTATTGAGAATTACTTTAACAATTGAAAAATATTTAAATTTCCCAAAATTTAGAACTATAGTTTGCATTTGAACATCATTTAAAAAAAAAATATTTTACTCCTGTTTATAAAATTTAAAACGATTGATTAAAATCAGCTTAAATTATAGATTTAAAATTCGACACGAAACAGTGATTACAATACATTAAAGCAATTAAAACAAAGGTTAGAAGAATTTTATCAAATACTCACAGCGTGTACCGAAATAATTCAGCAGGTAAATTATTCGATGCATATCGATTCAAACATACTTTGCAAATACCATTCAGTCAAATAGGTATTGTTTATATGAATTTATCATTTCTTATATTATAAAATATAAAACACAAAAGCATAAATTTTTATATACTACTTAAAGAAACAAAATTATTTAAAATCTATTTTTCTTATATTAAATTCCTTATTATTAAGAGTGCGTTTCACCTAGTCGAAACGTAGTTCAAGCTTTGTGCTTTTATTTATTAACCGATTTTAATGGGGTTTTCAATAAACTATTTAAAATCTAATCAGGCATTGGCAGCATAAATTTTTTTTTTAAAAAACGTGCAAAATTGAATTTTACTTCTTTAATACATAGATTTTTGCCTTCAAAAGTTACCTGCCAATGTAGAATTGAATTCTAAGACACTTTTATTAAAACATTTTTTTTTTTAATTTTGTATATTATTTGAATAAAGCTTGAACTACTAATCTTCAAAATATTCAAATATTTAACGATAGTAAGTGCTGCTCTCTGTATGCATTACAAATATGGAACTACGGTAGGCGGAGTTAAGTCTCACTTCTCCTTCGGTGTTCACCCGCAGAATTACTTTTCTAATCTTTAAAAGAAATAAGAGTACCTATTACTTTTCCATTTAATAAGAGTACATTTTAGAGAAATATGTAAATAAATATTTGACTATTATTACTACTGGTGATAATATTAATAATAATATATTTTAAATAAATTCTTAATTAAAATATGAATATAAACAATATCTTTGGAAAATGCAGATATGAACATTAAAGTACATTTGGTATATAATTATGACCGTTAATATGCAATATTTATAATATTTTAGTTAAAAATCATTACTAAAATCAGCAATACGGTGATTGAGCATCCATTAAAAGTTTGTCTACATGAACCTAAGATTTTCCATATTCACAAATGCTAGGAATGTGTAACATTCGTCATTCTCATTGCTGCTTTCTTTCGTGTCTGTTGTTTTACATTTTGTTCGATTTTTTAAATTTTCTATATATTCTTGGTTAATTACCTATTTATAAAAATCTGTTATTTTCGGAACAAACATTTTTTTAGTGTTTATTGAACATTTGTTTTAATTCTAGTTATTGTTATTTTCTAACTTTGTTAGGTAAATTTCTGCTTTGTAAAGTATATATTCAGTACCATTTGGTAATTGCTATTTACATCGCAGACTTTTAGTTTTATATTTGTAAATTACTTTGTAAGTAAGAAAACTGTTCTTGTCAGAACACACATTTATTTCCAAATTCAAATAATTTTTCTATTATATTGAATATTGTTTTAGTTTAGCTTTATTAAATTTTTATATCAATACGATCCTCATGAACATATTTCATCACTTTTCTTGTATGAGTGTTCAAAGAAAAGTGCAATATCTCACTTCAATGTCAGTACCTTGTCATGTTTTTTTCTAGGATTTACCTATAAATTGATTATTTTTTTATTGCAATAAATGATTCAAACAAATTAAATGATAAATCTTAATGTATATAATTAAACTTAAAAGAAATTAATGAATTTTTTTGCAATACATTGAATTTTATGTTAGTTCCGTGGACGAATGAGTCAGTACTGTGGCATGGAAAATTTAAAATTAGTTTAATTACCATTCTCGATATTTTAAAGTTGTAGCAAAATCCTCTCGCATTTTTATTTTTACTATCAAATAGAGTAATAATATACATAAAAAAAACAAAAAAGTTTAGTTATAGACTTAAAAAATGTTTAATCAATAAAGTAACAGTTAGAACAGAATCGCCCATGTACTATTTTAATATTTTACGGGCCAAGAGCACACTCTTAGATTTTCTCGATCACGCCAAAACAAAAATAGTTGGATATCAATATTATGATAATGCTCGTACGCCACTAATATCATAAAAAAAGCGTTTCAGATCCCTTCGCACCCTGCGGAAATGGACGCACCGCGATCTTTTACCTGATACGTTCTCTTACCCCTAATGACTGTGTATCTTTCTAAATTTTTGTTTAATAATTTGCGTCACCGATGAATACGATAATTGGACAGTTTAAAATGTTGCAATGAATTACCGAACATCCTTCATAATTTTCATTATTTATTTAGTCAACACTAATTGTAAATGTTGTAAAACTAGAAAAGTCGTACATATACATTAGGGTGGTCGTTAAAACCAATTTCTTCGACGCCCCAAAAATCTTCCTTTTAATGAAAAATACGGGTGAATTATTTTATTTTTTTAACAAAATAACACGTGCCTCAAGACAATATAAGTTCATTTTTTGATAAAATCGTAGTTTTTTGTAAGTATCTCTTAAAGTATACAGATTTGACAAAAAGTCTTAGGAACAATTTTGTAGGAAATTCAATTCTCTATAAAAAACGCCTTTTTTATTTTCTTCGTGAAATTTATATTTAAGGAGATATTTTCAATAGTAAATTCATTAAATCCATATTGTCAACATTTTACGACCTACAAACGTCATTTTTTCTGAAGTATAAAAAATTTTGTAACAATTAGAATTTATTCAAGTTTTACGAAATTATATATATTTAAGAAAGAATGACGTTTGAGGGTCTTAAAATGTTAACTATATGAAGTTAATAAATTTATTATTGAGAATATCTCTATAAATATCAATTTAATGAAGAAAATGGAAAAGATCTTTTTTGTAGAGAATTAAATTTGGTACAAAATACTCTTATAACTTTTTCTTAAATATGTATACTTTAAGAGATACTTACAAAAAAACTACAATTTTATCAAAAAATGAACTTTGAATGTCTCGAGGCACATGTTATGTTTATTAAAAAAATTTAAAATAGTTCCTGTATTTTTTCATCAAAAAAGGTTTTTGGGGCGTCATTTTAACGATATTTTTTCTCTGTGTATGTATACCTACACATATTTAAATATAATCATTTTATAAAAAATATGAATTAGGGGAAACCGGGGTTGGAAGTCACAATTTTTTTCTTTTGCATTTATAGAGCCCATGGTGTTAATTTATCAATGACATTTATATATCAATAGATAATGTATTTATACTAGTTTAAAAAGAAATAAAGACTTTTTTTCTACCATTATCTAAAGAGAACATATGTATTATAATTTTTATGAAAAAAGAGAAGTGTGACTTTTAACCCTTGTGTCAGAGATGGTTGTCACAGTTTTTGAGGTAGGTAGTCACACGCTAAATAAAAGGTAAAATACAAAACGAGAAAATAAATAACTATTTTTATTAAAGATAAAATGTTGTACGTAACATATTTTACATAAGAAAAGAACGAAAAATATCTTATTCATAGTTAAAAAAAATAAAAAATATTTGCTGTGAGCAAATAGTAACTTCTATCTAACAAACTTAGGTTATGGTAAAAAAATGACAAACATATAATTACAGCTAATCGTATATTTAGAAAAACCCCTTTAAAAAACCAATAAAAAGGACCGCACATATGCATGGTATTGCTTTGCACTTGTGACTACTAGCCCCCGATAACTTGAGACAACCTTCCCCAAAACAGTTTTAGACAATTAACTCCCAAAATAAATTTAAATCAATGGTCATTTAAAAAACCATATAATGATATCATGAAACATATCTTAAACATCATAAATACACGAAAATGTATAAAATTATGCAAAATTTAATTATACTTATGAGACTCAACAGTGATGCACAAAAAATTACTTTCACTGTACAAAAAAAACAAACGCATATATTTTTTATACGGTATTTCAGAGCGAACTGAAGTGAAGTACGAAAGGAGGTATTGTGTTCGGACTTCTTTGACACGGGTAAACACATTTATTAATTCCTTAGGTTTTCTGTTTTTGTTGTTGTGACAACCTACCCGCGAGACAACCATACCCGGTCTCTCCTACATTTGATGTCCTCTTAGAAATCCCAAATAATTACTAATTATAATAGCTATCAATCTTGGGTTATTATCCAAGATTAATACTAGTCATATGTTAGTGCCTATTGACATTAGCGTATGACTATGTAACTATCTACATTTTTATCAAATATTGTAATGTCTAAGAAAAATATATTTTGCAGAAATTCAAACAATATTTAAAAATTGTTAAACTTATTTTGTTTGAACAATATTAAAATTTGCTAATTTCACATCTGCTAAAGGAAAGGTGCTTCTAATAACTTTTGATAAAAATTTAATTTTAAAATAATAGTTTTACAAAAAAGAGTATTTTTTCATTTTTATAAACTTGACTTCTTTGGTACGTAAAAATTAAAAGAAAGATTTAATACATTTGGTCTCCGAAGTGCAATTATGTATTTACAAAAATATCGAAATAGTATTATCAGGTAAATAGTAAAACATATTAAATTTATTTCTTCATTTTACTTTCATAAATTAGGCTATAAACCTGTTACGACCACATATGGAGCTTGTATATGTATATACTTCCTTACATATCTAGTTTGAATTGTATTTATTATATTTATAATAAAATCAACTGACAAAAGGTATTAAAAAATAATAGAGGAAACTGTTTCCTTTTAGCAGTATTTTTTTAATGAAGTAATTAATTAACAAGTACCAAGTAGATATATTGCCACATACTACTTTTTAGAAGAAATGAACTAAATTAAATAATCTAGAAAAAAACCTGACAATAATCAAATCGAGTTTTCTTATTCATAGTAAATCGGAAACACTTCGCGACATATCCCTACCATCAATAGACAATATACTGCACTCACTCATATTGCAGTTACTCATTCTAAATCGACTCCTCCTATTTTTACTTTGAGAATTACCTCGTACCACACCGTTGCCCCCCAGGAGAAACTTTCGAGCTGCTATAACGCGCTCTTAAAAGCAAGATATCTATATTAAAAATAGTTATTCACTTATGGTTAATTAATTTATATATCAATTGGGTATTTTCCAAGCAAATGCGGAGTTTGTTTAAAAAACAACCAAACTTATTTTTTTTTATTTGTTTTATTTACAGGGAATTTAGTACTTGTCTACTTCCAAATACTATCTCAGTGGTACTTCCACCTTACAACACAGACCTGAAAAGTTTTTTAGCAAACGTCTTGCAATGGCTATCATAAAAAGTGTTTAAATCGCGTATTTTCGACACTGTTATTCATTCTAGGAATAAGAAAGAATAGCAGGAAGTCAGGTCAAAAAAATCGAAAGATTGGGGGAAATAGGCATGGGTTTTTTGTTAGAAAAAAGTTAAATTGATAAATCTGAGCTAGCACGTTTATTGTTTTGATAAAGAAATCCTGGTCTCATTTTGCCAATTTTTTCACATAACCATTGCAAATTGTCTGACAATTAGACAAAGATTTTCATGCACCAAATTATTGACTTTCTGAAAATGAGTGACATTAGTCACAAGCTTCCTGATCAAGGGCCATTTTCAATTGATTGAGGATAACTGTTGAATTGGCTAAACTATTCGTAACACTGAGTATGATCTAAAATCCTCAATTTTTTTATAATGGCAATCGACTTTATACTATAAAAAAAAAAAACTAATGGCGATATCCTAATAGCATAAAACATGCAGATATTTATAATCTTTTTAATATTATTTGTGAATATAAAACATTCATTAAATTTTAATGAAAAATAAATGAAGCAAATATTGTAATGTAGAAATGAAAACAAAGAACATAATAAAGATCGACCGATAGATCGTGATTAACTGCTTGTGAGCACTGAGATAGGTACTAGAGCATCATTTCTGTAAATTTGGTGCAAAAGTTAAAACGTTTTGGTAAAACTTTTCCCCATTTTCACGCAAACTTTCATATTGCATCGTTGTTCAAGTACATCGCACATTGAAAAAATCGTCTAAACACTGAAACACTTGTTAACTAATAGAGATATCAAGAATTCGAAAACATCAGGTCTCTTGGTAAGCTTTGATCAACGCAGTGCTTTTCTCAGTTTATCATTAAAATGCTCAGTTGCCATGATATTCCAAACTACGAAAAAAATATTTTAAAAAAATTGTTATGTATCTTCCTGTGAAAACAATTTTTAATTAAAAACATGTAACGATCAAAGCTAAACATAATTATTTTGGTACTAAAAATGATTACAATATCAATAAACTACTGAAAATTACAACCTGTAATTAAGTTAAATCATTTTCAAAACATAACATCTTATATATTTAAAATAACAGAATTTAGTAGCAGCATGCATTCTCAAAATCCAATTTTAGAAAATTACCAAAGCACGACGCGGAGCGGCAAGCTTCATTTTCCCAAGATTGGAATGTGCCACTTGGAGTTCGAATGTGCACACTGGGTTTTAAGCATGATTCACAATAGTTAATTAACCTTCTTATACGGCTAACTGCAACTATCGAATTTTCTTTAACAGTGCGCGCGCAACTTCCGTTGCCTGCTAAACTTTTACTCTCAACACGCCAAAAGAAGTATAACTTTAATAAACATATAATAAAAATGATGCAAAATGTAGTAAGGAATAAAATACAGGGTGTTTCACGACGAACTTACACTATCTATATATTGAAAATTACTCATACGATTTTTATTAAAATTAGT
Source organism: Sinopyrophorus schimmeli (assembly GCA_036325965.1). Classification (NCBI taxonomy): domain Eukaryota; kingdom Metazoa; phylum Arthropoda; class Insecta; order Coleoptera; family Elateridae; genus Sinopyrophorus; species Sinopyrophorus schimmeli. The sequence goes on along the minus strand of JARFIZ010000314.1, from coordinate 9,431,339 downwards.
ATAGAGGGATAACAAGTTATGGGAAATTCAGGAAAAATATTTTGAAAGACATGCCACTTCTGGTTATATCGGAAGTGAACAGAAACTTCGTTATTTTAAATAGAACACCCTAAATATTTTTTTTTTCGAATTCTACGTTAAATGTTAATATTACTTTATGTAAAATACCCTATACCTAAAAAGTATACTTTTCGAGATATTAATTTTTTTAATGAATAATTGTCAGTTTCAGATCCTTATATTAAACATTCTATGTGAACATCCCCTATACCAAATAAAATGAGTCTTGCCGGGTTAATGAGTAGGAAGATCAAGCTAATTGGGGACCTGTTCAAAATTGCTTTATTGTATACAGGGTTAGTAAAAAAAGGTTTGTAGAAAGTTCAACTTCAATAAAGTCAAATATCTTAATTTTTTGAAATGAAATCACCACTTTTTTTTTCTTTTACTGAAATCTACGGCCAACGATAAGGGGAGTTTATGTTTACTTGCCTATACCTAAACCTAAGCGTTTTTGAAATACAGTCGAACTTCTATAAGTCGAACGTCAATAAGCCAAATTTTTGTTTAACTCGAACCTGTTTCACTAAGACTTGCCTATTTCAACATTAATATTTTTATACCGATAACTCGAATTTTTGATAACTCGACTTAGTTTTGGCTTCCCTTCAACTTCGACTTATCAAAGTTCGACTGTATTAAAAATCAATTTACATAATCTTTATTGTTTGATTCTCAACGAGCTATATCTATCACTTGGTAAAAGTGCCAATAACCACAAATAATAGCAATTAATATTTAATTAAAAGAGCTACATATATGGCCTACTAAATTAAAAAAATTAATAACATGGCCCACTTTTAATAAGCAACAATAAGGCAGAAATAATAAAAACTTTTAAACTTTTGTTAATATCTCAAAAACGCTTAGGTTTAGGTATAAGAAAATACACATAAACTCCCCTTATTTTTGGCCGTAGATTTCAGTAAAAGAAAAAAAAGTGGTGGTTTCATTTCAAAAAATTAAGATATTTGACTTTATTGAAGTTGAACTTTCTACAAACCTTTTTTTACTAACCCTGTATACAATAAAGCAATTTTGAACAGGTCCCCTATTAGCTTGATCTTCCTACTCATTAACCCGGCAAGACTCATTTTATTTGGTATAGGGGATGTTCACATAGAATTTTTAATTTAAGGGTCTGAAACTGACAATTATTTATTAAAAAAATTAATATCTCGAAAAGTATACATTTTAGGTATAGGGTATTTTACATAAAGTAATATTAAAATTTAACGTAGAATCCGAAAAAAAATATATATAGGGTGTTCTATTTAAAATAACGAAGTTGCTGTTCACTTCCGGCATAACCGAAAGTGGCATGTTTTTCAAAATATTTTCCCTGAATTCTCCATAACTTGTTATCCCTCTATACCAATTTTTATAAAAATCGTGTGAGTAGTTTGCAATATATAGATAGTGTAAGTTCGTCGTAAAATACCCTGTATAATTAATACCTACTGTCGTTTATAATTTCTACCTATTTTATTTAAGGTTTATTTATTTTGAATTAATTATTAAGAATTATTCAAATGTTTCAATATACCCATCAGTATTGTAGATAAATATTTCGTTCCATTTAAAATCGACAATATATGCGCCTTTGCTTTTAATAAAATCTATAAAAGTAATTAGCTATCACTAATGGAAAGGTTTTAAAATCTGTCCAGAAAAAACTATTTTTTTCCTCTGCTATCTTATTTAGTGCGGTTTGATCGAGTAAAAGGGCTTTAAAGAACCATCAATCCGAAACCCTTACTAGATCGTTCACTTTTGTAATGCACAAAATTCGAATTTAAGCTCTTCTAGCATCCTTAGTAAAGCGAGTACTAAATGAACTAAATTGTAAAATATGACATGTTGTACCCATATGTGTTATTCATATACAAAGGTATTTAATGTTTTACAAAATTAGAAGTAGTAGATATAAGTATTTTACCATTGTTGATATCACCCACCCTGACTAAAAATAACACACTTATATTTTTATACCTACTTTACTGAAACAAATATAAGATTTTTGTCAATGTAAAAAAAAGAAATCGTAAGTTCCGTAAAATTCTATCCTTGAAAATGATTAAATAATTATTTGAATTAATCCATTATAATAACTATGTTATTAAATAGACGGTGATATCACTTAGCCTACATTTGTATTTTTGTCTTTTATATTACATATTATATGTTTAACTATTTTAAATGATATTACCAATACATTTTAATTAATTTACTTAGTTTTTCATAGTCGTGTTAAGCATTAATTTTCATATCAAATAGAAATATTGAACAACTAACGATGTATTTCCAATAAAACAATTAAGAGTATTTCATGCTATTACAATATTGATAATATCAACATTTATAAATTATTATAAATAAATATAAAGTATTGTTAGAATACATACAGATTGAAATAAAATTATGATATACTCGGCCGCAATATTTCTGAAATTATAGTTATAACGTATTATATTAAATGGCGTCTTTTTATAGATTAAGTACATCCGTTAAGTTTCACTTCATGCTGTTGCTTCGAGAAATAATTAATAACATAGGGCCTTCAAACAAATCTTTGCAAAAACGTTTACATGTTAAAATTAGAAATGATCTTTTAAAAACCACCGTTTATAATACAGTTGATCCAGATATTATAATGTGATGGTCAATTAATGAATTCCAATAATTATCAAACAACTCTCTACTAACAATAAACAGAGGCTCTCAATCATAAACAGTTAAGAAGAGCATCAGTTACATTATAGATACGTGATTGATTTTAATTTTAGACTAAATTGGAAACGCATTATGGACCAAAATCGAAGTTCCATAGTAGCTGTCCAATTACTGTTAAGTCCTTCGTAATTAGAAAACTTGGTTCACTATGTTCGACGGCTAGTAGATAAATATTACTTACACACAAATAAAATAAAAAAACATTGATTTAAAATTATAATAAAACGATTTTTATATTTAATAATTTGACACATTTAGCCGTTTTTAAAGTCATCAGCTTAAGGAAATGCTACCGGTTAACTATTAAGTATTCTACTCATAAAAATTTATAAATTGATATTATAACCCATATATCATATTCTATTAATAACTAAAATAATCAACAAAAAAAATATAACAATGCCAGTATAGTATTTAATAGTATTTGGATAATGTGCAGTATCATTCACGTATTCGGTCATTAACCTAAACATTATGATTATATTTAGTTTTATAGCTAACTCGTAGATACCTATGCCAAGAATGTATTTCAACACTTCGTCAACATTATCCAAGACAGAATAAATTTTGACACCTAAAAATTAAATAAAAACAGAAATTATTTAAAAACAAAATTAAAATTTTAGTATTCCATCTAAAACAGTGTTCTCCAACCTTTTTTGTGCCATGTCCCACCTAAACTTTTAAAAATTTATTATGTCCCCCCATGTAACACATGTATAATTTTTAATATTGGAAACTTTTAATTATTCACTAAATAGCTTAAATGATGGACTTTAGGAAGAAATCACAAGAAAGTTCTTAAAAAAACTAAGAAGCTAAGTGAATTTACATTCTGGAAAAAGTCGATTTTTTTTATTTGCCCCCTTAAGCAATCGAATTGCCCCCCCCCCGTGGGACGTGAGCTTCACGTTGGGAAACACTGATATAAAACATCAGAAGCCAATCATTTTTATGTAGCGTGCTATCTAACAAGAGAACCATTTTACTTGCCCCTGACTTTACGCAACGAGACCCACAGCATTCGATAGGGCATAAAAACTACTCTAGAAACCGTTTCAAAATTTATTGAAATCACTCGGAGTAGGACGTCGTAACCCGCAGAAGTTTGTGTTGTCAAAACTGGTTCTCGCTATGGTATACTGTGAATTGCGGCGTATAAAATGAATAAACAACAAAAACCCACAATTCTCCCAAAATTTTTTATTCAAAAATCGCTTTGGTCTCAAGGGTTACATGAACCTGGGGCAAAAAAAGCCAAAAAGATTCGAGAGGGAGTGCGCTATCTACTCGGCCATTGCATCATTTTTTCTAGATTGCAATTCGCAGGAAACAATAATGAAATCAATTTTGACAAATTAAGACAAACTTCTGCAGCACGCCACGTTGTAACCCGAGTCATTTCAAGAAAATTTAAAACGATTGCTAGGATAGTTTTTGATGTCCTATCGAATGGTGCGAAACTCGTCGCGTAAAGCCACGGGGAAGTAAAAAGGTTTTCAAGTAAGAACAAAATATCAGATTAACCTAAAAATCTGGAGTTTTCGATGACTAGAGATGATCGTTCCCGCATGCAGTATAACGTTATAAAAAGTAGCTATGTCAATATTTGGGTTAAATCAAGCAAATATGAGTAGAAGCACAATTGCACATAAATCACAATAATGACACTATACCATTATTATTAGTATTATAAATGCTAACTTGATGCAATATCATCTTGTGTATTAGTTATCTATATGGTGTCATAACTTCGCAAACTAAGACCTTTGGATTAACTTATTTGATTTAATCGCTCCTAATCGGCATCGGAAAGATAGACTAATTGTAAGTCATTTTTCAGAAACTATGAAGGTGCAGTTGTATTTAATTAAATGACCTAAAACGCTTATTTCTTATTTTAAAATTAAGAACATATTGCAATAATCCTCAACATTCCATAACTGCAGATAATATTGGAAAACTTAAATAATCGTTCATAAGGGACATCAAAAACGTATTCTGAATACAAAATATACTATTTACTTTGAAAAAAATTTCATTTTTCCATCTATAAATTTAATAGGTAATAAGCTAAAAAAATGTAAATTTAACAGTTTTTAAAGTAAATATAAACAAATATAGTAGTAAAATATAATCAAATTCGAAATATCTTTATGGCAAAGATCAAATAGTAGACAGCAAAATGTTCCCCGTGAATGATTTGCAGTCTAATGTTTCAAATAGAAGCATCGGCACTTGCAGGAATTTTCCAATGAAGAGATAAAATACCGACATTGATTAATTATAAACGATCGACGTTATTCTACTGAATAGACGTTCACGTATAAAAAAGTTTCCTCTTTATTATTTGTAAAATAAAAATGTCTTTTTATGAATTAATCAAATATAATGTACCCACGTAATACAAATAGTTAGGTTCTAAACTAAAATAATATTGTTTATTTAGTTATTAATCACAAGGCATTTATAAAACGACAGATAGTCAATAGAAAATATAATACCGAATGTAAAGCGTTTTCCTTGCTTAAAACATTCCCAGCTTCTGTATCGGATGTCTTGCTTGGAGTCATTTGCGAATCGTAGTGCAGTATATATAGATGTGAAAGAGTACATAATGCTGTGGTACCCAGCACTTCTGTTTTTTTATTGCCATCGTAATAAAATTTGTGGGGAAGTATTCCAGAAACAGAAATTCGGTTTAATTAAGCTTATAAACATTTACTTATCGCAAACTATGCTGTTCCATAGCGATGCTGGTTCACGACTGCTACTACCCGTCTATGGTATGACCTAAAAATGCACTTATAGCAAAATATAAAATCGGTATCTAAGATGGGCATTCCATCGCCAGCGGCTGAAGATCGGGAATTCTAAATTTCTGAATCCAAAAACTATATCGACCGCTAAGTCATGCTGAACAGCCTCATTTGAGCACCTGTATTTTCTATATGCGTCATAGGTCTATCTAAGATATCTACGTACAAAAAAGGCCTTAAAATGGACGACATCGCTTAGACAGGTATAAAAACTGTAGAAGTGAGGAAAACCAATTGCACTAGAACTATAAATATTTATCATACGATATGTGTATCGAGTTACAAATAGGGGGGGATTAATGTTCATTCAAATATTTATAATAAGTACACATCTAAATAATTTACTATTATAAATGTTTCAATAGTTCCCCTGGCCTTTTTAAAAAAATAACGTTCTGTTGACATCCCAATGTGGAGATAATGACGTTCAAAGTTTGAAATTAGCCAAAATTTTGAATATGTCATTTTTGTTAGTAATGACTAGAAACCCCATTTTGTTGTCAGAGAAAAACGCTAGACCTTTCTCAGTGATTCTTAACATATGAAAAAGATTAAGGACCTAAACGGAGAAAAAAATATCGTTATAATAACCATACGTATCCTTATTATAGCTATCCGTTGGATAGTTATCTTTCACAGGGATACGCCGTATAGCTAATTTAGCTATCCAGAGTTTCCTTATTGCGGATCATTATAATAACGATCCGTATTACTGTTTTAGACATTCAAAAGATTCTTGTCATAGTGATTTAACGGATATGCACGGAGAACAAAATATCATTATAATAACCATACGTATCCCTATTATAGCTATTCAAATCCTCAAATTAACTATACAGTTACCTACACGACGGATACTGCACACGTTCACGAGAGCTTTTCGTTTGAACGCTTGAATCAAATAAATGAATCCTTATTATAAGTAAACTATGTAGAGCTGTTTTGATCATACTATGAATTGTCAAATTGACTTATAAATATCGTTAAATTAAACATTCGAATCCTTGTCAGAACAATACGTCGATTGAGTATACGTTAGATAGTTATTTTAAAAAGTGAACTCATTTTTTTTTGCTCTTCATTGACATTTGGAGCAAATTCGTTCATTAAGTGTTTTTATTATTTTCAACAACATACTATTTACTACGGTTGTTGTGAATTAATTACCAAAATTCCCATTATTTTACAAATATTAGTAAAGAATCCTTAAAAGAACTCCCTCAGGGCTTCTTTTTTAGTTTTAAGAGACCTGAGTCCTTAAGCCCTTTAATATGAAAAGAGCCATAAAAATATAATTTGTGATTGTTACCAAGAGGTGGTCAATAGTATCCAAAATTGTAAGTTGGTAAAGTTTTACTCAAGTTAAACTTTGGTGGCCACTATTTCCACATTGGGGTGTCAAAAAAGGGTTAATACCGACGTACTGTTTAATGCTCTGTTCTGTGATTACTACTGTAATAACTCAGTGGGTGAATAATCGCTTAAAAAGCAGCTTTCGAATAAAAACACTCTAAGATAGATTTCAAACCTAAAATGTGCAAAAAAGTGATTCCGCTATAAAACTCCTGTTAAAGTATTATCGATTTGACAATCCAATAGTTAACTTATTTTAATAATGAAGACATCATTGAATTCAACATAAAAATATAATTGTATTGAGATTATCAATTAATGGATAGTCCATGGGGTACACTCTTATGAATAGCGACGGATGCTCTTAAGCCTAATTAAAAAATTGGCTTAAAATTTAACAAGATATCTGTGATCATGTGGTAAGTTTAGTAGGATATTGGCTAGTTAGCTGAGAGTACCGTCCAGATGCTAACTAAAGGGTCATTTAATCTAAATCAAATCCCACCACAATAAGTGAATATTGCTTACTGTAGTAAACAGTAAACTTTTCTTACAAATAAAAAATTAACTCTTTTATCGTAATAAAACATTAAGGTGTATTATATCAATGAACCGTAACTTTAATTAAATTAAAAATTGACATTCAATACAATATTTTTGCAATTCAAATTATTTGTATTCAGGATGACAAAAATTTTGATATATCTCGAATATCCGTACTATATACCGTTACAGTCATAATTGAGTACACACCTTAATGACAAATTATTCTAATTATTGTGGAGATGCATGATTGCAAACGGGACAGGTAATTTTGAATTTCTTTTGTACCATAGACAAGCTACAGAGTGTCCAGACGCTTACTCCCAACTTGATTTTTTAATATCTAGACAACTATTAAAGATAATTTAATTAAATAAAAAGCATTTGGTAGACAAAAAATGGGAAATTTATTTTAATAAATTAAATTTTCAAAATGTCCACCTCCTTAAGGATAAACGTGACGAAGCCTAGCATCGGGTTAAACTGTTGGGTTCTTAGGCTTGCAAAATTTGGATTTTATAGGGAAACTTCTCCAGGTTTTTCCGTAACATATTATGGATAGTTGATTTGGAGATATCCAAAGCCTGTTCTGCCCGCCTGAGTCAAATACTCGGTCCCTCACCCGCTCAACGTTCTAAGAGGTGGCCACAATTGGCTCAACATTGACTGTGTACGACTTATCGTCACAAATATTGCCTGTCCTCTTAAACTTATCCATAAAACTAATTAAAAAAATAAAATAAACATAAAAATTTGGAAATTTTATTTACCAGGTGTGCAACCTTAAAACGGCTGTTTTTTTATTTAGCAAAACACAATAATTAACGCAGAAAAGTGAAAAATATTTTATTCAAAGTAATTGCCCTCGCTGGCTATACATTTTTCCTATCTTTGAAGAAGATTGTGGATTCCACCCCAAAAGAATTCATCATCTTTGGATAAGAACCACCCATCGAGCCATTTTTTAACATCTTCATAAGAATTGAAGTGCTGCTCAGCAAGCGCGTGTCCCATCGACGCAAACAAATGGTAATCTGAAGGGGCCAGATCAGGAGAGTAGGGCGGGTGGGGTAGCAACTCCCAGCCAAGTGCATCCAATGTATCCCGGACCAATCTTGCTGTGTGTGATGGTGCGTTGTCGTGCTGGAAAATGATACCCTCATGCCGATCCGCGTGTTCGGGTCTTTTTTTGCACAATTCACGATCCAATTCGATGATTTGTTGTTGGTAGCGTTGAGTATTGATCGTTTCACCAGGTTTCAACAGTTCGTAGTAAACCAGCCCCTGCTGGTCCCACCAAACACACAGCATTGTTTTTTTCCCGAATCGATTTGGCCTAGCAGACGATGTCGAGGGTTCTCCGGGGTCCACCCACGATTTTTTGCGCTTAGGGTTTTCAAAAAAGATCCATTTTTCATCGCCAATGACGATTCGATGCAAAAATGATTTTCTGTTGTGCCGATCGAGCAAGATTTCGCACGCGGTCTGGCGTCGTTCCATCTCTCGATCGTTCAATTGATGTGGCACCCACTTCCCGATCTTTTGGGTCTTTCCCATAGCAAAAAGGCGTTTCAAAATTGCTTGGTGGCTAACATTCAACTTTGCGGCAAGTTGTTTCTGCGATTGGGTATTGTCTTCGTCCAATAAACCTTGCAATTCGGTGTCCTCAAAAACTTTTGGTCGATTTTCGCGCTTCTAGTCGGTGACGTTAAAAATTCCGTCTCTGAATTGCCGAAACCACGCTCTGCACCGAGTTTCACTAAGAGCACTGTCGCCATAGACCTCCACAAGAACTCTATGCGCTTCGGCGGCAGATTTCTTCCAATTGAAGATGAATAGCAGTGCTCCCCGCAAATGCTCTTTATCTGGCACAAAATTCGACATGTTTATCGTGATCAAAGGACACGTTATTGTTCGAAATTGCTGACTTTGTCTTTTGTTTACTAATGGCAAAGATCAAAGCAATGAGAAAAAATAGCAGGCAAGGTTGGCTGATGCCTAATGCGCGCGTACTGCCATCTATTAGAAAACGGCCGTTTTAAGGTTGCACACCTGGTAACCTAAATTTTAGGTTAAAATGTAAATTTGAATATTTACGTTGTAATTGTTTTCGTGGACAGAATTGTGTGGTAATCCACTTAGCTGCGGTACGTTCTAAGAGTATTTGTGGCATTTTCACCAGAAATATACCACAATCGGACAATGGCGGCTCTTTGGTCAGTAGTATATGTTGTCCTTGCAGTGGTCATTGTGTGTGTTATGTGACAACAAAAACAAGTGTAAATAAATTCCCCAACTTTTATAACTCCATCTATGAATTTATTATTCAGAATATCTACATAAATATGAGTTTTATAAAAATATGGAAAAAACCTTTTTTGTAGAGAATTTGATTTCCTACAAAATTGCTCCTACAAACTTTTTCTTAAATACGTATACTTTAAGAGATACTTACAAAAAACTACGATTTTATCAAAAAATGAACTTAGTTTGTCTTGAGGCACGTGTTATTTTTGTTCAAAAAAATTCCCCCGTATTTTTTTCATCAAAAGGAAGTGTTTTATGGGGCGTCGGAAAAAAAATTAATTTTTAACAAACACCCTAATCCCCAATCGTTATATTGAGATTAGTTATTTTAATGCCAAAGCATCAAAAAGCAATTATAAGTGTCAAGAATAATGCCAGAACATTAAAATTTTGTGGTTTTGTTTTGTTTATTTTAATTTTTGTAGTGTATATCCTCAATTCTGTGCAAATAGAATGCATTAACATTTTAAACATTTATTTAATTAGAAATCAATAAGAAACCATTTTTTTTTTGTTTTTTGGGTAATACTGACAATATAGTATTTGCTTCTAAGGTGCATATAAGAGTAACCATATATGCATATCACAGTTCAGGTACCATTAACAAATAATTTGAATTATGTTAAAGATCAAATAATGTTATAATTAATTAACTAGCAAAATTCGCTTTGCGAATTCTGCAAGACAAAATCGCTTCGCGATTTTGTGTAATGCATTGCTGTGAAATTAATTTCATTATATAATTTAAGTGCTTTGCGTTTAAGACATTCGATTCATGATAAAAGTTATATTTTCTTAAAAACATCCAAAACTTTAGAATGGTGTGATCAGAACAAAATTGCTTTGTGAACAAAAAGTAAATTAAAGTAAAATTAATTCCCTTACCATCATTAAAATAACTTTATCAATATTGTATGCCGCTTAATAATGAAATAACTACTTGTTCATTTTTTTGTAAATAAACGCTTTCGCGTTTAAGGCCTTCGGCTCCTAGCAAAAGTATGTAGAAACATCTTTTCAAATAACCATAGAACTAAAATATTTGCTAAGTTATTAATTTTTCTTAAAAAAGTTTATGTCAAATTGACCATTCTTACACTTTAAAAATTCATTGCAAATGTCGTCAAATAGAGCTTTTGATTTTGTTTTTGATTGTAAGTGCCGCTGCCGGCAGTGCTAGGATACGATATTTACCTCCAGAAGAACAAAATTTCCACGAATCATTTGTGATCCGCAAGCTCTGCTATCAGAGGGGTGCGAGCTGGTGTGAAGGTCTTTTAAAACTTTTTCTGTTTACTAAAGCCGCGTCATATCGTGTATACCATAATTTTAAAGCTTTTTCCATTTTCCTTTTAAGCCTTTAAAAGTACACGTTTTTATAGTGAGAATTGCAATCGGCAAAAAAATTACCTTTTAATTGGTTTTTTATCATTTTTTAAGCCAAAGTTAACTTTTAAGAAATTAAAATTATAAAGAAAATGATCTTGAAACTTTAAGGATTCCGTTCGTGTACATCACGGGGTGCCATTAAATCGTTTAGGATGTAAAAAAAACCTCAAAATTAATTCGTTTTAGCTAAACAATATTCTCATTCGACATTTATCGGCAAAAGACGTAGGTACCGTTAACAAAAGGGAAATTTGCATTTAATACGTAATAAGTAGCAAGTTTGACTCTAAATAGGGGTAGTATAAGACGAAGATATATTAAACAAACAATCAAAGTCTAAAAACAAATTTTAATATCCCTGTTAAAATTTTCCATGCTCGCTGATATGTTAACTTTTCTATAAGTAAGTATACTTCGAAAGCATTCCATGTGATTAGCAAGAGTGATGCAACCTGAGAAATTTGACAATATAATCAATTTTTAATTTTTGCAATTCTTTCGAAGTTATTAATCAAGTCCATTCACGCTCGATTCAAAAATGTCAAATTAACCTTTAGCTAATTATATGATTTTTTGGTTCTTTCGATGTGTTTGATTACATGTATACCCTGTGACTAAATCATGGATCACTCGATTTAATTTACAGTAAAATCTCTCGTGGCGATCATCTCTATAAGGAGACCCCTCAAAAAGCGGTCATTATGCTTCAGAACAGATATATCGTAATTTAATTCTTCTTAAAATTTTCTTTTAGGTCACCACTCTTTAACCCGACCGCGACCATTAATTGCGCGACCGATACTTTTCAAAATTTTTAAACTTAGAAAATTTTGTACCTATAGATAATAGCTACAAAAGCGAGCGTACGTTAAACAAAATGCATTTACCTGCATTATTTATGATTCTAAGCCCGATTGATATTTTAATTCTTTCATTCTCCGTAAAGTAAAAAAAACTTCATTTACCATATATTGTATCCGTGTATATATAAGAATACTACTCTGTTCATAATAACTTTGATTTAATAACAATATAATTCTATACGGAGAAAAAAATATCGTCAAAATAACTATCTGACGTATCCTCAATTGACGTATTGTCAGAACAACTATTCGCTTGGCTAATGTAATGACATTTATAAGTTAATTTGACAGTTCATAGTATGATCAAAACAGCACTACATATTATACTTATAATAAGGATTCATTTATTTGATTCAAGCGTTCAACGAAGAACTCTCGTGAACGTGTGCAGTTTCCGTCGCGTAGGTAACTGTACAGTCAATTTGAGAATTTGTATAAATAAAATAGCGATACGTATGGACATTTTGACGATATTTTGTTCTCTGTGCATAACCGTTGAATCACCATGACCAAAATCGTTTGGATGTCTAAAACAATAATACGTATCGTTACTTTGATGATCCGCAATAAGGAAACTCCGGATAGCTAAATTAGCTATACGGTGTATCCCTGTGAAAGATGACTATACAACGTATAGCTAAAATTCGTGTTGACCTGTGTTATTATTAAGATTATAAGCTGTTCCTCTGCGGAGTATAGCCTTTATACCTATACCTCTATAATGTGTCCAAATTTCATTAAAATCGGTTAAAACGTATTTAAAAATGATTTTTTTATTTATTACATAAGTAAAATAAAAATCTGAAACTTGCACGATCAACATATGTTATTACAACCAACCTACTCTCGAAAGATGATTCCGATATTCCTCTGCGAGTAATCTACTTATGTCCTTTATAGTAAAATATAGTTTTTATTTTTTTGGGGCGCACGCAGAATCAATTGAAAAATATATATTATATAAAAGAGTGTAAGGGTTCTAAAAAATTATTTCATAATTTGGCCCAAATAATACCACACATAAAAAATATTTTTGAATTTTTTTACTGGATCATGAAATCTTATACGACTGTTATTTTGTCCTGCGATACTATAACACACTCAAATTTTATCAAGATCGATTAAGCCGTTCCTGAGTAAAAAATTAAATTTTTAGTATTTTTTAATTTCTTGAAAACAGGCTGAGTTAAAAATCTGAGATTTTCACGATCTTAATACAGTGGTACCTCGATATACGAGTGCCCTAACATACGAGTGTTTTGAGATACGAGCCGCCGAGCGAGCGATATTTTGCTTTGAGATGAGAGCAAGATTTGAGATACGAGGACAGTTTTTAAACTATCTGCAGGTAAAATGAGCAAAGCGTGACGAAAAAGCGAAGACCAGTAATGAAAATTAAGCGCTTCCGTAAGCACTTCACTTTTTTATTATGTTTTTATAGAATATGTATTTGTTATTTATAAACATTATAAATGTTTCTTTTGTAAATACATTTTTCTTATTCAAAAACACTTAAGGTAAAAACAACTGAGGTGATGTTTTGGGAGCTGGAACGGATTAATGGCATTTCAATTAATTTCAATGGGGAAAATTGCTTTGAGATACGAGAAATTTGACATACGAGCAAGGTTACGGAACGAATTAAACTCGTATATCGAGGTACCACTGTACTTCATAAGTACCTTACGTACTCCCAAAGTGGCGTATATTTCCCCCGGCAATTTTGACACGCTTATAACCATATGCCCTTTAAAGTTCTTTTAAAAGATTACACAAAACCTATTTTTTATAATAAGCTTTACCTTGCTTTTTTTTTAATATCCTCACGTCCTGCCATTTCGTCCTGCTTTGGTGGACAATCACACATGCACAGACACACGCACCTACACGCACACGCACACACATACACACAAACACACACAACACGCATATATATATACATAGCGCACCGATCTTCTGGACATAAGTTTTCTAACTGAACAGACAGCAAAATAGATGTTCAGGAACCCTCAAATTTTGCCTCTCTAAAACGTCATAAAATTTAAACTGCATTTATTATGGTTTTAAACTCAAATCTAGTATCTACTGTCCTTTTCTTAAAACATAAATCGCCATTGATAGAAACTAAACAAAGCGTTACTTCCTGCCCATTGAAATCTAAATTTTGACAGCTACCAATAAAATATAATGTTTATGATTTTCTTAAATTGCACTGCTTGGTTAAAAATTTTAGGATACTGCAATAATAAATTTTGAAATGTTTTTATAACAGGCTAAGAAACAATCGCTCGCGTATTTACAGAGAATTTTAAATTAATGTATATAAAGCGTTAATATGGTAAAACATCCAGCGAATGACCGATTTGTTGTATCGAGAGCTATTTCGATTTAAAAAAATTGTAAACGTGTTATGTCTATCTTAATGTGAAAATATGGGGTTTACGTTCCACGATGGTTGATATACGTTGTATATATGTTACCGTGTAAACCCGATGTCTGGTAAATGTCTAAATCTTCCAGTAAATGGCAACATTCACGAAGTCGCTTTATGTATGTCCTAAATATTTGCTAAATATGCACTGATAGCGAATGTCGAAATAATCATAATTTTAGATTCTTCTAATTCAAACAAAATGAAAATTTTTATATTATAAAAAAAACAATAGGAGAAGCCTTAAGTAATACCATAAAATTAATCATATTATTGAACTGAAAACAAACAATACACTAAAAAAAATCTAAAATAGTATTAATAATAAATGTACACCTAAGTAATTGTAATAAAACCTAAAATATAAAATAACACAGCCTGTCAAAAAACACCATAAAATATCGGAAATTTTTTTGACCCTTTAATTTTTTGTCTTAGTGTATGAGAAGTATAAATTAAAGCTACATCATAAAATATACAAATTGGCAAGAAAAAATAGCAGGTACCTACTAAATACATATAAAAATTCAAAACTGATATTTTTAAATATGTTAGTAAAATGCTTATTTTACCAAAAGAACTGTACATTTAACGAATTTTGTAGAAAATAATTATTTTAATTGATGTGTTTAAAATTTAAAGAAACAAAATTGTTATATATATTAACGATTGACAATGGTACGCCAAAATGCTGCTTTATATAAATAAGTGAGTTTAATCCACCTCATTCTATTTGGTTTTATATTTTTTCTATAAAATAATGTAGATGGCGACCCCTATTTAAAATTTTTAACGTTAAAACATATTCTAATGTTTAGGTAAAGATCCCCATATAAAAAGACCAAGGACGAAACACTTTCCGAAACCCAAACAACTACCTGCTTATGGACCCTTCGTTAACAAAGAGAAGGGATTCCCGTTATATTGCAGACAACAGATATTTGAGAAATCAAATTTCTAAATTTTTTATTAACACATGTATAATGTTTCCAAAGCGGGAAAAATCTTAATATCATTCGTAACTATGGAAAAACAAAAAATTGCGAATTTTACGTGCAAAACCGACTTTTAGGTCAAAATTTGCAAAAAGGGTTAAATTTGCATAAAACTTGTTAAAACCTCTTAGAGAAACTATATCGAGTCGTCTATATCTTTTTGTTTTAAAACGCTTAAATTACGGCAGAAATAAGGTTTTCTTAAAAACCGTCCTGACGCCACCCCTTCGTCCCCGCGGAAAAAAATGTGTCCCAGAAAGTATAAACCGACCCCCATCGTATCCCGAAAGCGGATGTTGCTAAGAGTCCCCGTTCGAAAACTGCATGGAAAAACCGTTTTTGAAAATAGTCAAGGTCGCGTTTGCGAACTCGTGTACAGCCAAAAGTAAACCGCCAATCAATCCCAAATTTTCAGGTGTGATAGCTCAGAGATCGGAGGGTGCCCATGCTAGGTGAATATTACTTCGCCACGTTATCCACCTGGTGTTCGTGAAAAGAGGTAAAATTTGTGTCGTCAGAAAACGTAGATTTTGTGTTCGAACGGCCCTACGTCGCTTAGGAAAAGGAATTCGGAAATTTCGATTTCGGTCCCTCGTAGCGGCATTATTTCGCTACAACTTTGATCTAGAAATCGATGCGCCGAGAACGACGGTGGCGGCGGTGCACGAGCTGGAGGCAAAAGAACCGGAAAAGCACCAAACGGGCCCTTTTCTTGCCTAGCCTCGGAGAAGATGCCGCTTGAATGGCTAGCGGTATCTAGGTACGGGTCTCGGACGGACCACCTTAATGATGTAGCCTCGGGGTACGTCGACCCTCTAGATTTCGAGATATTTGCAAAAACGCATTTTTTGGCGTCTCGAGTTTATTTCCTCCGTAGCTCCACGGAGGTTGGACCTACGGAGACGAGCCCCGGTCTCATCTTAATTTTTCGAAATCTTCGTCGACCGGGTGCTTAAGCTCGAAAATCGGACGATAAATACGGCAGTTAGACCCCGAAAAGTAGGTTTTTTCGAAGTTTTTTTATAAGTATATAATATAGCATATCAGCTGTTATACTTAGTTTATTATAGGCAATATGAAATTCGCGGAAAACCTTAAAGTAACATAAACGACAAGGCTTTTTTATACCTATTCCTAATTTTTAAAACATACATTAATCAAAGTTACATATATCACTCCCCATTCACATTCTAAACCAATTAATTACATCTAGCAGTCAGATTCCGTAGATTTATGAACGGACCCTTTATCTATCACATCTTTCAACCTGAATAATATTATAAAAAATGTAATTTGTTTATCTATTATATCTATGCATTTTTAAGTTAACAAAATTGCGGAAGAATGCAGTGTGAATGAACTCATCAAACCTTAATAAGTATAACTGGGACATTGGGCTCCAGTATCCATGTCGTGCAAACAGAATGATACTATTGCATTATTAAACAACTTTGACTGGAATTCTCTCAAAATTGTATTGTTAGCTGCGAACAAAACTCTGAATCGTTATCTATTACAGTTTAAGCGAATTTAGCGACTAAAAAAAATTATGTATGAGCACTGACCTTTATTAAGATCAAAAACATGTAAATTCTATATTCTCCAATTTAATTGTTTTAGTTTCAAACAAATATTACGATTATTTACCAACTAACTAATATAATTTTCTCGCATAATACGAATATAAAAAGAAAAGGACTCTAGGATATCGAAAATGTTGTTAAATAATTTTCTTAAACTTTCGCATGACTTTCGCGGCGAATCCAGAACCTACCCACTTCTAGAACCAACTTTTTCATTAGTAGGTGTAGCTCTTTAGTTATTGATTTAACTGTTATGAGAACACACTAGACCGTTAAGTAAAACTAAATTGTTATATTAGTAATTCATAAAACAATTTGTTAGATATAAGATGTAGTAAAAGATATAAAAAAATTACTAACCAACAGATCGAGTTTAGTTTCAGACTGTGATCTAACAAGAAGCTGATTTTCTTTATTTCTGTTTTCCAAAGAGGTGTTTACATTCTTCCTTAAAGTATTTCGAGGAAGTGGTTTTGGTGGTTTTTGTGAAGATGATAACAGGAGCGATGAAGGTTGCTTTGTTGCATTATGAAATCTTTGCTGTATGGCTTCCGAACTTGTTATTAAATCTATGTCGGAATTCTGTACATTCGAAGCATTCGGTTCAAAGTTTGGCAATGTCATTATATAAGGCTCACAAACACTTTCCCGCTGCGCAAAATTTAATTCTTTATTAAATGCAGAAATCGATGAACGATTAAAGTTATTTGCAGAATTTATGTAGCTGTGAGTAATAAAATCGGAGTTTACAATATTTGGTTTTTCTTCGCTATGGAAATAATGAACTTGATGCTGAAAAGGCCTTGGTGGAAGTTGTGTTACAGGAGTAAAGGCGCTGAATTCAGAATTAATTGAAATTAAATTAGAATCTCTATTATAACTTGAATCTAGGTAACGCAAATTTGGCTGACTTGAAGAGAAGGCTGAATAATGTTTATTATAAAATTCATTTAAATTGTAAGGCACTTGTGCATCGTAAGGCCTGCTGCTCCACGAACATCTTTCTATAATTTCTTCCGGAGGAGCAGATGGCTGTAAACGTGGCGGCAATGGTGGAGGTGTAGGAGAACTACGTTCTTGTTTTTCAATAATAACATCCCAACCACTAGATAAATTACAACTTTGAATATTTCCATTAGTTCTACAGTTTAAACTACTACGACGTTTTCGAACGGGAGGCGTAGGTGAAGGCTTTAAGCGCAAAAGAAAAGTTATTTCATCATCTTCTACACTTACATCGTTTAGTTCCTCAATTTCTCTACTCATCTTAAATTTATTCGTATTTCATATGTATAAAATAACAACAAAAATTAAAACGGTCCTAATTTTCCATTTAAACAGACTTAACTTTAAAAATTCAAATACTAAATTCAGAAATATAAATAGTGCTTTATTAATTAATTGATTTATAAATAATTAAAACATATTTATATTAAACTAGTCCCAAATATTTTTTTAATATTAAAAATATATGATACTCACTATATATTTATTATAAATTTAGTAAGTAATCATTTATTTCCTATATCGCTAAGCTTCTTCAAATTAATATTTTTAGGAAAATCCTAATAAACTTTTAGTTAAAAGTAACGTAAATTATGCACTTGAAATTAAATAACGTTCAAAGTTTCACGAACGCAATGTAACACATTAAAAACTCTGCCGTCGTAACTGTATAATTACACATCTTTGAAGTAATCCAAGTGGTAACGTACAAGTAACGAACATAAAAAAGACACTTACAAATGCGACATTTAATTTAATTAGAAAATTCAAATAACACGATCGTTTAAAACGCGCGGTTTGTATATCAACTCAGTTTTTAATCGTGACACAAATAGAATAGGAAGCCAATGGCCACATATGTTTTAGTATATAATGTTCAAGTAAAAAGCTCCAAAGACACTTTATGCTAAATCCTGACACTATCAACCCACACACTTAAATGTGGCGGGACCCTGACTGACTATGCCAAGCTATCTTTGTATTCCATAGTTTGCTTCTACCGGGTTCTATGTATTCCATCACGGTGTTCAATTGTATTTTACCCTATTCATTTGATAATTCTATATGGCATGAACAAAAGTATTCAATCACAGTAGCACATCTTTATGATAACCTGATATGAAGAATTTCTCATTACAAAGCAACCCCAAATTATTGTCTTTTGTCTCGAATTTCTTAGTGATAATACGAGTCATGTGCAGTCGTTGCCAGAAAAGTAAAGATTATCATTCTGTTGTCATATGATGATATAATAAACGCGTTAACAACAATAATAACTGACAGTATTTGAACAGTACAGAGATTTGTTGTAGTCGGATTTATTGAAATTAACAAGAAAAATTTTTGAAAATTTATTTTCAAAACAAACAAATAATATCTAAAAAAAATCAAAATTGAATTAAATGCTAAATTAACCTATTGTTGTTATCTATTCGACATCCAAATCACTTATGATTTTAAGTTCATCTGTAAAAAAAAACAAGATTTATTCAGTTAATTTTTATGTGGTGAAATTAAAAGTTAAAATAATAATTGTAATAAGTACCTATATACATACAGTAGAGTTCCGATTATAGGAGCTAATGTAATCCGGAAACAGTCGTGGTAAACGAAAATTCGGATAATACAAAAGAGTTAGAAAAACAATCGTGAGTTTGCGCGACAAAAAGGTATTTAATACATGAAACCTCACTATTCAAAGATTAGTCACTAGAAGTCTTAGATATATGGCTTCGGAGACGGTTAATGAAAATCAAATGGACGAACAGAGTAACAAACAGAGTAGTGCTAGAATGAGTTTAAGAGCAAAGAAGTATAATAAAAATATTAAATAGTAAGAAACACAAATAGATTAGACATCTGTAGAAGAATAATCAATTTGTAATAAATATTACAAAAGGTTTGATATCGGGTAAAAAAGCCAAGAGTAGACCGCGTCTCGAATTTATGAAGCAGGCAATGAAAAATGCTGGTCTGGTAAATTATGCAAATTTAAAAAAACCCAGCTACAGTAAAGTAAAATAGAAAGCTGTCGACCAATCCAAGGATTGAAGGGTAGAGAGAATCAAAAAATGCAGAATTTTTAATTCTAAATAGAGCTATTGTTATATAGAAAGGAAATATGAATGCAAAACTGACTAAGAGTATATTTTATATTATTCATAAAATTCCTTCATTACCATAGCAATTTAAAAAAAATCTTATAGAGGTAGCTTGAACAGCGAAAAAACTATTATAAACAAAGTTTGAAAACACACAAGCTCGGATAAACGGGGCTCGAATAATCGAGATTCTAGTGTACATATAAGTTGTTGGTCAGTTGCGCTCTAAATAATTTAATATAAATAGAATGCAAAATGAGTTCATTCAAGAAAAAAGTCAGTAACTTATGAAAAATTAACCGCAGCCCCCTCCCCAATATTCTGGGTATGCCACTGTTATTTGTATTATTTGTATCAATTTCGGAAGTACAATAATTTATGCGGCTAATAAATTCGTGTTCAAAAAATATATTCATTTTTTAACAACTCGAATACTTATTTTAGAACATATAAATTGCTTAAATAAAGCACTCATTATAAAACAAAGGTAGTAAGTAATATCCTTCGTACAATCATATATTTCACCGATAGCTCAAAAAATTATAGTAGGTAGTTTTATATTTTTCTCAAATAGCAAGGGAACAATTGAAAACAATCGCATTAGAAGCGAAGAAAAAAAAGAGCAATAATCACTTTTAATAATAAATAAAAATATACAAAAATAAATGTAAATCAAAACGGAAAAATAAAATTGCAAAATTAATTTAGTCAATAAAGTTAGTATCAGATATTGTTAAAATTAATTTAAGTATAACTTTCTTCTTTCACGTTTTATTGCATTTATATTCTTTAGAAAAATATAGGTCTATTAGTTAATACGTATTCCTGTAAATAAAAAAAAAACAACTTAATTAACATTTTGAACAAGAGATGATTTTATTGACAGTCCAATTCATGTGAACTTTTATTAAAAATAATGATCTTAAAGATCTACTATAAATTGTGCAGTAATGGAAACTATTCCTGTGCCATTTAAACTTTAACTCAATCATCCAACTCGCATAAAATAACTTGAGCCCTCATTAAGTATAGGAATCTATGTGTATAAAAAAAAGTTATAACGGGCAGAAAAGAAATTAGTCTTAAACACATTATAAACATATTCAAAAAATTTTTGGTAATGAGATAAAAATAAGTTTTTAAGTCACACAATATTAATAAAATTGATAAATTCATCTGCACATTTTTCTGTTTCATATTTGTACATTAGAGCGTAAAAATTAGAGTATAAAAAAGTATACTTTACTTTGATGAAAGTATAATTAAGAAAACAATAGAAGTAGGTAGATATGTATACCCAATAAATAATTCCGCAGTGTGGGCAATTCTGATATGGAAAAAAAACCTGATGAGTTCTGCTTTAAAAAACATATATACTTAGGTATAATTTTAAATATTTGTACACTAGAGTCTCGCTTATCCGAGACCCATTTATCCGAGCTTCCTTTTTTGTCAAGCTTTATTTATCTGAGTTTCTGAATTGTTCAAGCCACCTTTTCAAAAAAAATAACGGAATATGTAATCATCTTTAAACCTCACATTTAATTTTGCACGAATATTTATAAATAACTATTTAGAATTAGACATTCTACATCTTTTGATTAAGAAGGTTCTATATATCACATTATCCTTTTATCGCAAAAACTTACATGTTTTTAATGTTTGTGTGTTATCAGTTTTCGTTTATCCAAGCTCCTTACTTTATTAGAACAAATTCAATTTCATTAAAAAAAACTATAAACTCGCCAAATATAAAGGATATTAGAGATATAATCCAATTGTATGCACAGTACTTCTGGAATCTAATATTAAGCAAACGAAATTTAAACCAACACAGGAAATGCAGGATCTAAATTAGTTTGCTTATATTTGACTAAAGTATTAGGTAAACCTTAGAAGTGGCACTGACTATTAACATAAATTTGTTTAGGTTTAATTTATTGGCATCCTATTCTAAAATTAATCTTGGTAGATTTATAATATACCTATATAATCTATTATTTTTATAAACATTCAAGAAGATTTAATTTCATATAAAATCTTAACAATAGCTGCATCAAAATAACGAACTGGATTTCTAAAATATGTAGAACTCAAAACCTCTTACAAAAGTTAGAATAAACGCGAAAAGTAATCGTAAAATAACCATTCAAATAAAACAAATAAAAACCTAATAATAGATTTAATATAAAATACTAAATTTTTGTTAAAAACCAAACTGTATATAATCTATATATGTAAGGTAATTGGAAAGTAGTGAAAAAAAACTTTACCTCAATTTATTGATGTCAAACACAACTGATTAAACTAAGCATATCTTAATCCTAAAATGTTTCATTAAAAAAATATTGTGCCATAAGAGCAATATATTTTTAAAACAAAATGACGGGTCACGTTAAAAATTCATACACATCCAATTAAAAAGCTGTCATAGTATAAAATAGTGTTTCAAAACCCATGGTGTACGAACCCCTAAAACTAAAGAATGTATTCCCAAGAGTGCGACAGAAGTCATTTTTATTAACTGATATAGTGGTAACGAAACTGTGTTCCTTTGTTTCCATTTTATATTTTAATCAAATAATTTGATTTATAAATTAATAACATATTTTAATTAATAAAATTAAGTCAATTTTAATCATACTGGACAAAAAATATATCACAACCTAATTCACGAGTTAAGAAAGCAATAATAAAATCAAGCACTACTAATAAATAATTATTACTAAAACTTATTAAACTTTCGAAATATCGTATATAATTCCAAAATAGTTTTCATTATGTATGCATTATAAGTTAAAATAACATTTTATGGGTTAAATAATGCATTCCACTTTATTAAAAATATTATTATATGCTTACGTTTATGCACAATAAAAACAGAGTTGGGGAAAAGAAATGTGTCGTCAACGTTTCCTTACCCTTCCAACTCTATTTTCATCAATTTTGTCTGAGATAGAAGTAAGTGATACATTTTTTGTCATTTTACAGCGAATGCGGGATGTAAAAGCTATTTCTGTGTTAGTCTCATAAAGAAAAATACATTTAATACCATGGTTTAATATAAAAGGATATTTTTTACAAAAGCTTTATATTTAAATAAATTATAAAATATATAATAAAAATAATTTTACAAACACGTGAATGAATTGTTAAATAACTATGAAGTCTAACATAGTTTTACAAGATAGTTTATTTTATTTTGCAGTTACAGCACTGCAATAACTGATACAATATACATATATATGCTTAGTATTCTACAAATCCAATTTGAATGGTTATTTAAAAAACTACATTTAATTTTAATTATTAGAAAAATAATCGTTTTAATACTTGATATTTAAAACAATATTTATTTTATAGCAAAATTCAACATTTCTTATCCAATTATAAAAATCGGTTTGTTTAAGTAATTTTCAACTCACATAACAAAATCATGAATTTCGCATAACTTAATCAATATGCCACCAAACTAAATTGACATTTATATGTAAATAATAACGTTTTAACAAATGATTATTTACAATTTAAGATCGATAAATCACACTTATACCTACTAATCTCATTTATTGTAGTTTATACAGAATTACTTTTTAGTAAGTATGTAAACCATAAATTTCTTCTCGTAAATCATATAAATTTGAATTACAATGTTATTTTGCTTCTACCATCTGCACACCCTTTCTGCTTAATAACAAATTAATCAGTCGTAAAACCGTATGCTATACAGTTTACTTTAGTAATATTTTTTCCGCATGAATGGTATACTTACAAAAAAAAATTCAAGTTATTTTGTACACAGGGTGTTACCAATAAAGTGTCAAAAACAAAAAGGGGTGGTTGGGGCCAATTAATAAAAAAAAATTTTCAAAAATCCATATGAAAAGGATCACCTATAAAAAAGTTTACAAAACTAAAATTTATTTTTTCATAAACAGTTTTGAAACCTTTAGCTTTTTCATATTTATAAAACTATATCTGATTCTTCTAAACTTACACTAATAGTCCGCGCATATTTAATCTGGCAGGCTTTCTTTATTGTTGGATAAGTTGTGATGACAAAAATAAACTCGCTCGAGACTGTTCTTTATCCTTAAACTTCATTGAAACTTATTATTTTATTTAAGAATAAGAGATACAATGATCTATCATATTTTTTATCACTGCAGCCATATTCAAGCAAAATTCGTCCAAGAAAAACTAAAATTCGTATGCCAAAATATTAATTGAGTTCACGGAATTAAAAATAGATGTTACTCATAAAAAACCGTAAAATTTGCTGACTCAGTAATCGTGTACAACACATAATGCATTATTAATAAAAGAGAATAATGCATATAGTACCTATACATCAACGATTAAATACAAGTATACGAAATATTCTCATAAAACGTTTCGTTATTTTGTATACATTTATTAATGTTGACCTTGTCTTGTAAATGTTTAAAAAAAAACGAAATCGAAGCCAAAGTTTATCTTTGATGTTTTATAAAATACTCAATTTATTACACAGGAAATAATGGGTTATTTAATTAATAATCGGTAAAATAATACCAACAAGTTCAATGCATGATGGTATTCTGAAAAACATAATCGATGGGTGTAGTTTATTGTTTTGTGTATGTTACAAAAACACGCTTTATTTGTGTTTTGTTGTGCTTAAACTTGAAGTTGTTTCTTGCAATAATTTAGTATTAACCTACGTCAAAAATTAATGTTATAGCCGATTAATTTATTCTTTATAGAAACAATAAGATATTTAATCGAAGAAAACCTCTCTTAATTAAATAAAATATTTCTTTCATTCATCAATTTCCATTAATTCATACTCTAACAATAAGAAAGATACAAAAGAGATGCTATACTTTATAATAACGTATCCTACTTTATTTCCAATCTTTACTTTACGAAACACTCATATGGGTAATTACTGAACTATTTATCGATACTTATAAGTGAAACATGCGATGGGCTAAAAACTAAAAATTGTTAAAAACATCGAAATTTTGAGCGCCATTCGGATTGGTTTAATGTGTATTTTAATACTACGCAACTATTTTAATTGTTAAAATAATGTTTGTTTGTTCTTTTCTTACATTCATCCGCATCGCAATTAAAAGCTCAAGTTTCTTTCCTGGTCAGAAGCTTTTTTCCACAATTTGTTTACGGTTAAAAATTTAGACTTTTAATTTTTCAGGTGCTGGATTCAAGTTTAATTTTAACTTTAAATATTTCTAGAAATATTATAGAATAAAAATTTATCAATACAATAAAATAGTTATCACTGCAAATAACAGATTAAATTTAAAAATCATTAATCATTTTGTACTAATTACAAAAAGATGTTAAACACAAAAAGAAGATCATATTTCATCATGATGTGTATCCTGAGTAGTTAATTTGTTTATTTGCAAAACGATTAATCAAATTCAAAAATTTTAAAATTACATAACTCATTCCATTTTACATATTCTAAAAATATTTATTAAACTGCATAAATCCAGATTACAAAATAGTAAGCACGTACACGCTGTAAGAAAGTAGAAACAACTTTTTGTAATATCGCAATATGCAGAAATGTGAAACTGCTTTGAGAGGATTAGAAATAGATTGTATCCACGAGAGTTCTGATATACATTTACAAAAGTATCTGATTGAGACTTTATTCCATTTTATAACTTCTCTACTTATATCCTTAATTTTTTCTCGGGCCATATTTCCCAACTACTAAAGATTTAGAAGTTATTTTCTGATTTACAATTTTTGGAAGTTCCCATCTAATACTTGCACCTTAAAATTTTCATAAAAGTATATCGATTAATCAATGCATTGATGTTATTAAATTACTGTTACGATTTTTATCGGTTATAACCTGCGTGCTTAAAAAAATGTGCGGTGCAGTGGGTTATACCGTAAGCCAGTGGTTTCCAACCTGTGCCCCCAGGGGGCGCAAGACTGTTGCAAGGAGGGTATGCAGCTGTTTCCAAAATATCATTTTCGAATACAAACCAAAAAAGTCGAATAGGTATCAAAAAATTTTTATGTATATTTTTACATAATATTGTATATTATTTTGTAGCCCATTAAATAAATTATAATATGAGTTGAGTATATATGAAATTTGATTGTTAGAAAAATTAAGGGGGCGCAACAATTTTTTTTTTAAAGGGGGGCGCAGGTACAAAAAGGTTGGAAACCACTGCCGTAAGCGATGGCGCGATTACCCCAATCCTTACCGGTCCTAAACAAACTCTCATAATTGTAAAAACACGACAACAATATTTGCGATCATAGCAAACCGTAAAATACAATCTTTGTTTTATATTGTATTAAGTATATTTTTTTCCTATTACTGATGTGATAACACTATTACATGGTGAAATTACTCCACAAGTTTTTTGATATTACGCCAGCAGTTGAGATCTACATTTTTCATTACTACTAGGTGGGCAACTAAGTTTCCGGATTTCACACATAAATGACCCTAAAGACAAACGTAGTTGACATACTTACATCTTTTAGGTTGTCTTTTTATTATAGCTCAATCATCTGTTCACAATAACCGGTCATAATACTAACACACATCGCATCGCAAAATATTTATTCTAACAATAAAGATGTCGAGTTTTGTGCCAAATAAACAGGATTCGCGGGAAGCCTTGCTTTTCTGTTTTAAAAATGTAGCTGAAGTAAGTCGTTCACTTGAGGAAGCTTACGGCAAACATGCATCATTCGAAACTACCTGTGTAAATCGGTTTAAATGCTTCAGAAGTGGTGATTTCGACACCAAGGACAAAAAGCGCTCCGAAAGATCAAAAACCTTTAAGAACGCCGATTTGCAAGCGTTATTGGATAAACAAGATTCGCAAACAAAAGATCAACTTGCAGAGACATTAAACATGATTCGCCAAGGTATTTCCAAACCGTTACATGCCATGGAAAAAATACAAAAGGAATGAAAATGGGTACCACATTAGATACACAAGGAAAATCGAAGAGTTACTGCCCAAATTTTATTTTGACGGCATGAAAGAGTTTCCTGCATCGAATTGTTACTGATGGATATATTTCGAAAATATTTTAAAATATTACATTTTTTATTGATCAAAAAAACCCGGAAACTTAGTTGCGCAACTAGTAAGGTCTAAATCTAAGAAATTGATATTTTCTTATTTCACCACTTGAGAGAAAGGCATATTATATTTCACCCTAACAACGCTCAACCTCACACAGCTTAAGCAACTCGTCAAAAATTATTGTGGCATGGTTGGAAACTGATGTTGCACCCATCATATTGCAGCCATAGACTATCAGATTACAATTTCTTTCGATCGGTACAAAACTTTAAATGGTAAAAATTTTACTAATGATGATGACCTGAAATCGCGCTTGGTTCAGTTTTTTGCTGATAATGACCAGAAGTTCTACAAACTACGAATCTTGAAGTTACCAGAAAGATGGCAAAAGATCATTGAATAAAATGGTACAGTTTTATTTTAAACTAAAAAACCGAAATTACTTTCTTTGTAACCCGATACATTACATCTTCATTCTAAGCTTCAGTTTCTTATATTTGTTGGAGAATATTTTTGTAGTTTATATTTTACTTAATTTTTTTTCGTGAATTAAAATTATTTGAAATAAATAAAGATAGATTAATATACCAACCCAATTGAAATGTGGTTACTCCGTAGTTTCAATTAAGGCGGTTACCATCAACGTGATACGGATTCATTGCGTTATAGGAGGGTATTATATTAGCATGTGAATTCGGATGCAACTCACGTAATGTGCACTTGGCAAAGTTTATCTATTTTAAAACACATTTACCTATAATAGTTTGCGAAAAATTTCTTTCCCATTTGCTCTAAATAACCATTAGTTAACTAACAATAAGACGGAGGTCGTTTCAATAAAGAACCAAACACAATACTACTTATACCTTAACCATTCAGTTCAATATGCAAAGAGAATTAATTTAATAGTAGTTTACACTACGATGAAGCTGAGTCACTAATACTAATGCTAATTGCGGATTAGAATCTCGAGTGCTGACGTATCACGGCTTCCCTACAGAAGAGTAATTAGAATACGGCTAAAAGGTGACGTTAAACATCGGCTTCATTGCAATATCGACAGGAAAGATTAATTAACTAGATAGTAATATTCGTAGCCCTAAGTATTTTATAAATTAATTTACCATTTATTTTTAATACACGTCCTATCATGAGAAAAATAGTTAATTATACCTTAAGCAAAAATATACATTATACAGGGTGATTCAATAGTAAGTGTACATAATTTATCTGCATAAGTAGGTTACTTGGGCGGTTTTATATCAGCTATGCTTAGTGGATCAATAATCCTCAATTATCAAGATACAGTGTTTTATTGATTTTGCCTATTTCTGTGTTAGATCATAATTTCATAACCACTAGGTATAAAAAGACAAAATTTGGTATGTATGTTGTATTCAAACAACCATAACAATTTCTCAATTTAGCGAAATTTAAATACAGAGCGAGACAAAAAAAAACTGAA
Source organism: Sinopyrophorus schimmeli (assembly GCA_036325965.1). Taxonomy (NCBI): domain Eukaryota; kingdom Metazoa; phylum Arthropoda; class Insecta; order Coleoptera; family Elateridae; genus Sinopyrophorus; species Sinopyrophorus schimmeli. The sequence continues at coordinate 9,402,615 of JARFIZ010000314.1, read as the reverse complement.
TTGTTAAATATTAATAACAACATCCTGTATCAAAAAATTTAAAAACCTGTTTGAAGATTTGGAAAGAGAATAAAATAATAATGCAAATAAAGTCCATTTTTAAATTATGCGTCTCATTTTTCGATTAACTTTTCTAGATAAAAGAAAACTTTGGCACAAACTAGCCTACTAAAAAACAAATCTTTCAAACTAAGACAAATGGTTTTAAAAAACCAAAAGGGTACATTCAAATTGAAATAGGGTGGCCACTACCTATTCATCGTGTTGAAAAAACATTCCCTCAATATTTTCGATTTCTAGCAAAACCGGCAATACATTCTCGATAAAAGTTAGGCAAATGTATTCTGTCGAAACGTGTGAGTTCCTGGAATTAAACACACCTTCTCTTGTAAATAACGAGTCATAATTTTTTTTAAATTCTAATGTTCAAGTAGGAGAAATACGTACAAAATGACATAACTGGCATAATTGTAATTTGGAGGGCAATTGACAACCTCATCACGTTATCCTAAAGCAGTGGTTTCCAACCTGGCGCCCCCGGGGCGCGAGACTGTTGCAAGGGGGGCATGCAGATGTTTCCAAAATTTCATTTTCAAATACAAACCAAAAAAGTCAAATAGGTATCAAAAAAATTGTATGTATATTTTTACATAATATTGTATATTATTTTGTAGCCCATTAAATAAATTATAATATCAGTTAAGTATTTATGAAATTAGATTGTTAGAAAAATTAAGGGGGCGCAACAATTTTTTTTTAAAGAGAGGCGCAGGTACAAAAAGGTTGAAACCACTGCCCTAAAGGCTTTTACTAACTTCCCAAAACGTGAATACGTCCTTCTCATCTATCCCGCCGTCATAGCCGATGACAAGAGTGTGTACGTTACGAGTTTATTCTTTACAACAACTTTCATTTCTTTATTTAACAAAATGACACGTAATTATAAGCAAACAACTGAACGGCCAATCCTTAAGTGCAGACTCAATGCAGAAAGCTATGGAGGCAATTCAAAAGAATAAAATGGGTTGGTTATTGACATCAAAAACATTTGGTATCCCTCAAACTACACTCCAAAGGCATGCTTTGGGTAGTAACAAAACTTTGGAGTCCAATTCGAAAGGTCTTAGATATTAGAAACCTACTTTTCCAGCTGATGTGGAAAAACAATTAGTTCAGCATTTGAAATTCCTTGAATTTTGTTTGTTTGGATTGACGCGAGCATTGGTGCAAGAACTAGCCTTTCCGGATACTACAAACATACCGTTAGAATACACCAGCAATAGGCAAACGAAGCCATCAAAATGATGAAGAGGACGACAGTCCTACATAAAGTTGATGGTTCGTATTCGTACGGCTGGCAGCGAAAATACCAAAATGGCATTATGCTTTTAGTACTCTTTGACATTGTAAGTCATGTAACATCATGTTTATAGCGAAAAGACATAAATGGGGCATCAAATACAGTAGGGCCTCAATTATCCGAACAATCAAAATTTTCACCTGTTCGGATTAATGAGGGGTTCGGATTATAGTATGTATATACGGAGTGGGGAAAAAGTTCCCGGAATTTTTAAAAATATTTTAACAGTATAATAGTACTGTATAAATATATGAATTTATGCAACTAAATAAATAATAACTTTTATTAGTTCAATAACAATAAATTTAAAAAAAAATTCCAAAAAATGTTCAAAATTCCTTCCTTTGCCCTTAATGCATTTATGCAAGCGCTTCTGATAATTTCCGACAATGGTCGCACACTTTTCTATTGTAATTGCGTCCCAGGCATGTGTCAACCTTACTTTCAGCTATTCTACTGTAGTGTACCGTCTTCCTGAGACTTTTTAGTCCAGGATAGAGCACACAGAAAAGTTCATGGAGTTGAGATCAGATGAGTATGGCGTCCAAACGTTTGTACCCCAGAAACCGTAAAACAACAGTTTGCAAACGGCTATCGTTAATTTGGCCGAATGGGCCGGAGTACAGTCTTTCTGAAGGCCAAAGCCGTCTGCTTCAAAGTGCTGCGAGGCCTACGGCTCAAGAACATCTTGAGAATCCGCTGTTGATACTTGTCCGCATTGATTTTCACGTTTCTTGGAATGAAAACCAATGGCGTTTTCCGAATCGTGCAAATACCGCCCCAGGCCATCACCGAAGCCCATAAATGACTACGACTGATGTTTGTTTAAGTGATGGTCTTCTGTTGACCCTTCTTGAGCAGCTGTTGATGATTTTGGCGCTTATGAAACGATTCGACCGTGAAAATTTTCTCCTCAGTAAAAAGCACCTTGCTCAAGCGAGCGCCCGCGACCAGACCCAGCATTAAACGACATTTTTTCTTCTATTGCTATGTTAAGGAAGTGAACTTGAGCGATTTTATAGCTGTGTAGTTTCAGCTTACTTGTGACGATATGGCGAACGCTTTTCTTATCAATTCCGAGTTTTTCGGCCATTTTCCGCATAGACACCTCTGGATTGCGGCGCATTCGGCAGCGGAGCTTGTTGATGTGCTCCAGAGTCTTTGCGGTAATCGAGCCGCCACGTACAGGAGGGTCCATAGTTTCTCCTGTCTCTTTGTAACATTTCACAACATCGTAGATGGTGCTCTTCTTGAAACCAGTCGTACAAATAATGTCAGCCGTCTTCATTCTTACCTTATGCAATTCCACAAATATGATACGTTCACTTTCACGAGTCTTAACGTCAACAGAACGAAAAATAAACAACTAATTAAATTTTTTTCTAGTCTAAAATTATACGGGGAATTCGATAAAAAATTTTATATTCACATAAAATCACTATAACAACGATAAAAACGGCAAAAACAAATATCCGGAAACTTTTTCCCCACCCTGTATTTTAAAAAGTGTACAGTATGTAAGGGAGTGTACCCGGGTATGAGACGGGTTTTGTTTATGAGCCAAAATTTTTTACTGGTTAAATAAAGTCGGGTGTTCTATTCATTTTTGGAAAGGTAATGAAAATACACAACTTTTATCCGCAGAAAGTTTTGTGATTCCATTAACATGCAAAATTTTATGACCAATTTTCTAAGTGACAGTTTTTTGACAAGAAAAACACTTGTATCTAGGTATAAGACACGTACAAAAATATATTAAAAATTGTAAAATATAAAGTAAAAACCTCATATCTATTTCAAAATTATAATATTTTATGCTTTCCATAATTTTTATTTATCACTTTCCTCTTCATAATCGTCGCAATGTTTGCATGTGTAGATGCTTCCACACGTGTTTGAGCACTTCAAAAGAACTGGCCGCTTGCAAATATTGCATTTGATGTTGTTAACAGCGTTCAATTTGTTCGGCAACAACTTTATACTAATTATGTTTTTGCTTTGAAACCCTTGGGTGGTGGTAATATGCTGTGTCTCATACCCGGATAATGACGACATTTTGAGAATTTAAAAAAAATTGTTTTTCAACCACATATTGGCCTAATCCAATATTGGATCGTAAAATATAAGAAAAACACTAAATGCTATACATTACACTTTCCTTTTTCAATTGATTTACATGAAAAAAATAACATTTTGAAAAAAATCATAAACGTTTTTAACCTGCAATTTTACATAAGATTTTTGCAGTTGATGTAAGCAATGCCTCGATTCATTTCAGTGTTAGTACAAAAACTGACTGATGACCAAAGAAGTACTTGACAGTAATCAGATCGGCCATATTGACATTGCATAATGAAAATAATTGACTGTCTCATATCTGGAGCCTGTCTCATACCCGGGAACACTCCCCTACATATATATTTTAAAGAGTGAAATTATACTTCTAACAAAAGGTTTTTTTGTATGTCACTTTAATGTCCATAATGACGTTTTGATCCATGGCTTGAATTAAGACTGTACAGTTAGGTGGTATGTATAAAACAGTGTAATTTTCGTCAATCAACTGCAAATCTTCTTCTAGTGGATACGCTGGTACATTATCGAGAAGCAAAAGTGCCTTTAGCGGTATATTTTTGGATAAATATTTCTTTACTTGGTGGACTCGTTCGGATTATACATGGCGTTCGGATTATCCGGGATTCTGGTTAATCGGAGGCTCTACTGTAATTTGAAACCTAAACTCTTACGTATTTTTTGGATAAAATCTAACTTCCGGAATTTTATTTACGGATATAATAACAGGGTTCGGATTATAACCTGTGGTTTCGTAATCAGGCTTACTTAATACTTTATACAGGTAATAACTATTACAATTTACATTAGTATTCCAAACATGAATTCATCATTTTTGAAATTTAATAAAAACCTTTAGGTCATTATTAAACGATACGGAAAATTTCTGATTAAATTTATGAAACTAATTAATTAGAGAATTATTTAAGTTGTAAATTTTTAATTGAAAAATAATAACCTTAACGTTAACGAGATTTTAATCGCAATTTGACAGTTTTTAATTTACAATAATCCAGGTTACTGTTTCGTTTTCATTTAGACCTATCCGTAACGGAAAATGTTACCGTGCTCAATTGTGAGGCAAAGTAATTAATTTCTTGATATAACTTTAAATTAAAATTTAGCCGTAACATGTTTCAGTTGACCTAAAATGGAGTTTCGTTCCGTAAGGTTAGAGTTTTGATCGCTTTTTGACATTTTTAAATTGACAACTTATTTGTTGTGGTGAAACTTGAGTAATGTTGCCGGTTTTACTCATAGATGTCGCTAGAGATATGTGTACATTGCTATGATTTGGCATCTATGTCATATTTTCTATTGACATTAACCTTAAAAATATACAAGTTACAGTCCGCCAAAATAATAGCGTCATAGTTGTTTACCTCAGTGAATATGTCGAGTTTCGTTCCAAGTAAGTCGCATTTGCGGCATTCGTTGCTTTTCTTATTTCATCAAAAGAAAAAAGCAGTTGAAGCTCATCGGTTGCTGGTAGAAACTTATGGTGAACATGCTCCAGTGATTAGAACATGTGAGACATGGTTTCGTCAATTTAAAAGTGGAGATTTCGAATTAACAGACAATGAACATCCTGGTGCAGCGAAAAAGTTCGAAGACGAGGAATTGCAGGCGTTATTGGATGAAGATCCAACCCAATCGCAACAAAAATTGGCACAAACACTACATGTGTCCGAGGAGCAATTTGCCAACGTTTAAAAGCCATGGAAAGATCCAAAAGTATGGAAAATGGATACCACACCAACTGAACGATAGACAAATGGAAAATCGAAAACCATTTGTGAAATGCTGCTTCAAAGATTCGAAAGGAAATCTTTTCTGCATCGAATTGTCACGGAGGACAAAAATAGATTTATTTTGAGAACCCGAAGCGGAAAAATCATGGCTTTCACCTGGTGAGGCCGGCCCATCGACTCAAAGCTAAATCGCTTTGGCCGTAAGACAATGCTCTGTGTTTGGTGGGACCAGTGTGGTGTGGTGGTAATATGCTGTGTCTCATACCCGGATAATGACGACATTTTGAGAATTTAAAAAATTGTTTTTCAACCACATATTGGCCTAATCCAATATTGGATCGTAAAATATAAGAAAACACTAAATGCTATACATTACACTTTCCTTTTCAATTGATTTACATGAAAAAATAACATTTTGAAAAAATCATAAACGTTTTTAACCTGCAATTTTACATAAGATTTTGCAGTTGATTAAGCAATGCCTCGATTCATTTCAGTGTTAGTACAAAACTGACTGATGACCAAAGAAGTACTTGACAATAATCAGATCGGCCATATTGACATTGCATAATGAAAATAATTGACTGTCTCATATCTGGAGCCTGTCTCATACCCGGGAACACTCCCCTACATATATATTTTAAAGAGTGAAATTATACTTCTAACAAAAGGTTTTTTTTGTATGTCACTTTAATGTCCATAATGACGTTTTGATCCATGGCTTGAATTAAGACTGTACAGTTAGGTGGTATGTATAAAACAGTGTAATTTTCGTCAATCAACTGCAAATCTTCTTCTAGTGGATACGCTGGTACATTATCGAGAAGCAAAAGTGCCTTTAGCGGTATATTTTTTTCGGATAAATATTTCTTTACTTCGGGAAGGACTCGTTCGGATTATACAGGCGTTCGGATTATCCGGGGTTCGGGTAATCGAGGCTCTACTGTAATTTAGAAACCTAACTATTACAATTTACCTGTAGTATTCCAAACATGCTGTACTTCCTCTATTTTTAATTTAATCTATAATAATCTATAATCTATAATAATAACTGTTGCGTTCTCTATTTATATTCTTTTACTACTATTATTACAAGGTAGAGGAAGTATTTCGTTTCAATTTGATTTGAAAAATAATAACCTAACATACGAAAAAAGGTGAACCAAAGTAGAAAGAACCAGCGCCTCTTAGGTCGATTTTTAGCCTACCGAACGGAAAAATTTCTGACCGTGCTCAAATTGTAGAGGGAAAACTAATTAATCGTGTATAATTTTTTTTTCTTAAAAGTGCCTGTAACATGGTTTTTTAGAGACTTGAAAAATGAGTTGCGCTTGAACGGTTGAATGAGTTTTTATCGCAATTTTGACGAGTTTTTTAATTGTCACCAAATATTTAAGTTAGATATTGATGAAAAAGGTTCTAAACAAATTTTTAATAACTCGAACCTGTTTCCCTAGGACTTGCCTATTTCAACGTTAATATTTTTATATCGAAAACTCGAATTTTTAATAAATCGAATTATTTTTAGTTTCCCTTCAACTTCGACTTATCGAGGTTCGACTGTAAAAGCATTTTGACTTTAAACATTTGTTTTCATACTGAAAAAAATTTTCTTTAAATTTTTATAAAAAAAATGTTTTGATTTTCATTTGAGTTTTTCTCAATGTTCCCAAACTTTTTTTAAACATTTTTTTTCACAAATCAATTGTATTTTTCATGCTCTTTCTAAAGACGCTAATCAATAATTTTTCCATCCACTCATTCGAATTTAGGCGAACTTGTGATGAAAGAGGCGCTGGCTCTTTAATTTCTTCTACTAAAAATAATGCCAAAACACGAGTTTTTCCTTAAACTAAATAAGTCATAATTTTATCCCAAGATTAAAATTGATGAATTGTATCTCAATAATTTTGCTCATTTTTTTTTTAAACAAGCAATATTATTTTTCATTTCTACTACAGGTTTTCAGTTTATCTTATTTACCTACTATCGATGAAAAGAGCTTGCCCGTTGTTACAATATCTAACAATAGAGCTTATAAAAGTAATGACTTTGAATTATTACTCTTAATAAGTCAAATATGTAGGTATTTGTGTAAATTCTGTAATTACACAGACCTCCCATGTTTGTGTTTTTCAAACTTTTTCAATTAATTCCTATGTTTCAAGGCACTAAACTCGAAAAAATATGTTAAACTCCACAGCTACCACTAACTCACAAACAAATAAGAAATTGATATAAGTATAGGTATTTCATACTTGTAAAATTTAAGCTTAAATTTGAGTAACATAAAATATCATTTTGTTCAGCTCATTTCAACTTCATTTGTTAAATTTAGATTAGTAGAAAACCATCACGTGATTAAAAATAAATTGCCCTGATTTTGACATCGGCGTCTAAAAATATTTAGGAATCACTGATAAAAGTTGAAAAATAATACAATAGTTGAAATTCACAGGCCTGTGTTATTAAATAATGTCCTAAATCTAAAAATACTCAACTTTACATATCCATAAACTTAAGATTTATCTGTTTTAAAAATTTCTATAAATATGTGTTACTATTTGTGACATAAGAAATTGTTTTATTTTAAATTGAAAATAGGGCAGACCCGAGAGTGATTCCCCACTGACAATGATTATCCACTTTAAGAAAAACCATTTTAACGACCCAGCAACTACAGGCCGAAACCTAACACCGGGTAGAATAAGACGAACACAAAAAATATTCTTTGTTAGGTAACACAAAATAATGTTTTTTCTTAAAGTGGACAATCACTGTCAGTGGGGAATCCCTCTTTGGTTTACTCTATTTGTACCAAAATTTAAGTATGATTTATGAAATACCAACCCATAAATTGACGTGAACAACGATACGTTTGATTAAAGACAGTGAACACTCCAATAGAATGAGCATTACACTTTATAGAAAGTAAATCAAGAGTAAATTTAACTAAACTTGGAACCGTGTGTGTTGATGCAGGCAACCGCGTTACTAGAAGAATAAATTTGTAGGTTACTGAATTATTCAAAGATCTTCAAAATTGCAAGTTCTAAACGCATTCCCTTTAAAAGCATTTTATGTTATGTTAATTAATAAATTCTGATTGTTAAAATTTGTATTTCGCACACTGCAATTTAATTTCAACTAGCTAACTTTAGAATGTTGGCCGTTTAGCTGCTATTTAATTAGAAAACAACAAAATTGCATTTCCACAAAGCAAATTTTAAATTAAACATAGTGTAATTAATTAATTTTTAATATTACAATTTATAGTGGATAAATAATATAACAGTCGTCAATTTAATAAAAAGATCTTGCTAACAACTAATGCATACCAAAAAAAATATATAGTAAAATAACTTAATTAAATTTACTTCCAAATTAAATATCAAAATTATTTATAAATTACTTTTTGTATTTAAATTGAAATATGCAGAAAAACACGTTTATCTAAAAAATAACGAAAAAATTCATTTCTTCAATAACAATTTAATTTAGTCAATTTATAAATTTTTGTAATATAATAACAATTATTATTATACTACCTATGTTCCAAAATAAGTGTCCATTCTTTATTAAATAAAAGAATATGCATTTATTTATTAATAAAATTCATTATAACAAAACTAAATTAAAAACGATTTAATGTTATCCGCACAGAGGCGGATTTACGAATTTTCCGCCCCTGGGTTGGAAATATTTTACCACCCTTCATCTACAATTATTTTCGCTTTTTGTTTCTACTGCTGCTAATTAATATATAATATTCTCACAAACTAAAATAAATTTATTTTTATATTTCTTGTTAACTTAAATGCTATATAAATTGTGAAACATGTATGAACTAAATAGTTAACTAATAGAAGATGATAATACAAAAACACAATAATTAAAACATATCTATTACAAAATTTAATTAATAGAAGATAGTAATACAAAAACACATTTTAATTTGTCTCGATTTCATTACGTTATTTAATTTTTTTAACTCCAACATCTGCGGGCCCTTAAAATTTGGCGCCCTAGGCTATAGTCTTTCTAGCCTTATGGTAAATCCGGCTCTGCATCCACACATCTTCAATTATATTTCTTTGTAATTGTCCTGTTGATCGCAATCTTTCTTTGCCCATGTATGGGATTTTGTAATTGTTGCCTTGATCTTTAGGCCACCGAAACATCAGAGATCTTATTTTTCATTTCTTCTCTCTTTTTGCGTATCTTTCCATAATTACCCTTTTTGTTAGAATCGATATTAGCTGCAGAAGATGCGGCATTATATTTTTTTTGCTTTATTCACAATTCGGAGCACACTTTAAACTTGGTACTACACTGCTTAATTTTACCATGTTTCAGCTTTTCGTTACTTATACCATAATGTTAAGCAGGTATTGTAACACACCTTGCCGTTGCTGGTTATTTAACTTAGGTTTTCCCACGAGTTGTTTTAATTTGTATTGCTAGCGAGAAAAACCAGAAAAAAATCTTTTTTTTCAAACTTTAACGATTAACATTGGTGTTGATATTTAATTCTTTTTTAAGTTGCCATCACCATCTATAATCAATTTATATATGTTCTGTATAAATACAAATACATAGTCCTAGATTTCCGTTTCTTTCCGCAAAAATCCAAAAAAGAATCTCCAATTGAACACTTATTTTAGGACAGATGTAGTAATAGTTATGTTTAATGCAGATTTAAATCTAGAAAAATATTGCTTATACTTGAGAGAATCTAATTTGTTTAGTAGTACTAACATAAACCATAAAAAAAATGAAATGAGTTTTTCGTAAAATATTGTCCTAACGTGCCTGTTTGGATATCCACAGTCATGTATTTCCGTCAAGTGGAAAAGCTTGCTATATGTAGTTGACACCCTAAAAAGTCGAAATGCGAATATACGTATTCTCATTCCAAACAGGCGAGTCATAGTCAGTTCCCCCAATATATTGCATGAACAATCCAGAATTTTAATGCTGTGCTAAACTGCTTTACATAAATGCATTCAGCTTAATTTTAATAAACTTATTTCAGTATAAATTGGATTAAAATTCATGTTTTATGTTATAGATAAAATATACATACACAGGGCGATTGTTAAAAAATTCGATACATAATTTTTAAAAGATAATACAAGGTTTATTTAATTCTATTCAAAATTCCATATAATTTAAAAAAAAGTGTTTTTTTTTAATTTTCGCTGTTTTAAATATATTTCTTATAAATCATAAAGGATGTGTCAGATAATTGATAGCAAACTTTATACAGAGAATATATGATTCTTGAGATATAAAAAAACTATCTTGCAAACCGATTCAGTTCCCAACCGCTTAAGATACATTAAATATATTATCGTTTTTAGACATGTTCTGATCTTTCGTTATACAAATAATTTTTATTAATAAAACGTTAAAAACAAATATTATAGCTGTACCAATTGAAAAAGAAATTTTCCTATAAAATGAAAGTACCATTTCCTATTTTAAAAAAATCGTTTTCCTGGCTAATAAATAAAATACGAAATTCTATACATAATAATTGTAATTTTAATTCTTCTTCTTCTTCTTTATCTTCGCCTTTAATGCAATTGTTCCAACTGCTCCCTTATCGGAGTAGGCGTGTTCTTAAGGAGTATTCTCTTCTATTATAAACCATTTCCGGAGGTATGTTATAATCACATTGAAGCTTCACGGAAGACCTATTCCAGGTACTTTTCGGTCTACCTGGTTTTCTTTTAGGTTCATCTATTGCCAAAACTCACTGCACTATGTGGTTCTGATTTCGACGTTGAACATGTAATTTTATCTTATAAACACTAAATAAAACAAAAAATTTACAAATGCTATAAAACTAGAATTTTATGTTAAATGTTCAAATTGTCTTCCATTTTCGTGTAAACATCATCGACACCTCCAAATTACAAAATTAATTATATTTTAGTACTGAAATAATCTCTGCCTGATGCCAATACATCACGTGAAGTTTACTATCTCTTATCAGACGCTTGCACATTGTATACCAATGTAAAGACTAATTTATGTAGGGTATAGTTGCTCAAGTCGTACCACATCCTAAGAGTCGTACTTCAATAATATCTGATCTCACATTTATAAAAAGTGATACCTAGTCGTATAAAATTGAAATATTTAGTCGTGTGAGTAAACAACAAAAAATGGGCCGCTTTCCGGCTATCGTGAAAGAACAATTATTAAAAACTAAGTTTTTTTTACTGTTTTCATTAAAATCTCTTCCTCATTTGTAAGCCCTTTTCAATTGAATGTGATGATAAAGTTATTTTTTTAATTCTTGTCTGTTTTCATAGTATTTTGCCATTCATTTAAGCACAATCAAACGGTAAAATATTATGACATTAAGGCATTAATATCGGTTTGAAACTTTGAATGTCTTGCTGTTTAAGTTTTATTTGTGAAAGAATCTGTTAATCGTACGGGTACCGCTTAAGCATTGATAGAATTATTTTCAACTAATCAATATGACGAAGTGAGTTTACAATATTTGGAAGCAAGAGGATGTGGATTAAGCTTTACGGAAACATCGGAAAGGTGAAATTGGATTTAATGAACCATATAGAAGATATAACTTATCAAATCCTACAGTACGACGTAATTTGCAAGGTTTAAATAAAAAAAACTAAATTTGAGAGACCGTATGATACGACAGCAAAAATGGAAGATGAATTAGCACAGCATATAATTAATTTAGAATCTAGTTTCGCAGGATTAACTATTAATGTTTTAAAAAGCTTGCTTACCAACTTGCTGAAAAATATCAATTACCACATCGCTTCAACAAAGAAAGAAGTACTACTTAGGCTATAAGAAGTGCTAATTAAGTAACTAGGTGCTTTAATCGTGCCAAAGGTACTTTTTCGGAAAACATTTAAATACCTATTTTGTTAAAATATTTTTGTATGTTTTTGAAAGAAGGTTGATAGCTTAATAAATTAAACGCAAAACATCTTGTTTAATTTAAACAAAATAAATTTTTGAATTGAAGTTTACGATACCATAACTCAAAAATATTATACATAAGGCCACTTGACTTGGGGTATGATTTTGTTCAGTATAAAGACATTTATAAGTGGGTTAAGTTCCAGTACTTATTCTTCTGACACCCAGTATATATTTTGCTATATAGTGCAATATCTCTGAACCTCTATCGGGAACACTCTGTGCAGATCGCCAACCTGTACCCCTTGAATTGTCTATTTTATAGGTTTCAACTATTAATGGTATTTGATAACCCGAAAGAGTACAATAAAATGATATTTTACTAGAATACAAACCCGGTCTGACAATGAGAAGTAAGCGCATTTATCACTCAATTTATTCACTCTCTTATACACCCTTTTATTACATATTATAGGTATATCGGAAAAATGTGTTTAACATTTAATTTGCATTTTGTGAAATATATTCAAATAAATAGAAGAAACAATTTGAAATTTTATATATATACATTGTACATATATAACTTTAATAACAATATAATTAAACAATTTTTAATATTATACAATTCACTTTTGTTTCTTATTTTAAACTTTTCAATGGTGAATTATTAAAAGTAGGTTAAATATAACAAAGAAAAGCACTTTTCCTCTAAGAGCTTTCAAGTCATTCTATAATTCTTTACTTTGATCTCCCTGACCCAAATGTATTAAGTTATCTGTCTCGCATTTGTGTTATAACACTTGTAATAAAGTAAGATAAAAAAATCATAATTTGGGTTTAAATTTTAATTAAATAAAGTTATTCAAAAAACTACTAACCCTTAACTGACTTTATTATATTAAAATTTATGTAGCCAAAATACATCACACTATATTAAGAAGTTGTTAATATATGAGTAAACGCAAATTTTACTCTACTACGATACAAAAACAGAAGAAAACCCCTGTATAACACCGATTTTTTATGACAAGGTTCGCTCTAGCACGATTATAAAGTTAAGAATAACAAAAAAACATTTTGTCAAAATGCACAATTGTGCTTAACAAAACTAAGGTCAAGAACATATAGGGAAGAAGGGGGTCAATTGAACCAAAAAATGTTCAAGAATTTTTTTTTCGATGAATAAAACCAAAATAATAATTTTTTTTTCATGGAACAATAGTTTATTTTATCCATTATCATTTTCGACATGTGAATTAGTCAACAAATAATAAAAATTTCCAATAAAAATTCAATTGTGCAACGGCGTCGAATGGTTCAATCGTCCCCCACGTGGGGGCAATTGAACCATTAGTCGGGGTCAATTGAACCAACAGTGCCTAACATAAAAACATATATATTCAATAAAGATATTATTATTTATTTAATCTTTAACCTTATATTACTTATTTTTGATGAAACTTATTATATTATATATCATAATAATCAACACTTTCACAAACTTTTATCGACAAAATTATTTTTTTTTGTTAGTTTTCTTAACTTTCTTTGGCTTTTCAGTTAAATTCTTTTTTTTTGGTCTTTTAATATCACTGATTTTCCATTCAATTTCTAATTTTTCAGGAGTATCAGTGTATGTTGCAGTTTTGCCTCGTACACGACCCTTTCTAGTATTTTGACTAGGTGTAGCTTTGGGTAAAGGACGTATTAGTGAGAGAGTAAGAATAACAGCTTCTTGTATTTGATTAGTTTTGTCGTGTAGAATACCGTTGTTGCCATCATTTGGAGACAATACGTTCAGCTGAAAATTATTTTGGCTGGAAGCCAAATTTTCTGTTGATTGAACATTACAACAACAAACGCTACATTTTTATTCCTATGAATATTATCATTTGTAAGCCGAGATGCGCGCGCAAGTCTGATGCTCACAGTGGTTCAATCGCCCCCGAAATTGATAGTTCAATTGACCCCAAATGACGATATTGTAGTAATTAGTGTAAAATATATTATTAAAAGAATTATTTTGCAAAGAATCGATAGAGAATTTAAATAATATGCATGTATAAAGACATAACAATTAAAATTTTGTCAATAAAAATAAAAATTCCAATATTATAAAAAAAAATTGTCGAGAGCTGAAAAACAACTTTGACATACTAACAAACACGAAAACTCGATATTGAAAGATTAAATTATCATAATGATTTGAAATTTTGTGCAAACCAAGCTGTCGCATATTCGAAACCAATTTTGAGAAAACGACTCATTTTTATGATTTTTTCAATTTTTTACGCCCACTGGTTCAATTTCCCCCCTTCGCCCCTACTAATAATTAAATACATAACACTTGATTAATTATTGTTTTAATACACATATTTTTTAGTTTTAAAGTAATAGATACACGGAGAAAAAAATGTCCTTAATATAACTATCTAACGTATACCCAAATGACGTATTGTTCTGACAAGGATTCGAATGTCTAATTTAACGATATTTATAAGTCAATTTGACAATTCATAGTATGATCAAAACAGCTCTACATAGTATACTTATAATAAGGATTCATTTATTTGATTCAAGCGTTCAAATGAAAAGCTCTCGTGAACGTGTGCAGTATCCGTCGTGTAGGTAACTGGATAGTTAATTTGAGGATTTGAATAGCTAAAATAGGGATACGTATGGTTATTATAACGATATTTTGTTCTCCGTGCATATCCGTTAAATCACTATGACAAGAATCTTTTGAATGTCTAAAACAGTAATGCGGATCGTTACTATAACGATCCGCAATAAGGAAACTCTGGATAGCTAAATTAGCTATACGGCGTATCCCTGTGAAAGATAACTATCCAACGGATAGCTATAATAGGGATACGTATGGTTATTATAACGATATTTTTTTCTCCGTGTACGTCTAGTTTTTCCAACTTTTTTAACCTACTACCCGTGCAGAAATTTGTAAGGGTTCTAATAGGACCCTTTAAAGATTTCCCTTACACTTTAAGGGCCCTAGTCTGGAAACTAACGTGGCCCCTAAAAGGACGGTCACGCTTTGTAAAAGTGGGCCTTTAAAGGAAATGTAATAGGGGCCTTTAAGAGCAATGTAATAAGGTCCTTTAAAGGTTTCCCTTACTATTAATTTTTTTTACCTGGTATATAAATCGCTGTAATGCTTATTTCATTATTAAAAAAAACATTTATTATAAAAAATACTTTATATTTTATATATATTTTATTGTGTGCAATTTTAAATTTTGTATTTTAACAAGTACTTAGCTATAGGTATTTAATATTAAAATAAAAACAATATAATATTATTTTAAAAACATTACGCTGACCTCCAATCTTTGGCATTATTTGGGGCACTTGATAGCGCCCTATAAAACGTTTTTTCCGTGATGTCATTTGTATTATTATTTCGTGTGAATCCTATAAAAATTAATACGAAATTAGAAAACTTAAATTATAACACTAACTAAAATTGTTATTTTGTACTTACTAAATAATTCATTGTATATATGGGTATTTTTTAAAATAATTTTTTTATATTGGGTGTCGTTTCCTAACAGTTTTTTGTGCGATTCCCGTACTGCCGTATAGCACATTGCTCAATCCCGACTAAAAAGTCGTTTTATGATACCATTGACTGTCTTCATTAACTAGGCATTGAAAAAGCTTCTTGCTATAAAAAGTAATTGTTTTTACAAATAAATATTCTAATCATTTGATTCTAATTTTTTTTTTACTTATAAAATCAATTTTAAAGTTTTCGTTGATTCCCAAGTTTTCATTGAATTGCCATAAGTCATTGTCGTTCTTTAAAAAGTTTATCTTATACATATTAAAAAAATGAGAAATGATCATTTTATTTTACTGTTGTACTTTGCCTGTTAAAACCTTTACCATGGCTGTTAACTTTTTAATAGCTAAATAATTAAATTTTGGATCTGTAAGTAAGTTAGAAAATACAATATGAAATAAAATTTCAAAAATATAGATTAACAATAACATACCGTCATACTTCACTTCAAATTCCTCATTTGAACCATTTATTTGTTGATGACAATTACATACTTACTTTGAATATACGTATTATACTTTTGATTCACAACACTAATGCAACTAAATAGTAGAGAATATAGATGTATATTTCCACACTACGTTTTAAAGACTGGTAAAAGGCTAAGAAGACAAATTTTGATGTACCCACCTTGTTTCTTTGTTCACGTTATATTAGAAATAAAAAAATAAGTTTTCCTAGAATATTCACAAAAGCTGCTTTAAAATGAGTATCTATATAATTAAAAATTTCCAGAAAGCTTAGTCAAACATAAAGCAATATCCCGCTGAGGTAAAAGACAACAAAATATATTTTTTTATTGTTAGTTCTGTATTTGTTAAAAGTAAAAATAATCCCGTTCTGCGTTTAGGAACCTGTTAGGATATATACATATAACAATACCAAATACTTGAGCCAAAAAAATCCTTCATTTATAATTATAATTATATCAAAAATATATATCCCACCTAATAGGCTGTTATGTAATTTATGAATGATCCCTTAGTAATGTATATAAAGATACTTATCAATAATTATTACTTTTAGCTTTCAAAAAAAAGTGTTATGTATGAGTGTAAACTGTTAAACAAATAAAAAATAATAATTTAATTAATAACTTCACAATTTGCAGTAATAAGAAATAATTATATATTTTATAAATAAGATATTCAATAATTTTATTATAGACTTTTCTTCTTATATAATCCACAAAAAGGCATTTCAAGGTCCTTTAATATTTTCCCTATCTGAAACCTATTAAGAAATTCTTGACAAAAATTAAAAGGCCCTTTAATGGTTACCCTGAAAAACCCCTAATAGGGTTTCCTTATCATAACCCGACAATGCCCTTTACTGGCTTTAAAAAGGATTCACTTAGAAATGTTTTAACGTGGAATCCACAACGTAGCATTTAAGGGGCCCTAACAGTGTTAGGGCATCCATAGTAAATTTCTGCACGGGATACTGTTTTGAGAGCAAGCTCTTTGTTTCAATTTACAGTAAGATCCATAACACACTTTTTAAAAATTAAATTGTTTAATAATGTTTTCTATATTAAAAAATACTAACATGCTCGGATATAGTTATATATTTAAATAAATACGAATACTTCAAGGGTTTTTATGATTCCGCGTTTTATGTTAATAATTTTTTTTTCTTATTGTTGAGTATGACTTCCTTCTTATCTTAATTCTTTTTATACAACAAATGTTTAAATTATTGTGTTAAATGTCATCCTACACAAATGTACGCCACTGCATATAGTATTGACCTTTCAACAGATCATTTACAGCAACCCAAGTTATTCTTCAAATTTTACCTATCAAGTTTTTTAATCCAAAACCAATATTAACATTCTATATTTTAGTTGAATCTCTCAGCATATATAATTTAGCTTTTATATTAGTTCCAGATTTATAACTTTCAATCATATTTCGATAAAATCACTTATCGCCGAGCGATCCATTTTTTTTCAATTACAAAATAATGGATAAAAAAATATTTACGAAAAATTTATTAAATTAAATAGTAAAGTTTACCTATACCTGCGAATAATTCCAGTTTTAAATATTAATACTGAAAAAATATTTTAGGATTTGTCCTCGTTTTTAACATTGTCAGTATAACCCTTTTAGCGTGCAACACTTGATTGTGCACACATGAACAGTAAATTTTTACCCTAACACAGCCGACACATCTCGGTTTGGTGATTACAACCTTCCAACGAGGTGTGAAGCAGTGGAGAAGGGTTGAAAATAGCCAATAAACATAACAAGCTATGTGTATCTAACGCGATACCTGAAAACCGAGTGAAGGGCTTTAAAAATTTTATCACATCTATGTGGAAGTATTCATATTACAAAATTAAAAATAATCTAGATTTATATAACACAAAATATTAATAATTCAAATCAAAAATATTCAAAAAAATTTAAACTGCTATACTTACACTTAATTTCTTATAGTATTTAATCGTGTAAAAATTGCGTTCGTCTAAAATAAGAGCGTGCTTATCAATATCTTGAAAGCCGTCATTTTGAATTTCATTTTGACTATTTCATATGGAGTTTATAAAATTTGGCAACTTTTATATTAAACTTTATTCCATATTTCTTATAATTACAAAGTTATTAGACATTAACCTTCCGTATACAAGGTGGAGTAAAATTAACGTGACTAATTTTTATCTTGTTAAAACGGGACGCTTTGTAATCATGCTTAAAATCGAGTGTACACATTCGAGCTCAAAGTGGCACATTCCGATCTCGGGAAAATAAAGCGCGCCGCTCCCCGTCGCGCTTCATTTGCTTCCCTCGCTCGGAAATGTTCCACTTTTCGCTCAAATGTGCACATCCTAGTATTTATTGGATTTGCCTATATTAATATTATATTCTTCAATTAAAAAAATTAGAAGTCGAATAAATTTAGATTTATTTTTTGTTTGAAAAAGATTTTATTCCTTTTGGTAAGTTATCATGGTGCTCTTCTGCAAGCCAAATTGCAAATTGCAGTGAGCCTAATATAAATATTTTCAGGTGTGCTTTCGAGTGTTTACTAATTCGCATTTTTGATCAATTAAAATTCTATATGACATGTATCGTGTCACGTAAAACCCTACAGTTCAATATTTCAGTGAATCCATTCAGGAAATTTTAACAATAAATAAAACTCCCATACGGTTTGTTGTATTTAATTATACCATTCAAAAATCTTCTAGCCAAGCTTAGAATTATTTAACGTTTGACAATAATGAAATATCAAAATTAACATTAGAAATATCCATACCAATCTTCTTCTTCGCAAATCAAATAATCCAATAAAGCTGACTAAAATAATTTTTTTGATTTGACACATTGGCTATTAAAATAAAGAAATTCCACAAATACAAGGTATGTGCACGTTCGAGCAAAAAGTGGCACATTTCCGAGCGAGGGAAGCAAATGAAGCGCGACACGGAACGGCACGCTTCATTTTCCCGAGATCGGAATGTGCCACTTTGAGCTCGAATGTGCACACTCCGTTTTGCCCCACGATTAACAATCATCAATTTACTTTAAAAATAATTGAAGTAAATCTAAAACCGTAGTTGCGCTCTCACAACTTCTTCTTGGGGCTTCTCTTATTCTTCATAATTTATTACTTTTTCATTATGAAATTCCCGTGAAATTAATAAGTTTAAAGGTTTTTCATTTTCTCAATTCTGTTATCCCGCACGTATAATATTTTTGTATCAGCACTAGTTCCAATGTTCGACTTTTCCTAATCAATGTTTTTCCTAATCACCGACTCTTTACTTTTGATTAACCGTACCGAGGATTCAGTGATTCCATAAGCCCGACCAATACACGACACACTTTCACCGTTCTTGGCCGATCCAACGATAGACAGCACTACTTTTTTCATTTGGCAAGCGTTTCTTTTAAACTGATCATCTTGAAAGTATGTGAGACGAAAAATTAAGAACTTCTTAATGGAACGCAGTAGAATCTCTTCCACTTCTGTCTGGAATAAGTACCTAACACGTATTCATAGAACAGAAGATAGAACGTTCTTAGAAACAAGTTATTGCAAACCTAGAAATGAAGAATAGGACAGACAAAACAGTGCCCTAATTGTTCCTGGAAATGTTAATCCTCCAACCATCCTTGGTTTTCGCATAATAGAGAAAAACGACTAAGCATTCAATGACTTTTCGCTCACTTTACCTCGCGAATATAGTGTGTTAGTTTGCAGATATTGAAAACAAGTAGTTATTTTTTGCTTCGCGGATATTAGATTCGAATATATCGAAAACGCGTATAACGAGGACCGACTGTATTTATTCTTCCCAATCTGTTCTTCAGGAACATATATTTTAAATCAGAATAGGATGGGTGTACCAGTCCCAAACCAGTTAAGGATAAATTTTAACTTTGAAATGCTCTGAACTGGTATTATGTAGTTTTAACGTAGAAATGTATATATAAAATTGTTTATTGTTTACTAACCCTGCAATATTGATAAATTATTTGAATCCAAAGATTTAAATTTTTTATAGATTTCATGAACAATATCAAAAACGGGATTGTACCTAAGGTTGACCACTATGCTCATAGATCTTAAATAAACACTAGATTTTTAAAATATGTTTGGAAGGTTGTTAACAGTCTAGGCCACGTAACAAAACAGTTGAATTCTTCAAAAATGCCCGCCATTTCTTAATTTATTCAATCAAACATGTGAGTGGTCAACCACTGGTACACCCACCCTACTCGGTTTAAGAATAATTAAGATTATTCTTATACATTCTCACCGCCGATAGCAACATATCAAAATCGTAAACTTAGTACGAACAATGAATAAATCGGATTTGTTATAGCAAGGGTTGATAGCATTTTGCTATAGCAAAAAGAATGTACAATGAAACATATTATGAGATTGTAGCAAACAAGTTTTTCATTGCACTGCCATACTATAAGAAGGCACTATCAAATCATTCTTTGAAAACTGAGCTCTGGTCCAAAGAACGTCGGACACCTATGATCTAGTCCAAGAGTTTTCAACCTTAAGACATTTTTTTAAAACTGGGAGACCACAAAAACAACCAATAAAGCAAAAATGTAGGGACCATGAGATTTAAGAGATTTTTAAAAGGGTCCATGGTCAAAAAAGGTTGAAAACCCCTAATGGTCGGTTTATAAATATTTTCTTAGTAATATCTACAGTTTTAACAGATGAGCAAAATATAAATCTTATTTTCGCACTTAATTCACATGTTTACTTTACTTATAACTAATTTCTACAAACCGCTAGCTGAAACTACACTATATTCCCTCTACGATAAGATGTAATGTAAAAAAATAAGAATTTATTATTTATCGGGTTCTTCATTAATTAAGTTAAAGTTTCTTCGGTGTATTATGTTTTCAACAGTTTTATTTACTACCATTATAATAAAATCTTACCTGCAACCATTTCAATATTGTTTTAGCTATAAGTGGATCTGGAGTTGGAGGCGAAGTATTATTTTCTATGGCAGTAACTAAATAAGTTGCAGCTTCTTTCACTCCTAGTGTTTGTGGTGGATTTACAAAACCATAATCTGGAGAAGTTGAATTGGCACTACCGATGTTACCTGTAAACACAAATTTTCGGTAAATATAACTCCATTGTATTCCAATAACATGGTAAAATATTAAACATAAAGTCATCGATAAAATCATTAAAGGCATTAATGATATTAATATGATCAAAATATTTGGAAAAATGAATACGATAGTGTTTAATAAAAAAATTTACCACAGTAAAATAGTTTATAACTATTCAGTAACTTTAGGACCATTCTGTAGTATAGGTAAATCACGGATGGCAAACCTTTTAGAGACGTGGGTCTAATTGTGTTCATATTTTTTTTAGGACTAGCTCGTGTGTCACTAATGCCCATTTGCACCAGAGTGAAGTTTAAATATTTTTAACTGAGTATTTTTAAAACAAAATTCAATTGGCATAACTGGTAAAAATGGGCGTGGTTTGACGATTTAAAATTTTTTAGGGGGGTTAAAAATTCTTAAGTGTTTGGTGCAAATGGCAATCGTGGGTCAGTTAAAAATCTTGCGTGGATCAGTGTCTGACCCACCGGTCATACGTTCGCCATCACTGGCATATACAGTGGAAACTCGATTATCCGCACTAATTAATGTTGCAGCTCATCCGGATAATTGAAAAAAAATTTACTACGAAACAAATAAGTATTAATTATAAAATCAACAATAAAAAATACCAAATAGAATCATAAAATGTTTAGATAAAATTAAAAGTAAATTGATCATTGTTAATCGTGGCGAAAAGCGGAGTGTGCACATTCGAGCTCAAAGTGGCACATTCCGATCTCGGGAAAATGAAGCGCGCCGCTCCGCGTCGCGCTTCATTTGCTTCCCTCGCTCGGAAATGTGCCACTTTTCGCTCGAATGCGCACATCTTCGTGTTAATTGGATTCGACTATATTAATAACAAATCCTTCAAACCCAGATTTTCTATTCGGAAAAAGTTTTCTCTTGAAAGTGCACATAAGTACTTCTTAATAATTGAATTTGCCTATCTTATTCTTCTCTCTTACAAATAATATTAATTAAATCAAACTGCACTAAATGTGCCACTTCTCGCTTTTCTTTTAATTAAAAATTACAGTAGGGTAATTTTACCAAAAACCACATTTCTAATTTAGTATTTTTAAACTAGACTAGATGGGAGACTTCATCGTACATGAAAAAACATACTTTAACTCTTCCTGAATTTTGACTCTTATTTCCCCACCTTTTTTTTAACATAGCCCACCCAAGTCATTTTAAAATTGTGATGCACCACCTATGTAACATATAAATATTCTTTTATATTTAAAAGTTGAATTAATCCATAAATAAAGTCTAATTACAACAGTGTATACAAAATGCGCCTTCAAACTAATTTGTTTATAATTTTCAAAAAATGAAAATTACCCAAAAATAGTTGGAGACATTAATTTTGACATGTAAACCTTCAACAATGTACAAAAGATGATATAAAAATCAACTATTTGAGTTTTAGTGGCCCACTTCAGAAAATTTGACTCATATACAATTTTAATTAATCAAAAACGCGAATTAGTAAACATTCAAAAGTACATCCGAAAATATTTTTATCAAGCTCGCTACAATTAGGCGTGCTGAAGAGCACCATGATAATTTATCAAAAGGGATAAAATATCTAACTTTTTTCAAACAAAAAATAGATCTAATTTATGTGGTATTAGTTTTCTATTATAGTTTATTTAGTAATGAATTACGGTAAGGTTCCAAATAGCAACAATCTGCAAAATGTCTCTACCGCGTCTTTTCGTCCCGACAGCCAGAACAATTCTGTCGGCTTACCTTTCGTCTGCAGCACTAATGTTTATTGCCCGTCTGAGATATTTTGGCGACAGAACCAAAAACTGCCGTGTCCTTAACAATGCACCGTCCAACATCTTCCTAAATCTAATCCTTAAATTTACGACTTAATTACTAACGGTCACATTCACTCACGCACTCAGTCTGTTTCCGATACTACATTTATTCGACTTTTAATTTTTTGAATTGAAGAATAAAATAATAATATAGGCAAATCCAATTAATGCGAAGATACGCGCATTCGAGCGAAAAGTAGCACATTTCCGAGCGAGAGAAGCAAATGAAGAGCGACGCAGAGCGGTGCCCTTCATTTTCCCGAGATCGGAATGTGCCACTTTGAGCTCGAATGCGCACACTCGGTTTTAAGCACGATTACGAGGTGTCCCGTTTTAATAGGAAAAACGAACGCGGTTGACAATCCGGATAATCGCAAATCCGTATAACTGAGGTCCGGATAATCGAGGTTTTACTGTACTATAAAATTTACATAGAAAAACGTAGGTACTTATATAATTTTTGTTATTAATAGACCTTTTAAGTTCTACTGCAGTTTCTTTTCAATCGATAAAAGCAAATCAATAATGCTGAGAACCTCGTTTCCTATTAAGTGAAATGACGCGCGATACGAAGCGGCACGCGTCATTTACTGAAATTCTATACTTGAATTTTCTTAACGATTTACGATAATTAACAGAATTTATGAAAATTTCCTTTGCAAATTCAAATTTAATCAGCATCATTTAATAACAAAATGTATTTTCGTTGGCATAATAAACGGCCTTTTGCTCTATTTCATTTACTCTTCGCCTCTCTATTTGAACAGGAGCACAACCCTAGATTGAAAAACACTGATGTACTTAATATGCGATAGCATTAAAACAAATTAAATGCAACCGTCTGAAGTTTATTAGGTAACAACATTTGTATATTCAAGTAACTTTATCTGACTATGAACATGTCATTATTAAAGTTTATATTGTATGTATATATTATAATATTTCAGCTTGTATTTTGAAATAGATTTGTTTAATACTTCAGTAATGAAAGTTACATAGCACTATATATTATGTATCATCACAGTTATTGTATATTTATTATTAACTAAGTGTCTAAACAATATCTCTAGACATTGCTTGACTTTTTCCTTTTGATTTAATTACATGAAATAACAAACCGCTTTAAAATAAATATAATTAGTTTGCTTAAAAATATACATAAGTATGATTCTATTTATTAAAAATCTTGTAATTATCCTCTTAATTAGAAATCCTTTTTACTCTTCAATTTATCTGGTTTTCAACCAAAAACACTTCTATTCAGTTTAGCAACTAAATTCAAAGAATTCTAATTAGAATTTTCTCGGAATTTCATTTTATTACTAGACATGTTTCCATCAGAATGTTTAGAATGTTTAACCAGTCTCCTCGTACGCACTTATTTACGGAAAAAGTAGGTTACAGAGTAATATCGATATATTTATGTTTTTCGGTAATGTCTTGAAAAGATTTTCCATTTTTTTTTAAATTTTACATACATATTAAGAAATAGAGTTGAATATAAAATAGGACAAACATAATTTTCACAATTTTATAATAAGCAGTAATTTCATTATTATAGAAACTAGGTAAGCGTAAATTTTGTTTTTATAATTCACCTAACAAATGCTTAAAAAAACAACTTTCATAGAGTGGTTTCATATTAACTTTCCTAAATTTTCCGCTTGCCATCTCGCAAAATCCACCTACAAAAGAAGAAAACTGTCGCATCAAAAAAAGCTGCACTTTAATTTAATATTTGTAATAAAATGCAAATTATAATACAATATAAAAAAAAATTATTTCTGTCATTATGTATACAATGTGTCCCAAATAGAGTAGGCTAACATGGGTATCTTTCTTATTAGTAAAGATAGAAGTTGGGTTAAATGGGCAATGTTTTGCAGTTTTAGGTGCCCATTCAGATTCTGTAGAGAAAATTTTAAAATTTTGAACTAGTTTTCGTTCTTATGCACAAAAAACAGCCTCACATGTCTGCGCTTTGACGATAATGGCCAGGAAAATTGCGCGCATATATATGTGCTTATAATGCAAATGGGTTAAAGTCTGTGAGCCTCAGAAGGTGACTGTGTGCCTTTACGAAAATAAAAAAGTAAAACATGGCGAACATGTTCGTTTTTGCGCTCTATCTTAAATTTGACACTGAACTAACAAATGTAAACTAAAAATCAAATAATTGGTTTCTAAAGTAAGTTAAAAGTCACTACCGTCAAATGTCAAATGAAAAAAGTTATACCATTGACCAAAGTGATTCAAACAAATTGTACCGCAACGGAACCTTAAAATTTTTAAAAGATTGGATGTGAATATGTAGAAGTATGGATGTTTACAATAACCAAATTGAAGGAATGTGGAAGACGATCTTCATCATTTTTTTTTTGAAAACTGTTAAAGTATGTTTGTGCAGCAACGCAGGAGCTTTTGTAACATTTAATGTAGGT
Source organism: Sinopyrophorus schimmeli (assembly GCA_036325965.1). Classification (NCBI taxonomy): domain Eukaryota; kingdom Metazoa; phylum Arthropoda; class Insecta; order Coleoptera; family Elateridae; genus Sinopyrophorus; species Sinopyrophorus schimmeli. Next base: position 9,377,060 of record JARFIZ010000314.1, on the reverse strand, counting down.
ACAAAACATATCATACTGCGTAGTTAAAGACTTTGCCATTTTGAATTATTTATAAGGTAATAATTATTATTATTTAAAAAACTTACAATATCAGTCAAAAAATAAATATAATGACCTTGGCTTGTATTATGCTGTTTTATTGTTCTTTGATAATTCATGGCTACTTGATTTTAAACAGAAAAATTTAATATTGTTAATAATTTTTTATTTAAATTTGGGTTGTTATACATGGTTGAAAAGAGAAAAAAAATGCTATTCAACTATGTAAAAATCCAATATGGCGCCTATTTAAAATAAGAAAGTTGGTATCAATATCTTGGAAACCGCCATTTTGAATTTAATTTTGACTTAATTTCCATCTGTACTTTATAAAACCTAGTAACTTTTGTATTAAACTTTTTTTTGTAATTTTTATAATTACAAAGTTATTTGACATTAAAGAAAATGACAATTTTCAGTTTTTTGACCATAACTTCGGAACTATTCGGAATTTTAAAATTTTCTTAACAGAATCTGAATGGGCACCTAAAACTGCAAATCATTGCCCATTTAACCAAACTTCTATCTCCACTAATAAGAAAGATACCCATGTTAGCCTACTCAATTTAGGACACACTGTATATTAATTAAATAGCAGAGTCTGAATATTCTTGCTTACAAAAGATGTGGTTATTTTCCATTGTATTTATATTAATCAATAGTCTTAATTTTTTCATGAATAAAACTGAAAATTCTTTGAGAATATTTTACTCTTTGCAGCTTGAAAAGTTTCTTTTTACTGGATGTAGAACTGAATCTAATGAGACATTATTCTATACACAATAGATCTCACTGTAATATTCCTATTTTTCATACAGTAGCGTATTGTATATAATCCTCATATAAAAAACATAAAATAAAGTTTCTGCACATCAAATGGTATGTAAATTAAAAAACGATGTCTGCACAATATTACGTAATTTATTATATATACTAACATATTTGAAATTAAATTAAACGTATTTCATAATAAATATAAATTTTGCATTTTCAGGTTTCAATAGCAGTTTTACGGATGAAAAATATTTCAATTTCCAACGTCGCTCACAGGCTACCGTTATTTATTACTACTCCGTTTTCTACAGTCGTTACCTAAGATTTACAAAGGACAGTAACAGAAAATCGATTTGTAAAACAAAGAGGTATAATTTGATTATAGTTTTATATAATATCACTGCAGATAATAATGGTTCATATTCCCTACCATGAGAAATTACTTACATTTCTCATAATTTCTTGAATATACAGTAGCGCCCAAAAGTGAGTGCCGAAACCGTTTTTCACGCATAACTTTTTGCAATCTCGGCCAATTTACTTCAAATTTCAGTATATTGTACAGTTTGATGTTGGAAAATATTATTAATAGTTAACTGTTGCGCAGATACGGTATTTTAGCTTATGTTCCATTTCTACTGCAATAGTCATTTTTACATATTCCGCGCCGTCACATTATTGGTTTTTTCTTGAATATTTGGGTTATTTTTTTTGTGTTCAGTAACAATTGACCAAGTTTTAACAATGCCAAGGGTTGAAACTTCTCCAGCCATTCGGAAAGCAATTATAGATATGAAAAACTCTGGCATGAAGGCAGCTGCCATTTCACGGATTCTAAAGATGCCAGCTCGTACTGTCTCAAGAATTATTCAAAGGTTTGATCAGAGAAATTCTGTTGAGAATGATAAAAAACTGGTAGACCACGTGTTACTTCTTCCCGGCTTGATACACGCATTGTTCGTCGCTCCAAAGCGGATCCGACTCTCTCAGCTGTGGATCTGGCAGCAGAATTCAATCAAAGTGAAGGTCTAAATATTAGTCGAATGACAGTTTCCAGAAGATTGAGTGATGCTGGTTTGAATGGCAGACGTCCAGCTAAAAAACCTTTCATCAAACTCAAGAATCGAAAGGATCGCGTGGATTTTGCAAAGCGGCACTTGCATTGGACAGCAGCCGAGTGGAGTCAAGTACTTTTCACAGATGAATCTAAGTTCAATCTATTTGGAAGCGACGGAATACAATACATAAGACGTCCTCCTGGAGAAAGATACAATTTAAAATACATAAAACCGACAGTAAAACATGGAGGTGGATCAGTTATGGTTTATGGAGCTTTCTCGTAATGGCATGGGCCCCATCATTAAAATTAACGGAATAATGACTGGACAAAGTTACAAAGATATGCTGACTAATGTCGTCTTACCATGGGCCCATACAAATATGCCTCCTAGATGGATTCTACAACAGGATAACGATCCTAAGCACACCTCCTCGATTGTCAAGACTTCATTGCAGCAGCAACAAATCAGGATTCTTCAGTGGCCCAGTCAATCTCCCGACCTCAACCCGATAGAACACTTGTGGAAAGAGCTGGCAAGACGTTGTCGAAACAAAAACATTAAGAATAAAGATGAAAAATTTGCCGAATTGGACAAGGAATGGAATGCAATGCCTGATTCAGTCTTTGAAAATCTTATTGATTCAATGCCATCTCGCTGTCAGGCAGTTATAAAATCTCGTGGTTTCCCAACTAAGTATTAGGCATTTTTATGATTATAAAATTGTTTTAGTGTATTGTTATACAGTTATTTTTCATTAAATCGTTCTTAGTGTTCTGTTCTGAAAAATGCGTTTTTTACACAAATAAGTCTGAGCTCGTTTAACTTCCGTAAATTTTTGTTTATCACGTTTTAAACATAATAATTCTTTTTCTCATAGAAAACTGTATAACATACTCAAAAATGAAGTAAAATGGCCCATATTTTAAAAAGTTCTTCTCGAAAAATCATTTAGGCACTAACTTTTGGGCGCTACTGTATATGTTAAAAAAAACTATTAAGAACCCTACACAAAGAATATTAAAATAGACAATATAAAATACTGTTAATTTACAGTCCATAGAAGAAAATAATTTATAAGAACTAAAAAAAAATTATATAATTAATTCTTTTTATATAGCAATATAGTTCGTTACAAAATTAATTCTATTTAATCAAAATTGACTATACAGGGTGTAGGCGTTTGTGTGTAGGAATTGTAAAAGATGATTAGAATTTTTTAAGTATTTAATAAAAAGTGAAACCGAAAGAATGTTTTCAAAGCTACCTCTTACAAAATTTTATGTATTAAATTTTTTAATTAAAAGTCGTTTTAATGTTTTATGAGACAACTACAACAGATTCGGACAAATTTGAAGAAAAACATATTCCCCAAAGTTCTTGAGTAATGGTTCGAATACACATATTACAATGAGTTCAAAGATGACCGTGTAGTTTATTCTTCAAGTTAGGCTTTATGTTATTCTATTACATTTTCAAACATAGAAATAGCTTTTAGTTAATTTAAACTTCGTTCATACAGATTAAATTTAACAAAATTATAACAAATGTTTGCAAACACTTAATTATAAAGTAATTTTCAATACATACATTTTATTAAAACTAATAAAAATGAGAAATTAAAAACAGTACTTTTAATGTGGACCCTCTTATTTATTTACAATAATTAGAAATATAGTGATCGTCTTCACTTGCAGTACATTCAATATGTGCCGACAGCCTAAACTAGTGCTGGTCGCAACTCTACTTTTTACACCCCTTCCTCTAAAATATAAAGTAGCATAACTCGGGCTGTATATGATCCTTGGAAACACGTATTTTATTATTCAATTTAGCTCATCAAGAGCCATCTATGGATACCACTCCGTGTTACTTATTAATTAAGACAATATCATCGTTATCTGGTAGTGTTTTTAAAAATGTATGGGAATCCCCGCGCTAACCATCAAAAATTTCACGCTCCTCTTCTCTTCGCATAAGTTGAACACATTGACCAAGAGTAATTTCCCTAACAATTGTCGCGGTTCGGAACCCACGTAAACCTGTAGGTCTCGTATATCTTTGAAATAAAGTGACACTCACAACAAAGATGCAATCGGAGAAATGGCCTAAACCAGACTCTGGCTATACTTAAAACGTAAAAAAAAAGATTTTTAATTGGTTGGTCTAGTATTTTACGCTATTATAGCGTATCTAAAATTAATATTGCAATAATTCCTAATATAACATTAAATGTTAAAATATTTATAACTTCTGCAAGAAATGATTACAACAGTGTAAAATTAAATAAAAACCTTCATTAAATCAGTCCATCGCATTTAAATGAATAACAGAAATGCGCAATTTTTGTCTAGAGAATTGGACAAGTATAAGTAGAGATGAAACGGATTCGCTTTAATTTTGACGTGAGGGCTTAGAGTTAAACGTATTCCGGAACGGACCAAACCAAAAATAACAAAAAAAAACAAAATAATTTGAGAGAAAACAAAGGTTAAAAAATATGGGGCTAATTAATGTGTCATGTAGACTACAAAATGTTAAGTAAATAGTTTAGTTCAGAAGAACTATTAAAAAAAATATATATTGCTGGATAAAAATAAGTATACATTTAAAATAGTAGTTCTAATAAATAAAAAATAAAACAAACTTTTAAATAACTAATCTTTTGTCATAAGCATTAAGCCATTTATAATTATTGAACAAACAAGTATAAAACAAGTGATTAAAAATTTCGCTATCTATATAAACATAATGCTGAATATATTGCAGAGTTTGTCCATAGTTGTCTAAAGCAAACAATTTGACAAACAAGTCCAATTGGTTTCTAATTGGTGAACAAATTTCGACAATAAAATATATTTAGAAAATAGAAAAAAACAAACAAACTATGGGTATAAACATTCCTGCAATAATTTTCTTAAAATAAGTCAAAATAAAAAATTTCAATAGGTGGTACGTTTTTCTATCACGCTATTGTATGTATGTATATTATAAACGATGGTACATAACTTATTATTTTTGTTTTTTTACTTCTTTTAGAGTGCTATTATGAATGACGATATTTGTTGTTACCAAAACTTTTTTTTTTCTAAATAATAATAAAATTAGTCTAAAAATATTACAAGATTGTCATTTAAATTTGATTATTGTTTACAGCTAATTCACGAATATGTCATACCCGACCACGTACTCAATGTAACAATTTTCGCCATATTCGTGCCGAGTTAATGGCATCATTATAAAAAACTTCAACAAAAATTTTCGAAATATTCTAAACAATCAGGGCCGCGCCGACCCCCCACGGCGCCTGTGTGCGAAACCTATGAAGCGCCTCTTTTTTTCACGTATCTGAATGTTTCAACCTATTTTTATTTCGATAGCGGCGCCCCTTTTGTCTTGGCGCCTGTGTGCGCCGCACACTTCGCACACAGGGGCGGCACGGCCCTGTAAACAATAAGGTATTTATCACACATTTTTAAATTGAAGTTTACAATACCATAATTCAAAAATTTTACACATAATGCCACTTGACGTAGGGTACCTTTTTGCGCAGTTAGGGTCATTTATACATGAGGTAAGTTCCAGTACTTCTTCATCTGATGGGCTGTACATAGGTACACATATAGTAATAGTAACGTTACTATATTTTGTTTTTTTATAGAATTTTATTTTATATTCCTATAGTGACAAAAGGAATCTCCCTGATTTGTATTAGTACCCCGGTATTCGTGAATTCCGTATTCGTCAAGGTTTGTCAAAACCCATACTTCGAGAACACCAAGAAAGCAATCCACATATTAAAAATAAAAAAATATTATTCTAATAAGTTGAATAAATTCATTAAAAAATATTAGATTATACAGGTATTATTATCCTCTATAAAAAATTAACCTTTTTACTATGTCTAAAAACAAACTAACAGTAAGAAGATAAATAACATACTTGTAACATTGTACCCTTTCTTTACCTACTTCTTAAAATTCTTCATTATTAAGTTTTATACTACAATTTAAATTTTATAAAACACTTCTACTATTGACAAATTTAACAATTATTAAACTCACTGTTAGGGCTGTTGATGGAATCCCGAAGATGCCCAGAATGGCACATACTTAACCACCACCAACGAGTCATTCGATGTGTTAAGTTCAACTTCCACTATTGTATAAAAGCAGATTAATTGTGTCGGTCATTGTTATGTTAAGAGTTTTAATTACCCTATAAATTCTCATAATACATAAAATTCTAGTAATTTATAAAGCTAGGCTATATCACTGCCACCTTGTATTATTCTAAATCACTGTCCGTTTTCAAATTATTTAAAATAAAACTTAATGTTTAAAAGTGGTGTTCACTTACAAAGTATGATATTTGAACAAAATTGCAATCATCTTCCTATTACTCAGAAAGTTTGCTATAAACATAAAAGAAATTAATATAGCAAAAACATTTTTCACAGCAACAATGGCGATAGTTGATTTGAAAAAATTCAAGAAACTGTTAGAATTTTTATATATGATAAAATTAATTAATAAGCTAATATGGGCGAACAAACCGTCACCAAAGTGTAGACATTTTGTCAGCATACACAGATATCTACTTTGTTCAAAGCATACATTTGTACATACCAATATCGCTTAAAATATCTATGCTGACTGAATCCTATTAAATATTTACATAAATACAAACATACATAAATAATATTAGAATTAGCTAAAGTGCAAGTGCAAATTGTGAAAATAAAATAATATAACATACGTAGGGGGAAAGTGGCATGAAACAGTCAAGTTTTGAAACAGCCATTATCAATTACGCGGTAGTTTTCATACGAATCGTTTATGTATTATTATTTTAAGATAGCAACACTAGCCAGATATCCCCCACAAAAATTTGACCGTTCACCGTCAATAAACGGCGCCGATACGACGTATTGAAGATTTTGTCGTCAAAAAGTAAGGTTTTGAGTTCAGTTTATTTGTTTTCTAACGCCTATACGTACAAAACTAATAATAATATGATTACACTATAATTTTATAGATATATTAGGCCTTCTAATAACGTATATATTTTGTAGACTAATCTTTGATTTCATAGTAATTTTCGAGATTTGGTTTCTTGAGAGAATATGTTTTGAAATAGCCGGACTGCAGTGTAATGAAACAGCCACCTTTTAATTCCATAAAATGCAATAATAATTGTAGTAACAGCAATCAAGAGTGGTACCGATGCAAAATTGTAATGGTTGGGCATATAAATCCTGTGGCAAAAAAGGGGAAATTGCATTATTTTTGCTAAAAACGTTTTTAAGTTTTTGCAATGATTGATCTCAAACGTCAAATTTTTTGACAGTTTCTTAGATTTATGTAAGTAAATATTTTATCGAGAGTTTGCGTTATTTAAAACGTTTTATAATTATATAAGATCTAAAATTATAGCTTAAGATTATTATTAAATAATATCTTCGTTAATGTGCAGTTTTAATCTTGTAATAAGAACATGGCTTTTTCAAAAATTGGGTTGGCTGTTTCAATACCTATAGGTTATGTAAAAGCCAAATTTTATTTTTTTTATAAATGATTAGAAGTCGAAAAATATCGTTAATTTTGAAAAATGTTTTATGACATTACGTACATAAATGCATGAACAATTACAAATTTTAAAAACAAATTGATTTATTTATGTCCTTCTATATTATTTATCCCTGTTTTTAAAACTGGCTGTTTCATGCCACTTTCCCCCTACTACCAATAAATTGATTTTGAGCTGCACCTCTATAACTTTTATGTATAATATCTGTAACAATATTAACATTAATTATGGGAATATTATATTAATTTTTTTTATTAAAATTGCCACAATTATTTTTAAATTTATGAAATGTTAGTAATATGTATTCTCATTTTCACAATACATCAAATACAAAATTATTTAAAATCGTAGTCCACTCATTATCATATTACCTTAATAATTATAATTTAATCTAATACTTTTAAAATTTTGTAGATTCATTTCCTGATATGATAGAAGTTCGATTTGCAAAATAATAATTTTTGTATAAGAATGATATATACGTACATATTAATATAAATCTATTATTTGTTTTGTTTTTGATTAAATATATAAAATTCATGAAATTAACCAAGCCGCTTTTTTGAATATTTTAGTGGAATGATTAAATTTGTTATCTTAAGTCGTTCAAAATAAACTTTTGCATAATTTTGATCAACAAAAAAAAAAACAAAAATACATATCAATGAACTTTACAGTAAAAATATTATATATATCAGACTAGCTTATACACTGATAAAAAAAGTATCTTCATTCAAGAAAAATATTCTTGATCCAAGAAAATTATTTTGAAGAAAATTAGTTGTCTTGCTTCAAGAATTTCTTGTCTTGAATTCATGTTTCTTGGATGGAGAGGTCGAATCACTCCGATCGATAACATTTTTACTTGGTTCAAGACTATATTATCTTCGATCGATACAAGTGAATTCTTCCTTCAAAAATTATTTATTGTTGATTCAAGAACAATTTTTTTTATTTAGAATGTTATAAGTTTAAGTCAGAAAAAAACTTAGAATTAAAGATATTTTTGTTTCATTGTATGCCGAAAAATATTTATACCTTATATTTTATTAATACAGTCGGTAACATCTTGAACCAATGTTACCGTCCATCTTAATCCAAGAGAAAGAAATTCTTGGGCGAAGTTGTATAGATCTTATTTGAAAACAACCAAGTTCCTTGATTCAAGAATCAATTTCTTAAGTTAAGAGAATTGAACTACTTAAAACAAGAATGACATTTTGAAGAAAACATTTTTCTTGAATCAAGTCATTTTTTTATCGGTGTACAAAAATACATCTTAAATTCAAAAATGTCAATGATAATTCCCACTTTGATACGAATCATACATTGTATCCAAAAGAATTAATTTAAATGCATATTTCTAATGTGGCATAATTAGTGGGTAATTCCATAAAATTTGGGTAAGTATGTCCGCAGTACTTTTCACTTCATCTAATTGAATTAATTTTATTATAAGATTGCTATATAATAGATAAAAATGTGTTTTATTAGTACGCTCATTTTGTTTAAATTAATAATTCATATTCATTTTTAAAAAAAATTCTAATGACCGTAAACGTCAGTCCCTAGCCATGTCCGCGCATCGAAATTTTCTATTTGAGCATTTTTATTTCAAAAAACATTTAGCCCATATACTTTTATTTTCTTTACAAATGTTTAAAATTACATTATGCACTTAATAATATCAATTTATTATAAATTTTAAAAATAATTATGTATTTTTCGCAAGTCAAATTAGTGTCCGCGACTTTAACCATCAGTCCCTAGTCGCTTACAAATTTTAAAAATTTCGCGGGTTAACCAGTAAATGAGTAAATATAAAGCAGTTGATTTTAAAGTAACGACATAAAGTTACCCGCAGACGTCACTTGTTCGTTTCCATCATTTTTAATTCAGTGCTACAGCGATTGATTTTGCGAAGCACGTGTTGTTCCAGTCACTGCGTCAGTCCCTAGGTGAGTATTTTAATTGTTAAATAATAAGCAATTGTTTTTAATTAATTTTTATTCACTAGTGCTTTATTAGTCCTGTTTGATATATGACATTAGATATTCTAGTAATTATTGTCGCAAATGTGACTAGGGATGACGGAGTGGCCAAGGCCTGGCTCACTTCAACTAGCAATATTTTTTTAATAATTTAATGTTTATCAGTTCTATTACAATAATAAAATTTTTCATCAGTCCCTAGCCATATCTGTCAGTTCCTAGTTGCCTAAATTTACAAAATCCTAATTTTTTTATAACATTTTTCATAAAGTGACTGGCCCTATTAAGTATGACATAATAACTTAATTAATCACGTTATACTCTAATCGCAAATTTATCAGCGTCCAAAACATGGTGGGGGCAAAAACTTCTTAAAAGTTACCCACATTTTATGGAATTACCCATATAATAGAATATTGTCCATAGTTTTTTATAAAAATTACTGATTTCCGTTCTGTTCGATAAATTTGAAAATAGCAAGTCATTATTTGTGGTGATAGGTATTTGACTTTCTTTGTTGAGGCTATAATTTTAGTTTGTATTGTTAATTTACGGATTAGTGAAATAACAACACGTTATCAAATATTTTCAAATTAAGTCAGAAAATAATATTCGGTTAATTTAAAAAACGCATCACTGCGGCTCCGTTCTCGTTTCTTCGTCAACTTTGACTGAACATGCTTCTCTAATTCTCTTTTTTGTTCCACGAAATTCTAAACTCCTCAATAATGCACTTTAATGTACTTCCTATTTTCTCGTAATTATTTGTCGCATTTCATAATGATACTTTTTTTGAACCTGTCACTGAATACTTTTGACAGCCTACCAATTGCAAAAAGTGCTCATAAAAACAAGTTATATTACTAATACAGAATGTAATTTTTATAATACTCTACTTGTGGTAAACATATTTGTCTCAAAACACCTTAAATTCATACAAATACCAAAAATTATTCATATTACACCGGTTCTTAGACTTACGTGATCCATTTTTAAAAGGTCAAACCGAATAGATACTGAAACTTAACTGGGTGATACCGGACAAAAATCTAAACAATAAAAGTAAATATACAAATGTCCTAAATCTAAAAAAACTCCAGAAAAATGCAAATCACAACACACTATCGTTTCCATACGCCTTTAAAACAAAGAGAAATCATTTAGTACGTGCTTCGTTGCTAATTGGCATTTTTGATATGCGATTACTATATTTTTCATTAAAAAAAAACCTTATAGACTTGGACAAAAATTTTCGAAATGTTGTTAATAATAAGGTAGGTATTTATTAGACATTTATAAGATAAAATTTATAATACGATTACTCCAAAATATTACACATAAGCCCACGTAACTTGGGTTATGTATTTATTCAGTTTAGGGTCATTTAGTAGTAGCTTAAGTTCCAGTACTTATTCGTCTGACACCCAGTAGTTGTATAGTTGGAAGAAACATTATATAAAAACAAACATTATCTTTCACGGAATTCAAGCAATTATCATTGTAACTTTGAGCCAATTAAAAAGAACATAATACTAGTTTTGAATTATTACCAAATAAAATATATTTTGGTTTTCACAATTTTTTTTTCATTCCATGTGAAGGTTTTTAACTAGCAATAATCGCACCTGAAATTAACCGACTTTTTATTATTCACATAAATTGGTATTGATAATGTAAACTGAAATAAAAAAGATGGAGGTACTTAATACATACAAACTTTTTTTTGTTAATTCAAAAATGAAAATGAAGCAGGAAATTAAGTTTTAATCTCTAAATTAAATTCTTTAGATATATTGAATTTAAAAAAAGTCAAATAAAAAACAATTTTCGTTCGATCAACTATCCGAGAAGTATGTTAAAAATATAGCGGAGTTTTCAATTAATTAAATCGTTTTATAATCTAAATTAATACTCATGATAGAAATTACATAACGTGCAAACTTCTGTTTCCATTGAAATCGTTGTTAGAAACAAACAAAATTCTAATTTTGAAATTTTGGTATAATAAACGCAACTTTCATAAAATTAATATGTTTCAGTTGCTAATTTTAAGTTAAAAAAGCTCTACATAAAGAAAATTGTTGGCTATTTTCAACCCTAATTCTATAACTGAAGTACCTACACTTATTTGAACAATTGTTTTTCGAAAAAATTATAACCACCACGCTTATGTAACCATGTTGCACAGAAAACAACCTTATTTTAAACAATGTTAAATTTTTTATATAGAATATTGTATTTAAAATCACTTTTAAGATTCATAAATTTAAAATAAATCTATGTTTAATACATAAAGATTTAGTACATCTATTTCCAAACCGACGGAAGCAATGATATTGCGTTATCACATTAGCGTCAGTTTGCGGTTACTGAATTTTAACAACACCTGTTGAAGGCAGAACAAACCCGAACTAAACTGATACGAGAATCAACTCTGGTGGAGACTGCGCTGTATATTTCACCACCGAGAAGGTGGATTATATTCATTATATACAACTGAGGTCATCGATACTATGCAGGGTAGCTAAAATTGCTCGGTTTTATAAATTATCTAAAAAGCAACGTTTTTTACAAATTTAATTATTCCACAAAAAAGTGCTTGTAAATATCCTTTATATTTTAAGAATTTTCGTATCTCAATTATTTATAAAACTGAAAATCGAATTTTATAACGTAGAAGGGATTTTTATTACTTCACTAAAATACAATGCACAGAAGCGCAATTGACAAAAGCTCAAGTAGACAAAAGTCCATGAAAACAAATACGCAATAATAGAAATACTCAAAGAACGATGGATTACAGCGTTGAAAATTCATTTGTAAAAAATTAAATTTTGATAAATTTCCATAAATAGACAAAAAATTAAAAAATAGGTACTCCAAATAGATTATATTAAAAAAACTTAAATAAATAAAAATTATAAATTATTGCGTTCGATAAATGATTTAAGTTATACATACCGGGTGTTTCATTTAAAGTGCCACGAGCTTATAGCTCCTAAACTAATAAAAATTTCAAAAAATAAAAGTTTAAAAGTGTTTTCAATTTATTGGATCTATGCACTGGTATAAATAGAAATTTTGTTCTACTTCTGGTTTAACAATAAATGGTGTCAACTTTCTTATTTTAAATAGAGGGGTATTTATTTTTTTATAATTGGATAGAACATATCGGGAGCTTTCCAAAAATGTATAACAAGTTACCATTTGATCAAAAAACATAAATTTTTATTTTGAATTGTAGTGTTTCAGTAAAGTGCTACGAGCTTATCATTCCTAAAATAATAAAAATTTCAAAAAAAGTAAAACTATAAAAGTTTCTTTAATTTATTCGATCTATGCACTATCATAAATAAAATTTTTGTTCAACTTCCGGTTTAACCGGAACCGTGCCCACTGTCTTATCTTAAATAGAAAAGTATTCATTTTTTAGATAATTGGATAGAGCTCGTAGAAGGCTTTTCAAAAATGTATAGCAAATTACTTGGGAAGGCTTATATGAAGGTTTCTCTGATAACTGTGATTTTTGATGCCCATCGTTTTATTTATTATTTAACACAACTTTTTCTCATCAAATAGTTATTAATGTCATAAAGATAATATTCTACAATTTCAATTAGAGATTGTGTCAAAAGTGATTCCATATTCTACATATCTTATGGAATTATACTCGAAATGTCCGTCATATCCGATTCATATTATTTTAGCTAAATAAATATTTTTTCATTAAAACCCGTTTTGTAATACAAAGTCTAGTTTCGGAAAGTGTAGTCCAACATATACTTTATAGAATGGCATCATAATCATAGCATAATATTGATTAATGATTTGTGGTCGGAAATTTCATTTAATTTTTAAATTTTAAAAAATTTTTGGCCCCTCCACATTTTTAATTTAATTTCATCTGGTCAACAAGGTGTCATACTAGAGAGAAACTATTTACGTAGTGTTTACAGCTGCTAATTCATTTTATTTACACAATAGTATTAAAAGAATGATATGTTTTGGTTTGAAAAAGATAAGTCAGTACCATGGTATTATAATTTACGGGCATTAATGCCATTTATGAATTACTTACATATATTTTGATTAGTTTTTACGTCAAAAGTATGAACTTTTTCGGAAATGACCTTACTCAATGGCATTATACAGTAATGTTAAATTCAAATTCAAATGTCAGTACCGTGGTATAACAAAATTAAAATAATCTTATTTTTCACTTTAAGTTTTTAATTCTTTAGGGGGAAGTCTCTTAGTGACGGACAATTAAGCTTTTCTTAAATAAAAGTAAAACTATGTTTTTTTTTAAATTTTCGATCAAAATAAAGAAACACAAAAAGTTATTATTCACCTATTAGTCATCTAATTCTAGGCTCAACTATAAGTCAATAATTTAGAGCGTTGTTAAAGTGCCCCCTAGTACCGGACATAAAATAAATATGACATGTAACGCTGAACAGATTAAAATATTTTTCATCGATCACAAGTATAATTACTTGAAAATTCTGGGATATCGCCACAAGCTTCCTAGTACTATTAATGACAATATGAACATAAAATCTCACTCTTGAAAGTATTTTACACAAACTACACAATTCTTGAACTAGATCGCCATTTTCTCAGTCTCTACTTTTTTCATGCAGTTTTCAGCTTTTGCTAGATATTTAGAATTAAAAAATACGGTATTTCAAAATATAATGTGTTCGATATTAGAGAATAAAGAGCTATTCGGTATTAGGGGGAAGCGAAGAACAAACAAATATAGTAACTTAAAATAAAAACTTAACTATGAAAATTATATCTTTTGGAACTGATTTATTAACAAAAAAAACATAGACAACGCATAATAACTTTAAAAAATATATTAACTTGGCAAATATAACACTTATTAAATTATGTGATGCAATGTGTTCTCGTCAAAAATAATAAACAAAGGGTCTCCTGAAATATGAAGTGATGATTGAGTGTTGTTGTAACTTACATACATTTCTATCCATGTCTACTACTACTTTCCTGCACATAACACAATTCTTTTGTTTTTATTAAAAACACAGATTTCGATAGTGTTCGGTACTAGATGCCGTCCGGCGTTAGGGGACTTCCCCCTTTCACATTTATTTGATATATTTTAGTACCAAATGGCACCAATGGACAAGACTTAAAAATAAACCTGAGCTATCAAAGTCGCGTAATAAGCCAGTAAAAAAGAATCTATTGACTCAAAGTTTTTCCTCTCGAAGTTTCAATCTGTAAAAAAATGGTTCATGTTATAGATATGTACATATAACCGATACATATTTAATACCAATTTTATTTGATTTAAATTAATTTTCTTGAAATTTATAACAAACATTTATAGCATATCGTTACACTCGTGTTTAGTTACAAGGCGTTTAAATTAGAATAAAAATATTATTACTGAGAATTGACATTTTAAATAAGTCCATGTAATAATTTGTTCTTCCGTTATGCGCCAGTAGTATTTCATATTATACTTTTAAATACAATTACATTATTCAACTTCATTATTTCAGAAGAAGACCCAGGTGTCTTGAAAAATCGGGGCTCTTCTAGAGTAAACCAGTTTTAAATTTTAAATTAAAACAGTAGGTACTTAAAGATGTTATGGAAATATTTCTTTCATCGTTTTATAATATATATCTATTTTAACAAAAATAGAACGGTTTTAATATAACTAAATACAAAATAGTTAGTATTTTAAATAATTCTTTGTTTTTTTTAACTATAGATATACAATTATCCTTGAATCTTTAAATAAATATATATTTTTTTAAATGCATCCCAATCGACTTATATGTTAAATATTAAATATACCCATAATAGATTTCTTCATAAAAAATATGACTTGTGAGTAATGCATTGATTTTTGAAGTTCAGCTTTGAAAATCTTACCCATATTGTAGTTTCATGCGTTTATTTGACAAGATCAATGGTCATCACAAAAATCTTTTAGATAAAGATAACATTATTATAATTATTTTTTTTTAACGTGCTTATAATTATGCTTATTTTTTTTTTTAAATATTAGTCCAGTCATTTAGTCGTAAAAGAAGGGGTTACCTGGAAAGTTTTCCGGGAGTTTTGAAAATTGGTAGTTTTATATAATTTTATGTGCTCTTTCCGAATTTCAACTTTGCCACCTCGTATTTTTGCCGCTCGCGCCGCTATATTGGAAAAATGGCGCCTAAAAGCAGTTTTTTGATAATATCTCCTTTCCGACTCATTCCACGATAAAAACATTTATATACAAAATTAAACTAGAGAAAATTTCCTACAATTTATGTAATAACCTTTTTTCCCATAAAATTAATAGTTTTGGCATACGAAAGCCGCAAAGTGTAGTTCAACACGCGTTTTGGCCTAAAAACCTATTTTTACACCACCTTGAGATAGAGTAAGTGGCGCGTTTTTTTTAACCGTGGTAACCTCAGTATGCCTAATCCACATGCAATTCTCATCTTAAAATTTGTGCATTCTTCTCCGTTTGGCTGTTCTTGATAGACCAGGTGTTGCGAGTTCATCGTCATTAGTACTGATCGAAACGTCACAGACCAAAATTTTTTCCACATCATCCGCGATGGGATTATCTGTTTCATCAAAATCTTCTTTGTTTTCAAAAAATTATTTTCGGAAAATAGCCGCCTAAAAGCAGTTTTTTCACAATATCTCCTTTCCGACTCATTTCACGATAAAAACATTTATATACCAAGTTAAACTAGAGAAAATTTCCTACAATTTATGTAATAAATTTTTTTTCTGTAAAATTAATAGTTTTAACGTACGAGCACCGCAAACCATCTACGCCAACCCGTGACATTTAATTGTAATTGATTACATTTTGCAACAAATATACTCAATAAAAAGTATTATAGATAAAGCAGCCGCAGATCATATTTTATTCTTGCATGCTTTCAATGGCTGTGATACAACATTAGCATTATTTAATCAAGGAAGAATAAAATTAATTAAGGTACTCCGAAAAAATTCAGATATAAACGAAGTAAAACAGATGTTCAAAAATCCAAATGCTGATCCAGAGGTTATTGCTAAAGCTGAAGAATGCTTCGTTCTTGAATTATACCTACAGTTACAGTAATTTAAAGTGCAAGAAAAATATGTCTTTAAACAAGTATAGATATGCATGCTTCAAAACATTAGCATATAAAAGTAAATTTAATATTGCGTCGCTACCACCAACCGAAGCAGCACTACAACAACATTCGTTCCGAACCTATCACCACGTTCAGTAGTGATATTGGAATGAACAAAATGCAGAGCTCCGGAAAGCTTGTTTCTTGCAAATGCAAAAAAAATGTCAGAAAGCCTGTGGATGCAGAAAGGCTGGGTTAAAGTGCTGCGTTATATGCACGAATTGTAGTGGTACCTGCGATAACTAGCAAGTTCCATCACAAGATAGCGACGAAAAAGAAGAACGAATACTATTTTCGAGCAAAAGTATGATGAAATCGAAAACGAAGAAGATTGCGATGAAACAGGCAATCCCATCGCGGATGATGTGGAAGAAATTTGGTCTGTGACGTTTCGATCAGTACTAATGACTATGAACTCGCAACACCTGGTCTATCAAGAACAGCCAAACAAAGAAGAATGCCCAATTTTTAAGACAAGAATTGCATGTGCATTCGCATACTGAAGTTACCACGGTTAAAAAAAACGCGCCACTTACTCTACTTCAAAGTGGTGTAAAAATAGGTTTTTAGGCCAAAACGCATGTTGAACTACACTTTGCGGCTCTCGTATGCCAAAACTATTAATTTTATGGGAAAAAAGGTTATTACATAAATTGTAGGAAATTTTCTCTAGTTTAATTTTATATATAAATGTTTTTATCGTGGAATAAGTCGGAGAGAAGATATTATCAAAAAACTGCTTTTAGGCGCCATTTTTCCAATAAGTTGAAATTCGGAAAGAGCACATAAAATTATATAAAACTACCAATTTTCAAAACTCCCGGAAAACTTTCCAGGTAAAACTACCAAATGACTGGACTATATTAACAAAAAAGAAATATGTTCCTCCTTTCCTAAAAGCCCGATCGGTTAATAACGGTCAATAATTGTTTGCGGCTTTTTTAAGAACTATACCCATTTCTTGTATAAACATCAATTATGAATGCATTTTGAGATTTTCTTACGTTCAGCTCATCAAAAATATAGATATGATATATACACAGAAAAGTATTTAACTCAATCTTTTTTGATAACTCGAATTATTTTTAGTTTCCCTTCGACTTCGACTTATCGAGGTTCGACTGTATTTAATAAATCTATAGAAGAAAAAGAATACATTATAAATTTATAAATTTATGGAATATGACAAATAATAAGTAGACAATGTCGGCATATTAAACCCACTTCAACGCACATAAATTACAAAAAAAAAATATTTTCCAACTTAACAGTGCTGTAAGTACTTTATGTGCGGTATTACTTTATTATGTTCCGGTGTTCTTCCCCGCACTCTTGGAAAACATGTTTCTTATGACACCTTCTTATGTGACGTATTTTTGCAGCTATTTGAAAAAACCAAAGCTTTACAAATGAACCCCAATACATTTTATTGAACGGATCGACCAGTAATTAGTACCTCGAATTGGTCACTCTAAAAACATTTTCGGCAATTATGAGCTATAGTGATATAAAAAGTTTTAAGTCAAAGTCCATGTTGGACAGATAGGTAGTGCTAACATTATATTGAAAAAAATGCATGGTCCAGAGAATCTCCTACTTGGCGTAAGAGGCGTATTACTGGAACAGTTGTCCGCTGTCCTGATTTTAAACCCAATCTATTACCATTTAAATATATTGGTACGTCATGTAACAGATTCCTTGTCTTAATTTTGAAATTGGTGCTGAATTTGCAAATATTTCATACTGAAATATTTGACCTACAAATTCAGCACTTTTAAGTATAAACGTGCTCAACACGGTTCAACAAATCATAGTTTTAAGAATAGATGTAAGCAATAATTTTAAGACGTAAAGCATTCAAGTTATAGCTTTAAGTTAGGTAAGTTTTAGTTTAAGTAATTCAATTAAATTAAATTAAGTTAAAAAGTTAAAACGAATAAAAATGTAAGTAAAATAGAGGAATTTTAACTAAAAATCGAATCTTCCCACCCTATAAATCAGTAGTAAGAATAACCTCATCAGAACTGATAGTCAGGCAGTACTCAAAGGCCTGATGTCAGTAGAAACACAATCCAGGACAACTGTAGGATGCTTAAACACCTTGAACGAACTGGCTGTACACAACTAGATTACCTTGGAGCCTGGACATCAATGCATAGCGGGCAACAAGAAAGCAGACTCACTAGCTAGAAGAGGAGCTGATAGGCTCCCCTGCGGTATAGCATATGCCAGAACGAGAGACTATATTAAGGGTTAAGGACCAACTGAGTGACGCACACTGCAATCAGTTCTTGGATTGAGACAATCGAATCTATTCATTACAAAACGACACAGAAAATCGATTACTCAAATCCTGGAATTAGGCAGAAAGAACTTACGACAACTTGGGAACTACTAACAGGACAGTGCAAGTTGAGTAAACATCTCAAGACACTGTGTAGATGATGTGACATAGAAAAAGAAACTCCAGTCCACATTATCTGCCACTGCGACGCACTGGTAGAAACAAAGATCAGGAGACTTGCCCTCTCACATATAGTGACACACGAACTCCAGTCAATAATCCTGAAAGACATCCTGGAGTTTTTTAAGCATACAGGACTCTTGGAAGAGGAGAACTAAATACATGGTGCACAATAGGTAATTTATGTCCGCATTCCTATGGGCTATGTACCCAACCCAAGAAAAAAAAACTCGCAAAAGTATGATAATTACGTTTGTATAGTCAAATAAATAAATTATAGCAGATATGTGTATATGTTACGGCTAGAGCGTAGACTCGGCTAATTTATAAACTAACCAGCTAGTATACAAAATAACCAATCAGGTCGTTATTTTGAAAACTAAAGAATACATATTTAATATACATTTGTTTTTTAAGACATTAAAAATTCTCAATAAAATCAATTCTTAATAATAAATAATAATAATTTAACCGTAAATAAGATATAAAGATATATTGTAGACACATAAAGAGTTAAACGCTTGCCGCCAAGCTTGTAAAATTTTAAAGATAAAGTTGATACTAGGTAAAAGTATTTATATTTCAATTTCAAACTTTTATGTTCATTGGGAAATTGTGCAGAAAGTACCGTTATGGTTTATTATAGGCATTTTTCTACTATGGCTGCGGCTACACTAATTTGAAATATAACAATAGACAGTATTTTAAATAATTCTAAACTAAAAAATAGCAATTAAAAAAACGCCATTAAAAGAAAAAATTAGGGCCCTCTTTGTAAAGAGTACAAATCGTGTGAAGACGGGTCTCAACCATATCCAATATCAGACACATAAATCGGATCTAGAAGTGAATTTCAAAAAGTATGTTTGTCGGTTGATCGTACGTACATATATTTCTATATTGTAATAAGTTGTTTTTTTTGAGATTTTGTTCATTTTGATTTGTTTAATAGAATATAACCATATAAAACAGCCTTTATAGCGACATTTGCATTATATTTGTTTTTTAAAAGTACCTACTAAGTTTGTTAAAATGTTTATCGTATTTTTTTGCCTTTTGTCTTATAAAACTGTAATTTTTACAACAAAATTGTTTTTATTTCATTACGTTCAGTGTATTTCTGACAAGTATAATACCTAAGTAAGAGCCATTTTGGCCGAAGGTAACTAAAATAATGCGAATTAAAAAATTAAACGTCGTGTAACAGACTGCGCGCGTCAGCAAGAACGTAACAATTTTCGCTATTGTAATAAGTTGTTTAATTTTTATAGTTTATGTTTGAATGGAACTTGTATAACCATTTAAAAAAAACTTTATAGTGGCATTTGTATTATTTTTGTTTTTTAACTGTATTTAGTTTATTAAAATGTATTTCGTATTTTTAGTCTTTTACGTTATAAAAATGTAATTTTCACAACAGAATTATTTTTATTTCTTTACGTCAGGGTATTTTCATATTCTCAATCCACATAAGGTAAAAGTACCGGTTTTGGACACGTTAGGCCCAGTTTTAGACACTTGAGTAATTTTGATGAAATACTTTAAAAAATACGAATAAAACATAATTGATGTTTCTATCGTAGTTAAACATACATTAATTACACTTATAGCAAGTAGCGATAATTCTTATATTTGACATTTGTCAAAATAAAGTGGAAGATGTCCACAACTGGTACAGTGTCCAAAACCGGTACTTCTACCTTAGTGTACACAAATTTTACAATTTTTAAAAAATATTAAATGTTTTGCCAAAATAATTCAAATAATATAGCGTAGTCAGTACTTAAAATCAATTTAGTATTTTGAAAAGATTGAAAGATCGAAAAGATAAAAAATGGGTAGTGTCTATATGGTGAAATATTTCGAGATTAGAGCCTAGTATGTAGTAAAATTGTAAAAGATAGTAATAGCAATCAAAGAATAAGAATTTAATACAAATTCATTCTGAAATTTCTGACAGATTCATTTATTGCTCGTAGTCAATAATTCTGTATTTAAGCGCTTTAAAATCTCTACTTGTGAAATATATAAACTCATAAATTCTATATTTAGATTCATAAATTCCACCTCCACATTTACAAATAGCGAAGAACTAAACCTTTTTCAAATTTCGAATAATTATCTTTGCCATCTATCAATGGGGTTAATAAATTTATCGAAAACAACAGCAGCGCACAATTGGAATAGCCGCCGCCTCCAGTACTAAGGGCTTGCGGCCTCCAGATCGTCTACTAAAAGCGCTGCACAAAATTAACATGGGATTGACAATCTATGTTATATATAATCAAGCTTTAGCCGTAACATATACAATACATATCAGTATCTTAATATGAGTATTCTTACTTTATTGGCATTTGAATTAATAGCTAATATCTACCCATTTAAAACATTAGGTAAATAATATAGTATATTTAGGTAGGTTAAACTATAATTGGTGCCGCACTAACAATTTTACAATTTTGATTAGTTTTAAATTTGATAAGGAAATGTTAGATTAGAAACAAATATTCCATACACGTAATTCTCAAATAAAGAGTTTTATACTCGAATGTCTAGATTATTATATAGTTCAAATAAAACAGTGTGAGTAATTATTAAATATAAAAAAATGTAGATACATATGCACATAAAATATAAACAAAACAAGTACATCTACCTGATATAATTCCATCCATTTGTAACAATGCAGCTTCTAATAATTTGCTTGCCTCTGTCTGAGGGGAAATTGATGGGACACCTTCGTTATGTTTTTCTACCTTTCCCATTTGGCAATATTTTTAATAACTTCAATAATTAGTTAATTAAAACCAATAAAACAAAATGTATTTTTGAGGTTAGCAAACTATTTAACTAAAGCAAACATCAAAATTTTAGAAAAATATTTAACATTTGCATTTTATACATAAAAGAAAAATTATAATAACCGGCGAAAGTCGTCAATTACATATTTAATAAAGTTAAAAAATAATATAAACACATAATGACACGATTATTGTCAACACACTTTTGGTTGTCTGTAAATGTACTAATGACCTCTATGAACGAAGTATTACATTATTAATCAAAATTGTTTGGTTGCATGTAGGATATATTAATAAGTACCAATAAAATTGCGGCATTTATGAATATCTTATATTTATCTCCAAGTGTAAAATAATATCCATTATAACTTATTTAAATATATCTCTGTATAAAATATGATAATTACTAAAAACTTTAAGTTTCAAAATTAAAATTAACTGTTCATATTACAATTAACAATTTTGCAATTTTCTACGTAAAGTAACATAGTACATAAAAAAACAATTTAACTACCATAACATTTTTCTTGGTGATTTTAAATATGTAAATAGTTTTTCTTCCTGTAATAGTCGCTTTTTTCTTTTAATACCTAGATACATTAATAATATACATATTTTTAAGATATCTTGATTTTATGATTATTAATTTTTTCCGTTTGTATTTGTTGCAATGGCATTACAAAGTACTTACTAGTTTTTTACATAAAAGTATACCTAACTTAAGAATGTAAATTAGGTGGTCAAGTACAGTAAGTGCAAAGATAAACATCTCGAAATCAACAATTGAAAAATAACAGAAGAAAACGCATGGATTATAATTGATATATTAGAAACAGCTAATTTTTCCACGTAGGGGAGACCTGGGCAAAACGAGGTCCGGGGCAAAACGGGAAATACACTAGTGTGCGTGATTCGTACATTCGAATTTGCCGCCGATAGCGCTATCCGCGCGAACTTCATTGGCCTCACACGTGTCGGAACAGTCAGGACATGTCGCTACCTGTTTGGCTTGGCTGCGCAAAAAAATATTTTTTTGTCCAAATTCTTACGTATTTTGTGATTTATATTATTGTGCTAAAATGTAAGTAACAAACATTTTATTATACTATTATTTTTCTATTTGTTGTACGGGTATTTAGTTTCATATTACACGAACGTTTTTTCCAATGTGACGTTTTAGGTAAGGACTACGTGTTGCTTAAAAAAATATGTCACTTGGGGCAAAATGATCGGGGCATAACGGGATGGTATCCCGTTCTGCCCCTGCTTCAATAATCTATGACATTAAAATACCGACTAAGATTTTCATTTAAAAACAATTACCAGCTTGCTGAAGATATAAATATTAAAGAAAAAAAGACTAAAAAAAAAAAGACTGAATAAAAGACAAACCGAAATAAACCGAAATTACAAAGATTGATAAGAAGAGAATTGAAAGAAAAAGAAAACCGAAAAAGAAAAAAGATACCGATAGTTCGAGTTCTTCCCAAGAAGATGATAATAACTGCGCATGCCTATACTGTGGGTATTTATACTCAGAATCAACAAAAGGTTGGGTTTCCTGCAATGTTTGCCATGTTTGGGCTCATAATTCTTGTGCAGGAGTTGACGATGAGGACAAAGAAGCCTATACATGCGAACGTTGCCTATAATAACATTATACTCGTTTTGCCCCGTATCATTTCCCATTTTGCCCCGACGCTGGGGCAAAATGGGAAAATTATCATAATCTCCAAATTTACTATTACCAAAGGAAATTGTGTAATTTAGCTTACAAAAAGAGTCTTTAATGATAGATAGAAGAATGATTGTTACATAAAATAAAAAATATTTTTAATAAAGTATGTTATTTCTTTTGTATAATGTTTTTTTTCTTAACTATCCCATTTTGCCCCGGTCTCCCCTACATGTAAAAAATTTCTATTGGATTATAAAAAATCGTTTTATTTGTAAAATAAAACATTTAGATAACATTACATTGTTTAATACGGTTTATTGAAACTATTGAGTAAACTGTACTTACGAAATTATATTTTTGTATATTTTAAACAGGGTCAGACTGGACCAGAAGGTCCCGGATGCCTCCCTCAAGCCCGGCGCCCGAGACTGGATAATAGTAGATAGGATACTATCGGAAAATAATGAAGCCCCGCAAGCCAGACCCGTGGGGGGGCCGCGCATGCTGGGGAGCGGCTTGCCAATGCCTCCTCGACTATATGGCCAGTCTGACGCTGATTTTAAAGATTAAACATAAACATTTTATTTATATACAAACTAATATAGTAATACCTCTTTATAAAATGATAATAAAGTAACAGAAAATTTCTTAATACTTGAAATCATTAATTTATTAATTCACTAAGCACAGTTAATTTGTTTCCATTTCTTCATGTTTTGAACCACCATCAGATAAGGAACTAATAATTACGCTCTCACTGTCAGAACTATGTGGTGAAATACTGGATAAACTTGAGGTATCAGAATCAGAATCAGAATCAGAATTATCCACATAAACATTATCGTTATTTAATTGATTATTTTCGTTAGATCTATTCTCGGCGTCTCCAATTGCAAATAAATTATTCGGATTTGCCATATTATTATTCACAGAATTGTTGCTCTGTTGATTATCGTATCGTCTAGGATCGATGCATATAGACTTGGTACAACTGAATGTTTTATATATGCCAATAAGATAATCACATAATTCAAACATATTAGATCTCAGTGAAATAATAATAAATTGTGCATTCTTTGTTCTTTCCTGTTAAATAAAAATAAAGTTAATCAAACACTAGGATCATATTAAATACAGTTATATGTTGAATTAAGTTCTATGTGTATCTCTAATACACCAATTACAAATTTTTTCAAATAACATCTCCGTTAGGTAGAAAAGTATTGTTCATTGAAGTTATGAATAATATAAAATAATAAATTAGAACGTAAAAGTTATTATATATTTGGTTCATTTTTCTTAAGGTAGTTTCTCTGAAAATCCACTTTACAATAGAATTTTTCCCCATTTCAGTAAGGGAAAGTTGCCTAATATAGGGTGATATTATTATGATATTATTAAAGAACGAAAGCCGGTTTGATCAGAAAACTGCCCATTTTTCGGAAAAATTTGTGACCCCACTCATTTTGTTAAGAAGACCATGCTGATCATTTCTTTCAAAAAAAAAAGTTAATTAAAATATTGGAAACATGGAGTTTTTCGACTTCGAAAATTGAGCTGCGCCTAAACGCTTAAAGTTTTTTAAGTGACTTTATGCATATAAATATTATAGCTATATTATTTTTGTGTTTAAATATAATACATTTTTTAACCCTTATCATATATCTTCAAAAATTATTTTATTATTTGTTTTGGTTTCGCTTTAAAATATAATTTTATTATGGTTGAGAGCCCAAAAGCTAGTGATATTAGGCTGATTTTCAAACGCGTTTTTAACAATTCCCATTAACCAATAAGAAATTTTTTTTCACTACTCCACTTGATTTTTGATGCTCTTTCATAAAAACATAGTCATTAATTTTTCCATTAACATTTGGCTAATTGGGGGCAATTTTCTGATCAAACCGGCTTTCGTTCTTTCTCGAGTACTGAGGTCCTGTCATATAGTTTAGCAAACTTTAATTGAAGTTTCTATAGTATCCTGTAATTATTGAAAATATTAAGGCACTAGTATAACTGATTGCGACGAGATAAAACTGATTTCATGATGAATATTAAAAATTTCGGACAATCCGCAAATAATTTATTTTTGAGTATCTAAAAGACAAATTAAATTATTATTGTAAAACAAGATCTATAAGTGGCCGATTTTGAATTGTAACAAAGGTTTCTCATTTACATTTTTGTTTTGTTTTAAAAATTGGCAATTTGTCGTTATCAGTGGACTAGACTTAATATGTGATATGCCAAAAGTCTTAATTTGGGGTGCCCCATATTTAGCCACTTAGAAGTATCAAATGGTTCCAATGCAAATATTAAGAAATTCATTGAAAAACTGCAAAAACAAAAAGTAATGGCATTATATATATTAGAATTATAAATATAAAAGAAATGATAGAGAGGCGCAACTGTGTCCCTCGTTTTAAAATTTTAAAATTTTAAAATTTTAAAAAAGAAAATAAAGGTGAAAAACTTTTGGATTTATTAATGTTCGGTTTTACATAAGAAAATACATAAAACGCTTTCAAGTTATTCTAATAAAGATATGCTTCTTATGTCTTCTGTTTATTTTTTTAATACTTCATAGATACCCTATCTTAGTACCCCATACTATACTTTATTAAAAATATTTTCAATTAAAAAAAATTGGTTGTTACCCGATTTGTTAAAAAGATAAACATTTATAAAATACTAGTCGTTAGTCGAGGCTTCACTCGCGTATTACACGTAATAACGATTTATGATTTTAAGATCAAACTTTGTATCAAATTTGTATATAACGCATACTGTTATATCTCCGGCTCCCGTCATCGTAGCGAGGTAAGCTACGTACCAGATTTTAAAACTAATAAGTTTATAAACACAAAAATTCCATCAAAATCGGCAAATAGTTTTTGGGTGATGCTCAAATAAACAAACTTACAACTTCAGTTTTAAAATAATATAGATGCAAGTTTCAGGTTTGGTTAGTAAATCGAGGGACTCATGTATTTAGTTTTAACTAATAAACGTATAGTTGTGTATATACTAGGGGTGGCTAAGCTCCTTGATAGTCCGAGTCATTTTTCAAAATTTGAAATTTTTCGCGAGCCGCAATTAAATACGTATTTAAAAGGTATGCAAAAAAAGGTATTTCAAAAAAATTTAAAAAAAAAATTGTTACAACGTTGCACTTAGTCTTTCATATTTGTTGCCAGTAATTTAAAAGAAAATTTGAAACACACGGAACGATAATAATTTTTTAAAATATAATAGTACAAAAATGAAAAGGTAACTCGGGTACATATATCGAGAGTCACAAATAATCCTTCAAAGAGCCGCAGGTTGGCCACCCCTGGTACATACGTATACATGCAGTGTCTGAGTATAGAATACAGTCTCCGAATAAAAATAATGAACACTTGACCACTGATATTAGAAATATATTCAACGGCAATTTTTTGGATGGCACTGTACCGGAGAATGTATCTTCAATGGATTTATATAACTTTCAATAAAGTCAATCAATTAGAGATATTGATCTGACAACGTAGTAAAGAATTATCAGTATTTGAACTTAACAATTCTAATTTTGCATGCCTTAAAATAAAAATGCGAAATTGTTTCAATGGTGGGACTTAATTATTAATTAATACGTGAGACTATGCTTATCGCGAATGAACTACATCAATTCTAGTAATAATTTACAATTCTTTATTGTTGTCCTCTTTAGATGACAACAATAAAAGTCGCATAATAATGTATGCATATAACACTCGTTAGTTTTGATTGAAGTGCATTGAATTTAAAACTGGATAATAAAATTTACTTACTTTTATATAGTTTCCGACTATTGAAACATTCTTAAAATCTAAAGCAGCATCAATTTCATCCATGACATATAATGGTGACGGTTTATAGTAATGCAAAGCAAAAACCAAAGCTAAAGAAGATAAAGTCTTTTCTCCACCAGATAAATTAGAAATGCATTTCCAAGACTTTTTTGGAGGTCTCACACTGTAAAAAATATCGAAATAAAATAACCATTTTTAAAAACATTATAACAAGTAATTTCTAATTCTATATGTTGATAGTACTATGTAAGTACATTTTCCTAACTATGAAATAATGAAAAGAATGAATTATAATAACAGGTCAAATGATGTAAAGATATAGATATAAGTAACACACAAATACAAAAATTTAATTATTAAATAGCGTAATAAGTTTATATTAAACTTACTTAAACTGTATTCCTTCTGTAAATGGATCGAATGTGTCTACCATTTCAAAATCAGCATCTCCTCCTAAAGTTATCATTTGATACATTTCTTTCAATTTTAGTTTAATGATATTAAAGCCCGTAACAAATTCTTCTTTTCTTTTTTGTCGAACTAATTCCAAAGCATCCTTAATTCGTCCTTTTTGATTCGAAAGCTCATCTAATTCTTTAGATCTTTGAATAAAAACTTCCCTTTTTTTACGATACTCCTAAAAACAATAATCAGTTTGACAAAGTACACAACAATGTTATTAGTGTAGTATTTACATTTATAGTATTAAAATCAGGTTTTGCAGACTTCAATTGCGTTTCATGACAATGTAATTCGTGTTGTACACCTTTAATATCCTTCTGTTTTAATTCTTCCGGACTAAATGTTTTCAATACTTCAAGTTCCTGATTTGGTATATCTTGAAATTTCAACTTTACTAACTAAAATAAATAAAGCATAAAAGTATTACAAAAATGTGTACAATTCCATATCGAGAAAAAAAATAAAATGTTTATTTTACCTTGCATCTCCATTGATGAACTTCCCCCTTCTGCTCGTCGATTTTTTTATTAAACACCTTACATTTCTGATCTATCTCAATTTTTTCAGATTTTAGTTTATTTTCTTGCTTATTGATTTCACCGACTTCATTCTTGGTTTCTAAAATATATAGGAATATTTCAAAAATTTAGTAAATTCTTTTAATACTGTTAAAAAATTTATAAAACGACAAAATCTTAACTTAAATATTCAAAAAACGGAGTTTGTCAGATAAATATTGTTTCCAAAAATAGTTCAAAATTTGTCATTCTTAGGTTTCAAAAAAAGTAGTATAATTAATTTTAAATTAAAAAAAACTGTACTTGTAAATATTTCTTCAGCGTCTGTTAGCTCACTAGTAATGTTTTCCATACTATTTAGTAACTGTTTTCCATCAGTTTCAATTTCATCCCTTTGATTTTTCATTTTTCGTAAGCTATTCTCAGCTTCAGTAATTTGAATTTCCAATGTTTTTATTTTTTCTGAAGATTTTTTTGCATTTCTAGAAGCAAATATATTACATTTACTCTTAAAAATTTCTTATATATTAATACTTAATAAACAAATTATATAAATACATAAATTCACCTCTCAGCAGTTTTTATTCCAACAGTAAGACGAGTAATCTCTGTTTTACATTTAGCAATTTGATTTATAGCATCTTTTAAATTTTTATCCAAACTTTTCATTTTCCCTACAGTTTTCTCTTCAATTTGAGCAGTTAGCTTATTTACTACAACTTGAACGTTTCCTGCAGCTTCAGAAGCTTTATCATATTTGATTTTCGTTTTATTAACAACATCTTTTAAGTTATTTAAAATAGTTGGGTTCACTTTGGTATTTTTAGCTTTCACTTCTTGAACTTTCAGTTGTTGAAGCAATATTGGTTCTTGTTGTTTGGAAGACTAAAATCAATAAAAATAAAATTGTTATTGAAAACCCATATTTAGTTTAGTTATATAAAATACAACTACAAAATTATACCTTTAATTCGATTATATACTTTTCTAAATAGGATTTCATTTGAATGAGTTCAGGTTCTAAAACATGTAGTTGATTTTCAAACACAGTCTGTTTTTGTCGTAATTCACTTATAGTTTCTTCCAAAGTTTGTAACTCTTTTTCTGTATTTTGTATATCTTTCTTTTCTGTTGAAGACGTTTGTATAGATTGACCCATTCGACCGCGACTCACAGTTTTTCCTCCCCCACTCATGGTACCTGTAGTTATATTGCTTTTTAAGAAAAAACATAATTATATTACAAATTTATAATAGCATTACCAGTTGTTTCAATTATTTGTCCACCAAGTGTAACAACCCGATATCTTTGTTCTCCATATGCAATTCGAGATGCTTGATCCAAATCTTTTGCTACTAAAGTATCTCTTAGAGCATAATAAAAAGCTGTCCTAACTCGATCATCATTTATCTTAATCAAATCATACAACCTCGGTACGTTTTCTGGCCTATAAAATTTAAAATCTTTACATTTTAATTATTAATAAACTTCTTCTTAAAGTGCAGTGCCCGAATTCGGACGTAGGCTATTTCCCCGCTTGTGCCTTTTGTTGTGTATGTCATAGTATGTCAAAGACACAAGAGGTGTTATTGGGGAAATTTTCCTGGGGCAGTTTTACCCTTGCTGGTTGCCCAATGCCTTGCAAAGGGAGAGAGGCGTATAATTTTAAGATGGTTTTAACGTGGGATTGAACCCAGGTCGCTTAGCGCATCGGTCCACACACTCAACCTTTGCGCCACGCCACTCTCTTAATAAACTACTAATTCAAAATATTTTTGAATACATATTTAAATTCATAAAAATTCTGTACCATGTGTTTATAGAGTTGGATTTATTACTTTGACGACGCATATGTAATATAACATTCCGATTACTTAATTTAGATTCACTACAACAATGTCAAATTGGGCCGTTGCAAAATCCAGCAATGCGACCGATGACCAAAAAGTCAAGAATAGAAAAACGTTTAAAATCAAATAAGTTTTTTTCAAATATACAAAAGAAATATTATTTAGAACAATCTAGGGCCTATTTGTTGTTACTCATTTCCAATCAGAAATATAATTATGTATGTAAAAAATAAGTTTTATTTATGAGGCGCTTAAGGTTTAGTTGTGATTATTTAGTAACTATAAGGGCAATGCCGTTCTACTAAATAAAATATCGTAGTAAGCTCAAAAAT
Organism: Sinopyrophorus schimmeli; assembly: GCA_036325965.1. NCBI lineage: Eukaryota > Metazoa > Arthropoda > Insecta > Coleoptera > Elateridae > Sinopyrophorus > Sinopyrophorus schimmeli. The sequence goes on along the minus strand of JARFIZ010000314.1, from coordinate 9,346,499 downwards.
TGATCAAAATAATTCATATATTTAAAAAAATTTGAAAATACATAATTTTAGTAATTTTTCCTACATTGTAGAATTCCCGATCTTAATAATGCGACAAACTCCGTTAGTCACCTATAGAATTTGTCGCATCCGAAAGCACATGAACTGTATATATATATATAAGGTAACTGCGGGTAATAAGGCCTGTCGGGTAATAAGGGCTAATTAACGAAAATCGTATTTAAAATAACCGCTTTGGCTTAAGGCCACACACACAAACACCTATTGCTTGAAGATGTCTCTACAAGTTTGTGGAGGCGGCATATTCCGCTTTCTGTCCCAAATATAGCATCATATATCGTAAAACGCGGTCAGGCAGCACGAATAATAAAAATCGGTCCCAATCAATCGTTAGTATTTTTTGAAATATTACACTTAGCTATGTAAAATCACATTTATTTTCTTTATTCATTCAAGCTTCGATGATTTTAAATATTTGAATGACGTATCATGGACCAAATATTTTTTATTTTGATTTTCTTACATACGTGGTCGGCGGTTATTAAAGCCTACTAAATTTAACCATAGGCCTTATTATACTCCTACTTTTTGTATCAAAGTTTAATTGTTTTTTAATGCATTTTATATTACTTTTAAGGTCTTACGTATATAAATATGTAAAGAAACTTGTTGTACCTTGACTCCTTTTTTATTTGTAATTTTTTTCAAAATGTATATGTAACAATTTGTTAATAAAATAATTTGCACCATATTGGGGCACTTTATACAAAAATATAAAAGCATTAGCAACTGCTTATTCACATTGCTTTAAGATTCAAAAATTCGTGGAACTATGGCTTAGGTATAACAGAGGTGATGTACCTAGACCCGTCTCATGAAAAGTATATATTTATTATTTATTTTTAGATTATATGAACTATTAATGTTCTTTGATAAAACATTAAAATTGTTTCAAAGATTTACAAAACATTTCTCGTATACTGAAATTTAACTATTCAAAAACTTAAAAAAAATTTAACTTTTGATTTGACTTGCTAGGCATATTATCTGAAGCAAAATAAAATGAAATAAAGAAGAATATATAACAAATATAATCCTACATTCTTATTTATTACACGTTGATCATAGAGTCAAGATACAACTGATAGACAATCACCGAGGTACACCACACCGGCCTTTGATGTTTAATCACAAGAACAAAATTAAAGATTATGTTGTGTTAAAATCAGACTACTACTATGCAAACGTTAATAAATAATCTTCCTGCTTACGATAAGTCATTATTAGGTAATAAAAATTATGTCAGTAGATTATACTAATGGCTTTGAGTGCGCTAATGACTGTTAGGAAAGGCAATTTGTAATTTTTTTAAAAATTTTTATTCTAATTGCTGTATCCATGTATTTATTAAACTTAGTTATCAAATATATTATGTCCAGTTTGATTACTTAAATTTTTTAAAACTGTAGGCCTTATTACCCTTCAGTAGTATAATAAGGCCTACTGGCAAGGTTTTTAAAAATGTTAATTTTTTGGTTTTGTTTATGGTGAAAGTTGCCATTTTTCCTTTATATTTTATAGTAACTGAATCTTAAAAATGATTACTATTAAAACCTGTTGATTAAATTCAATGTTTTTCATTTAATTTCCAATTTCCCTTAGCTAGGCCTTATTACCCGCAGTTACCTTATATATATATAAAAGGCCTAATTCTGAAGCTTTTAATTTCTATATAAAAAATAAAAATATCAACCAGTTGTAAAATGTGATGTATTTTTTGTACAAAATTAAAAACTCGATATACATATTTCAAAATCACATTAAATACGTACGTTTGAATTTGAGAATTGGCACGTTGCCTTAAATATTCTTGTTTTTCTAAGGCGATAAAAACTGCTCGTCCTATATTGTGTTTTTTAAGAAATTCAATACACCATTGAGCAGTTTCAACTGTATCTACCACTATATTATCCAACGGACCACATGCTGTAGAAATAGCAACATCGTATTTTTGATCAATGGCTCCTAAATCGCCCTAAAACAAAAAACTATCAATTTATTCATAATTAAATAGAAACTAGATTAAAGGTATCATGTTACATATTTAGTCTTATAGTTTATCAATTTATCCAATTTGATATGAGCTTAATAATTTGTAAATTTATAAAATTGGCAAGATTAATGCAAAATGTAACATACATTTTACAAAAACAATTAGTGTATTGTATTAGATATTTTTGTTTTAGACCAGGAAAAAATAAATACCTAATATAGTAAGAAAACATTAAAAGTACCTACATATTGTTTTAAATTTAAAATATGACACTCACCAATCTACCAAATAAGCCAGGACATTTTCCTTCCCTTTTTTGTTGTAAAAGACAATCTAATACTTTTCCTCTAGACCTTGTGGCTTGCATTTCAGATTTTGCCTCTGTTAAAAAAGTACGTCGGGTTCTGATCTCGTTAATTACTTTTGCTTCCTTTAATTTCACATTTTGGAGATCTTCTTGAACTGTTTTTAAAGATTTTTCTGTTAATGGAATTTTATTCTTTAGTTCTACTAATTCTTGGCTCCTTTCAATTAAAGTAGTCTTAATACTTTCATAATTACTTTGTAAATTTTCGAATTTAGTTTTTTCATTTTCTTCATTACTAACGTATATTTTTAACTCGGACTCTGCCAGTGTATACTATAAATACACAAAAAATGTAAAACCATATTAAAAACAAAAATACTTAAATAGTACCGCTGATTTGGTTTGATCCACAACTTTATTTAGTTCAGCAAGTTCTATTTGTACTGTTTCTTTCTGTTGTTGCAAATCTTGTGTTTCATTCTTCAAACTAGATAATAATTTGTTTTTTTCGGTTTCCAATTTCTCTTTTTTCTCTTGCAATTCTAGTTGCTTAGCTTCACATTCCGCAATATCCTGTATATTAATTTAATTAACACTTCCCAATGTCATAAATAATATATCACAAAAGTTTCAATTGTAGTTAATCATATTATACCAAACATCAAATTAAACAAGATAAATAAATTAGGGTACAATTTTACAATACCTTTGTACTTAGAACATTATAAAATATTGTTCAAATAATAATTAAAATTATTTGAAAAGAAAATATAAATAGTACCATTGCAAATAAGTATAATAATAATATCTATAACATAAATGTTATTTGCATTCTGGTTTAAATATGTATCTATAGATTTTTTTATTGTACCTATAGATAATGCTGTTATGATTTATCTCACCTTTTCATTATTTTCAGGAACATTTTGCAATTCTGATAATTTTTTTTGTTCTTCCATAAGTAATTCTTTAGTATTTTTTCGCGTTTTATTTGTCTGTGTCATCTCTGCCTGCAATTGTATATCTTGATTATTAGCCACATTAAATGCTTCTTTAATTTTTTCACGTCTTTTTTGCAATTTATCATGTTTACTGAAAATATCGCAAGTAATTAACACTCACTCAATACGTAATTATACTACTACAACTTACACAGTTGCTTCTTTTAATTCTTCATCTTTTGCTTTTTTTTCTTCTCCTAAAGCAGTTAACTTAGACATAAGATCATTCTGCGCTTCCACAAATTCTATTTTTTCGGTCTCAATTTTTTTAATTTTTTCTTCTAAATTGTGTCTGAAATAAAAGATATGATGTATCTTAGATATATAATAGGTTTTCATTCATATCCAACTTCCAGACATATTTAATAATAATAAAGCGTATTTAAAGCATTTTCATAGCAATTTTTTTTGGGTTATATAGTACATCTTAATTTCCAAATAGTTGAAAAAGTATCTAATGCACAAAATTCATAATGGTCCATTCAAAACCGAGCAGAAGCAGGACAATTAGTACCCAAATTTATTCTATAAATATTGCAAGCTGAAAGAAGTTGCAAGTTTATATAGTAGTAATCGTCTAACGTTTACTATTTTAATAAACATTTATCTAATTTAGGAAAAGCTTTAGATGTTTTCCTATTGTTTTTAAAAAATAAGTAAAGTAAATTCTTTGTTATATAAATATTAGTATACAAGGAGGTGCAAAATGTACCATCTGTATGTGCAAAAAAAACAAACTAAAGTGCAATATTCGTATCCTAATCAAGAAATAAGATTTCAAAATATAAAATTGTACATCCGAATGTTCAAAAGTTATATCCATAGGTTCAAAAAGATACGTCCAAATTTATTGTATACTCAAATATAATATTTTTTACACTAGTCAATTCCCCCCATTTTGTTGGCGTGGCATACCTATACATAAACATAAATCTCACATACAAAGACTTCTATTTTATTTATAAGTACATACTCATTATAGATACTCATTACATATAAACGATAATGCACTTTTTTTTAGTAAATTCACATAAAATTGATAATAAAAGATATATAAGTTTTCATATGAGAACTGTACTATCTGACTTCATGTTTAATATTTCGCTGTCTTCTCTATTCTAAATGAAAACAATTTATAAGAACACAAAATAGAAAAATAAATAATACTCTCTATCATACCATTCATGTTGTGTCTAGTGAAATTAATGAAGATGATGCCAAAGGCTATATTTTTCACACAAAAACATCTTATTCTATGAATTTTAAGTGAAATATTTACAATTGAACATTATCTTTTATATGTAAAATAAAATGGTAATTCATAAGTCTTTCATTGGAATATACAATAAAATTGGAAGTATGTTTTTGAACCAGGATGTAATTATTGCAACTCCGTTACTTTTGAACATATGAAACAACATGTTATACTTTACTGTAAGTATCCAAATCTTATAATATGTGCACTCCGTTTGTTGCAATATAACAAAGTGTTTAAAAAAAATTATGATGTAAAATAAATACGTTAATTTGCAACGTAGAGCGTTTGAAAGTTGCAGTTGACTTATCTCAAAACTTAACCATTCTTCTTGTTTAAAATATTTTTGTTTCAGATAGCCCTAATTGCTTCCTTAACAATTAAAAAAATTATAAAATACTTACATCTGCCACTGGTATATAAAATTGTAATTAGATGTTACCAAATTTTCTAATTTTAAAAATGCAATAGCTTCTTCCATAGGTTGCTGCAATTCATTCATCTCTTTTTCAACCAGTTTAACTCTATTAAGCTTTTCGTTTCTCTGGTCATCCACTATTTCTAATTTTTCGTCTAATTTTAAAAGTGGAACCTAAATTTAAAAACAAAATTGCAATAATTATAATCTCATTAAAGGTTGTGTAAAGAGTTTACAGTATGTACAATGTACACCCAAGTTCAAATGAAATGTCGCATATCCTAGGTCAGTTCTAAAAAACGCTGTTAGTTTCCACTCATGTTGTTGTTTAGAAAAGGTAAACCGCCCAAAACGTTAAGAATTTGTAAAGAAAGGATTATACCTATAACAATAGAACCAAATGAAGGGCTCCTTCTATTATTTCCATAAATGCAGATGCAGTTTGAGTCCTCGTTCTCTTTAGTTATGAGAGTAATACTTTTTAAATGTTACCCTGCGGAAAAGGTCTGATAAATTCTGAAAAAATTTGAAAATTTCTTATCAGAATGTATGAGTTTAATAAATTTTTATAAGAATGAAAAATTATTCTAATAAGTTTTCATAAGAATTTATCAATTGAAATTTTTTATAACTTTTCTTTCAGAAATTACTGACTATACAGTCGAACCTGGATAAGCGAGAGTTCAAAAGACCGCGATCTCGTTTTCGCTTATAGAGGTGTAGGAGTGGCTTTTCTCCCTTATACGATAGATTAAAATGACGGGACCTGACAATTACTCTCACTTATAGAGGTTTTTCACTTATCCAGTTCTCACTCACCCAGGTTTGACTGTACTTTTATAAGGGTGTATAAGATTTAAAGAATTATGATATTTTATAACTTAATACTACTGGCAGTTTATGAGATTGAATAACGATTTTCGCTTTAGAAGTTTGTTAAGTTTATTTCAATGTATTGTCAATAAGAATCTATATAGTAAATTATTATGTTATAACACGTATAAAATTTCTCAGATATTTTTTTTAAAAATCCGTAAAATTTAAAAGTTTTAATGAAAATTATGGTATTGTGTTATACCTTATTAAATAGTAAAATATAGTTATTATTTTTTGTGAGAAAAACCAAGATATTTTTTTTTGAAAAATTCAATAAGATACGTATAAATCTTCTTAAACATGTATTCAGAAACATTATTCAGGTTGTAATACAAAACTAAAGCTATTGTGAGAAAAACAAGAATTGTGCTTATTTAAAAAAAATTTTTTTTTTATTCTAACTAAACTTAAAATTATTATTTCAAATATGTCTTGTTAAAACGAAGACGAACTTCGACAGAAAAGTAAAAATAGATATTAGGTGTTTGAATAATACACCCAACTCCTTGTTCGGCTCTATTGTTAAAATTTAATCCCGCAGTTAAACATCTCTGAATGCATTGAGTTGTTCACTTAACTGTAAAAATACATGAGTCGCAACTAACAGCGGTTTTTTAGAACTGACCTTGGCTATGCGACATTTCATTTGAACTTGGGTGTACATTGTACTATGTGGTGAGAAAGTGTTCGCAGAGCAGGAGTAACAATTTTTAGCCGAGGAAACCAAGTCTAAAACTTTTATCACTTTGACGATGCGCTGTACTGGATTGCCCTTTTACAGGTAGTTTACCCCAGGTATTCATAATATACTCTTTTACTAAATTCTATTGTAAAAATATGACCGATTTCAAAAAGAGAATTCAAGAATTCTGCTTTAAAACCAATACTTTTTTGCAAAACTAAGTTCAACCCCAAAACAGTTTAGGTAAATATATCTACATTCCCTACAGAAATAATAATTAATAAGAAATTATATATTTAAATATACATACACTAAAGAAAAAAATTAAAGGACCAAAAAAATTTCCTAAATTTTTTGGTGATTTTTGACAGGCTGCATTTCAGTGAAAAATGGTCGTACCTGAAATTTAAAAAACGCATTTTAAAGCTCCAAGATTCTAGTTTTCATATCTTTTAGTCAAATTTTTTTAGAAGTCACGGTTATCACGCAATCTTAAATAATAGCGCACAAGACAAAAATTATAAATTTTATTCTTCTTGTTATTGTGTCCACGAACTTGGAAAAAATGAGTAACTTATCGTTTTTTAGAAAATTGACGGCTAAGTTACAAATATTCATGAAATGGCTAATTACTGAAAAGTTACGATATAAATTTTAACTAAAAATATTGAAAATATTTTCTGAAATTCCATTTTTACTCAAATTTTTGTAAATATTCAAATGGCTGAAAAAAAAATTCCAAGTCCTTGGTCACAAAAACAAAAAGGAAAAAATTAGCAATGTTTTTCTAGTGCGCTATTGCGTAAGATTACGTGATAACGGTGGCTTTTAAAAATTTTTCGCTAAAGGATCTGAAAACTAGAATCTTGGAGCTTTAAAATTCTTTTCTTAAATTTTAGATTCGACCAATTTTCACTAAAATACAGCTTGTCAAAAATCACCATAAAATTTCGTAAATTTTTTTGACCCTTTCATTTTTTCCTTTAGTGTATTAGTAATACATATGTATAAATATTTAAGTCATTGAATATATTAAATTGACCTAAATCAAAACAATATTAAAAATAAAAACTTAAATACTTATTTTACGCATTATTAATCTATTTATTAAAATTAAAATTACAAATTATCTACAATTTATAAAACAGAAATACCCCGATTATCGCGCATTCCATTATTGCGGTTTTCGATTTATTTATAATAATTTTATCATCAAAATAACTAAAATTATTTTAAAAATGACTGGGTAGAAGCAAAACTGACAAGGCCTTTGTTATCAAACTTCCTGGTTTAAAATGCATTTAGGTACATTCGAACGACCTACTACTTAGGATGTCCCCAACACAACCATGCAAATAAGTTAACATTGTTTTTCTTATGAACAGATTTACTCCTGTTCCGCCTTAAACAGCAGGGGGCTCTGCGAATACTTTTTCACCACATAGTACATATATAGGTATATGACTAAATATCCGACATTATTAAATAAAATGTTCTAGTTTGACCTGTAATATACCAGAACTTACTTTGGTAACGTAATCATTTATAATTGACCACATACAGTTCAACCTCCATAAGTCGAACCTTGATAAGCCGAATTTTTGATAACTTGAACCTGTTTCCCTAGGACTTGCATATTTCATTGTTAATATTTTTATATCGATAACTCGAATTATTTTTAGTTTCCCTTCAACTTGGACTTATCGAGGTTCGACTGTATATGTATTACCTTATATCTAGCAGTTCCAATAATGTCTTCCAAATATTCTAACATTCCTGTTTCGTGTTCAGTTTGTGCTTTACATTTCATCATTGCTATTTGTTCCACTTCACCCTTTTAAACAAATTCTCATTATTTTTAATAAACATCACCTTAACACCTTAGTGCGTAAGGCTTAGGCACTAAGGTTTACGGTATAACACAATTATTATATCGGATGTTACATCTAAAGTGCCACGAGCTTATAACTCCTAAACTAATAATAATTTCAAAAAAAGTACAGGTATAAAAGTGTCTTTAATTTATTCGATCTATACAATGGCATAAATATAAATTTTGTTCTACTTCTGGTTTAACTGGAAACGGTGTCAACTTTCTTATCTTAAATAAAAGGGTATATATATTTTTTTTATAATTGGATAGAGCTCGTTGAGAGCTTTCCAAAAATGCATAACAAGTGATGATTAAAAAAAAAAAATTTCAAACAAAAATTAATTTTTATTTCAAAATGTATCGTTTCAGTAAAGTGCCACGACCTTATAACTCATAAACTAATAAAAATTTCAAAAAAAGTACAGGTATAAAAGTGTCTAATTTATTTTATCTATGCAATGGCATAAATATAAGTTTTGTACTACTTCCGGTTTAACATGAAACGGTGTCAACTTTTTTATCTTAAATTGAAGGGTATTTATTTTTTTTATAATTGGATAGAGCTCGTAGAGTGCATTCTAAAAATGTATAATAAATTACCATTTAATTAATAAATAACTAAAAAAATATAAATACCCTTCTATTTAAAATAAGGACGTTGCCACCGTTGCCGGATAAACCGGAAGTAATACAAAATTTATATTTATGCCAGTACAAAGATTGTATAAATTAATGAAATTTTTATACTTGTACTTTTTTTGAAATTTTTATTATTTTACGAATTATAAGCTAGTGGCACTTTACTCAAACACTAAATTTTAAAACAGAAATTAATTTAAAAAAAAATTTTTTTTTTGATAAAATGGTCACTTGTTATACATTTTTGGAAAGCTCTCAACGAGCTCTATCCAATTATATAAAAAAAATAAATACCCTTCTATTTAAGATAAGGAAGTTGACACCGTTTCCAGTTAAACCAGAAGTAGAACCAAATTTATATTTATGCCATTGTATAGATCGAAAAATTAAAGACACTTTTATACCTATACTTTTTTTGAAATTTTTTTTAGTTTAGGAGTTATAAGCTCGTGGCACTTTAAATGAAACACCTGGTATATGTATATATATACAGGGTGTCCCAAATTGAGTAGGCTAACATGGGTATCTTTCTTATTAGTGAAGATAGAAGTTTGGTTAAATGGGCAATATTTTGCAGTTTTAGGTGCCCATTCCGATTCCGTTAAAAAAAATTTTAAATTCCGAATAGTTCCAAAGTTATCGTAAAAAAACTGAAAATCGTCATTTTCTTTAATCTCAAATAACTTGGTAATTATAAAAATTACAAAAAAAAGTTTAATATAAAAGTTACTAGGTATCATAAAATAAAAATGGAAATTAACTCAAAATTAAATTCAAAATGGCGGCTTCCAAGATATTGATACGAACTTTCTTATTTTAAATGGACGCCATATTGGATTTTTACATAATTAAATAGAATTTTTTTTTCTCTTTTCAACCATGTATAACAACCCATATTTAAATAAAAAAATATTAACAATATTAAATTTTTCTGTTTTAAATCAAGTAGCTATGAATTATCAAAGAACAATTAAACAGCATAATACAAGCTAACGTCATTATATTTATTTTTTGACTAATATTGTAAGTTTTGTGAATAATAATTATTATTGCCTTATAAATAATTGAAAATGGCAATGTTTTTAACTAAGCAGTATGATATGTTTTGTACCTACATTAAATGTTACAAAAGCTCCTGCGTTGCTGGGCAAACATACTTTAACAGTTTTCCAAGAAAAAAAAATGATAAAGATCATCTTCCACATTTTTTCAATTTCGTTACTGTAAACATCCATACTTCTGCATATTCACATCCAATCTTTTAATAATTTTAACGTTCGTTGCTTTTTTTGGAAAACTGTTAAAGTATGTTTGTGGAGCAACGCAGGAGCTTTTGTAACATTTAATGTAGGTACAAAACATAACATACTGCTCACAATCAGTTAAAAACTTTGCCATTTTGAATTATTTATAAGGCAATAATAATTATTATTAAAAAAACTTACAATATTAGTCAAAAAATAAATATAATAACGTTAGCATGTATTATGCTGTTTAATTGTTCTTTGATAATTCATGGCTACTTGATTTAAAACAGAAAAATTTAATATTGTTAATATTTTTTTATTTAAATATGGGTTGTTATACATGGTTGAAAAGAGAAAAAAAAATGTTATTTAACTATGTAAAAATTCAATATGGCGCCCATTTAAAATAAGAAAGTTGGTATCAATATCTCTAAAACCGCCATTTTGAATTTAATTTTGACTTATTTTCTATCCGTATTTTATGGAACCTAGTAACTTTTATATTAAACTTTTTTTTGTAGATTTTATAATTACAAAGTTATTTGACATTAAAGAAAATGACGATTTTCAGTTTTTTTGCGATAACTTTGGAACTATTCGGAATTTTAAAATTTTCTTAACATAATCTGAATGGGCACCTAAAACTGCAAAACATTGCCCATTTAACCAAACTTCTATCTCCACTAATAAGAAAGATACCCATGTTAGCCTACTCAATTTGGGACACACTGTATATATTTAGAAGCCAAAAATGAAGTATTTTGATTTGATGATAAACCAAGTAATAAGCAACAGTAATTAATTGTAGTGTAGTAAACCAAAGAAAATAAATAATTTGATATTAACATTTACATAAATGGTATGAAGTGTAAAATACTATTTTAAGTAAAAACACATACTTCTTACAATTTAATAAAATTTCTACTAATTTTCATACTATAATATGGTTTGACAAATACATACAAATAAGATATTGTTTGCATATATCCCGATTATTAAATTAAATAATATAAAATTGTCAATTATGGTTAGGTTAATAAAAAGATCCATTGAACAAATTAAATAACAACAAAACCATATTACATATTCAATTGTGATAGTTATTCAAAATACTTACTTGTAAAATAAGAAAGCGATTATGATCCAAGTCAATTCCATGAGAACGTAACAGTTTTGCAACTTCTTTAAATTGAACTCGATGTGCATTTATTTGATAGTATGAAGAATTATCTTTATGAGCGGTACGTGATATTACAAACTCACTATCTGGTACAATGTCATAATCATCTCCATCCTATATAACCATTTAAAAAATAACAAATTCATAAATATGTATCTATAACAAAATTACCTTGTCCACTATAACAGCAAAATTGACGGAAACTGTACATGACTGAATATTAGGATAATGTTCGGAATTGTGCAATAATACAGATATTTTCTTGGACCTAATTTTTGATGCACGGTAACCAAATACAAAAAGCATAGCGTCTATTACATTGCTTTTGCCACTTCCATTTGGTCCTATTATTGCATTGAAACACTAAAAATTATAAAACATTTAATAGTTTCAAGTATTTGTACTTTTTCAACCATTAAGATTATCAATATTTATAATTATATGATAAAAATCCTTTAAATAATTAGCTTTCTATTCATTAATTCAAATAAATAATTTAATACTTGAAAATACCTTATGAAATGGTCCAAGTAATTGTTGTCCAGCATAACTTTTAAAAAAATAATTATTAATTGAAGTGATAATTAATCTCTGTCCATCATTATTAAGATTACTTTGCTTTCTTGGAGGTGGTGGAATATAAATACCTTCTACTCTACAACTACCTTCTTCGTCTTCATCAATGTTTTCCTCCTGCATTTCATAGTCTTCTACTTCCTCCACTGCCTTTTTTCTTTTTAGTGGAACATTGCTAGGCATTGTAAATAAATAACTATTAGCTGTAGGTTAGAAATATCAATTAAATCAAATAGTAAAAAACTATTATTACTTTATGTTTAACAAATAAATATGTATTGCTTAAAAACAGTAAAATACAATTTTTCTGCTACACTATTACTTGTAAATACAACAAAACAATCGAATCATACAACTGCTAACCGTTAAGAAAATTTAAAAATCCAGTGGTGCCACACTGCGCTGCAATATATAGGATGTCTCATCTATAATATTGAATAATACAATCCTATTTATTTCGATGGTAAAATAGGTGAAGAAGCAAATGCAAAAAAGGGAAAGCTTGTATTAAACTCAGACACTACTAGTAAGGGTTGCGTCACCCAGACCTCATCGTCTTGGAGAAAATGCCAATTACTTTTATAAATATACTCACGAACTCTGAATCTCTAATCTGATTAATCCATGTATTTTCGGAAACTAATAACCATAGTCCAATAAAATACAATCTTTCCTTAAAGTTTGGTCTATAAAGTCAATGCAATCTACTTTTTGCAATTACCTCTTAGGCTATTATGGTGCGTTAATTTACTTTGGAAAACATTTTCATGCCTCTACCGCATTATAGAAGACTCAAAAAAATTTATGGCCGTAATATTTCAATACTTTATATTTTATTTAAATTAGTATTCTTCACACAATTATATTTTATGTACAGCTAAACATAAACGTAATATTCAAGTTAACATTTCAGTTGGTTTAATTCGTAATATAACTGGAACACTAGTACATGGCAAAATCGCTAATTCTGTAACCACTGCTGTAACTAAATCCGGAGGAGTGACATCATACATTAAATTCAATGGTTTTAAACAATTAGTATCTTTCCAATTCATCAACATACTAGGTTCTTCAGATTGCTCAATGGTAGCTAATTTATTTGGGTCATCTAAAAGTAAATGAATAAAACATTAAATTAATCTCATATTGCTCATAAACATTAATACAAGAATACAAATCTGCATCTAACTATAAGAGGTCAATTACATCCAGTCACCTTATTTCATTTTTGATTTTTTTGTAGCAACTTACTTAAAATAATGTATTCTATCAAAAGGTAAACAGTTTTACGTTATACCAGTGACTGTAGAATATAGGCAAAAGACAGATGTTTATAAAATTCAAAATTATATATTATGTCGTTTGAAAATAATTTTTTAATTTAAATGTTCATCAACAATTATTAAAATAACCTTTCTTTGCAAATTGTGAAATCTAAGTTTTAATATTAATTGTTCGAAAGACAAGAATTTTATAAATTTTAAAAATTGCTTGAATTGTTTCTCCCATAAAATTTACTTTCTGTGACTTAATACAGTTGACCTCTGACCTGCCAATATATATTTCACTAATAATTATAGGTTGCCATTCATTAGTTTACATACCTATTTCATTATATACAAAGGAATCAGTTTGTACACGTTCACAAAATTTGTATGTCTCACAACAAACTAAAATAGGCTTCTTATAAGCATTGGCCATTAAAGCTATTTGTGCTGTTCCAGTTCTTGACATAACATAACCATTTGCTAATAAAGCATGAGCTCCTAATAAGACTTTTGAAACACGACTCATTATAAAACTAATTGCATTGATTAAAATGTAAGAACAGTCTACTCCCGCACAAACAAGCTTTCGTAACATTTCTCTGCCTTCAAACAAAGGACGTCCATCCACAATTATAACTTTAAATGTCTTCCCTTCTGCATGAGCATCCAAAAGAATTTTTTTTATTAACGATGAGCTATAAAATTAGTTATTAAAAACAAGTACCTACATATTACTTTCACATTATAATAAATAGTTTATATAAAAATGTAATATTTCATTACCCATTAATTTTTAACTAAGAAAAAGAATTGAAGAATATGAAATATGACTTATAACTAGAAATAGCTTGCAAAATGATTTAATTTTAGTATTATAATAAAATTTAAAAAAAATCAAAAATTAGTTTCTCTTGAATATTCTTTACCATATGCATTAGGAAATTAAGGGTAGTAAGAAGTATGACATCGCTTTCAAAAAACAATACTTAAATCATCAATCATATTCATTTACTTACTATCCATATGTTAAGATAATATCACCATTTGATATTTTTTTTCGTACTTGTAGACTTATTGCTTCTCCAGCTTTTGCAATTTCCTCATAAATGTAAGTGTCAATACAATCCACTAGTAGATTACGCTTTACATTGTCCGAAAGATTGGTATCTACTTTTGTTAAAAATAATTTAAAATGTCTTATAGCATTAGTCATTGAAACTGCCAATGGTCTAGAATTATTAAGGTGATTTATGCACATTTGCAAAGTGGTTTCAAGTGAACGGCAAAACTCTTGTTTCGATGGTGTTGTAAAATCGGTTATCAAATATTTAAGTGCAGACAACAAAGCTAAGCAACGAGCATTAGACCCAAGAATTGTTTTTGTTGAATACTGAACACCTAATTTTAGAAATGCAGAATGAACTGTTATTTCATATATTAAAGGATTTTCATCATTAATACTGTTAATATTATGTAAGTATAAGTGATTAAACAGTGGTAGTTTATATCTATCCGATGGTCTTACAATGTCTTTTTTTGGAGATAATCTTTTACTACCCACTTTAACTGTTGTCATTTGTTCCTTTGCAGACTCTTTGCTTATATTATCTTTTTTAATTTTATGAATATCTTTCATAGAATTTTTTTGACCTTTTTCATTAGGTTTTACTTTCTTTTCCTTTTCTTTATCCTCAACATCTGCTTTAGATTGATTAGTATTTATAGCATTTACTTTGACTAATCTTTGTGCTTCTTGAATAGCTCTCCTTTGTGATCTAAGTTCAGCTTTACTTATTTGTTTATTATCTGTAGGAGCTACACTTATTTTATTATCATTGTTTGGAGTTTGTTTTGGGAGGCGTTTTTCATTTCCAATTTTAACAGATTCCTCCAAAATTGTAGATGGTTCATGATGTACACGTGAATCTGTTTTAACATTTTTATTTTTTGTTGGAGAATCGGCTAAATCTGTATTAAGAGCATTTGTAGAATTCGAATTAGTCTTAGCAGCTGCTACTTTTAGAGCTCTTCTTTCCTTTTTTGTCAATCCATCTGTGCCTATTGTTAACTTTTTATCTAAATGATGCAATATTCAAACATATTGCTTTGTAATTAATTAATATTTTATTGAAATATTCATAAATACTACCTTTCTGAGATTTTGCTGAATCCATGATTAAGAATGTATATTTAAAGATACTCCACCTTGTATTAATCAAAAAAATATACTTTAGTAAACAAAAATCTCTATATAACCTTAAATTATATTAGAGCTTCAGTGTAACAAGCACAAGTATGCTAGTTAGCGAATAGGTTAAGATTTCTTGTATACAGAAATAACAATCCGAAATAAAATTGAAAAATAGGCTACTTACTGCTAGGGTACTAGTGGTATTAGGTATGTATATGGAAATACATTATTTTGAGCTCTAGTTAGTTTTATTTTGTCATTTTTCTTTCTGTAACGTTAGCATTAATGGTTGTCAAAGGTTTTCTCACAGCTGGTTGTAGTTAGTCAAATACAGCACTGTTTATATTTGTAAACTGAAATTTTAGATTCTTACAATAATAAGTATATTCGAAAACTACAAATTAGAATTGAATTATGTTTTGGTGGTGCACTAAAAGTAAAGATACTCTTGTAATTTCTATGATACATTCAATTGGAAATATGCTTAATTTATAAAAAAGAATTTTTTATTTAATATGCCCATGAATGTATGATAAGGCTAAGTTGGTAAGATTCGAAGTTTCTAGCATATTTGGAATATTATACATTAGCTATAAGCGCTAATTAACTAATCTTTCTTTTTAAAGGTATTTTTGGTCTACCTTTACTTTGTCCTCCTAAAGAGTTAGTTGGAAATAATCAATTTAAGATTAATTATTTGAGACTGTTAAACAAATGAAACTAGATTTGCTAGTCTTAAAAACCTACTATATATATAACGGAACCTTCTTAAATAAAGATGGTCTAGAACCATATCCCTAAAACAACAATAAAAAATGATCTGCTAATAATTGCCCTTTACAATAGTAATTTTAGTAAATGCTTCTTTTTTTTTCTAGTATAAAATACTTGCTATGGACATCTACGTAAAAAGAGGATTTGCCAAAATTGTTAATGGTGAATGTAATATTTAAAAATAGGCTGTACTTTTAATTTGTTTTTGAGTGGGTAGAAACATTATGATATTTATATTTTTGTTATTGTTTATACTTTCAAAATAAATAGACTTTTGGTTTTACGGAGTGTAAAAAGTGTTCTGTAAGATTGCAAAAGAGTTAATTGATTAAATCATTATTATTCCAATAATTGAGTATTACTGCGGCGCAAATCGGATACATATCAATTGGCGACGAGGAAAATTGGAAGATTGAAAATGGCTGAACAAGTTGTGCAATACACGGCTTTATTGGGGAAATTGCCAGAATTTAAACAAGGAGATAATTTCTTGACATTCAAAGCGAAACTATCGCAATATTTTATTGCAAATGATGTAAATGACACAAAGAAAATTGCAATTTTGTTAACTACAGTTGATTCGGAAGTATACGAAACTTTAAGCAATTTATGCAGCCCAAGGTTCCCGAAACACAAACATTAGAGGAATTATGGAAGATACTAGAGTCACACTTCTGCATCCAAGATTCGATTTTTAACGTACGTTCGAGGTTTCATATGGCAAAACAAGAAGTAGAAGAAAATGTAGTGGAATGGTATGCGCGAATAAAGAAACTGTCAGTGCATTGCAAATTTGGTTGTTATTTGAACGATTTCCTCAAAGACAAGTTTGTGATGGGTTTGAAAGATAGCGCAGTGTACGATCGACTAAGTGAAGTGGACCCGACAGTAACAGGATTGGAGGATATATATAACATAGCAATAAGAAAAGAACAAGCGATACAAAATTCTAGACAGGCAAATCTTCAAGTAAAGGAAGAAATATGTTATAAGATAAGTAACAAGAAGCAAATGGTGTCAAAAAGAGAAGAACATAACCAGGTTAAGGACTTTTCAAAGTGTTTTTCTTGTGGCGAGACTGGTCATAAGTGGGATTCATGTAGGTTCAGAGAAGCAAAGTGTTATAATTGCGGGAAAAAAGGGCATATAGCAAAGACGTGTAGGCAAAGAAGAAAACATTTTTTGGAAATGGTGGAAAAGGACGAAGACATGAGTACCAATGCACGCATTAATAAAATTAACGAAATTGTAAAAATAAATAATGAATTTTATGCTAATGTTTTATTAGAGGGAATACCTATTAGAATGGAAATTGATTCAGGGGCAGGAGTTTCAGCAATGTGTTGGCCGACCTACATTAAATATTTTAATCACGTACCTTTAAGAAGAAGCGAAATAAGATTAAAATATTATAATGGTATTACATGCACAACGGCAGGACAAATGGCCTTCATGATGGCCCCTTTGAAGAGTTAATAGGAACAATTGTTTATAACAATAAAATCCCAAACAACTATAATGGCCTTACATAATGGCGCTCTTTGAAGGGCTTAAATAGAAACAAGAATTATTTAATCCAAGGCCCCTCCTCTTTTTCCCCTTGGGTTTAAAAATGAAGAAATCACCCCGACTGGCTGGCACCAGAACCAGAACAAAGGAAAGTAGACACGGTGTATGATAAAAAAATGATTGCTCACACGGCCCATCCTGAACCATAATTCGTTCTCGAATTATTTCTTGTTTACCTTAAAAGAAACATTCTTAAAGTATCTTGACTTATTTTAAATCCATGTGGTTCAATAATACACTCAAGCTGTTTGCTGAGATGTACTGACCAAAATTTTTTTTTTTTTTGAGAATGGTATCAGAGACGCTGCCTGATAACCCAAAACATACAGAGACGCTGCCTGTAGTTCTAAACAAAAGATTTACGATTGCCAGAGTCGCTGCCTGGACAACCTGAGTTTACAGAGTCGCTGCCTGTAACTCATAAGCTTACAGAGACACTGCCTGTAGCTCCAGAACACACAGAGACGCTGCCTGTTGTTCAAAACTTTACATTTTTTTTTTTTTTTTTTTTAATGATTGCCAGAGTCGCTGCCTGGACAACCTGAGTTTACAGAGTCGCTGCCTGTAACTCATAAGCTTACAGAGACACTGCCTGTAGCTCCAAACAAAAGTATAACGATTGCCAGAGTCGCTGCCTGGACAACCTGAGTTTACAGAGTCGCTGCCTGTAACTCATAAGCTTACAGAGACACTGCCTGTAGCTCCAGAACACACAGAGACGCTGCCTGTTGTTCAAAACTATAAATGTTTTTTTTTTTTTTTAACGATTGCCAGAGTCGCTGCCTGGACAACCTGAGTTTACAGAGTCACTGCCTGTAACTCCTGAACACACAGAGACGCTGCCTGTTGTTCAAACTTTAACCATTTTTTTTTTTTTTTTTGTTTTTTTTTTTTTTTTTTTTTTTTTTTTTTTTTTATATTAGTTACACTTTGTAATCGTTCTTACCGTACACCTTTTTATAACTCGGGTTCCTCCGCGAATTTTCCAGGCCATGCTCGTTCCATGTCCCTGGTGATGACCTTTTTCTTGTTTGTAGTAAGATATTTTTTTTTTTTGCTTTTATTTGGTCATTGGGCAATAGAGTTATGACCCCACATGGACCTTCATGCTTTCTGTCTAGTTTGGCGAAATGTGAATTCCTGAGTGATAGTAGATGAAATCTCCAACATCTGAACAAGTGGTACTCAATATGAATTGAAGTTTATTAATAGCGTTCGACCATTCTGACTTTTTGTTAATTTGTGTTCTCAAGAGATTCGAAATTGTGGAAACATATCGCTACACTTGCCTTTTCGATATTCTATTTCAAAGTTAAAAGATTAGAAATAAAGCCACCAATGAACTACTCGCGGTAATAACTCCTTTTGTTTTGCGACAATTTTAAAGAATTACGATCTGTAGTAATTTTTTTTTTTTTAAATATCCCTAGTAAATAGGTGCGAAAATGCTTCATGGCATGATAAACGGCAAGTGTTTCTAACTAATAAGAATGATATTTAGATTCAACATCTGATGTTCTTTTAGAAAAGTAGGTACTCGATTACTTTGAGTTATTTTCTATGACGCTGGAAAAGTATGACTCCAAATCCGACGGAACTTGCGTCGGTGTGCAGTTCAGTTTCTAAAAGCACATCTAACGTTGCCAAAAGAATACGACTACTTAAAATGCACAAACATAATTTTTGGCAATGTCCTGATCAACGCTCCAAACAAATGGTTCATTGTTTTCGTAAGCTTTGTAATACAGGAAGTACGGGAAGCAAACTCCGGTACAAATTTTCTAAAATAACCCGCAAGATCCATGAATTGCCTAACCTGCTTTACGCTCTTAGGGGTTGGTGCTTTTAAAAACGCTTCTAATTTATTTTTTCCGGGTCTGATCCCTTTCTCCGAAATTTCTTGACCTAAATATTGAATTTCATTGTAAAAATCGACCTTTTTTTGTGTTTAAAGATATTCCTGCTTCGCTTAGGGCTGTTAAAACGCGTTCTAATTTAAGAAAGCCTTCACCCATTGTTTTTGAGGGTATTAAAATATCGCCCAAATAAAGTAAGGCGTTTTTGCTTCTGATATTACCTAAAGCATTGTAAAGTGCGCGCTGGAACGCAGTAGGGGCATTTGCTAACCTAAACGGTACACGCAGGTACTCGTAATGACCATCAGGGGTTATAAGTGCGGTTTTTTTCTATTGAGTCGCGCGCCATTGAAATTTGATGAAATCCGGCGTAAGGTGATTTACTTTTCATAATTATACTATTTGCTAATAACTGGTTAATTATCGTTTTTTTTTTATTTTTGTTTTTTTTCGATAACATTGGTCAGAACGGTGTCCAGCTTTACTACAAAAGAGCAAATGACTTTATTGCCATTTTGTTTACATCAAGTGGCTGCTTTAAACAATCCCGGCTTAAATGCCCATGTTTACCGCAATTGTAACATGTTTTGTTGTCGTCATAAGGACGTTTGTTATTGTGCTCAATTGGGTGTTTAAATTTGGGTTTGTGAAAATCACTTAAAATACTTAATAATTCTGTTACTGATACCGGATTGCTGTTTAAAGCTGTACTTTTACGGCAACGTTGGCTATATCGCCAATAACTATCTCTAACAATTGGGAATCGTTTAAGTTAAAATTTAGTGATTTTAAAAGACTTATCTTTTCCTGGCATACTCGCAGTAACTGTCAGCATTACGGCTACTGTAGAGGCTCGCCGCTCGCAGTCTTTCGCTGAGGTTTTTCTTCGGCGGAAATAGGTCGGTGATCTCGGCCTTGAAGTCGACCCAGTTTTTCTCATTGGGGTGCCATGCGGAGTACCATTCTTGTGCCTCGCCTTTCAGACCGCTCGTGGCCCTCATCATCATCTCGTATTGTTTCCACTGGAGAGTAGCTCCTAATTTTCAATTTCGCAACACCAAAACGCGGCCCCTGTCATCGCGCTTGGGATCGTAAACAGGGATGCTAATCTCGGTCGATGGTGCCAAGGCTCGATTAGACTGTTCCTGCATCCCTTTAAGGACGTTTGTCAGCACTTCAGTCAATTGTTCCATTTTTTTTTTGTAATTAGCACGGTCACTACACAAGCTTATTGTTCTTTTTTTTTGTTTTTGGATTACCGAATCCCACTTCTGATGTCAGCTTGGAAGTGACAGGGTTTGTAAATATAAACACTATTTTTCCGATATAAATATATTGACCAAAATAATAATGGCAATCACAATACACAGTCTTGATTTTAACACAAAATATAATTGAGCAATCACAATACACAAAATATAATCGTCACTTCAAGAATCGTGACATTAATAATCCCTTTCCTGGGTACGAAAGGCTTTTATACCCATCTCCTTACTATTTGTTTTTCTAAAAGGGCATGACCTCTTTCGTACCCAGAATTGGTACAATCAATCTTATATTAATTACATCGGCAATAACATAAAAGGCACGTATAATGGCCTTACATGAATGGTGCCCTTTGAAGAGCTTAATAGGAACAACTTAAGTTTATAACAATAAATGCCACAGCAATAACGCCAAAAGGCACGTATAATGGCCTTACATGAATGGCGCTCTTTGAAGGGCTTAAATAGAAACAAGAATTATTTAATACCACCACGGGTCACCTCCTCTTGTTCCCTTGGTTCCCAGAAAATGAAGAAATCAGCCCGACTGGCTGGCACCAGAACCAGAACAAAGGAAAGTAGACACGGTGTATGATAAAAAAAAATGATTGCTCACAAGTATATTCGAAAACTACAAATTAGAATTGAATTATGTTTTGGTGGTGCACTAAAAGTAAAGATACTCTTGTAATTTCTATGATACATTCAATTGGAAATATGCTTAATTTATAAAAAAGAATTTTTTATTTAATATGCCCATGAATGTATGATAAGGCTAAGTTGGTAAGATTCGAAGTTTCTAGCATATTTGGAATATTATACATTAGCTATAAGCGCTAATTAACTAATCTTTCTTTTTAAAGGTATTTTTGGTCTACCTTTACTTTGTCCTCCTAAAGAGTTAGTTGGAAATAATCAATTTAAGATTAATTATTTGAGACTGTTAAACAAATGAAACTAGATTTGCTAGTCTTAAAAACCTACTATATATATAACGGAACCTTCTTAAATAAAGATGGTCTAGAACCATATCCCTAAAACAACAATAAAAAATGATCTGCTAATAATTGCCCTTTACACTAGTAATTTTAGTAAATGCTTCTTTTTTTTTCTAGTATAAAATACTTGCTATGGACATCTACGTAAAAAGAGGATTTGCCAAAATTGTTAATGGTGAACTAAAGGGAAATTATTGCGTGGTTATAATTCATCTCATATTCATGTTTTGCAAGTATAAAATTTTAGCAAAGCTCTTTAGGAAGCCAATGAAGATGAAGATATTAAATGAAAAGTTTGTAGAATGATTGTATTTCATTTTTAATACAAGCTCAGTTGCATTTAAACAATAATTTCATAATTACTTTTACTACTTGACTGACTAACTAGAATCAGCTGTGTGATATGCTGTGACAACCATTAAAGCCAACATTAAAAACTTATGGAAAAAAATGAGACATTCAACGGAACAGTTCTGTTGTCAGCACTGGTACACGATAATTTTGGACGTTTCATATCACATTTTTTCCTTGTAACCTGTATTTTTTCTTAATCGTAAAAGAAAGTATTATTATTAACTATGCGTCGCATTCAAGGTTCTTTTGGACCAAGGGACACAGAAGAAGAACGTAGGAAAGTGAGAGAATCAGTACTTTCTAATTTGGTAATGTTTGGTGTTTTTGTTGTAATTATCAGGACAGGTAAAATTTGCAGTAGATTAAATATTTAAATAATTAACAATTATGTATTTTCAGCTCCATTTGTATTGAATCATATTTAAACATGACATAGAATTAATAGATATTACAAATATTACCTTTGTAAATTAGTAAAAATATATTTAAACATTAAATCAGAAAAATGTAAACAAATTACTATTAAACTTGGTAAAATAAAATAATTTTTTAAATTATTATGAATCTTGTAATATTTTAAAAAAGTATATTAGTATATAAAATTTAGGAACAGAAGTTGATAGATTGTCAATAGTTTATTATACACGAATAAAATTGTAGAGTAGTGATATATGGCAGATGTAACATTTATATATTGTGTATATCGTGTTTAAAAATTATAATTAAGTTAAACCAAAATTATTTTTCAGACAATTATTTAATATAAAATTTAAATAATTTGCACTAGTTTTGTCCAAGTTATACAATAAATCACCAGTTTTTATGTATTATTGACTACAGTTCTAGTGTTTGTTTACAATTACGTATCCAACAAATACTTGATTAAATTTGACAAATACTATGTAAGTAACTACTTACAATAGTTTCCCACATTAATAGTTCCTATCAGAAATATATCCCTACAAAGGGAATTAAAATTTTTCAAAATTTCAAAAGTATGTTTATAAAATTTATATTTAAATATTCGTTTGGTTTACATTTTTTAAATTAGTAGATTTTCTTAAGTAACCAATAACTTGGAACTGTTATTAGATAAATTTGAAAATATTATACATATTAGTTTTATATAAGTTGAATACTTAACTTTTATAATCCATCTTTTATGCAAGTAAAAGAAATACACAAATATGTTAAAATACCTTAAAATATTTAAGTAATCACAATCTATATTTGGTACAAAAAAATTTACAATTTACATGTTATCTCATAGGTTTACAAATAAAAAAATTAAAATAAAAGACAAACGTATTATATATTTTTTATTTTCTTTGAATAATACTTAACACTAATTACTCTAGTTGATTCAAATGTTCAGTAATAAATTAAGGAGGGAGAGTGGTGTAAGTATTGCACTGGCGAAGTCACGATTGTCAGATGCCAGCACCACTCCACGGCCGTGGAATGTAACATATGATAAACAAGACAATATATAAATTATAAATATATTATAGATATAAAAACAATCAGGGGCCTATGCCTCCATCACAATAGCTACCGATACAATACATACAGTCTCGGTAAAAATTGCCTACTATAATACAGCATCACTATCATAACTTGTCACGTTCGTAGCATATAAAAACAAATAGCAACGGTGCGTAGCTATGCACAGTACCTTCGAAGGTAACAATCCATTTAGATAAATAACACAGCCTCGCAAAGCCAAATACTTTTAGGTATCAATCGTATGATAGGTAAACATTTCACTAACATTATAATACAGCTTATTAAACATATGTACATATTTAAAATCACGTAACTGGACTTTCTATACGTGCCCGGTCAGTATTAAAAATCTAAATCTATTATACATAATTTACAATTGACAACTTGCCACTAGAAAATAAATTAAGTATACACAACAATACAATTATCGTCTGTATTTGTACGGTACACAGCACCACCTTATTACTAATTAGTTTGATCGAGGAAACAACGCGTACGCTAGCACTCACCACTAGAGCTGCTCCACAAATTTTGTAAGCTGGTCCTGAGGGGTCATCGGTGGTCCTTCTCCGCTTTCTTGATTTTGACTTGCAGGTGAAGTATGAGGATGCAAACTACTCGAGTGATTTTGACTTAGAAGCATTTCAGACGTGGCTATATCGTGCGGAGAAGGTTGTGGTCCCCGTGGACTTGGTACCGGTTGATTTCTTGGGCTAGGAGCTGGTCGTGGCGAAGGATTTGGCTGAGGACTTCTTATAGGTGGTGGACTACGCACACTTTGCATAAGTTGTTGCTGTTGTACTGAAATACCCCCTGGCGGTGGCCCCATAACGCTTTGAGGAGATGGTACTGGTGGTGGAGTGGGTTTCAAACCCTGCATAGGAGCATATTGTTGATCGGAAAATGTATTGTTATACGATGCCATATGCTGTTGTCGAATACCAGGCAGTCGTTGTTGATATGACGGAGGTGCAGGTGGTTGTTGAAACTGTTGCTGTTGTTGTTGTTGTTGCTGCTGCTGCTGCTGTTGCTGTTGCTGTCTCTGCATCACCAATAATTGCTGATGTTTGTACCACTGTTGTTGTTGAGTAAGCGGTTGACCTGGCTGTACTGGTGTGGAACCTTGTCCAGGACCTTGCCCTAACATTGTTTGCATTTGCATTCGGTTCTGATGTTGTGCAGGTGTTTGTTGTTGACTCAACATATGTTGAAGTTGTTGTTGAGAGGCCCCAGTTACTCCAGCTCCAGCACCTTGCTGAGCTTGTGCTTGTGCCTGTAAAGTATTAAATATTAATTGGATGTGTTAATGCAGGATGTTTCCACTTACAACCACATTGGAATAGGTTCAATTAGGATACAGAATTAAGCATTTTCAGTAAAGCAGGATATGTCAAAGGACCTTTCTGTAAATTAAAGGAGAATTATAAAGTTCGAGAGGAATGGATTTTGACAGACGATGCATTAATATTTGTAGTTGTAACACTGATAGAATAAATATTCAATGCACACATCTTTGAATGCGACATATTAATAGTTTAATAGCATGTATTTAATTGAAGCACTGACAAATTTTTCACGTTTAGCATGCTCAGAGATTTCTTAGAGGTTTTTATTTTTAAAGTTGATAAACTCAAATCTTATAGGTTTTCTTTATCGCCCTAAATTTCTGTGTGTTTAATTAGTCAAATTCCAAATATTCTAACAATAAGTCGAACGATAATGTGGTTCCCATACTCTGTCTTAATTTTGGACAAGCATATTCAAATTCAAACAGTACTTAATTTGGTCATGTTAAATATTTACCTCTATTAAAATTAATAAACGTACCATCTACAAACAGCAGAAATTGTTAAAAATATCCCAATAATCAATTACTATAAAATGTGTACGATCAAATCAAAAGTTCGAGCTGCTATGCTTGAAATAAGTGGATATTAAAATTAATTATTTTTATACAAATATGGACATATTAATTTTTCCTTTTATTTTATTTATAATTAATATCAAGAAGCAATATAGATCTAACCGTATATCATCTTTAGATATTACAATTGGACGAAAAAAGGTATTCTTATATTTAAAATTGATGATTATTAAATATAGATATGTATTCGCTTAAAAAATAATGCATTTTCAAGAATATTGGTAAAAACCGTTATTGAATATTATTATTCTAATTGTAAATTTCTCACTAACAATTAAAAAAAGCTGAGGATGATAAAAACTTCTTAACTTTATTTAAAAAAGTTTCTAAACATACATATATAAACAGAAAATAAAACAGAAATTTCCTAACCAATTTTTTATCAATAAGTGTAATCATAGTTAGTACAAAAAATTCCATAAAATAATCACTTACTTGTCGTTGTTTAATAAACGCCGCCATTAATTGAGGATTTGATTTAAGAATTTGTAGAATTTGTTGCTGTTGATCAGGTGACTGAGGAGATCTCAAAGTTTGCATAAGTTGTTGTAAAGCTTGCTTATGCATCATCGCATTTCCGGGATTATTTAATCCCGTAGCACCAGGTCTGACCGCTGGAGAATTTGCTTGTATAGGTCCAGCACCAAGTTGAGTTTGTTGTTGTGGCATTAATTGGGGTCCAGGTTGTCTTAATCCTTGTCCAGCACCTCCAGGATATCGCTGTTGCCATTGCTCCATCGGCAATAAATTACCACCTAAATCAATAAAATACAAATCTTAATAATCGGTGTTCTTTATAAAAATTATAATATTTGGTAATAGGAATTTAACAAATATATATTTAATATCGTTTTGTAATCGTCTGCTAAATACAATTTATATAATTTAATATAAATACTTGAAAAAAGATTTCTAAAGTTATTTAATTCAAGTGATAGGTAAACACATTGATTACTTTTTACTATTCATTAGAAATGTAATTGTAGAATGTATGCATTAAAATTAACCAATTTAAAAAAAAATCAAGTGTACTAAACAATTTTTAAAATTAAGTTTTTTTTAATAAATACCTTGCGCAGTCCCTAAATGACTCATTGCTCGTTGTACTTGAGGTGGCGGCATAGCTTGACCTGGAACACCACTACCAGGATTAAGTTTACCGTATCCCACGTGGGGTTGTTGTTGCCTAGCTGCCTCTTCTTGTACTTGCTTAACAACTTGAAGTACATTAGCTGGAGGAGTTTGAGTGCCCGGTTTAATGCCAATACCAGCTTGATGAGGAGATTGCATTCCCATTCCTGAATTAGCTAATGCGTTAGCATTTAAAGAACTAGCAGGACTGACAGCCCCGGGTACTACACTTTGAGGTCCTGACGTCAAAGAAGGAACATTCGTTCCAGGTATTGTATTTGTTGGTTGCATAGTACGAGTGGTATTCATAACGGCCATTCGTCGTCTTAATAACTGAGCTTGTTGAAGCCGTTGCTGTAGTTGCTGTTGTTTTAATTTATGCTTAATATTAGAACAAAACGGAACAGGACACTTAGTTTCTTGGCAGTGTTTTGCATGATAACAACACAAGGCAATAAGTTGTTTACATATAGGGCAACCACCATTAGTTTTTCTTTTACACACTTTGGTATGCGTTACAACCCGTTTCATCTTTTGACAACTAGGTAATCTACAATTAGCGTCACGACACTGACACGCGTGCACTAGAGATTGTATACAACGTTGAATAGATAATTTTCTTGCTTCTTGTGGATTTGCTTGTTTTTGGTCACTGGGCGAAGAACCATCATCAAGATCTAAACCAAGCTTCTCCATTTTATGAATATGTCCATCTTTATCATAGCACTGAATACATAAATCAAAGTCATCACAAACTGTACAATGATATCGAGTTTCTACATGTCCTTTGCAACTATTGCACGTGTACACAAATTTATCTTGTCCTTGATTATGTAATTCATATAACATAGCCATTGTACTATATTTAGCTCTTCTCAAAGATGAAAATTCATAATGCTTTTCTCTTGCCATCGTTAAGAAAGCATCACGACCATCCATAAGATCACAATTAATAAATGGATCCGGATCTTGAATGGGCTAGAATAGTAGTTATAGCATTAGTTAATAACAAACATTTCATAGTATTAATGGTTAAATAACTTGGTAATATTTTTATGGTCAATTTAAAAATCTTATCGTCTTGAAACTAATGTTCCGTTGTATCAATTTATAAAAAGCCAAATAATTTTCAAATTACCAAATAAACGTTAACAATATATTTTTTTTAAATTAAAAACACAATACGTCTTTACATATCAAAATCTGAAATAAAAATGGCAAAAGAAACATGACGAAGGTGATTTTGCAACGAACAGCAAATTGAGCTAAAAATTCAGCTAATACTTAGTCGAACTTAGCTGAAGTCTTTAATGGCAAGAAACGTTTTTGTTTAGTTTAGGGTCTTGTATCAGCTGGTTAAGTTTCAGTATTCAAATTTCTCATACCCGGTATTTACATTATTAGATAAGAAAGACGGATTTAACCTATTCAAGAACATATATCATAAACAGTATACATCTAACATTTTTTGTGACAGTATAATGTGTAAAAAAAGGTGCACGTTTGCAAGACGATGGATATACTAAAGCACACAACACATTGGTAAGTCGATTAAATTAATTTTTGTTATTAGTTTTAATTTTGAAACGAGGTTAGATACGTTTGTACTTAAAATTATGTATTTTTTTTTAATGATACAAGTTACTCAATAATGGTAATATTGTTTTGTATTTTAGTGAATTAACTGGTATTGGTTTTGTCCCGATAATTTGCTATATAAATTACGGTTTTATACTTTGATATTTAGAGTTCATACTAAAGCTTTGCTTCAATTACCTAACGTTTTAAATTAACTTCTTGAAAAATTGTATTACCCCTGTTTAAAAATAAGTGTCCGATTTAAGCATTTTATTTGTCACAAAACAATGTACGATGTGTTACATAGATATATTTTTCGAATAAGAGTTTATTAGCGGCACAAATTGTACTTCCGAATGTGATACACTACCTATTTAACACAAATAACGTAGGTATTTATTATAACTATTATTTTAACTTTTAATTTAAATACATAAAAAAATAAATACAGGTAAGGTGATACAACCATGCTACAGGTAAGGATTGTAATTTCCGGGGTGCACTTTGACTTTTAATTTGATTCAGATAAGATTTGACTTCACATATCATAATTTCGACAAAATATCCCATTCCGAAATCACCGTAAAATCGTCAACCTTAGTGCACAGCTTTTGATCCTTCGATATAATATATTCTGGCGTAGGAAAATATTTCGCACACGTGTGGTAGTAACTCGTTCTCTCTAAGCTTAGCAAACTTAACGTTTATACGGTATGAGGACAAAAGGTCTCACAAAATTTCTTAAAATATTGTTGTTTATACGCCATTTGACATAAATTTTTAAATAGACGAGCAATAAAACTGCCCCACTTATTGAGAAACTAGTTCTCAGAGGTCGTATAAACATTAATGAGAACAAATCTCGACACCTCTGCTGTAGAAGTTGTGTCTGACAAGGAGACGTTCAGGTTTTGAAAATGCAGATGTTAATAAAACTTGATATGGAGATAGTTCTTAATGCCAAGTTAATGTATGCAAAGTAAAAAAGTATAACCATTGGGCGTTTTCGAAAAATTACTGGTAAAAAATTGATCACGAAACTTGTTTGTGGTAAACCAACGCGAAACTCTTTTTACAAAGTTCTCTGGTAGCGCAGTGGTAAAGAGTCTGGGTTTCAGACGTACGAATGGCGGGTTCGTATCTGAATACCCGGCAAAAAAGGTTTTAATTATTTGTTTGATGGCCTAAACTATTCATTACTGAAAAACATTAGATGCATTTTCTATAAGTATGTTTAAAACAATTGTTTTTGAAAATATTACAAATGTAGGTACTATGTAGTTTAGTTTTTTTTTATCATTTACATATTGACAAGAACTACAATGGAAATCATCGTAGAAACATGGGAAACAAAAAACTTTTCGACATTTTGCGGAAAAAATAAATCTAACAGGAAACACATTTCACTTACATTCATAAAAGCAGTTCCCTTTTTCGTAAGTTTGCAAGCAAACCAGACATACTCCAGTATATCTTGAAATATTTTTGACGATAATTGGTGGGGAATAATGGAATATATTTTAATACAGTTTTCACGAGTGTTTATTTCTCTATCGATTCCAATGAGGTATGCACAATTTTGTATTCTGTTGTACAGATTTTTTGACTTTGCGATAAAAATTTACGTCCCATGCTTAAATCAACAGTAAACAATATTTAATAACATACAAAAATACAAGTAATTAAAAAAACAATGTATTGAGTGTTCAGATTCGAACTCGTTATTCACAGGACTAAGGGACACTCTTTAACACTGTACTATTTGAGCACTTTGTAAAACCAGTTTCACGTTGGTTTACTACAGACGGTTTTCGCGATCGTTGTTTTTACTAAGAACGTCACCTTGTGAGACCAGAACTTTTTGCCGTGTAAACAATTAATTTGATAAGCTTAGAAAGATAGAGTTACCTTCAAATATACAAAGTAGCAATATTTTTGTCGGAAAGAAGGTGATCTCAATAACTTGTCCCAATTATTGCTTCAGTGTAAACAGATACCCGTTTATATTGTGCAACAAGTGTCTCAATTTTATTAATTATCTATTCGAGGTATTAAAAAGAGTATGCAATTTAAAACTGTTCATAAAACTGTCACTAAAGACCAATTCTGCGCGACATAAAAAAATTAAAATGCGAAACAAAACAATTTCTTACTCATTGGCAATTATTAAACATTATGCAAAAAATTTTAAATAGCTTTTACATGCAGTCCACTGCATTATCGCCTAAAAACACAATTTTTTTGCTTTTTTCAAATTTTATTATGATATATTGAAAGTGTAAAAACAAACATTTATACAGGCACGTTATTGACAAACACACATAGTTGTACATACAAAAACAAAAGAATGATAAAAGTAGAAAAATCTGCCATTTCACAACCAACAATAATATGGAGAAATCATGGCATTCATAGAGAAATAAAAACGTGCTTAAAAAAGAACCCTGTATCCCCCATTTCCAAATTTGCTTCAGAATAATAATTCGCTCATCGGCAAAAAAAATGCCATAAAATAGGCTGTTTTGAATGAGAGCTTAAATATTAATCTTTAGATCATTCTCCTCAGATCGAAGAATTGTTATAACGCTTTGATGAACATTGAGTCAGTTATCTGGAACTTTACGAGTGACTGTCATATCGTCTTTCATTAGTAGGGGTTGTTTTTTGACTCACCTCAAAAATCGAGTTTTTTGAGTTGCGTCACTTTTTTATCGATACGCTATATGCTGAAAAAGGATGACGCAAAAAACTTGGACGGCTAAGAAAACAACTTAAAAAAAAAACGCCGGTTCATACATATCGGTCGCGTATACGTTTCGTATCCGTGGACGTTAAAGAATGTATTCACATATGATCGGTTTTTCAGTTGTGTTTCGTTTCAAAACAACAAAATAATGATTTTTTTACTAGAAAAATATGCAGTTATTGCGCCAATTCTTCCAAACTTTCAACATCCATTTGAAGCAAATAAAATAAACCTAAGAATACATCAAAAATGTTGATGTATTGCTTCATCATACAATTTGGAGCTGAAACACGTCTATATTATGTCCATAAGTCGTAAAATTGTTCAGACATTGCAATGACTTCATTGATGCATAACGCCTTACGGGCATGATACCTCCGCTAAAGAATCTGGAGAACCCGGAATTGATGTTTGCCGATGAAGCCTCACAGAATGCTTGCATAGTCTCTTATAAATATGTATCTAGAGACAATATTTCTATCCCTGCACGAAATGTGCTTATTATCCTTAAATACTACCATCACACGTCATAGCTAAATATATTTCAGTCACACAATGAGAAGAGATAGTTTGGAACAACTATAATTCATGAAAGAGTTGACGAAAGCAGAAAAAAGAAAGACCACCTACGCGATTTATTGATATAATAACCAAAACAACAAATATAATCTTGACACGCTGCATAACAATCACAGAGGATAGAGACACGTGTAGGGCCATAACACAACACAACTAGGCATGATACGTGAAATTAAGAGTAAAAATCTTACCCCTAAACTTGCAGCTGATTGCACTGAATGAAGTCGGATAACAAAAAACACTTCTTTATGCTTTTCCATAGTTGCAAAAATTTTAGCAGATAAATCATTTCCAGTTTGAGGAGTATTTGACTTTTTACTATTTTTTCGTTGATTTGCCTTGGATTTATTACTTTTTTTAGCTTTCTTCTGGCCTTTCTTTTTGCCATCAGGACCAGATTCACTTTCTTCAGTCAAAGAAAAAATCTAGAAAAATATTAAAAATGAATTGTCAATATTCGAATTAAATAGTAAGTTATGCTTACAGCATTAGCTGCTGCTTCAGCAGCTTCTGCTTGTTTACGTTTTTCTTCCTCTTCTTGATCCAATTCTTTTATACTTTCTTCTAATACATTAGGCCAAAAGTCTCCTTCAAAATAGGGTAAGTCAGCTGCAGAACGTAAATTATCTTCCATCGCTTGTTTGAGTATATCCTGCCAATACAAATTTTATTAATAAGCAATAAACAGTTTTAAACATAGTTTTAACATACTTTGTAATCGAGAACAATTCTCTCAATAATGCCTTTATCTAACATTTTCTTATACCAGTCTTGTAATCTCTTTGGTTTTGGAATTTTTTGCTCCATTGGATGACAATGAAAAATATAATCATCCCCTTCTGATGGAGGACAAGCCCAAATATGTGCCATCGTATATCCCAATTGTTTCACATAGTCCATATAACCTAACAATATTTCGTGATAAACTGCCGTCCTAAACTTTCGCGGTTTAAAAAAATGTACGGAGTCCAAGTATGCTATGTACACACGCCGCGTATTTGGAGCTGGACAATCGGAACCGTATTCTTGTACGTGCATACCAAAGAAACAAACATCTACACCATCAATTTCTTCAAAAGCAAATAATGCTTTTGCCCGATACGGAAATTCCGAAGAGAGATCACCATTTTCAACAAATTTACTTCGCATACCAGGTTTCACTTCCACGACTTTTTCGGAACTTGATACAACTCGAATATGAACTTCGCCCGCACCAGCTTCTTTTTTCTTAAGAAAGTTATTAACACGAGTTTCTATATACACTCCAAGCTTTGTTGTTGGTAATCTTTTGGCATTAAATTTATTATCTTTCTTTTTTGAAGCCTTCTTTTTATGGCACTCATCACATGTGAAGCCTGTTGGCCATATACAGTCCAGATGAAGAACACATATTTGATGCAGCTTGCGTCCACATTCATTGCAATGAACAAATTGTTCCATTTCCAAATGATCGTTTTTCATTTCTTTAAATTGATCCTTTTTAATGGCGCTATTAAAAAAAAAGGAAATATTAAAAAACATAATATAAAAATAAAATTCCAAATTATTATGTATTTTAATAAGATTCAAAACCCAACTTTTTTTCAATAAAAAGAAATATGGGAAATAAATTGATAAAATACAGTACATACTAGTTTTTGCTATATTTAGGTTTCACATTATTCCAAAAGATGATAAATTTAAATGGGCGAATTTGTAAAGTTTCAATGCCAATTATAATCAGCTTTTGAGTTATGATTAAATTTTGAATGATTTACATATATTCTTTATAAGTTCATTACAAGAAATTAAAAGTATTTTATTCTTATTTTTTTTTAAATTTCACAAAAGAAAAGAATTTCCACTTTATTACAGCTTAAAATTACTAATTTCAATGAAAATAACAATAATATTGAATTTTTATAATACATACATTATTTCTAAAATACTCACGTTTGTGCTTGAGTTGGATCATCACCAAGTGTAACGGTGTCCCCTTGAATGTCGTTGAAGCACTTCTGACAGAAGGTGTATCTGTTGGAGCCAAGTCCATATGCATTTAGACTGTGTTCAATAGGACATCACACAAATGCAGACAAAGCACATCAAGACAGCCATGTTTTAAGTGTCAGAAATCATGAATAACGAAAAAAGATATGAGTTAGAAGCGCCATAAGTATCCAAGCAATATAATATGAATAATGATTCTAAACAGTTCTAGCCTAACTATTGCATGTAAGTAAGGCATTATTGCAATGGTTAAATCTATTATTTAAAAGTTCAAGTAATTTTAAATAGCTATCTTTCTAAGTAAATATCTTTAATGCTCCATAAATGCAAAAATGCTCCATAACCAGTCGATCGCAACGTGCTTTTTCGTCGATCTGTATTACATATCTATCTTTTTCAATTATAGATAAATTTTATATTTAATTTACTCTAAATTGAAATTTATTAAATATTGCAACTAGAAAAAGGACGGAGAACACTGTACTATACCAATGTATCTACAGGTAATTAATACCTAGTTAAATAAAACCTCCCATTTCTAAATTACAGAAGTTTAGTTGAATGTCCTTATAATTAATTTCGTGAACATTCAAGATAATTTATTTATTTATATTACTTTCTTCTGGTTAAAGTTTTTCATCAAAATGCTGTTAACAATTTTTTATTTGGTGAAAATCAGAATGCACCAATATTCCACCTCTTTACAATAAAAAAATTAGTATTATTTTCAAAATTATGTGTGTCATCCAGCAGTTTATAGAATCATTAACAAAATAATTATATTGTCACTCTCATGATTACCTGTGGCAACCGAAATTTTTACTAATTTAATATTAATTATTACAGATATATTTTAATGCATTTTAAGTGCTATAATACCCTTAATGTAAAATTCAAATACGGCATTTATTAAAGAAAGTCTATTTTAAAAACGTTGAATATAAATCTTGACAACAAATAAAAGTGGAAAACAATTCTATTCTGTTTTTTTTTTCTAATCCATTAAAATGCCAAAGTGATAGTTCGATAAGAAATCTGACGATATATAATTCAAAAAATCCAATTTGTTTTTGATATTTTGATTCTTCTTTTACAATGAATTGGTATATTAATTAATTTAGTAATAATTTCTCAAATATTTCGTTATAATGCCTTCAAATTATCCTTTGTCAAAAATGTAAAGGTATTGCAATTTTATATAAAAATGATTTAAAATAAACAATACTACACTAAATTATATTTGTATATAATTTTATATATAATGTATTTATATAATGCAATTTTATGAAATTAAATTTTTTTTTTAAATTATATAAATATAATAGATATTTGAATTTATTAAAAAGCGGGAAAGAATACTTTTTTTAATCTATTATATTTTTTCCTACATTAATCTATTTGGTACCTTTATTGAGTCTGTTTCAAACAATCTGACAATGATATAGGTGCGGAACCGATTAACAAAACTATTTGTGTTATTATTGTAATTCTATATTAACGATTAATGATTAAATGCATTCATAACGAATAATAAATTATTTAAAAAAATTTGTTAAAACAACGTCATAAGAATTACAAACAAGTAAAATTTCACATTTAACTAGAGAAATGATAGAAAATTAATAATAATTAAAAGACTGATTTAGAAATATAAATATTTGTGAAAAAGAATTAAAATAAACAGAAAATATCAGTTAAAATTTATAATTTAATAATGTTAATTAACACGGCGCAAAAATGTTTTTTGTATTAAAATATTACAGTTCCTAAGATAGATATATTCATATATTTCAACTTGTATAAATATTGCGTTGAAAATTTTTGACAAAATTAAATCCCCTATTAATAGGGCGTAATAGCCTTGTTATAAATAATGTTTTTTTTCTTTTAAACCGACAACAAATTATTCATTAGTTAATTCGTCCCATACGAAAATTTCTAAGTATGCTTGCTTAAAACCAGCATGCAACAATTAGACATGCACGTGTATTTCAATATGCAACACATATGATTGAAAGCAAATGACCATATTAAAAACAATACTCATTACCAGTGCTATTTCAAAATTTCTACTAATACTTCCTAATAAATAAAAGCGAAATTGGAAATTTATGATATGAATTTAATTAAGTTTTAAGCTCCACTATTTATTTGTTTTATAATTAAAAGAGCAAGTGAATCAATTTTTAAATATATATAGATTTTACATAATGTTATATACGAGTTTCAAATAAATTTGGAAAAATGTATCTTCCAAAAAAACACTTTAAAAATTAATTGTAGTTATCTATACTACTATCAAATTAATTGGTAATAAAAATTAAATTACTAATACGACAAATAATGCAAGTCAAATAGCATTTTATAAATTTGTCTATAAAAAAAAAAAAAAAACTACACAAAATGTCAATGAATTTTTCCCATTGTTATTCAATTAATTTATTCCCTTACTCTCCTATTATAATAAAGAGCCAAACTTGATAATTAAAAACAAGACTATTAATAATAAAAATGTATTTCTTATTCGCTATTAATTATATCTGCTTAAATTAAACTATATATCTATAACTGATAGTAATATGTTTATAAAATAAGATAGTTACATACCTGTTTTGATAGCTGTAGTATTTAGCATCCCTTGGAATAGTACATAGTTGTTTACCATAACAGCATAAGACTTGAGGATTAAAAGTATACTTTCTTCCACAGCAATAACCCATAGACTGCATGACTGGATCAATTTCAACTTCAAATACTTCAGATAGCTAAATAACATTTTACATTGAAAAAAATATTACGAAGAATATAAATTATTTTACCTTTGTACAGTACCGATATACTCTGCTCGTTTTACGATTATATAACCAAGCATTGTCAAACATAAGCCATACATCATCCACATATTCCCAAGGATCTTGATACTGCCCAATATCAAGCTTTCTTTTAATAGTAGATAAATCTATTGGATTTTTTATTATATCAAAGTAATCTGGAATACCCAATGTTTGCGGGTCAACTGGTTGCCTAAATGGAATACTTTCAGGATCTTGTCTGTACAGTTTCTCGAGTGTAGGCATTAATTTTTGCCGTAATTCATCAGGCTTAAAAACTACATTACATAATTAAAATGTGTATATTAACTACAACACAAATACTTACTGCATATTCGTTTTTTATCTAAGCTGGAAGGTGGAATTAAATCCATTGTGGCAGATGATGGTTTTATATCGGCAGAACTATCTGGTGTACTAGGAGGTTCATCTTTTATTCGAATATCTTCTTTCATATCTGATTCGTCCATAGGTTCATTTTTAATTTCATGTTTGATTTCAGTCTTAATCCCTTTTCCTCCTTCGTCGCCAATTAGTTCGCCATCTTCTTGTTTTATATCCATATTTGTATCTTCCATTTTAATAGTATCTAATTTGCCTTTAATTCCACCAGCTCGAGGAGGCGAAGCTTCTTCATCTTTTTCATGAGCAGCAGTTATAGCAGCCATTTGTGAAGACATTGATGATCTTTGAATAGTACTATTGTTCAGGGCTGCTCTTTCGGAACTGCTCATACCTTTACCTATACAAAAATACAATAGTTTATAATTTCTTGCTAATTCTATTATAAATATATACACCGTGTCCCAGAACTAATAGACGCCATTGACACATCTCACAGAAAATAAAATTCTGAGACGAAAAGTCCTTTGTCATTTTTTGATCAGACCCATAGATAATTAGTTATTAATAAAAATGGGTGGCCAATCAGGTGTGCGTTATAGCAGCAAGAAGAAAGAAGGGGAAAGTGAGAGGTGACTGCAAGAGTGAGATGAAGACGGGACAGCAGCAGGCTCGCTCGCACGGTAGTCTACGGGAGTAAACACAGTCAATATTTCGGCGATTCAACACTCAGGTGCCTCTTCACTAAAATTAATTATTAAATTAATTTCTGGAATTTCTGGAGAGTCGAGCACATAAGAAATAATGCTTAGACTTTTCGTCCCGTTGTTAAAGCTGCTGTCCCGCCTTCATCTCACTCTTGCAGTCACCTCTCACTTTCCCCCTCTTTCTTTTTGCTGCTATAACGCGCACCTGATTGGCCACCCATTTTTATTAATAACTAATTATCTATGGGTCTGATCAAAAAATGACACAAGACTTTTCGTTTCAGAATTTTATTTTCTGTGAGATGTATCAATGGCGTCTATTAGTACTGGAACACCCTGTATATATTATTTCAATATGTTTGCAATGTATAAGCATTCCGACACTTTGATTGTAAATAGATTATGATCAATATATACATTTTAAGAAACTATTTCTTTTGTACAATAAGATAAAAGTGTTTTTGTATAAGTATATTTAATTTATGAAACATATTCAGATCTAGAAAGACAGCCAAACAAAATAATGTATACTGGATATGTAATAAGTTCCATGGCTAGTTCCCTGAAAATACGAATTTTTAATGGTACAAAGTCGTGACCAATATAAAAATCTATATATTTCCGAAAATCTTTTACAATTATTTTTATATGATAACAAGTAATATGTGATTTTCGTTTCTTTAATATGTAAAGAAAAAAATTGATTGTATGAAACAGTAATGAGATTTATTGTCCATGTTAATGTCACCGACCGTACGATAATGAAAATTACATAAGGACGATAATGTAATAAGTAGTGCTTTGACACAAAAATTTGATAGTAACTGGAAGAATGTAGCCTGACACAATAAAGCAATTCACAAAATACCTATATAGTTATGCTAAAGTTGTTCTAATCAAATAATTTAAAACGTTATTATCTAACTACAAAACTTACTATTAGATGGTTCATCTTTTAGGCAATGTATTTTAAAACAAAATTAGAATAAGAAACATTAATTAACTGTACAATTGTCGCAAAAGTAACACTTTTGGTGAGAGTTTGACACAGTAATATCAGTTTCTGACCAATTTCTTTTGCAAATAACAGCGGTATTATTGAAACACAAAAAAAAGGGATAGGCTATCTTCTATAATGATACAATTAGTAAAAAACCTGGTTCAAATTTTAGCTGGCATAAGAAAACATCAAATATCATTTTTTTTGTAAGAAATATCCACATATCATCGTTTAAAATTTTATATTATCAAATGATAATTGCATTTCGTTTAGTAATTTAATGTACTTTCTCAATTTCTCTATTCAATTTAAGAGTAGATTTAACTCATTTCAGCGCTTCCTAAACGTAGATATTAGGTTACCAACCTTTATAATTAGTTTAATCGTGTGTTATCCTTTTTTGTAATTTTTCATGTTATAAAATATTTAATTGTACCTAATATTGAAATAAAGTGCAGTTCGAAAAAGTGATCACGCTATGCCAATGCCGAAAAAAATTCCTTTGTAATCTATATGGCGAACCAATTTTGATACATTTTTCAAGTTCACTATATTCGAATTGTAATATATTTAGACTAAAGCATTTAAAAAAATCAGAACTTACCGAGACTTGCAACAGTAGACGGAGAGGAAACAATCGGCGTGTTAGGTGCAGGTGATGGCCCCCTCGAAGAATTAACTGAAGTCGGCCCCATTGTATGTCCTACAGGAGTAGATGCATCTGTTGGTGTTGAATTCGGCAATCTTGATGTGTTATTATTAATTTGAGTTGTAGCAGAGATTCCCGACTGTTGTAAACCAAACGCCGAAGGAGAAGGCGCAAGACGTTTTGCAACATCATTGAATTGTTGTTGACTACCCGCAGGAGATGTTGATGATAGATTGGGACCGTTAGTTGTAGAAAATTGAGCCGATGACGTCCCAGCAGGCGTAACACTTTGTTGCGACATGGGTTGACCAAATGGAGATAAACTTGGATTGCTTGTAGTTGTAGGACTCGGCCCAGGTAAACCTACAACATTTTGTTGAGTATTTTGCGAAGTGTTCTGGCCAGGGAACATCATTCTATTGCCAGTTGGATTAATAACACCAGTCAGGCCCATTAAAGATGCAGGAGAATTACTACGAAGTACTGGTTGTTGTCGAGTAGGTAGTCTAGAAACAGGAACTATACCTGGTAAACCAGGCCTTAGCTCTGGTTGTTGCTGTTGTTGAACTTGTTGCTGCTGCTGTTGTAATTGTTGTTCTTTGCGCTTCTGTCTTTTTTCTTCCAATTCCTTTTGAATTTTATATATCTTTTCGGCCAGTAAATGATAATATTCTGAACGAGAATTGGCCATTTCGTACATATCTCCTTCTACTTTACGTGCATATGCAACAAGATTATGCATTCGTTTATCTAGCATTGCTTGTGGATCAGGAGTAGGAAAAATTGCTTGTACTAATTTGTGAACAAGATGATTGCGTAAATCTGGAGTAACTGATTGATGCCATTCTTTGGTACCTTGCACTGGAGTTGCAGTCACCTGTCCCGCTTGTAAACCAGTTGGTAATTGTATTCGTCCATCACTGCCCAACTATAAAATAAAATTAACGGATTTTATTTAAATAACAAAATGTAGGTACGCATATGTATATAGGGTAATTGGTAGGTCTACCAATTCCATTCAAGAGATGATAATAAAGATTATTCTGAATAAAAAATGTTATGAGACAAGATCGATCAATGGCGAGTAAACGTCGTTTTCGGATTTTTTCATTTCTTAATACACATGTTTATTTATTACAGTAAAAAAATAATATCTTTTGTGCCCTATTTACACTTTATTCTGTGTTACACTCTTAAAAAAAAATTACTTAATTTAGTTTTTTAATATAATTAACAATAAATGCCATATATTTTATTATTAATTAAAAAAAAATATTAATATTTAAACAAAGTTAACAAGCCAAGTTTTCATTTTAACCGAGTTAACAAGAAAATCAGTAGTTGAAAAAGATTAACAAATAAACTGATGAATTTAGCGATTTTAGGACACTGTTTTTTAACATCTGTTTTTCAGAATGATCTCGATTGAAAATCTCTACCCTGAAGGATATTAGGCCAATCACCCTGTATTGTAAAGAATACAATTGGACACTTGAACGAATTAAAGTGTTGCATGTAAATCCTGATTTCAGCTTTTCAATTAAAAAAGTTCTTATTTTTTATTATAATAATCACATTCATATTCCCATAATCTATCTGGCAAATGATTTCTTAAATTATAATTATATATAACAGGGGTGGCCAAGCTCCTTGATAGCCGAGCCATTTTTCAAAATTTGAAATTTTTCGCGAGCCGCAATTAAATACGTATTTAAAAGGTATGCGAAAAAGGTTATAAAAATTTAAAAAAAAAACTTGTTACAACGTTGTACCTAGTCTTTCATATTTGTTGCCAATAATTTAAAAGACATTTTGTAACACATACGGAACGATAATAATTTTTTAAAATATAATTGCACAAAAATGGAAAGGGAACTCGGGTACATTTATAGAGCCACAAATAATCCTTCAAAGAGCCGCAGGTTGGCCACCCCTGATATATAAAGATGTTAGAATAAAAAGCGTATGTATAAGTGCATTTTTTTAAATAATTTTTAAGGTGAATGTTTTTACCAGGTATATTCTAATTCATATTATCTACGTGATTTGCACTAAATGCGACGATATTTAATTTATAATAAAATTTTTTACTTTATTAATATATCATATATTATCTAAATATTTTTTGGATTTGTTCCATAACTTTAAACTTTTTATTATTAACCCTTCAAGTATATACCTATTTGTTAATTTTTCAATGAATTGATATACATTTTATTACATTCTATAAAGATATTTTAAAAACTTTTAGTAATAAATATTATTAAAATTTTTTTCGTATAAACCAAAAATTTATTTTTAATAATTGCTAGGAAATAGTAAAAAACACATACCACACTTTGTGGTCCTTGAGAATCACCAGCACCTACTCCAAATAGTTGTTGGACATTAGAAACACTTTGCTGAATATTTGCAGCTACTTGAGCAGCAGAACTTGGAGTTGATGTAGAACTAGGATCACTACCAAGCGGCAAACTAACGTTTGGAGCTGCTTGACCTTGTGGTGGCGCTAGTACTCTTACACCCCCCATATTAGCTGTAAGATTTGGCATTGTAGGATTACCTGGAGGTAATCGAAGACCAGGTCTTGGTTGAGAATTAGGTATAAGACCAGCTGGTGTTGGTCCAGCAGTTCCAGTTGTTGGACATTGAATACCCAATGCATCATATGCTCTTCTCATATCTGATGCAGATGGATTTGGAGACTGTGTAGTTTGCGTTGGATTAGTAGGAGCTACAGCAAAATAATAAAATTCTCATCAATTATTTTTTTAAATTAATTTATACTTACTGTTAGGATTATTTCTATTTTTATCCGCTTGTTTAAGCGGTAAGCATACGGGGCAATCATTGCGAACACAATGTTTCCAATGGCTTATAATTTGACGTGAAGAACTACAGTGCGGTACAGAACAACTTTTACCAGCTTGACATGTTGTCATGTGATTGAGTACATTTTTCATAGTTTTACAGTGAGGCAACGTACATTGCCAAACTTCACCATTTGCTTGGGATTCTCGTCTTTGACACTTATGCGCATGAAGTAACAATACTAATTGTTGTTGAATTAATTTTCGTTTTTCGGGATCTACAAATACATTCAATTAAAAAAAATAAACAAATCGCTAATTGATTTTAATTTCTTTTTACCCGTAGAAGCGGTTGGAGCAGCAGTTCCAGTTTGATTTTGGGTAGCCGTTTGCGGCCCTGGTTGAGTGCCCGTTGGTGCTCCAGACTGCGGTTGTGCAGGAGATGGAGCAGGCGGTTGAGTTTGAGCCATTCCTCCTTCGTTCCCCGATGCAGGACCAACTGGCCCTGTTGGACCACCAAAACGAGCTTGTTGTATACCTATATTAGTTGGACGTTGTTGAGGAGCTACTACGCCTTAAAAAAATGCATTTACAATGTTTAAACTCTTCTTTTCATTATATAAAATGTTTTTTTTTTATTTATATAAATATAAAACCATAATTTTTTCTCAAACACAAAGATAGCTTCTACTATGCAAATACAAATCCATATTTATATTGATTAGTTCAAATGGTTTTTTTGTGATATTGTTAAACAGTAATTTAAACAAACAAATGCAAATTTTAAAGAGTAGTTTTCCTATTTGCATCGTTACAACTTGATTTCATTAATATTTTTAAGTATTTGATAATAATTATAAAAAAGTACAATCAATTATAGCTCAAATAACACAAAAGAAAAGTAAATAAATCGTTAAATTGTAGTAATTCACTTACCAACTTGAATTCCTTGAGGACCAGCAGCATTAGGATTAGGGTATGCATAAGAAGTATTGGGCATTCCTTGCCCAACAGCTCCCA
This sequence comes from Sinopyrophorus schimmeli, assembly GCA_036325965.1. NCBI lineage: Eukaryota > Metazoa > Arthropoda > Insecta > Coleoptera > Elateridae > Sinopyrophorus > Sinopyrophorus schimmeli. The sequence continues at coordinate 9,303,305 of JARFIZ010000314.1, read as the reverse complement.
TTTGTAACATTCCAGGTGGTTGCATTCGAGGACCCATGTTATGTACACCATGTGGGCCTGGAGCTCGAGCATTCATATGTTGCATTGCAACTGCACGTGCCGTCATCATAGGCCCATTCTGCATACCCTGTTTATTAAAATGCTATATTTTATTACAAATTTAATTAATAAATATTCATTCTTATGGTTTAAAATTAATTATAATTATCCAACGAAACAATCTTTCAGGTATTGATATAATACAAAATTTATTTTCAACAAAATATTCAAAAATTTCTATAATTAAATTAAGATACTACACTGACCTGTGGTACTGCATGATTTCCTGTTAAATGGGGTTGCCCTGCAGTCATCATGCTACTAGTATTTGTAAGTGTCTGTTTATTTACACTGCTAGATACCACTAAACCCCCTCCAGCCATGTTGGACATGGTCCCCATGTTACTATTTGTCATTATCATTCCACCTGCATTACCTGCTGATACGGAACTGTTCATACCTAAACAATAATATACCTTTGTCAGTGTGCACCATATGATTTAATTGTTATAAAGTTTATCGCAAACAACATTAAACTACATACCCTGAATAGAACTCATGACTTGAGGCGAACTGCCATTATTGGCAATAGACTGCAATCCCACACTGTTAGGAATGCTGGACGGGAGACTACCTAAAGACATGGGATCTAAAACTGCTTTAGCAACAGATACATTTGGTGGAGATTGGAGATTTGGACTCTTACTTCCAAGTTGTGCTCCTGCCATTCCTAATGCATTTCCCACTAATCCTTTATTGCCCTTTAAACAAACAAGAAAAACAGTTTATTACATTATATCATACAAGACTTGATGTTTAAAACCGGAATACCATATTAATAAAACTAAAAAGTAGTATAAATTGAATAGCTAATAGTATAAATTTTAATAATTACATTATTATGACAAAATAAATATTTTATTATAAAAATGTTTTTGATTTTTCTAAAAGTAATTTGCAATATCATTTATTCCGTTTTATACAGTAGTTAAATAATTTGCTTTACCTGTTGCAATAGATGATGGCTTAACTGCATTTGTTGGCGAAGATTGTTAGCATTATCACTGTTTTCAACGCCGTTTTGCATACCCGGCCCAGGTCCTTGTGCTGGTGGTTTATTATTACCCATCGGATCAGACACCATACCCCATGAACCTCCAGAAGACATGAGCTCATCAGGTAAATCATTTTCCAAATCAAACATGTCCATGTTTGAGAGTACATCTAAAATAACAATAAATATATTATTATAAATAAAATTAATTGAATAATGTAAAAGTCTTAGATTGTAACAGAATTGTTTGTTTTTTAGACAAGATACTTTTCTGTAACATACAAGTATACCTTTCTCAAAAATTTGTAAAATAAACATCAATTACTTGTAAAATTTATAGAACTTTCTGATATATTTTGATTAACAAAAACAATCTAATGTTGCTCTCTTTTAAATGTGCTGAAGATATTTTAAATTCCAAAGCTCTTTTTCCTATATAACTAATAACAAAGTGCATGTTAAATTTTTGTTTAGAAAATAGTTATATAGACTTAAGTATACATACAGAAACTATAAAAACTAACAAATCTGTAATAATGCATTATAATTTGATGACTTTAAGAAAAATAATATAAACACTTATAAGTTTTCAAGCAATAAAAAGCTGTTCACTACCGTTTATGCAAGTGCAAATGGTTTGTTATAAAATATATGTATAATATATACACATCAACAATCAACTGCAAATAAAACTACAAAATTAAAGTAATTGAAATTGTGCATATTTTTACAGTTGCAATTTGGTTATGTATTTACAAATAGCAAACGGTAGTAGGTTTAGTATGCATTACTGTAATTTATTCACATAAAATTTAAAAATTATTTTATTAGTTTTAAGGTATGAGGTAGTGGAGGCAGTATTTACTTTGCTGCTGTCGCATAGTCCATTGTTGATGATCGGATTGCCCACCACCCAGAGTGTGTCCCAGGCTTTGTCCCCAGTTGTTGAAAGCATGTTGCATCGACACTAATAGTTAGGCAAATAAAGAATTATTCTTTTTCTTAAGTACCATCACCTACTTAATAATAATACCTACTAATTTATAATTGTTAGGTTAAGAGTGGGACAAAAATATTACCAAAAAGCAAAGTTATGTAAATATAGAATAAATATAAAATACACATGCACTGACGATAAAAATGGTTCAACATGCAAAAGAGAATCTGTATAACTAAATGAATATTATTATTATTTTAACTATATTTATATAAAAAATTAGGTAAGAAAAGAAACATTAAATTTTGATAGTAGTTTGAATTGTACATCTTTAAAATATAAATTGAGAATGCATTTATTAAAAAGCAAATACAAGAAAATGCACTACAGAACATTGTAAACAGCTGTTTTAAAACTAGTGTTTTGCATGAACTGTTTGGGACATGTCAAACTACAGGAACGCCTTCTCGCGCGCCAGTGATACAGGACAACATGCTGATACAAAATAAACACATCTGAAATGTTTTTAAGAGATGGTCGCTTACCGGACGAATCCGATGGTCCCTGAAAGGGGTCCAATTTTTGCCGCTTAGCGTTTGGCGGCCCATCTACAAGATGATCCGCCATAGCACAAAATCAGTGCAATCCCCTGTTTACCAAGCCGAAGCCGAGGCACTGGCCCAATGTTGCGGCCGACCAAGACACAACACTATATCCACTATTTAATAAGATTCCGAGACAATGCACATGATTTATACGCAAAAATACAGTAGAAATGATGCCAAACAATCGATGTACCGAGTGTTCGAGAGTCGATGCATCTCTCAAGGCACATATTTATGGAACAAGAGTCAACCATCGGCCATCATGAACTCGACTAGTCCGACTGGTCGACTATACTCCGCGACTACCTCTCACCATCTTCCGACGGAATCGCACAATGATCTCAAACTCAATCAGTCACAGTTTTCGACTTTTTGACACTTTTATAACACACATTGACCGGCTTCAAGTATTAGATGATTTTCTAACCCCAAATTAGGCGAGAGAAGGCCCCTTCGATTTACATGAGAAACGATAATTTGAAGAATTAATCCAAAATTCGACACGATCTGAAACAGGCAAAATGGCGGCTGTTGATGAAACTTTTTCTACGCTTGTCAGAAATATTCTGGTTATTAAATTGTACCTTATATATGATTGGTTATCGAGTAGCACGTGATGTAAATAACGAATCTTATTGGGCTTGAGGCTCCGGAAGAAACCATGTGACGTTGTAATCGTCACACGTGACGTCATTTCTAGATACACGAATACTTCCGAATAGTAAACCTTGACGTTAAGGATTATGCATTTATTGCATATAAGAATTTTACAATAAAACAATGATACATACTATTAGTATTATGCACGCTTATAAAAAATTTCTAAAATGTCCAGTTTTAATTTTATTCTATATAAGCTATACCATTATGTGATGTCTTATGTGAGACTTAAAAATAGCACATTCACAAAGAATGCTAAAATGTACATTGCTATGAGGTTTATAAAAATTGCAAATTTCAAATGTAGGAATTTGGGTATGTAAACACCAATTTTTGAAATAAGTATAATTAAAATATCTGTTGTTTATTTTCTTTAATGACTACATTATGTTATAGTGCCGAATTTTATTTAATAATACCAAAATGAATACTATGTTGAAGAATTTGTTGTTGATATTGAAAAAAATAATCCCTGTGGTATGAAATTGGCTGCAGGAAATGAAACCTATAGAGAGATGCAGTTCTTGTGTTAAATGTAATACAAGATTAATAATTATTATAGACGAAAAGTAAATTGTAATTTTACATTCATAAGTAACAAAGGTTTTCTTTGGAAATTATTATTAATTGGGATGGTTGTATAATTTTTTTTCAATGGATAAATATGTAATAAATTTATATCATTATAACTATTTTAAATCTTGGCAATAATAGACGAAAGCACATCCATCTAATAAGTTTTAAATAATTCCCATACATATATTATCAAAATTGCCAATAACATAATTAGAAAATGGAAAGATTAGGTTTTAAGGTTTGTACTTTCATTCTGACTTTAGTATAACATAGTTTTATAATAAACATAGGGATTTTTATTTTATACTTAAAATCACAACTCAAATATTAGCTATTTATTTAAACTTAAACTCGTTAAACATATCAATCTGTTGCTATTAAGGGAGTTATGTTTTATGTGAATTTACTTCAGAGAAAAGTCGATCTTTCTTTAACTTCTGTCTTTGAAATTTAAACTTTATTTTTTCCAATATAAACTTTTATTTTTATTAAAATATGTCTGATATTTATAGACAAACATAAAGAATGTAAAAGTTACTACGTTTCCACAGTCATTCAATACGGGTTGAATACGGATTCAATACTGTTGTCGGGTGAAAAGTGGTCATGGAAACCCTGATTCAATACGTATTGAACACGATTTAGATTCAGATACGATACGGTAAATTTTAGGATCGTATCTGAATTTCAACGTATTGAGTTCCATGGAAACCCGTAACTCGCGATCGTGCATGCGCAATTGGAGATCACTGGCGCTTTCTAATGATAATTTAAAATATATACACCTTTATATTAAATCGTCATGAAATTTAATAGAATTATAGCACACAATAAAATAAACAACACAATTTTATTTCGAACCTCCTCTACGTATTAACCTAGAAAATAAGTTTTCCGAAAACAGCTGATTGCTGTATCGTAAATGTATTCAATTCGTATTCAAAACTATTTATGGAAACACGTACTTGTTGGATCGCAAATCCGTATTCAACCCGTATTGAATAACCGTGGAAACGTAGTAAATGTTTGTGAATACACAAATTCAACGTAAATCAATGACTAGAAATGTTTTGATTTTAAGTAGTATATGGACCTCGGTGGTTCATATACTACTATTTCTGTATTAAAATGTACAATTTAACAAAATAAGATATTTTTCAACGTACTCAATCATAAACTAATGTATTATGAGATTTAAAAAAACGGAAGATCAACTATATCGACTTTTTGATTCACACATTTAATTAAAACACTACTAAAAGTAGATAATACGAACAGAGCTTTTAATAAGGACTACCTTACTTATTTTTCAATAATCACAAATACCTATAGTGATCATATTCACTTATAGTACAGAGCAAATTAGTGGGTCTCCAACAAGTGGGTCGCGACTCCTTAAGCTGTCGCAGAAATTTTGAGATATTTTCATGTTGAATAATAAAATAGAAAAAGGATGGTAACAGCAAAGACAATATTGTACGAGATATGACTGAAGAAAGTTATTAAATTATTTTATATATTTATTATAAAAGTCGACTACTCGTATGGTAGTCCATAATATATCTGATCTATATCTTTATACCTATCCAAGCACACTAAAATGTGCTTGAAATAAACCATATTTGCGTTCGCTGTAGTGAAGAACAACGTTTATTCCCTACTTGGTTAACACCGCAATAAGTTTTAATTTATATTTTGGTAGATGTTACTTCAAAAAACATTTAGGAATGCATTATAACATAAAACGCACATATATAGCTAGATAACAATAGTAGTTTCGATTAAATAACGGTAGTCTATATTGATAGCACGGTGCATATTAGGTGCCATACAAGCATTTGCTGGGAGCAAACAAGTAGGAGGTCGGCATGCCTGCTCTTCTAAGAGCAGAACCTGCGCATTTGCTAAACGAATAACAGCATAAGATGCAAGGGTAGGATTTGCTGCCATCACGTGCCCAGTGAGTGTTATCTTAGTGCAGGTTGAAAACGTTAGCAATGTAAGCAGTTGTGACAATCAGAACGTCAGCACTACATGCTGACTGACTGATAACATGAAACTACACACCGAACGTAAACATGAAGTATAGGTTTCGTTGACATAATAATAACAATTCATTCGCCAGAAAAAAATTGATACTATAATTTTGGTTTTTACTACTTTAAGGATGTACGAGCACGAAAGTCATTTTGCGCAAAATGCTTGATTTTTTTTTATATGTAGTTTAAATATGTCTAAACAAATTCTCAAAATTTGAAAAGGGTTAACCGACTATTTAAAGAAATAAATGATTTTTTAAAAGTAAGCATATTTAACATTAGTCTTATGGCAAAGTGACGGATAGACGACATGTTTTCATAATTTTCACCCAAATTCGTCCTAGAATATGAAAAAAAACTATCTAATTAAAAGTTGAGACATTCATAAAGATATTAAAAAAATAAAAAACCGTACTAAACCGACTAAATTAAGAGATATTTACGAAAATTAGCTTACTTTTGTTAGCTCTTAAACTAAATGGCAACACTACAGACCATTAAAGCAAAGTAAGTGTCAAAACTACTAACCTAATTTTAGGAATTCTGGTAAATTTTTATCCCGATAGATAGTTTTCTATTTCATTTCACCTTCCATAATTTTACATTCGCACGTGTTACACTCAACGTTTATTTTGAATTTACTGATAACATTGCCTTAATAATCATAATGATCACAGTGTTGCCATACGCAATGCTGCGGCCATACCCTTTTTACCGCGCGCCCGGATCGGTCTATCCCCACCCAGTACCCTGCTCGTACATCCTTAAATAAGTAGGATTTTTTGTTTAAATGGTATTCAAGATTAATCTGCTCAGTTTATGTCAGCATATCTGGTCGGGCAACTGTTTATTATAATAAACGAATGTTCTGACATAATTAACGGGTCTCTAGTGTGCTTACATATTATGCTAGAATTGTGGCAAATGCACTGGCCGTCATGATATCAACGAACCTACGTTTCATACTTAAGTTTTGTTGTAGTTTCGTGATGCCTGTTAGGCCGTGTTCTCACCGAAAGCAACCGTCAACTACAACGCCACTGCAACGCAATTGCTGTTTCTGTTGCATTGCTTTTGTGTACTTACTAAAAGCAACTCCTGTTCAACTCAGTTCTATAGAAATGTCATCTTCATCAGATGATGAAATTGTTGCTGCTTACTTGCTAATAAAATAGCGTAAACAGAAGATTAATCGAAAATTTTGGGGTAATCCTTTTTTTATTCGTAATATGGAGCATAGTTCATACATAGTAGCACAGGAATTAATTCATGATCCCATTAAATTCCACGGATTCTACCGTATGCTTTTTCTTTTATGTCTAAACGGGTGTTTGTTACCTTTAAAATTTTATATAAACAGGGATGTGCTTCCACAAGTGCCAAAAAGTCTAAATTTTTTACTGCGTCGTCTGCCATAATGCCTTATTTCAAAGCAACTTTTGGAAGAAACTGGCGACTGCGACTCGGCATACGGCACTCTTAGCAATTGGTTTCTTCCTGATTGTATTGCGGTTGAGTTGAATTGCTATCAGTGCGAACACTTGTATTGAAATATAAGGGTAACGTCGCGTTGCAGTGGCGTTGTAGTTGACGGTTGCTTTCGGTGAGAACACGGCCTTAGTCGGCATGTAATGTTGAAGTTCTTATTGTAACAAATGTTTTCAGACTGCATTAAGATAACCCTCACGGAGTGTGTGATGGCAGCACATGCTACACGAGTATTTTATGCTGTTATTTGGCTAGCAAATGCGGTCACAGATGTTTTTGGTTTGTTTTGTTTTACCCGCAGGTTCTGCAGCCAAATATGACAATATGGGGTGTTACCTCATGCTCTATACGTATATTCAATTTTTTTTAGAATGAACTATTTTCTTTCTAAAAAATTAATGGAGTATTATTACGATTTTAGTTTAGAACATAATAAAAACACACTTATATAAAAAAATGATTTATTGTTCTTAATAACTCTGTTAAGAACAAATCTTTAAACAGTTTATTAATTGGTTACCGATGACGTTTTTAACCAATAATTTATTGCACACTATGCCTAACATATACATTTGCAAGCTGATCTGGTGTGACAGAAATTTCCGCTGAGCCCAGTTATATCATCGATTTCAATAAAAATTGGCCCATATACATATGGTAACAGAAACCGGAAACTATTAATCTGTTACAAAGAAATTTTAATTTTAATATTATTTTTTTACAAGTAATATTTTCATAAAATATTGCTGCCTTTTTTCCAGTTGTTTTATTATATTTTAAATACACGAAAAATACGGCCCTTTAAAACTTACCGCATGACGTGACCCCCTTTTCAACTCGCGTCACGTTTTTTTTGTTTGAAAACTTGTATATCGTCTTATAGTTGCGACCTAAAAAATATAACTTTCTGGTGGTTTTGATAAAAAAATTATTATACATTATATCATTAGAGTCGTGTTATATTCGAACTAATATAATACTCCCTCAGTCCAAAAATATAGTATACATTTGGGATTTATTTTTGTCCGAATTTATGGTATACATTTACAATTTTACTTAAGTACTACTATTAAACAAAATTTCATTGATATAGGATCTAGCTTTGTCTATGGCTTCTTGGGAACTAGATGGTAAGTATCCTTTACGCCAAAGATTGGCCTTATTAATGTGGAATAATAATAGAAAAGGATGGTAAACAAAAAAATATTGTACAAATTGACTGAAAAAGTTATTAAATTATTTTATATATTTATTAAAAAAGTCGACTACCGTAGGGTAGTCCATAATATATCTGATCTATATCTTTATACCTATCCAAGCACACTAAAATGTGCTTGAAATAAACCATATTTGCGTTCGCTGTAGTGAAGAACAACGTTTATTCCTACTTGGTTAACACCGCAATAAGTTTTAATTTATATTTTGGTAGATGTTACTTCAAAAAACATTTAGGAATGCATTATAACATAAAACGCACATATATAGCTAGATAACAATAGTAGTTTCGATTAAATAACGGTAGTCTATATTGATAGCACGGTGCATATTAGGTGCCATACAAGCATTTGCTGGGAGCAAACAAGTAGGAGGTCGGCATGCCTGCTCTTCTAAGAGCAGAACCTGCGCATTTGCTAAACGAATAACAGCATAAGATGCAAGAGTAGGATTTGCTGCCATCACGTGCCCAGTGAGTGTTATCTTAGTGCAGGTTGAAAACGTTAGCAATGTAAGCAGTTGTGACAATCAGAACGTCAGCACTACATGCTGACTGACTGATAACATGAAACTACACACCGAACGTAAACATGAAGTATAGGTTTCGTTGACATAATAATAACAATTCATTCGCCAGAAAAAAATTGATACTATAATTTTGGTTTTTACTACTTTAAGGATGTACGAGCACGAAAGTCATTTTGCGCAAAATGCTTGATTTTTTTTTATATGTAGTTTAAATATGTCTAAACAAATTCTCAAAATTTGAAAAGGGTTAACCGACTATTTAAAGAAATAAATGATTTTTTAAAAGTAAGCATATTTAACATTAGTCTTATGGCAAAGTGACGGATAGACGACATGTTTTCATAATTTTCACCCAAATTCGTCCTAGAATATGAAAAAAAACTATCTAATTAAAAGTTGAGACATTCATAAAGATATTAAAAAAATAAAAAACCGTACTAAACCGACTAAATTAAGAGATATTTACGAAAATTAGCTTACTTTTGTTAGCTCTTAAACTAAATGGCAACACTACAGACCATTAAAGCAAAGTAAGTGTCAAAACTACTAACCTAATTTTAGGAATTCTGGTAAATTTTTATCCCGATAGATAGTTTTCTATTTCATTTCACCTTCCATAATTTTACATTCGCACGTGTTACACTCAACGTTTATTTTGAATTTACTGATAACATTGCCTTAATAATCATAATGATCACAGTGTTGCCATACGCAATGCTGCGGCCATACCCTTTTTACCGCGCGCCCGGATCGGTCTATCCCCACCCAGTACCCTGCTCGTACATCCTTAAATAAGTAGGATTTTTTGTTTAAATGGTATTCAAGATTAATCTGCTCAGTTTATGTCAGCATATCTGGTCGGGCAACTGTTTATTATAATAAACGAATGTTCTGACATAATTAACGGGTCTCTAGTGTGCTTACATATTATGCTAGAATTGTGGCAAATGCACTGGCCGTCATGATATCAACGAACCTACGTTTCATACTTAAGTTTTGTTGTAGTTTCGTGATGCCTGTTAGGCCGTGTTCTCACCGAAAGCAACCGTCAACTACAACGCCACTGCAACGCAATTGCTGTTTCTGTTGCATTGCTTTTGTGTACTTACTAAAAGCAACTCCTGTTCAACTCAGTTCTATAGAAATGTCATCTTCATCAGATGATGAAATTGTTGCTGCTTACTTGCTAATAAAATAGCGTAAACAGAAGATTAATCGAAAATTTTGGGGTAATCCTTTTTTTATTCGTAATATGGAGCATAGTTCATACATAGTAGCACAGGAATTAATTCATGATCCCATTAAATTCCACGGATTCTACCGTATGCTTTTTCTTTTATGTCTAAACGGGTGTTTGTTACCTTTAAAATTTTATATAAACAGGGATGTGCTTCCACAAGTGCCAAAAAGTCTAAATTTTTTACTGCGTCGTCTGCCATAATGCCTTATTTCAAAGCAACTTTTGGAAGAAACTGGCGACTGCGACTCGGCATACGGCACTCTTAGCAATTGGTTTCTTCCTGATTGTATTGCGGTTGAGTTGAATTGCTATCAGTGCGAACACTTGTATTGAAATATAAGGGTAACGTCGCGTTGCAGTGGCGTTGTAGTTGACGGTTGCTTTCGGTGAGAACACGGCCTTAGTCGGCATGTAATGTTGAAGTTCTTATTGTAACAAATGTTTTCAGACTGCATTAAGATAACCCTCACGGAGTGTGTGATGGCAGCACATGCTACACGAGTATTTTATGCTGTTATTTGGCTAGCAAATGCGGTCACAGATGTTTTTGGTTTGTTTTGTTTTACCCGCAGGTTCTGCAGCCAAATATGACAATATGGGGTGTTACCTCATGCTCTATACGTATATTCAATTTTTTTTAGAATGAACTATTTTCTTTCTAAAAAATTAATGGAGTATTATTACGATTTTAGTTTAGAACATAATAAAAACACACTTATATAAAAAAATGATTTATTGTTCTTAATAACTCTGTTAAGAACAAATCTTTAAACAGTTTATTAATTGGTTACCGATGACGTTTTTAACCAATAATTTATTGCACACTATGCCTAACATATACATTTGCAAGCTGATCTGGTGTGACAGAAATTTCCGCCCGAGCCCAGTTATATCATCGATTTCAATAAAAATTGGCCCATATACATATGGTAACAGAAACCGGAAACTATTAATCTGTTACAAAGAAATTTTAATTTTAATATTATTTTTTTACAAGTAATATTTTCATAAAATATTGCTGCCTTTTTTCCAGTTGTTTTATTATATTTTAAATACACGAAAAATACGGCCCTTTAAAACTCACCGCATGACGTGACCCCCTTTTCAACTCGCGTCACGTTTTTTTTGTTTGAAAACTTGTATATCGTCTTATAGTTGCGACCTAAAAAATATAACTTTCTGGTGGTTTTGATAAAAAAATTATTATACATTATATCATTAGAGTCGTGTTATATTCGAACTAATATAATACTCCCTCAGTCCAAAAATATAGTATACATTTGGGATTTATTTTTGTCCGAATTTATGGTATACATTTACAATTTTACTTAAGTACTACTATTAAACAAAATTTCATTGATATAGGATCTAGCTTTGTCTATGGCTTCTTGGGAACTAGATGGTAAGTATCCTTTACGCCAAAGATTGGCCTTATTAATGTGGGATATCTTATACGAATTTCCTCGTTGAACTAACATAGTTGATTCCATTCGCGTCTGCAAAGTTAGAAAAACATTGCCGACTATGTATTAGTTGTTTGCCTAGCATAAGAATTGCCAAATAAATATATTTAATATGAGAACAGAATTTAGTATTTTATAATCCCTAATTTTCTGGTGAAAGATATTTCTTGCCTATATATTGTTGAATCTATCTTATCAGATTCTTTGTTTTTTTACCTAACTTCCATTTTTTCGTACCAATACATGTACATATGGTTGTATAATACAATTGTAAACGGCTTTAGCATTGGATTGTGTAATTGAAACATATTTGAATTTAACATATAGGTACTTGTTCCAATTATTCTAATTACATAATAATAAGAAAACGCTTCATCAAAGTGTATATTGACTCATGGTCTGTGATACTATTTGGATCCAAAATCCTAGTTGTTTTAAAGTGAACACATTCGACACATGGAATCATTTGAAGTGTGATACTACAAAAGAATGCTGAAAAGAAACTTTTGATTTTCTAAAAAAAAAAAAGTAAAGATAGCAAGATAGGACAGATTCTGCGAGATCTTAGTAAAGCAAGTACTGAAAGAATGGTTGAGAAAATTGCAGAAAGGGAAAAAGACGGACCAAGACTCCTATATGTAAGAAATAGAGGGATGTAGGCAAGAATAGTTTTAGACATGAGAGGAACTTGGCACATAATTGGCGGAAATGAAGAGCTGCTTCAAACTAATCTTCGGCTTGAAAACCCCATCATTACCATAGCGAATAATTTTGTTACCTCTTTTGCTTCGTGAGTCTCCGTATCAGAAAGGGGTCATCATGTTATAGAAGTTCATATACAGTAGCGCCCAAAAGTGAGTGCCGAAACCGTTTTTCATGCATAACTTTTTGCAATCTCGGCCAATTTACTTAAAATTTTAGTATATTGTACAGTTTGATGTTAGAAAATATTATTAAAAGTTAACTGTTGCGCAGATACGGTATTTTAGGTTATGTTCCATTTTTACTGCAACAGTCATTTTTTACATAATCCGCGCCGTTACATTATTGTTTTTTTTTGAATATTTGGGTTATTTTTTTGTTATTTTTTTTTTGTGTTCGGTAACAATTGATCACGTTTTAACAATACCAAGGGTTGAAACTTCTCCAGCCATTCGGAAAGCAATTATAGATATGAAAAACTATGGCATGAAGACATCTGCCATTTCACGGATTCTAAAAATGCCAGCTCGTACTGTTTCAAGAATTATTCAAAGGTTTGATCAGAGAAATTCTGTTGAGAACGATAAAAGAACTGGTAGACTACGTGTTACTTCTTCCCGGCTTGATACACGCATTGTTCGTCGCTCCAAAGCGGATCTGACTCTCTTAGCTGTGGATTTGGCAGCAGAATTCAATCAAAGTGAAGGTCTAAATATTAGTCGAATGACAGTTTCCAGAAGATTGAGTTATGCTGGTTTGAATGGCAGACGTCCAGCTAAAAAACCTTTCATCAAACTCAAGAATCGAAAGGCTCGCGTGGATTTTGCAAAGCGGCACTTGCATTGGACAGCAGCCGAGTAGAGTCAAGTACTTTTCACAGATGAATCTAAGTTCAATCTATTTGGAAGCGACGGAATACAATACATAAGACGTCCTCCTGGCGAAAGATACAATTCCAAATACATAAAACCGACAGTAAAACATGGAGGTGGATCAGTTATGGTTTATGGCGCATTCTCTCGTAATGGCATGGGCCCCATCATTAAAGTTAAAGGAATAATGACTGGACAAAGTTACAAAGATATGCTGACTAATGTCGTCTTACCATGGGCACATACAAATATGTCTTCTTGATGAATTCTCCAACAGGATAACGATCCTAAGCACACCTCCTCGATTGTCAAGACTTCATTGCAGCAGAAACAAGTCAGGATTCTTCAGTGGCCCAGTCAATCTCCTGACCGCAACCCAATAGAACACGTGTGGGAAGAGCTGGCAAGACGTTGTCGAAAAAAAATATTAAGAATAAAGATGAAAAATTTGCCGAATTGGACAAGTGATAGAATGCAATGTCTGATTCAGTCATCGAAAATCTTATTGATTCAATGCCATCTCGCTGTCAGGCAGTTATAAAATCTCATGATTTCCCAACTAAGTATTAAGCATTTTTATCATTATAAAACTGTTTTAGTGTATTGTTATAAAGTTATTTTTCATTAAATCGTTCTTAGTTTTCTGTTCTGAAAAATGCGTTTTTTACACAAATGAGTCTGAGCTCATTTAACTACCGTAAGTTTTTGTTTACCACGTTTTAAACATAACAATTATTTTTCTTATACAAAACTGTCTAACATACTAAAAAATGAAGTAAAATGGCCCAGATTTTAAAAAGTTCTTTCCGAAAAATTATTTAGGCACTCACTTTTGGGCGCTACTGTACGTATGTTAACAAAAACCGAAAAATATTTAATTTCTTACCCAGAAATTTGAATTTAAATATTTTTTTTTTCAAAAGTAATATTTTTATAAAAATACTAGGGTACTCAAAAGCCACTCTAAAAGTAATTTAGATAATTTTTTTTGGATATTTAAATTATATTCTGATTAGTTTATTCTTATCTGAATGCAGGAAGCAAATTAGTTCAATCATTGTTTGACATTATTTATAAAACCTACACCAAGTTTTTTTTAATCAAATCGGTTTTAGATTCTTATATATCAAAGGTACACTTTGATATTAAGATAGTTAATATGAGATATATACATGATGCACGTATATTGTTATATAATACTATATTTAAAAAAAACAGTTAGTATTTATCAAGAAATTTTAAAATGTGTTAATAGAAAATGAAGAACTGATCTGAAATAGGCATAGTTCGTTAAATATTATCATGTAAATATTATATTATATATTATGTAATTATTACAGTAACAATCGTTTTAAAATAATTACCATCACCATTAGCATGTTTATCTTTGCAAAAATTAAATATAATATTTCGATTAAAATTTGATGTTTATACATAATTTGTAAGAAATGTAATTTTAGTTAATATGTATGCTATTCCTTATGTAAATTGTTAATTCATTACACCACCTGCGCATTACTATATTGTACAAATTAAGATTACATACACTAGATATGATATATTAATTAAATCTTTGCATATTTGTAGATAATTAGTTTATGATATTGATATTTACCCATAAAAAATATATAAAAATAGAATAAAAAACTTTCAAAAATTTAAGTATCAGTCTCAAATATAATTGAAAAATGCAATAGTATTTATAATTATCACAATTTAATAAACTGTTTAGTATGTACTTTTGATGTTCTTTTATGAAAATCAAATAATCCATGTTTAACAGTAGTTACAGAAAATATCCCAAACGATAAATCAATATACGAAGCATTAACATTAATGTAATCATAATTATAATTAACGTATAGTGATTAATTATTACCTTTTTTAAAACATAGCATTATAAATTATAATAATCAAAAGGTTACACATATTTTTTAAGAATAATTACATGTAATTGTTAAATTATTTCTTCAATTTCAGATTTAATTTTTATTGTTTAAAAATAATTATGATATCACATAATGTTGTACTAACTTTGGTCATTTTAAATAAACTTGTAAAGAAACAATTTGGATTTATCATTACAGTGCCTATACTATCAAATATTATCTAAAAGTTAAACTTTTTAACTTAATAAATTTTTAAAGTAAGTATATTGTTAACTTCTACAGTAATGCACAATTGTGAAAATTTACACCACAATGAATGAAGTACTTATTCTGCAACACACATATTTAGAATCTTTGGTGTATTTCAAATTTTTTTCTCAATACACAATTATTATAATTTTTGATTAACTGGATAGTTTATAAAACAAGATTTATTTTGCTTTTATAAACACAAATAAAACTGTACCGCCTGTGCCAAGTTTTTGAAAATTTTAAAAAATGGAAGCCTAAAAATAATGAAACTATAAAATTTCTAAAATTACTAGCATCTAGGTCCTTATATCTTATCTAAATATTATAAGAGTAAAACGGAAATATTAATTTTTGCAGCATAACTTGTTACGAATGTATAAAAACATTACTATATTTAAGTAGCTCGTAGAAAAATTTAAAATTTACGTTTACATAACCAACTAACTTAAATATAATATTTTAAAAAAGATGCAAAAATAGCAAATAAAAAAGCAATTTTGCAGCTTTGTTTCATATTTCTGATTTACAAAATGAACACCAAATTATTCATTTTTCTTTTTTTCACCACCACCACCACCATCACCACCAGCCACATTTGCACTTTCAACGCTGGATTCTTCTTCGTCCTCTTCATCTGAATAGTTTCTTGGTTGTTCACCAGGTCGCAATAATCGACCGACAAATTCATATTTTTCTGAAAATAAAAATAATATTTTCAGTTTACAACTTCATATGTGAATTATATTTGCTAATTTACATTTTAAAAAATTTTCGTTATAAGTACCCATGTCACATTTTGGAGTATTTCAAGTCATAATTATCATGCAAGGTTTATATCTGTGTTCTTAGATTTACTTAAGTCACGTTTATACCTCCACTATGACCGCCAAATAAGTCGGCTCATATGGATTTATTCTATTAGTAGCAATATGAAGATGTTGGTATTGTATAAATACGTGGCAGCATCCCACATTAATATTATATTGTGAAAGTAAGAGTCCAAAGGTATGAAGGGTAGTTTCTGAAAAAAAGCTTGAGGCATTATAGACTTTATTTCAAATGATACAGGAAACAATTATTAGGAAAAGTCTTACAAGGTAGTAAAATTATTATCAAACATGTTAAACATTAATTAAAATTAATGTTCAATATGGTGTCTTCCTCGCTCGATACACAATATAGTTTTATTGTGAAAAGCTCTTACAACATTTTACACTAATATAGGTGTTATTTTAGCAGCATATGGCGGGTTTAAAATTTAATAGATGAAGTGTTCTTTGAAAAATGAATTGAAAGATATTCGGGTTACCTTTGGTATTTGAGGCCGTCTGGCATGACGCATTGTGATTTCTTCTTGTGGGGCATTTCAAAAGTAATGTTTATAAGTATCGTCCATTTAAGAACATTAATCATGTAGAAAATACCATAAGAGCGCGTGCTGCTGAAATGACACCTATGATGCTGCAAGAGCTCTTCACGATAGAACCATACTGTGCATTGAGCAAGGAGGGCACCACACTGAACTTGAATTTTTATTAATGTTGTTTATTAATAATTTGACTATCATGTAAGACTTTTCTTATAACCTTTTTATGTATCTTTTAAAATAGTCTGTAATGACCAAACTTTATTTCTATCACCTTCCCCCCATACTTTCGAACATTGTTCTTACTTTCACAATGTAATATTAGTTTGAGATGCTGTCAAGTATTTATACAATACCAAAATCTTCAAACTGCTATTAATAAAAAAAAACCCATATAACTTAAGATTTAAATGCCACACTAATAATAAAATAAAATGTTTGGTACTATTTAATTGGTCAATACTATTAAAGTATAGGTATACAGTTACTAAACCATAATTAATGAATTATATTGTAGTAGCTGTATATGCTTCAATATTCACCTTACTAGAAAATACATTATTGCAAATATTGTGAGGATGCATGATTGCAAATGGGACACGGAATTTAGAATTCATTTCTTATACTATGGAAAAGCTACAATAAAATTAGTGATTTTAAACAATTATAAATAACACGAAGGGTGCCCTAAATTATTAAAATTTTGATTCTTTTAAGAATTTTTGAAATGTAATTTAATTTTTGTGTAGACAATCATTATTTGGAATTTTTTGCTACAAAACGTATTATATTAAATAATTATGCAGCAGCTATTTCCATATTTTGTTTACTAATGCGTTACGAATCGAAATGGAATCTCTTAAACAACCCTACTTTTTTTGTAAAATTAACAATAAAGTATTTGTTTCTAACACGTATACTCAATTATTAGAGTAACTTTATGTATGTTCTGTACCTTTGAACTGATCCTCCCATTCACGAACTGATTCCATTTCCATCGAATTCAAGTCACTTAAATCATCATAACCATCAGTTTTACAAGCAACTGAAAATGTTGCCAAACCTCTTGACGCATCTCTACCAGCAAATGCTGAATATGGCCCTCCTAAAATTTAAAAACGGATTTCATAATTGTAAACCATAAACGTCATCAGTGACGTTTAAAAAATTCTCATATTAATTTTATTCAATTATACCTGGTCCGTAAAATCGTTTGCCCTTTGTAACATCATAGATATTTCCATTCACGGCGATTAAAACTCGACCATCCTCTTGCGTACCATCGAATTTTGTAAGTTCTTCCACGGTGAAATCTCGTCTTAATTTCGGTAGTTGTGGTTCTGGAGGATGATAAGTAGGCACAGTTTGAGACCGCTTTAAAATCTTATACGCCAAAAATGCTATTGCAATAACTAATGCAATATTTACAGGACTTTGTACTATTTCCAAAAATATATTTTTGAGGAAATTTCCCGACTCTACTTCAGCCTTTTCTGCCATTTTGATAACTTGACAATTCTGAGTTTAAATTATTCTACGTGTGATGGCGCACCAATACAAAGTATAAAATGTAAGTTCACCAAATTTTACTTATGAATTTTTCATAACAATTACGGACCTGATTGTAAATAAATTATAAAATAGATATCCTATTTTTATAAATGGTAATGAATTATTTGTTTGGTAATGTTGTAAAGCAAAGTATTTAGCTCTATTTATTCATATCCCATACTACGACGTAGTAGTACAAGAAGTTAAGATGTTTAAAAAAACGTCTGCGGCAAAAGATTACTAATGTAAGCGGAAAAAATAAATTTTGCTTATTTCTTTATGATATGGGGAATTCTCTACCATACTGAGAAAATTTAGGTAATTTTTCTTTTAATGATCGAGAAAAAGGCATATGCAGATAGATATAATAGAGATAGTATATTAAACGTTCTTAAAAAGGCAAAGTCGTTTTTTAAGGTTTCTAAGACTTGCGGAATACTTTTCTTCTCTTTTTTGTGGATTATTTTTATGCTGTTTGTATCAAAGTCGTTTTTTTTGCAGTATTTTTTTTCGCCAGGTTATGCCTATATACTTTTTTCAGTGGCCAGGGTCCGCTCTAGGGGCAGACAACCCGTTTGTCCGGGGCGCCATTTTAGCGGTAAGTATGAGAAAAATATTTGATGTATTAAATATCTAATTAATAGAAAATTTCATATATCGATTATTTTATTTGCTAAAAAATTACAGTTCGTAGCGTATTTAGGTATGTTGTTTATGTCTAGAACAGTTTGTCCCAAAATTGGTTCCACGCCCCACATGAGACAATTTTATTGGTCAACCGAGCAATTTGAAAATATAATTGAATTTTAGTTGTTCATTTTGAACATTTACTTATTCTTTTTTTTTAAATAATATCCTCTTAAAAGCTAAACAAAGTGTAATTGGGCTTCTTTTAAATAATAATTCAATTTTAGAATATAAAAAAAATATCTACTTATATGTTAAATAGCGAGCATCATAATTTTAGAAAGACCTAGGTGGTATATAGTATAAAGAAGTTTGGGAAACACTGGTCTAAAAGTTAAAAATATTTACACTATTATTGAAAAATTAACGCCGAATTTGTAAAAGGAGTTGCTTGAAAATAAAAAATTTGTACAGTTATTTAAAGGTTTTTAAGGGTTGCCAATTAGTCTTTTTGTCCGAGGTGTCGTAAGAGCTAGAGCGGGCGTTGAAGTGGTATCTCGTTAAAGAACTTCTACAGAAAAAAAAAATTCAGAGTACTGGTTCTTTCAAAGCTTTTATTTAAAGTATTTTAATTTTAATAACATTAGTTGTAGTTTAAAATTCACAATTGCGATGTGCATTAAATATGTTCCTAAAAACAATATAATTTTATTTATTTGATTAGCAAGTAAAGTTTGTATAACTTGTCAGAGGATTGATACGCAACCCTGTCCTCATCACGTACTTTCACAATAAAGACAATTTGTCGGCGATACTGCAATACCGCGTAACTAGCTTTTTTCATAAGGTCGAATTTTCAATGTTAGTCTCTATCGAAAAAGCTAGTTACGCGTTATTGCAGTATCGACGATGAAATTTCTTTCTAAACAAGATGATGATAACACTTGCTTTTTGACATACATAGAAACTTCATACGGATTATATTTTGTTCAATGTACAAAAGACTGTTATTTTGTAAACATTAAGTCTATTTTTACATTGAATATAAAACAAAGAACTGACATCCAAAAATAAAGACAAAGTTTAGTCATTATTTTATGGTATTTAATGTGTAATCTAAGATGTCTTTTTGATAAAAGCATGCATCTACTATTGTAGTATTTATTACTGTGAAATTAAATTTTAATCAAAATACAAATTCACATCAGAAATAATGGTTCGGCATTCTGCGATGCCTATTAAATTTTATGATTTTTAAGATAGCAAGATTATACAAATAGGATTTTTTTAATTTTTGAACAACTTTCAACAATTAATTTAAAGTCAAACATTAAATCATTTATTTTTTCTTGGGATACATTCTTTAAGATGTTAAAAATGTGTGACATTGTTAACTGTTTCCTATTATCATTCTTCATCTGATGAACTTGCTTCTTCAGCTTCTTTTAACCAATTAATAAACGGCTCTACACGTTTATATAATCTTGTGCTTTGATCAATTTTATTAACCCAATTTAAAATAGCTCCTTCTGATAATAGATCTTTATCGTAAAACCAATTAACTACTGCACTTACACATTCTTTAAGTTCATTATTTGCATTCGCCACATCCTGAAATTATATTTAGTCATTAATAGGTTTGCACCAAAAGTTTCAATGTTCTAAAATCTATAAATTACATAAATAACATTCTATTTGTATAATAATTCTTCATTTTCTCATACTTGAGTATAAACCTTAAAAGCAAATACTTTGTTAATATTATGTAAAAGAAAAAATTGGGTTTCTGATTCATTTCATTCTATTGATAACATATTATACACGAAATATGAAAATATTATTAAATCTTGTTGATACAGAATTGAGTAGGGATGTATATCCATTACAAAAATACTAAAAAAAAAAAACAAAACGAAAGGACAAAATGTATTACCTTTCTTTGTATCTATTACTTCTTCTAGGTGTTCTAGAATCAAATTCACTAATTTTAATATAAGGATTGGGCATATATCTTTTCAAAAAACTATAATTTTGTATTGTACTTTTTTTTGTTGGTTACAGTGAAATTCTTTAATTGGTTTTTGTTTTACCTAAAAATGGTTGATCGGATAAGGTCCGCTTACCGTGAAGGGGTTTCAGTAATAACCATACCCTAACCGCCGTATGGTTCGCGTCAGTATTGTGTAGGAAATAAAATATGGACGGTAACTCCAGTTTTCAAATAGAAACCCTCAAATTACTCCATTGCAGAAAAAAATCAATTCTAAATTACCTGCCCCATTTGCTATCATGCATCCCCACAATATTCACAATTATGTGGGTACAATTAAGGCGTATACTCAATTATGAAAGTAATTGTATACCGGGTGTCCCGTGACCCGATGGCGATAGCTTAAGAACGTATTCTTTTGACAATTTTCAGTCGAAAGTACCTTATACACTTTTGTCCAAAACACAATAATTAAGGCGTTATAGGCACTATTAATATTAACGAATAAAGTAATGTAGGTAATGTTTTATTAATTTAAATTTTTTTTATTCGTAACACCAATTTAATTAAAGTTTTGATTCAAAATGTCCCTCCGCTGCTTCACAACACATTTTTGCTCTTCTAATAATTGAAAACGTAGCACTCTGAAGAGTATCTAGGTCGTCTCGTATGGATGCAATTGTCATAATACTTGAATTAGCAAATTTCTGGTTTGTGGTTTATTTGAATACACTAGACTTTCCCTGTGTCCCGAAAGATAAAGAATAAACAATATCACTATTACAATATGGCAAAACAATTACAATGTTTACCAGATTGGTATACTGTTAAATTTAATAGTGCCCATAACTTCTTAACTATTAAATTTTGGGCAAGTGTATAAAGGCACTTTCGCCTTGTGATTGTCGAAAGCATACGTTCTTAAGCCACAGCCATCAAGTTACGGGACACCCGGTATATTAGAATTTTGTAAACAGTAAAATGAGACACATTTTATAGAAATAGTTTTTGTAAATTTATTTAATTTATTAAAAACGAATAATTTGTGCTTTTATGCGATTGATATTTAACATATACAGTGTGTCCCAAATAGAGTAGGCTAACAT
Organism: Sinopyrophorus schimmeli; assembly: GCA_036325965.1. Lineage (NCBI taxonomy): Eukaryota > Metazoa > Arthropoda > Insecta > Coleoptera > Elateridae > Sinopyrophorus > Sinopyrophorus schimmeli. Next base: position 9,281,106 of record JARFIZ010000314.1, on the reverse strand, counting down.
GGGTATCTTTCTTATTAGTGAAGATAGAAGTTTGGTTAAATGGGCAATGTTTTGCAGTTTTAGGTGCCCATTCAGATTCTGTTAAGAAAATTTTTAAATTCCGAATAGTTCCGAAGTTATCGTAAAAAAACTGAAAATCGTCATTTTCTTTAATGTCAAATAACTTTGTAATTATAAAATTTACAAAAAAAAGTTTAATATAAAAGTTACTAAGATTTATAAAATACAGATAGAAATTAAGTCAAAATTCAATTCAAAATAGTGGTTTTCAAGATATTGATACCAACTTTCTTATTTTAAATGGACGCCATATTGGTTATTTACATAGTTAAATAGCATTTTTTTTTCTCTTTTCAACCATGTATAACAACCCATATTTAAATAAAAAATTATTAACAATATTAAATTTTTCTGTTTTAAATCAAGTAGTCATGAATTATCAAAGAACAATTAAACAGCATAATACAAGCCAACGTCCTTATTTTTATTTTTTGACTAATATTGTAAGTTTTTTGAATAATGATTATTATTGCCTTATAAATAATGCAAAATGGCAAAGTTTTTAACTGAGCAGTATGATATGTTTTGTGCCTACATTAAATGTTACAAAAGGTCCTGCGTTGCTGCACAAACATACTTTAACAGTTTTCCAAAAAAAAAGCAACCGAACGTTAAAATTATTAAAAGATTAGATGTGAATATGCAGAAATATGGATGTTTACAGCAACCAAATTGAAAGAATCTGGAAGATGATGTTTATCATTTTTTTTTTTTTGAAAAACTGTTAAAGTATGTTTTTGCAGCAACGCAGGAGCTTTTGTAACATTTAATTTTTATTTAATTTCTATCTGTATTTTATGAAACCTAGTCACTTTTATATTAAACTTTTTTTTGTAAATTTTATAATTACAAAGTTATTTGACATTAAAGAAAATGACGATTTTCAGTTTTCTTACGATAACTTCGGAACTATTCGGAATTTTAAAATTTTCTTAACAGAATCTGAATGGGCACCTAAAACTGCAAAACATTGCCCATTTAACCAAACTTCTATCTTCACTAATAAGAAAGATACCCATGTTAGCCTACTCTATTTGGGACACACTGTATATTAATATTTGCGGTATTTCTGATATTTATTAGCTTAATGAATATTTAAGCAATTATTATGAACGTACCTCACAAGCTTGAAGACAATCTATCATAGCAGTATCGTTACGAATATAATTCTTGAGAATCGGTAAAAAGTATACTAGTAAATGTCGTAACGAAGGCAAGTACGATTGTCCAACAAATAATTGAAATGGTAACGTCAAAATAGCTTTTGTAACGTTGAAATTGACCTAGAAACATGTTAATCGTTAGAAATTGCATTAGACAGAAAGATTTTGAAAATAAATTATTTTGATAAAATAGTTACCTCTTTTACGGTAACATTATATGCGTATCTTGATGAATTAATTTCAAGAATTAAATTATCGCAATGTAATTTATCTTCAAAACCTCTAGCCAAACTGTCCACTACTTCAGTTAAGAACACTGAAACAAACAATATTAGAAGATCCATATAGTATACAATAATTAAGCAAATGTTAGGTTTCCATGTAGTTTTCTATAATAGCAAGCATAATTCTAATACACACATTAGAAATAAGTAACAAAATAATTTATGTTGACTGTATATTGAGAGATACTAAGCATTGCAGCATAACGAATCACATTTAAAAAGTTTTAACAGTTAAATCTATTGAATTTGCAATCTGCAAAAAGGAGATGAAAATTTAGAAAGAGCCGATAGATGGTTTTATTTCAGCATGATCATTCAACAAAAAATTTCAATCGATCAACATCTTATCATGACTTAATATTTTTTTTAATGTTAAGTACTTGTGATTGAAAAAGATAAAAAACAGATTAATGAACAAAAAACAAAAATTACATACGTAGTAACAATTTTGGATTATGTAGTTTAAATTGACTGTAACATATTTTAAAAAAATATTAATATTTATCACAATAACCAATTTTTTTTTTAAATTATTTAGTTTTAATCGCGTAATAATTCACTACAATTTAAAGCTGCAATTTTTGTACTATGTGTATATTCGCCACTATTCAAGATTTACCAAATAACGAGGACCAAGTGACAAACTAGTCCGGACATTGGGACTATACCTTCAAACCAGGAGGTTTCATCATAAATTCCATGACATAATATTATCACTCTATAACAAAGTCAATCTAATAAAAAGTAAAAAACCGTATCTAATTTTTATAAAACTCTCTTTTTTATTAAAACAAATCAGCTGAAAAATATTAATAAGCAACACCATATTATTGAAAAATATGCTTAGTGTTTTAATTATTCACAAAACCGTGCCAAATGACAATGCTCTTTTTTATACAAGATGTTTTAGGACTACTTTGGTCCAAAACTGTTTTTGAAACACTAGAAAAGATATGTTAAAACTATATATATTTGTAAACCGAATTTTAGATTTTGGTTTTAGTAAATTAACTAATAATGTTTTATTTCATTTAGCGATTTTATCCAATGTTCAAATTTTGATAATTTATTAGTGTAATATGTAAAAAAATGTACATATGTTAATTAAAAAAAAATTAATTAACTATATACCTGCAAAACCAAAAGTAATATTTTGATAAATACATACAATTAGTATCATCTAATACAGGAGAAGTTGTGTAGGATAATTGTTCGTCACTGTCTGAAGAAGTTACACTTTCATCATCAGACTCCTCATATGCATCTGTAATACGAAGTCTTGATAACTGTTTAACTATTTTATCTTCTTCAGAATCTGATGTATCACAGGTGCTAACTTGACGTAATCGGTATGCTTTTTCACTTAATTTATCAATAATGTGGTCTATAAAATACATAATTAGTATTAATTATAATAATTAAATTACTACCTACCATTTACAGGTTTTTGATTTTGAACCAAACAATCTTCAAGAAAAGTTTTTATAGGTAACTGTACATCTTTGCCAAGAATGCTTCCAGCTGTAACTATACAGTTTTGTTTTAATACACATTGTGGACCTATCACACTATGTGTAACTGTACAGTTATCTCCAATACGTGTATTTGAAAAAATAAAAGAATTTTTAATAATAACATTTTTTCCAATTTTAACATTGTCACCAATAATTGATTTTGTAATTTGTGAATTATCGGATATACAAGTTTCTGATCCAATTAATACATCCTCTCCAAGATTACTATACCTAAAAGGCAAAAAAATAAACATTATAAATTATATAATACATCTACTTCGTAGTCTAATCAAATATTTTCTAAATAGAATTATATTTGTCTTGTAAAAATATCACTCAACCCGGTTACAAATAACAATATATACATGTATTCGGTTTTACAACGTATGTCTACATTTCTGATGCCTAATTGCCATTTGTTTATTCTTACAGTAGTCTTCTTTCGAGTTTTGTCACCCATAGATTTTTTTACTACCATTATTCCACGTTTTTTTTAGTCTTCCCCTTTTTTTACATTTTTAGATCTTCATTTCATTAATTTTCTTGGTAATTGATCTGTCTGCATTCTCCTTATATATTGCCATATAATTTAAGTTGTTTCTTGTCAACACTTTCGATTATTGTTTTTCTCACACCCATTCGGTTTAAAAATACTGCATTGTTTGTAAATAATAAATGATTATTTTATACATTTTTAGATTTTTCTAATGTGACATTGCATAATTACCAAATATATGTTTTTAAGCTGATAAATATTCTGATTTATTGTAACCGAATTATGCCTGATAGTCTCTTTTAGAAAAAAATTATAAAAATTACTCGCGTTTTTGTGTCGATGCTTTGTAGAAGAATGGAGATCAAATGAAAAAACCCGTTTTTAAAATCTCAGTAAAAATTCCATTTAATAACCAATTAATTTTAGATTTTCTTAACAAATGGGTATTAAACTTGTAGAATAAGTGATTTTAAAATTAGTTTTGTTTTTAATATGAAAAAAATTACTCATTCGGCAATACTTACTTTGTTAGAAAGACATTCTTGTTACGATATACATTGTTTTTTAAATGGATATAATTTCTTTGCTGTGTTGCTATCCCCATATCAGGCACCAAGGGATATAACCATCGATGTAATATATCGTGACTAAAAATATATCGAATACAAATATACGTTTCCATTACTTATATGTTACCTAACAGCTTGATACATTCTCCAGCTGTTGATTGCTGCAGCATACTGACTGCCTTTAATAAGGTGCCAATAAACCTTACTACCTAATATTTCATCATTCATTAATAACCCACGTACAAAATCATCTCTAGTTTGAAAGTCAAAATTGTCTGAGAAAAGTGGAAGAACAGAAGCAGAACAAATTGCAATGTGAGTATCTTTCAAATTATAATTAATGTGTACATTTGAATTATCCGTTAAAATTTCCTAAAATAAGTAACTCTACGTAGTATTTTCATAATTTATTATAATATTTACCAAAGGCAGATCAATTTTATTATGCTTTGTTTTGCCCAATTTTTCATGAAACAATAAACAATTATTTGATGTGGAAATTAGTAATAAATCCTCATTTTCACACCTTCCAATCTGACCTATACCAGTTTCTTGTAAGATAATCGTCATTGCTGCACCTTTATCAATCTTGCAAGTTTCACTAAAAAAAAAATACAATATTAGGAAAAGATGACAAATCATCAAGTTGCCTATTAAAGCAAGCACATTAAAATTCAGTATCAAAATATCCTGTAAGTTTTCTACACATTGTAAATTATATTTTATTTTTAAAAATTATGCAAATAAAATCAAAGATTAATATTTAAGCTTATCTCTAAACATAAGAAACACTTAAACAATCCAAAATAAAGAAACTACATAGTTGTGATCCAAAATAAGCTGAAATGCGTTAACAGATTGTTAAAAATTTAAAAATTGAATTACAGATGACACACATTTTTAAATAATTATAGCAATTGTATTGCAGTTATTATTATAATAATCATTTTATTATACCTATTAATTTATTGAAATAGTCGTTATACTTCCAAATAATCTAAATGTTTAGTATATGTGTTTATTTAATTATAATAAATATACATATTTACCTATGTTTTTTAAGAATTGGTAATAACTTTATATTTCCAACAACGCCTGAGTCCAGTAATACAAAATCTCCTCTAATAAGCCCTTTAGCATCTAAATCTCGTAGACAATCTCCAAATGATCGACAACTTTCCGAAACAACAACGTTAACTTTCATTGTTAATGACCATCCAGTTGCTTCTTTAATACATGCCCTTGCAAATTAAAGAAAATTATTAGTAAACTTATATTTATATGTGCGCATATGATCATTCAGTAAAAGCAACAGAACCAATTAATTTATAGTGATTATTAAAGAAATATTATAAAAGATTGCTGTGTGATTTAAATTTTAGGAAGTATATACTTACTGAATATGGTCTTTGATGACTTCTACATTAGTACAACAAAATAAAAAGACTTCTTCAATACCACCAAGTGACAAAAATTCTAAGGTATAATCAATTAAGGGGGTATTTAAGACAGGTAGAAGGCACTGAAACAGAGTAAGTAAGTACAATTGGCATGAAATGCATTATTTAAATTACCAATGGCATATCATTTGTAATTGGTAAAAAATCGTCAGTAAAATTGTCTGCAATAACAATTGCTTGAATTGCCTCCTTTTGACGTACATCTTTACTGGTATGTGACATTTTTGATAAAATATGTGTACTTTTATTTGTAGGTTATTTCTACCACATCAATTTAAATAGTAATGTTGAAAAACATTAGCTACACTAGAATTTCACTAATTTTACCTTGAAAATAACTTCTCGCTGTGTATACCGCGTGTCCCGCATAAGATCTCCATTAAAGAGATATTTTCTTTACCTTACTCAAAAGCTACAACAACCATATGGCATTTAAAGTTATTCTTGCTTCAACATTGCTAATTTTTATTAAGAAAAAAATTAAATATTTAAGGTTCTAATTCAATAAGAAGAAACATATTTATAAAATCGATACCGCAATTAAGGTAAACTTGATAAATTGCTGAACAAAAAGTTTATATCTCTCAAAGCCACTTTAATTCATTTTAAAAGTTATTATTTTTAGTTTCGTAATATTTCCCGCGTCAATCTTCAATGCTGCACCATAATACCAGTGCACTTGTACTTCTACTTTTTAAACTTACTATATCGAAAAACATTATTTTTAGTTATAAAACCAAACGTGCTTGAGGTAAAATATCGAGTTTTACTATCTATCAGCCCCATTTTTTTTTTAAAAGATTTGTTGTTTTGATTATTAATTTATAAAACATTACTAACAAAAGTACATACACTTAGATGCGTTTGAAAATGCCCGACCCACTTAATCGACAAAACATATTATTTATGAGTATAAAAAAAAAATAATTATAAACAAATGGCCAATGTATACGATAGTTTGCACTTGTACACACACGTTATAAAATTTTTGACCAAAAATAATGATTTTGAAGTGTTTAAATACTAATAATTCTATGAAAAAATGCGAAATCGGTAGTGCGTTTGAAAATGCCCGTTTTAATGTTTTCCATTTAGAACCGTTTTTTTCCAACAAACTATAAATATATTGTAGATGTTGTTTAAGAATGTAAATAAGCAAACCATTAAAAGTTTATTGTAAGTGAAATTTTAAATGATAGCACCAATAAATAGCGTAATTTGTATTTATTACATAAAACAACCATTTTTGACAAATGATGGCAGTAAAACGTCAATACAAATTAAAATTTGATAATTAACATAACTAAGATTATTCTTTAAACACTGTAGATCACGTTCCATATTTTGGGTATTTTCAAACATATCATTTAAGCATCATAACAGTAGAATTAATTTTATACACTTCTTATTCACAAATTTATCGGAACTAAAAGTCCAAAATAAAATAAACTACGTTGAATATTTTTATGCCTTCTTCGCCTTTTGGTAACTACTAAACACGCACAAATTTATTATGAAAGTTACATTACAATCAATATAGGGTGGCTCCAAATAAATATAGTGCAATTATTACCTTACTTTGTGAATTAAATCGGGTGTGCAGTTTCAAACGCACTTTTTTATACGGCCGTTTAAAACTGCACGCCTCCATCTAATAGACAAAATATTATATTTATGAGTATTAAGAAGAATATTTATGACCAATTGGTGAATATATGCGCTATTCTCTTCTTGTGCAGCCGAGTTTTAAACGCCGTATAAAAAAGTGCGTTTTAAACTGCACAACCGATCTAATTCACAAAGTAAGGTAATAATTGCACTATATTTATTTGGAGCCACCCTATATTGATTGTAATGTAACTTTCATAATAAATTTGTGCGTGTTTAGTAGTTACCAAAAGGCGAAGAAGGCATAAAAATATTCAACGTAGTTTATTTTATTTTGGACTTTTAGTTCCGATAAATTTGTGAATAAGAAGTGTATAAAATTAATTCTACTGTTATGATGCTTAAATGATATGTTTCAAAATGCCCAAAATATGGAACGTGATCTACAGTGTTTGAAAAATAATCTTAATTATGTTAATTGTCAAATTTTAATTTGTATTGACGTTTTACTGCCATCATTTGTCAAAAATTGTTGTTTTATGTAATAAATACAAATTACGCTATTTATTGGTAATACCATTTAAAATTTCACTTACAATAAACTTTTAATGGTTTGCTTATTTACATTCTTAAACAACATCTACAATATATTTATAGTTTGTTGGAAAAAAAAACGGTTCTAAATGGAAAACATTAAAACGGGCATTTTCAAACGCACTGCAGATTTCGCATTTTTTCTTAGAAATCATTATTTTTGGTCAAAAATTTTATAACGTGTGTGTACAAGTGCAAACTATCGTATACATTTGCCATTTGTTTATAATTATTTTTTTTAATACTTATAAATAATATGTTTTGTCGATTAAGTCGGTCGGGCATTTTCAAACCCATCTAAGTGTACGTGACGTAAAAATTAGACAATTTATAATATGTGTCAGATTTCTAAATGGGAATCACATAAAAACATAAAAACAACAGTTTGCATATGGGCGATTCCATGCCAGATTTGATAAAGTTGTACCAGTGGGTAAAATTTTTTGGAATCACCTTGACGGTGGTTTAGTATATGGGTGATTTTTCAATAAAAGGTAATGTGTGCGGGAATCATTATAAAATAGTTTTTTTATTCTATGTGTTGTCATTTTATGCAATAAATCACAGCTTGTTAATGTATTTTATAAATAGAATTATGATTTAATGCCCAATTAAAGTACATTTTCCTGAAATTCCATATTTAAGTCTGAAAAAGTCTCTACCCTGGCCTGTCCCCATGACGTTTTTAGTTAAACATACAGACAGTACATAAGTTCTTTGACGCAGTTGCCACATTAAAGTATAGGGTAAATACGCCGGTTAGCCGGCCTTCGCTCGTTCTCGGCCCGTCAGCAATAATATTTGTAAATACAATAAAACACGACTTGTTAAACAAAATTGTCATGCGCTATTTAGTTTCAGTCATATTTAGTATTAATTATAATACCTCAACTTTCTGTTGTGAATTTCTAGTTAATGCAAGACCGCCACGGCCGAAAAAGGGCAACTGTTTTTAACTGGAAAATTTTGATTCATTAATACAGACAGAAATATCACACAGTTTTATACAAAAATGCGATCAAGGGCGCGTATCAACGTAAAGTTAATAACACTAAACACACGAGCCATTAAATCGCTGACATTTGTCTCTGGCGCGGCGCGACGTTGTGGTGTAGTGGTTTCGCAAGGTAATTGTGTCACTCTCCTGGTAAGTCGTAAAATTTATAAAATTCACTTAATTTATTTGCATTTACTGCTTAAATTAAACAATACCGTAATAGTTAAGGTGTGATATATTATTAGTCCAATATTGACTTGTCAGTTAAAAATTTTAAATTTGACACAAAAACGTAACTCCTCTGCCGTATTTCCTCTGGTAAAATAACTACCAAGGAAGATACTCACTGACCAAAGGAGATAATTTGGATCATAAGATGTTTATGCAAAGTAATCCAGATATATATCAACATTCTCAGGAAACGTTTTAAATTATTCTGGTAAAAGAAAAGGAGTATGATAAAAAATAAATGATAATTTCTTTGTTTATAATCGGATTTTACCGATTTTTTTCAGTTTATAACATAAGTAAAACTTGTTGTTTTAATGAAAGGTATGGTATTAGTATAGATATTATGCAAATTATTCTAATTATCACTTAAAAGGCACTAGTCTTTACCCTGGCCGATATATTTACCCTGGCTTTCTAAAAAGTAACTAAATAGGGAAAGGTGGCCTAAAGCGGGTAGGTTAAAGTTCATCGATCAATATGAACCACTTTGGCTAAAAAAAAATAATTACATTTCTGTTTCAATTGTAGAAAAAAACTCAAAAATATAAAATTTCAAAAATCGCCCGTTTTGCCCGACAGGGGGGCTAAAGCGGGTAGGCTTCTATAAAACAATCGGAATAATCAAAACATTTGAAAATAATTATCTACACTTAACATGTTCTTGATAGTAACATTTGATATTATGTTATTAAGCATTTTAACGTTATAAACTGCTAATTCAGACTTGTAATTTGTTCCAATCTTAATATCACTTCGGTTTACCATTGTTTTTAAATCTTAATTACTTCAACGCTTTAAATCACTTATTTTTAATACCAATTTATTCCTATCAACTAGTTCCTATAAATTATAATAAAATTACTACTTCTGGTACAAGCAAAGAGGGTAGCTACCCGCTTTGCCCAAACACACATTTCTTGGTTTTGATACATTAACGTAAAAATGAATGGATTAATATTAAAATATTTAGTCAAATAATAAAACTAGATTAGTGTAGAAGAAAACCGCACTATAAAAAATGGGCTAATGTTAAGGATTTTGTAGCAATTGAAGTTAAATTAATTTCAAACATTTTACAAAATTATTAAATTTTTTATTTTTTAATTTTGTAAGGTTATTAAGTAACGTTGGTGTCAAAAGTAATATGACACTAATTATTTCAAATTTCAGCTTTAAAAGTCTAACGGCCAGTATTTCAGTGGTTCATTAACCAATTGATTAACATACTACTGTCATTATTCAAAGAAAATAAACTCTCAACTTGGGCTGTGGCTAAAACTGGACTTGCGGAAATGCAAAAAAAGCCTTTTTGGAAAAGCACAAATTAAAGTTAGAGCATCAAAGAAAAATCAATCACTTGAAGGAAATTAAAAAAATTGAATATTTTAAATTAAGACAAACTTTATTGGAAAAAGAGAATAATTTGTAACTTCAATTATTGGAAGCCCAACTCCTAAATAAATAACTTGTTAATGTACAATTAAAAGATTGTAATTAATTAAAAACAATAATAAAGTAGTTCAATTATTTATCAGTTTGTAATTGGCAAAACCTCGGGAGCAATTAAATTTGCTACTAGGTGAACGCAATGTTTTGGGAGGCGATACCGCGCTATGAACTCGTCCTCCTCAAAATAAAGAAAACCATTTTTTCGAGTTCGATACTTACGGGGACGATAGCGTATTCTTCTTTTGAGTACCGGCACATGTTTATCAAAAATATTCATTAGTTGTAAAAAGTCTTCGTCGTCCGTTAATTCCTCCATTGAATAAAGAACTGTTATAAAATTTTCCCCCGTTAATGAATGAGGGCGGTACTACATATGAAACTTCAGTGTGTAAAAATCACACTTATAAATCAAATTTCGGCACATTAACTCAAAAATATACTGTTTTATTTATTATTAACCAGATACAAATAAAATCTCAGGCATTAGTCAATATTTGGCTAAAATAATAAGACCAGCCGAAATTTTAAGTCGTTTGTTTACAGATGAAAAAACTAAATGCTGTAGTGCATAAACATAATGAAGTGAATTAACTGACGTTATTTATAACAATCTTTACAAATAATTTCTCATATTCTAATTTTTTTAAAAGAGTTACGTATGTACTACATCGGAATTGCCGCATACAGGGGAAAAATCCCATCCAAGCAAAAAACGAATTTTTTTTATTACTTAGGAAAACGTGTCGAATTTTTATTTTTTGAGATACTGAGCTGAAATTTGATACACAATCATATATGATCAGCTGAAAATCGTGTGCCAAAGGACTAAATCGGTGAGATGTGATCTAATTTTCTACGGTTTTGACATGAATATCCCTATTAAAAAAATTCCTTTTCAGCGTGTTTAGCCTATAAGTCACATTAAACCCAAAATATCAAAAATCCCACTCTAATCATTTGAAAGTACATCATTTTAGCATTCTTCTCCGAAAGTTTCAGCAAAAGAAAAATATCAGTTTTGGAGATATGAATTTTTGAAAAAAAAACACATTTTTGCGTATACTGCGCATGCGTCCTGAGATATCAAAAAAATTCAAAAATTATCAAATTTTTTCGGAAAATTTCTAATCTCCTATTTTTTTTCAAAAAATTTTAAAATCGATTCTATCATTGTTATGTTCAAAATTCGAAATTTGTATTTGGATTTTTCAAATTTGGCCGAAAAATTGATTCGGCGATTATATATAACGGTGACCATTTCAAAAGCTAAAAATCGACATTTAGGCATATTTTGACATATACTAAACGACCGTCAAGGTTATTCCGCAAAATTTTACCCACTGGTGCAACTGTATCAAATCTGACATGATTCGCCCATATTAATTTAGAAACATTTTCTATTAACCCTTAAGTACTGACCCGTCGTCTCTCAGACTACTTATAATTTTAAAATCGGGAAATTTATGTTATGCAGTACATTAAAAAAATTTCTTCCAGTGTACTCTCAAGTAAAGGTGAGACAAATATACTACCTAAGTAAGAGCCATTTTGGCCAAAGGTAACTAAAATTAAGCGAATTCAAAAACTAAACGTCGTCCAGCAGACTACGCGTCAGTGAGAACGTAACAATCTTCGAGTATATTTGTGTATTGTAATAAGTTATTTATTTGGAATTTTGTTAATTTTAATTTGTTTAATAGATTATAAACATAAAATATAACCATATAAAACAGGCTTTATAGCGACAATTGCATTATTTTTGTTTTTTAAAAGTACTAAGTTTTTTTTTTGTCTTTTTTCTTATAAAACTGTAATTTTTACAACAAAATCGTTTTTATTTCATTACGTGCAGTGTATTTCTGACAAGTATAATTCCTAAGTAAGAGCCACATTGGGGGAAGGTAACTAAAATAATGTGAATTGACAAATAAACGTCGTCTAACAGACTAACAGAAACGAGAATAACGATAGTTCAACTGAAATAAGAATAAAAATAGAAAAGGCTAGAAGCACATTTATGAAAATGAAAAAAGTGATGTGCGGTAGAGACTTAGGTAAGTTTGGAGATGAAAATCAGAATAATGAGATGTTATATATTACCAATACTCTACTATGGAATGGAGGCATGGACAATGAAGAAGGCAGATATTAAGAGGATCGAAAGCTTCGAACTATGGATGTATCGTCGGATCCTAAGAATATCATGGGTAGACAGAATAACAAACGTCACGGTCTTGACACGTATGAAAAACGAAAAAGAAGTTATGTTAACTATAAAAAAGAGGAAGATTCAATATCTGGAACACATAATGAGAGGAGAAAAATATCGATTACTACAGCTAATTATAGAGGGAAAGATTATAGGAAGAAGAAATGTAGGAAGAAGAAGATACTCATGGCTGAAGAATCTCAGGGATTGGTATAACTGCTCCACAATCTAACTTTTTAGATCAGCGGCCTCAAAAATACAAATTGCCTTGATGATCGCCAACCTTCGGAGCGAAGATGGCACTTGAAGAAGAACAGACTGCGCGCGTCAGCAAGAACATAACAATTTTCGCTATTGTTAAAAGTTGTTTATTTGGGATTTTGTTTATTTTTTTTTAGTTTATATGTTTGAATAGAACTTGTATAACCATTTAAAAAAAACTTTATAGCGACATTTGCATTATTTTTGTTTTTAAACTGTATTGAGTTTATTAAGCTGTATTTCGTATTTTTTGTCTGTTACGTTATAAAAATGTAATTTTCACAACAAAATTGATTTTATTTCATTACGTTCAGTGTATTTTCATATTCTCAATAGACATAGTGTACACAAAATTAACAAATTATTAAAAAATATTAAATGTTTTGGCAAAATAATTCAAATAATATAGCGTAGTCTGACAGACGACACGTCAGAGACTACGTCCTAAAGCTTGTACGTCAGTAGTTAAGGGTTAATGATAACTTTAATAAAAACCACAGCGTCAAAAAATATAATTTTAACAACGAACAAAATAATGCTCTGCTGTCAAATAATGCTATTAACCGTAATCTGTTATTTCTATGAAGTATAAAGTAACTAACCTGTAATAAAAAATGTTAACGTGGTAAAATTATTAATAATGCGATATGTTACGTACGTAACAGAAAAGTACATTAGTAAAAAAAATTATAAACTAGCCACCATTCTGGTTATTTTATAACTCTAGAAACATTTGTATATCTTCTAGCTACATTTATTTTAGATAATAGGGGAAGGTCGGGTAGCTCTGGACACACAGAACAGATATATAGAGAAGTGCAATCTCCATATAAATCGTTGGAAACACGGCCCTCTGGCCGCCAAATGGAAAAACTAAAATTAATATCGGCGAATTTAAAAAAAAACCGTTAGGCATGGGCATTTCTTTTGCCGCTTCACGGATAGTTTTATTCAATAATCATGAATATTAAATAAATTAAACGCAATTAGTTTTTTTTCTCTTATTTATTACTATATTATATCAAGTACAAATAGAAAACAGCTTAAAATTTGTAATCATATATTTGTTTTTTTTTTAAGAGGCCTCTTCGCTGTTTCGTAATTTTGTACTTGTTTTACTCCGTTATAAATCAATATTTTTTGATCGGGTTTTCACCAATTGATTAGTAGGGCCGTTGTCGATCCGGGTAAGTCATAGAAATTAATATATAATAAAAATTTGAATTTTCTTTTTGTTATTAAAATAATTTTTTGAAACATAATACCTTACCCGTAAGTATCTTATATTTTTAGTCGCATTGGCGCAAAATTTAATATTTTTTAACATTTAACAATTAATTAAATCCATTATGAAAATATTAGAAAATAATTGCCAGCAAGTGCTGCCCGGTGGTGGATAAAGCTGTAAGCTTGCGTGAAATAGCATTTGACAACATCGTCAAGAATTTAGGCTTGGACGTAAGATAGATTCTGAATAAGCACATATCTGACCAGCTTCGCGAAATAGCGTTTAATTTACTCTGCTATAATCCAGTAGTGTTTCATAGGGTTTTCACCAATAAATTAATTAGCCTTTTGTTCATATGTGAAATTAATAGAAAGTAATTTATAACACAATTTTTAGTTTTCTTTGTTATTAAAGTACTACCTGAAACTCTTATTATTTGAATAATACCACAATCAATCAATATTTTCTTATGGAGTTTAATAATAACTTATTATGTGAAATTCATGAAAAGAAACTTATGAATAAAAATACTCCTTTTTTTATTATTAAACTTTGTGTTGTTACACTTTTACAAAATAATAAATATGTATCTATAAATGGCCTTTTACGTTACATGTTTAATATAGTATATTATTACTTCCGCTTTTATACCTATATACAACTCTTCTATTACACATGAATATGAGTGCAAAGATAATCATCTTTCCTGTAAAAACTGTAAATATGTTTTATTAGGGTACTTCGTTTTAAAAAAAAATTTTGCTGTTCACAAACAAAATAATAATAATAATAAACATCGAAAAATAAATTTCAGTCCTGAATTTTAATTCTAAGTAATCGCTAGTCGATTTTAAAATTTTTCCATTTATTTAACATGTAAATTTTCAGTTTTTTTTTTCAATTATCTATATCTCTGTTGTATTTTATGCAATAGTCTTGTTCTTTATGGAAAATTGTAGAGAAAATATCAATCTTTAAATGTGCCCAAAGTGGAATCTATGAAAATTGAACGGTTTTATTTCTAAATAATCTTAACATTATTTTTTATCAATTTTAGCGGGGATTAGGGCAAAAACGAAAATAACAATTTTAGAGGAAATTCAATTTGCTACAAAAAAAGGTCATCAGAGTCTAAGCTGTAAAACTCTTAGTTAATGAGATAAATAGATGCGAAGGTATAAAAATCTAAAATATTACTGTATTATGGAGTTTATCGTTTTAAAATTACATATTTAATTTTCATTTAATTTAATTTTTATTTATCAGCTTTACAGCTTACACTCTAAAGACCTTTTTGAAGAAAATCGAGTTTCCTCCGAAATGGTCATTTACGTGTTTTGCTCTAAGCGTAACCGTTTATGAGAAAAATACAAAATCGATAAAAAATAATATTGAGATTTTTAGGGTGAAACTGTTGCATAAGTTACATAAATCCCATTCTTAGCACTTTTAAAGATTAACATTTTTTGTACAAATTGCTGTAAAGAACAAGATAATTGCATAAAGTATAGCAGAGATATAAATGAATGAAAAAAAACTATACATTTGCATGTTAAGTAAATGGGAAAATTTTAAATCAATTATGAAACACTTAGAATTAAAATTATGAACTGAAAATTCGTGAGAATTACTTTTTCGATGTTTAGAACAATATTTTGTCTATAGCCGCCTAAAAAATGTTTAAAAACGAAGCGCCTTAATGTTTTATACAGGTAGAGGTGTTTGAGATTCATCACAATTTTATTTTTAAAAATATGTACCTATTCAGAAAAGTGTTTAAAGATCTCTCAATAGTTGTTTTTTTTATTAATATAAAGAAATAAAGAAAGAACTATTATTTTCCGTAATTCGGACTTCTCCCCGTAAATAAAAGTTATTTTAATCAATTACCTACTGAAAAACCGATAAGAAAATATTGATGAATGGTCGAATTATTCAAATACCGTTTACATGTATTAATTTCTGCTCTAGTAGAACTTTATTTTGTAAATGAAGGCAGCGTGATACGCGTGAATACAACGTTGCCACATAGTGTTATTGCTTTTTTTAATAAAATATGTACGTCGCTTGACCAGTGGATATCTCTACATTCGTCAATGTCATCCATATTATAGAATAGTGTCTGAGCTAGATCGGCGCGTTTGCGTTTGTGTAGGGATGGGTATAGCCCCAGCGAAGACGTAAGGTGACTGTTTGTTTACGTCGGAAAAAGTCACGTGCAAGAGAGGCCTCTTAAGAAATACAGAGTCGCCGCATAAGTGGTTCACTGCTTAAATGGGTCAAATTTTGTGGAACCAAATCAAACAGTATAAACAATATTTAAAAACCGCCACATAGATGGTTCAAGTTTTCGGATAAGTGACTCACAAAAGCGTTTTTTTTTATCTGTATAATAGAATAGAAATATTATAATCCTCTCAAGTCAATGAACAAAAGGTAAAACTATGTTGTGGATGTTAATCTGCCTATTGTCTTTGTCCTTTTCCTTACCTAAATATTGTTGTGTCAGGTAAAGTTTTAAAGATATCTTTAGTTTATTTATAAAGTTCTTCCGCTCTTTACAAAGTGATAAAAATGTTAAATGTAAATTTTTTTTCAGTTTGATTCTTGTTGTAGTGCCGTCAAAATGAACTCAAAAAATTATTATTCTGTTAGTGAAAAACTAAACTTTTTAAAACAGTTTTTCCGTTTAAGTGGGTCGCCGCTTATATGGGTCAAAATCGAATAAACCGACGTGAACCACTTAAGCGGCGCCTACTGTATGTCAAATCTAATTATATTATTGTCTTTGAAAACTAAATGCAACGTAGTAATGCATCTTGATTGAAACACCTTATATGTATAATTTTAGTTTAACTTATCCGTCACCAACTCATCTTTATATGAACATGCTCAGTACCGAAGTATGTCAAATATATTGTTTGAATACAATCAAATATGTGCGGAGGTTAAGTTAAGATATTTTAGTAATTCGACATGAGTACTGAAAAGGTAAATGATAAATAAGTATGATTTAGAATTTCAATTAAAATAATCTATCAGAAAATCGAAGAGTATTTCAGAAAAAAACTATTGAAGAAAATCTTATATTTAATTTTTAATTTAGATTTATATTCAGTTAATATCATATGTGTAGATTAATTATTAATAAGCTTCTAGGGCAATCATTTTTTAGTAAAGAGAAAATTATACATTCAATTTTAGTAAATAAAAACAAATTTTAGTTGCTTTTTCGACTAGAACAACCTCATGGTTTAGGAGATTTATATATTGCTTGGCAAAAAGGTTCTGGAAATTATGTAGCTACAACTGGTATCGACTCTTTAGTAAATATATGTGATCGTCATGGACAAATTTATGAACGAATTAAACTGCAAGGGTATGTATAGTATATGAGAAGCTTTATATATACTTATCTAATATTGTTAATTTTAAAGCTTATGCAGTGGGTTTGCATGGGATAGCGATGGTGATATATTAGGAATTATATGTCAATCATCGCAATTGATTTTATGGGATTCTAATACGGCAAAGAAGCATATTATAGACACTGGACTTAGAGATACTATGACATGTATTTTATGGGCAAAGAATAGTCCTATTGTAGCAGTTGGAACAGCTAAAGGAAATGTATCCATTTATAATCATGCAACATCAAAGTAGGTTATATTTTTATGTAATTAAATTATTTATGTTTCAATCATGATTAAGAGTAATTATTTATTTACGTAGAAGGAATATTTGTTTATTAATTTCAAATCATAGTTTTAATTCTTTACAAAAAAAATTACAAACCAGTATTTAAATATGCATTTTTAATTATAGTGGTGAACTGTTAAATTTTTTTTATTTTTATTTTTTTTAGGAGAACTCCTGTAATAGGAAAACATTCTAAAAAAATTACTTGTGGTTCTTGGAACTCTGAAAACCTCTTGGCACTTGGTTCAGAAGATAAAACTTTGTCAATAAGTAATATAGAGGGTGATACTCTTCGTATAGTGAATTTACGAGCAGACCCAACAGAAGTGCAGTTTTCTGAAATGAAGTTGGATGAACGTGTTGGATCTGAAAATACGGTATTATTTTATATTGGCATAAAGATTATGTATTTAGTTATTGAAAGAATAATTTCACATAGAAATAAACAAAATCGAGAGCATAAATGTTCATACAATTTGATATGATAATTGAATTAAAAAAAAATTAATTTGGTTCATTAAGTAAGAATTTTGACTGATTTATTTATATGTGCGATTAATAAATTTGATATTTATTAAAAAAAGTGGTATTTATATTTGTTAATATTAAAGATTGTATTTGAATAATCATTTTTTTCCAGGTTAGTTTTATTGTAGGAAGGCAGACCTTATATTTATACAATATATTGGATCCCGAAAATCCAATTGAATTGGCTTTTCAAAAACATTATGGCACAATAATTACCTACAAATGGTTTGGAGATGGCTATATACTACTAGGTTTCAGTGCGGGTTACTTCATTGCAATTTCTACTCACATAAAAGAAGTTGGACAAGAACTATTTCAAGTGAAAAACCATAAAAATAATTTAACTGATATTGCAATTTGTAATAGAATAGGAAAAGTTGCATCGTGTGGAGATAATACGTTAGTATATTGTCAAGTTTTTTTACTTTTATGATACATTTAAATTAATTTTTGAAACCTTATGGCAGACAAAAAAAAATATGCTGTATATTCTTAGGTCAAATAGGAATGTGCAAAGTTTGGTGGTACACACGCTTTTCTTTCTTCAGTGTGATTTTATATTCAGATTAGAAAAGTATAAGGGTTATAAAAAAATATATTTTATGACCACGCAATAAGAGATCGCGGAAAAGAAGAGATAATTTAACTTTTTAAAAGAGACTCACGAAAAATGGTGCGTTGCTAATGGACAGATGGTTCTACAATGATCATTTTTAATTGATTCTGTCATTACTTTAATTTATATATATAGACAATGTAAGGTACACTTCTGCATTTCTTATGGTATATCAAATTGATTTTACACAATGTTTAATAATCGATGACAGGGAGATTAAAAATTTTTAACTTACGTTTTGTGAACTACTTAGGATTTAATTTTTAATCACAATTTTAATTTAATTGTTTTTAGTGTCAAAATCCATGACGTAACTAACTTACAAGAAACATCGAGTATAATTACATTGACACAAGAAACTGGTATTGAAAGAATAGACTGGAGTACCGATGGCCAACTATTAGCAGTTTGTACAAGAAATGGATCTCTTAATGTTTATGTGTCTAATATGCCTATACTTACAACAGTGTGTGGTTCTAGAATTGTTGTTCTTTCAAGTCTGGCCGAAGTTAGTTTATACAACTTTACTGTAGATAAGGTATTATAATTTATAGTTATACCTTGATTTCTTTTGTCCTTCTTTTTACTTTTTAGACTAAATTTGTACCAATACCTATAATTTTGGAAACAGAACCAAGTTTCATAGCTGTAGGACCATATCATTTAGCTGCAGGAATGAATAATAGAGTTTGGTTTTACGATTTGAGTAAACAACAAGCGTCTGTTGAAGACGCACCACTTTTAATTAAAGATCGTCAATATCTTGGAGTTGTAACTAGTATTAAATTGAATGTGGAATATGCTTCAGTACTATATGAAGGAAAAATACAATTACACATGGTAAGGAGTTACGTAATATACCTATATTATACATATATAGGTAATTTTGTTAATAATGGTGAACTGCATATACCTATTAATTTTTAGATTGAACAACCTGAAATTATTCACGAAGATAGAGAATCAAAAATGTTTCCAGATTTTCAGAATTCCAACATGGTAATTACTTGTCATGCATTAACTACTGATTTTTTAGTGTATGGTACAGATGTAAGTTAGATCTTCTAGTTTTTATTTGCATAGTAATTTATTGTAATTTTAGATGGGTCAAATAGTATATTTTTGTGTTGAAGAGTGGTCTATAGCAAATGATTTCAAACATGATGTTGGAATAAAAGAAATATATACAGACCCTGCTGGAGCTCGTCTCATATTTTGTGATGTAAAAAGTCAAGGATATGTGTACAATGCTGTTAGTTATTACTTAAATATTAATTAATAATAATAATAGTTAATTGATATATTATTTTAATATTAGGTTACAAATGAGGTTGTTCCTATTGCACAAGTTGCAACAACAATTGGTGGTGTCATTTGGGATAATAATTTAATGGACAGAAATGTGTTTATTATTTTTAATAATACTGAAATTTCAACTTATATTTATTCAAAGCGTACAATATATGGTAAGTTTACATATTGATGTACAAGTTGGTTTGGTATGTATGGCACAATTTGAGTTGATAAAAAATTTCCTATAACTGAAATTTTGGATTTTCTTCAAAGTCCTATTTCATAAACTTTTTTTGTTTAAGAATTCTGCTTTAAAAATATTTATTAATATATAAATCTATTTTATAGGACCATCAGTGCATTGCCTAGGAAAGACTTCAATAGTTTCCAAACAGACCCCATTATTTTTATATAGTGGTGATATAATATTAACAACTACAGGAGGAGAAATAACACATTCGACTTTAACAACCCATGATGTGCAAGTTGGGCCATTAGAAAGAAATCAGACTATTTTGGAAAATGCGTTAAAGAAACAACTTGCTTTAAAAAGGTATCGGTATTGCATTTATAATTTCTCCACAATATAACAATTCAAGTTTTTAGGTTTAATGCAGCTTGGAGTATATGCCATCAACTTAAAATAAAAGAATATTGGCTTAAATTTGCAAAAAAAGCAGTTGAAAATTTGGAAATTGATTATGGTAAAGTATTGTTTGTTTTATTATTTTTAAAAAATATTTGTATAGTTTTGAATTTATGATTTGTTTGTTAGTGCATGGTCATTATGACATCCATAAGTTATATATGTATATACATTAGGGTTCGTCGGTTTTTAAACGATTTTTTACGCTTCATTGGCAAAATATTGTTCTAAACTACGAAAAAAACAATTCTCCTTTTAATATTAATTTTAAGTGGTCGCTAGTTGATTTAAAAATTTTCCCATTTATTAACATGTAAATCTACATTTTTTTTAATTGTATATACAAGGTGTCCCAAATTGAGTAGGTTATCAAGGGTATCTTTCTTATTAGTGAAAATAGGATTTTGGTTAAATGGGAAATGTTTTGCAGTTTTAGGTGCCGTTTCAGATTCCGTTAAGAAAATTTTAAAATTCCGAATAGTTCCGAAGTAATCGTAAAAAAACTGAAAATTGTTATTTTCTTTAATGTCAAATAACTTTTTGTAATTATAAAATTTACAAAAAAAAGTTTAATATAAAAGTTACTAGGTTTCATAAAATACAGATAAAAATTAAGTCAAATTTAATTCAAAATGGCGGCTTCCAAGATTTTGATACCAACTTTCGTATTTTAAATGGACGCCATATTTTTTTTTTATAGTTAAATCACAGTTAAATAGCATTTTTTTTCTCTTTTCAACCATGTATAACAACCCATATTTAAATAAAATATTATTAACAATATTAAATTTGTCTCATTGAAATCAAGTAGCCATGAATGATCAAAGAACAATAAAACAGCATAATACAAGCCAACGTCATTATATTTATTTTTTGACTGATATTGTAAGTTTTATGTATAATAATAATTATTATCTTATAAATAATTCAAAATGGCAAAGTTTTTAACTGAGCAGTATGATATGTTTTGCACCTACATTAAATGTTACAAAAGCTTCTGCATTGCTGCACAAATATACTTTAACAGTTTTTCAGAAAAAAAATGATCAAGATCATCTTCCACATTCTTTCAATTTGGTTACTGTAAACATCCATACTTCTGCATATTCACATCCAATCTTTTAAAAATTTTAACATTCGGTTGCTTTTTTATTATACCTATACAAATATTTATTCCCAGTTATTGAAAACTAATTATTGTTAACTAATTAATACTAGCATTGTTATAACACAAAATAGATAAGTTTTTTTTTGTTTCAGCGTTAAAAGCATATAAGGAATGTGATGAGGCAGCATATGTTGAAACACTTTCAGAAATTTTATTTATAGAAGATTATAAATTAGTAGCTGGATATATATCAATGTTTTTAAATGATTATGATCGTGCTCAACAATGGTTTTTAAGTTCAAATTATCCAAAAGCTGCACTAGAAATGCGCAGAGATTTACTACAGTGGGACCAAGCATTGCTTTTGTCAAAAAAAATTGCACCTGATCAAATTCCCTACCTTTCTCGTGAATATGCTCAACAATTAGAATTTATGTAAGCATATTAATAGATAAACTATGTTGCTATTTGCAATAGATTATAAAATGTTTATTATATTAAAATATTTTAGTGGCAATTATTCTGAAGCATACTTGCATTATGAAAAAGGATTACAGGAAACTATTAATGCCGAACATATTTTTATATGTAAGTGTGGTATAGCTCGTACTTCAATTCACTGCAATAACTATAAATATGGCATAAATGTTGCTTTAGAATTAAATAATAAATTGCTATTTAAAGAGTGTGCAGAAGCATTAGAGGCAAATAATCAACTGTATGATGCAGCAATGTTTTATGAAAAAGCTCAAGTATTTGATAATGCAGCATCAAATTATATCAAATTAAAAAATTGGCATAAAGTGGGAGATCTTTTACCTAATATATCTTCTCCTAGACTTCATCTTCAATATGCAAAAGCTAAAGAACTTGAAGGGAAATTTGAGGATGCTGCTAACGCATATCATATTGCTAAAGATTTTGATTCTGTCATCCGACTTCAATTGGAACATTTAAATAATCCAGAAAATGCAGTTGAACTAGTTCATGAAACAAAAAGTGTGGAAGGTGCAAGAATGGTTGCAAGGTTAATAGAATTTATATATTTTATAATAACTGCATACTTAATATCTTATATTTATTAATGTTTATAGGTTTTTCCAGCGTTTAAATGATTATTCTTCTGCAATCCGCTTTTTGGTGTTATCTCATTGTATCAAAGAAGCCTCTGAATTAGCAAAAAAACATGGAAAATTGCAGCTATTTGGAGAAATATTACTCGACACGTTATCAGTAGATGAACTCAATCCTGAAGATTTTAATGAATTGGCAGCGCATTTTGAAAAAGAGCAAAATAATTTATTAGCTGGTAAATATTATTACCACGCTCGAGAATATAAAAAGGTAATACATATTTTTTTATTATTATTACAGCGTATGTTTCTTATTGAGCAGCTCTTTCTACAAACAAAATAATTGAATAATTAAAATTCTGCACTATATTTAAAATACATAGCTACACGATGGTTATTACTAATTATGTTTGTTACAAAACATTAGGTTCTAGGTGCTACCATACTACTACACATTTAAATAGTATTTTTCATATATTAGAAAGTATTAACACACTTGTTAATACTTATGACACATCTGCGCATTTCTGGTGGTACACTAATGTAACAATATATGCATGTATTTTGATTCAAAATTTTTAAAATATATTTTGTTTATATTTTAGTATAGATATTACATAAAAATAAAAATATAATAATAAAAAATAATAAAATAAAATAAAATAAAAATAATAAATAATAAAAATAAAATCATTATTGTTTTCTATAAACTAATAGTAAAATCTTATTTTAGGCATTAAAACTTCTATTAAAGGCAACGAAAATCAATTCTGATGAAAATGAAGCACTTACAATAGCAATAGATGCTGTAGCTTCCTCGAAGGATGATTTGTTAGCAAATGAACTTATAGACTATTTATTAGGAGAATCAGATGGTATACCAAAGGATGCCAAATTCTTATTTAGATTATATATGGCACGAAAACAATATAAAGAAGCATCAAAATCTGCTATTATAATAGCTAACGAAGAACAAATCAATGGCAATTACAGGAATGCCCATGATATATTATTCAGCATGTATCAAGAGTTGAAACATAATCAAATTAAAATACCATACCAAATGCATTGGAATCTTATGTTATTGCATAGCTATATTTTGGTGAGGCTACATGTTCGTATGAATGATCATCTCACTGCCGCAAGAATGTTAATTAGGGTTGCTAACAATATATCTAAATTTCCATCACGTAAGGGTTACCCATATATGTTAAGAGTAATATATGCAGTATATTGTATTGTAGATATTGTACCAATATTAACTTCTACAGTTATTGAATGTCATCGTGCTGGATTGAAAAGCTCAGCTTACAGTTATGCAGCAACATTAATTCAAAATTCAGAATATAGAAAACAAATTGACCCTAAGTATTCTAAAAAAATTGAAGGCGTTGTTAGAAAACCACCCAAAAATGGAAAGACTGGACATGAAAATGGTGATCCAGCAGAACCTTTGACCCCTTGCCCTTATTGTGATTCTCCAATAATGGAAACACAAATTGTTTGCGATATTTGTAAAAGTAATATTCCGTTCTGTATTGTAACAGTAAGTACTTTTTTATAGTTGATGGATATAATTAGTTATATAATTTAGTATACAGTTTGAAAGCAAACATTTTATTGTATATATTACAAAAAGAAGGCAAAGGTAAGTTTTTTTTGTTTGTATTCAATTTATAATATACCTACCCATTATAAAATGAAATACATTTTATAAAATCCCAAAGAGTGTAATATCTGATCCATACGGTAAACGTGATTAGGCAATGGTTATTGTTATAATACATCAAAATGACAGAATACACTTTTACAATTATGGGACTTTATCCCCACTGAGTATTTGTGGGAAAGCAAAAGTTTCACTCTAACTAAGAAAGAAAATCTAACAACCAAAATTATGTTTTTTTTGGAAAGATTTGTAAGGAATCAATAAGAAAACAAACTATTTTTGCTTTTCAGTTGATTATTCAATTATAAGAGTAACTATTATTAGGGGTGGGCACATTTGAAGCCAAAGAGAGCCGAAATCCGGTGTTTGAAATAAAACTTTTTTAGGCGCACCTCGAGAGTAACTTTTTCGGACCGAAGTAATGTTCGGTAAAATCTATACTCTGTATACGCAGTTCAACTATTTAAAAACGACGGATAATTGGGAACCGACATGGAGGCGCGGCTTAATAATATGGCTCACTTTAGGTTGAAAATTCAAAATAAATACATGTACACTCAGGCCATTTACTTTTGACTCGATGAACGATTCACAAAAAAGTCATTTATAGATTACTTAAAAATTAAGATATTACATTTTTTTTACCTACTTATAAATCAAAGCCTTGTACGTAATTATGGTTTAAAAAACCTTAATAAAAAATATTAACAAAGAACAAAAAAAATTCTTTACAAGAAAGTGTATTTAAAATTACGCAGAAATTCTGTAAGATGGTGATTGATCAACTTTGAACGTTGTTGTGACTTCCTGAACTTCATTGTGAAGTACAAAGTTTCACAGTAATATGTTGTACCAAAAATCAAAAAAATACGACAAACGGAAAAAATAGAATTAAAATTTCAATGGGCGTAGCATTTGCCCACCATTAGTAAATATAGTTTGATGTAACCTTAACTGACTAGTAATGTTAGCGAAACTGATTTCGATTTGGGCTCTGATTTGTCAAACATAGAGAGAAGACATAATGCTTATTATTATATCAAAAATCAGCGGATAACAATATACACTATTGAGAAAATTGAGTTTAAAATGTTTTTGACAAAATGGCAAGACAACAGCTAAATTATGTAACAAATTATGGAGTTTGTTAGAGAATTAGCGCAATTGCATAATTTTTTACCTAATGGACTTGTTATATGCAGTATTTCTATTAAAATACAGTTCATTTTTAAGTAAAAAATTTAAATTTTATTGATGATTTTTTAAAACATTTATACCGTCAGTCGTTACTTTTTGATTCAATAATGTCATATTCAGGGCCCGCTATAGACTTTTTGCTGCCACAGGCAAGATTTTTTTGGCGCTCTAGTAATAAAACAAAAAAATTTCAACCATCGATCCATTTCCTGTCATTTTACCTCAACCGCTCACCTAGTATTAGCATTGAAAACCGCGAGGACGGCTTTCGGCCGCCCTTAAAATATGCCGCTACAGGAGGCCGCCCGCTCTGCCTGTATGTAACGCCGGCACCGGTCATATACTTTAATTTGTGGTGCAAATATCAAGGGTTATCCCGAGAACTTTTTCCCGACCATACTTGGTCAGTTGCATAATTTTTAAATATTTAGTTTCACCCGGATAACATCTATTACCATACTATTATTCATAAACACATTTTGTTTCAGGGTAAACATATTGTGAAATCAGATTTAACTGCATGTCCAGAATGTGATTTTCCAGCCTTGAAATCAAACTTTTCAGAGTAAGTTGTTAATTATGTTTTTGATTTTTTCTATATATCATATTTCCTAATTGTTTAGGATTTTAAAATCTGAAGATATGTGTCCGATGTGTTCAGAAAGAGTTGATTCACGACGATTATTAAGCATTGAAGATACCAACTTATACCTAAATATTGAATAAATGAATCATTAATTACAGCCAAATTTTTATATAATAAAGCCTTTAAATTCTCAACAAAATAAGGATATTTTGTTGTATAGAAGAATGTTTTTTGTTAACGGTTTATTATTATCTTCTAAATTTTTTTATTGTTTAAGTAAACAATATTATTTCTTCGTACTATGCAATCACACTTATTAAGGATGTTTAAAATACTAATTGTAATTTGTATAAGTTAAGAATTTATTCATATAGAGGTGCCATTTTGTAATTTATAAAGGGTATTATTATGGTTTTGATAAAAAGTATAGTGGAACTCCGATTATACGAATTAATTGGGACCGGGGTCGATTAGGATAATAGAAAATTCGGATAATCGAACATAGACTGGCAATAAAGAAAAACCAACTGTCACACATAGAATAAACTTTATTAAGTTTAACAATATAATATACGAAACCTGACGTCAGCTATAAATTACATAACCATTTCATACAATTGGTAATTCTTATAAGATAATTATGTACGGTAATAATTTTATATTCGAGATACAGAGTATTACGCTTAGGACCGATTCGAATAATTGGCATTTCGGTTAATCGGAGTTCTACTGTTATGTTTTTTACATCAGCTATAGGGAGAAATTTGCTATATGTATTATGAAAGTTTGACTGTATTCATTGAAAGTAATTAATATTATATAAACGTTATAATTACTATGCTTTAAATACGAATATTGTAGTAACAAATCCGTCCAAAATTGGGTGATCATTGTGTACTTTACAAGTAGTGCAATTAGTTAATAGTGTTCAAGAGTGTATTAATACTATTTTTAAGTGCAATTTTATTTATTTGTAATATATTTTTTATCCACGTTTAAAAATAAATATTCACAATATAGACATTTAAAATCTTCATATAAAATAAAAGCTTTATTTCAAAATAGAATTTACATGTATCGTTTTTTGTAGACTAATTTTATTTATGAAATTTGCGGTTTTTAAATTGACCTATTTTTTTATAAGATTTATATGAAGAATATATGTAAAATTACATATATGTAGTACTGCTTTCTAGTGGTATTCAGAAGGGTAAATTGAATTACATCATTACTAACATAATTAAATATTTATTATTTAGTGGTATGATTTTTTCAAGGAACTTAAAATATAGGGGAGTGTTCCCGGGTATGAGACAGCTCCAGGTATGAAACAGTCAATTATTTTCATTATGCAATGTCAATATGGCCGATCTAATTACTGTCAAATATTTCTTTTGCCATCAGTCAGTTTTTGTACTACCTAACACTAAAATGAATCGACACATTGCTTATATCAACTGTAAACATCGTATGTGAAATTCCATGGGGAAAACGTTTTTGGTTTTTTTAAAAGTGTTGTTTTTTTCATCTAAATCAATTGAAAAAGGAAAGTGTAGTGTATTAGCATTTAATGTTTTACTTATATTTTACGATCCAATATTGGATTAGGACAATATGTGGTTGGAAAACATTTTTTTTTGTAATTCTCAAAATGTCATTGTCCGAGTATGAGACACAGCAGATTACCACCACCCAAGGGTTCCAAAGCAAAAACATAATTTGTGTAAAGTTGTTGACGAAAAAAATTGAGCGCTGCTAACAACATCAAATGCAAAATTGCAAGCGGCCAGTTTATTTGAAGTGCGCAAACATGTGTGCAACCTCTACTCTTGCAAACATTGCGACGCGATTTGGACGATTAAGAAAGAAAAAATTGATTACTAAAAATTGTCATTGCTTTATATCTGCCTCCGAAAGCATAAAAAATTAATATTTTGAAATAGATATGAGGTTTTTACTTTATATTTTACAATTTTTAATGTATTTTTGTAGGTGTCTTAGGGGAACCTGTTGAACCTCGGCCAGTTTTTTAGTTATATATTTTTTATTGTAATTTGACGTACTGTACAGAAACCGTATTGGCATATATTGAAAGGTCTATTATTTGAGTAGCCACCACAAAAATATCAGCAATGTCTATTTCATAATTACATGTGTTTAAGACGTTTAAAAAAAAAATGGTTAATTAGGCCAAGGTACATCACACCCTATGTACTTCGGCCAGTACGACGATGTACCTAGGACACATTGAAAATTTGGGGGTAAAACATGGTTATTTAAAGAAAAAATAACTTTTCTCTACTAAAATTGTTTTATTCGGTCCAGTGAGATATTTAATCAAAAAAATTTTAACAAAATCAACATAACATTCATAGTACAGTAGACGCCGCTTAATGTGAGCACTTTGGGACCGAGATAAAATGATCACATTAACCGGCTGATAACAATAAGCGAAAGACACCAGCGTAGAAATGCTCTTGTATTGTGTCGGTTGGTTCCAAACCAGTTTGATCACACTAACAGGTTGATAACATTAACCGTGATCACATTAAGCGGTAGGTTTGTTCCAACAAGCCCTTTATGACGAGTTCGCGAACACGTACGGACACAGACTTGTGCGCATGACTGGTAAATGAATTAGTACGAGAACTTATCAGAAATAGACCTTTGTTGGAACGCACAAATTTACAGAGTGTGATTTGTGAATTGTCTTGTGAAATATACATCAACAAAATGACAGGTAATCCATTATTATTTTGATATATTACAATACTTGTAAGCATTTTAAGAACTAGTAGATTTTACAAAAAAACTTTCAGATTTATTAATCCAAAATAAAAAAAAACATATTAGAACCTCTACGTCATCAGATGAATAGGAAAATGTTGAATTCACACCGTTTCTAAGTCGCGCATGTTAATTCTTAAACACAATTGTGATAAAATATTAATGTTAAATATTATATGCTTACATTTAAATAGTAGCAAATATTGCACAAAAAACGATACATAAAACAACAAAAAATAACCTGATTATAATGCATAAGTAATTAAATATTATTGTATTATATCATATAACTTAAATTAAATTAAATCTTAGCTTTATTGTATCTAAAATCACACTCCTGAATTAAAAAAAAAACCAACTTGCAGGTACTGACCAATAGTTTTCGATACGAGTCAGGGATAGTTTTGACAATCCTCCGACTTGTTCGTGTATGCGTCAGTGAATTCGTTGGAACGCTTTTGTAACAGTACTTGGGATTGTCAGTGACTCTGTAGGAACGAAATATTTAAAATACGCAGGCGTGTGACGTCCTTCTGATTATCACAGAAGCTGTTGGAACAAACCTGGTGTCTACTGTATTTCTTTCTTAACTTTTGAATCAGTCATTAGGACTAACTTTTATAAAAACACTAGCAATATCTAGGTATATTATTCAGTCTTCAGTACTTCTGTATCTCTGGAACATAATAACTTTCTCTGGTTTTGTTAACTCTGAGGCATTTTAATTTTTTCTGTAATGTCACTTATGTGAACCTTCGTTTACAAATATAACATAGTCTCCAATATTGTAATTAATAGGCGTTCTTTTCTTCTTCTCTTTAGTTCTAGACATGATTTTTGAAATATTAAATATATTTTATTGGGAATCTATTATATAAATGTGAAATACATAAAAATATATCCTCCTGGTCAAAGTATAACATCCAGGATGTACCTAGGCCACCGACCAAAGTACAACTGATCGACAGTGACCGAAGTACAACACTACTTCATTACTGTAGAAAACGGTGGATTTTAATTATTTGAGGATACATATTTCGCAAGTTTATTATTTTTTAAATACTTGTTAAGTCAAAGAACCGACCGCATATAAAAGTTAAGAGATTATTATAAAGCGTATAAAACTATTAGATTTCAAAGTATATTAAAAATAATTACTTTTTTCGACAAAAAAATTTTAACTTCGATAACTACCGGCTTAATGGCGGTAAGCGACTAACTACACATTGGATAGTTAGCAGTGATGTACCGAATACCACAGACAACAGAATTTAATAGCGCGGGAATATTTGAAACGGGGCAATTGCCCCAGGTACACATATGGCCCAGGCTTAACAGGTTCCCCTATACCTAGATACAATTTTTTTTTGCCCAAAAACCGATCCTCAAAAAATTGGTCATATAATTTGCATGTTAATGGGATCACAAAACTTTCTTCGGATAAAAGTTGTGTATTTTCATTACCTTTCCAACAGTGGAAAGAACACCCGACTTGATTTAACCAGTGAAAAATTTTGGCTCATAAACAAAACCCGTTTCATACCCGGGAACACTCCCTTACGATTTTTCAGTGCATTATAGACTTGGTTTTTGTATTATAGGCTGCAGAATATTACTTATATGCCTGTTTGAAAGAGTGGTTAATTACTTTATAAATCACAAAAAGTAAAATCACAGTTTTTGATTAAGAATTGTACGAAAATAATATAAGTTGGAAATATCTTTTGTACAGATACCACTAAATAATGCTGTAGTTATAAAATTTTATATTTTGTGTAAATTGCGATATATTTAGCAAATAGTGAAGAGTTATGTTTCCATACTTACGCTTTGATCAGATTGAAAATGATACTTTAAATAATTTTATGGAATAGGTAATAATTCGCAACCAATTAATGTAATCCAATTTGAACTTAGCACATGCTATTCTCTGATATGTTTCTTATTACGTAGTTGGAATTGTTTATAGGATCAGAAATATTAATTTAATTTTTATATGGGGCACATTTATTTCATCTAGTTGAAGTTTACTGTTGTATTGCAATAATAAGTAACATAAATATATGTGTGGCCCAATTGCAACTTAAAAATTAAACAATGTTATTAGAAAAGTATGAGATTTTGAAATACGATTTTTGAATTATTGTGCTATCCATTTTTTGTCATTTACGAAATGTGCACTATTTGATTCAATCAAGTGTGCTTGAAAAATTACATAAGGTTAAATAGAACTTGGTGAGAAATTGATGACGATTGTCTTTGAATTGCTTTTTTGTGGTCATCTACTATCCGCGAACTATTTAAATCGCCCAATTGACTACCATCTCTTCACAATCTTTAATTTTGACTAGACATTTACTTCTTTATGCCATTCTAAACTTGCGACGGACAAAATATATTTCTGACGTCTAACGAACTTCTCAACGGTGAAAATTCGCTGTAATATAGTACAGTCGAACCTCGATAAGTCGAAGTTGAAGGGGAACTAAAAATAATTCGAGTTATCAAAATTCGGCTTATCGAGGTTCAACTTATGGAGATTCGACTGTATATCTTCGCATTTGCAAAATACGGAAGAAGAATTTTATGAATTGATTCTGACTATGCGTTATATTAAAACTAAGAGTGTTCCAACTAATTATTAATATTATTGATTGAAGTAACAACAGGTTGGAATTATTAAGTAAAATTTTGTGTTGAATAACGCTTGCAGATATTCGCAAATGTGAATACTACTTTTTAAAGGCAATGCTAATTGTAGCCGTATGTTGCATTGTAGGTATATTGCCCGTGAGAATAGCTCCGGAGTGTCAGTTAGAGAAGTAAAACATCGATGTGTAACAGAGACGTTAAATTTTGAATTGACAATCGGAAGCAAAAAATTTTATAACTATAACTTTTGACAAGCTTGCATGTGGGAGATTATAGGTTTTATCTATTTTAAAAAAAATATATATAGGGGAAAGTCTTGTAGCCCCGGACCACGGGTAAGCGCGGACATAAAAATTACCAAGAAATTAATCACGTTGCATTGGTAAAATTTTCTTTTAAACAGGCGTCGAACAGTGGGTCCTTTGACCAATTTAGCGGAGCTAAATTTAAATACTAACTAATAATATAAGAAACAATTTATTATAACAATTTAGAACGTAAAACATAATTTTTGATCAAAACTATTATATTTTAAGAAAAAAAAATCATTTTTTTTTACATAAAATGAAAATTACTTATTATTGAAGTATCTTTCTTTTACCAAATTTAAAAAGTCTTTTTCCTTGGAGTGTGCGTTTTTCTTGGCAATTTTCTAAGTAAAGATATATTAGAATCTAATGAGACAAGCAAGTATTTCAACAAATCATAATTGGTTCGGGAGTCTTTGTCATCTTATTGGCAATCATCATTGCTAGAGCCTCTTTCGGTGTGTATGGGCGTTGATCTTGCAAAGCGGTGTTCTTTAATGCCCTTTTGTATTTATTTCCCCTTTTTGGCGAAGAAGTTGATAGTTCGTCTATCATATTAGCACAACACGTTTGCTAGAAGCTCGAACACTCGCTGTTGCTGCAAATGTTAGTTCGCTAGTATTGTAGTTCTGTAATAAACCACGAACTTTTTTTCTTTTAGTCTTATCTGCACTTTGATCAAAAGTTTTTGAAGGCCGACCGATTTTGGGTACATAAGGGGAAGTAATAATGTTCTTAAGATTAATGTTTTCATCTAACCATTGTATATAATCCCTCATAAATAAATCTATACGTCTTTGTTTTGAAGTCCATTTACGTCTGATCTTTTCACACTCATTTATCACAAATTCTTGTAAATTGTCTTAATTGATGTTTGCATTTGATAAAATACTGGAAATAAATTCGCAAACATACTTAGTTCGAACTTTGATGGCATAGGAACGCCACTTTTTAAATATTTCATTTCTCGTTATAACTGTACCTATAATAAAAAGATTAAAAAACTCAAAAATCGCAAAAAATCGCACTTTATTGTTTTTAAAATCTTGAAAAGGATAAATCAAAGTATTAGACTGAGTGGAAGAAACTAAATGCATCATATGCAAAGAAAGTTTTGATGAAGACTGGATTCAATGTTATGAGTGCAAAGACTGAGCACATAACAATTGTTTAGATATTAATTATTCTTGTGATGTTTGTAAGGCCAAAAAACGATCGGGCATCCAATGAGAACTAGTTCGGGGCTACCCGCCACCTTTTGGTATTGCCAAAAAATAAGACCAAATTAGATTGGACATATTTTCTAAAAAAAAACAAATATATGATTACAAAATTTTATTTAGTATAAACTTAAAAGTCCCTACTTTAATTTTAAATCAAAAACAAAAATAAATTTATTTATTTTTAATTGTTATTTGTAATTCTTTCAAGTGTCCGGGGCTACCCGACTTTCCCCTATATATTAACGGGGGTGCTACAGTTATGACCACTTCTGTATTTTTATCGCTATTTCTTTTTTTGTTGCTATTCATACTTTTTTATATCCCTACATTTTCTATTTCGTTTCTCAAGATGTTCTAGGGCTTTCTCTCTTTTGTCCAGCGTTTGGGTAATATTTTTTTTTTGCCATCGTTCTTCACTCTTTAAGACCTATATCCAACAAATCGTCATCAGAGAAACTGTAATTTGAGTTGTAGTCATATAAACAGAAATGTAACTAAAAAGGATAATGCCCAAATTGGCCTTTAATCCGATGCTAAATTTAAGATTAATAAACCGCTTGACGTGCGGTTAACTTTTATGGCGGATTTACACGGTGACTTTTGTGGCGATAGAGTTGCGTGATATACTAACGCGCTGATGTATTGCTGCGAGAGGCAATCGTCAGAAAAAGTTGTCCTATGTATTCGCTTTTATTCTCAAGCCGGATACGACCCGCTGGCTGTAGGTTGGACACCACTGGTCTAATATATTTGCTCAAAGCTGTATAATATGCAGTATTTTCTTTCGTTAATAATAGGCAATTTTAAGAAGTATATACTTATTTTTTACTGATTAAGTATGTAGTCAAGTTAATTACAGGAGTGTTATTCTACGAGAAAAAGAAATGCGGCGTATTTCCTTGCTTTACTCTATATTTTAATTTTTTTTGAGCAATTAAAAAAGGCGAGTTCTAAAGTTGTTTTCATATTGCTTAAACGTTTTTTTTAATGCTTTAGCGATGATTGAATTTACTATTTATTACATAATACAAATTTTGTTGTGTAATCCTAAGGTTTAGTATTTACGAATATTTATAAAGATTTATTAAATGTAGTTAACGTGTTAAACTTATAATTTAATTCAAACGAAGTGTAATTCGATGATAAACGATATGAAATGACTTAGATATTCAGAAGGGTCAATCCCATGAGTTCCAGGATGTTGTAGGAGGCGTCTAATGGCCGCGGAGATACCACGAAGAGGGTCTCTTCGATAGATTACACCGTCGGGATTCAAACTTCGAATCCGTAAGTTCGTAATCCGTGATTTGCAAACCTCTATTCCCTTGTTACTTACCTACTTTTACTAGATGTGCCATAGGGTACGTTCAATGGTGTTTAAAATGTTGGAAAATCTGGTTTGTCGCCCATTTCATTTGTATTTGTATAATTGTATTTAAGACGCATTACCAAAGCTAAAGCATGTTACATTTATAAGTTAACTTTTTTTGTGAATTTGATACGTTTTTTAATAAATTAAAAAAAAGTTTTACTTTGATTTCATATGCTGAAATATACTATTTGAAGAAAGTTTTATTATTTCAAGTGAAATTTATGTATCTTAAACGGCTTTCGGTTATCTTCTTCTGTTTATGCGGAGACATCGCATACCAAATGCCACTCTTAATTCTTTTCCGATAGAAACCGCAGTATTAAAATAAAATTAACTTTGCAAATCGGAAACGGAACGCCAAACACGCGTTTTTTACCGCTAAATTTCCTATTTTAAATGTATGGCTGCATCTGGAACGTTTGCCTGGGGGAATCAGGAAATAAATTATCGATGTTGACGACTCTTTGCTAAGAATTTATTTTACATCAACACCTGTAAAATATGATTTACAATATGTTAATATATCGGAAATACTTTGATATAAAGGTGTCAATCAAATCATAGTTTATAATTTTTATCCAATTATTATTTGTCCAGTATTTTTAATAAAAATAAAAATATTTAATAAATAATAATAAAAAGAATTGTATTAATCGATATCTAAGAAATTATATTGGAAAAAACATCAATTTTTCTTAAATAAATATTTGGAATTGGAATTGTTCTTACTTTAGATTTTTTTGCAGTTTTTTTACAATTTTAGACATTCAATAGGACAAGTTACATAGAAAAAGATGTGAAAATAACAGAATGGCATTAATTGGATATAATTAACGAAGATATAGACTATATTTTCTGAAAATATCAGATTTTTGTTTTTTCCTCCACATCAGAAGTTATACATCCGAAGTTATACAATAAAAAAAATAAATGGTGGTAGTTTAGCATTTCTAGCACCACAAGGATCATCTACAATTTTTTTTATTAAAATTAAAAATCTAACGGTACACCCCATTTGTTGATTTCATATGGAATGACCCACCTGGAAATGTTATGCACATCAATTTATCAGGGGTACGTGCGGTTTATAGAGCTATAAGCTATCAACAGGACGGGGCGTCACTACACTACCACTTAGCCGTACGAAGTTTCCTGGATGACAATCTGCAGGAACATTGGATTAGACAAAGAGGGCCCATCGAGTTCCCTCCATGATCGCTAAATCTAAACCCTATGGACTTTTTCCTTTGGGGAACTTTGAAAGATCAAGTCTATGGGCGTAAGGCGCGCACTCTGATGGACCTTCGCCACGAGATTACAGCGGCTGAGATAATCAATTTCTTACAATCAAAGAATTAGTGAAAATTATTCCCCATTAGAATATCGGTAATGCAATATTAGAAAAAGAATAAATTTATTGCTGAGTTGTTTTGGTCAGATAGTCATATAGAAAAAACTAATGCCACCATTTTCAATGAGAATTTGCAATTTTGTTTTGTTTTTGTGGAACAATGTAATCAGTTTATAGTTCAACACATTCTGGATACGCTTCATCTAGGAATATGTGTATACCTGTACTACTTCGTCTCTAGCCTAGAGGTTTATTGAAAGCTTGTGTAATTTAATTTCATTAATTAAAGCCATACCAAAATTAAGTACTTTGTCTGATGTAGTTTAGACATACGTTACCTAAAGTACATGCGGTAAGTTTATTTGTATTTAAAATATACTTTATTTAGAAGTACGTGCGAGTTTAAATAAGCTTTAACCTAAAATTGCATACTTGCGAAATATAATGTGTATATAGATATTGTAACGAGTTCACTCAGGTTCGAACTAGGGTTGCAAATATTAACAGTCGGTCACTTATTTAACAACATAATTAATTTAACAAAAGAATTAACAAATTATTTATAACAATTACTAAAACACTAAAGGATTTACTTAATAATTATTTAACTTAGTTGCTAATTTACTTACAGTTTTAATGCACTAAACTAATTGACTTACACTTGTAGTTATTTACAATGTTTATTTATTTACAAATTTATCTTCACGACACGTTAGGGATTACCTTGAGTTTCACCGAGAACCAGCTGAGTAGAGAGCACTGACACAAACGAAACTAAAGTTGGACTTGGACTGATTATTACGGAAGTCGCTTGAGCTTCTAGAAAATTAAAGATTGTTTTCATCTTTAACAATATCTACACTCAAGGTTTTAAATGATAGATCTTTCTTGAGTGCGTATTTAGATTAATGTATCGCGTTCACTACAATATAACACAGGTATTCAAGTCAAATCTAAAAGCAGCAAAAACGATACTTAAATTTAACTGATTGTAATAGTGTAAAAGTTATCTACATTTAGAGAGAACGCAATTTAATTTACATAAAATAAATCATAAGAAAATTACTTTTTGTCCTTTAAAAAAATATTTTATAGAATAGATCTCTGATGCAATATACACACTAGAGTGGTCGTTAAAAATTAATTTTTTTCGACAGTCCAAAAAAACCTACCTTTTGATGAAAAAATACCGGGCAATTTTTTAAAATTTTTTTTAACAAAAATAACATGTGCATCAAAACAATCTAAGTTCATTTTTTGATAAAAACGTAGTTTCTTGTAAGTATCTCTTAAAGTATACGGATTTGAGAAAAAGTTATAGGGGTAATTTTGTAGGAAATTTAAATCTCTATATAAAAGGTATTTTTTATTTTCTTCATGAAATTCATATTTATAGAGATATTCTCAATAATACATTCATTAACTTCATATAGTCAACAAGACCCTCAAATTTTTTCGATTGTATTCTTCGATATTTTTGAAAAGAAGGTTTGCTTTGTACCTACTGAATTTTTAATTTCACAAAAAGCAACTCAGTCACGTTTTTTTATACAGACTACCTCATTTAATGTCGTTTTCGAAATTTTAATCACAAAATTTGGAAAATATTTCAGTTACGTATTTTATTAGAAACAGTTCTTTATTTAATTTTATAATTATGTATTAACGGTCAAAATGTCATATTTTGTAAATTGAAATAGACAATGTGTGTCGTTGAATATTATTTGTATCGAGTAGAAATTTCTGGGAACGCTGTCTAGCTCATTTTAGTATTCTCTGTAAAAAAATTAAATAATTGTGCCTACAACCTTCGACTTTTAAAGTAGTATATTATAAAGTGCGGAAATTTCTCAAAAAAAAAATGTTTTCTTACTTCCCAATTGTGTGACATCCCTCAGAGACCAATCACGTGTTAAACAATTTTAGTGTTCTCAGTGTTTTATACATTAACAATAGACGCGAATGAAGTCGCGGGAAACGGCTAGTATTGTATAATAACGGAAATCTCTTTTTGGTTTTTAATAAATGAACAGTAAGGCAAAATGAGCACTATCATCCCAACCCTATCCCGCATTAAAATTGGTTGAGCACCTGGCAAGAGTAAAAACTGCACGAAATAGTTTTTCTAGAAATAGCCGTGGTTCGGAATCCACCGAAAACTGTAAGTCCCTTGAATCTTTAAAACACTACAACATTTACAACAACGATTTAAGCAGGGATATCGCCTAAACCTGACTACCGGTACAAAAAGGCAAGAAGAAGATATCGCTTTTTCTAAAAACTTTTCTATCTCGTTAACTATTACTTACATCTAATATTAAATACATATGTACCAATAGTTTTTTTTAGTTGGAATAATGACTTCGCTAAAAAACATAACAATATAGGAATCAAATTACAAAGTTTTATAATTAAGAGGTCGATACAATAATAGAAGTCTAAGTTAAATTAGTTTAAATGATAAAATACTCTCGAGTGTTTTAAACAAAAATCGGAATTATTATGTACAGATTCATTTTCATTAGAAACGCTAATGTTATATATTTTTACAGTTATATTTTGAAATTTATAACTATAAGTTAGATTTACATATACTGGGTGTCTTATTTAAAGTGCCACGAACTAACTAATAAAAATTTGTAAAAAAGTATAAGTATAAAATTTTCTTTACTTTATACGATCTATCGTCTGACATAAATAGAAATTTTGTTCTACTTTCGGTTTAAGCGGAAATAGTGTAAACTTTTTTATATTAAATAGCAAAACCCTATTTTTTTTTAAATTGGATAGAGTTTGTCGAAAACTTTTAAAAATATATAAAAATGTAAGGGAGTGTACCTGGGTATGAGACGAGTTTTGTTTATGAGCCAAAATTTTTTACTGGTTAAATAAAGTCGGGTGTTCTATTCATTTTTGGAAAGGTAATGAAAATACACAACTTTTATCCGCAGAAAGTTTTGTGATTTCATTAACATGCAAAATTTTATGACCAATTTTCGAAGTGACACTTTTTTGACAAAAAAAAAATTTGTATCTAGGTATGAGACACCTACAAAAATACATTAAAAATTGTAAAATATAAAGTAAAAACCTCATATCTATTTCAAAATTATAATTTTTTATGCTTTCCATAATTTTTATTTATCACTTTCTTCTTCATAATCGTCGCAATGTTTGCATGTGTAGATGCATGCACACGTGTTTGCGCACTTCAAAAGAACTGGCCGCTTGCAAATATTGCATTTGATGTTGTTAACAGCGTTCAATTTGTTCGGCAACAACTTTATACTAATGATGTTTTTGCTTTGGAACCCTTGGATGGTGGTAATATGCTGTGTTTCATACCCGGACAATGACGACATTTTGAGAATTAAAAAAAAAATGTTTTCCAACCACATATTGGCCTAATCCAATATTGTATCGTAAAATATAAGAAAAACACTAAATGTTATACATTACACTTTCTTTTTTCAATTGATTTACATGAAATAAATAACATTTTGAAAAAAATCAAAAACGTTTTTAACCTGCAATTTTACATACGATGTTTGCTGTTGATATAAGCAATGCGTCGATTCATTTCAGTGTTAGTACAAAAACTGACTGATGACCAACGAAGTACTTGACAGTAATCAGATCCGCCATATTGACATTGCATAATGAAAATAATTGACTGCCTCATATCTGGAGCCTGTCTCATACCCGGGAACACTCCCCTATCATTTGGTTGATATATAATTTAAAAAAAAATTTTTTTGTTGGTTTCCAGCGGGTTTTACTAAAGTGTCACAATCTTATAACTCCCAAACTAATAATTTTTTTTAAAAAAGTACAAGTATAATTTTTTTTTTAATTTACCTAATTTATCGAGTATTTTAAATTCTGTTTTTTTTTTCTACTTCCAAATTAACCAGAAATGGTCTCAACTTTCTTAGTTTAAATAGAAGGGTATTTATTTTGATAGAAAACTATTTATATAGAACTCTTGAAGCGCTTTCCAAAACTATATAATAAATTAGCATTTTGTTGATAAATAATTTAAAAAAATATATTGTTCTTCCCAGATTTTTAGGGTGTTTCATTAAAGTGCCACGAGGTTATAACTCCTAAACCAATCAAAATTTAAAAAAAAGTACAAGTTTAAGTTTGTGGCACTTGTTGAAACATCCTGGAAGTCTAACAAAAACAAGTTTTTTTTAAAGTATTTATCAACTAAATGGTAACGTATTATACATTTTTGAAAACCTTTGGCAAGCTTTAACCAATTTATTAAAAAAATGAATATTGTTTTATTTAAGATAAGAATGTTGACATAATTTCCAGTTAAACCGTAAGTAGAGCAAAATTTATAGTTATTTCAATGAATAGATCGTATAAATTGAAGTAGTTTTATTTTTGTACTGTTTGAAATTGTTATTAATTTAAGAGTGCCACTTCGTAGCACTTTAGTAAAAGATCGTGGAAATCCAGCAAAAAATATATTATACATTTTTTAAACAATTAATAACTTGCTATTTAAAATAAGAAAGTTGATACCATTTTCAATTGAACTGAACGTAGAACAAAATATGTATTTGGATATGTGAATAGATAGATCCTATAAAATAAAAAAGTTTTTATACTTCTAATTTTTTTGAAAATCTTATTAATGTAAGAGTTATAAGTTCGAGGCACTTTAAATAAAACACCCGGTATATTAAGCTTTTTATATGGAATTATGTGTATTGTAATAAGTTTAATTGGATTATTGTTTTTATTTGTTCCTTTAGTAGAGTATAAAACGTAGTAAGCTTTAGTCCATACAAAATGGAACGTTAAATTACAACTAAATACGATTCGTGATGTTATAAAATGATAAATCAGGTTAGTTTACTTTAGAGAATAAACTATTACAAAAACTACACTAAAAAAAAAATTAAAGGGTCAAAAAAATTTCAGAAATTTTATGGTGATTTGTGACAAGCTGTATATTAGTGAAAAATGGTCGTATCTAAAATTAAAAATAAGCATTTTAAAGCTCCAAGATTATAGTTTTTAGATCTTTTAGTCAAAAATTTTTAATAGTTACCGTTATCACGCAATCTTAAGCAATAGCGGGCAACAAAAATTGCAAATTTTTTTCTTCTTGTTTTTATGTCCACGGATTTGGAAATTTTTTTTCAGTTAACCCATTATATGGAACAGATAGATTGTTTATTCAGATTCAAGTTTCTTTTTTTAAAAATTCGATACGATTATTGCTCACCGAGATACCGGACGTGAAATAAAAAAAGGTCCTTTTGTCTACAATCATTAATATTTCAGTAACCAATAATCGCACAAAAAATTGCAAAGCAGTTTTCGAAACTGAAATAAATAAATAAATAAAAGAATGAATTTAACAAAAAATGTAATAAGGTCTTTTTTGTAAAGCGTCTAATTTTCTTTCAAAATATGTATTGTTTTAGTTTAGCAGCAGATTGGTTTATTAGTTATAAAATTGCAAATTTAATAAATCAATTCGTAAAAACAGATCAATGTTCAAAGCATGATTACCTACGTGGAAACGGCTTGTTGTACGAAAATTTGTAATCAGACCTTTTTTGTAATCATATAATTTTCTTCAAAAATATGTATTATTTATATTTATCAGGTATATTGTTAAGAAGATTTGAGTGAAAGATGCGTGTGGTGTAAAAATATTTAAATTCTCTTAATATTAAAATTAAGGGCTCAAATTTTGACATTACCATTTTTTTATCATCTTATATAATATTTTCGGTATTCCATTCAAAAAATATAGTCGATTTTTTTGGCCCAGTCTAATGTATATATTTAAAGGTGAATTCCATAAAAATTAATTGTCGCATTTTCTATAAGTGCGAATAAATATATAAAACTATTTTTCGGTGATATATTGTTTTAATTTTTTATTATATTTCTTTGTTAAAAATTAAATATACAATTCTTATATTACAGTATTAGACCTTCCTAGTACCTTATAACATGTGTTTTTTAATACATCATGAGAGACTTAATTTGCCGAAATGAAGCTTTACATACAGAGGACATCAAGTCATGCAAGATGCATTTTTTGACTTTTTTTTGATCAATTAATGACATTACATATTGGTAAATAGGAATAGATTTATTACAAGATATGTATTCTTATCTAAATTGTATATTATGCAGTATAAGAACTGTTGATAATTATAAATTAAATAAATAGTTGTGTGACTTTTATTCCCAAAAACTAGGAGTAATAAAATATCACGGTGTCTTGTTATTATAAACATTTTGTAATTGACATACATAAGACTGAAATGTTCAAAACATATAATTAACATACGCATACTCATTAAGAACATAAAATACTTTATTGACTATGGTTTAACAAAAACATGAAAATATATAAAAATAACTCACATATAGTTTCAAATTAAATGAGGAAATCACGTGACCCAATATCCGCTACAGATCACTTATTTTTTCTTTTGAAGTGAAACTTCTTTAGGCGCACCTTGAGAGCAACTCGGATCTTTTCGGATGGCAGTAACGTTCGGTAAAATCTATACACTGTTTAAGCAGTTGCCGCTATTTAAAGCAGCGATGGACTATTGGAAACTGAAATGGAGGCACGGCTTAATAATATGACTGATTTTACGTTTGAAATAAAAATAAATACACGTATTTTTCAACAGTGACAGTTAATTTAATAGTTTTATATTTCTTTGAGTAAATTTTTTAACTAGGTTTTTGAACCTGGTTAAAAAATTTTTGATCAACATTTGTGTTGTTCAAAAGAAAATTCGTTTAAGTCATAGGTACATTATTTAGTTTAATATTGTTGCCAATATTTGCCCCAAACGTCAAAGTTTTACTTAACTCGCGTCTAAAGGTTACATGTACTCATTTTTTTCATTGTAATTAAATATCTTCAACACAAATGTATTATTAAAATAGTCATTTTAGAATTTTGAAACAAAAAAACAATTTTTCCAAGAATTTTATTAA
The DNA here is from genome assembly GCA_036325965.1 of Sinopyrophorus schimmeli. Taxonomy (NCBI): domain Eukaryota; kingdom Metazoa; phylum Arthropoda; class Insecta; order Coleoptera; family Elateridae; genus Sinopyrophorus; species Sinopyrophorus schimmeli. The sequence continues at coordinate 9,237,882 of JARFIZ010000314.1, read as the reverse complement.
GTCACTAACTTGACTACTCAACGTATCACCAGATTACTTTATACATTAGTTTTACGTAGTTAGTTTAATACAAAATGTCCCTTGACGATTTAAAATTGAAAAGTGTTTTCAGTAGGGGAGATCGGGTGTGGTTGTGTCACGGGTATGTTGTCACAAAAGCATAACAGCAAACCTAATGAATTAATAAATTTGTTTACCGGTGTCTAAGAAGCCCGAGCACAATACCTCCTGGCGTACTTCACTTCAATTCGCTCTGAAATACCGTAAAAGAAATACTAGGTGTGCAACCTTAAAACGGCTGTTTTTTTATTTAGCAAAACACAATAATTAACGCAGAAAAGTGAAAAATATTTTATTCGAAGTAATTGCCCTCGCTGGCTATACATTTTTCCCATCTTCGAGGAAAATTGTGGATTCCACCCCAAAAGAATTCATCCCCTTTGGATAAGAACCACCCATCGAGCCATTTTTTAACATCTTCATAAGAATTGAAGTGCTGCTCAGCAAGTGCGTGTCCCATCGACGCAAACAAATGGTAATCTCAAGGGGCTAGATCAGGAGAGTAGGGCGGGTGGGGTAGCAACTCCCAGCCAAGTGCATCCAATGTATCCCGGACCAATCTTGCTGTGTGTGATGGTGCGTTGTCGTGCTGGAAAATGATACCCTCATGCCGATCCGCGTGTTCGGGCCTTTTTTTGCACAATTCACGATCCAATTCGATGATTTGTTGTTGGTAGCGTTGAGTATTGATCGTTTCACCAGGTTTCAACAGTTCGTAGTAAATCACCCCCTTCTGGTCCCACCAAACACACAGCATTTTCTTTTTCCCGAATCGATTTGGCCTAGCAGACGATGTTGAGGGTTCTCCGGGGTCCACCCACGATTTTTTGCGCTTAGGGTTTTCAAAAAAGATCCATTTTTCATCGCCAGTGACGATTCGATGCAAAAATGATTTTCTGTTGTGCCGATCAAGCAAGATTTCGCACGCGGTCTGGCGTCGTTCCATCTGTCGATCGTTCAATTGATGTGGCACCCACTTCCCGATCTTTTGGATCTTTCCCATAGCAAAAAGGCGTTTCGAAATTGCTTGGTGGCTAACATTCAACTTCGCGGCAAGTTGTTTCTGCGATTGGGTATCGTTTTCATCCAATAAATCTTGCAATTCGGTGTCCTCAAAAACTTTTGGTCGATTTTCGCGCTTCTTGTCGGTGACGTTAAAAATTCCGTCTCTGAATTGCCGAAACCACGTTCTGCACCGAGTTTCACTAAGAGCACTGTCGCCATAGACCTCCACAAAAATTCTATGCGCTTCGGCGGCGGATTTCTTCCAATTGAAGAGGAATAGCAGTGCTCCCCGCAAATGCTCTTTATCTGGCACAAAATTCGACATGTTTATCGTGATCAAAAGGACACGTTATTGTCCGAAATTGCTGACTTTGTCTTTTGTTTACTAATGGCAAAGATCAAAGCAATGAGAAAAAATGGCAGGCAAGGTTGGCTAATGCCTAATGCGCGCGTACTGCCATCTATTAGAAAACGGCCGTTTTAAGGTTGCACACCTGATATATGCGTTCGTTTTTTTTTGTACAGTGAAAGTAATTTTTTGTGAATCTGTGTTGAGTCTCGTAAGTATATTTAAATTTTGCATAGTGATATACTTTTTCGTGTATTTATGATGTTTAAGATATGCTTCATATCATTCATATGGTTTCTTAAATGACTATTGATTTAAATTAATTTTGGGAGTTAATTGTCTAAAAGTGTTTTGCGGAAAGTTGTGTCAAGTTAACAGGGGCTAGTTGTCACCTGTGCAAAGCAACCATGCATATGTGCGTTCTTTTTTATTGGTTTTTAGGGGTTTTACTACATAAACGATTGGCTGTAATTATACATTTACATTTTTGTTACCATAACCTAAGTTCGTTAAATAGAATAGGTTAGGAATAGCATATCCATTTGTTTTATCGTTTTGTATTTTACCTTTTATTTAGCGGGTGACTACCTACCCCAGACACTATGACAACCATCCTTGACACGGGGTTAAAAGTCGCAGTTTTCTTTTTAAACTAGAATAAATACAATATCTATTTATATATAAATGTCATTGATAAATTAAGACCATGGGCTCTATAAATACAAAAGAAAAAAAATGTGATTTCCAACCCCGGTCTCCCCTACTTAACAGCAACTTATTTATTTGCAGTAAATTCGTTTCTGCATGTGTAATTTTTTGATTTTACATGTAGCGTCTATATAATAAAACGGATGAATAAAATTAATGTTAGAAGATATTAAATTCTTTGTATTTTATCTTATAAGCGTTGTATCGATCAAAATTTAGCAAAGAAGAAATTCTTGTATAGGTATTTTAAAACATTAAATAATAAAATTTATGTGTTTATACAGGTATTTTAGTCGATTGATTCTGAAAAGGGGCTTTAGAAGGAGGTGGAACAAAAATGAATCTAAATTATATTGGAGACTGCGCTTGTTTGAATGTAGCGTAATTAAATTTAATACGGAACATTAATTAGAAATTCTGGCCTCAGGTTATTAGGTAAAACTCTTGATTGCGTTGTTTAGTGAAAGATAAAATACATTGCCTTGTTTTTGAGATTAAAAATTAAGATTCTATTAACTTTATGCAGAATCCATTTCATTCCTCGACGAATTTAGAGACCTTAAAGATACGATGGAAATTTTTATGAAGGAAATTTAAATAAAAATTACAATTTAGAATGCTTTATCGATTAACAAATGACAGTTATTTAATAACACGTCTAAATTTAAAAATTAGTTATCTTTATTTTCGCTCCTGTATTACTTTATCTGTAAATTAAACGTCACTTTACTGGGAGCGCTTGCTTTTTTAATTAAATTGGTTATATTTTCTAGAAATAATCACGGTTTAATTAAATACATTATTGAAAATAAATAATGGTATTTAATATGTAATTTAACGTACATGTTAGTCGAATAGTTGTTTATGTTATCTCTGACCAATCTAGTTTATTTTTAGTGTTTGATTAATTAATTTGTACCTTATATTTAGAAAAGCTTTTAATTATGATATGTAAATTTTTAATGTAATATATTCAGAAAATTTTGATTAGTAACATTTTATATTTTATCTCGTAAATAATGGCATTTATTCAAATTATAAATTATCATCACTTTTGCTCTGTTTAATTTATTTTCAAACTAATTAAAAAAGCTATGCAATTTTGTTTTTTTTTAATAATTACTATTTATATTTTGGTTAAATGTTTAGTGTACATTTTTTATGTAGGGTGATCTTATAGATTTCCCTCAACAATTACATTTATTAATGTGCTTGAACAACACTTCAATTAATGTTTCTGGTAAAAAAAACTTGTTAAACATTATTAGCAAATTGCATAAAAAATAAGACAAAAATTTAATTGCCGAAAAAAGTAAATTATTTTATTTTTCGATGATTTTTCCAAGTTTTTAATTGAACCGAGTTTAGCATAACTTAACCAAACGCCAAAATACAAGTATTAAATTCTAAATTATAAAAATTTTATTTGTAGGGGAAGAATTACATTAAAAAAATATGAATTTGGGGCGTTATACATACAGCTATTCAATTGGAAAGAAGATGGTAAACGCGTTTTGGAATGTCATAAAGAAAAATTTGGTGACTGTCGAATGAACTATGAGGTTTGTTCAGAAAATAGCCAAACAACGAAGATACTTAGTAATATGTGTTTGGCAGCAATGCCTCTTTTGTAATCACTTGTTTATGGATTGCTGATATTTCGTTATGTGTTTAAATGTTAGAAGCGATTTTTGAAATGTGCGATTTTTTGGAACAACGTAAAATTTTTCGATAAACTGAAGAAAACTTTCACAAAAACGTTTCGCCTTTTGAAACGGAGATGATGCTCAGTGTCAAAATGGATTGGCAAAGGATCTCCACGCCCGAAAAAAACACGTCAGTATAGATACAATGTCAAACCCAGGCTGACTGTTTTTTTCTACTTTAATGGAATTGTGCATTTTAAATTCTTGTCTCAAGGTAGAACAGTGCACCTACTATCAGGTTGTTAAAAAGTTCTGCAACACTTGCGATAATTTCAACTTTTATGCATAAATAAATGTTATGTCCAAATTCCGGACTTCCTCCTTTCGTCTTCTGTCCTAGGACTGGTTCGTAGCAGTACTCTTCTTCTTTCTTTTTTGCGCCTTATATTTAATTGCTTGATAACTATTACTTCCTGAGCCTTTGATTATTTGATTGATGAATTTCATCCGGGGCCGATTTCTTAGATTCTTACCATCCCCTTTTCTTGAATAATTCTCTTTAGTAATCCATTTCCACTAGAAAAATGACCAATGCTTTGTATTCGTCGTTTTGTTATTTGTGTCCATATTTTTCGTTTGTCTTGTATTTGTTCTAGAACTTCTTTATTTGTTTTTTTTGTACCCATGCGATTCTTAGTACCCCCCTGTAGTACTACATTTTAAATGCTTTTTTCTGTCCGGTTTTCTGATGGTCCAAGTCTCGCATGCATCTGGATGCATGGTTTATTTTATTATTGATTTCTTTTGTTCATCCGCCATCTCTAGTGATCAAACTTCCTGGTATGCATATTCTTTTACTACTTTTATTGTTTATGGTGATGTTCATTTCTGGGTTTGTTGTGTGCGTAGCATTACTTTAGTTTTATTTTAGTTGTTGTTTATTTTTATGTTTTAGTTGTTTTTAAAAACCTTATCCATTTCCTTCAGTGCTTGTATCAATTCTTGTGCTGTTTCTGGTACTATGTAGGGTTATATCGTCTGCGTTCTGATTGTATTGATACTTTGGCTATGTATTCCTTAGTTTTGTGTTTGTCTTTTTCTTCTTTTTACGCCTTTTATACTCAGGGTCGGGTTTTTGTTTAAATTCACTTAGGGCTTGTTGTCTGTGAATATTAAACAAAAGTGACGAGAAAGTAAATCTCCTTCTGACTCCTTGTCTAATTTTTGCTTCATATCCATTACGTTCAATAATTGCTAATTATTATTTGTATATGTTATACCGGGTGTCCCGTGACTCAATGGCCATAGCTTAAAAGCGTATTTTTTTGCAAATTTTAAGTTGAAAATGAGTTATACACTTACGCTCAGAAGCTATGACCTTTAAGTTACGGGACACCCAGTATATTATTTGTTTTTTTTTGTAGTTTATTTCTATTTCTTGCAATATTTGAAACATTTCGTTCTTATTTACCTTATTACACGTCTTTTCCGCATCAATACAAGTTATATACAAATCTTTTTGTTTCTCTATCATTTTTTTATTGTTATTCTTAAGTCAGAATTGTCTTTTTTTGTTTCAGTATTCCTTCTTTAGCCGAATAGGTCCTCTATCAGGTTTTCTTCAATGTTCCCTATGCTTCTTCTGTATTGTATTTCTATTACAATTTTTGAAGCATGCGATTTTAAGGCGATGGTTCTATGTTCATTACATTTTTGTGTTGCGAGTTTTTTTTTAATTGTCTCTATCTTTGTTTTTGCGATGACTTTTGGAATATACCTTGTGTTATATATATCTTTTATTGTAAGAAATATTCTGTCGAGGTATTTGATTACTTCGCTAGGGTTATCAGCTATACCTGAGGTTTTATCATTTTAAAGTGATTTATAGTTTTTTCAAATTCACTTCTCAGGATAGGTCTGTAGTTCTTTTTCTCAATTTCAATTTTAATAGTAAAAACTCTTTTATCAAACGATTTCGCATTTAAATAACATAAGAAAATTATTTTTTAACATAGTTCACTCTCTCAAACTATGTGATAATATTTTTTAATAAAAATCCTTGATCCATTATCAATATTTTTTTAGAAAAAATATTCTTTTCATAAAATGTAGAATTTTCTATAAGAATCTGTATTTAATTAGTTTTTAAGTAAAGCCATTTATAAAAAAAAATTATAATAATTTCCATTTTTTTACGTGTTTTCTAAAAGGCAAAATGGAAAAATAGGCACTTCTAAATATCAATATTAAGAGCCTATATATGGTTAAAAATTTTTGGCTCACCTTAATATACATACACAAAATATGTAAGTAGGTAATAATACATATACCTAATAGAGTAAATTGAAGAAAAAAATGCATAATATCTATAATGTGTTTTACAGATATAATTCATTAAACAATTATATAAAACGAAATTAGTTAGTGTCATATTCAGTTAATGTAAATTTTCTAATCATTTTGCAACAGCATTTATGAAAGGGTAGATTGTATTTTAGTCGTATATCACAACTAATGTAAGCGAAAACTTCTGATAACAAAAGTTGTCAGTACTGGATCCATTTATAAGAGTATCCTATTGTTTATATTCAAAATTAGAACATTAATTCAGATTATCATTTTTTCTACTTAAGCTATGACTTGTCTAGAAAATCGGCGAAGTGAGGATTATGGGGCAGATATCTGCGACTGATAGCCAACACGTGACAGCTGCGGCTACTGATACCGACAGGTCACGTGGCTTCTTATTAGCTATTCAGAATTTGATTAGTAATAGTTCATGAAGAAAAATTTGTTATTTTATAATCATGTCACTTTTTCTATGAGCATTAGATTATCCAACTGATTTTGTTCTTGAATTATAACACAAATATTTATTCCTTTTGTTAACATTTTATAGCTACGAAATTATGTAAAATTTCAACACAAACTTCTGCAAACTAAAATAATAATAAAACGTACCTACGATATTTTGGTTCAGCCTAATGGATATTTAACGAATAATTTGAAGATACACTGATTTAATGTAAAGGTGACATCTATTGGAAAATTCATAAACATTTATAATTGTTTTAAATAGTAATACAAACTTGTATAACTTCCTTTTTATAAAAATAATTAAGTCAACACTTATAACATTAAAAAGAGAATAAATTAAAGTATTTATCATCATCATAGCCAAGTAAGTACCTACAGCTTATACTTAAAAAAAGTTTTTCATATATGCACTTTAAAAATCCAATGAAATTAGTCCATGGAAGTTTATTTAGCTTTAATTTTTTTAAAATACTTCAAATTTTTATATCTCTTATAATAATACAAAAAACATTAAAAAAATGAATTTCAGATTTATTCAAATATCTTATAATTTTAATCTTAATCTTTAGATATATTTAAACATTTGAAAAAGCTACAATATTTTGAAGTACGAAGATTAAAACGATCCTTTAGTTATAAAATTTAATTGTATAGTTGCGTTTTATCATACATACAAACATACAAAATCTCGTACTCAAAGTCTACCTCTACCAATCAAAGAACAAATTAAAATTGCTAAAGAGTAAAATATACATATTATAGTTGCATAATATAATTGAACATCAATATTCTTCTTGCTTTTCTAAAAGCAAAAGTTTTAGGTACCTACATGTGTTAGTATTTTCAACGTTTTTGATTTGATGTAGAATTCCATATTATGTCTTATAGTTTGACTTATTTAATAATGTGTTTTTTTAAAGAAAAATAAATGTTCAATAACAAAGATTACAAAGTTATAGTGGTGAGTGCAACAGTTATAATAAAATATAGATTATGCGCATTGATACAATTCCCTTTTTGGATTATGTAGCCAGTTATAAAGTTTAAATAAGCTCGACTAATTTGTGTATTATATTTTGATACAATTTAAAAATAGGATTTGGACAGGATTTTTTAAGTTAAACGAAGGGAAGAATCGTGGGAATTGTATAAGGGACTATTCAGCTACCCCATCCCCCATTTAATGTTGTTCAGCACCTTATTGTAATACGATGCGGTTGAATGATATTGCATTACGCAATTTAGTTATTATTTATTATGCATTTTATTAGAAAAGTTTTTGTAAAGTGTTATTCAACGCCAAACATAAGACAGAATTTACATTTAAAATGACAACGTACCGTAAAAACACATCACACTAAAATCTCACTTTCAAACTGTTTTGCGTTGTCTAATGATACAATTAATTTTTATATCAACTATTGAATTAAAACAAATAAAAGTAAATCATAACAAACATACAAAACTTGTAATTTATATACAATACCTTCATTTCAATTTTAACAATAAAAAACTATCACTTCATTTTTATATATAGATGTCAGTTTAAGTAAAATTGGATTTTGTTTTCATTAGAATATGTATATTAAATATGATATCAACAAATGGGGTGTGCCGCATGATTTTTAATTTTAATAAAAAAAATTGTAGATGATATTTGTGGTGCCAGAAATGCTAAACCACCCCCATTTATTTTTTTTATTGTGTAATTTCTGATCAGTACTCATCCGAATTCAAAAATTTGGTCAATTTCATACTTGTACATCATGGGCTCTAGATTTTTATTTAGAACAGGTATTGAAATGGTTGTTACTGTATTTGAAAGGGTCATAAATGTGCATTTTATGTAATACATTAAAATTAAACTAAAACTGTTAGGAACAAGATGGTGACTATCCGAAATTTTCACAATTTTTTCTCATTTTTACGATATTTGATTGAACCCTGTGTCAACCCTTTTGGATATTAATGGTTGATTTTTTTTACAATAATATACTAACTCTTGTGATGTCGTGACACACTTATCATTGTCCTAGAATGAAATCTTCTACAAAAAAAAAAATTGTGAAAATTGATAATTTTGAAAAAAACTCAACTTTGATCCCAAAAAACCCATGTGGAGGAAAAAATAAAAATCTGATATTTTCAGTAAATGTAGTCCATATCTTCGTTAATGAAGTCCAATTAGTGCCATTCTGTTATTTTCACCTCTTTAGGAAATATGATTTTTTTTAAAGTTCTACTTTTACAAATATATTTGAAAATAATCTGGAAGTTTCATAATTTATAGAAGTTTTATAACTTATTTAAACTATTAGAATTATGTCAATTTATGATAAAAATAATCAAATAAAAGTCAAGATTTTCAAATTCTGGTATTTTTTGCAATACCAAAAATGGTGCATGTACAGTCAAACCAAGAAGTAATCAACACCGTAGAAACAGACCTACAATAATTTTGTAATTTTAGTACCTTTAGTTCTAGGTACTAAAATTACAAAGATTAATCTTAATTGTTTTTAACCATTCAGCGCCAGATTTTGTCTCCTGGAATAGTACGTTTACTGTAGGTCTGTTTCTAAGGTGTCGATTACTTTTTGGTTTGACTGTACCTACTCCATATATAGCCGATAGTGCTTTAGCACTGACATCACAATTCAATTTTTGTAATGTATCATATTTTTTAGCGACAGTTAACGTTATGTGGTCTTTTTAATTCAAATTAATGTTTTACACCTAAGCCTGGATTACACGATGCTTGTTTTGCTGCTTGATTGCATGCTGGAATCTTTGATGGAAGTTTCACTGGCCGTGATGATGAAAAATGACGTCAGTGCGAGCTTTGTTTCTTAAGAACATAAAATATAAAACTGCTGTTATTTTCTAAGTTAAATTCTCTGCTGGATTTTAGTGAGAACCAATTAGAAAATAGCTTATTGTCACCTGGAGTACGTACAAGTTAGCACGGTAGGGGGCCGTTCTGTTTTGTCCTTTCCTTTTCCAAATTAATAAAAAAGCAGTAACTACAATTTGTCTACGATGAACGAGTTCTGCTAAACCTCCTCCATTTTTATCTATATCTAGACGGTCACAGTCACAAATACAGTCAAACAGTGCTCACCTTGTGAAGCCAACAACGCAAGAAACCATCGCAACACCCAGCTTCAAGCCCAGCAACCAAATCTAGCATGCAATTCAGCATCCAAACAAGCATCCTATGATCGGCGCTATAGTCAAGAATTTCCGTACTATTAGAATTGGCAATATGATAATTTTTACTCGAAGACTCCGAGTTTGATGATTGTTGCCCGGGCTTTGAGCTTTCAATGAAATTCTTTACGTTGAATTCATATTTTGGTGTAAGATTTGTAAGAAAATAAAAAACATTGAAAACAGCAGACTACTGAAAAGAGTGACAATATATTTTTGTTTTATATTTGGTGTGTAATTCTAATTTTTCCATGATAACTACGCTACCATTTATAATTTTTTTCCGGGTCGGTATTGGCGCGAAGTAAAAAAACAGTATACAATTATGATCCGGATTAGGGAATCTCTTGTCGATCCGCATTATAGGGTACATAACATAAAATATAGATTTGTTAATTTTGTCCGGATTACAAAAACATTAAGATTAGTGAAGATTCGGATTAGCGAAACTTTCTCTATTTTATTTAAACTTTATAAATAAATTGTCTTATTGCTGGATTATACCCCTTTATACTTAATTTAACAGTCGTATATACTTACATACATAAATTTGATTGAAATAAAATCTGTAATAACGTTTGGGAAATGAAAACATTTGTTGACAAATAAACAGTGTCGGAAATAAGAGCAAGCTCGAGATGGCGATGATACACAAGCAAACAATTCCTTTACGAGATGTACATAATAGAATAGACACTTTCAATAAACCTTTTAGACATCAAACCCTATTTCGAGCACGTCTAAATATTTGACATGACGTATCTGACAGGCGGTGCGACTGTCTTCTGTTATTCCACCCCCACCTTGGGCAGAGCTTTACCTATGCGCGTTTGTGCTTTGGAAAAGCAGCGTTCGCTTTTCGTGTTCTCCTATATTACTAGAGCTTCGACGACTTTAACATTCCGAGTCGGAACGTTGTGACGTTTAGATGTGTACTATAAAATTCAGTTCCACTCTCGTACTACGTTCACTACTCTTTTCATATCAATGTTAACATAAGTTTCGTTATCATAATTTCAAGTGATTTTGTTTACATTTTCAACTTGAACTGTGTTTGTTTTGTTTTTAGTTTTATTTCGTTTGTGACTGTGTAAATTTCGAATATCAAGAGAATTTTCTTCCGAGTCCATCGTTTCACTATCGGCAGAATTAAATCAGTAAGTTATTTTTTTAAATATCTTTTGCGTATCTGCATTATTTAACTGTGAAGATAAAATCTTGCCAGTAATTGGTTTACATTCACGTAATTACTGTGTTACTTAGAAATTGTGATTTTATCAGCGTAACATGAAGCAAATTGTAATACTATTGAAATGATACTTTATTTATTGTTTTATTAATTTCAACTTCGAATTGTTTTTAAACACCAAAATCGTCGATTAGTTTTCTGAATGACGCAGAGCACGTGCCGGTTTGTTGTCATCCTTGCGCAGGAACTTCCGTGGTATAACTAAACGTTAGCTGTGTGTTTAATATTTTCTATCTAAATTTGATTAGTTTTTGTATGCGTGCACTAATAAAATTAGATACAAAAAAAAAAAATTGTATATATTTTTGGTAAAAAAACTATTTCACCAGCGGTTTGTAAGAAATAAATTAAAATTCTGGCACGACTGATTTTCATCATTTTGAATTACGTAAAAATATAAATGTCCATATATACAAAGTACTTGAAGCGAACAATCGAATTCTAACAGATTACTCCACAGTTGGAGCAAGTCATCCGTAAAATTAGTTATTCTTAATCAATTTATGTTGAAAACACTACACTAAATATCTAACAAAAAAAATTGATTTGAGAATACATAGACTAAGTGATAATGTATTATGTTGTCGCTGAATTTCGATAATAAAAAAATAAATATAATAAATCAAAATTAATTGATTATATTTTCTTGATATAAATAGAGCATTGTTTTTGATAGATTGATGCGTACTATAATATTTTTAATATCATCAGTAATCTTTTCAACTGCTATAATGCATTTTATTCTACGAAAAGCAATCAAATAATACGCTTGTGTGAATATTAAAAAATCAATTAACGCTTCTTAATTTAAATCTAATTTCATTTAATTGAAACAATTTCAACACGACGAATGCAATTATCCAAGGAAAATAAAACAAGTGGGCGAACAAACAAGTTGTCAGTCTGAAAAGCTGCTATCTTAAGAACTGAAACTGCCTGGTCTATCTTGCAAGCCATTATTCATGGACCTGTTTTATTAGCTGTTTTACAGTATCCATGCTACTGGTTTGTATAAATATTTAATAATCAATTTATTTTTTCGTTACTATAAAAATCAGACCAATTAAAATTTACCTTGTTTCTTAATAAAAAAATTTACGTTTTTAAGTTAATTTACATTTTTCGGTTACGGAACATTTACGTTTGTCAATAAATATGTACATATACCGGGTGTCCCGTATTTGGATGTTCATAAAACAGAGGTGTTTTTTAAATTTTATTTTAAGTTGAAACGTTTTAATAAAAGTATGGCCTAAAGTCGATGGTTTTAGAGTTATTCATATTTTAACATTGATACCAGAATTAAGTAAAAAACTAACAAATTGCCGATGAAAAGGCTTACATATCTGAAAACAACTTTAATGAATTTTAAAAGAACATTGTTTGGGGTTAAATGCTATTCTAAGATCTCTCATAAATTTTTCACAAGGAGCGATGTTGTATTTTTTAAATATAAATTTTTTATACGTTGCTTATTATTTTTAAATTTTAAAACTTGATACCATCGATTTTCGATGTTCATTATATTCTGCTATTCTACTATTCAACTTAAAATAAGGTCAGAAATATATTTTGTTCTATGGATATTCTCATGCGGGACACTGTGTATAACATAGTTGATACATACCCTATTTTAGTATTATTGTTATTCGTTTAGTCGTATATTGTATAATTAAATTTACATTTGGAGTTTTTTTTGCGCGGTGCCCGTAGCATTTGCTAACTCTTGTTACGTGGCTATTCCGGCACTGCTTATATACATATGTGATTGACACAGGACACGTAGCGGTGTCTTGCGACGCGTATCGATATTTCAATATTGGATATTCGCAGGTTTTTTATTTGAATTACATGCTCAGCCCTTCTCTATCCAATATACTAAAAATGCACGGCCGCAATAACCTTTAGACCAGTGTTTCTTAACTTGGGTTGCGATGTAGTATTTTTAAGGGTACCAGAGAAGTTTATTTTCAGATATACGATAAATAATTTTAAGTTATATCTATAGCATATCTAATTCCAGAAAAATAATTTGATCTAAAATCATGGTAAAAAATTATTGTATGTACCTACGTATTTTTTAATAAACAACATTATTTTGCAGTACTTATATGCAATTTTTCTAAATAAAAAAAAACATAATTTTCAAGGGGGTGTCACACGTATTTTTAGATTCAAGAGGGTGTCAACCGCCAAAAAGGGTAAAACCCGCTGCTTTATACCAAATTGATTGTAGCATAAAGTCTAAAGCTGTATTTATTAATATTTGGCTATGCAATTTTAGAATTTTTTTATTTATCGCAATTCTGTGCTGAAGAACTCACATGATATTTATTTTATGAGTACGAAGAGGATTTTTGAAATATTTAAATAAATTTTTAGTTAGACAATACATGAAAATTTAATTTTTAAAAAGAAAATGATATAAAAATAATTTTTTGGAAGCTTTTTGTTGTACAAGATGGAAATAGAAAAATTAAAAAGCATTATGTTATTTTTTTAAATTAATTGTTAATTTGCTGACGGATTTTTATTCTTGTATTCAGCCTTTCGTTTAATTAATTTATTCAGTGTAACGTTAATTGTTTGATATACAGTGGAGTTCGAATGTAGCGAATCCGCTTCAAGTGAACGCTAAGTACCGAACGAATTTTCCGCTGCAATTTATATTTTAAAACAAACTTAAGTTATTGCACTTTATTTAAATGTAATAATAAAAAACAATAAAAATAAAGGTTTTTATTATTCTTTTATAGTGAACCTTGAATATAGTGATCTAATTTTAATGCATTTTTCAAGTTTAGCATATTGGAACTCCACCATATTCGTAATTGTATTTTCTGATATTTGTATTTGGCATATTAAAATTTAAGTTTTTACATATTTATCAAAAATGGGTGGCATAGAAATATGTATCGACTTTATTGTAGGTTTTTTTAAATAAGTATTATATAGTTTAATTGCCATTATTTCGATTTTAAAATGTGGCAGTTTAGCGTGTTCATTATTTGCAATGTGACTGTTAAATTATGATACAGTAGACGATTTCATAGGCTGTTGGTGGTTCACTGTTTATTTTATTTGCTTATCAGTGGTTTTAAATTCATGAAAGATTTTGTTATAAAGGACATAGTAAATTTAAATATGCAATGAAAAAACCAAATGTCTATTTACACAATTTTTTTTAAAACTCTTTACTGAAGGAGCCGTACTATAGGGTAAATGCGCCGGTTAGCCGGCTTGCGCCCGTTCTCGTCCAGTCAGCAATAAAACAAATAAAACACGAATTGTTAAACAAACTTGTGATGCGCTATTTAGTTACAGTCATATTTACTATTAATTATAATACCTCAACTTCCTGTTGTGACTTTTTGTTATAAATCTAGACCCTCACGGCCGAAAACGGGAACTGTTTTTTTAACTGGCCGGCAACTGGCGAACTTACCCTACTTGTAATTTAATTACTTAATTATTTGTTGCGATGTTTTGTTTGAAATCGGAATGAAGAAGATAGTTTTAATTTTACGATCAAACATTGTCCACGAATGGATAAGAATGTGTATAATAAAATTAATTTGTGTTTTTAAACAATATGGTTGTAACCCACGCGTTGAAACGTTTTTATTATTCATAACGTAATTTATACAATAATTTAATAGTTTATTATTTATTTTATTAGGCATAATATTTTTAAAATATGTTACGTTGTGTTCCAACAAAAAATGAAAAAACTATTAGAGTAATACTTGTTTGTACAGTTACGTTTAAAATAATAGCAGTGCTTAAAAATCTGTTAATATTACATATATTGTTACTGAAATATAACAAAATTCAAGCTAAGATGAATAAAAAAAGGACAATTAAAGTAAATTAACTCACAAAATATTTTAATAACATAACAAAAACACAAAATTGAAAATAAAAAGTAAGTACTATGACGTAACAGTTGATCGTAAAAATTTTATTTTTGAAAATAACTTAGAAATGCGTTGACTTAAGATATATCAAAATCTGACTTAATTCCAAAGAAATACTTATTTGCTCAAGGCACTAGATATAATTTCCTAAGTTTAATTGTTTTAAGTTTGCATTTTTATTTATTTTAATTTTGGTTTTAATATATTTTAGTAACAATAAACGTAACAAAATTGTGAATTATTACTATTGTTTTAAACAGAACTGTACAGTCAGCCTAAGAAGTAATCAATACCCTAAAAACAGTACTTACCGTAATCGAGCTATTCCAAGAGACAGGTTTTAGTTAAAAATAGTGTTTAAGGAGATTTATGACGGCTTGTATCAGTACAACAAATAATTTTTTCTATTAATTGTTTAAAAATAGCACGATCACTGTAGGCACTGCTCTAGGGTGTTGATTACTTCTTAGGCTGACTGTACATACATACATAGGTACAATTATTATTACTATTCTGGAAACTTTCGTCATATTGAATGAATGAGTTAGTTACCTATTTGATGTATTTAAATAAGTGGTAAAAATTTAATTAAACGTAGTTTATTATGACTTTTATAATTGTTTCTTCAATTCGAAGGTTATTTGCTAAGATATTATACGAAGTCCCTTTTTATTGAATATATAATAAGTAAATACAGGTAATATTGTTCAAAATCTCGTGAGAATATTACTTTCTTTTTTTATCTCCGGATAATATTTTCGCTATAAGTATTGGTAGGTTCGATTTTGAGATGATCTAACGTATATATTTTATTAACAATTTTTATTTAAAATGAAGAAATTATTAGAATCTATTCAACAGTAGGATATTTTCATGAAACTCTTGTACACTTAATTATGAATATTATAAGTTGATTTCTTTTTTATGCGCATAACACCGCCAGCAAATAAATTTTATTTTGATCTTATTTTTAGTTAAAAACATTCGTAAATTTAGAAACGTAATAATATATATTATTGAGGTTTTTTTTTTTAATTTTAAGCACTACTTAATCCATATTTGATACTTAAAAGAATTTATGAGGTTTTAAAATTTGATAATTTTTGATATTTAGCAGGATAAGCAGGTAGGTACGTTCTTTTAAGAAGTTTTGTTTGCTTTACATAAAAATGTGATGTTATTTAGTAGTGTGAAGAGAAGTATTGTACCGAAAGAGCGCTGAATCTGTGTTAAAAGACGTTTTAAACAATAGCGATTTTACTAATAACAATTTGTTTTTATAAACCTTTGAAATAAAGCTCTGTTACATATGTAAATAAATTTAAAATTTTATTTAAACATGATAACAAAAGGCTTCATGTAATAGTGTTTTATTTCGTGAACTGATTGGTTTTGTTAATATAATTGAAATCTTTGATCTGCGAGATATTGTGTATAAATATGTTTATGCAGAGCCATTGATAATTTTAATGTGCAACATAATTCTTAACAGGAAATGAAGACGAGAACATTGTACTTTATCTATAGGATGTTTATGTAGCATGATTATCTCAGTAAGCTTGTAGATCAGTAACGTCCGTTTATTGAATATTGTCAATTATTTACTGTATTGTTTACTGTTCGTTCGAACAGTTTTGATAGTATTTTTTTTCTATATATTTATGTAAAATATTTTTTTTTATTAAATGTATTTTTGAAAAAGAGTGGG
This sequence comes from Sinopyrophorus schimmeli, assembly GCA_036325965.1. Classification (NCBI taxonomy): domain Eukaryota; kingdom Metazoa; phylum Arthropoda; class Insecta; order Coleoptera; family Elateridae; genus Sinopyrophorus; species Sinopyrophorus schimmeli. Next base: position 9,221,213 of record JARFIZ010000314.1, on the reverse strand, counting down.
CACTAATAATGGGTTCTCATATACTTAAATACAGGGTATACACCGAATAAGTACTGGAACTTATCCCACTTATAAATTACCCTATACTCAAGAAAAACATATCCCATGTCAAGTGGCGTTATGTGTAATATTTTCAAGTTATGGTATCGTATAGTTCAATTTGAAAATGTGTAATAAATACCTTATTATTTATAATATTTTGAATATGTTTGTTCAAGTCTGTTATAACAATGTCATTAAAGCTATATGTAATTTTTTTATTCAAAATTAAAAAAATATAGTAATCGCATATCAAATATGCTTTAAAATGGGTGGGATAGGCTTGTCAACAATGCCGCAAAATTGAGATGTAAAATAAAGTTACTTATTTTAATCACTTCAAGGGTAATGTATTTTTATTTACAATATAAAATTTTTGTTCAGTTCTGTTATAACGATGTCATTAAAGCCATATGTCGAAAAATTTTATTTTTAAAAATTAACAGAACTACAGAAATCCCAAATCAAATATACATTGAAATATGGAAAATAGGCTTGGCAACAATGTCTTAAAAAACGTGAACTAAAATTACTTAACTTAATTGATTCTCGTTAACATAAGATAAAGTTTCTGACTAGTTTAATACGATAAGATATAATTTGCTTCGCAAAGAAATCTTGGGTAACATAATGTCTTTAGGAGTTTAACAAACATTGTATTAAATACATGTGTACATACGTAGTTAATAGCTTTGCTAATTTGTTTTTTATTAGATTGTAGGCAGTTTTACGTATTATTGTGTAGGGCTTTTGAATTCCTTAAGATATTTGTTTTGCAGTTGTAAGCTTTTAATCGTTTCTCTCCCATTTTATAGCTATTTTTATTTAATACTGGGGTTTCTAAACTCTATCTCTTATTAACAGAATTATTTAATAGTTCTGATTTATCTTTGGACATAAAATATTAAATAAATTATTTATAATTATTTCAAAATTAGAAATAGTTTAAATTTTATTTATTATTGGAATGTGCTATACGTTTTAGACTAAAACACGGCTATTATTAGACTTTTGTCATAATAAAATAATTAATATCGTTAAAATACCAAAGCAGTTAGATGGATTAGAGGATTAGAGGAAAATTTGGTTTTAAAGAACTAACCTATCTCGTATTTATCAAAGCTAAATAATTGTTAACATATATTTGCTCTAAAATATGGTATATAAACAATAAAATAAATATGCAATAAAGCAGACGTTTATTGTGAATTAAATGAATTATTAAAGAAATACGTATTAAATGTCTTCATTCTCTTTTAAGAACATATGAAGATGATACTGTGTTGCCATTTACTGGAAAATTAAAATACATTTTTCTCAAAATTCCGTGGATTTAGGACATATTGCATATAAACATTTGTTGTTTAGACTGGGGTCAGGTACCACCCGGTTAAATTTCAGTACTTATTTACAGTACATACTGTATAACGAATAAACTATTGTTTAATGTAATAACTATAATTAAGTGAAGAGAAACCAATTACTGTATGTTTATATTGTTGATTGAAAGGCAACTATAATTTTAATTATGTAAACCTAGGTATCGAAGGACTTATTTACTTCAATTTTACGAAAGCAATCTATTATTGAAAGAGAAATCATTAAATTATCTATGCAATTATTTAAATTTTCTTTTTCCAACACTTATTTAAATTGAATAAGGGTTGACTGAATATTATATAACACATTTATTTTTTAATTACTTTAGGATTAACTTTCGGATAAAACATTTTGTATCTGCAAGATTTCAATTGCTGGATTGAAGTTAAAGCAAATAAATAAACTACGTAAAAATATTTTCAAAATCATAATATTTAGATTCCTTATATAAAAAAAATCCATTTTGCTTTCAAAAGTAATGCAACTAACATTGTTAACAGAATATTTTATTCAAAATAAATCGACTTTTGAAAAGTATGTTTAGTTTAATTTGTAAATATTAAAATGTTTTGGCTGATTTTTATGAGAACAACTGTGTTATGTGTTGAAATAAACAGATTACATTTTTATTTGTAAGTTTATTTTCGAAAAAAATTTAGTTCACGTTATTTTCATTGTTTGAGCAGCCCAGAGTGTCGGAAGTTGCGAGGGACATAACTATAATAGCCTATTAATCTAATCGCTTATTGATTTTTTTTTTCTTGTAGTAGTAGCGTAACGTATTTTATAGTATAGAAAATATTTAATAAAACCATATTAAATTTATTAACAAATCTTGAGAACAGTAAAAGGTTCTCCAAACGGATTGTTATGAAAATGTATATTAAAGCATTTTCCCCGTTCAATTTAACGCTAATAACTTTCCTTTGCACAAACGCTTGACTTTTATACTACAGTAATCTCTCGACATTCGCGGATTCGACGGTCGTGAATTTAGATTATTCGCGATTATTAAAATGCGGTAAAATTTGATATTCGCGAGCTGTATACTCGATAATTCGCGGAACCATAAAAAGAAAGTTTCTGGGGTTTTTGAACATAATGTATTTTTCAGTTGTGCAGTTGTGTAAAAATTTCCAGTAATAATTATATATCTCGAGCTGTAAAAGCAAAGGAATCTTCTGCAATTCAAAGTGTTATAGAAGTTTAAATTGTTGTAACAAATAAGATTGTTAAATGTTAAATGTGAACAAATTACATTGATTTATTTTATATTTCAGGTTTTATTATAGTTACTTAGGTGTACATTTATTATTAATACTATTTTAGATTTTTTTGAGTGTATTGTTTGTTTTCAGTTGAATAATATGATTAATTTTATGGTATTACTTAAGGGGCCGTTCAAGTACTATGTAACGCAATTGGGGGGCGGGGTCTTGCAAAACGTTACGATGCGTTACATGGTTGGGAGGGGGGTTCGACCATCGCGTTACGTAACATTTTTTTTTTTATTTAAATAAAAATATTTTAGCAACTTTCGGTAGTTTGCGCCACATTATTGTGACTTTTAGGTAAAAATAGTCACTTGAGTGTTACGTAACGTTTAGACTTGGGGTGATGGTGGGGGGTTCAGAAAAACGTTACGGCGCGTTACATGGGGGGGGAGGGTCAAAAATCTTCAAAAATTTTGCGTTACGTAATACTTGAACGGCCCCTAAGGCTTCTCCTATTGTATTTTTATAATATACAAATTTCCATTTTGTTTGAATTAGAAGGGTCTAGAATTATGATTATTTCGACATTCGCTATCATTGCATATTTCGCGAATATTTCGGACATGCATAAAGCGACTTGGAGAATGTTGCCATGTACTGGAAGATGTTGACATTTACCAGACTTTGGTCTCACACGGTAACATATTGTAACGGGTACGGTGGTCGAGTGTAGAGCCGTGATAGATGTACTTAATCAAGCGCGAGATACTCACGCGACCATGAGATATTGAGTAAGCGGATATATCTCAATATCTCTTAAGCCAGGACTAACCAGAGGTTTCTATCTGAGTTACCTTGAATTGGCCATATCTCTGTAGAGGAGATTTATCTCGAATACTCTAGGAGCCAGTTCGATAGATACCACGACACATATATAAACTCCGCGGTACTCTTACACATCAGTCTAAGTCAACAGTTGTACGTGAATGTCAATGTTCTTAACTCCGTTCGGTGATTTTACAAGGTGAGCGCTATCGCTATCGGTATAGATGTAAACAACATACGAGTGTCAATCGTTTAAATAAATATACGAGTGTAAATAAATTAGTTAGTGTATTAGAACCGTAAGTTAGTTAGTTAGTAAATAAATAATTGTTAAGTTATTGGTGAAGGAGAATTTGTTTGTAATCTTGTGTTAAATAAATTGTAATTGTAAAATAAGTGGCCAACTGTGTTATTATTCACAACCCGAGTACGAACCGCTTTTGCTCTCGTTGGATATTGGATTTGGATTGGGAAATCCGTTACAATATATACAACGTATATTAACCATCGTGGAACGTAACCCCTCTATTTCCACATTAAGATAGACTTAACATACGCGAATTCGATATTCGCGAGCTATTTCTGGAACGTAACCCTCGCGAATGTTGAGGGCTTACTGTATATGTATTTTTTTTATGAATTTTATTTTCTGTACTAAACAGTTCAAAGTGACTTGTGCATAATATCACAATACAGGTTTGGCACTACAAATTGATTTTTTTGACTTTAATAAAAAACAGGAAAATAATATTTAAAAAAAAAAATTAATTACAAAAATTATTGTGAATTTTTTTCTTTTTAAATATTTGAGTGACTTTAGGGACACTTTTTAGTTTTAAGTACAATTTTTATATTTATATTTCTTTTATTATATTTCATTATAAATTTTAAAAATAAGTGGGACACCTTAAGATATTTAAAGAATTTTTTTTCTCTTTTTCAACAAATATTTTACTTTTTATAAGCTTCAATTTGAACCTTCAAGCTTAAACAAAATGTTTGTGACCTACCCTGGGTACAATGGATATAGCTTTTGAGTAAATTTTATATCGTATGAGTAATTTGTCGAGTTGCACTGTGTATTCTAAGAAATTCTGTGACTATAATGCGCGAGTTATGCTTACTTAAGTATGATATTTCAATGAACTAGTTATACAAAAATAATTATGTAAGTAAGTACATACATATTTGTATAAATAATACTTAAGCTTATTAGTTATCACTTGTTGATTATTTAAATAATGGTAAATACTGTTTTTCAGATTATTTTATGATTTTAAACATTTTGATAATAAAAATTACTAAGAAATTAGCAATTATATATTGCATTAGATATCTGAATTATTCTAATTAATTATATCAATTTCTTTTTTTTTTTATTAAGTAAAACGATAACGCTTTGTCATGTTATTATTGTTGATTTAGTTCAGAATTAATGATGGATCATTAAACCTGATGTTAATGTTGTTTATAATTAGTTTTTCTGTTGGGTTTTATAATTTTATGTCAGATTTTAATTAATAATAAAATAATTATTGCATTTATATATTTAATAATATATTTGTTTGTTTTTATGAAAACCAAAGATATAGATAATGCATCTAATATTTAACAATTTCAGGTAATAAATACCTGCATATTTTCTAATACACACTCAATTTTATAATTAAAATTATTATATAAGACAGAAGATTGTTGCATGTAGACGTAGAAAATAATTTTAACAGTGTATAATATAAATTGATGAGAATATGCATGATTGGTTACACCAAATGTAAAAACAACATTCAGTGGACGACGAGCCGCTCTTATTACAGTTTCCTTTTCAATTTTGTTTCTCTATTTGAGCGTAAAAAACAAATTTGTTTTTTCTCGAGTCCATTATGTACGGACGGGATGGGAATCGACCAAAGACCCGTTCAATGCAAGGGGCAGCTAGCTTAATGCTATATATCCTTTGACACCCGTATAAACTGTGATTTTTTTTCAAACCACTTATGCTCTTAAGAATTTATTTATGATGATGATTTTTAAATGATTTTAGAAAGTGTTTTGTTAATTTACATATTTCACTTTGCTCGAATAAATAGTAAAAATTTGTTGATGAGAATTATAGATAAATTTTTAAAATATGTTTTAATTGATCACATTTGTATATCAATAATTAAAGAGCAGTTAAACATACTTTTATAAGCAATATTTTAAGATTAGGTTTTTTGTGTAAGTTGAAATATGATATATGTACGACGATACCAAAACTTAAGAAGATTCTTTTTATTTTATGATTTTGCACCCCAATATTAATCAGAAATCATAATAGTATACTAAATTGAAAGCAACTCTGAAATAAAAAATAACAATTTCCCCAAACAAGCTTATTCAATTCCGACCCACTCGAAATTATATTCAAACGCAACACACGCATAAACAAATCCAATTAACTACGCATTATTCTGACAGGGCCACCCTTCTTTTAACTGGTCGCATATGTGTATCGGGTAGCTACCAGAGGGGTATACATTTGCTGTGACTCACTAAAACGGAAAATATAAACGTTAAAAAATAGAAAGTCCTTTAGATTTCTATTTGATTGTAATTTAGTTTGAATTTTGATTTGATTTTCAGAATCCTTTATTAAATAAATACAGCGATGCTACTTTTTCATTTATAACTTACTAGGTCATATGATTTAAAAATTATTGTTTTTAAATTACAAGTTAATTGTTTTAAACAATTTACAATTGTATAGTTTTTTTTAAATTAGTAAACCGAAAATATTTTGATCCACGAATAAAATATTAATAGAATCGTAATGAGTGTATAGCTGATGGTTTTCATTGATAATTTCTTTTTTATTTGCTCAATGACTAAATAATTTTATTTTTTATCTTGTGTATTTCGTCAAAAGAAATACAGCAGTTCCTCATTCCCCGTATGGGTTAGATTTCTACAACGTTTCGCGGATAATGAAACTATAAAGTCTTAAGCATGTAATAATGAAGTTTATTTTCGTTATTTTTACATAAAAATACGCAAAAAAAATTCAATGCCACCGCTTATTTATAGGTAGTCTACATGTGGCAATATGAAAATTTTTGAAAATCATTCAATTAAAGAAAAAGTAGATAATTCTTTCTCATCCTTCTTCCTCATAAATTGTATGCTTGGAGTAGTTTACTGTAGTTTCGTCACTGTATACAGGGTGGTTCGTAGGTTGATTAATTTATTTTAGAAGGCGATAGTAAAAGTCATTCTGAACAAAAAATGTCATGAGATAGGGTGTGGTGAAATTGGCCAAATTTGAAGTAATCGTAATTTTATTTTTATATCCTTTTCAACTACTAATTTATTTTTTAACTTTGTTTAAACAGCACCGATTTAAGATATTCGGCACACGTGGGCTACTAGAAATAACGTACCTCTTTATAACTAATAATAACAAAAAAATATAAGACTAATAAAAATTGCGACTAAAGGCCCATTTAGCCTTGTGGTGAGGGCGGCGTTGTGTTTAAATACAAATTTCCTTTGTTAACTTTGCTCAAAATCTAAATTTTGTATCTTATAAAAATAAAATTTATTAATCAAACTTCTTAATAAAGGGATTGGATTCACTGTTGTTTTTTTACAAGACTACATTTAGTAATTTTATTTATATTTATAAGAGTGTAGAACAGTATAAAACTGTAAAAAAAGCACAAAAAAACTTATTTTTTACTTTATAAAATAAACAATTACAATTCTGCCAAGAAATAAAAAATCATAAAAGAATTTAAAAATTATGATTGGTCATGTCTTATGAGATTTTTTGTTCAAAATGACCTTAATTATCATCTCCTGAAAGCAATTGGTTAACCTACCAGTTACTCTGTACAATAGAGGCTGTCAGACAAATAAGTACTTACTTATAAGGGATTCTAAACTCAACAGAAACATAGTCTAAGTCAAGTGGCCTTATGTGTAATATTTTCGAGTTATGGTATCGTATACTTCAATTTGAAATTGTAGAAAACGTAGAAATCGTATTCAAATATCTTTTAAAAAGGGGATGATAGACTTGGAAACAATGCTTTAAAATTGGGATGTAAAATAAAGTTACTTATTTTAATCACTTTACGGGTAACGTAAGATGTTTATAATAACAGAGTTTACCACATTTATTCTGAAACATGATATCTAAGCGATAAAATAAATGTGCAATAAACCATCTTAATCGACGGTTATCGTGAAACATAATATTCAAACAATAAAATAAATTAACAATGAGGCACGTACTAAATAAGATCACTCTCTTTTAAGAGAATATGGAGAGAATACTGTGTTGCATGCTGTATTGCATACCAACTCTTATTGTTCTGAAAATTTATCAATTGAGACCAACTTCTAATATTGGTTTTAAACGGGACCCTCATTTAATCATTAATAACAAATACGTTTTATGCATCTTCTTTTACTTTGGTTCTAATAATTAATATTTGGAATTTTGGTGCATTTTATTATGTATTTGGTCTTTCTCTTAAGTGCTCCTTTTTCATATATTGCACCCCTTACAGTTCTAGTTGGACGTTTTCCACTTTACTTTGACACATATGAAATATAAGAATTATCGATACTGCTATAAGTGTAATTAATGTATCTTTAACTACAATAGAAACATCAATGATGTTGTTTTCGTATTTTGATTTTACCAAAATTATTCAGGTGTCTAAAACTGGGGCTAACGTGTCCAAAACCGATACTTTTACCCTATTTATTTCTTTATTGCGGAATAGTTTTATGTGCAGTTTTAGAAAAATTATAAGAAAAATGATTAATTTTTGAATATAATAAGTTGACAAAACACAAAAGTATTTGCAGAAAAGTGACGATTGGGTTTTTCTTTTGATGACTCACATTTTTAAAACAAAAAATATTTTGGTTAGATATTACTATTTAATTTTCTACTACCCCCTAATTTTTTTCTGATTTATTTTAAATTATCTTGCCTAGAATAGGACATCAATTGAAATGTAATATTGCTTTGTCTAGTTAACTACATTTTTTGCTAAGGGTACAAAAACATGTAAATCGTTTGTATCTGGTTATAAGAGAATATACATTGTGACAAAATTACACTTAAATAAAGTTTTTGCACTTGTCTAATTTTTTTTACGTGTATAAAAGCTTTTCAGCTACACATATAATATTTTTATGGATGCAGGAGTAGACCGATTTTTGATTGCTTTTAAAACACATCCTGTTACGTTTTGCGACCATTTATCTAGGAAAACCTGCCTACTTAAATAACTTTAACGGGTTTAGCATTTATTTAATGATTTAAAAAAACCATTGTTAGAAAAGTTTTTGAGATTGTTAAATTTAAGTAAAATTAAGGAAAATAATTTTTAGTTACGAAATTTTTATTGATTTAGAATATACTATAAACTATTTTTATTGAAAATACTACTAAACATTAAAAATTAGATAAATATGGGTATATATTAACTAATGAAAGAAACATTGTTCTATATTTGTTGTATACGTTTTTGTAGAAATATCCAATCTTGTTACCATGTAAAAGAGAAGTGCGCTTACCGCGGACAAAAGTGAAAGAGGGTCGGAGTGAAACGTATAACTGTAATAACTTGTGTAGGGAAAGTCCGAGGATTGGAAAGCAATTTTCCTGTGCCCAGCGGCGTGCTGACGGGACAATACATACATAATAACCTCTTTGCTTTGTTGAACATATGTTTTCTAACAAATTCGCTTATCTGTTTCTCACAAAGTACAACACCTATCAAGTTGGACTTAGTGCCTGACATAGCTAATTATTAAAAACTCTGCCTACAGTTAACTAACACAGGACTGTACCTACGTTCCTTTACTAAAACGTTTCCTTGAAATTCAGAAAGAGTCGTTTTTGATTTTGTCATATATGCTAAGTTTAGATGTTCAATTATGGTTGTAATCATTGTTAACGAACACTTTTTAAGATAGGCGTATCAATATTTGACCGTTGTTTGTTGACTTTCCGCAGCGGCATTGTTCCAATAATTGAATAGCTCTTCAATAGCTATAATGCGCTAATAATACGTCATAATGTGCGATGCTATCGCTTGATGGGATTGCTTTGTTTCTGAGTGGAGTAGAGTTTCTTAGCTTTCAGATTGGGGAGATGTAATACAATTTAGTTTAGATATGAAATGAAGTACAGTACCTTCAAGTTATGTATCAGATGTGGATGAAAATTGCATGGGGTTAACTTCAAGTAGATTAGCTATGACAATTAGATTTCATTTTAACTTTTTGTCGTTAATGGAAATACGTATCGTGGTATGCTTAAAGTAATAATACAGTCAACTCGCGTTATAACGAATTTCAAGGGACCCACGAAAAAGTTCGTTATATCGAAAGTTCGTTATATCGAAATTCTTTATTATAAAAGCATAAATTAACAAACTTTTACAAATTTATTTAGAGATATAGAATAAATCAATCCAATACACCACAAATTCGTTGTCGCTTAATAAAATAACCAATATAACCCATAAATGTATTTTTTTTTAAAATAAAACAATAGAAAACAACAATAAAAAAAACAATAGAAATAGAAACAAGTATAATCTAAAAAAAATCCGTAATTTTAGTTTGTATGCAGGTGACTGTACGTGTCCGTAAAATTGCGTTCTCCAGATTTAAGATACTTGAGAATACACTGTTGTCAAGGTCATGGCTTTGCAAGTAATTGATAATTGATAGTGTTAAGTTTGCATTGCTTTAAGATAAAAAAATCAAAAATTATGTAGAAACACATTATGTAAATTATATAACATACCTACAGTACTTACTTTTTTACCAAAAATTATTAGACTTTGGTCAAGAAAACTTCGTTATATCGAGGGGACCAAAACCCATTAAAATTTTCGTTATAAAGCGAGATTTTCAAGGGACCGGCGGTTTCTTTCTTTATATCGAGATTTTCGTTATATCGAGCTTCGTTATAACGCGAGTTGACTGTAATACCTTTTATGATTGCAGACACTTTTTAATCTTTGTTTATATGTATTTCAATAGGGTTTTAGATAGATACTTAAACTTGATAGCTAAGCATCTAATATTAATAGCAATTATGAATAATGAATATAGTTTACTGACGTAAGTGTTTTTTAAACTAATATACGTATTATAAATAATTATATTCATGAAACACTAGACGGTCTGCTTCTACAGAACTGTTGTAGTTGCGAATGCGTATTGTAAAAACTATAATTTTATATGGAAAATACAAAGGCGTTAATTCAAAAGCTTCTGTAAAAATAATTAACGCTCACAAAGCATTTATTCCAGTTTTATGTAGGAGAAAGCCTCATTTAATTTTTCATATAAGTTAAACGCGGTGCATTCAGATGCAGATTTCAAAATAATATTTTTTAATAATGAAAGTTAAAAACTCGCATTTGCTGGAGCCTGTCATAACATTGTCATTTATATTACGATCTTTTTAATTTTAAAAATCTTTAAGAGGCGAATTAAATTTCCCGCCAGGATATTGCGAAAATAAATCAAGTAGCTTGTCACTTGCCCACTTGTTTTAATATCAATAACGTTTATTAATGTATTCAAGTTTGTTCACTTATTAACGTATTGTGAATGATATATTCAGGAATTATGCTTTTTAGAAAATGTGATTTTTCAATCGTACGTAGGTATATTCTATTTGCATACTACTTTATAATAATACAATATGTAGGAATATTTTTTCGTGCTGGTATTTCTATAAGTTAAAAATTAATACTGCGTTTTAATTTTGAATAAAATTAAATCCATCTAATCTAATTGTATTACACAAAAAAATATAACGAAAAAGTATAGGTATTTATTTTCAAATTGTTCAATGTTTGTCGCATTTTACTTTGTGAGATACTGCGAATGTAACAGTAAGTTATATTTTTATTACAATAACTAATTTACAATAAACTAAGTAGTGCCGAATTTGAGTATTCAAATTATTACTTTTAATATTTTTTGTAGCATAAAAAGCAAGTAGTTATTGCAAACAAGTTTGTTATAAATAACGAAGGAGTACTACTTTATTCATATTGTGTTCAATAGTAATAATTAAATAATAGATTACAAGTAAATATACAGGATGTTTTGAGAATTATATAACAAACTTAAGTTAAATAATTGAATCAACATTTTAAAAAGCCTAGCTTTATTGTAAAAAGTTACGAATTGTAAGAAGTGGCTTGTTGAAAATATATCTATTCGGAACTTATTCAAATTTTGTTAAGTGCTTAAAAACGTCAAAAAAAATGATCGATTATTTTATCTTAATGAACAATTAAACAGCTATTTAGTATATAATACTAATAATTTCATAAAAGCGGATCTACCAATTTTTATGCATTAAAATTCTATTTATTTGGTAATAGTACCATTTTCACAAGTGAAGGAATAAAAAAAAATTGTATTTATTCTGAAGTATTTCTGATAGGATTTTATTTGAAAATATATAAAATATTTTTATTTATAGTAAAAAAGGGCCTATACTAAAAACATTTTATATCCGTTAAAATGTATGCAAATCTTGCAAAATTAAATTTTAAAATAGGTACAAACAGTAATTGTTAACCTCTACAACTCTTGAAGGTATTAATGATTATTTGTCTATGAACATTTAGTGTCTTTTTGTTAATAGTTTGTAATCAAATTATTCGTTGTTTTAAATTGCTCTTTATAATTTTATATATTTTTCTAAAAGGATATAAATTTAATTTATTAAATAATTTGTTTTGTTATTACGTAGTCTCTAGTTATAAATATCTATTTTAAACTTATAAAAAATATTTAAAGACTATGGAAATGTTGGTATTTTAAAATGTTTTTAGTTCAATTCTATGTTAAGAGTTACAAAACAACTGTAGGTAAATTTGGTAGTGTATATGACTATATATTTTCTAAATAATACGATTTTATGATGTGGGAGACGATAACATTTGATTTAATTAAGCAAACAATTTATTACGTTATCTTGGATCACATCTAAAACATAATAGGTGGGCGATGTGTTGTGTTGAGATTGATTTCTATCTAATACCATGAAAATATTTATTTGATTTATAAACTACAGTACTGATATAATTTATGTACACAGATATTTAAATATACAAAGTGTAAATTAAATTGATATGGTAATAGTATAGTTGAATAACTGCGTACACCGTGTTTATAATTATAGTTTAAAAATAGAATTAATTGACTGTAACTATTTGAAGGCTCTAATTAATTTATACTAATTTGCTTACTAGTTTTCAATTATGACGAGCAGATTTTAGTCGTCTACGAACAAAATTAAAAATTTAATAATTCTACCAGGGAAAGCATATAATTGTTAGATTGATAGATGAGATACCTTGATAACTATAATTGCAGATTATCTGATAAAAATGCATAAAGACTTTATTCCTTAGTAATTTATTTATAATTATGGTTTTAATAACAAGATCAATTCTTGCATTGCAGGTGGTACGCTATTATGAATTTTTTATATTGTAAATACGAATGATAATATTATTCACATCACGTAGTATTTAATTAAAATTTCTTATAAGGAATCATGCAGATACAAAGTTATAAATGCTATCGTTTATTGTAATTGGTTTTTCTTATTTAACCAATTTACGGTACATGCACTCATTTACATTGCCAATTTAAATAGTAATTATACATGTTTTTTCGACCCACTACGGTTTGATTGAAGGAAAGTTTGAATGTCGTCTTGTTTGCAGTCTACATTCCATAACATGATATTTCTGGTATTTCAATTGCTACACAACAATTTAAAATCTTAAAGTTAAATGTTTGTGTAATACTGCATTATTAATTGTTGGAACTTTTAATAGACGTAACTTTAATATTAATTATTCTTATAGTTACAGTGTCAGATGTGATTTTAAATTTGTAAATAAAATAATTCGCAATCAATTCTTTTTAAATATAAAAATACATACTTTTTTGAACAGGTATTTAACTCTACATTTATTTTTGTATTGAAAAGAAGAAGGGTTATTTTAATTGTTTTGAATAAAGCACCAGATTGATTTAATAATGTAATTTTATATTCGTAAAATGTAACATTAAGAAGGCGAATAGTCTAACGGAATATTTTAGGCGACGATAAATCACTACATCTTAAAATTAATTACTTATCATCATTATCTGCTTATTTAAATACGGTAATAAGTTTTGTTGTAATATATTTAAATTACTATTTAAATATTCATCGAGTTTAATCAAAATGCATAAAAATTCTTAGCAATTTATTGATTAAGACTAGCGGATCTTAGAGTATTTTACACCTACACGTAAGCCCAAACACGCAAACAGCAGCATTCCTGATAAATTAATCCGGTAACATTTTCGCTCTAAAAGGAATATAATGCAGCAAACTAAATACTCGGATTAAGCATAGCTTTGTTCAGCAAACTAAATAAAACGAGCCTCATTTACTTGAAGTGTAAACCTTTGAACGTTAATGCTGCCTAATGTAAGCGAGTAGTTCTGTTTACTAATAAAACACATTGGTAATTAAGCGTTGCTAATTTGGTAATAAGCATCCGCAAACACAGAATTCAATTAACGTCGGCGTTCGGACTGGGTTCGAGTATTCTAAATGCCAAAGCTAAATACGAGTTCTACCGTTTGTACACTCCAAGTAAGATATTTTCGATTACATGACATATAAAAATTTTAATTTTTCAACTCTTTTTAGTAATTTTAATTATTTATAATTTTAATATATTTAATAGTAGATATTTACAATTACGTATACTTGCTTGAGAATATTGGAAGCTTTAAAAAAGGAAATAAAATAAAAATAATGTAGGGACAGTTGGAGTACAAAGGAACGAAAACGTTATTTCGATTTTTAGAAAAATCTGCCTTTTATATCTTTATGATTTTTGCTTAAAACGATTAGGAACAGACCAAAAATTTTTTATTGAACACAAAAAAGAGATTCGAAATTAATCTTAAACCTAAAATATTTACGTGTTTGTAAAATACTTTTTTTTCCAATGTGCTCCAGGTCTGGGTTCCAATGGAACATGGTCAATAAATCCCGTAAGATTATAAAGTATATTAAAATAAATAATTAACCAATAAAATACTTTCTTAATACTTTTGTTTGCTAAGCATGGATTTGGCCACAACAGTTTTATATCTAGAATTGACACTATTGCCATGTTACACTGATAAAAATTATGTTTTATTTCCAAGTACGCCGCGTATTTGGCTAATCCTAATTTGAGTCAATTTTACTATTAATTTGAATTCTTGGCAATTGAAACAAATATACTATAAGATTTGGGTAAAGGGTGGAACGCTATTCAGCTTACAGCAGGAATATTCCTGTCAAACACGATGTTTTTGAAGAAGTAAACCCTGTGGTTAAGTAGAAAAATAAGAGGTGGAGCTAATAGCACTTATGAGTGTGACAATGATAAAAATGAATTTGACAAAAATACAGTTATTACTCCATGAAATGTATAATTTTTTCAATCAATTTTTCAGGCGTTTTTGATCATAAATTTTATGTAAGTGTTTCAAAGTGTTTTTATTATTATAATTTCAAAGCAAGTCAGGGTTGACTGGAGAATTGCTAAAAAAAGGAACCTCATCATTCAAAAAGTAATATGTGGTTAAAGTGCAGAAGTGTCTGAAAACGATTGTGAACTTTGGAGCATAAAGTCTTAACACCATTACTGCAAGAGTATGAACATAGCAATATTTTTAACGCCGATGAAACTGCTTTGTTTTTTAAATGCTTACCGGATAAAACTATGACTTTTTTAAATGAAAATTGCTACGGTGGGCAACGCAGCAAGGAAAGAGTGACTTTGATGGTAGGAGCTAAAATTAATGATATATAGGGGAAAGTGGCCTAAAGCGGGTAGGTAGCCCAAAGCGGGTAACGGCCCGTATATGGATACATTATATATTAGTTGGAATTTATATGTGTATTTACACTGCCAGTACCCTGCCTAATTGATGTCATACTACTTTTAACTTCTAAGTTGCTTAATAACGCTACAAAATAAAAAAACAAAAAATTTAATAATTTTATAAAATTTTTGAAATTAATTTAACTTTAATTGCTACAAAACTCTTAACATTACCCCATTTTTTATAGTAGGGTTTTCTTTTATAATAAACTAGTTTTATTATTTGACTAAATATTTTAATATTCATCCATTATTTTTTACGTTAATGTATCAAAACAAAGAAATGTGTTTGGGGAAATCGGTTAGGTACCCTCTTTGCTTATACCAGAAATAGTAATTTTATTATAATTGATAGGAACTAGTTGATAGGAATAAATTGGTCTTAAAAATAAGTGATTTAAAGCGTTGATGCAATTAAGATTTAAAAACAATGGTAAACCAAAGTGATATTAAGATTGGAACAAATTACAAGTCTGAATTAGCGGTGAATAAAAAACCAGAAAATGCCAAACTCCAATATTTTGAAAATGGGTTACTAATATCGGATATTAGGAGTATGAGAGAAAAACTAAAATATGTAATTGAGAAACTATTTATTTTAGAAATAAGCACCATAAAAAAGAGAAAATTAACCGTCTAAGCACATTTCACATGGGAAAGCTTTTTTCTTATCAGTACGTTATGGTACCTTATGGTACCAACGGTAACACATATTGCATCTTATCCAAGACTCCTCCTTTGTGCAGTACACTCTGCGTTTTCTTCACTTTTATCCATAACGTTGCCTGTATTTGAGATTTGAGAAATATCCGATATTCGCCACCTAACGTCATTACATCTTGCCTTACCTTTAAAGAGAAATAAAAATAAAATCATCATAAATTTATGTACACACTGGAAGTTTATGATGTCTTAAATCGATTGAGCTATGAATAATTACTATTCAAACTTACCTTTTAGACGAATGAGAGCACTAATTATCAACATTAAAAATTTTCTAGCATCCGCACTTTGAAGAATCGTAAAATAATGCACAGGTATCCGTTCCAAACAAACGTACTTCTACAAAAAAATGTGTATGCGATTGAACTATTGTATACCGTACAGATAGACAGCTGAAGCCAAATAACTTATAAGATATTATAGTATGCAATATTAGGGAACCTATACGGTAATAGGCAACTCTCCTCTATAATATTAAAATGCTTAATAACTTAATACCAATGTTACTGTCAAGAACATGTCAAGTGTAGATAATTATTTTCAAATGTTTTGATTAATCTGATTGGTTTATGGGAGCCTACCCGCTTTAGGCCCCCCTGTCGGGCAAACCGGGTAATTTCTCAAATTTTAATTTTTTGTGTTTTTTTTCTACAATTAAAGCAAAAATGTAATTATTTTTTTTATAAAATGAAAGTTTAATAATTGTATTGCATAACTGTAAAAAAGAAACACGTAATGATAGTCTAGTTAAAGTCCTTACAATTTTGACCCAATAGTATGTATCTCTAACTCAGTTATGTGAAAATTTGCCACAACTGCGCATACTACCGTTACAAGTACGCCATGTTTTTGATCAAGCGATTCCTTTCAAATACCCCAGACCTTTAAATCTATGCAATACCGTATTTCGCCGTATTTGAAAGCGTGGCGTATTTGGTTCAACTAAAACCACGTTGACTCAAAGTTGTAATTTTATCAGTGTAGGTATTTTTTAAACGCGGGAAAATATATATGAAACAGGGTTTCTTAAACAGACATTTTGGGTATTTGATTGGTTGTTGATTAATAACTTATTAGTTTATTCATTTATAGTATCGTTATACAGGAGACATATCATAAAATGTATTTGTTTTTCGAATGAAATGAAAACACGTGTAGAAAAATAAAAATTGATCTTTGTTTAAGAAGTACTGGGTAAATATGTCCGTACCTTAGGTATTTTTGTGTACTGTGAGGTTTTTTTATTTATTTTGATGTTAGACATATTGATTTTAAACATTATCGTTCATAAAAAAGATTTTTTTAAAAACTAATGTAGTTTTATATTGAGAAATTGTACTTTCCAAATATTTTTAATACTTGGACGGTATAAAAAAAGTAATATACTATTTTATTATTATGCTCAAGAAAGATAAATACTTAAAATATTAAGTAGGTTTAACTTTATAAATCTAGAGGAGGCATCTGATTTAATATATGAGTTATAACCGGATATAACTAATAGATACAAATTATAGTAACACCTCCGAGACATTATTTTATTACGACGGCATTCACAGGATATGAGGGAGGGAACTAAAATCCTGCCATAGGTCAAGAAAGCTCTGAGCTTCTATAAACATCCTAATTATGAGCGATGTAAGTTGTTTGATGCAGGTGGTGCTAATGATGTACTTACTTAAAGTTGTTAGAAACTTCTAATTAATATTAAGAACTTCAAATAATTTCGGAATTAATAGACAATAATTTTTTAATTGATGAAGGCATGTTGATATTAATTCGTTTGTTAAGAATTATTACAATTAACGCATAAGGGAAGATGGGGTAGTCCCGGACACTAAAAAGAATTAGAAATAAAAAATATAAATAAATAAATTTATTTATTTTTTGTGATTTAAAATAAAAGTAGGAACTATTAAGTTTATTTTAATTAAAAATTTGTAATCATATAGGTATTTGTTTTTTTAGGAAATATGTCCAATCTAATTTGGTCTTATTTTTTGGCAATACAAAAAGGTGGCGGGTAGCCCCGGACTAGTACTCATTGGTGGCCCAATCGTTTTTTCGCGTTATAAACATCACAAAAATAATTAATATTTAAACAATTTTTATGTGCCCAGTCTTTGCACTCATAACATTGAATCCAGTTTTATCAAAACTTTATTTGCATATGATGCATTCGGTTTATTTCTCTCGGTGTTCTTGCGAAAAACTTCGAATATTTTTGTCTGTTTTCAATATTTTTTGCAATTTTTTGTTTTTTTTGCTTTGACAATTTTATTGTTTTTAGTTTTCTGCTTTTCCTCTAGGTTTGGTTTAAATGGAGAAGATGTTAAAATATCGCTCTTATGGGTTGCTTGAGCTCTCGTTGCTAAACGTTTTTTGATGCATCAGGAAATGGTAACAGTTGTTTAATAAATGTGCTGTGCTGATTGAAGGCACCGGGTCAGTATAGATGTTGATCACCGTTGCGATTCGTACTGGATGTGAAAAATACACAAAATTGACTGAAGTATAGTAATTTAACCACTATTTATTTTCACAGTAAATAATAAAGCACCGACAAGTTATTTATTTCAACTGTAGTATAGAGTAACTTTTGAAAAAGATTATTAATTAAGCTAAAATAATGTCCGGGGGTACCCGATTTTCAAAATGCAACATTTTTATTCATAGCTCTTAAGATGTACTAGAAATATTTCAAATACTATTACAAAGTTTAAATTTAATGCATTTTCTTCAACTTAAAAAAAATAAGTATTCACACTTACGTTTTCTAGTTGATAACTTGAAATGAAATCTAATCAGCGGGATGAAAAATTTTTATATTTTACATACTACTTCTTAAATTGTAACAGGCTCGGTGTTTACGTGACAACTAAATTGCATTTGTTTTTACTCTAAACGACGCCTGTTTTAAAGAAAATTTTACGAATGCAATGTGATTAGTTTCTTGGAAATTGTCATGTCCGCGGTTACCTGCTGTCCGGGACTACCCCACTTTCCCCTACATAGTATTTAAAGTATATTAGTTGTATTAATCAAATTGGTTAATTATTTTATTTTTAACAAAAATTTCTAATAAGAAATTACATGTGTATATTTGTATACCTACAGATACTCGCGATAATGTGACCTAATTAAACCCGTGGCGATTCAGGTTTGAGAATTGTCCATATTAGCGAAAGTAAATAATTAATTTGTAAAGAAAGACGATGATATTCGTCCAAAGTCATTTCAAAAACATGACACAAAACACTTTTTGTGTTTTTAAGAACAAAAATTAAAATGTTTGTAATACATGTACATTAGACTGGGCCAAAAAAATCGACTATTTTGTTTTTAATGGAATATGAAAATATTATTTAGGATGATAAAAAAGATTAACTTCAAAATTTCAGACTTTAATTTTAATATTAAGAGGTCTATCATCGAGAATTTCAATTTTTTTACTCCACATACATCTTTCACTCAAATCTTCTTAAAAATATACCTGAAAAATATAAGTAATAGATATTTTGGAAGTAAATTTAATTCTCTACAAAAAACGTCTGATTGCAAATTTTCGTACGACAAGCCGTTTTCACGTAAGCGTGCCTTGAACATTGATCTGTTTTTGCGATTTGTCATTTCTGCTTTGGAATTTTGTAAATGATAAACCAATCTGCTTCTAAAAGAGAACGATACATATTTTTGAAAGAAATTAGACCCTTTACAAAAAAGGTCTCATTACATTTTTCGTTAAATTCACTACTTCAAAAGTTATTCGAAGTTGAAGTTGGAGTAAAAATTAATTTATCGTTTTCTTTGCTTTAGACATTATTTTTTTTACTTGATTGATAAATTTGAGGCTATATAATAAAAATACAATGTTTTTAACTAAAACGGTTACCAAACTTTTCAAATTTAATATCAAACTACTCATCAAATCTTATCAAAATCACCTTTAAAATGTTTGGTAACCGTTTGCCACAATGGCCAATTTTGAGATTATAAAATTCACCTTGGTGATTTCAATCGAAGACACAATTTTTCTGGGCTAATTTCTATTCTCGTCGATGCACCACTCCTTACTGACATTCAAAGGTTATAACTTTCTTTTTGACCAAAAAATTACTAGTACTTTTTTATTTCAAAATATTTTTGAAAGTTATTTTGTGTGTATATTCTGCATATGTAACACTATAATTACACCAAGTTTGAAAAGAATCGAAGACCAGTTTTTCTTATGCCGCTAAGTCCTTTATCAAATTTGTTTAAAATTGATAATTTATTAAAATTTAATTTCCCTTTTAATCCATTGCAATACAGTTTTATTTAATTTAACTAATTTCAACAATAAAAAATACACGGTTTTTTCATTTAAGAATTATTTAATTATGATACAAATTTTTATGTAGGAACTTGCCTATTTAATCTTTCCTCCCCTACCCCCCTAGTTGTTTAGATTTTTCAAATTTTAGTCCAAATTTGAAAAATCAAATCATAAAAACAGATTAATGTTTAAGGCATGATTACGTGGAGAGGGCTTGTCGTACGAAAATTTGCAATCAGACATTTTTTGTAGAGAATATAAATTTATTCAAAGATATGTATTATTTATATTTTTCAGGTATATTGTTGAGAAGATTTGAATGAAAGATGTGTTTGATGTAAAAAAATTGAAATTCTCAATGATAGACTCCTTAATATTAAAATAAAGGGCTCAAATTTTGACGTTAACTTTTTTTATTATTCTACAAAATATGTTCGATATGCCATTAAAAAAAATAGTCAATTGTTGTGTCCCAGTCTAATGTACAAACTGTATATATTTTAATGCGATGCTAAATATGTACAGTTAAACTTTATTCTATTCAACACCCTCTAAACCACTTATAGTGATCGAGCTATTCCAAGAGACCTTACCAAGATCAACCTTGAATTTTTTTTCAACCATGCAGCACCAGATTTTGTCTCTTGGAATAGCTCGATCACTATAAGTGGTTTAGAGGGTGTTGAATAGAATTAAGTTAAACCGTACATTAAAAGATGAATACCTGTTGTTATGAATGTTTATTAAGATTTATAAATAGCTTTGTAATCATTTTTATCAAATAAAAATGTAATTTATAGTACCTACTCATTGTCAGAATGCATAAAAGATCTATGTAAGCTATTTTGGTTTTAACTAACAAGTATTTTTAATATTGTATTACGGAATAAACGTGCATTATCTTTAAAGGTTAACTTGCATTTAATTGATATCATGTTTATTTATATCACTGCAGAAGCTTTGTCTTCTTTGTTAGAAAATGTCAAATTGTATCCAAATAGAGTTAAAATGTAACTTATATTTTGAAACACTTTGTTTAAATTGACGACTGCATAATGTTAGATTTTGTGTAGACTTGTAGCCGTCCAAGTATCTGTCTACGTTTTGGTTTGCGTGGTGCTTCTTGTAAGATCATTAACAGGAAGTGTGGGATTGTTTTGGACATAATCCAGTTATGTTTGCGTTTCATTTTAACTCACCAGCTTCTGTATATCTGCCTTGTTTACACGTTCGCATGTTAGACAAGATAAATATGTTACTTGGTTTGTTCAGACTTTCCAAACGCTTAATTTGTAACTATTTGTCCACAAGTTCCAGTCATTTAATTTCTGACTAGATCAAAGAATTTTTTTTTTAAAAGTGAATGTTGCTTGAGATTTTGTTTATTGTTAAATGCAAATGTAAGAAAAACATTGGGTATTTATTATACATATATATTTTTTTAGTATTTTATAATTACTGAATGTATATATTTAAATGATATACACTAAGACCCCGTTTAACGCGGGGGATACGTTTCAATGAATTTAAGCGTTATACGAAATAGCGTTAAACGAGGTCATCCCATCATGTAAATAATGGGGTTAGGGGAAAAAAAGGTATGAAATTGAAAAATTGTTTAAGTATTTTGTCATTTAAATATGTTTTTTTATTACAATGCAACAACACAAACTTATTTCTTACTTTAGAAACAACAAATGATTATGTATATAAAAATTATTAAATTTTAAGTAACTATTTATATTTGAGTTCATGCATTTCCAATTTTCTGCTTTTTTATCAAGAATGTATCTAATGTCATTTGTATTTGCTGATGACACTATTTTTTCTTTATTCTTGAGAATTGGTCTTACACTGTAAAAAATCGGGAGTGAATCCGGAGTGAATTTTCACTCCCGTCACTCGGAGTTTCGGAGTGAAAACAAAAATCACTCCTCGCTCGGAGTTAACTTGGAGTTTTTTTTAGCGGATTAATTGCGGAGTGATTTCTCATCAATTTCGGAGTGAATATAGATGTTCGGAGTGAATATCGATTTAACTTACAGAAATTATTATAATTTATTAAACACAATAGATTAAATTTAACATATAACCTAAATCTTCTTCTAAATCTTTACAATATAATTATAAAATTATTTGCATGACTGTAGTTAAGGTTAACGAAAGTAATAAATAAATAATATGTAAATAAGTCAATAAATTATATATTCAGAACAATATAATAATATAACAATTTAATCAAAAAATTACCTGATAGATGGCGTCCAAAGATTTTTTTACAAAAATAATTTAAAAAAATGAAAGCACCATTAGTACTTCCGAACGCCATTTTCTGTTTTTTTATTTATATTATTATAAATCTAAATAATAATGATATTATTATTAATAATAATAATAATAATAATAATAACAACAATTTTTTTAATAATCAAATGTATTATGCACGCCCGGGAAAAAAATTATATAATCATATATTATCATATATAATCATGTATAACTTTATATAGTTTTATATAATTATATACGGTTTTATATTAATGTATATACAGTGTGTCCCAAATTGAGTAGGCTAACATGGGTATCTTTCTTATTAGTGGAGATAGAAGTTTGGTTAAATGGGCAATGTTTTGCAGTTTTAGGTGCCCATTCAGATTCTGTTAAGAAAATTTTAAAATTACGAATAGTTCCAAAGTTATCGCAAAAAAACTGAAAATTGTCATTTTCTTTAATGTCAAATAACTTTGTAATTATAAAATTTATAAAAAAAGGTTTAATATAAAAGTTACTAGGTTCCATAAAATACGGATAGAAATTAAGTCAAAATTAAATTCAAAATGGCGGTTTTAGAGATATTGATACCAACTTTCTTATTTTAAATGGGCGCCATATTGGATTTTTACATAGTTAAATAACATTTTTTTTTTCTCTTTTCAACCATGCATAACAACCCATATTTAAATAAAAAAATATTAACAATATTAAATTTTTCTGTTTTAAATCAAGTAGCCATGAATTATCAAAGAACAATTAAACAGCATAATACAATTGTACAAGCTAACGTTATTATATTTATTTTTTGACTAATATTGTAAGTTTTTTTAATAATAATTATTATTCCCTTATAAATAATTCAAAATGGCAAAGTTTTTAACTGATTGTGAGCAGTATGTTATGTTTTGTACCTACATTAAATGTTACAAAAGCTCCTGCGTTGCTCCACAAACATACTTTAACAGTTTTCCAAAAAAAGCAACGAACGTTAAAATTATTAAAAGATTGGATGTGAATATGCAGAAGTATGGATGTTTACAGTAACGAAATTGAAAAAATGTGGAAGATGATCTTTATCATTTTTTTTTCTTGGAAAACTGTTAAAGTATGTTTGCCCAGCAACGCAGGAGCTTTTGTAACATTTAATGTAGGTACAAAACATATGATACTGCTTAGTTTAAAACTTTGCCATTTTCAATTATTTATATGGCAATAATAATTATTATTCAAAAAACTTACAATATTAGTCAAAAAATAAATATAATGACGTTAGCTTGTATTATGCTGTTTAATTGTTCTTTGATAATTCATGGCTACTTGATTTAAAACAGAAAAATTTAATATTGTTAATATTTTTTTATTTAAATATGGGTTGTTATACATGGTTGAAAAGAGAAAAAAAAAATGTTATTTAACTATGTAAAAATCCAATATGGCGCCCATTTAAAATAAGAAAGTTGGTATCAATATCTCTAAAACCGCCATTTTGAATTTAATTTTGACTTAATTTCTATCCGTATTTTATGGAACCTAGTAACTTTTATATTAAACCTTTTTTTATAAATTTTATAATTACAAAGTTATTTGACATTAAAGAAAATGACAATTTTCAGTTTTTTTGCGATAACTTTGGAACTATTCGTAATTTTAAAATTTTCTTAACAGAATCTGAATGGGCACCTAAAACTGCAAAACATTGCCCATTTAACCAAACTTCTATCTCCACTAATAAGAAAGATACCCATGTTAGCCTACTCAATTTGGGACACACTGTATATACATTAATATAAAACCGTATATAATTATATAAAACTATATAAAGTTATACATGATTATATATGATAATATATGATTATATAATTTTTTTCCCGGGCGTGCATAATACATTTGATTATTAAAAAAATTGTTGTTATTATTATTATTATTATTATTATTAATAATAATATCATTATTATTTAGATTTATAATAATATAAATAAAAAAACAGAAAATGGCGTTCGGAAGTACTAATGGTGCTTTCATTTTTTTAAATTATTTTTGTAAAAAAATCTTTGGACGCCATCTATCAGGTAATTTTTTGATTAAATTGTTATATTATTATATTGTTCTGAATATATAATTTATTGACTTATTTACATATTATTTATTTATTACTTTCGTTAACCTTAACTACAGTCATGCAAATAATTTTATAATTATATTGTAAAGATTTAGAAGAAGATTTAGGTTATATGTTAAATTTAATCTATTGTGTTTAATAAATTATAACAATTTCTGTAAGTTAAATCGATATTCACTCCGAACATCTATATTCACTCCGAAATTGATGAGAAATCACTCCGCAATTAATCCGCTAAAAAAAACTCCAAGTTAACTCCGAGCGAGGAGTGATTTTTGTTTTCACTCCGAAACTCCGAGTGACGGGAGTGAAAATTCACTCCGGATTCACTCCCGATTTTTTACAGTGTAAGACCAATTCTCAAGAATAAAGAAAAAATAGTGTCATCAGCAAATACAAATGACATTAGATACATTCTTGATAAAAAAGCAGAAAATTGGAAATGCATGATCTCAAATATAAATAGTTACTTAAAATTTAATAATTTTTATATACATAATCATTTGTTGTTTCTAAAGTAAGAAATAAGTTTGTGTTGTTGCATTGTAATAAAAAAACATATTTAAATGACAAAATACTTAAACAATTTTTCAATTTCATACCTTTTTTTCCCCTAACCCCATTATTTACATGATGGGATGACCTCGTTTAACGCTATTTCGTATAACGCTTAAATTCATTGAAACGTATCCCCCGCGTTAAACGGGGTCTTAGTGTATATCATTTAAATATATACATTCAGTAATTATAAAATACTAAAAAAATATATATGTATAATAAATACCCAATGTTTTTCTTACATTTGCATTTAACAATAAACAAAATCCCAAGCAACATTCACTTTTTAAAAAAAAATTCTTTAATCTAGTCAGAAATTAAATGACTGGAACTTGTGGACAAATAGTTACAAATTAAGCGTTTGGAAAGTCTGAACAAACCAAGTAACATATTTATCTTGTCTAACATGCGAACGTGTAAACAAGGCAGATATACAGAAGCTGGTGAGTTAAAATGAAACGCAAACATAACTGGATTATGTCCAAAACAATCCCACACTTCCTGTTAATGATCTTACAAGAAGCACCACGCAAACCAAAACGTAGACAGATACTTGGACGGCTACAAGTCTACACAAAATCTAACATTATGCAGTCGTCAATTTAAACAAAGTGTTTCAAAATATAAGTTACATTTTAACTCTATTTGGATACAATTTGACATTTTCTAACAAAGAAGACAAAGCTTCTGCAGTGATATAAATAAACATGATATCAATTAAATGCAAGTTAACCTTTAAAGATAATGCACGTTTATTCCGTAATACAATATTAAAAATACTTGTTAGTTAAAACCAAAATAGCTTACATAGATCTTTTATGCATTCTGACAATGAGTAGGTACTATAAATTACATTTTTATTTGATAAAAATGATTACAAAGCTATTTATAAATCTTAATAAACATTCATAACAACAGGTATTCATCTTTTAATGTACGGTTTAACTTAATTCTATTCAACACCCTCTAAACCACTTATAGTGATCGAGCTATTCCAAGAGACAAAATCTGGTGCTGCATGGTTGAAAAAAAATTCAAGGTTGATCTTGGTAAGGTCTCTTGGAATAGCTCGATCACTATAAGTGGTTTAGAGGGTGTTGAATAGAATTAAGTTAAACCGTACATTAAAAGATGAATACCTGTTGTTATGAATGTTTATTAAGATTTATAAATAGCTTTGTAATCATTTTTATCAAATAAAAATGTAATTTATAGTACCTACTCATTGTCAGAATGCATAAAAGATCTATGTAAGCTATTTTGGTTTTAACTAACAAGTATTTTTAATATTGTATTACGGAATAAACGTGCATTATCTTTAAAGGTTAACTTGCATTTAATTGATATCATGTTTATTTATATCACTGCAGAAGCTTTGTCTTCTTTGTTAGAAAATGTCAAATTGTATCCAAATAGAGTTAAAATGTAACTTATATTTTGAAACACTTTGTTTAAATTGACGACTGCATAATGTTAGATTTTGTGTAGACTTGTAGCCGTCCAAGTATCTGTCTACGTTTTGGTTTGCGTGGTGCTTCTTGTAAGATCATTAACAGGAAGTGTGGGATTGTTTTGGACATAATCCAGTTATGTTTGCGTTTCATTTTAACTCACCAGCTTCTGTATATCTGCCTTGTTTACACGTTCGCATGTTAGACAAGATAAATATGTTACTTGGTTTGTTCAGACTTTCCAAACGCTTAATTTGTAACTATTTGTCCACAAGTTCCAGTCATTTAATTTCTGACTAGATTAAAGAATTTTTTTTTAAAAAGTGAATGTTGCTTGGGATTTTGTTTATTGTTAAATGCAAATGTAAGAAAAACATTGGGTATTTATTATACATATATATTTTTTTAGTATTTTATAATTACTGAATGTATATATTTAAATGATATACACTAAGACCCCGTTTAACGCGGGGGATACGTTTCAATGAATTTAAGCGTTATACGAAATAGCGTTAAACGAGGTCATCCCATCATGTAAATAATGGGGTTAGGGGAAAAAAAGGTATGAAATTGAAAAATTGTTTAAGTATTTTGTCATTTAAATATGTTTTTTTATTACAATGCAACAACACAAACTTATTTCTTACTTTAGAAACAACAAATGATTATGTATATAAAAATTATTAAATTTTAAGTAACTATTTATATTTGAGATCATGCATTTCCAATTTTCTGCTTTTTTATCAAGAATGTATCTAATGTCATTTGTATTTGCTGATGACACTATTTTTTCTTTATTCTTGAGAATTGGTCTTACACTGTAAAAAATCGGGAGTGAATCCGGAGTGAATTTTCACTCCCGTCACTCGGAGTTTCGGAGTGAAAACAAAAATCACTCCTCGCTCGGAGTTAACTTGGAGTTTTTTTTAGCGGATTAATTGCGGAGTGATTTCTCATCAATTTCGGAGTGAATATAGATGTTCGGAGTGAATATCGATTTAACTTACAGAAATTGTTATAATTTATTAAACACAATAGATTAAATTTAACATATAACCTAAATCTTCTTCTAAATCTTTACAATATAATTATAAAATTATTTGCATGACTGTAGTTAAGGTTAACGAAAGTAATAAATAAATAATATGTAAATAAGTCAATAAATTATATATTCAGAACAATATAATAATATAACAATTTAATCAAAAAATTACCTGATAGATGGCGTCCAAAGATTTTTTTACAAAAATAATTTAAAAAAATGAAAGCACCATTAGTACTTCCGAACGCCATTTTCTGTTTTTTTATTTATATTATTATAAATCTAAATAATAATGATATTATTATTAATAATAATAATAATAATAATAATAACAACAATTTTTTTAATAATCAAATGTATTATGCACGCCCGGGAAAAAAATTATATAATCATATATTATCATATATAATCATGTATAACTTTATATAGTTTTATATAATTATATACGGTTTTATATTAATGTATATACAGTGTGTCCCAAATTGAGTAGGCTAACATGGGTATCTTTCTTATTAGTGGAGATAGAAGTTTGGTTAAATGGGCAATGTTTTGCAGTTTTAGGTGCCCATTCAGATTCTGTTAAGAAAATTTTAAAATTACGAATAGTTCCAAAGTTATCGCAAAAAAACTGAAAATTGTCATTTTCTTTAATGTCAAATAACTTTGTAATTATAAAATTTATAAAAAAAGGTTTAATATAAAAGTTACTAGGTTCCATAAAATACGGATAGAAATTAAGTCAAAATTAAATTCAAAATGGCGGTTTTAGAGATATTGATACCAACTTTCTTATTTTAAATGGGCGCCATATTGGATTTTTACATAGTTAAATAACATTTTTTTTTTCTCTTTTCAACCATGTATAACAACCCATATTTAAATAAAAAAATATTAACAATATTAAATTTTTCTGTTTTAAATCAAGTAGCCATGAATTATCAAAGAACAATTAAACAGCATAATACAAGCTAACGTCATTATATTTATTTTTTGACTAATATTGTAAGTTTTTTGAATAATAATTATTATTGTCTTATAAATAATTGAAAATGGCAAAGTTTTAAACTAAGCAGTATCATATGTTTTGTACCTACATTAAATGTTACAAAAGCTCCTGCGTTGCTGGGCAAACATACTTTAACAGTTTTCCAAGAAAAAAAAATGATAAAGATCATCTTCCACATTTTTTCAATTTCATTACTGTAAACATCCATACTTCTGCATATTCACATCCAATCTTTTAATAATTTTAACGTTCGTTGCTTTTTTTGGAAAACTGTTAAAGTATGTTTGTGGAGAAACGCAGGAGCTTTTGTAACATTTAATGTAGGTACAAAACATAACATACTGCTCACAATCAGTTAAAAACTTTGCCATTTTGAATTATTTATAAGGGAATAATAATTATTATTAAAAAAACTTACAATATTAGTCAAAAAATAAATATAATAACGTTAGCTTGTACAATTGTATTATGCTGTTTAATTGTTCTTTGATAATTCATGGCTACTTGATTTAAAACAGAAAAATTTAATATTGTTAATATTTTTTTATTTAAATATGGGTTGTTATACATGGTTAAAAAGAGAAAAAAAAATGCTATTTAATTATGTAAAAATCCAATATGGCGTCCATTTAAAATAAGAAAGTTCGTATCAATATCTTGGAAGCCGCCATTTTGAATTTAATTTTGAGTTAATTTCCATTTTTATTTTATGATACCTAGTAACTTTTATATTAAACTTTTTTTTGTAATTTTTATAATTACCAAGTTATTTGAGATTAAAGAAAATGACGATTTTCAGTTTTTTTACGATAACTTTGGAACTATTCGGAATTTTAAAATTTTTTTAACGGAATCTGAATGGGCACCTAAAACTGCTAAACATTGCCCATTTAACCAAACTTCTATCTTCACTAATAAGAAAGATAACCATGTTAGCCTACTCAATTTGGGTTACCCTGTATAATTATGTAAAATTTTATAAAGTAGTTTATTCCGAGAAAAAAGTATTTTAGATAATCATATGTAATTATGTATAATTATATAATATTTTATATAAAATTATATTAATTTTTATATAATTATATAAAACCATATAAATTTTAATATAATTATATATATTATATATTTTTGATATAATTATATTAGATTGCTTATATTAAATTATATATAATGTTATAATATGATATAAATTTATACATAATTATATACCTATATTTTTATTTAAACCGGGAAAACATTTTATATAATTTTATATGATTTTATATAATTTTATAAAATCATATAAAAAAAAATATATTTTAAATATTTTCGATATAATTGTTATTATTTGTTTTTTTCTTTAAAATTATTTATCATTATACTAACTTATGTACAAATTCATAAATTAGATAATTTAATAAGTTTAGGACATATTAATCATAATGTTAACGTCCAATATCTTTTAATAATATTTAGAGTTATTAGGAATTGGACAACAATAAACCAATTGTTTTATTGTTGTCCAAGAGTTAACTCCTGTTAAATGTGCAAAGTTTTGTTTCTTTATTGAAACTTTTTCAAGCAACTTAACATATGTCAAAAAATATTTTAACCATCTAACCTCAAAATTGTACATGTGTCAAACATGAAAGATTGTCATTTTAGTAAGTCATTTTTATAAGACATTTTTAGTAAATATTTGAGAAGGTTTCGTAGGGCAGTGGCAGAGCAAGCAGTCTCTCGATCCAGGGGTCCGGGGTTCAAATCCCCAAAAAAGGTACATAATTCTGTTTCAGATTCATTGATGACGTAATCAATCGCACACCGCGCTACTCATTGCAAACTACCTTTCCTCCACTAAATAAGCAGGATACCGAATCACAAAGGTTTGAATTAGTAGACTGAGATATGGTACTTACCACAAATGTTGCTGTAGGGCAATTATTATATAAAATTTATTTTTTATAGTTATATATAATTTTATATAATTATGTAAAATTATACATAATCATTTACATAAAATTTTATAGAATTATGTAAAATTATATAAAACTAGATAAAATTATATCGCGCCAAAATTGGTATATAATTATATATAATTATGTATGATGATTTATATATAATTTTATATAATTATATACATTTTTTTTCCCGGGCGGTCCTTATATCTAAAATTTATTCAGAGTGAATTTTTTGAATTGTTCATATAAAATAATGTTTGGAGTGAATTTCACTCCGAGCGGGATTAAACTAATTAAAAGTCATCCACTCCGCATTCACTCCGCAATTTACTCCGCAAATTTTTTACTGTGTATTGTCGAAGTTGACAAGTTTAATGCAACACCAATTTGACATTGATGTTCACCACTATCTAATCTTCTAAGCACTTGCATTTTAGTTTCTAGAGAAATGCTTTTTCTTGTCGCTTTATTTTCGTGTTTTTTATTATCACGCATATTAAAAATTAAAAATTATTATATTTATCTAGTGATATATCAGTCATTATATTACAAAAATTTATACTTACAATAATAGCAGCAAATGTTTGAAATAATACAAATACGTTTATGTAACACTACAGACAAGAAACAATGCCGATAAATTACTTTGAATTTCGGGGAACCCCCAATGCTGCATGAAATTTTCAGTGAATCCCAGTTCCAATAAAACCGCGTTAAACCGAAACAGCGCTAAACAGAACAGCGTTACGCGGGGTCTTACTGTATGTAGAAAAAATATATTTTGTATTAAATTAAATAATTTTACCACTTTTTGAAGTTATACCTCTTTTGGCGTTTGACGCTAAAATTTTAGCAGGCAACGGAAGTTGTGCGCCCACAGCTAACGAAAATTCGACAGAATGAAATTAGCCGTCTGAGAAAGTAAATTAATTATTATAAATCATGCTTAAAACCGAGTGTGCACATTCGAGCTCAAAGTGGCACATTCTAATCGCGGGAAAATATGCCACTTTTCGCTCTAATGCGCACATCCTCGTATTTATTAATATTAATTTTTATACGTGGTTATATTTAATTTTGTTATGCCAAAGAAATATAACTTCTAACGGGCGTACAAAAGTACGCGCACCGGTTTTTTTACAAAAGTAAGTTCAACTCAAAACAGTATAAGGAAATATTTCTACCTTTCTTACAGAAATGATTAATCAGAAATTAAATAATTCAATATTTGTAGAAATTTGTAAGACATTGAATTTACTAAATTTATCTAAATCAAAACAATTTAAAAATAAACACTTCTTTATTTTACGCATTATTAAACTATTTATTAAAATTAAAATTACACATTATCTACAATTGATATTATACTGTTTACAACCTTTAAAAACTATATAAAGTTTATATATAATTATAAACATAAATAACTGGAAACTATAACGTCGCCCACATAAACGTATCAAATTTTGAAAATTTTTGTTACTTTTAACCACGTTTTTTTTTCGGATAGAATAATTCTCAATATGGATTTAAATAGACATTTTTAAAACACAATATATTTTTTTTTAAATGAGCATTTTCAAAAACTTGTTTGTTAGTAAAAAATTAAACATTCAAAATGGTCGGTCTATTGATAAGACCAGTTGTAATTATTTTTATTTTTGTTTAAGTGTGACATGGTTTTAAGAAAAGTTTATATTTATCTACAGGGTGTTTCCGAAGATATATCAGAGCCGATAAGGGGTGGTTGGGGACAATTAATGAAAGACATTTTCGAAAGAAACACATCAAATCAATCTAGTATGGAGAAATTGAAAAAATTCAATTTTTTTCCCAAAAACTGTTTTGGAACCACTAGCTTTTTCCTATTTATAAAACAAGGGTAATTGAAACTTTTAAAATTATAAAGATCGCCCACGTTCTTTAATCTTGCAGGTTTTATTTATTGTTCGATAAGCTTTTATTATAAAGATAAACTTCTGCTCGGAAATTTTTCCTTGAACTTCATTTCGACCTATAATTTTGATTACAAATGAAAGACGAACTAACCTACCGTATTTTTTACTACTTACATTTAAATAAGTAATAATTCATCTACAAAAAAAGGGCTAAAGACTCTTTTTAAAAAGGAAACAAGTGTTAAAGCTGATAAAGAGTGAAACTCGATATTTTAACTCAGGCACGTTTGTTTTAAAAATAAAAATAATTTATGAACAATTCATTTTATGTGTGTATAATAACATGAATTGTTTTATCGTTTGAGGCCGTCGGATATGTTTCTTAATTAGCCAAATTAACATTGTCATAGGTCAAAAAACCTCCGGTTCTCAAAATATGGTCTCAATTTTGATTTTGCTATAACTTTGTCAAATTAATGAATTTAAAAATATTACCAAATAGAAAGTGTTCCAAAAAATCCCCTCCACCACCCATTTCGTAAACACCCTGTATAGTTAGTTGAATTTTTAAAAATCTTTTTCAGTAAATTAATTATTGTAAATACTTTAACCGACAATTTTGTCTTTTATTGGAAAACTTGTTGATTTTACGTTTCAATGTTGTACTAAAAATTTGGTATACGTATTATTTAATTTTTTTAACTCATTGCAAACGTGAATATTACTTTTGCATTATTTAATTTTTAAATAGGCTGGATATATCTCTACATAAGTATAAGTAAATGCATTAAAATTATTTTATAATGATTTTGTCTGTACTAATATTCCTGTTTTATTAAACAAATGGTTGTCTTATTTTATGAACAATACAAATAGATCTCTTAAAATTTTGGTTTTATACCTAGCTTTAAATTATCAAAATAACTAAAATTATTTTAAGAATAATGAGGTATAAACACAACTGACAAGGTCTTTATTAACAAACTACCTGTCTTGAAATGCATTAAGTACGTTCGAACGATTTACCACTTGGGATATCCCCAACACAACCATCCAAATAAATCCCCATCGAATAAAATTTTTCAGTTCGCCCGTGTTTCTTCATTTGTTTATAGAGATATTCAATTTTTTTTTGGCACTGTAATTGTATGACTATTTTGAAGGGATGTCTCGAGTTAGAATTTTGAAAATCTGTCTATTTCGAGTAGTTTCATCTTTATCATCAAAAACAACTAATTTAAAAAGCTAAAGTCAAAAAAGTATCTCGATACATCCCTAGAAAGCCTAAAGATTCTGTGTGTAAAATTTTTTTTTTATAATTTTGTATAGTTTGGCCGGAAACGCGGGCACAATTAATATTGTTTTTTTTTGGACAGATTTATTCCTGCTCCGACTTAAGTATATTTAAAAAAAAACTTTGACTCCATATTTTGGTTTTTGCTGTGCTTAACAAATGGTAGTAGTGTCTTGTTTTTTGATAGCTGCTAATATGTACAACGAAAGTAGGACTTCGTAACGATTTGAATTAATTAATATAAAAGCGTTTAAAAACAGATAACGATTATTATTAAATATGCTCTAATTAAATACAACTCAATCTACCCACACAAAGATTACATTGCAATCAACTGACGCAATTGTAGTAACAATTTCCACTCGTTAGCGAATTAATTATAAAGAGATAAGTTAATAGTGAATGAAGCCGACCCGAGGTCGTTGGGTTTGCGCGATAAAGTAATAATTTAAAAAAGAAACATGCCTATGAACAAAATATTTTTAAACCAAAAGTTAAGTTAAACAACTTTAGTCCGCATTACAGTTAATTAGAGCTTTTAAATATTCAAAGTTAATTAGTAAAAAGTTTGTTTATTTAGAGGGAGTGTCTGAAGTAAAAAAAAAGTCCAATACACTTCTAAGCAGTTGATTCCATTAGAAAAGATCTTTTACAATTTTTTACTACATAATTCCATAATCTGCACATTGTCGAATACGTTGTTTAGCACTAGTTTCTTGTGTGAATATTTAATCTATTTCAAACCAATTTACCTAAAAGAGTATTAATTAATTAAATATTTGACAGAGAAAAGCAAAACAAACATGCACGATAAAATCAACGTTGGTGAGATAAAATTGTTTGCTCGAGAAAATTATTAATAGTCTATTAGTGGCAATGCAATTATTAGTTGTTCATTGCAGAATTCGTTTAACACAATTATAGAAATTGTAATTATTTTAGTAAAGGTATGCGGATGCACGAGCTTGTATTATAATTGCAGGACACAAAACATATTTTATTTAATTGCAAATAAGCAATTATTTATTCAATGTTTCTTTTTAACAGACTGTCTAAAAGCAAACAAGCATATGTATTTCAGTTTTGTTACGATCCAATTTACAATACACGTGTACGTAAGTAAAAATGGAAAATTGTTTCAATTATTGAATGTACCGTGCAAGCGTCGCGTTGCACATACGGGATAAATTTCTGTTAAATTAAGCTGTCGCTAAAGGTTCATAAATTATTGTAAAATTAAAGGTGACAATTTTTATTTTGCGTTTCCATCACAACGTTGGAATGCTTTAAAACGTACTTTTTAATTAGTTTAATGTATATCTGTGGAACATAATCAAGTGCTATCTTTATTAGAATTCAGATGTTTATAATTATTTTGCAAAGCACTCCATGATGTTAATTGCATTTGCATCTTGACAGTTTCTTGTTGGTGGCGTGTCGCCACGGGTTAAGGTAAGAAAGCCGTTGTCATGAATTATTCACAGGCTGCTTATACAGGATGACACTCTTAATTGGAAATAAGGTTGCGATCTCTGATATAGATTATTCAAGATTTTAAATTGATTTTCCATTACGTCCCGTTTTGAACATGTTCTAAAATTGCTGTCATTAAATTATTTAATCAAAATAAAACAAAATAATTAATTATCGTTGACTTCAAAATAAAGCTATTATATAGAAATTACGATGTAAGTAAATGATAATTTAAATTGCTCTAATTAATTTAACTTAATTTACAAATAGATTAGGTACTGGGGTCCATTAGCGAAGCGGCAAAATTTTAAAATCTTGTTAATACTTTTGCTAAAATTGATAATATGTATATTAGGGTGGCGCAAAAAACCCGACTATTTTTTTTTTTTGAGTCTCGAGTGAAAAAATGTTAGTTTTTGATGTTTTAAGAGCTACCTCCAAAGGACAGCTCAAAAAAAAATTTTTAAGAGGTCTCCCAAATTTTTTTAAAATTTCAAAAACCGTCAAAAATCGGATTTTTTTTATTAAATTTTTTTTCTCGTTACAGTATAATTTTATAAACAAACAAAAATAAGTTTCTGAAAGTTTCAATTTAAAATTTGAGTTTTAAAAGGTCGCACAGAATTTTTTTAATTTATTATTACATCACTTTGGATTTTTTCGAGCGACATTTTAATATTCAAATTAAAATTTCATACATTTTTTTTCTATTATTTAGTAAAATAATCAACAAAAATTCACCCCGAGATCAACAAAGTTTATTTAAATATTGTTAAAATGTTGTAGTTGATTAAATAAAATTATTGAGTTTTAATAAAATTATGTTTTTTTGTCATTTGGTTGATTTTTTTAGTTCATCTCGTGGTGAATTTTTGTTGATTATTTTACTAAATAATAGAAAAAAAAATGTATGATATTTTAATTTGAATATTAAAATGTCGCTCGAAAAAATCCAAAGTGATGTAATAATAAACTAAAAAAATTCTGAGCGACCTTTTAAAATTCAAATTTTAAATTGAAACTTTCAAAACTTACAAATTTTTTTTTGAGCTGTCCTTTGCTGGTAGCTCTTAAAACATCAAAAACTAACATTTTTTCATTCGAGACTCAAAAAAAAATAGTCGTTTTTTTGCGCCACCCTAATGTATATTGTTAATCATTTAGTAATCAAGAAGTAGTGGCCAGGACCACATATTGTTTTCTTTGTTTTTTCATCAAGATTTAGGAAACTCTACAATTATCTCCGGCGCGTTACATAAGCAGGGATTGATTCGATTCCTACAAATTACATGGTTTCAGTAACATTATGCTCAAGTCATCCTTCCCATGTAAGTACCTGTTACTGCTTTAATAGAAGTCTTTTTGAACTATATCATATCCTGAAATAGCGAATACAGTTGTTCTGATAATTAAGTATACAGATAACCTTCCCATATCACGATAGATACCCAAGTCGAAATTTAGCGCCGACATTGAGCCTCCTAAAGCCGGACTCATTCCGGACTCGGAGAATCAAAGTAGAGTTTATTCCTATGTTAAATTAGGTCCGACTTTGGTCTCCAAAGTGGTACAAATTTCCATTTGTACCACTTTGGGGTTCAAAGTCGGATCTGATGGAAATTTAAATTAGGTCCGATTTTAGACCTCTGTACCCTATTTTATAATAATAATAATATGGCTTTAATTCGCATTTAAAATGTTTAGAATACTTTTATTTAAAATACGTAGCTAAAGTTTAAAATAACAATTACATTAAAAAAAAGAAGAATAATAATCATAAATATTATTATTAGTATTTATAATAATTAAACTAATATTGTATGTATATATATACAGTAGCGCCCAAAAGTGAGTGCCGAAACCGTTTTTCATGCATAACTTTTTGCAATCTCGGCCAATTTACTTAAAATTTTAGTATATTGTACAGTTTGATGTTAGAAAATATTATTAAAAGTTAACTGTTGCGCAGATACGGTATTTTAGGTTATGTTCCATTTTTACTGGAACAGTCATTTTTTACATATTCCGCGCCGTCACATTATTGTTTTGTTCTTGAATATTTGGGTTATTTTTCTGTTATTTTTTTTTGTGTTCGGTAACAATTGATCAAGTTTTAACAATGCCAAGGGTTGAAACTTCTCCAGCCATTCAGAAAGCAATTATAGATATGAAAAACTTTGGCATGAAGGCAGCTGCCATTTCACGGATTCAAAAAAATGCCAGCTCGTACTGTTTCAAGGATTATTCAAAGGTTTGATCAGAGAAATTCTGTTGAGAACGATAAAAGAACTGGTAGACCACGTGTTACTTCTTCCCGGCTTGATACACGCATTGTTCGTCGCTCCAAAGCGGATCTGACTCTCTCAGCTGTGGATTTGGCAGCAGAATTTAATTAAAGTGAAGGTCTAAATATTAGTCGAATGACAGTTTCCAGAAGATTGAGTTATGCTGGTTTGAATGGCAGACGTCCAGCTAAAAAACCTTTCATCAAACTCAAGAATCGAAAGGCTCGCGTGGATTTTGCAAAGCGGCACTTGCATTGGACAGCAGTCGAGTGGAGTCAAGTACTTTTCACAGATGAATCTAAGTTCAATCTATTTGGAAGCGACGGAATACAATACATAAGACGTCCTGCTGGAGAAAGATACAATTCAAAATACATAAAACCGACAGTAAAACATGGAGGTGGATCAGTTATGGTTTATGGCGCATTCTCTCGTAATGGCATGGGCCCCATCATTAAAATTAAAGGAATAATGACTAAACAAAGTTACAAAGACATGCTGACTAATGTCGTCTTACCATGGGCCCATACAAATATGTCTTCTAGATGAATTCTCCAACAGGATAACGATCCTAAGCACACCTCCTCGATTGTCAAGACTTCATTGCAGCAGAAACAAGTCAGGATTCTTCAGTGCCCCAGTCAATCTCCTGACCTCAACCCGCTAGAACACGTGTGGGAAGAGCTGGCAAGACGTTGTCGAAACAAAAATATTATGAATAAAGATGAAAAATTTGCCGAATTGGACAAGGAATGGAATGCAATGTCTGATTCAGTCATCGAAAATCTTATTGATTCAATGCCATCTCGCTGTCAGGCACTTATAAAATCGCGTGATTTCCCAACTGAGTATTAAGCATTTTTATGATTATAAAACTGTTTTAGTGTATTGTTATAAATTTATTTTTCATTAAATCGTTCTTAGTTTTCTGTTCTGAAAAATGCGTTTTTTACACAAATGAGTCTGAGCTCATTTAACTACCGTAAGTTTTTGTTTATCACGTTTTAAACATAATAATTATTTTTCTTATACAAAACTGTCTAACATACTAAAAAATGAAGTAAAATGGCCGAGATTTTAAAAAGTTCTTCCCGAAAAATCATTTAGGCACTCACTTTTGGGCGCTACTGTATATATATATATATATATACCAGGTGTGCAACCTTAAAACGGCCGTTTTCTAATAGATGGCAGTATGCGCGCATTAGGCATCAGCCAACCTTGCCTGCCATTTTTTCTCATTGCTTTGATCTTTGCCATTAGTAAACAAGAGACAAAGTCAGCAATTTCGAACAATAACGTGTCCTTTGATCACGATAAACATGTCGAATTTGTGCCAGATAAAGAGCATTTGCGGGGAGCACTGCTATTCCTCTTCAATTGGAAGAAATCTGCCGCCGAAGCGCATAGAATTCTTGTGGAGGTCTATGGCGACAGAGCTCTTAGTGAAACTCGGTGCAGAGCGTGGTTTCGGCAATTCAGAGACGGAATTTTTAACGTCACCGACTAGAAGCGCGAAAATCGACCAAAAGTTTTTGAGGACACCGAATTGCAAGGTTTATTGGACGAAGACAATACCCAATCGCAGAAACAACTTGCCACAAAGTTGAATGTTAGCCACCAAGCAATTTCGAAACGCCTTTTTGCTATGGGAAAGACCCAAAAGATCGGAAAGTGGGTGCCACATCAATTGAACGATCGAGAGATGGAACGACGCCAGACCGCGTGCGAAATCTTGCTCTATCGGCCCAACAGAAAATCATTTTGGCATCGAATCGTCATTGGCGATGAAAAATGGATCTTTTTTGAAAACCCTAAGCGCAAAAAATCGTGGGTGGACCCCGGAGAACCCTCGACATCGTCTGCTAGGCCAAATCGATTCGGGAAAAAGACAATGCTGTGTGTTTGGTGGGACCAGAAGGGGGTGGTTTACTACGAACTGTTGAAACCTGGTGAAACGATCAATACTCAACGCTACCAACAACAAATCATCGAATTGGATCGTAAATTATGCAAAAAAAGACCCGAACACGCGGATCGGCATGAGGGTATCATTTTCCAGCACGACAACGCACCATCACACACAGCAAGATTGGTCCGGGATACATTGGATGCACTTGGCTGGGAGTTGCTACCCCACCCGCCCTACTCTCCTGATCTGGCCCCTTCAGATTACCATTTGTTTGCGTCGATGGGACACGCGCTTGCTGAGCAGCACTTCAATTCTTATGAAGATGTTAAAAAATGGCTCGATGGGTGGTTCTTATCCAAATGGGATGAATTCTTTTGGGGTGGAATCCACAATCTTTTTCAAAGATAGGAAAAATGTATAGCCAGCGAGGGCAATTACTTCGAATAAAATATTTTTCACTTTTCTGCGTTAATTATTGTGTTTTGCTAAATAAAAAAACAGCCGTTTTAAGGTTGCACACCTGATATTTATTTTGTATTATAATATACAAATACATTGATAGTACAGAACTACCTAGTAACTTTGATAAAACAATATTCAAAATTATAAAATACCTGGATTACTTTGAGATTTTGTAGGATAGGTTTTACTTTCTGAGTTTGTAACTTTTTAGTAAGCTGTTGCTGTTTCTGCGGAATTAAAGACAAATCGGTAAAGATTAATAATAAGAGCGCACTTTCTAGGTTAGGTTGCCCGACCATAAGATTTACTTGACTGGTGGACAGTCATCAATGTAAAAGAACACATGTAAATAGGGAGTGTTGCCACGTCTTTTTCATATAGTCGAACCCATTTAATGCCATTCTCATAAATTTAATAGATAAGATTTTAAAAACATTTTAGTTATTAGTATTAACAGTTTTTTATTTAAATATACATATAATTAATTTGGATGTTAATTAATAAACGTAATAGTGTAATAACCAATGTCAACGCTTAAAACCATAACTTACATAAAAAGTATTTAGTTTACGCGTACTTTATGTGTATAAATGATATCAAAAAATATAAACGTATTCAATTGTAATATAACAGCTAACTTGTGATCAACAAACAAATTACAATATCGAAAACAACTGGCAACGCTGCTCAGCTGATTTCGGTATTTGCAGTTATCGGACAGAGGTTCAAAATCACATCTCTTGGGGAATAGTAGGAGCTAGGGGCCTACTGTCGTACCTAGTCGGGTTACACTGCTATAAATCGGGGTTTTTTCGGACTAGGGAAATCTATGTAGGCTCTAAACATTGACTCGGGGATGTATGTAGGCTCTAAATTTCGACTCGGGTAGGTTTGTAGAAAATGCCGTGTTTTGTGAAACCGTGTTATATGAGACTCAGAGCCGGCACAAAAAGGAGAGTTACGTTCCGAAAACCTATTAAAAACAAATATAAATGATTAAATTATAATTTATAATTTATTTATATATTTTCATGTAAAGGCAGTATAGTTCGTTCTTCCTTCCAGTCATTATTTTACCGTAACGTAGTTTTTAAATATGTTTAAAAAAAGCATATTATTCAGTGCTGCAGTAGTACAGT
The DNA here is from genome assembly GCA_036325965.1 of Sinopyrophorus schimmeli. Classification (NCBI taxonomy): domain Eukaryota; kingdom Metazoa; phylum Arthropoda; class Insecta; order Coleoptera; family Elateridae; genus Sinopyrophorus; species Sinopyrophorus schimmeli. The sequence continues at coordinate 9,179,886 of JARFIZ010000314.1, read as the reverse complement.
GTTTTACAAAGGTTTTTGCAATTTTCTCATCGTGTTAGAGCGAAATCATGTTATAGGATGCCGTGTTATAGGAAACCGTGTTGTAGGAGCGCTACCTGTATTTCATAATGGCAACTACGCGATTGTAAATATTTTGGGGGTGCACGATTGCAAATGGGACAGGTAATTAAAATTTATTTTTTATACCATAAAAGATAATAATACTTACAATTATTAAAAGTTGTTTCAGGGATGTGATTTGGAAACTGGAGTTACCGTTTTTTTTTAAATTTCCATCACGATAACGTCGCGAAACATACGGGGTATTTGGTTAGGGAATGGTAATTATACAATACACAAAAATTATCGAAAACCCCATCACAGTCATCGGACCTCATTCCCATCGAGCATTTTTGGGTTAAATTTAAAAACCAACTGAATTTTTTTCTGGAAGTAACAAATCTAAAAACTATTTTTTTTGGAAAACCATATGCTTTCCTTTATATTAACACTAATTAGGACTTATAAATACTAAAAGAGGTTTCAGATAATATTATAATTTTGACGTTTGTTTTTTTAAAATTTTTGTAATTTATACCTATACCTAATTCTGTGCCATCAACATTTATTAATGTTATAAATATAATGATATAAGGATAAGTACCTACTGGAACTTAACCCACTTTAAAATGACCATATACTAAACAAAAATATAACCCAAGTTAAGTGGCCTTATGTGTAATATTTTTGAATTATGGTTTAGTAAACTTTCATTTAAAAAATTAAAATTAAAATTGAAAAAATTGTTAAAGAAATAAATAAAAAAACAATTATGATTCTTTTTTTTTTGTTTAAAAATCTAATTAAACGAAATAAATTTCAGTCACGCTATTTTTAATTTTTTCAGAAATTTCAAGTGAAAAATCGTTCTGTTACCCAAATTATTTTTACCTATCATCTTTTAATATTTTACAATCATAAAATAAAAAGAAAACACTAAGTAAACAAAATTTTATTAATATGTATATTAAAATAAAAAACCTACAATAAGATACATGCATTATTGCAAAAAAAATATTTCAGTTTTGTTAGATGAAAGCAGGATATACCTTCAGTTAGTGAAATAACATTTAACTTGGGTACTAAATTTTATATTGTGAAGAGCCACTGATGTGATTAGTTATCATGTAGCGTTTAAGTAATTTCTTAAAGTGCCACCGTTCTTGCCCTGAGAGTGGGAAAAACCTCTGAGAGACGAAGGACACTTGAGCTTGTATATGGCTTAATCTGCAATTAGAGTTACCACACTTTCCAAGTCTGAGTAGAAAGGTCGAAGCCCTAACTCAAAATAGTTAAATTTTTGAGTTTTGATATTTGTTTTCGAGTCGCCGCTATATATTAAAAACTCATGCTGAAATTTGATTTATGGCATTTAATGTTTTTATTCAATCACTAGTAATCGAATGAAATATCCAATAATTATCAAATTTTTGTTATGACTGTGATCATACATGTCATATAAAAAGATTATTATACAATATCTATTTACGGGACTATTCCATTTGACCACTGGCGCTTAGTCCGTGGAGCCTATGTGGGCGATAGCTCTTTCAACGTTTTGACGGTAGATCTGAGCACCCCACCCCGCTCAATTTTTCCAATGCACCTGTGAATTGATTAGTCTCGATCCGTTTAACCCCCATCCCCTCCCAATAATTTTATAAAGTTGGCGCTTGCATTTGAACCATTTAATTGACATTGAAAAGAATTAGTCTTTAACATTTTACTAATGTCACCACCAGTTTTTTCTGTTAGGTGGCTGCTTATTGACGTCATACCAGATGTTTGCTATTAACAGACAAGTGTGAAATCTAGTAGGCTATACTCTTTATAATATTTACAGAAGGCCATTAGGGTAATTAGTAACCGGATATCGCAATTACAGAAAATGACGCCTGAAAAAGAGTCTAATGCATTCGTAACGAACGTTTTGTGGTTAGGGATTTTACTATTTAATAAGGAGCACGCTTCTTTTCAGCTTTCACAGTTCATTCATTATTTTTATGAATATCGTACCATTTCCGTTTTATATTCTGTATACCTTTGATGCTGTATTATTCCTTCTTTTATGTATTATTTGGAGTATAATTATACACAATTTGTGATGCTATTATGTGTTCTTTACTAATGGGCATGTTGCGCTATATGAGAAGCAATTAAAAATTGAAGAAAATGTTTTATTCATTTTGTATAATGTACAGTGTGTAGTCGACTTTTTACCCTTAATTTACTATAAATTACATTATTTTATTTCATTTCAAATTGAAACACTTTTGTAAAGATTATTTATTTTTAATTTAAATTTTATTGTTTGTTTATAATTTGCGTTTTTTAATCTAATAATACATTGATGAATTATAATTAACAGAATTTAGTTTCTGAATGTTATTCGATATTATTTATCTTTATTTTAATTAGTTGATAACTGTTCAAAGTAGGTACAGATATAAATTGGTTTATAACTGACTATTCAGTAAAGTGATAGCTGAAGATAAAAGTATCTCATAAAGGCCAGGAAACTTTTTGAATTAGGTATATATAAAACTTAAGAGATTATAATATAATAATCCACATTTTTTGTAATAACATATCTTTTGAGCATCGATTCTTATAGATCGTCGCTTTACAAAACCCAGGGCCCCTTTTAAGTAGATTGAAAGTGGATATGTTACAAATGTCGATGAAACACTTTAGACACAAAACAGTCCTTTTAAACATTAGGTTTATGCGGAGTTTTTATCTTAAGCTTTTATAAAATTATTTTATAGCTATGTATGTTACATTCCTTGGCGGTTTTTGATATAATAAATTAAAATAACCATTTTGCAATAATCATCTAGTTAATATAAGAAGAATTATTTATTTGTATTACTATAAAATGCATAATCACTTTTGTAAATGAATGACAGCTAGTCCCACAATTACATAATTTAAGTAGAAATTTTTAAAGTTTTTAACAGTTTTCCAGAAAAAATGCAACCGAACGTTAAATTTTTTAAAAGATTGGATGTGAATATGTAGAAGTATAGATGTTTACAGTAACCAAATTGAAAGAATGTGGAAGATGATCTTCCTCATTTTTTTTCTGGAAAACTATTAAAGTATGTTTGTGCAGCAACGCAAGAGCTTTTGTAACATTTAATGTAGGTACAAAACATATCATACTGCTCAGTTAAAAACTTCTCATTTTGAATTATTTATAAGGTAATAATTATTATTATTCAAAAAACTTACAATATTAGTAAAAAAATAGATATAATGACCTTGACTTGTATTATGCTGTTTTATTGTTCTTTGATAATTGATGGCTACTTGATTTAAAACAGAAAAATTAAATATTGTTAATAACACAGCCACACAAAAAAAAAGTCACGGTCGGGTCAGAAGGTCAGACCATAAATTCTATTTGTATTTGGGGGCGCTGAATCCGAATCCGAGGTCAAAAATACCCCTGCACGTCTGAGTTCTGACATAACCTCAAAAAACCTATTTTATAGGCAATTTAACATTTTAACGTTGTGATTCAAGTTGTAAAGTAACCAACCGGTTATTATCACATAAACCCTTAACCTCATTACTCTATAACCTCATATTACCATAACCTCACAACTGAACAACCTTAAAAAATTCATAATCTTTCGTATGAAACACCAACAAAAAAATCTTAACTCAAGTTCTAAACAAAAAAACCAATCAGTGAAACACCGTTTTTCTGTAACCTTGTAACTCTATAGCCCCACGACCCCATAATTTTATAACCCCATAACTCAATAATCACAATAACTTCATCAATTAAACACTGAAATTTTTTTGTTTAAGTTTTAAACTAAAAAACCAAGTAGATAAATCCTATAATCCCTTCACCCCGTATGCCTATAACCCAATAACGAATAACTGAATAGAAATTGAATGACTAGAGTAAACAAACTTGAAACAAAACGATTAGAATGGACCATTGGTAAAATCAGATTCCTAAATCAAGTGTCAGGTTTTTTTTTTGGTACTATATCAGACTTTTTTCTCATTAAATGATCTATGCAACGATTCACGGTTTGTATTTTCTTTCGGTGTATCTCGCTTTAGCGTCCAACAGAAATCTGCCATCATATTTCTTTAGTTTAAAGATTAAATAAAAAAAATTCAGTGCTTAGTTGCTGAAGTTATTGTGGTTATTGAGTTATGGGGTTATAAAAATATGGGTTCGTGATGTTATACGGTTACAAGGTTACGGGAAAATGGTGTTTCACTGATTCGTTTTTTCATTTAGAACTTGAGTTAAAATTATTTAGTAGGTGTTTAATACGTTAGATTACGAATGTTTTAAGGTTGTTCAGTTGTGAGGTTATGGGAATATGAGGTTATGGAGTAATGAGGTTAAGGGTTTATGTGATAATAATCGGTTGGTTACTTTACAACTTGAATCACAACGTTAAAATTTTAAATTTCTCATAAAATAGGTTTTTTGATGTTATGTCGGAACTCAGACGTGCAGGGGTATTTTTGCTCCGGATTCAGATTCAGCGACCCCAAATACATATAGAATTTATGGTCTGACCTTCTGATCCGACCATGACTTTTTTTTGTGTGGCTGTGTAATGAAAGGTACATAAACTTATCCACATTAACGTATAAATTTTAATTTTGCGAAGGTCGTGGCTTCTCTAACAATGGAATTTTAATCTTTTTTGTGATAAAATCATCTAGTGTCATTTGCCATTTTCTTTTTTTTTTTCGTTGAGCAAATATCGACAGCAAGAGACCTTATCCAAAACGCCCTGTCTTGCTTTTAAACTTCGCTCGAAATCTGGATCATTCTGTACAATTTAATCAATTATTTCTGATATTATTTCAAAACTTTTATCAAGCAAATCTGTACCAAGTTTTTTAGTTTCTTAGTTTTCAGAATCATTTTTTTTTGTATGAATTTCTCGTTCTGACAGTTTTTGAAGGTAGTCGTTGGTAAGAGTCTCACCAGAAAATTGTAGTAACTTATCTACATCCTGCTCAGCTACATCTCAAAGTCCTGCTGTCTCCAACAGATTGACAATTTGTCCAACGATAGGCTCTTATCCTTGATTATCTTTAGATATCTTTGGTCATAATTCCGGTCATACCTCCGGTTATACCTCTGGCCATACCTTCTTCCGCACTCCATTCATAAATTTATCGGGTATATCATGCCAAGCGACGTCGATATTGTCTATGGGATTTATAATATTGCATATTTTTTCTTTTATTTTTGTTCTTTGTTTTAACAATAAGTTGTTGAAACGTTTGACGTAGCTAATATGCCTTAACATTTGATATCACTGGCAACAATGCCAATATTTTTTTTTAAACCGTATTATATCGAAACAGTGTTAAACGAGAATTCGTTAAACGAGGGTTTCTGTACACTACTTTAAAAATTATAAAATCTATAAATTGATATATCGACTCGAAATTTTTGGAATGTTTATAATGTTTAAACATAGACAATAATATGGCGAAAAAAAGATTAAATAACTATTCAATTTTTACCATTTCGGAAATTTTTAAAAATATTAAAATATTTTAATCTAGCTGAATTTTTGTGAGCATTTTAATAACATGTTAAATTAACGTACTTTTATGCGAGACTAAAAATATAAAAATATAAAGTTTTTGGCTACGTTAAGGTACTCATTCTCTTACAGTTCGCCTGCAGTCTAGAACTGCAGATCAGTCTAGGTCAATAACGTATGCAGGCTATAGCTATATCCAAGCCTTCAGTTTAAGTGAATCTTACAAAAGAGTCATGTGTCGATAGCCTGTATATTTAATTGACTTTAACTGATCTGTATTTCTGGACTGCAGGCGAACTGTAAGTGAATGGGTACCTTTACTGAGCGTGTTTATCTTACGGGGTCAAACTAGTCATTACTATAGATTCATGACTTTTAGTAGTTCAATTTTGACTGTTTTAAGTTTTCATAATATTGTTTTTATAATAGGAGTAACCATCGTGCAAAATATGAACCAAATATGCGCGGTGGCAGTTTTTTTTATGCTTACCCGGCTATGAGTTTTACAAAAGTTGTACAGAATTTGAAAAAATACATCCATCGTGTAATAATGTTTAATTTGTTCAGTTCCTACTTATAAGTATATTTAGCAGTTTAAGATTAAATAAAAAAAACCGTTCATGACCGTTTAGAAATGTTTTATTTGTAATTATTTCTATTATGAAAGGGACACTGTTACAAATTCTTACGTATTATAACAAAAAAGAAGAAATGATTTGCCATCTACGAAGAAGGGTTTTAGACAAAATATGAAAGTATATGAAAGTGGATTGAATTCTTTTTAGTTGATTACAGCAGTCAATTTGGATAATGGGCAGATGTTTGATATATGCACGGGCTTTAAGTGTATTACAGATAGTGATAGGATAGTCGTAGTATTGATGACGACAGACAGTCCATTTTATTATTGCAATTTGTGTTGTTCTTGTTTCTAATATAGTAAATGGTCCTTTCCTATATTAGCAATTTCAGAACCACTTCAAAACTTATCAATTTAAAATTTTTCAGTTATATTGCTTTCTGGTTTATTGAATTGTATAGACTTCTGTACACTCAAAACATATTTATAACAAAAAACGCAAAATATGTAAACACTTATTACTGGTTTCTCAAAGTGGAAATTGATTGTATATTATATTTAATCGACGTACTCAATTTATTTCTTGTTCGAAACTGATCGTGTCTATGAAGGTAGTAAAATAATAAAAACGTTGCCCTGTTTATAATCTGATATCAGTAGAAGATCGCTTAGGTTGTTGAAAGTAGATAAATTGCTTTCTCGATACATTGTAAGGTCGATGAAAATCTAAAACAATTATTTGAAGACAATAGCAAGTAATGAAAAAATAAAATAAGAACTGCTTCAGTAACGATCAAAGTTTCCAATAAAAACAATATCACTAAAACTCAATAAACTCTGTAATATCGCGGAACAATAAGATCCAAGCCACAATCACATAAAGTCAAATACCAAATTGAATCCAGAAAATTATTAATGAAACAGAACAGACAACGGTTATCAGAATTACAAAAGACAGAGAAGAAATACACTGTTTGAACTTTCTGTGGGTGTAAGTGCGAGACGGGAATAAGCGAAGGGATTCTAGGGATCATGGTAGGCTTTCAATTAGTTTTTTGATTGATTTCGCAGCTGCCAGAAGCGTTGCTTAATTGGAAGCGTTGATTACCACAAGGCCTTCTTTGATGTTCTCTACAGATAATTGGTGTGTTTAAGATTGATTATGACTTTTGTTAATCAATTCGACGGTCGTTGCTGCAGATTATTGAAATTGAAATGAGCTTGTTCAATCAAGATCTGTGATTTATTCAGCACGATGTTAATTAATATACAAGAACTTGGACGGCATTCGATTTCCACAACATTCAGCACGATTATCTTAAATCAAATTTATAAAATTTTCGAGATGGTTTTACTTATTTTTATTAGTGGGACGTACCGCATAATAGATTACGAATATTGTTTTTGGCTCATATATATATATATATATAAAACAAAAAATTAACAAAAAAACCACATAAAAAGGTTTTATTGTTTTTGTTTGACATCTGAATAATTTTACACAATTTATTAGTCTTGTTTACTTTATTAGGTAGAATAATAATTCTTATTCTTAAATGAGTACCAAACTGTTTGAAAATATTTTACTCTTATCTATTACATATGTATGTATCTATGCGTTATAACTAACTCATGTAATTCTACGTTTTACCAAAGTAAAGTTAGTTCAGAGCATTTCAAAGTCAAAATTTGTCCTTAACTGGTTTGGGACTGGTACACTCGCCCTATTGTAAAATGGAATAAAACTGGACGTACTTACTAAATTAAATAAATACTTGTTAAGAAAGATGAGGTTTATATAAAAGTGATAATAATAAGATACTATCTACTTCTTATTCGTAATCGTTTAACTTATGACATATAGAAATATAAAATAAGATGTCAAATAGCTTAAAATTATAAAGGGTCTAGCGGAATAAGCATATCTTTAATGGTTTTGACTGTCTTGTAGTTGGATAGTAATAAAATCGATGCTAATGTTTTAGGCTTATTATTTTTTGAGTAGTTGAGTGGTGAGTCTATGAGCCACTGTGTTTTTTAAAAGATTTTGTTGAAAATAAGTTAATAGGTCTAATGTTGTTTCTAAACCAAAAAAGATTAGGGGTACCGTTTGTTTTATGAAATAATAAAACTAATAATTAAACGGTCTATTTGCGTCGAACGACAAAAATTAAATATTGTAACACTATACAGTAGGTAGGGCAAGACAACGTTAAATAAAAAATTAATTGCTTTTTAAACATTACCTATTGTAATCACATTTTTTGCAATGAACGGTAACATGCATGACTCGTCTAATTTCCACAGTTCTTCTCCATGTACAGAAGTAGTTACTGTTCTCAAGTATAAATGCTTCTTATTATTACAATTATATCTTTTTGTTGTAGTATACATATACGTATTCTTTTTGACAATACTTAAAATATATTTAGGTATATTTTATTAAATTTTGCGTTATAAATATGTTACATTGTGTATAACTTTATGACATGTCTTAAATATGGGAAGGGGCTATTTTACATTGATGTATTTTAAAGATAGTAGGTAGAAATAAAAAAAAATATAATTAGTATTTAAATAACTTTGAAACACACAATGTCAGTTATTATAAGAAAAGTATTATAAACCCCCACATTTAATTTATAAATAATTTATAATAGTAAAATAAACACGAAAAATAATTTAAAAAAACATAATTATTATGAATTATATATACAGGGTACTGGAATAAAACTGTCCAACTTATTACATATTAATTTACTATTTTTGGTAAGTACCAATTTAACAAGTTTCAGCGCTAGTGCATAAAGCTAAACGGACGGGTTCATGATTCGATCAAAATTGACTAAATGACATTGTACGCAAAGAACTGACCCGTTTCTTCCTCAGATTTAAATCCATTAGGTTATTGTATTTTGGGATGCTTGTTAAGTAAATTCAGTAGCGCAGCGTGGGTTTTAGCTGCTTGGGGTCTAGACCAAATTCACCATTCCCTTATTTATGTATTTAAATCCAAAGGGCCCCGAAATTTGCAGAAATTGTAAAGAATTTTTGGTAGGAATAATTTTTAGTTCAGATTACAAGATATTATTATTATTTATTGTAAAATTTTGCCGCCTTTAAAAAGTGGCGCCCGGCGCGGGCCGACCCACTGCCCCCGCTTCGCTGTGCTACTGAGTAACCTAAAATTAAAGAAAGTGCCTATCGAGCAATTCAGAGAATATTTGATTAAAATCTGTGACAACATATCAATGAAAGTAGTCACGTGTCGTATGTATACTTTTGTGCCAAAAAAAATAATGAACCTTCGAAGAGAATGTATTGAATTAAGATTTATTTTTGTAATCTTTGACTGTATAGTTGCTTCTAATAAAATAAAATTCTTAAAGACATATTTTAGTTTAGTATTATGCATCAAAACTGATGGGACACCTTTATCAGAGCACACTGTACAAATAATATTTTTTTAAATATATATTGTTATATAAAAATCTCCATGTACAATTATGAATGTAGATGTTAAAATTTATACATGCTTCGCAGGCAATTGTTTAGAATTGTATTATTTGAATTTACTTAACATTGGAAGTTTGAAATAGCGACTCGAAAGCGGTCTCCTATCAATTTTACGCCAATATTGTCCCGTCAGTATAGCTATCCCTTTTTACAATACGATCAGTTGTGTTTATTCGTTCCACTCTCACCCTCATTCGTCACTTAGTTCATTTAGTGCCACTTACTTTACTTCTGCTTTGCTTTCTTCTTCTTCCGCTTATTTATTTCAGATTAGAGTCATTCAATTTATCATCTCATTACACATTTGCAGGTTCGGATTTAGCGTAATTTGTTGTTTATTTATAAAAGTTGTAAAACAATTTATTCTCAAAGTCAATTAATTTCAAAATCGAGTTTATGCTTAATTAAAGAAGAAAGAAAACAACTAGCAATACTTTTGCAACGCGAATGTTAATGAAAGCAAACAGTATTAATTAAGAGGAAGTTGATAATGATCAAGGGGAATTTATTTTGCAGTCCTTAAACTGCGTTTCAATTAGATCATTTTGCAGAACAGATGAAACGCCCGAAAGGCGTTTCTTAATAGGTTATATATTAGCTTGTAAATTCAAGTATAACTGAGAGTAGCTGCATTTAAAATTTTTGCAGTAGAAAGATAAAAAAAATTATATAAAATAGAAAAAGGTTTTGTGTGAATTCCTGATTATACCTTTTGAATAAAGACAATAATTTAATGATAAAGAACTGAGTCGTACTTTAAAGTATCCGAAGAATAACCCTGTTAATTAAGTTTGTCACTTAACAGTACACAGGCAGAGCAAATTTAGGTTTTTAATTATTTTTGTTCAGCATTTCCTCAGTTAGTCCATTATATAAAATTTAATTAAGTTTCGCCGGCCTTAATTTAACGCTACTAATCAAGTATAAAGTTTTTTCGTTTAAAGTACTGCTCGTTTGCAGTCAGAATTGACGTACGTGCTTGGAAACTTAACCCCTGTACTTTTTAATGGCATTCTTTTATTTATTCTGATCATATTAAAAATTTTAAATCTGTTATTTAAAATTTCTTCATCCACATTTTATGTCTAGTAGAAAATATATGCTTTTGAAACAATATAATCAGTGAAGTTATATTTAGTTAGAAGAATTACAGAGGAGTGAATTGGGTTGCATAAGAAGAACACTGAAAACTGTTTTATTATTACTGTTTGAGTTATATATCTATTCGCTCAATATTTATCACAAACGATATATGTATATACAGTGGCGTAGCGTGAGTTTCGGCCGTCCGGGATTTAGACCAAATTTGACGACCCCTTAGTCAAGTATTTAAATCCAAAAAGCTCCAAAAATTTACAGAAATTATTGTAAAATTTTGCTGTTCTCAAAAAGTGACGCGCGGAGCCGTCTGAATCCACCCCCTAGCTATGCTACAAGTCCCAAACCAGTTAAGGACAAATTTTTACTTTGAAATGCTCTGAACTGGTATTATGTAGTTTTAACGTAGAAATGTATATATAAAATTGTTCAAAAATAGAATGTTGTAGGTATCGTATAGTATACCGGGTGTTCCATGAATATGTACTAAAACTCAACCTACATATAAATAACCCTAACGGGAGCAAAAACATATCTTAAGTCAAGTGACCTTATGTGTCATATTATTGAGTAATGGTACCGTAAACTTCAATTAAAAATGTAAATACTTTATTATGTAGAATATTTTGAAAATTTTTGTTCATGCCATTAAAGCCATATGTAGCAATTTAAAAAAATCAGAAAAATCTTAGAAATCACTTATCAAATATGCCAATTAGCAATAAAGTATGTACTGAATGACCTCACTCTTTTATGCACATGGAGACGACGTTTTGCTATTTACCGGAAAATTGAAGTAAATTTTTCTCGATTTTTTTTAGATTTAGGACATATTGTATATAAACTTTTATTATTTAGATTGATTACCCAGTTAAGTTTCAATACCTATTCGTGTGACATCCTGTATACAAAAGTACATGTGCATGTGTGTGGATTTCTATAAAAATCTATATTTTAGAATCTCATTATATTTAAATGTTTATTTTCATATTTTCGTAAACGTTACCGTCTCGCCAATTAATATTTTAATAGCAATTTTTTTTTGTGACTCTTTAAATCAAATGAATAGATATAAAAAATAAAATAAGAAAAGTTTTCATTCATATAATGCATTGCTGATAGTCAATTTTCCTTTATAAAGTTTACGCAATGTCATGTAATCCCAAGAAGAGCTGTAGCAATATTAAATAATCTAAATTTGTGAGTGGTTTGGAGATAAGAGAGATTTCGCCAAACATCGGATTATCTTAAAATGAGATCTCCACTGTTTTATGAAGCACGTCGAATCCGATGCAATTTATAACAGCTAAAACTTACGGCAATAAAAACTCGAATAAATCTGCGAGAAGTTAAAATTGGAGTGTTCAACGGATGACCATCCACAACTGTTTAATTTCCTTCTAATTACGGGAACAAAACATCCGCCCCTTCAGGTTTATTTGTTTCAGCTACTAAAACAAAGGATACTTTTCAAGTTTTTAATTAAAATTACAACCTATTTCGTTTTAGTGCCTTAAAAATTAAAAAATTCCTCCCAATCGGAATACTTTTTATATTCTGAGTTAATTTTGTTTTATATCTTGAATTTAAGAAGTCTAATAAAGCGAAAAAGTGCTTTCGCCAATACTTTAGCTTTATTTTATTATTCTTATATACGCATTAGGTGAGTAAGTTATAGTATATTATGTATATAGTGATTAAAAACTAAATCAAAGTTTTACCAAGTATTTTGCTTTACCGAAATATATTTACGTGCACGATTTATTTATAGCAGTGCTTCTCAACCTTATTTGTGCAGAGCTGGGCCGTTTACGTTCTATAGTGCATAGAGTGCACTGCCTCAGGACGGTACAAATTAGGGTGCGGCATAATTGCAATTTTACTTTTTTTTGTAGTAGTAGTGGAAATGATTAGGAGAGTTCAGAAACAGTTTGGCACCCGGGCGGTGCCAACCCAGGAGTCGGCCCTGGTGCCATGCTCCGCTTTAACAATACAAAAAACTCCATGCCCCCAATAATAATTTTAAAGTAAACAAATTCTGAAAAAATTGATGATAATTTTATTTTTTTACGCAACTTATTATTTATGAGTATTTTGTTTTTAACTCAACACTAAGTCACGACATTGTATTTTTTATGTTGAATTGTGTTATAAAAATTTATTATTATGCATTTTTAAGAGTTTCCTTTCAAATGTAAATTGTCCTGGCCCTGCGTCTTACATTCCGAGATCCGGATCTATTGCAAAAGATTTCTTATGAATTTTACCATTGGGATGTCCTAAATTATGCTTTATAATGGTATTGTTAAATGAAGAAAATAGTGCAGTTTATAATTTACATTGATTGACATCGTCAAAATTTTAAAATGTAAGTACATCTTACTGGATGTACATTTGAAGGAAACATTTTCTTCAAACTGATTTTCGTGGTATTACGTTTATAATTTAATAGATAGCTTTAAATACGAAAGTTTTAGATAATTTTAAACTAAATGAACGACAATTGACAGATTTTAAGTAGTGTTTTTTAAGCATGTACTGTCGAACCTCGATAAGTCGAAGGGACACCAAAATTAATTCGAGTTATCAATAATTTGAGTTATTAAAAAAGTTCAGTTACACACTTACGTATAGGTATATACAGGATGTACCAAATTGAGTAGGCTAACATGGGTATCTTTCTTATTAGTATCTTTCTTATTAGTTAAATAGAAGTTTGGTTAAATGGGCAATGTTTTGCAGTTTTAGGTGCCGATTCAGATTCCGTTAAGAAAATTTTAAAATTCCGAATAGTTCCGAAGTAATCGTAAAAAAACTGAAAATCGTTATTTTCTTTAATGTTAAATAACTTTGTAATTATGAAATTTACAAAAACAAGTTTAATATAAAAGTTACCAGGTTTCATAAAATACAGATATAAATTAACACATTGTATGCGGGAAACGTACTAGTACGTTTTAGTGTAACGGCATGATTTCTTTGTATTGCTTTTAGAGAAAGAAGTAGTAGGCTGATAAAAAATTTTTTAGGTATTGTTTGTACAAAATGAATTGGAACAGAGCATGTCAAAACGCGTTTGCAGTATAATATACAAAATCACAGCAGACGCCCCATAGCGCTACTTTATAGCATGTGTTAAACAATTGTCGTTCTTGTTTGTGGGTACAAAAATACCGATATATACTGAAAACGAAATCGAATGTTTTTAGGCTACTTCTGCTACCATTTAAACGTGTAAATTTAGAGGGTTTATCTGTAGTTTAAAAAAATCAATTTTGCGATACTATTATAAATTTATCCACTAAAAATTTTATTTTTTTTACGACAATCATAATATTATATATTTTAATATAAAATACGAAAAGTTTAGGTTAAAAAATTAAATAATTTTCGATTTAAAGAGATTTAACTGAATCACTAAATTGCGCGCAAAACCCCCGCGCCCGGCACAATTCCGTCGCGAAATGTACCCGCATACAATGTGTTAAGTTAAAATTAAATTCAAAATGGCGGTTTCCAAGATATTGATACCAACTTTCTTATTTTAAATGGACGCCATATTGGACTTTTACATAGCATTTTTGTTTCTCTTTTAAATAAAAAAATATTAACAGTATTAAATTTTTCTGTTTTAAATTAAGTAGCCATGAATTATCAAAAAACAATAAAACAGTATAATACAAGTCAAGGTCATTATATTTATTTTTTTGTCTGATATTGTAAGTTTTTTGAATAATAATAATTATTATCTTATAAATTTTGAATCATAAATTTCTTAACACAAAAGCTCCATTATAAAGTTATTAACAGGAGTTTTTTGAAGTGAAACTTCTTTATGCGCGGTAGAGCAAATTTTCCTGAATCAAATGTTAAGTGAAATGTTTCCCTTTCTGCGATTCAACCTGAAGTTAAAAGAACTGTGTCTAATTTCTTTGTCAAATGCCTCATACGCACTTTACGCGCATGTGCAGTTGATTTGATATGTATACGTAGCATTTTATCTACCCATGCTGGCATGACTTAGCCTGATCGAGACGATAACTAAATCGGTTCTCCTTTCCGACTCCCATCGGCAGTCTACAACCACATCAGGCACTACCATTGACGCAGTATTTTCTCGTTATTTAGAAAATTTACAGTCTAAATTATTTGTATCATACTTCAGCTATCAGACATCTATAAGTTCTTTCTTAAAAGTATGAATTAATTAAAAGAGATTTTTTCAATTAAATTCCACATAATCATTTTGTAATCATGAAATAATAAAATTAACAACAAATGCAAAGATGTTTAAGATCAACTGTTTCTAGAACCTAAGAAGTTTCACTTCTGAAGTTCGAGAGTATCACGCATTTCTTTATTCATCAATTATCTCAATAAATAACTGAAATTTTTTATAACATTTACACCTTTGTTTTAACAGAGTTTTGAGACTACTTTATTAGTTCACAAATTATTATTTTTTAATAATTTGCATAATCTAGTATTTGTACAATTGGCGATGTTGAATAATAATGTCAATAACTGGATGACGTGCAGTTATGTCGTGTAGAAACGTTGTATAACTTGTAATGTTACCTATAACTATTAGTAATTAATAAAAGCGCTGCTTTGTAGAATTGTTAAGTTATAAAGTTTTTGTGTATTGCTAGTAAGAAAGACATTGGGATGTAAACTTTACGACTACAGAGTTGAAATATTATGGTTTTATTACTATGTTATTGCAATGACAAGTTTATATCTACTTTTTAGCTGCCTTTTGATTCAATATACTTATATAGGAAACCAAATCGGAATTGTCGCGACATTTTGGCGTAGTTTTTTTACTTTATAACCTAATAAGTGCTTTTTGAAAAAAAAATTAAATTATATCTATTATGATAATAAAAACCCAACACTTGAGTTAATATTATTTGCTTTTGAATGTTAAAAATACATTGTAGGTATTTTGCAGTTAAAAATAATATATTGTTATTGAACTACCAGCTTATTTATTAATTTTTTGATTCTTTACTAAATAATTATTTAACAAATGATCAAAACACTACGTATACATTTCGGTACAAATATATTGATAATTTATATTGAACCTTAATTTATATTTTTTTTAAATTTATATGAAAAGTAGAAATAGTTTTTAAAATATAATGACTATCCGGATGAAATTGTAAATAAATAGATAAAAGATGGATAAGTTTTCAAGACCATCACTATAATAAAATTTGGAGTTGTATATAATTTTAATATCCAGAAGCTGATCTAAGAATAGATAAATTAGATACATCCCTATAGAATAATAAAAAAAAACTGGTGGTGGAAATTCACAAACGATTTAGATTGTAATCAATTTATATAGCAGAAGGTTTAGAACCATTTCGGCGATTTTAATATTTTTGAAAACAATCTGAAAATTGCTACTTAGATTAATTAATGGAAAATAAATTTAATTGATTAAAATGTACAGGTTTTGAAAGGAAAATGCTTCCTAATTATGATTTATAAGTAGAATACGTTCTTTGAAATTTTATTGAAAGTTGATACGAAAAATAAAAAGTTACCTAGAGTTCTACGGAAATATTAAAACGAAAGCGGGGTGGTAGTAGAGGGTGGGATACAATCTATCCCTATTCAGTTCGGACTTGCGACTGGTGACGTTTTTATTAAACTAGCGAGGTATGTTACCGCCGGACCAGCCATATTTTATTATTGCCTTACATTATTTATCCGCGTGCTGCCGGACTTGGTTTGATACAATACCTTTCCTTTACTTTTAACCTTACGTCGGCTTTTATACTTATTTATTCGAAGAATGAGAAAGAAAGAAACGAGCATACAACAGATATTGTTATATTGAAGAACCGGCAATATACACTCGCGACTCTGTTATGAAAGTTTCGCTGTCGCACTGAGTGAAAATCTGGTGCCAACTCGTGTGTAAAATAATAAAATGTTCACAAAAAATTTATATAGTGCTTCTAGGTTCATATCTTATCCGGATAGCGTAAATTGGTGTTTAATTTTGAACGAGAATAAAACAGAAAATAACTACATTCAATTACGTTTATATGTTTATTTTAGTTTAACTTTTACTCATAAATAAAATTCACGTGTATTTGATTATTTTTTTAAATTTGCCTTTAAAGTAACATTTAGCCATAAATTAACATTTTAAATTATTTAAACTAATTTTGTTGTTATAATTCCTTAAAAAAGACAATGTACCACTATTATCTAAATTTCCTCTGCCAAATCTATTTTGTGTGCGTCGTAATTTAACCCTTGACTTATAACAATGCCGAACAGCAATTTTAAATCTATTTTGTCGAACTTTTGAGAACACTTTGCAATTTGAGTCTAAAGTTATGATTTTTGGACGAGATTAATACTTCTTGTTATACTTCTTGGCGCGTTTAGGGCAAAATTTTAACAGGGAACGGAAGTTGTGCGCGTACTGCTAACGAAAATTCGACAGTTAAAGTTAGTCGTCTAAGAAAGTATTTTAATTTTTGTGGATCATGCTTAAAACCAAGTATGCACATTCGAGATTAAAGTGGCCCGTTCCGATCTCGGGAAAATGAAGCGCTCTGCGTAGCGCTTCATTTCCTTCCCTCACTCGGAAATGTGCCACTTTTTGCTCGAATATGCACATCTCGTATTTATTAAATTTGTTTACATTAATTTTAGGATTTAAAAAAACAGAATATTGTACCCAAATAAAACGACGTACAGTAATCCCTCAACATTCGCGAGGGTTACGTTCCAGAAAAAACTAGCGAATGTCGAATTCGCGAATGTTGAATCTATCTTAATGTGGAAATAAGGGTGTTACGTTCCACGATGGTTGATATACGTTGTATATACAAACAATTTTCGCACTCACGGAAGAACTAGCAGGGACACTTTTTCTAATAGATTCTTCATTTTTCTTTATGTAACGCACTGTCGACTCGTTTATTTTAAATAGTCGCCCGACTGCTGACGCACCCTTCCCAGCACGCAACTTATCAAGTACTTTAATTTTTTCCGACAGTCATCACTATTTTCTTACGTTTCGGTAAAGATGACATTTTAAAAAAAGTGTTAGGGTTTTAGTCAAGCGAAAGCAAATAGAAAACTAAAAAAATCGGTTGGGGAAGCATAGGGGGGAGGGCTGTTCGTTGTTCTAGGAATGTTTCGACTTTTAGAACAAAAACAAACACGAGATATGTAATTATTACTGGGAATTAATGGGAAATGTTGACACAACTGCACAACTGAAAAATACATTATGTGCAAAAATCCAAGAAACTTTTTTTTATGGTTTCGCTAATAAGCGAGTATACAGCTCGCGAAAGTCGAATTTTGCCGCATTTTAATAATCACAAATCATCGAAACTGATGAAAGTCAAATTCGCGAATGTTGAGGGATTACTGTAGTTATGTTCACATTCGAGCAAATATTTTCCCAAGACTAAATGTACTCTCGGCTTTTAACCAAAACCTACAATAAAGACCACATCTGTTTTTCGTTTACACATTACTGGTTTTACACGATTTTGTTTTTACACTGTTTACAAAAATGAAAATTCTTAAAATTTTTTTGAATGAAAACTATGTAAAATATACATTTTTGCTATACAAGATGTTTATTTTTAGTTATTTTTTAAAACAATTTGTTGGATAACATTGATATTATAGCTAAAAAATGAATTCGTTTTTACATTATATTTTACATAAGAAAAAATATTAATTTTCAAAAATAACTGATCAATTTATATTTTGCTTTATTTGCGATTTACACGGTTTTCTTCAAGTAAATCAGAAAATAGGTGTACAGTAGGGAGGCACACAACATAACATGTGGTTATATTTAATTCAGTTAAGCCAATGGCTCACAACCTTTTTGCGCCTAAGAGCACATTCTAGAACGCCAATCGGGCGGCGAGCATAATTTTTTTTAAGGTAAAATAATTGAACACAATTTTTTAAATTTTTTTTATCGTGGTTGCACAGCGGCGGGCACACATCAAACGGTCGTTGGGAACCACAGTGCCCGCGGGCATAGGGTTGGGAACCCCGAGTTAAACCAAGAAGTATAACTTCTAACGCGCGTACATAACTAAACGCACCGGATATTTTTATTAAAAGATACTTTGATTGACAAAGAAGAAAAACAATTTTTTGATAAAAATACATCATGTTTCAAAAATTTAAGGATATAATATTGTAGTTATGTGTAGGTATATCAAAAAGAAATAAAATAATTTAGAATTTTTTTTTAATTTATGCAACAGATGTTAAATTATTCAAGCAATCATTTTTTAAACAACACTATCTTATTGTTTACCTAATTTACTCGAATCATTTTAATAGAACCAACTATTAATAAAATTTGTATACATTTAAGATAGTGAATGTTACAAACCCATAACAGACTAGGTGTAGGTATGATATTTTTGAGTTTATTAATGTAGCTTTGTTTGAGAGTAGTATGAGATGTTTTGTGCTTCAACACGAAGATGGCGATACGCGTCAAATCATTTTAGTATTACGATTCTACATGCTTTGAAAGATATCTGGAAAAAATTTTAACCATTTTGGGCGCTCAGTTAAACGAATTGCAGTTTGAATAGATTGATCATGAAATTTACATCCCCCCCCCTCTTCAAAGATATTTTTGTTATCTAAACTCGCAGTTTGACTCAAAGGACATTTATCGTTAACGAATAGGCAATGACAACGGTAATAGCAAATTTTACAGAGCAAGGCGCCAACTATGATTTGCATGAGTAAAGGAGGTAAAAGTGTATCTACTTCAAAGCAAATCGATTTTTACAGAAACAGTACCTACTTGTTTTATGTTAGGATCAAACTATTTTAAATTTTCTCTCTTATTACATAAACATTTGTAAATACTGATTAAATTTTTGTTACAGAACAGAGGTAGGGCGAACGGCCCGATGATGACGATGGATGTGTCGAAAGATGGGTCAACGAAGCCAACTTCGTCTGGTGGCCCACAAGAATGTGCAGGGTGTTGTAAAACAATAACAGAACGTTATCTATTGAAAGCACTTGATCTTTTTTGGCACGAAGATTGTTTAAAATGCGGTTGTTGTGATTGTAGATTAGGCGAAGTTGGCTCTACACTTTATACAAAAGCTAATTTGATATTATGCAAAAGAGACTATTTACGGTTATTTGGTAACACCGGTTACTGCGCCGCTTGTAGTAAAGTTATACCTGCATTTGAAATGGTAATGCGTGCTAGAAGTAATGTGTACCATTTGGAATGTTTCGCTTGTCAACAATGCAATCATAGGTAAGCAATTTAGAATTTTTAATGTTACAGTAGATTTATGTGTGTTATGCTTACCTGACAAATTATTATTCTTAAAAGGAAATACTAAAGTATAAGATGGTTTATCATATTTTTAATAATAGGAAGGCATAAAATGAGAAAATTAAGTTAACATTTGTGTTTGTTATAATTGTAATAGTGCAATTAAAAGGTTCTAAACTTTTGTAATATGTATCATGTAATAGCTATACCGAGTATCTTATTTTAGCTGGGTTAATTTTTAATGTTATTAGTATTACAAATACCAAAAATAAAAATTGATTTAAATGAATTGCTTTTATAATATTTTTTTCATTATCAATAAGTAATGCTGCAGTTATAGAAAGTATTAAGTCAGTTGGAAATGAAATGACTTTTATTTTTTAGGTACAGTCGAACCTCCATAAGTCGAACCTCGATAAGCCGAATTTTTGATAACTCGAACCTGTTTCTTTAGGACTTGCATATTACATTGTTAATATCATTATATCGATAACTCGAATTTTTGATAACTCGAATTATCTTTAGCTTCCCTTCAACTTTGATTTATCGAAGTTTGACTGTAATTGAATTTTCTTATTTATTTTTATAAGTTTGTTAAGAATCAGTTTAATTGTTTAAAATATTTTTTAATATTTTACAAACAATTATTTTTTTGTAAAAAGTATTTGTGTTAATTCTGAATATTAGATATTGTAATTTGTCATGTAATTTTAACCAGAAATAATAATCTTTTGTAGGGTTCACCCTGAAGGAGTTGGCGCAAAAGTTTTAAATAACGTATAAATAGTTCGGGCATATAGAATAATAAATGATTATATTTATTTTGAAGGCAATCGGCTAGTTTGAAAAAAGTTATCTCTCTGTTATCACCTGAGAGTGTGTTTTTTCACAATTATTTTATGTGTTTAGATTTTAATTTGAAGTGTCAAATTGAAATTGCCTTAAAAATGCCTATAATGCGAAGAAGTGTGGCTTTTCAACAGGTTACGCCAGTGGTTTCCAACCTGTGGGGCGCGCCCCCCTAGGGGGGCGCGAGACTGTTGCAAGGGGGGCATGCAGCTGTTTCCAAAATATCATTTTCGAATACAAACCAAAAAAGTCGAATACGTATCAAAAAATTCTTATGTACATTTTTACATAATATTGTATATTATTTTGTAGCCCATTAAATAAATTATAATATCAGTTCAGTATTTATGAAATTAGATTGTTAGAAAAATTAAGGGGGCGCAACAATTTTTTTTTAAAGGGGGGCGCAGGTACAAAACGGTTGGAAACCACTAGGTTACGCCTTTTGAAATAGGACGAATTTTGAAAATGCAAGAGGGTGATTTAACATTTCGCAAAATTGGCAGAAACGTGGGTTGACCACATACCACCTTTAGAAGAATTTGGAAATTTGAAGACCTAGAAGCAGGTCGTAGAGGTAGTAGCCGTTCCAGAGTGACTCAAGCACAAGGAGATCGGCTCTTAGGAAGAAATGCAGCATAAAACCCTTGAGTGTTATCGGCCATAGAGTTTTATGAGCACAATTTATCAACAAATACGCTCATTTGGATTGTGTTTTTATCGTTTTTATTTCCGACTTCCTCTAACAATAGAGCTGTGGAGTCGGGATGGATAAGAAAATAGGAATAGGAACTACACCCGTACCTCGCTTTGCGTCGTTTCTTTTTGCGTTTTTTCGAAGTTGCGTCGTTGCTTAATTAGTACTAATTTTCACTGTGCGTCGTTAGGTTTTCGAGGTTGCGTTGTTTTGGGTTAGAGTCTTTAATTTTTTTCTTGTTTTTTAACAGATGGCTCCACTTTTTTTCTAATTTTTCTTAATTCACATTGCGTCCTTTCAATTTGCGTCGTGTTTTTTTGGAACGTAACCCCGACGCAAAGTGAGGTATTGGTGTATTGCTTTTAATCTGTAATTTGAAAATAAATAGCGGCAGCTACTGTCCGCGAAACGTAATAACTAGGGGTAATCTTCTACGTTAACTCCCGGTGTAATGGTATGGGGAGGCACGATACACTATGGGGGCAGGTCCCTTTTGGAATTAATTCCTGGTACTTTAACTGCCCATCTGTATATTGTCACAGTACTGGAGCTCGTTCTTCTTTCTTTCAATCCAAGGGCAGTTTATCAGCAGGATAATGCGCTTCCTCACATTTCCAATGTAACCAGAAGATTTCTTGATGAAAATAATAATGATTATTTGCCATGGACCCCCTCGATCACGGAACCTGAACCCCATAGAATATATGTGAGATATGATGGATAAAAGTATTCACCGTTTACCTTATCTTCCATAAATTCTAGAAGGACTGCGACAACAGCATCAGCTAGCCGGCGATGAGCTGCCTCAAGGTGCATTAGACCAGGTGTGGCCAACTTTTGTGCACATAAGATCTACTTTTTATTTATAAATTGTGTCGCGCATTTTGCTATACAAGATGTTTATTTTAGTTATTTTTTAAAACAATTTGTTGGATAACATTGATATTATAGCTAAAAAATGAATTCGTTTTTACATTATATTTTACATAAGAAAAAATATAAATTTTCAAAAATAACTGATCAATTTATATTTTGCTTTATTTGCGATTTACACGGTTTTCTTCAAGTAAATCAGAAAATAGGTGTACAGTAGGGAGGCACACAACATAACATGTGGTTATATTTAATTCAGTTAAGCCAATGGCTCACAACCTTTTTGCGCCTAAGAGCACATTCTAGAACGCCAATCGGGCGGCGAGGATAATTTTTTTTAAGGTAAAATAATTGAACACAATTTTTTAAATTTTTTTTATCGTGGTTGCACAGCGGCGGGCACACATCAAACGGTCGTTGGGAACCACAGTGCCCGCGGGCATAGGGTTGGGAACCCCGAGTTAAACCAAGAAGTATAACTTCTAACGCGCGTACATAACTAAACGCACCGGATATTTTTATTAAAAGATACTTTGATTGACAAAGAAGAAAAACAATTTTTTGATAAAAATACATCATGTTTCAAAAATTTAAGGATATAATATTGTAGTTATGTGTAGGTATATCAAAAGAAATAAAATAATTTAGAATTTTTTTTTAATTTATGCAACAGATGTTAAATTATTCAAGCAATCATTTTTTAAACAACACTATCTTATTGTTTACCTAATTTACTCGAATCATTTTAATAGAACCAACTATTAATAAAATTTGTATACATTTAAGATAGTGAATGTTACAAACCCATAACAGACTAGGTGTAGGTATGATATTTTTGAGTTTATTAATGTAGCTTTGTTTGAGAGTAGTATGAGATGTTTTGTGCTTCAACACGAAGATGGCGATACGCGTCAAATCATTTTAGTATTACGATTCTACATGCTTTGAAAGATATCTGGAAAAAATTTTAACCATTTTGGGCGCTCAGTTAAACGAATTGCAGTTTGAATAGATTGATCATGAAATTTACATCCCCCCCCCTCTCCAAAGATATTTTGTTATCTAAACTCGCAGTTTGACTCAGAGGACATTTATCGTTAACGAATAGGCAATGACAACGGTAATAGCAAATTTTACAGAGCAAGGCGCCAACTATGATTTGCATGAGTAAAGGAGGTAAAAGTGTATCTACTTCAAAGCAAATCGATTTTTACAGAAACAGTACCTACTTGTTTTTATGTTAGGATCAAACTATTTTAAATTTTCTCTCTTATTACATAAACATTTGTAAATACTGATTAAATTTTTGTTACAGAACAGAGGTAGGGCGAACGGCCCGATGATGACGATGGATGTGTCGAAAGATGGGTCAACGAAGCCAACTTCGTCTGGTGGCCCACAAGAATGTGCAGGGTGTTGTAAAACAATAACAGAACGTTATCTATTGAAAGCACTTGATCTTTTTTGGCACGAAGATTGTTTAAAATGCGGTTGTTGTGATTGTAGATTAGGCGAAGTTGGCTCTACACTTTATACAAAAGCTAATTTGATATTATGCAAAAGAGACTATTTACGGTTATTTGGTAACACCGGTTACTGCGCCGCTTGTAGTAAAGTTATACCTGCATTTGAAATGGTAATGCGTGCTAGAAGTAATGTGTACCATTTGGAATGTTTCGCTTGTCAACAATGCAATCATAGGTAAGCAATTTAGAATTTTTAATGTTACAGTAGATTTATGTGTGTTATGCTTACCTGACAAATTATTATTCTTAAAAGGAAATACTAAAGTATAAGATGGTTTATCATATTTTTAATAATAAGAAGGCATAAAATGAGAAAATTAAGTTAACATTTGTGTTTGTTATAATTGTAATAGTGCAATTAAAAGGTTCTAAACTTTTGTAATATGTATCATGTAATAGCTATACCGAGTATCTTATTTTAGCTGGGTTAATTTTTAATGTTATTAGTATTACAAATACCAAAAATAAAAATTGATTTAAATGAATTGCTTTTATAATATTTTTTTCATTATCAATAAGTAATGCTGCAGTTATAGAAAGTATTAAGTCAGTTGGAAATGAAATGACTTTTATTTTTTAGGTACAGTCGAACCTCCATAAGTCGAACCTCGATAAGCCGAATTTTTGATAACTCGAACCTGTTTCTTTAGGACTTGCATATTACATTGTTAATATCTTTATATCGATAACTCGAATTTTTGATAACTCGAATTATCTTTAGCTTCCCTTCAACTTTGATTTATCGAAGTTTGACTGTAATTCAATTTTCTTATTTGTTTTTATAAGTTTGTTAAGAATCAGTTTAATTGTTTGAAATATTTTTTAATATTTTACAAACAATTATTTTTTTGTAAAAAGTATTTGTGTTAATTCTGAATATTAGACTTTGTAATTTGTCATGTAATTTTAACCAGAAATAATAATCTTTTGTAGGGTTCACCCTGAAGGAGTTGGCGCAAAAGTTTTAAATAACGTATAAATAGTTCGGGCATATAGAATAATAAATGATTATATTTATTTTGAAGGCTAGTTTGAAAAAAGTTATCTCTCTGTTATTACCTGAGAGTGTGTTTTTTCACAATTATTTTATGTGTTTAGATTTTAATTTGAAGTGTCAAATTGAAATTGCCTTAAAAATGCCTATAATGCGAAGAAGTGTGGCTTTTCAACAGGTTACGCCAGTGGTTTCCAACCTGTGGGGCGCGCCCCCCTAGGGGGGCGCGAGACTGTTGCAAGGGGGGCATGCAGCTGTTTCCAAAATATCTTTTTCGAATACAAACCAAAAAAGTCGAATACGTATCAAAAAATTTTTATGTACATTTTTACATAATATTGTATATTATTTTGTAGCCTATTAAATAAATTATAATATCAGTTCAGTATTTATGAAATTAGATTGTTAGAAAAATTAAGGGGGCGCAACAATTTTTTTTTAAAGGGGGGCGCAGGTACAAAACGGTTGGAAACCACTAGGTTACGCCCTTTGAAATAGGACGAATTTTGAAAATGCAAGAGGGTGATTTAACATTTCGCAAAATTGGCAGAAACGTGGGTTGACCACATACCACCTTTAGAAGAATTTGGAAATTTGAAGACCTAGAAGCAGGTCGTAGAGGTAGTAGCCGTTCCAGAGTGACTCAAGCACAAGGAGATCGGCTCTTAGGAAGAAATGCAGCATAAAACCCTTGAGTGTTATCGGCCATAGAGTTTTATGAGCACAATTTATCAACAAATACGCTCATTTGGATTGTGTTTTTATCGTTTTTATTTCCGACTTCCTCTAACAATAGAGCTGTGGAGTCGGGATGGATAAGAAAATAGGAATAGGAACTACACCCGTACCTCGCTTTGCGTCGTTTCTTTTTGCGTTTTTTCGAAGTTGCGTCGTTGCTTAATTAGTACTAATTTTCACTGTGCGTCGTTAGGTTTTCGAGGTTGCGTTGTTTTGGGTTAGAGTCTTTAATTTTTTTCTTGTTTTTTAACAGATGGCTCCACTTTTTTAATTTTAATTCCGTCCTTTCTTTGCGTCGTTTTTAATGCGTTCTTTACGAATTGCGTCGTCTTAATGGGTATTTAATTTTGATGGGCGTCTAGGGCAGGTTTGGTTATTTTAAACGTAACCTTTCCTGACCAAAGTGATATTGTGTATGACTTTTAATCTGTTATTTGAAAATAATCAGCGGAAGCCTGTCCCCATAGAAAGTAGATAACTGATGGTAAAATATTCACGTTTACTTTCCCGTGATAATTCTATGAAGGATGGACACGATCACTAGCGGCATGAGCTCCTTGCATTAGACCAGGTGTGGCCAACTTTTTGCACATAAGATCTACTTTTTTTTATAAATTGTGTCGCGATCGACCTATTTCTTAGGTAAGAAGGGGATGTTTATGCAATGTGCTTTTATACCGACGTGCACTCTTGCAGAAACATTTGGTGAATTCGTCCCTCATAGGATAAGTAAGTGATCTACCAAAATTGGTCGCGCGATCGACCGGTCGATCGCGATCGACTTGCCCAAGCATTAGACCATGTAATTTCGAGCATACCGATTATGGTTAGCAGAATGCATAAGAGTTCGCGTGGATGTAACACATTATTAGTTTTTTTTAAATATTGTTCGAATTTGTTGGAAATTTAATCATTTACAAAGATTCATAGACTAAATATTCGTAGGAATTTCAAAGTCCTACGTCAACTTCTTTAGGGTGATTCATTTTTATTGAAAGACACTGTGAAATTTGAATACACATATAATAATTTCAATTATTTTTGAAATGATTTTAAGGTGTAATATAAGTAAGAATTTATTCTGAATGCTAATAATTTTAAATTTTTTGTTAAATAAATTAATGAGTTTTAATCATTATTTGGTTAATTATTCATAATAAAATCAATAAATCACACTATTTCCGACAAATTATTAATTTTTCTTTTTATTGCAAGCTTTACATGTATTATTTTAATTTTGAATACACTTATATATAATGCGTTTTTAATATTGAAAAAGAAAATATATTTTTAAATGGAACGTCAAATTGAAAATAAACTTCGAATTGAAAAGGAAGTAGTTAAATCATTGCGTATACAACTCATATAGATATTGTGAGTAATGAGGACTTTAAATTTCAGATTTGTTTAATAACCGTGAAATCAATTGATATTTAATAACAGAGTTTACGAATGATTTACCCTATATTTTCGTTATATTTGCTTATATAAAAGCAGTGAATTGAGGGCCTATTAAACTTTTCTATTAAAAAAAAATTACTTGTATTTTAATATAAAAGTTTATACACAGTCTGTATTGATTCTGGCTAACTAAATTTATTAAAGATATTATCAAATGCATTTAATGATCTTTGAAATAGGTTTTTTGTGCAACCACACAGCAATCCCAAAGATGTTTCCATTTTTAGTACTCCGCCATGAATTTTTCTCTGAGATGCTGTTTGTATGCCTTGTTACGTTCGTCTTAACGACTTCAACAGTTTCAAATGGATGCTCATCCATGTCTCTTGTCAATCAGGGGAACAGGAGAAAGTCGCAGGGAGGCAGGCCAGGGACTGTATGGAAGTTGTGGCAGTTTTTAACTGAGAAAAATAGGCCAATTTTAAAAAGACACGAAAGGACATTGATCTAAAACCGTTGACGCTGTGAAGGTCGCTTCTTAGCATTGTCCAGAAAATAGTTTATAAAAGCTTATTAACTATTGAAACATCACGGGAAGCGTTATTTGGCTGCACAAATTAAATGTATTTAATACCTTTAATACATTTAGTTTAGCAGTATGAGTGGGACCCTTTATGTATAAATGAGTATTAGGGCTTTTTTGAAAATTAGCAAAGGAAAACATTGATACGTTGACTACTACAGATTATTATGGTCATTTTCTAGGAACCGCTACGTATTTGAATTTTATGATTGTTTTTATAAATTATATGAAATCGGATAAAAGACACGGGTTATTGAAATTATCTTATTGTTTCCGTTTTTCCGTTCAGCGTTTTGTTTATTTACATAAAATTATTTAATAGAAGAGTCAATGCCCTTTCATTAATTTCAAAATCATCCCAGTTTGCGCAGGGGATATCAATTATGTTGACTCTTATTTTACATGTAACTATATTGGAGACAAACACTTTTTTGAGATTTCTGACCGAGAGAGTGGACATGATCTCTATAATATGTGTGTATTCCATAATACGAAACATTAACAGGTGTGACGTTGGAGAAGTGTTCAAAAATAAAATTAAAAGATCTACGTTTCTGAATTATGATGAACTAGGCATGGTACTCAGCTTTATCCTGTTTTACGATCTATGATTTTATTTTGCCTTACTGTTAGTACTTTAGTTTACATCAGTTAATAAATAAACATTTTTTTAATTGTGCGCAGGCCACGATTTAAAAATAGGAATTATGGATAAACAAAAAAATAAGATTTTTTAAACGAAATATTTTTGTTATGACAGTACAATCTCGATTATCGGAGCTAATGTGGACCGATGACTGATCGTATAAACGAAAACTGCGATAATACGAAAAAAATAAAAAAGAACTACATTGATGCCCAGACATTACATTATACATAATATTCCTCTACACAGAATTTTGGAAAAGGTATCTCGTATGGCTCAAAAATGTGAATAAGCAAAGCTCGAATAATACAGAAGCTTCGATATACGACGATTAGAACATCGAGACCCTACTGTATATGAGAGATTGTTATCAAAGTGTAATTTTTTTCTGAGATGAACAATCCACTTATATTCCTTTTTTTGGATAATTTTGTGTGGAATGACCGTTTGGTTAACCATATCCTTAAAATATTATGTTTTAAAATTTACAAGGAAAATTTAAATGGGTAGTCGCATTTGATTCCCGCCAATGCAGCTGTGTCGTATATTTATAATAAACATATAATACTTGCATAGAATGGATGCAAGGTCTCTTATTTTCGGCGTTAATAATGTTATTTGAACAAATCATGTTAGGGTTAATATACGTATTCTTCAACAGTTATATACAGTAGAACCTCCATAAGTCGAACCTCGATAAGTTGAAAACCTTCTCAACTCGAAAGAAACCCTTATTCCCTTCCCTTCAAGACCCCATTCCTCTATAACTCGAAATCTGAGCCCCTCGATAAGTCGAAATAAACAGTATTTTCCTAGAAAATATTTTAGTAAAGGAGTGTACCCGGGTATGAGACGGGTTTTGTTTATGAGCCAAAATTTTTTACTGGTTAAATAAAGTCGGGTGTTCTATTTATTTTTGGATAGGTAATGAAAATACACAACTTTTATCCGCAGAAAGTTTTGTGATTCCATTAACATGCAAAATTTTATGACCAGTTTCTAACCATCATTTTTTTGACAAGAAAAAAATTTGTATCTAGGTATGAGACACCTACAAAAATACATTAAAAATTGTAAAATATAAAGTGAAAACCTCATATCTATTTCAAATTTTTAATTTTTTATGTTTTCCATAATTTTTATTTATCAATTTTCTCTTCATAATCGTCGCAATGTTTGCATGTATAGATGCTTGCACACATGTTTGCGGACTTTAAAAGAACTGGCCGCTTGCAAATATTGCATTCGATGTTCTTAACAGCGTTCAATTTGTTCGGAAACAACTTTATACTAATGATGTTTTATTTTGGAACCCTTGGGTGGTGGTAGTATGCTGTCTTTAATTTTTTCTTGTTTTTAACAGATGGCTCCACTTTTTTTTAAATTTTTTCTTAATTCACATTGCGTCCTTTCAATTTGCGTCGTGTTTTTTTGAAACGTAACCCCGACGCAAAGTGAGGTATTGGTGTATTGCTTTTAATCTGTAATTTGAAAATAAATAGCGGCAGCTACTGTCCGCGAAACGTAATAACTAGGGGTAATCTTCTACGTTAACTCCCGGTGTAATGGTATGGGGAGGCACGATACACTATGGGGGCAGGTCCCTTTTGGAATTAATTTCTGGTACTTTAACTGCCCATCTGTATATTGTCACAGTACTGGAGCTCGTTCTTCTTTCTTTCAATCCAAGGGCAGTTTATCAGCAGGATAATGCGCTTCCTCACATTTCCAATGTAACCAGAAGATTTCTTGATGAAAATAATAATGATTATTTGCCATGGACCCCCTCGATCACGGAACCTGAACCCCATAGAATATATGTGAGATATGATGGATAAAAGTATTCACCGTTTACCTTATCCTCCATAAATTCTAGAAGGACTGCGACAACAGCATCAGCTAGCCGGCGATGAGCTGCCTCAAGGTGTATTAGACCATGTAATTTCGAGCATACCGATTATGGTTAGCAGAATGCATAAGAGTTCGCGTGGATGTAACACATTATTAGTTTTTTTTAAATATTGTTCGAATTTGTTGGAAATTTAATCATTTACAAAGATTCATAGACTAAATATTCGTAGGAATTTCAAAGTCCTACGTCAACTTCTTTAGGGTGATTCATTTTTATTGAAAGACACTGTGAAATTTGAATACACATATAATAATTTCAATTATTTTTCAAATGATTTTAAGGTGTAATATAAGTAAGAATTTATTCTGAATGCTAATAATTTTAAATTTTTTGTTAAATAAATTAATGAGTTTTAATCATTATTTGGTTAATTATTCATAATAAAATCAGTAAATCACACTATTTCCGACAAATTATTAATTTTTCTTTTTATTGCAAGCTTTACATGTATTATTTTAATTTTGAATACACTTATATATAATGCGTTTTTAATATTGAAAAAGAAAATATATTTTTAAATGGAACGTCAAATTGAAAATAAACTTCGAATTGAAAAGGAAGTAGTTAAATCATTGCGTATACAACTCATATAGATATTGTGAGTAATGAGGACTTTAAATTTCAGATTTGTTTAATAACCGTGAAATCAATTGATATTTAATAACAGAGTTTACGAATGATTTACCCTATATTTTCGTTATATTTGCTTATATAAAAGCAGTGAATTGAGGGCCTATTAAACTTTTCTATTAAAAAAAAATTACTTGTATTTTAATATAAAAGTTTATACACAGTCTGTTCTAAAATTAACCGTATTGATTCTGGCTAACTAAATTTATTAAAGATATTATCAAATGCATTTAATGATCTTTGAAATAGGTTTTTTGTGCAACCACACAGCAATCCCAAAGATGTTTTCATTTTTAGTACGCCGCCATGAATTTTTCTCTGAGATGCTGTTTGTATGCCTTGTTACGTTCGTCTTAACGACTTCAACAGTTTCAAATGGATGCCCATCCATGTCTCTTGTCAATCAGGGGAACAGGAGAAAGTCGCAGGGAGGCAGGCCAGGGACTGTATGGAAGTTGTGGCAGTTTTTAACTGAGAAAAATAGGCCAATTTTAAAAAGACACAAAAGGACATTGATCTAAAACCGTTGACGCTGTGAAGGTCGCTTCTTAGCATTGTCCAGAAAATAGTTTATAAAAGCTTATTAACTATTGAAACATCACGGGAATCGTTATTTGGCTGCACAAATTAAATGTATTTAATACCTTTAATACATTTAGTTTGGCAGTATGAGTGGGACCCTTTATGTATAAATGAGTGTTAGGGCTTTTTTGAAAATTAGCAAAGGAAAACATTGATACGTTGACTACTACAGATTATTATGGTCATTTTCTAGGAACCGCTACGTATTTGAATTTTATGATTGTTTTTATAAATTATATGAAATCGGATAAAAGACACGGGCTATTGAAATTATCTTATTGTTTCCGTTTTTCCGTTCAGCGTTTTGTTTATTTACATAAAATTATTTAATAGAAGAGTCAATGAGCTTTCGTTAATTTCAAAATCATGCCAGTCTGCGCAGGGGATATCAATTATGTTGACTCTTATTTTACATGTAACTATATTGGAGACAAACACTTTTTTGAGATTTCTGACCGAAAGAGTGGACATGATCTCTATAATATGTGTGTATTCCATAATACGAAACATTAACAGGTGTGACGTTGGAGAAGTGTTCAAAAATAAAATTAAAAGATCTACGTTTCTGAATTATGATGAACTAGGCATGGTACTCAGCTTTATCCTGTTTTACGATCTATGATTTTATTTTCCCTTACTGTTAGTACTTTAGTTTACATCAGTTAATAAATAAACATTTTTTTAATTGTGCGCAGGCCACGATTTAAAAATAGGAATTATGCATAAACAAAAAAATAAGATTTTTTAAACGAAATATTTTTGTTATGACAGTACAATCTCGATTATCGGAGATAATGTGGACCGATGACTGATCGTATAAACGAAAACTGCGATAATACGAAAAAAATAAAAAAGAACTACATTGATGCCCAGACATTACATTATACATAATATTCCTCTACACAGAATTTTGGAAAAGGTATCTCGTATGGCTTAAAAATGTGAATAAGCAAAGCTCGAATAATACAGAAGCTTCGATATACGACGATTAGAACATCGAGACCCTGCTGTATATGAGAGATTGTTATCAAAGTGTAATTTTTTTCTGAGATGAACAATCCACTTATATTCCTTTTTTTGGATAATTTTGTGTGGAATGACCGTTTGGTTAACCATATCCTTAAAATATTATGTTTTAAAATTTACAAGGAAAATTTAAATGGGTAGTCGCATTTGATTCCCGCCAATGCAGCTGTGTCGTATATTTATAATAAACATATAATACTTGCATAGAATGGATGCAAGGTCTCTTATTTTCGGCGTTAATAATGTTATTTGAACAAATCATGTTAGGGTTAATATACGTATTCTTCAACAGTTATATACAGTAGAACCTCCATAAGTCGAACCTCGATAAGTTGAAAACCTTCTCAACTCGAAAGAAACCCTTATTCCCTTCTCTTCAAGACCCCATTCCTCTATAACTCGAAATCTGAGCCCCTTGATAAGTCGAAATAAACAGTATTTTCCTAGAAAATATTTTAGTAAGGGAGTGTACCCCGGTATGAGACGGGTTTTGTTTATGAGCCAAAATTTTTTACTGGTTAAATAAAGTCGGGTGTTCTATTTATTTTTGGATAGGTAATGAAAATACACAACTTTTATCCGCAGAAAGTTTTGTGATTCCATTAACATGCAAAATTTTATGACCAATTTTCTAACCATCATTTTTTTGACAAGAAAAAAATTTGTATCTAGGTATGAGACACCTACAAAAATACATTAAAAATTGTAAAATATAAAGTGAAAACCTCATATCTATTTCAAATTTTTAATTTTTTATGTTTTCCATAATTTTTATTTATCAATTTTCTCTTCATAATCGTCGCAATGTTTGCATGTATAGATGCTTGCACACATGTTTGCGAACTTTAAAAGAACTGGCCGCTTGCAAATATTGCATTCGATGTTGTTAACAGCGTTCAATTTGTTCGGAAACAACTTTATACTAATGATGTTTTATTTTGGAACCCTTGGGTGGTGGTAGTATGCTGTCTCATACCCGGACAATGACGACATTTTGATAATTAAAAAAAATTGTTTTCTAACCACATATTGTCCTAATCCAATATTGTATCGTAAAATATAAGAAAAACACTAAATGCTATACATTACACTTTCCTTTTCAATTGATTTACATGAAAAAAACAACACTTTGAAAAAAATCAAAAACGTTTTCTCCATGCAATTTCACATACGATGTTTGCATGTGATATAAGCAATGCGTCGATTCATTTCAGTGTTAGCACAAAAACTGCTGATGACCAAAGAAATATTTGAGAGTAATCAGATCGGCCATATTGACATTGCATAATGAAACTAATTGACTGTCTCATATCTGGAGCCAGTCTCATACCCGGGAACACTCCCCTACATATTTTCTTTCTATAAGTCGAAAAAAAATTATTTAACTTCTGTATCTCGAACGTATCAATGTTTGATTCTGCTAACTCTACAGCGCAATTTTTTTTTCAAAAAATAGATTCCCGATTTTTATTACTTACGTCATCACTTGTTTTCCAGGTGTACCTTTGTTTCATTTTGTTTCATTTTGGGTATTTATTGTTATTGTCGTGACTTTTGTTTGAGCTCTTCCGAAGCAAGTCTTAAATTATAAGTCGAGACCTCTATAACTCGAATTTTTTCGCGTTTCTTTTGAGATTCCACTTATCAAGCTTCTACTGTATATAAAGGATATATTTTTTAATTGCATACTGAACTATGTATAATTTTCAGTTAGGTATAACTGATAATAACTACTTACGAATATGTAATATTTTCTTTAGACATTTAATATTTTGATCGATTTTTTATGGTATTATACATATAAAATTTACTGGATTGCAACAGTAAAAACTGAATCAAGGACAAAAAGCATGAGACAGTAAGCTGCGCTGTAGGCCACATATCTATCAGAAGTCAAATAGTCTGCGAACAGGGAAGTAGAAATGATTTCCCAATTGGCTTGTAAAATGTTTTAAAAGACACTCCACCGACCAGTCTACATGTAATAAGATGGATACTCGTACCATGTGTAAGGTTCTACACCTTTACAGTGCCTGTAAGAATACTTTGATTTGAAAAAAATTGTTCATTTACATATAATTTTTATGCATTGTTGAAAACTTTTAACTTGAATTTTATTTACTGATGAATTAAAGTAAAATAAATTAAGAAGCGTTATTTAATTAAAAAAAATATTAAATTGTAGAGTATTAGTGTGTACAATAAAAATATAAATTTAAAAATCAATTGCAGATTGTACGAAGTTTGATTTTTAAATTATTTCAGATATGCTTGTGTGTGTATTTCAAAATCACGCTAGAATTCAATCTACGTCAGTTGAAAATAATTGTTGTTCACTGTTCATTAAACGTGGATTGAAACTTTTAAATGGATATCAATTTCTACCAATTGCAGGTCGACACAAATTTGAAAATCAAGATAAACCAACCATTGTTGACTTGATTGTACAATTTATGTTTGTACAAATTAAATCTGTGCAATGCTGTTATCTAAAGGTTACAAAAGTTGACAATCAGAAGTAGTACTAGTAATAATCCCTACGAAGCGGACAATGTGGTTTTATACATAGTATTAATTTAGTGGGTAATAATAATTGATTGAATAACAGCATAGACTAACTATTTAATGACTGTTCACGTAAGCTACTTTTGTTTGCACTCAGAAATAGTATTTAACCGGTTTGAAAGATGGTGCTGTCTGTTATATTTTAGACGTTTAGGGCATTGTGTCTTTTTCTTGTGCATTTCACTGCTGTTAAAACGTATGTCTTGTTTTTTGCAACAAATTTCCAATGCCTAAGGTATAAAGTAGGCCTTTTGATGAACTTTAGAAGTTAAATGGAGAAAGGATGGGTTGCACAGAATGTTGCAGAGATGCCAATTAACTTGTTTATAGCGATTTTGGTTATTTTGGATGGGGCATATCAGTGAATAGTTTTTATTTGGTTTGTCTGTAGCAGTGATTCTCAAAGTGTTTGGCAGGGAGGATAGGCGACCCTAGAATATTTCGGGGTGCGTCCTATTTACAGTAGCGCCCAAAAGTGAGTGCCTAAATGATTTTTCGAGAAGAACTTTTTAAAATATGGGCCATTTTACTTCATTTTTGAGTATGTTATACAGTTTTGTATGAGAAAAAGAATTATTATGTTTAAAACGTGATAAACAAAAATTTACGGAAGTTAAACGAGCTCAGACTTATTTGTGTAAAAAACGCATTTTTCAGAACAGAACACTAAGAACGATTTAATGAAAAATAACTGTATAACAATACACTAAAACAATTTTATAATCATAAAAATGCCTAATACTTAGTTGGGAAACCACGAGATTTTATAACTGCCTGACAGCGAGATGGCATTGAATCAATAAGATTTTCAAAGACTGAATCAGGCATTGCATTCCATTCCTTGTCCAATTCGGCAAATTTTTCATCTTTATTCTTAATGTTTTTGTTTCGACAACGTCTTGCCAGCTCTTTCCACAAGTGTTCTATCGGGTTGAGGTCGGGAGATTGACTGGGCCACTGAAGAATCCTGATTTGTTGCTGCTGCAATCGAGGAGGTGTGCTTAGGATCGTTATCCTGTTGTAGAATCCATCTAGGAGGCATATTTGTATGGGCCCATGGTAAGACGACATTAGTCAGCATATCTTTGTAACTTTGGCCAGTCATTATTCCGTTAATTTTAATGATGGGGCCCATGCCATTACGAGAGAAGGCTCCATAAACCATAACTGATCCACCTCCATGTTTTACTGTCGGTTTTATGTATTTTGAATTGTATCTTTCTCCAGGAGGACGTCTTATGTATTGTATTCCGTCGCTTCCAAATAGATTGAACTTAGATTCATCTGTGAAAAGTACTTGACTCCACTCGGCTGCTGTCCAATGCAAGTGCCGCTTTGCAAAATCCACGCGATCCTTTCGATTCTTGAGTTTGATGAAAGGTTTTTTAGCTGGACGTCTGCCATTCAAACCAGCATCACTCAATCTTCGGGAAACTGTCATTCGACTAATATTTAGACCTTCACTTTGATTGAATTCTGCTGCCAGATCCACAGCTGAGAGAATCGGATCCGCTTTGGAGCGACGAACAATGCGTGTATCAAGCCGGGAAGAAGTAACACGTGGTCTACCAGTTCTTTTATCATTCTCAACAGAATTTCTCTGATCAAACCTTTGAATAATTCTTGAGACAGTACGAGCTGGCATCTTTAGAATCCGTGAAATGGCAGCTGCCTTCATGCCAGAGTTTTCATATCTATAATTGCTTTCCGAATGGCTGGAGAAGTTTCAACCCTTGGCATTGTTAAAACTTGGTCAATTGTTACTGAACACAAAAAAAATAACCCAAATATTCAAGAAAAAACCAATAATGTGACGGCGCGGAATATGTAAAAAATGACTATTGCAGTAGAAATGGAACATAACCTAAAATACCGTATCTGCGCAACAGTTAACTATTAATAATATTTTCCAACATCAAACTGTACAATATACTGAAATTTGAAGTAAATTGGCCGAGATTGCAAAAAGTTATGCGTGAAAAACGGTTTCGGCACTCACTTTTGGGCGCTACTGTATATCGTTTAATTACCATAAAAGTACACTTGGACTTTTTTTCCTTATAATATTTGACTTAATTATTATAACATATTTTTTAGAAAATTGAATTTAGTGTACCTACAACTATTTGAAGGATTTTAAATGTGTCCCGACTTCAAAAGGTTTGAGAACCATTCGTCCATAGCAATAGATGTTTAAACAAATCGCCTTCATATGATACCTCACTTCATCATGTTGTTCTTACTCTAAATTTTGACCCCTCATTTTAGTCACCCTGTTATAAGGGTGAACGAAAAGTGTTTTCCGATTTTTTATTAAAACTTTAAACGTAATTTTGCAACAAGTGAAAAACAATTAAGTTTCAAAATAAAGACCATTTGATTTTATGGTTCAAACCCATCTATTGGTAATTTGTTGGATCCCGCTGCGGTATCACTCCTTGCTCTTAGACGCGAAAAACTCGCGGCACCCGTTTTGCACTTCGCCACCTTTGTTGAAGCTGCGACCACAAAGAAAGTGTGCCATAAAGCAGAAAAGGTGATTGTCAGATGGTGCAAAGTCCGGATTATAAGCTGAGTGTGGAAGAAGTTCAATGGCGTCCAGGTTTTACATCTTTTTTTGAGTTTGCCTGGTGATATGTGGTTTTGCGTTGTTTTTCTGCACAAGTGCGGGCTTTCGATTGACCAAAGCGGGATATTTTTTGTTGAGCACTGCATACATCAAATCGACTTGGGTGCAATAGAGGTCTGCTTTTGATGGTACAACTATTTGGACCAGCTCGAAGGGAATGACGCCTTCGGAATCCACAGTCGTAGGTCGGCCTGAGCGTGTCTTGTCTCCGAGACCATTGTCGCCGTTGTCGAATTTTTTGAACCAATTTCGCTTAGTATGATCCGATATCACACTGTCATCTTCAACTTCACATATCTTCTTTGCTGCTGCAGTTGCGTTGAAGTCTTGTTTCCACTAATGACGTAAAAGGACACGAACTTTGCATTTTTTTATGATTGTTTTAAAAGTTACAAAATTTGAAGTAAAAGATCAATTACAAAGAGGATTGTTCATACGAGGCGTTAAATCCCCCCGATTTGCGCAGAAATTTGAACATTGATTATGTTAGAACTTATTTTGAGGTGTTCACCAGTGGTTTCAAAAAGTTTCTACGACGACGGGAACATAGTGATTTTCCACTTAGAAGTCAATAAATAATTACAGTTAATACTGCCAGAATTTTTGATTTTACAACATTCCGTCTTTATTTGCTCATTTATTTTTTAAATTCAGATTATTTTTAATCATTTCAGTTATTTTATTAACAAACATAATTATTGGCCATATAAATATAGTAATTGAATAGTGAATTTACAGTGATTGGCCAATATTTTCTAATTAAAATAAGATATAGTAAATTAGTAAAAAAAACGAACTATTTATTAGAAAATATATATTAGGAAATATAGATTTATTATTATATAATTTTCTAAATATGGCCAATCATTGTCGACTGGCCAACAACTGTACTATTTACCCCTATAGCTAGGTGTCAAAAATGCGTTTACTTAGTGATAAGGAGGTAGAAAAGATATAGTTATCTTCTTTTTTTTAGAATAATAGGTATTATGGAATTTTAGACAGGCGCCTACAGCGGATAAAAACAAACTGGGCGACCATTATGCAAGGTGCGTTTCACTAGTACCTAAATAATGAAAAACAATTATACCGTATTTTTCGATGGGCAAAGCGCACCTATTTTATAACGCGCACTTCTACTTTTTCGGGATTCTTTTTTATGTATAGATAACGCGCATGGCGCACACTAGTGGTAGTGTTAAGAAGTACAAACCGTTATTGCCAGAAGAGAAGATAGGGTGTGATGTATGAAAGTATAGGTTATTAGTTTTTTACTATTGGTCCTAAACTGTCACATATAATTTAATCACTAACAATTATATCCAGTTTAAAGTAATTTAGAAGATTTTGTATAAAAAATGTCCTACTAAATCTCCTACTTTATAGATAATAAGATATTTATATTTCTTTTTGAAGTACATAATTACGATCACAAGTCCATATGTTATTTAAAAAAATATATATTGAGGTAGAAACACAAGTAGGTAGTTGACACTTTTAGGATTTAAACCACAAAATATCCGACTTTATGAACCATGATGAGCGTAAACAAGTACTTTATGTTTATTATAAAACAAAAACCATTATTTTGCTCAACTTATTGACATAGTTATAACTGATATAAAAGCTCTAGTAGTTGACGTGTGATTTTCGTGGCAACATCAGTGGTTACATCCAAATTTTGATAGTCAATATCCGTATAAAAATTCTCAAATATTAATTTGGCTTAACCGCTAAAAAAACGTACGAGGGACTGAACGTAACTCAACAATCTGTGATTTTTCTAGAAAATTGACATCATTTTCGGCGATTCGTCATTTAAATTAGGTCATTTTTAACTTAAAAAACTGAAAGTATCAAAAACTGACTACATTTCAAGTACTGCTGTCTTCAGCACTAGAATATTCGGTTTTTATATTTCGTATGTATCAAATATCATTATTTAAAAAAAGCCAGTAGAGTCCTTACACTTTGAACACCTTTGAGCACCTAAAAATGTGTCTCTAAAGAGCTTTGATGATGATCTATCTATTGGTCTGATTGGTTTTTGTCAACTCTGGAGCGATTCCAGACACAACACTGGTAAGTTCTAATAGATCCATTATTTCCGAGATATTTGGAGTATTGTAACTAAACTTTGAATCTATTTGCTAAGTTCGACTACCTCCAATTGAGCTGAAATCTGTACTATTGTAATCCATTAATTATTTTCCGAAAATATATATTTCAACTGCGTTTATTTTTAGTTCAAAATAAACAATTCGTTTATTAATTGAACTATGTTTTTTATAAATTTTAAATTAAAAATGAAATTTACAACTATCATGTGAGAACCCAGACGAATAAAAAGTAATTGTGATAAATTTTAATTTCAATAACAATTTGGAAAATGATTTATTATCTGTAGAATATACCTATATGTAT
Organism: Sinopyrophorus schimmeli; assembly: GCA_036325965.1. NCBI lineage: Eukaryota > Metazoa > Arthropoda > Insecta > Coleoptera > Elateridae > Sinopyrophorus > Sinopyrophorus schimmeli. The sequence continues at coordinate 9,139,713 of JARFIZ010000314.1, read as the reverse complement.
GTGTTATAGTTTTAATTTGTTTTCTGATATAACGTATATGTACAATAGATACATGTGGTAAGATGAGAATATTGTAAATTAAAGTCTTTTTATGATAAATATAGAATGATGTCACATAAGGTAGAAGTACCGGTTGTGGACTCTGTACCAGTTGTGGACATTTTCCACTTTATTTTGACAAATGTCAAATATAAGAATTATCGCTACTTGCTATAAGTGTAATTAATGTATGTTTAACTACGATAGAAACATCAATGATGTTTTTTTCCTATTTTTTAAGGTATTTTATCAAAATTACTGAAGTGTCTAAAACTAACGTGTCCAAAAACCGGTACTTTTACCTTATAGTAATTAAATGCAGCCGCTAGAATAACCCTAAAATGTTGTTTTTATCTCGTTAATTCTGGTTAACTAGGAAATTTTATTGTTTTCAGTATGGCAGCACTTTGCGACAACTAAATTTAAAATCATTAAAATCAATCGATATTTAAAATTTGTCTATTTGGCATTTTCGTAACTCGATATCAGTTCTGTTCGATTTTTGTGTAACCGAATAATTAAAAACGTATAAGAAGTTCTTCTGAGAACTAATATATTGACGGTATGTTGTGCAAAGCATTAAGATGCCGAAACATTTGTGGAGTCGTGCTGAAGAAAAACCTTACAATTTGGCAATGCTGTACAATCTCTCACTGTGACGTCATCGTATATTTATTGTAAATACATTGTAGTATATTTGACTATAAGTAGAGGTTAGAGTTTGAGTGCGGATTTTTTATTTTTGAATATGAATGATCTATTATTTAAAAAGCTTCTTTGCTTTTGGTACGATTTGATGGGTGCCAATAGATTGGTAACCAGAAACTGAAAAATGGTTTAAAAAAATGATATAGGTCAATGAGGACAGAGCAATGTGTCTTATGAGAACTATTAGGCGTAGGCCATCTTTAATTCCCAACAAGTTTGACTCATAATTAACCTTCCGTATACTAGGTGACTAAATGTCACATGCCATACAAGTTGAGGTTTGCCATACCCCGAAAATAAAATCCACAAAATTGTACTTTATGACAGTTAAATGATAAGAAATATTATATTTTAATAACTAATAATGAATAGGTTTAAGTAAAACACATATTTATTTATGCATTAGATTAGACTTGTATTAATAAAAATACAAAATTTAACTTTTGTTTCAACTTATAAACTATCAGTCTTTTCTTGAGTAGGTACTAACTTGAAATGGCACGTGTCAATTACGATACCGAATGTTAAGAAATCCTAAGAAGAATTTCATTCTGGTTTTTTTAAATATAAATTAATTACACGGCAATTACTTAATGAAAAAAGTCAAAAATTCAGAAAAATAATCGAAGCACCAAGAAGAAATTTTGAGAGCGCAACTACGACTTTAGAACTACTTCAATTTATTTTAAAGTAAATTGATTATTGTTAATTGTGGCGAAAAGCGGAGTATGCACATTGGAGCTCAAAGTGGCGCATTCCGATCTCGGGAAAAAAAGCGCGCCGCTCCACGTCGCGTTTCATTTGCCTCCCTCGCTCGGAAATGTGCCACTTTTCACTCGAATGTGCTCATACCTGGCATTAATGGAATTTTGTCTGTTTTAATAACCAATGTGCCAAATCAAAAAAAATATTTTATTCACCTTTATTGGATTACTTGATTGGAAAAGAAGAAGATTGGTATAAACAGCTCCAATGTGAACCTTAATATTGCATTATTGTCAAGCGTTAAATAATTCTATGCTTAGCTAGAAGATTTTTGAGTGGTATAATTAAATACAACAAACCGTATGGGAGTTTTATTTATTGTTAAAATTTCCTGAATGGATTCACTCAAACATTGAACTGCAGGGTTTTACTTGATACGATACATCCCATATGCAATTTTAAGTGATCAAAAATGCGAATTAGCATACACTCGAAAGTACATCTGAAAACCTTTTTATCGGGCTCGCTGCAATTAGGCACCATGATAATTTAACAACAGGAATAAAATCTATAACCTTTTTAAAACAAAAAAAAAATTCAAATTTATTCGACTTTTAATTTTTTGAATTGAAGAATAGAAGATTAATATAGGCAAATTCAATAAATACGTGGATGTGCGCATTCGAGCGAAAAGTTGCACATTTCCGAGCGAGGGAAGCAAATAATGCGTGACGCGGAGCGGCGCGCTTCATTATCCCGAGATCGGAATGTGCCACTTTGAGCTCGAATGTGCACACTCGGTTTTAAGCACGATTACCAAGAGTCGCGTTTTAACAAGAAAAAAATTGATCACGTTAATTATTTCCCACCTCGTACACGGAAGGTAAATGGTAAAAACTTAGAATACACATGGGATTAACCATTTTCTAATTATGTATGGTATTTAAAATTTTCTAAAAAATTATCTTGAGTTATTGGGATGAAACGTTTATAAAAGGAATTTAGAGAATGCGAACCACTTTGAAGTATTTAAATTTAAAAGGCGATTATGTTTAAAACGAAGTTGTATTGCGGCGGTACGCCAAGTATCCACCAAGGCAGCACGAGTCGGTGTCCGGCCAACCGGAGCTATCGATTTATTATTGATAGTTATTTAATAGCCACTGGGCTCAAAATCTATCTATTTCTTGCCCTTGGCAGTGACCGTCGCAGATGCTTCGTACTTATACAATACAATTACACAGTTTAGAAATACGGTATTTATCCGCCTTTACACGCACACTAATTTTAAGAAGAAAATTTTTTTAAAATGCAAATTCAAAACAAAAGTGTTTTGAACATGTTGGATATAAATGCTGCATTTGTTGTACTTTAAGGAGGAATAACACTGTAACCGGTTGAAAAAAAGTTAATTTAAAAAAAATGTCATTTGATTAATTGTAAAACGGATACATATTCCTTTATAGTATTCTTCATTACATAATGAAGGATACTTTAAACAGTTTAAACTATGTTTATACCAATTTGTGTTAAAAATATAAGGAAATAACATTCAAAATGGATTATATTTTTTTGGTCATTTTTGTTCGTTGAAGAGACTTAACAAAATAGTAATATATAAATTAAAGAAACGGGAAGTTAATTTCTATTGCGATTTTGTAGTATTATTTTGGTCTATGCACTAAATGGATGGCGTAAACAATAAAAAAAATATTATTTCTCGTTTTTTAAATATTTAAAAATTTGAAATATTTTTTTTATATAAGAGATGGGTACAAAACCATTCTTAGAAAAACAAGATGTTATCAAGTGTTGTTTATTTAAAAAAATCATCGATGTTAAAGTGTCTAGGCCAGTGTTTTTCAGCCTTTTTTGTGCTATGCCTCAACTACGCTTTTCTAAAATTCTTATGCTGTGGGGAGGACCCCACAGCATATATATAATTTTTAATATTAAAAAATTAAAATGTTTGCTAAAGAAACTTAAATGATAAGTTTTAAAAAGAAATTACTAGGATATTGTTCAGCAAATACAAAAAGAAAATTTTGAAAACATTTATAATGGAGTACTGAAATTCAAGTACGAAATAATTCTAATAAAAGATTTTTCTATATTATTTTAATTATTAGTGATTTTATATTATTTAAATTTAGTGAGATCCTTGCTGCAAAGAGATTTTATGTCAGTATGCAATTAGTTAACTTCAGTCTCAAGACTTCTCGTTTTGTTAAAACCAGTCAATTTCTTTTTTTTTAAGCACTAAATCCGAATTCAGCTAAATATGAAGATGACAACGGTAATAGTAGTTCTCTTGCACATTTGGTTGCATTTGGATATTTGATTTGAGTATAACCAGTAGTTCAACTCTAACGTCTAACAATTCAATCAGGGCTACTAACATGACGGGCAGAAGTTACTTGTACTGGATGTTTACCCAGCTCGAATAGCAACTGCGAGTGCTATACGGTTAACTTAAATTTTGGACGATCCATTTTCGAATTGCCCCCCTGTGGGACGTCGGCCCCACGTTGGGAAACACTGGTCTAGGCTGACGCGATTTAACTATCTTTCTATTCAGGAATTTAAACAAAACGGTATGATTTGTCTTAACCTGGAATCCGCGTCAGTCAAAAAGGGTGCGTACTATTAAAACAATACAAGAGAGAATAGCACAGAAGCAGATATATTTGTTAACCGGGGAGAGCTCTTTTATAAACATTTTAATTGGTGTCCTAAATCATAGTCATTACCCCATTCGGCCACGTTCATTGTGTGAGGCAGCGATAGCTGGACAAATGAATTCAACTATGGTGTGTAACGTGAACTCTGAATCTGAACCTAAGCACCTCTCTTTCATAATTTTCTACCTCTCTGTTCTACTTCAGGTTGAATTGCAATTGCAGTCAGTCATGCGAAATAATCCACTTTTATTGTTTGCAATTATTAATATATTTAACTGCATTACCGGTTGAACCGAGCGATCCATTGTCCTATTTGTAATTGCACTTTTTGTCTATTATTGTGTTTTATTAGCCGACTGTATTTTATATTAGATTTTGCTTTGTTTTCCAATTGTTGGTTGATGTTTTTCGAGTAATTTAACAAACACAATTGCTCTGTGGAACATAATCATGAAATGTTAGCTTTCGAAGCCACTCGAAAGTTCATATTTTCTCTCCGCCATTAATGTTTGCAAACAACTTAATTTCAAACAGCTTTTGAATAATAATAAAGTCGATTAAATACTCATAATTCATCAATTTTTATTTGGCTTTTGTGTAAATTATGTATTTATGAATAATCTGCATATCGTTTAGAATTAATTACTATAAACAATCGATTATTTCACGAAATATTTTAACATATGCAAATTTAATAATTGCTGTAAATGGAACTAAGAACTCGAAAGACTTAAACACACTTATACAATATATACGTACGTGTATGTACAGAAAGAATGACCATTACTACGTCAGTAGGTAACCTTATATTCAAAATTTTAAAAATCTTGATTAAACTATACGTTTCTTTATGAACGTAAGATATTAAGCACTGTTTTTGTGGAAAATTGTAAAAACAATAATTCAAATAAAGAAACTAAATAAAATGCATCAGTTCATTTTCATTGAAAATGTAATACTGATTTATGCACTGGTATTATCATTTATTCATTTTATACCCATTGAATTGCTGTTGTAATTCTGTGATTTACTACTATATTTGACTGAATATGAGAACGAGGTTTAAGCTTGTGTAAGGCTGTTTTATGTTCATATTCCATAATTTTTTTAAACGATATTTTATAGAACGTTAATATCTCACCCTTGTTTCAGATTTTGTGTTGGAGACAGATTTTACTTATGTGAAAATAAAATTCTTTGCGAGTATGATTATGAAGAAAGACTAGTTTTTGCAAATATGGCTTATAATCCTCCAACATTGGCTCATCTTAAACGACAGACGTCTTCTTTGCCTCCGGTAAGTGTTTACTTTATGTTACTGTATGTGCTTCACAAGGTACTAGTGTAAGGACATTCATAGCATAACTCTACAGTCGGTTTACAGATGCGGTGGAATGGTTTATATCTGTAATCTGATATTAAGTAAAATTATTTACTTATAAAATAAAAATTAAAGAGAACGGTTTAATATGTACAGTTAATTAATGTACAAATTTTAATTATACAGGGTGTCACACGAATAAGTACTAAAACTTAAACGGGTGATACCTGACATCAATCTAAAAAGTAAAAGTTTATGTACAATATGTCCCAAATCTCAAGAATTTCGAGAAAAATGCATTTCAATTTTTTCCTAAATGGCAACACAGCATCATCTCCATATGCTTTCAAAAAAAAGTGAAGTCATTTAGAATGTAATTCATTGCTAATTGGCATATTCGATATGCGATATCTATGGTTTTTTGATTAATACAATTCTACATATGGCTTTAATGGTATCATTATAACATACTTGAATAAAATTTTTCGAAATATGTAAAATAATAAGGTATTTATTAGACATTTTTAAATTGAAGATTGCGATACCATAACTCAAAAATATAACTCATAAGGTCACTTGACTTGGGATACGTTTTTGTTCAGTTTAGGGTTATTTATAAGTGGGTTAAGTTTCACTACTTCGTCATGGGACACCCGATGTAGGTAGAATATGCAGGGTGGGCCATTTACAACTTGGAAATTTAAAAACTTTATTATTGCATAACTATTGGGTTGTTCGGAAAGTAATTTCGTTCTTTCCCAACAGAGGATTTCATTGTATTTTTTCACAGCCCAATTCACACCTAAACCGCATCGTGATTATATATTTTGACATCTGATAGGCCAAGGCTTGTTAATGAAAATGTTTGTGACATTGTGCCTTATCAAATATGGAAAGCCTAAACAGTATTTTTGGCACATTTTACTTTTTTAGATATAGTGTTTTACTAGGATAATGCGAGATTTTATATAATTTTGATAACTCGGCAAAAACTTTTACAGTTTGGGTGGAATGTGCTACTGTACCCACTATATTCTGCAGATCTGACACCTTCGAATTATTACTTGTTCCGGTCTCTATAAATTTTTTAGACGACAAAACCTTTGCACTTTAAATGAGGACGTTAAAAATGCTTTGAATTACTTTTTTACCAGAAAAGATAAGAAGTTTTATGAACGTGGAATCATGCTACTACAAAAAAATGGCAAATGGTATGTATACACTATAAGAAAAACGTCTTTTATTCCTACCAAAAAAAAAACACAACATAATTACTTTCCGAACATAGTTTTTTGTAAATCATGTGTTTCTGTTAGAGTACTTATTAGAAGTGGTTTTGCATTGTTGGATTTTTTATTTATTTAAATTCTTCAATTTGTCAAAATTGGTTGAAAATCCCAAGATATAACATGGAACATCGAATTTTTATTGTTGAGGGGTTTATTAGAAATGGTACACGTTTTGACCGCCGCAATCAGAGTAGAGCGCATCTTGGACAACATACTAAGGTAAATGTCTAGTCAATATTAAAAATTGTGAAGAAATAGAAGCTAACTGAGATGATTTTGGATGGTCTACATACTTTTATAATGCCTTCCAAAGTAATTGTTTTTTTGTAAAATTTTAACGTTATAAAAAGTTTTTTTAAATCAACTTTGGTATTTAATGGTATGGAATGATGTACCTTTCTAAAATATATAAACGACAAGGATTGGATAGGAAAATAATTCAAATTTGTATTTCTGACATTTTTCTATTAGAGAATATAAAAAAAAATTAGAAGACGGGATTGGGATACCTCAGTTGGGCTTTCGAAACGACCATGCAACAAAAGAAGCACTGTTAGACGTCCAAGTGTTGATTGAAAGAAGTCGCGATATTAACCAAAATGTATTTATGTGCGCGATAGTCTTCGAAAAAGCCTTCGACAATGTTAAATATGATAACATGACAAAAAATTCTAAAAAGATCGGGCACAAATGATAACTTATACTGACACTAAACAGCAACAATAAAAATAGAACATTAATGCCAAACGAAATTAACATAAAAAAAAACGCAATTTTGTATATTGCCCCATTGATCTTTGACTGGTGCTCTGAAGAGATATTTAATTATACCTTTACTGACACGCTAATAATAACCAACAGCAGGGAGAGTTTACAAAGTCTAATGAATCAATTAACAGATAGGTGCGAACAATTCGGCTTGAAATTAAACATTATTAAATATACCATCATTAGTAAAGAATAGGACTTACAAAACACAATGGCATATCAGTAAACGGCATAGTGGTGGAAAAACTCAAAAAAGTAATTTATTTGGAAAATAACAGCAATGAAAACTGTGAACCATTCGTAGAAGTTAAGATCTGTACAGAAAAAGCAAAGGCAGCATTAATTAATATGAGAAAGGTCTTATGTACTCGTGACATAAGAACGGATCTAACAATGAGGAAGGTGAGATTCTATGTCTTCCCTATTCTATTGTATGGTGTCGAAGGGTGAACACAAAAAAAAGACACACTTAAACGACTACAATCCTTTGAAATAGACGTGTACAGAAGATTGTTAAAGGTAAGTTGGAGAGATAGATTAAGTAATAATGCGGTTTTCATGCAAATGAATAAAGAATTGGAAATAATTAAAGCTATAAAAAAGCGAAAGCTGCAGTACTTTGACCACATAATGTGACACCTAGAAAAATAGGAGGTCCTGCTTTTAATCATACAGGGAAAAATAATCGTTTAACGTGAACTAGATACAAGACGGATCTTATGGCTGAAGAACTTATGAGATCGGTATGGGAAACGGACTATTCAATTGTTTCAAGCAGCACTCAACAAAGATACCATAGTAAGCATTGTAGCCAACGACTATTAATGGCCAAGGCACCGCAATAAGAAAAAGATATAGTTACGATGTAGAAGATTTCCTTCATTGGTAGCTTATATTTTTCACGGCGGCATATTGAATTTAAATACATAATTATTTCTTAATGTTTTTCTTATCTACCTGTAATTTACTAGTAGTTATTATTGTAATGTTTAAATACTTTATGAATAATTATAAATTTTGAGATTTTATTTACCATTTCCGAATATACACACATGTATATACACACCGAAAATAATATTTAATAAAACAGGAAGCAGCCAGGAAGAAATAAATGAAAGAATAAATAAAGGAAGGGGTGTAATAAGATCGATAAACCTACTACTATGGGATAAGAACATTAAAAAGAACACAAAGAAAAGGATATATTCAACCATTATAGAGAGTATAACGACATATGCATCAGAATCATGGGACATAAGTAAACGAAATAAGGGAAGACTGCTAGCCCTGGAAATTGACTATTGGAGAAGAAGCTGCCAAATATCAAGACTGGAAAGAATTAGAAATGACGAAATCAGAAAGAAGATGGATACAAAGACAAACATCATACAAGAAATAGAGAGGAAACAACTGATATGGTTTGGACATGTCAACCGGATGGTCCAAACGAATCTTAACATGGATACCGCCAAAAAGGATGAAGAGAGGAAGGCCCAGATTGAGCTGGAGAGACGGAATAAGGGAGGCAATAACAACCAGAAACCTGACCGAGGAAACGACGATGGAACGAAAGGCATGGAAACTGGGAACGGAGAGGCAGCCACGGCTGTAGAAATCCGGGATATATATATAACCTTTTATAAGATAAAGGACGAATTTTTTATTTTAATTTTCTTTCTGGTTCTTTTTGTTCTTTGTTTCATACTGTTTTTTATTACTAATTGCATTAAGAGGAAATGCCGTGCACGTGGTTCAGTTTTTGGGCTGCTGCGCTAGCGACGTGGGTCAAACCCTGTGCTAACCATTGACAATATCACGCTCCCCTTCTCTTTATATAGATTGAGCACTTTGCCAAAGAGTAAAAGTGGCTCTAAAAGTTTTGCTAGAAATTATTGTGGTTTGGAACGTATGTAAAACTCTAAGTTCCTCGTATCTTTGAAACACTCAAATATTTTGCAACAAAGACGCAATTGCGGAAATCGCTTAAACAGGACTCCGGGATATAAAAGACGTAGGAAGATTAGCATTTTGAGAACTGCTAGAATTACTAAGTAAATATGTTTTCTTTGTAGCCTAGGTATCTGACAAATTTTTCTTAACAAGAGGTAAATATACACCAACAAAGTTTTATATTGCGGGTAAGATTACTTATCCTGTACTTATAAGATGAATATAGCAGGCCTAAGTCGGGTAACATACAAGGTGAATAGTTTGTTAGTATTTTCAGTATTGTAATACTTCAAGTAAACAATTTTTAAATATATTTAATTTACAAAAAAATGATACCTTTATTTTATAAGTAGTAAGCTATTAAATCTACTTCGTGCATGCGCAATACGGGATGATTTAACTCGTGTTGGCAATTGCAAAAGATTTATAATAGATGGGGTTCCTCACCTTTCGTCTGTGGATTCACGGGCGCTCTCTATTAATATTTACATATGCTAGGCTCCTAATTATAAGTTATGTATCAAAAAATTGGCTGATACTAAAATTGTGCCACAAAATTTAATAATATTTTGAGATGTATACCCAATTATGAGAGTAACTGTAGATATTGTTATGAACATACAATTGAATTTTTAAATAAAGTTGGAAAAATTTGTTATATTTAATCTATAGTTTTGGTCTTTAAAACCTTAGCTGGCAGCTACATTTATAAAATTGTAAATCATGTTATATTGTAACGAGTTATAACTCATATTAATATGTCAACAAACAGCGAGTATCATGAATACAACTGACCAACGGCGTGACTATTTTAATTTAAATTTAAAGGATTAACTATTTACTAAATTGCTCAAATATACTTAACTTATTTCATTGAATAGAGAAATTCAAAGGATCAAGTAATTAAATAAAAGATGCACCTCTTTTTTTTTCTTTTATAATTGTTTAGGTTTACTACGATAACATAATTAGAATAAATAACTTAATTTAAAAAAATACAAAAACAAGCTTAAATTCAATCTATGAAATTAATTCTGTTGTTTTATTTTTACAGCCTCAATTACCAAATCATTTAATGAATGGTCATCGGTCGTCATTACCGCCATCAAATGGCGATCTTAATAACAACATGTCAGGTTCTGGACAAACGCCGCCTCATTCCATTGCCAGTCAATCATTTTCAGCTGCAGGACATTTGAAAAGTAATGCTATGTCATTAGGTGCGACTAGTTGAAATTATTAGTAAGAATGTGTTATTTGTGCAAGATGAGCGAGTGTAAGAACGTTATTGTTCCGTGTATATAAAGGTACATATACGAATTTATAATTTATAAAATTTGCGTAGGAAACGCTCAAATACAAATGTATACCCAAAATAATACAAGCGAATATGTGCAATACTCAATCGTGGTTTACAAGTGATAAATAAAAACGACGGACAATCTCAGTGCTAAATGTTTGATACGTCTTGAAGTATAAAGATTTTGGATATTGAAATTTAAACGTAGTTTTACTAACATGCTCAAACAAAACGTTGCAATGCCGTTGTTAATATGATTTTTACAGTTTATTGGCAATATTTATCATGTACATATATTCCGTTTAAAGATACTTTGTGTTTTTGTTTTAATAGATACTGTAGAAAATATAGTGATAAACGCAAATGCAAAATTTATATTATAATTTAATGATTATTAGAAGTTTAATATTTTGATGCAAGCTTTTTATGACACTTAGACTATTGCAATTATTTTAAATTATGATTATTTATGGAAAACCTTTTGAAAAAGTATTTAGTATGTTCAAGAAATACTAAAATAAGACACAACTTGTTACTTATTTAGTTAATGTCATGTGTGGCTTGACGAAATGGAAAATAACTATGTTCAATCACTTCTGTATAATTTGTAGAACTGAAGTTATCTTTACTAATATGACATATTATTAGGTAAGTTCAGAAAAATCTAAAAGTCAAGTTTCAATTCAATAGCGTTAAGAACAATTTGCTAATACACGTTTAGCGCAGTGGTTTCAACCTGTTGCAAGGGGGGCATGCAGCTGTTTCCAAAATATCATTTTCGAATACAAACCAAGAAGTCGAATAGGTATCAAAAAAATTTTATGTATATTTTTACATCATATTGTATATTATTTTACAGCCCATTAAATAAATTATAATATCAGTTGAGTATTTATGAAATTAGATTGTTAGAAAAATTAAGGGGGCGCAACAATTTTTTTTTAAGGGGGGCGCAGATACAAAAAGGTTGGAAACCACTGGTTTAGCGGCATAGAGTAAAAATTAGCCTTAAATAGCGAAAGATAAATATGCGTGTTCAATAGAACAGGTCGGAGTAATACTAATCAGTGAATTTTCGTAATAATAAGTAAAACTTAAAAATGGCGTGCGTGAAAAGTTACGCGGTTAAAGTAAAACATTTATTTGATGAGTAACAAGATATAAGAAATTGTAAAAATCAGGTATTAAAATAAATAAAAAGTCTTTTTATGTTTAATGAAAATAATAAATATTATTTTGTTTTTGTGTTTTTAGCGTCTCAAATAGGCTTAGAATACATAGAATTTTATATAAAAACTTTAGACTAATATTTCTCAAAGTATCTTAAAAATACTGCATCAATAATGTAGTTCCTGACCCCGTAATTACTTCGTTAGTGTTATTATTATCTAAAGTGCCCGGTCGAAAGCATTACCGCTTTTAAAAATAAAGTTATGCATTAATTTTTTGTTCTGTGTATTCAATATTAAAATCCTACGTGGTCATTTTTGGATCTTCTGTTCTGTTTTTTGATTTGTTTGTGTTGTAAGTATGATTTAAAGATTATTTTTATTATAAAATTGGAAGCTTTCAATTTCAAGAGTAACATCCGATAGTAAATCATGTTTAAAATTTAAATCGAAGCGGTACTAACAATTAATTATTATATTTATTTTTTAGCGTTTGAAAGCTGATTTAAATAAAATTTAAAAGGGCAGTTGGATTAACAATAATAATAAGTTGTGCAAATCAAATTCTATGAATTTTTAGTATTATCAGTAGTTGCTGTAGAGCACAATGTTTATGCATTTTAAAATACTTTTCATATTTCTTTCGGTATATAAAACTATATAACTGTATCTGTACACATCAATATATTTTATTTTTTATGGTTAATAATGTAAATTTAAAATAAATTGATTCATGGACAATACATTTACATACCTATACATTAGGGTGGGTCCAAAATTTATTTTTAATTTTTTTTAGAATGAGGGTACAAATAGTAGCCTACAAAAATCGATTTTTTAAAAAAAAAAGAAAACAATGTTTTTTAATATCTTGAGGTGTGCCACTTATTTTTAAAATTAATAATGAATAGAAAATGACTATAAATATAAAAATTGTTCTAGAAACTACAAACGTTCTGTTTTAAAATAATCAAATTTTTAAAAAGAAAAACAATCATAATTATTATAGTTATTTAAATGACATATATGAAGAAATAAGAGGGTTTTTCTATTAGAGTTAAAAATGATTGTATTCGGCAATTTAAAGATGTTTTTAAAGATTCTAAGTCAAAAAAAATTGATACTAAAAATTAAAATTTATTCTATGTATATATTTAAGGTTTAATTTAGACCTTATTTCATTGTCAGAAATTTATTTTAAAATTCCAAGTAGGGGGAAAGTGGCATGAAACAGCCAGTTTTAAAAAAAAGGATAAATAATATAGAAGGACATAAATAAGTCAATGTTTTTTTTAAATCTGTAATTGTTCATGCATTTATGTACGTAATGTCATAAAACATTTTTCAAAATTAACGATATTTTTAGACTTCTAATCATTTATAAAAAAAATAAAATTTGGCTTTTTTATAACCTATAGGTATTGAAACAGCCAACCCAAGTTTTGAAAAAGCCATGTTTTTATTACAAGATTAAAACTGCACATTAACGAAGATATTATTTAATAATAATCTTAAGCTATAATTTTAGATCTTATATAATTATAAAACGTTTTAAATAACGCAAACTCTCGATAAAATATTTACTTACATAAATCTAAGAAACTGTCAAAAAATTTGACGTTTGAGATCAATCATTGCAAAAACTTAAAAACGTTTTTAGCAAAAATAATGCAATTTCCCTTTTACGCCACAGGATTTATATGCCCAACCATTACAATTTTGCATCGGTACCACTCTTGATTGCTGTTACTACAATTATTATTGCATTTTATGCATTTAAAAGATGGCTTTTTCATTACACTGCAGTCTACAAAACATATACGTTATTAGAAGGCCTAATATATCTATAAAATTATAGTGTAATCATATTATTATTAGTCGTGTACGTATAGGCGTTAGAAAACAAATAAACTGACCTCAAAACCTTACTTTTTGACGACAAAATCTTCAATACGTCGTATCGGCGCCGTTTATTGACGGTGAACGGTCAAATTTTTGTGGGGGATATCTGGCTAGTGTTGCTATCTTAAAATAATAATACATAAACGATTCGTATGAAAACTACCGCGTAATTGATAATGGCTCTTTCAAAACTTGGCTGTTTCATGCCACTTTCCCCCTATTGAAAAAAGTGATTTATGAAAATTAGTAAATCTAGTAGCAATAGAAGTTTAACAGTAATTATATGACCTACAAAGACTAAATAGTGTATTTATGAACATTAGAATAATCTCTTCGCAAGGCTGAGCACCTGGCAAGAGTAAAACTGCTCGAAAATTTCCCTAGAAATTGCCGTGGTTCGGAACCCACGTAAAACTGTAGGTCCCTTCAATCTTTGAAACACTACAACATTCACAACAAAGTTTCAAGCGGGGAAATCGCCTAAACCTGATACAGGTATAAAAAGGCAAGAAGAAGAAGAAGAATAATTGTACAGTTACACGCAAAGAAAAAGATAAAATATGAATTGAAAACATTGATATAGTACATTTTTTCAAATAATTTAATCAATAATTAAGAAATTACCTTCTTCTATTTTGTTACTCTGTCCTATCATGCAATTTTTTTCCATTTTGCCTTTGTTAAATGTAATCGTATAATTAAATAGCTAAATATTGCCAAATATTTCTTAGCATGAATGTGTCTGTAATAAATATTTAAACAATTTTATGTTACCTTTAAAAAAAGGATAAACATTTTTAAAAAATATTTTCTAGTCGTCGGGCTGTATAAATCATATAAACATAAGTATTATAAAAAATCGACTATATTGGTGTGTTTGTTACAAAGTGTGCTCCTTGTCATGTAATATAGTTTATATTTCAAAGTGATAATTGCCAACATGGCTTTTGTGGAATTTCAATATCTGAAATGCAGTATTAAGCAATTTGTATTGATATCATATTGTAAATTTTGTTACGATATACCTCTGATTGTTACTTCATGTCGTATCATATGTTTGGTGTAACCACGTTATTTTTTTAGAATTAATTTTGAATTTTGTACATAGATATTGTTAGAGTTAGAATTTAATGTTGATTACGTATACTCTATATTATAATGATCTAGTTGTTTATAAAAAATACAAGTTATTTGCCGTAACATACGAGCATATTACCGTTGCCCTTATCATGTTATTATTTTTTTATTTTTTATCTAGAATTTGATATTTTCGGTAGTTTAAGTGATAGGTGCCAATTTTAAGGTATTTTTCTTATGTACAGTACAAATATTCTTAACGAAATGTATTTAAATATATACCAATGATCTGACCAAAGAAATAAATTGGATTCGACAAAATACTGTTTTTAATTTTTTACCACAACCCACAACAGAGTTTATTTAAAGAATACTTTTTAATATTTATTTCTTATTGTTAAATTTGAGTTTACAACGCACGAAATTAAAGATCGTCGAGATAGCATTTTCATCATGGACGACAGAGACAAACTTGGCAATTTCTCGCTGATCAACTGAAACGCTGGATATGAGGGGAACGTATAATTTTTCTTGTGCCGCAAATCTGAAATTGCTCTATATAATAAGACTGAATGTATCACAGAGAATGGACTTTCCAGTTGATAGGTATTTATTACTTTATGAGAGCTTTGGTTTAGTAATTTAGTAATTTAGTAATTTATAATTTTTTTTATGAGCAATGATAAAAACTACGAATAATTAATTTAATAATGGCATAAATCTAATTTTAACAAGTAATTTCAATATTTGTACCACAATAATAAAGTTTATTAATTATACATATGCAGTACATGTTTTCAAATAAATTACAATTTAAATAAAAAAAATAATTAAATACTTACATTTAAAAGGGTTAGAATAAAAAGGGTATTTAAGAGACATTTACACACGGTACCTCTCATAATTGAATATTCATCTTAAAAGCAAATATTTGATAGTCAATATTATCATAAATTAATAAAAGAAGGTTTATTATTTAATTAATAACATATTATTAAACAGAAAATATGACAAGAGCTGCATAATTATTTAATACTAGATGTGGTCGTCGACTTTGACCAGCTTGTAGGGGCGGGAGATTACTTACGCTGAACTACTTTGTGCTACGACGACATATACCATATATATTTTTAATATATATCAACAAACTTCTTAATACAAGTATAATAAAACTAAGCCTATGTTTTTTGTAACATCACAAGAAACATACCTAAAAAATTTGACCAAAATCAGCTGATTGTGAGTAGATTTTGAGATTACTTTGTTCATGAAATTTACTTAAGTATTTATATAGTTCTATAGCAAAAAATTCAAAATTTTAATGCATTCTGTGGACACAAAAATGAGTAATATATGTATTATAAAAACGACAAAATTATAATATTTTGTGGCATCTACTTTCGCATCTACTATTGCTTGGCATTGAAATCTTTAATCTCAATATAAGGGTTGGGCACACATCTTTTCAAAACACTACAATTTATTTTTAAATTTTATTTGTTAGAGTGAATTTTTTTACTTTATTTTTAAATTTCATTGATGGGGAATAAACTGGTAACTGTGGAGTTTTAATAATTTTGGTATATTATACAATCACCATTTTCTAACCAACTAGGCCGTATGTTTCGCATTTGCTATAATGTTGGAAATAAAATAAGGGCGGTATTTTTTAATACTTATAATACAACAATTTATCTATGGTAGGAATATTAAATTATAAATTACATATCCTATTTGTAACATTGAGTAAGTGGCTTTATGTGTAAAATTTTTGAGTTATGGTATTGTAAACTTCCATTTAAAAATGTATAAGAACCTTATTAAGTAGAATATTTCGAAAATTTTGGTTCAAATCTGTTATAATGATGTCAATAAAGCCGTATGTTATTCTTTTTTAAACCAAAAATTAATAAAAATTTTATATCAAATACAGGGTGTTTCCGAAGATATATCAGAGCCGAAAAGGGGTGGTTGGGGACAATTAATGAAAGACATTTTTGAAAGAAACACATCAAATCGATCTAGTATGGAGAAATTGAAAAAATTGAATTTTTTTCCCAAAAACTGTTTTGGAACCACTAGCTTTTTCCTATTTATAAAACAAGGGTAATTGAAACTTTTAAAATTATAAAGATCGCCCACGTTCTTTAATCTTGCAGGTTTTATTTATTGTTCGATAAGCTTTTATTATAAAGATAAACTTCTGCTCGGAAATTTATCCTTGAACTTCAATTCAACCTATAATTTTGATTACAAATAAAATACGAACTAACCTACCGTATTTTTTACCACTTACATTTAAATAAGTAATAATTCATCTACAAAAAAAGGGCTAAAGAAAGCGGCGTGGCCCAAAAGTTTGGTATGTAAAATAATGCGCTAGCGACCTGGGTTTAAAACCACGCTATAACTTTACACCTGTCTCCCTTACAAGGCAGGAAGTAACCAACAAGAGTAAAACTTCCCCAGGAAAATTTCCCCAATAACAACTTTTGTGTCTTTGAAATACACTACGACACACGACAAAAGAGACAAGCGGGGAAATAGCCTACGCCCGGCTAAGACACGGCTCTGAAGAAGAAAGGGTTAAAATTCGTATGCACAAATTTTAATTGACTTTACGGAGTCAAATACCTATAAATGTTATTCAGAAAAGAGCGTAAGATTTGCTGATTTAAAAAACGTGTGTAGCAAATATCGCTTTATTAATACGATTATAAAATATTCTCGTAGTCCCCCTTTTCTAATGTTGTCCTTGTCATGCAAATATAAAAAAAGCGAACACATAATCAAAGTTTGTCGCGCCTATTAAATAAAATAAAAACACAGGATATCGTTAGTATCATCTTACATGTATGAAGTCATTGTTTAATATTTCGGTTTTATATCGGGCAAACTAATGGGCTGTTTTATTTATTTTTTAAGAATAGGATTATTGAACTTGACCTTAGATTTGTTCCTTATACGATTTAATATTGAGCTAGGTCAAAAATATTTGGACATGTTAATAGTCTTTATTACAACAAGTACGTTGAATACGTTTTGCCTGTACCGTATTTTTTAATACTTTCATTTATCAAAATGTAATACTAATGAAGTTCACAAATCAGATCATTAAACACGTTGCCGACATAAGTAACAATCAAATTTTTACGTGTACAAGTTTTATCGTACAACGTTATTAATACACAAAAAATAATATTACTTTTAACAGTACGTATGGAATTCAAATAAAGGCCGTTTTATACCGAGGTCCAAACGGCGCATACTACCCTAGTGGTACTCTTTTGTGAGCGGCATCATTAAAGTATCACATATTAAATATGTCCTTAAATAAAGTTTGCGAAGAAATACATTTTATTAGAGAGTGGAAAGCGTTCTATTAAAATGTACCTCCCAACGTATTCCTGTTATTAAAAATTCAAAATCAGCATTATTGTTAAAAGCGTACATTCATTTATTAGGTCTAGAAACCACTTATCAGCTACTTATTAACAAGTCATTGGGGTTCATATTATTGTTTTCTTTATGATACGTTTTATGTTACATTCCATTCGATTCGAATGAAGTCATTGTTTAATATTTTGCTTTATATCTCACAAACTAATGGATTAACTGTTTTATTTATTATTTAAGAATAGGATTGTTGAACTTGAACTTAGATTTGTTTCTTATACGATTTAATATTGATCTAGGTCAAGAATATAGGTTTAATTAGAATTTAGACATGTTAACAGTCTTTATCACAACAAGTACGTTGAATACGTTTTGTTAGTACAGTATTAATTTTTTTTAGGATTTGAAATTATATTTTTTATTTAAGTTTTGATTACACCTTAAAACACTTTTCTTTTCAAACTTATGCAAATTATGAACATTTTAACTAGGTATCTTTTTCAATACGACATATAATTGACCTTCAAGGGTGGAAGCAAGCTACTTCTAGTGAATGCGACCGATATAAGATTAAAAATTTGAAATCAGCGATTTATAATGGCACGTTTCTTAGATCATCGTTGTTTTGTTTATTACTGCATTTATATTATAAGCATATTTGTCCTCTATTATTCTTGAACTTGAATCTAGTTATTTTTTACACTGATTTAAAATGTATTTTTGATGCGTTGGTTTTATTCAAGTTTCCATTAAGAATTTTTTAAATGAATACACAAAATGTTTTTATTATAAGGTGATTATGATAATAAAATTTAATACAGTTTAGAAAGTTGTCTTGTGACGAAAACCACCCCAAATTGTCTAATTTTTACAACACTTACTTTCATAAGTCGTGTTTTACAATGATTAACAAAAGAATCGGAAGTCTCTTTTAAAAAGGAAAGAAGTTGTAAAGCTGATAAAGAGTGAAACTCGATATTTGAACTCAGGCACGTTTGTTTTAAAAATAAAATAATTTATGAGCAATTCATTTTATGTGTGTATAATAACATGAATTGTTTTATCGTTTGAGGCCGTCGGATATGTTTCTTAATTAGCCAAATTAACGTTGTCATAGGTCAAAAAACCTGCGGTTCTCAAAATATGGTCTCAATTTTGATTTTGCTATAACTTTGTCAAATTAATGAATTTAAAAATATTACCAAATAGAAAGTGTTTCAAAAAATCCCCTCCACCACCCATTTCCGGCTCTGACAACTATTCGTAAACACCCTGTATACCAATTAGCAATGAAGCACGTACTTTTTTTTTTAAAAGTATATGGAGATGATGTTCTGTTGCTATTTCTGGAAAATTAAAATGCATTTTTCTTGAAATTTTTTCGATTTAGTAGGGGAAGGTGGCCTAAAGCGGGTAGGTTAAGGTTCATGGATTAATATGAACTACTTCGGCTAAAAAAAAAGTGTTTCTTTTTTAGATTCACGTAATACAATTATTAAACTTTAATTTTATAAAAAAAAAATAATTACATTTTTGTTTTAATTGTAGAAATAAATTCAAAAATATAAAATGTCAGAAATTAACCGCTTTGCCCGACAGTGGGGCCTAAAGCGGGTAGGCTCTCATAAACCAATCGGATTAATCAAAACCTTTGAAAAAAAATTATCTACACTTGACATTTTCTTGACAGTAACATTAGTATTAAGTTATATTAAGCATTTTCATATTATAACTGCTAATTTGTTCTAATTTTATTATTACTTTGGTTTACCATTGTTTTTAAATCTTAATTGCTTCAACGCTTTAAATCACTTATTTTTAATACCAATTTATTCCTATCAACTAGTTCCTATCAATTATAATAAAATTACTACTTCTGGTACAAGCAAAGAGGGTACCTACCCGCTTTGCCCAAACACACATTTCTTAGTTTTGATGCATTAACGTAAAAAATAATGGATGGATATTAAAATATTTAGTCAAATAATAAAACTAGTTTATTGTAAAAGAAAACTCTATTATAAAAAATGGGTTAATGTGAAGGGTTTTAGTAGCAATTGAAGTTAAATTAATTTCAAACATTTTACAAAATTATTAAATTTTTTGTTTTTTAATTTTTTGACGTTATTAAGCAACTTAGGTGTTAAAAGTAGTATGACATCAATTAGACTGGGTACTGGCACTGTAAATAAATATATAAATTTCAGCTAATATATAACATATCCATATAAGGGCCGTTACCCGCTTTGGGCTACCTACCCGCTGTAGGCCACCCTCCCCTACATATTGTATTTTAATTTTTATTGTTTAGATTAGTGTCAGGCATCACCTTGTTAAGTTTCAGTACCTATTCGTCTGACACCCTGTATAAACGATAATGTAAGTATTTGCGATTAAGGTGTGTAAACTCAAATATGAGGGTAAATTGTTTGAAGATATTTGAGTTGAAGGTTATAACTATACATATTATAATTAATTGTAAGTATTTGGTCCGAGTCTAGATAACTAATTAAAAAGTAGGTTTCTTATTAATTGATTCCAAATTTAATAACTCTAACGGTCACATCGATATAGAAAATAAAATAATATATATTTCTTAGTTTAGGAACTGAAAACGGTCATAACAATTTTTAATATTTTTTAATTAAAGTTTTTTCTGCTTTCTAAGGGGGTGTTTAATAAAATTTCAGTTTTTAAAGTTCTTAAACAAAAATCAAATATCGCCTATTTTTTTAAGCAAATCAACATTTTATACACGAGGAAGATTGTTCGGGGAATAAAAGTTTTTGTCATTTGCAAAAAAAATTACGTAACTCCCAATTCATGTAAAACTAGATTACGTAAATCGGAGAATTGCTATAATTTAATTTATATTTAGGTACATTAAATAATATTATAGGTCGATCTTAAGATAATACCATGATTTTATATTCTTTTTTATTTGAATTTGGACTGAGGTGGTTTAAGCAAAACAGCAAAAAATGCCAAACATTGATGGACAAGTACTTTGAGGTGAAACATATGCGAACAGATCCTCGCTTCAGGCAAGTTAGGCATGAGCCTAAATAATATATTTAAATAAAATCAAAATAAAGTTAATTAATTCACATTTGACTATTTTTTAAAATAAAAACGAAAGCTTGAGATATCTTTTACTACATATGGCATGGTCAGCTCCATTTCAATGTTTGAAGGAAAAAAAGGCATGATTTAATAGCAATTAACAGGATGATTGAATGTGTCTGATCCTTTTCCATTAAGAAGCTATATTAAAAGAGAAACAATGTTTATCTCGTTTTACTTTAAGTAAATAAATAAATCAGTATTGTGTATGTCATTTTCTGAAACATGATAACTAAGTGCGCCCATGACTAACGGAATTATGAAATACGCATGTAAGTATAGTCGCATTTAGAAGAGCTATCAACACAATAGTAATTGTAATTAATTAATCAAATACTATTCACTTTTGTCATATTTATGTTATCATCAAGTTATTTAATAAGAAGGAAAAATGTGTGAATTTTTAGTTTAGATTTTCATTTTATTTTTACGTCCATATTATTTGTAAATATCACATCCAGTTAAAATATTTTTAGACAGGGTGGTAAAATTGATATTCGTTTTTATTGATTAGTTCTAACGCTTTCTAAATACTAGTCACTCTTCTGAACCCAACTGTATATTATTTGATTATGATTTTCTATGCATTTACAAAATAATGTTCACAAAGTTGCAAATAATTTTACTTTCTAATGTTAAATTCTCAAATATAATACCTTGAAAATCCGCAAATTCGTTATCTTTAATGGTAAAATGCTACCGATACTGAATACAAATATGTATTTAAATAGAAAGGAGTATGTTTTTGAAACATAAATCCCAATGTCGCACCATTGAACAGACTCGTATTTAAATGTGACTATCGTATCACACACGGCCGACTTGATCCTGAGAATAGGAGAATAAGAGAAGAAGTTGGATAAAATAATTCTTCAGAAGTGTGAACTTCGATTGAGATAGCTTATTTTAGTTAAGCGGCAAATATTGAAAAACGTTTATTTTTATTTTATTATAAATTTTTACTTGTAGAATGTTTATTTACATGTTTGCTATTGTACCTATGTACTTTTTACATTAATATTTTAAATGATAAAACAATTTTATAATTAAAAAATGATTTTGTACACAAGCTGAATATGAAATTTATTTATATAAAAAATACTATTGTACTGTATTTACTGGTTTATGTTAATTACCCAAATAGAACACTGTCAGAAAATATTTTTAAATACAAAAATCAACTTTGTTAATACATATATTCAAATTCAGAATCGTATGATACTAATTGTCGCTTTTAAAAAAAACAAATTTTTTATAGGGACAGTTGGGGTGCAATGGAACGCGGGGTACAATGGAACAACGACGATTAATATTCTAATACCAAAAAAATTCGCGGGTTTCTGTTTTGAGCGATTACAGTGCCCAACTATCCACACGGGAATGAAGTGAAATTAGGCCGCTCTGCAACAACAAAGTTCTGAGAAGAAAACAATAGTTTTCATTAGTAAAAAGTTACATTTTCTTACCCAAAAACTATTGTTTTTACTGAAAAAGTATACTAGTAAGGTGTGTGATATTTTTTTACATAAATTTTAATCATATTGACTATTTAATACAGTAGAATATAAAATGGAAATCATTACCAAGTTTTTAAAATTCGCGTTTGAAACTTTTGAAACATTATGGGGCATCTTGAAATGCGACACAATAGAACACTGCAACATAGAATCTCATTTACTTTATTGGTTTTTTGTTGCAGATTTTAAAGTCATTTTGGTTAGAGAGCATATGAGAAATAGTAATAGGGATCTGCATAGTGAGACTAATATGTGAGAGGCTTTTAATTTTCTTTGAAACCTGACATGACAATAGTGTCAATTATAGATATAAAATTGTTGTTGCCAAGTTCATGCTTAGCAAGCAAGAGTGTTAAGGAAGTATTTCATTGGTTAATAATTTATTTTAATATACTTTATGATCTTAAGCGATTTGTTGGCCATGTTCCATTGTACGCCAGACCTGGGGCACAATGGAACAAAAAAAGTTTTTTATAAACACGTAAATATTTTAGGTTTAAGATTAATTTTTAATCTCTTTTTTGTGTTCAATCAAGAGTTTTAGGTCTGTTCTTAATTGTTTTAAGCAGAAATTATAAAAATATAAAACACAGATTTTTCTAAAAACCGAAATAACTTTTTCGTTCCATTGTACCCCAACTGTCCCTACATTTTAATCTTATATTAAATACAACAAAAAAGATTACTATTTATATAAATATTTATAATATATAAATGTCTTTACATATGGTTAATTTTGTAGCATTTTAGTGTTCTTTTGGGTATCGGCGCCTTTTTGCGTTACTTACATTGCTTACTCGCCGTCTCTCAACATTGCCATTCTCCTTCAGGGTAGAGAAAATTTAATTAAAAAAAAACTTTTCTGTTAATTTTTCAAAAGCTCTAATTACTAAATTTAAATCAGATGCTTAGCAGTAGACTCATAGTGTTAAAAGTGATACAAAATAAGATAAAAAATTACGTCTTGAGTGTGCTTTTACGATACCAATAATTTATTACTACCCACCTACGAATCCTATCTCACTGTTCGATCTAATATGTGAGAATTTAATTTTAAAATATTTTAATAAGTACCTAGGTACTTAAAATTTAGCGCTTCTGATTTCTCGACTTATTTTTTTTACAAGACTGGAGAATTCAAGACTAGATATTTCCGGGAATTGTCGACTTTTCGCGAAATTTCTAAAACTTTTAAAAAGTCATAAAACTATTATTAAATGCAAAATAAAATTACGCTTATAATAATATTCAACATTTATTATTTATTCAGTCTTGTTTAAATTAAATTATAAATTACACATTTTCCTAACAAAACTAAGTAAATTAAATATCTAATACTCAAAGTTTTACAGGAAGATACTGTATGTATAAAACGTTTAATTTGTCTTTTTATTAAAAATGAAGTACTTTGAATGTATATCATAGCTTCCTTCACAAGGTAAGTAAAAATATTAATCGTTCTTTAATTAAACAAATAGTTGGTTCCTTCATAAAAACAATCTTTAAATTAAAGTTACATATAGTATTTTTCTTCTTATAAATTATTAAAACTTTTAAGCACACGTTTAATTAAACAAAAAATAACAATTTTTATAATACAATCAACTAAATAAATAGGAACTACCTTCACATTCAACTAAAGAATCTGCCAATAAAACTACACAGTCTTTTAATTAGGTGCCTACATAAAAAAAATCATTAAAATTTTCAAAGTAGACTAGCTTATTGGTCTTAAAAACATAGAATAAGGTAAAGGAGAGGGCACAAGCACAACAAGGCGCGATATCTGATTTTTCGACACTTTTTTCTCGTCTTGAGTATAGCCAGATTTCCCGGGAATTCTCGCTTCGAGAAGTCTCGACCGGAAACCCTAATTGGATTCTTAAAGTGTTAATGGTAATATTTATAACTTATTGTTTTAAAAACAGCACTTTTTAATTAATTATTAAATTAAATAAATTATTAACACAGTTAAGAAAGTGTTTACCTAATTTGTTAAATTAGCAAAACTAGTTAGAAAATCCTTCTGAATTTTTGACTGGATTTAAAGATGATTTATAGTAAATTTATGGATACGAAGAATTTCAATAGTATAAGAGGGAGCTGTAATCTAAATTAATTTAGGCTTAAATGTAATTAGATAAGAGTATACTAAATACAGTAATGTCGGTAAGTCTGGGTTATGAACGAGCTCTCGTTATCTAGATATATACGCTACTCTGGGAACATTTTTATATGCTGTAACGAGATTAGGACTCCGTTAGTAGTTTATAATAGCAGTATTAAGGGGTTAGTAACTGTAAGCTTCGCTTGGATAATGTATTCAGTCAATGGTACTGACTGGAATGTTAAAAGATGCATAACTTTAAAGTTTTTTAAATTTATCTTATCACATTAAATTTACAGAGTGAGTTTAAAAGCCACTGGTAGAGGCCTCAAATAGCAATGAAAGTAACTAATAAAAATTTTCTTGCTTATATCACCGGATTTAATAGTAATAGATATATCTACTATGTTATCAAATTTATCACGGTAGATATACGTACTAGACTAGGACAAAAAAAACGACTTTTTTTTAAATGTAACCTCAGATTTGAATTTTACAAATAAATGGTTTTTATCAGAAATATTTCTGCTCTAAGCCGAATAGCATTCCGCCCTTTACCCAAACGCTTTCTAGTACATTTGTTTCATTTACCAACAATTTAATTTAATTGAAATTCAATTGACTCAAATTTGGATTAGTCAAATAGGTGGCATATTTGGAAATAATACATGATTTTTGTCAGTGTATAGATATACCTATACAAAGCAGAAAAAAAGTATTTCTATAGAAAGCCTAAAATATGGTACTTAAATATAATTACAATATTGAAAAAAATACGTAATAATAAAAATAAGTAGATAAAGACCAAATTCTATAAATTAGTTAATTTTAAGGTTAGGATAATAGAGTTGAAAATTTGCAACTTTACTCAATAAATTAAAGATCTTAATTTATCCCATGCTGATCAACTTTGAGAGATTAAAATGACACTAAAATCCTCAATCAAATATGCAAAACTTTAGACAACTTCCCGCTAAATCTGAGATTCAGAATTCCTTTTAGTGCCTAAAGTAGGTTTAAAGTTAAAGGCTCTAGTTTGTAAAATAATCTTATGTAAATCTGCCAAAGCTTATGCCTGCAAAAGGATAAAGAATACTAAAGAGAGACGTTACCCGCGCGAGTATGCTCAAAAGTGAGAAAACTAATCGAAGGAGGGCGAAGTATGAGTGGGACGAAGAATAAAAGCATTTAGCGCGTAAATTTGGATCCCACCTGGTTGTTCCCAGATTATTTAAGCATTTCTTAATACAGCCATTATTTAAGATCGCAGTATGGTAATTAGGATTGCAGCAAGTTCTTGTTGTTTATAGAGAACGCGCCTGGAGTCTGATATCTTTACTAACTTGTATTGTAGGAGAAGATT
This sequence comes from Sinopyrophorus schimmeli, assembly GCA_036325965.1. Taxonomy (NCBI): domain Eukaryota; kingdom Metazoa; phylum Arthropoda; class Insecta; order Coleoptera; family Elateridae; genus Sinopyrophorus; species Sinopyrophorus schimmeli. The sequence goes on along the minus strand of JARFIZ010000314.1, from coordinate 9,113,298 downwards.
CACAGCCAGTAATGTTTCTCTAGAGAATTCCTAAACAAATACCTAAATAGCACTATATGGTTTGGAATAATAATCATCACTTTGTTATAATTTGTACATGTTATACAAGCGATAACAAAATTACCTTCTCCTCGTAATAGAAAATTTAAAGTGTTAGTACATATGTATTTATGTTTGATTATTATTAATAAATTTTGTCTTGCTGTAAGCGATCGATAACGATATTTTTTCAATAAGGATAATCTTAAATGTTGAATTACTGTATGATTTTTAAGCATTGTATTTACACATGTCTTAAATAACATTTTACATGAATTTATTATCATAATTTATTTATTTAATTGTCGAAATGTTATTGATATTAAGGAATTGGACCGATAGTACTAGCAATAAGGTCTCCAGTAATGGCAATGTAACAGAAAGCTCCATCTTGAGGGACAGGAAGAGCAGCAAGAAATTCATTAGCGTCGGGTCCAGTGGGATCAGTTATTGGTTTTGTTTCGGCTGCTAGTTTTGCAGCTTCCGCTAAAGGTAGTAAAGTAGTCCAAGGCGGATAGTCTTTGAAAGGTCCCGTAACTCTTAAATCATGGATATAACTGAAATAAATTCGAAAAATTATATTCCGTATTTATCTTGCAAATCTGATCGTACCCCAATAAAGCCATCATATAATCATTTCGTATGGCTCTCATACTAGAACACGTATCGCCTTGAATTGTACATAAACTTTGCAGCCAAGCAGCAATTCGTGTACGATCATCAGCATGTGTTAACATTGCTGCGTAAGGTCGGGCAAGATAAAGAAAAAATTGAAATTCTTCATCCAAAATCTAAAATATAATACACATATTTTAATTTATAATTAAATGTTTACTGAACTTTCACGTATTTGATTAAAATGTAATTTACTTCTGTTAGATTACACAACTTAAATTCTTTTATATTTATGCTAGTTCGTTTTATTATTGATTTATAATTATTATTAATGTTTAATGTTCACCGTAATTGGACACTCAATAAAACAGCAATTGATAAATTTGCAACGATTCGTTTCATTTATTGAAACTTTATCAAGCAACTGAAAATTAACAAAGTATAACAACAATAACTACAAGTACATATTTTATAAATATTATAAAAAATTATTATTTTTATTACAATAATGTTTAATCAGAATTCAACAAATGCATTAAGAATTAATTCTTTAAAATTGAACGTAGTACATTGTACAATATGACCCAAAACAATACAATATTTTTTTACCAAATAAGAAAAGATATTAGAAGCATATTACAGAAAAATAATTATATAAAATGTATTTTTTAAAACTACAACTGTTGAACTAGTTATAAAAATATATATAAGCTGCCTCTGTAAAAATTATACTTTAAAGCAAAACTCAAAATCATAGTTGGACAAGGGCTCTAAATATTGACCAAGCTTTATTTATTGACAAGGCATCATAAAAACAAAACAACTAAAGAAAAACTAAAAAAGCGTGAACAAAGAGAAGAAGAATTACGTAGAAATCAAATAGTATATAGAGAGGAAGGAACGAATATAAAAAATATGAAATACAATTCGTTCAATTTGTTACACACCTATAGTATTTTCTAAAGATTAATTTTATACGTATAAAACATAAAGATTTTTAATTAAAGAAAAATGCTATCTTAGAAAAATACACTGAATTTTATAAGTACAATACTAGTGGTCAATATTTGGAGCATATAGCATCGAACGGTCAATATTAAGAGTAATAAGGTATGACATTGCCACAACTATTTAGGAAAACAATAATAATTTTTTTTTAAGTATTTATCTCATATTTTTAAGTCTACATTCTGACAATATTGTTGGTGAGTGTCTTACTTGGTACACCCAAAAATGATTTAGTTGCATATAATGGAATATTGACATAATTATACTTACGGGCGGTAGGGGACAATTGGTCAAATTTTCAAATTTATTCGAATTTTATATCTACATTAACATACCCATTTCTCCTTATTGTGTAGCTCTCTAATGCCTCCTTGTCACAAACATACTAATGTTTTTTTTTTCTAAATTGAGTTATAAAGTAGTATTTAGTTTATAGCTTTATTTATTTGTACATCATAAATACAAATAAAAAGTAATATAATATATCTTCGAATCAAGTTTCGTGGCTATAAAGGGACAAAATATTTACCTTGTCGATTAAAAAAGGAAAAACCTTTGACAGTCGACACAAATCTCATTTGATTTGTCAATGAATGGTGAAGCCATACTGTAATAAGGAGAAGTTAAAAATTGTCTTCTTAAATACTTAAGGGTGTCCAAACTTTTCTTATATCTAATGGTCCCCTATTTTTCCTAGTATTAGTATAGTCAAATAGCACTGTTCAAAATTCAGTGGAAAAAAAACATTCATCGAATACATAGGTATATTTTCCTGTAAATCTTAAAGCGAGTTTGGCTTTATGTTGTTTTCATAGTTTTTATAATTCTTCTTTAACCAATATGACTATTTTTTTTCGTTAAACAATTTTATAATAATTTTTTTATTCTTCTAGAAAGTCATGTACAATTGGATTAGATTATATGTTTTGATTTTTAGATTAAGTATTAGTTTATTTTTCTTATTTTAGTTGTAACTGATGAGAAAGATGACCAAAATAAAAATAGTTTGGCATAACAAAGAACGACGTACAAAAATAAAATTGAGTTTTTGTAATACAAAATATCGCAAAGAGCTTTGTTCTTCATAAAACAAAAACAGCAGAAATAGTTCAGCTGTTTTCTCATATCTGCGTTGTAGTTTGCAGTTCTATTAGAAGAGAACTGTTACAGTACCCGAGCTTGGACTTGGAACACATTCCAGAAGCGAGCAATGGAGTTTGTCCTTATGCTAAGGTAAGTGATTAACTTTTATCATGGTGTATAAAGATAGCTACTAACTAGTATAAGAACTGAACTCGAAGATCTGATAAGATAATTTTTCTTAAATATAATAATACAAAATTAAAATTAGTTTTATAATTGTAGTTTTTTGTGGGTATACTAGAGAACCATAAAATGGATGATTTAAAAATTTAAATATTTCTACAGTATCATAAACTTGTCTAAATATCTTATGCGTTACGAGACTTCTTTAACTTTGCGTTTTCCAAGTACAGTAGCTCTCCTACAACCCGGTTTCCTATATCACGGTTTCGCTATAACACGATACTAAAATTGCCAACACCTTTGTAAAACACTGTAATACTGCAGTACTGGATAATATGATTTTTGTTAAACATATTTAAAAACTAAATTATTTTAAAATAATGACGGAAAGAAATACATGAACATATACCTATAAATAAATTGTAATGTACTAATTTATATTTATTTATAATAGGTTTTCGGAACGTAACTTTCATTTTTGTGCTGGCTCTGGGTCTCATATAACACGGTTTCATACACACGGCATTTTCTAGGAACCTATCTACCGTGTTATAGGAGGGTTACCTGTAGTAATATATAAAATGTAAAATCCGGAGTTGTTTTGCCAGGTTTTCAATAAAAAAAGTAAGTCGCATAAAATACTTATTTAACTTTATTACTGTATAATAAATTTTCTGAGACTTCTGTTGTTTATTTTATATAGATAAGGTAAAAGTACCGGTTTTGGACACGTTAGGCACAGTTTTAGACACTTGAGTAATTTTGATAAAATACCTTAATAAATACGAAAAAAACATCATTGATGTTTCTATCGTAGTTAAACATACCTTAATTACACTTATAGCAAGTAGCGATAATTCTTATATTTGACATTTGTCAAAATAAAGTGGAAAATGTCCACAACTGGTACAGTGTCCAAAACCGGTACTTCTACTTTATATGCTCTATTAGATTAATTTATTATCCGTATTAAAGGGTTATTCATATTTTCAAAAATCTGTTCAAAGTAACCCCAATCTACGGTAGAATGAATAAAAATGTATAGGTTGTTTTTTTTTAAGATTGAGAACATTTTATATTTGGGGCCATATTAATTTCTTTTTATGTTGTTCATACTAGATGAGATCTGTTGGACAGCAGTTGCCAGTGGTATCTCGAATAGGGATATTTAATATCATATTAATAATTTTTTAAAGAAACCTCTTGTAGAACACTTTCGTACAAAATGCTAAAAGCAATACAATTTAAAAAAAACGCAAAAAACACAAATGTAACTATAGAAATCTAAACAACAAAATACAAAATTCTTTAGAAACATTCACGAATTGTGCTAGACATTTGAGAAACAAAATTACCAAAAATTACGATATACTCACATTCAAACCACAAAATACACTAAAAACTTTGGCACTAACATCGTAAATTTAAAAAAATCATATTGTACATGCCCAAATCTTCTGTGTGCACTGTTGCTATTTAACCGTAAATTAATTTATTCGATAATTACAATTATTTTAAAATCTAGTAGAAAAAACACATATAAATGTATCATTGAAAGATATCAATGATGATAACTACGTATATGTCATTTAATTATGTTTTCTGTACCTTATCTAAACCATGATCAATTGCACAGTCTTGCGCAGTTTGATGTACGCCACATTTCAAATTTTGAAAATCTTCTGGCAACCCGAATAAAGTGTCTTCCCACATTTGATCTGTTTCCCATTCTGCCTGTGGTAAAGGTTCGTGTTTTATTTGGTTTAGTTCTAATAAAGCTCCACTGGGAGGTATAGTACGAAAGATTCCATATGCTTCATCATTCAGTAACGTTAGAGTTAAAAATAAAAGATACCTAATATATATTTAGATATTAACAAAAATAACAAAAAATTAAATGGAAAATATTACTTATTTCTTTTTTCGCGAAATGGTGTACTGTGATATTCAGGTCTAAAAAGCTTTCTAACCCAAGGAATTATTTGTTGTCTATCCATATCGCCAGTAAGGGCAGGTGCGATAACACGTAATACTGAGCTGTAGTATAAGAATTCTGAATTAATTGCGTCTGGTCTGGCTGCCGTTCTGTTATTAACCAAAATTAAAGTTTTTAAGATATGCTAGAAATAATACAACCTGCTCAAAGTCGACGTCTGGCTGCTAGCAACATCAATATGCTCCATTATTGTTATTTAAATTCTTTATAATAATTTTGACAAATTTTTCATAATGACATTTGCTTAACAAAAAACATGGATAAAAGGTTAGTTTATTTATTAACCCTTCGTTAGTCACCTGGTCTACGATCGTAGAGCACCTCCATTGACTTAACATGGGACTATATTTGAGGTGACTAACGAAGGGTTAAATACAATATTTTTTGTTTTTAGTTATTATTCGAAATAAAATTTTTTAATTTTTATTAGAAGTAGTTCATTCTTCAATAATTACCGTATTTAATATCTTTATAACGATATAAATAATTTTAAATAACCCAACACGTCTGATTTGATAGTTCTTGTAGAAGTGGTCCATTTTATTTACAGGGTAGACTATGTTAATTGATCATTATATTTTAATTTCGATTTTTTTAATGAGTCAAATCACGTCAAGTGGACCCCTCATTTTCCACTTGATCAAGGAATACTTGTTCAAATTTATATTTCGAAAGTAGTTATTACTAATAATCATCCTTTAAAATAGTTTTTGAAAATTTTGAATTTAACACCCATTTTTTTTACAATGAAAAATTTCGAGACTTGTAATTAAAAAATTAATTGTGATAAAGCTGTTGGAGATAATTTTCAGAGCTTATAGCAAAACGTTTATAATTTCATAAAAAAAAATAGAAAACAATTTCTTTTTTTTATTATCATACTTTTTTTTAACATTTAAAGAAACAAATGAAAATAATTTCTTTAAAAACCGATCTCTCTAACGTCTCCTCCTCCCTTGATGTAGCTAATGTCCTTGCAACTACCTTTATGCACTCCTCTAGTAACCAAAATTATCCTCCTGATTTTATCCCTCACAAAATTCGCATTGAATCCATCCCAATCCCAACCACTACTCATTCAACAAATCCCATAAACAATATTATATCAGAATGGGAGCTTAACCTTGCCCTCAAAAAATGTAAAGATACTGCACCAGGACCAGATAATATCCCATATTCCTTTCTGCAGCATATGCCAAGAAATACGAAGTTACTTTTACTTTCTATCTACAATTTGATTTGGACAAGACAAATATTCCCTCGTTCCTGGCAAATAGCTGCAATAATTCCTATATATAAACTACAGCAAGATAAAACGGATCCTAAAAGTTATCGCCCTATCTCACTAACTTCCCCATTATGTAAAATATTAGAAAAAATTATTAATCGTAGACTTGTTTGGTATCTCAGAACAAAAAATTAATAACTACTACTCAATGCGCTTTCCAACCCAACCGCTCAACAATGGATCATCTAATCAGATTACATAGCGATATATGTGACTCATTTGCAAATAAATCTAACTTAATTGCTGTTAGTCTAGACCTAGAAAAGGCCTTTGATATTACATGGAGACACCGTATACTAAACATCATGCATGATTCTGGACTAGATGGTAATATTCTCGCATTTACAAAAAACTTTTTATCTGACCGGAACTTTTATGTTTGTTACAATGGATTTCAGTCTACTATCAGACCACAAGCAAACGGGATACCCCAAGGGTCCATACTTAGCGTGTCACTATTTTTACTTGCTATCAATGACGTCGTATCTTCATTTCCTCCATTTGTACACACAGCCCTTTTTGCCGATGACCTATTAATCTACTGTCAAAATAAAAATCTTTCCTTAGTACAAACAAACCTACAATCCGCTATAAACTCTATCTTTTCTTGGTCCAAACTCTCCGGTTTTAAATTTTCTAATCATAAAACCAAAGCTATTCACTTCCTCAGAAGAGAACTCCGCTATCAAGAACCCCCTCTAAATCTTAACAGTTGCCCAATTTCATATGTCAGTCATATGAAATTTCTTGGACTAATCTTTGACAAAAGGTTAACTTGGAACATACATATTGACGGTTTAAAAAATAAATGTAAATCAACTCTCAACTTGCTTAAAGCAGTAGGAAACACTAATTGGGGATCAAACTCTACAAATCTGCTGCTAATGTATCGATCATTAATACGATCTAAAATTGACTACGGCTTAATCGTTTATTGTTCTGCATCTAACACCCATCTCCAAAAACTGAACGTAATCCATAATACGGCTAGTCGGATCGCTAGTGGAGCCTTCATTACAAGCCCAATTGAAAAACTAATAGCCTGTACAAAAGAACCTTCCCTAACAACCAGAAGAGAAATTCTTTCCTTTTCCTATGCGATATCGACCCGTTCAAATTCCACCAATCCAACCTACAATTACATCTCGCGAACACACTTTCATTCCTTATATGACCGCGCCCCAAAACTTCCAAAACCCTTTCATTATCGTTTATCCCGACTGCTAATACAGCATAACAAACCCTTACCTTCGATTACCCCTAAACGTCTACTTGCCTCCCCTCCATGGTCCTTCCCATACAACAAACTCAATTTTAACCTGTCCTATAAAAGCATCCTAAACAAAACTTCAATAAATGTTCAACAACACTTTCTTTCGCTATCTGAACTATATCCACAATCTACACATACTCATATATATACCGATGCATCCAAATTTCAAGACAACGTTGGCGCAGCATACTACACGGACTCGACTTCCGCCCAATTTAGATTACCGCCTGAAACATCCATCTACTCTGGTGAACTATACGCTATCCTACGAGCCTTAGAGCATTGTTCCCATAAATCTCAAACAAACATCTTACTTTGTACTGATTCCCTAAGTGCGATCATCTCTCTCCAAAACCCCTATTGTGAACACCCTTTAATACAACAAATACTTTCTGGCTTATGCACCTTACTCCAAAACCATTCTATAACGTTTCTTTGGATCCCATCCCACCTTGGAATACCTGGTAACGATGCAGTGGATAATCTTGCAAAGCAGGCTACCTCCCCTTTCTTACCGCTATCCCTCACCACCTGTAACTCCTCAGACGCTAAAATCTATTATCGATCATCTATTTTATCGAAAATACATCTTGAATGGTGTGCATCCTTTGGTCCGGACCCTACAGCGAGCTATACAAGGGCTCATTCACGTCGAGAAGAGGTGATTCTCACAAGATTAAAAATTGGTCACTGCCGAGCAACACACAGCTTCTTACTAGAGGACAACCCCACCAACCTGCTTAACCTGTGGTGTTATCAACACAGTAGAACACATCCTCGTCCAATGTACACAGTATGACAGGCAGCGAAAACTCTATCAACTCCCAAAAATTTTAGAGACTGTTTAAATAATCAAAACTTATTCCTATATTTAAAAGAGATACAAATGTACAATTGTTTAATAAAACTCACGAAAACCTTCAAAGAAATTAAGACTTTTAAAACTAAATTAAAAAAAAAAAAATGTTTTAATGCTTCTTTGTACGATTATTAAATTTTTTTTTTTTTAGGTATGTGCGTTATACATTTAAGTTCAATATTCCGAAATAAAATTTTACTTGCTCGGCATTAGTTTAAATGATATACAGTAGCGCCCAAAAGTGAGTGCCTAAATGATTTTTCGAGAAGAACTTTTTAAAATATGGGCCATTTTACTTCATTTTTGAGTATGTTATACAGTTTTGTATGAGAAAAAGAATTATTATGTTTAAAACGTGATAAACAAAAATTTACGGAAGTTAAACGAGCTCAGACTTATTTGTGTAAAAAACGCATTTTTCAGAACAGAACACTAAGAACGATTTAATGAAAAATAACTTTATAACAATACACTAAAACAATTTTATAATCATAAAATGCCTAATACTTAGTTGGGAAACCACGAGATTTTATAACTGCCTGACAGCGAGATGGCATTGAATCAATAAGATTTTCAAAGACTGAATCAGGCATTGCATTCCATTCCTTGTCCAATTCGGCAAATTTTTCATCTTTATTCTTAATGTTTTTGTTTCGACAACGTCTTGCCAGCTCTTTCCACAAGTGTTCTATCGGGTTGAGGTCGGGAGATTGACTGGGCCACTGAAGAATCCTGATTTGTTGCTGCTGCAATGAAGTCTTGACAATCGAGGAGGTGTGCTTAGGATCGTTATCCTGTTGTAGAATCCATCTAGGAGGCATATTTGTATGGGCCCATGGTAAGACGACATTAGTCAGCATATCTTTGTAACTTTGGCCAGTCATTATTCCGTTAATTTTAATGATGGGGCCCATGCCATTACGAGAGAAGGCTCCATAAACCATAACTGATCCACCTCCATGTTTTACTGTCGGTTTTATGTATTTTGAATTGTATCTTTCTCCAGGAGGACGTCTTATGTATTGTATTCCGTCGCTTCCAAATAGATTGAACTTAGATTCATCTGTGAAAAGTACTTGACTCCACTCGGCTGCTGTCCAATGCAAGTGCCGCTTTGCAAAATCCACGCGATCCTTTCGATTCTTGAGTTTGATGAAAGGTTTTTTAGCTGGACGTCTGCCATTCAAACCAGCATCACTCAATCTTCGGAAACTGTCATTCGACTAATATTTAGACCTTCACTTTGATTGAATTCTGCTGCCAGATCCACAGCTGAGAGAATCGGATCCGCTTTGGAGCGACGAACAATGCGTGTATCCAGCCGGGAAGAAGTAACACGTGGTCTACCAGTTCTTTTATCATTCTCAACAGAATTTCTCTGATCAAACCTTTGAATAATTCTTGAGACAGTACGAGCTGGCATCTTTAGAATCCGTGAAATGGCAGCTGCCTTCATGCCAGAGTTTTCATATCTATAATTGCTTTCCGAATGGCTGGAGAAGTTTCAACCCTTGGCATTGTTAAAACTTGGTCAATTGTTACTGAACACAAAAAAATAACCCAAATATTCAAGAAAAACCAATAATGTGACGGCGCGGAATATGTAAAAATGACTATTGCAGTAGAAATGGAACATAACCTAAAATACTGTATCTGCGCAACAGTTAACTATTAATAATATTTTCCAACATCAAACTGTACAATATACTGAAATTTGAAGTAAATTGGCCGAGATTGCAAAAAGTTATGCGTGAAAAACGGTTTCGGCACTCACTTTTGGTCGCTACTGTATGTACATTTTTATTTACGACGCGGCATGCGGTGTCAGTATAGTGCGCTGCCGAACTTGACTACTCTGGCTCTAGATCGCTACATAATTTTAATAACTATTTCTTATAATTAAAATAATTCGATATAACTTAATTTTTTTAAATTATACACTCACCGGCACAATTAACCGCCCACTTTGATTTTCTTTATTATTTTAAAATTGGATTAAAAAACTATTTAATTTTAAGAGATCTCTATTTGACAAAGGCCTTTTTTATTGTTAATACACAAATAATTTGTTAAAAATTTTATTGTCAAGTAAAAAAATAAATAACAATATTTGCCGTTTAATCAACATTATTCCATTATGATTTCGCGCCTAAATTATCGAAGGAAAAAAAATTTAATAGCGGGTATTACCGCCCTCTGGCCTTAATTACTTCTTGTAATCTCTTAGGCATTCCATCCATAATGTCCTGGATGTCGGATTGTGGAATGTTGTTCCACTCTTCTAACGCAACCGTTGTAAGGTCCCTGATGGTGGTGGGAACTGGATTTCTTGATTGAATACGGCTTTTTAAGTTGTCCCAGATGTGTTCAATGGGGTTTAGATCAGGACTGCATGCTGGCCATGGTAATGTTTGAATTCCGACCTCATCAAGATACTGGGTGACACAGCGAGCTACATGAGGTTGTGCGTTGTCTTGCATTAAATGAAAATTTTCACCAATAAATGGGGCAAATGGCACAACATGTTCTTGCAAAACTTCTTCCACATATCGCTGTGCAGTAACATTACCTTGTTTAAAAATAAGAAGGTCGGTACGAGCATCATACGAAACACCACCCCAAACCATTATTGAACCTCCTTGATAACCTATGGTTTTCGTCATAGCACATGGAATAAATCTTCCGTTCCGGCGTCTATAGACTCGTTGACGTCCATCTGGACCTCTTAAAGCAATTCTGCTTTCGTTTGAAAACAACACAGTCTTCCATTGCTCGATCGTCCAATTAGCATACTGACATGCAAATCGGAGTCTGGCTTTCTTATGCTGTGACAGAAGTCTAGGAGCTTTGGCAGGACGGTATGCTCTTAAGTCTTTCTCGACTAACCTTCTTCTTACTGTTCGTTCACTTACACGGACACTTCTAACTTCAAAGAGCCGATTATGAGCTTCGACAGCTGTACAAAAGCGATTTCGTAAAACATTGCTCACAATAAAACGATCATCTCGAGCTGAAGTATAGCGATGACAACCCTGACCTGGTCTCCGTGTACAGGAACCAGTCTCCCGAAAACGTCTGATAGCATCGCGTACAGTTGTTTGCGGTATATTAAAAGTTCACGAAATGTGACGTTGGCTATACCCAGCATCAGCAAGAGCACAACCCTAGTTATTCCTATTGTACCTAACGGCATTTTAATTAGTTAAAATCAAAAAGCAGCCTTAATAAATTTAAAAACAACTATTTAGAAAATTAATAAACTTCAATAACAAAAATTAGAGACACTATGGTTCAATCACAAAGAGAGTAAAATTTCAACTAATTCACTAAATAGCACTCTAAACTCAACATTTAGAAAAAAATGGGGGTTTATGGTTTTGGGGTGTTGTAAAAGTAGATACCTTACAATAAAAAATTATCCTAATTATTGTTATGCCACGTAAACAAACATGGTGATACTATATATAAGTGGGCGGTTAATTGTGCCGGTGAGTGTATTTAAAATAATATCTTCAACAAATATTCAAGATAATTATAAATTTATTATTTATATAAAAACAGTTATATGAATCAACAGGTAAATACAATTAATAACTAAATTAACACTTTTTTTCATCTTTAGAGAAAATTTTGCAGTTTATGGATTCTTTATTGATCCCTACAAAATGATGGAACTGACGCGTATTTTTTTTAGTTATGGCTTGTTCGTGCCGCGGTTTGTATTTTGTTTCATGGGAATCATGTTCTTCTTGTGTACCTAAACCGAAATTGATATTTTTGAAAAAAACTTTTAGCTCAATCAAATAGTGACTGTGCTGTAGTGATGTGTTGGCCATTATCACGTTGAATACTAGTGCGATATGCGTGTCTTTTAACAGTTCCTCCCAAACCATCACATGCACCTTTGCAATGAGATGTGGCGAAAAAATGCCATTCCGCATCAAGGTTAAAATCAGCCTGATGGTTAATGTAATTTACATTTTATATTTATTTTTATATTGGGACGCTGCTCCGTCAGAATTTAATTATAAGAAATAGTTATTAAAATTATGTAGCGATCTAGAGCCAGAGTAGCCAAGTTCGGCAGCTCACTACACTGACACCGCCTGCCGCGTCGTAAATAAAAATGTACATATATCATTTAAACTAATGCCGGGCAGTAAAATTTTATTTCGTAATATTGAACTTAAACGTATAACGCACATAACTAAAAAAAAAAAATTGATAATCGTACAGAGAGGTCATTAAAATTTTCATTTGTTTCTTTAAATGTTAAAAAAAAGTATGATAATAAGAAAAAGAAATTGTTTTCTATTTTTTTTTATGAAATTATAAACGTTTTGCTATAAGCTCTGAAAATTATCTCCAACAGCTTTATCACAATTAATTTTTTAATTACAAGTACCGAAATTTTTCATTGTAAAAAAAATGGGTGTTAAATTCAAAATTTTTAAAAACTATTTTAAGGGATGATTATTAGTAATAACTACTTTTGAAATATAAATTTGAACAAGTATTCCATGATCAAGTGAAAAATGAGGGGTCCACTTGACGTGATTGGACTCAATTTAAAGGTTAATTTTGAAAAACTGATATATTTGCAATAAAACTTGATTAATTAAGCTTGTAGTTTCATTAAGCCTCGACCTGCTTAGTGCATGGCAGATTCAAGCATTGTAACAGATGACTTGAATGAGTCCAGTGACTTGAGAACCACTAATGTCACTTGTTTACTCGAGTGGTCCTTGAGTGAAATTGTAATATGACTCTAATGAGTTTAGTGATAAAATAGGACTCCAGTCGCATCACTAATGCTTATACACTTTAATTTTTGAAAAAAAACCTACACGAAAAAATTACACGGTATCATGTCTGGCGGCGTCGGTGGCCAAAGAGTTTCGCAATATTTTCCAATCCATTTTCCGGAAAACACTCCATCTGAGAAATCTCTAACCCACCGAGGACTGCTGAAATAACACCTATAATGGTGCAAAATGTAGAAAGAGCTGTTCGCTATAGAAGCATATTGTGTATCGAGCGAGGAGGGCACCATACTGAACTTTAGTGTTAATAATTGTTTATTAATGTTGTTTGTTATTAATATGACTAACATGTATAACTTTTTGAAGTTTTACTTCTTTTGGTTAGTTGGGAGTGAAATTTTAGCACTAAACGGACGTTGCACGCGCTTGTCAACGGATATAATGTAGTGCACTCGCCATTAAAGCGACGGAAGTTGTAAGCGCTCTTCTTTTGGTTCGTTGAAAGTGAAACTTACTACGTTTCCACAGTCATTCAATACGGGTTGAATACGGATTCAATACTGTTGTCGGGTAAAAAGTGGTCATGGAAACCCTGATTCAAGACGTATTGAACACGATTTAGATTCAGATACGATACGGTAAATTTTAGGATCGTATCTGAATTTCAACGTATTGAGTTCCATGGAAACCCGTAACTCGCGATCGTGCATGCGCAATTGGAGATCACTGGCGCTTTCTAATGATAATTTAAAATATATACACCTTTATGTTAAATTGTCATGAAATTTAATAGAATTATAGCACACAATAAAATAAACAACACAATTTTATTTCGAACCTGCCCTACGTATTAACCTAGAAAATAAGTTTTCCGAAAAAAGCTGATTGCTGTATCGTAAATGTATTCAATTCGTATTCAAAACTATTTATGGAAACACGTACCTATTGGATCGCAAATTCGTATTCAATCCGTATTGAATAACCGTGGAAACATAGTAACTGTTGTAGTGAACGAACGTTGCGCGCGCTTGGCTAACGGATATAAAGCAATAAACCCGCCATTAAAGCGACGGAAGTTAAGCGCTCAGGTAACGAAAATGATTCTATAAAATCGTCTATTCAAGCCAACAGAAGTGCATGCGCACAACTAACGGAAATTGGACAGTATGAATAGTGTGTTAACATTGAAATAATTATGGGTCATTCCATATGAAATCAACTAATTTGAATTAAAAAGTGTGCCGCATGATTTTTAATTTTAATAAAAAAAAATTGTAGATGATCTTTGTGGTGCCAGAAACGCTAAACCACCACCATTTATTTTTTTTTGTTGTATAACTTCTGAACAGTGCCCATCCGAAGTCAAAAATTGGGTCAATTTCATACTTGTACATAATGGACTGTAGCCTTTTATTCAGAACAGGTATTGAAATGCTTCTTTTTTTATTTGAAAGGGTCATAAATGTGCATTTTATATAGTACAATAAAATTGAACTAAAACAATTAGGAACAAGATAGTGACCATCCGACATTTCCAAAATTTTTTGTCCTTTTTACGATATTTGATTGAACGCTGTGTCAACCCTGTTGCATATTAAGGGTTAATTTTTTTTACAATAAAGTACTAACCCTTGTGATGTCGTGACATAATTATAATTTTCTAGAATAAAATCTGCTACGAAGAAAATAATGGTGAACATTGATAATTTTGAAAAAAGCTCAACTTTGACCCCAAAAAAACCATGTTGAGGAAAAAATAGCAATCTGAAATTTTCAGGAAATGTAGTCTATATCTTCGTTAATTATGTCCAATTAGTGCCGTTCTGTTATTTTCATTTCTTTAAGAAATATGATTTTTTTAAAAGTGCTACTTTTACAAATAAATATGAAAATAATCTGGGAGTTTGATAATTTATAGAAGTTTTATAACTTATTTAAACTATTAGAATTATGTCAATTTATGATAAAAAATATCAAATAAAAGTCAACATTTTCAAATTCAGTTATTTATCAAAAAAAAACATGTAGGTATACATTATTTATTTTTCATTACAAATTTTTACTATCTTTAGATTTTTTGAGCTAGAATATCGTCGCACTTTTAATTTTTATTGTAATTATATTATTTTTAATAAATAACAGAATTTGAAAATTTTTATATTTATTTGATTAATTTTATCATAAATTGACATAATTCTAATAGTTTAAGGATGTAGGAGCACGAAAGTCATTTTGCTCAAAATGCTTGATTTTTTTTATATGTAGTTTAAATATGTCTAAACAAATTCTCAAAATTTGAAGAGGGTAAACCGACTATTTAAAGAAATAATTGATTTCAAAAGTAAGCATATTTAACATTAGTCTTATGGCAAAGTGATGGATAGCCGACATGTTTTTATAATTTTTACCCAAATTCGTCCCAGAATATGAAAATAAATCTATCTAATTAATAGTTAAGACATTCATAAAGATCTTAAAAAAATAAAAAACCGTACTAAACCGACTAAATTAAGAGATATTTACGAAAATTAGCTTACTTTTGTTAGCTCTTAAACTAAATGGCAACACTACAGACCATTAAAGCAAAGTAAGTGTCAAAAATACTAACCTAATTTTAGAAATTCTGGTAAATTTTCATCCCGATAGATAGTTTTTTATTTCATTTCACCTTCCATAATTTTATATTCGTACGTGTTACACTCAACGTTTATTTTGAATTTACTGATAACATTGCCTTAATAATCATAATAATCACAGTGTTGCCATACGCAATGCTGCGGCCATACCCTCTTTATCGCGCGCCCGGATCGGTTTATCCCCACCCAGTACCCTGCTCGTACATTCTTAAATAAGTTAGAAAACTTCTATAAATTGTCAAACTCCCAGATTATTTTCTCATTTATTTGTAAAAGTAGCACTTTTAAAAAAATCATATTTCCTAAAGAGGTAAAAATAACAGAACGGCACTAATTGAACATAATTAACGAAGATATAGACTATATTTCCTGAAAATTTCAGATTGTTATTTTTTCCTCAACATGTGTTTTTTTAGGGCCAAATTTGAGCTTTTTTCAAAATTATAAATGTTCACAATTTTTTTTGTAGAAAATTTTATTTTAGGACAATTTTAATTATTTCACGACATCACAAGAATTAGTACTTTATTGTAAAAAAAAATCAACCCTTAATATGCAACAGGGTTGACACAGCGTCCAATCAAATATCGTAAAAATGAGAAAAAATTGTAAAAATTTCAGATGGTCACCATCTTGTTTCTAATTGTTTTAGTTTATTTTTATTGTATTATATAAAATGCACATTTATGACCCCTTCAAATATAGTAAAAACCATTTCAATACCTATTCTAAATAAAAAGTTAGAGCTCATTATGTACAAGTATGAAATTGACCCAATTTTTGACTTCGGATGGGTACTGTTCAGAAGTTATACAATAAAAAAAATAAATGGTGGTGGTTTAGCGTTTCTGGCACCACAAAGATCATCTACAATTTTTTTTATTAAAATTAAAAATCATGCGGCACACCCCATTTGTTGATTTCATATGGAATGACCCTTATATTATTATTTACAAGTTGACGTGCCACAGCTTTGCACTAGTATTTGTAAATGTTTAGATTTAATATATCATTTTGACAGCTACCAATAAAATATAATAGTTGATGATTTTTTTTTAATAGCACTACTTAGGCTTCAAAACACTGCTCATGCATTTACATATTGACATATCTTTTTTATTTGTCAACCAATTTAACACTTAATGTAGCCCAGTTTTATCCCAATACATCATTAAAAATAGTATCCAAATTAATTTAGTCATTGTAAAGATTAATGTGCGCGTACAGATAAAGCTCTTCAACGATTTTATTTTATGTAAGGTAAGTCCTGGATATACGCCCCAGCGGGATAGACACCTCGCCACAATTGTGTGAAATGTAAGACACATGAACAAAAGAATGCTTTATAATAAAACTGCGCCTCTCTCTCATTTAAATCTGTCACAAAGTGTTGGCGCGTGCGTTTGTGTGTAAGAGCTCTATACACTGTCCGGCAAACAGAAATAGTTAAGCCACTCCCACAAATGTGCGTTAAATTTAAATAGAATTTTTTTTATTGGTTTAATTTTTATAGCACGTAACACAAGCAACCATATAAGCATTTATGTCCTGCAAAAACAAGGACAAACTTGTTTTTAATTTGTACCGTGTGAAACTGGGCACTGCATACATTGGTTCAATTTAGTGGGGCGTGCTTTAACTAATTCTGTTGGCCGGACAAAGTATAGTAATAGTGACGAGTCAAATAGTCGTAATTTTATTCTGTGGATGATTTTCGGCCCTCTATAACTTTGGAGTTAACAGGTAAAGAGTTTTTATTTTTACTTCCGAATAAGTAGTAATGTATGTAGGTTATTAATAATTACATTTTTAGGGTAAAATTAACGTATGTATCTACAATATTTTTTCAAAGGCATCTATCTCTATTTCACTTTAATGCATGTTGGCTTTAAGGGCATCTTTAGAGTATTTTTAATTAAAATGTTTATTTTAATTATGTGAGATAACTTAGTTTTAGTAAACTAGTAACATCTTCAATAATTGAAAAAAATAACTAAAAAGAATATAATATTTATGTATATTTAATAAATAATGATAAATATTAAAGGCTTACATATTCAAAATATTTGTTTTCTTGCAAAGGCATCTATCCTTTCTAAAAATTTGATCTGGTGCATATATATCGCATGCGAGGCATCTATCTCGTTATGCAGTTTTATTTTCAACTCAAAATATACGGTTTATTTATTGACTAATCTACAAAAAGCAGTACGAGGTAATTAAATAAAGGATCATAGTTAGTGCACATGTGAAAACATGTGCGTATTATTTGTATGTTAGTAGGTATAAGTAAAATAAAAAAAGTTTGACATATATCCCGCTTTTACCTTATACATTAGTTTTGATTTAATATTCTTATTTACATCGTGAATATATTAGAATTTTTTTAGCCGCTTTATTATTACAAACTAATTTAATGTGCATTGAACGGTTATTTGAAAATTTAATATTAAATTTTTAATACGATAATCACGGTAATACAACGATGTTTTAGGTTTTTATACGTTTGAATCTACTTATTTCATAAACTGTTAGCTTTACAACTTAGACTATTTGAATATCCTCCAAAATTGTTATTTACGTTTTTGCGGTAAGTCGAATCGTTTATGAGAAAAATGCCAAAATCGATATAATTGATTGTAGTATTTTTTTAGTGGTGAGGCCGTTTAAGATTCTGAGATTTAACTAGGGGCACTTGGTTGATATTTTTCTTACAATTTGCCGTTGAGAGCAAGACGATTGCATAAAATGCAGCATAAATATAGATAATTGAAACAAAAACTGTAGATTTTCATGTTAAATGAATGGGAAATTTTTAAAATCAACTAGTGGCTACTAAGAATTACAATTAAGGGCTAAAATTTGGTAAAAAAATTTTTGGATGTTAAGAACAGTATTTTGACACTATAGTGTAGAAACAAAATAGATGTTTCAAACAAAACACTCTAATAAAATAAATTTTGCAATATATAAGTCAATACTAATTACTCCTATAACTTTTATTCATGAGATTTTTGTTGTTGTATTTTGAATATCAAATGTTGTATACCAAGTTAATAAGTCGTAACTTTAAGCAAAGCACATGTCAGACTGGATTAATCATTCAGCATATTTCAATACCTAACTACCTGTTATAAAATTTATATCCAAAACTAATGACTGGCAAGCATAAGTTGAAAAAAAAATAGCAGTACAGCAGTAAATTGTTTTGCTAAACAGTTATTTTCGGAATGGCATTCCAAGTTCTTTTTATTTATTATTATGCGGTTTTTTTAATTGTGTTCAATAACTGATCATATTCAATTGCTTAGGACCCATTACTAAACTAAATTTTTGGATTTTTTTTGTAAATTTTACAAAAAAAAATCGATAACGTGCTAGAAAAACATTTATACGTGCCACCTGTGGCATGTATGCCATTGGTTCGCTGGTCTACCAGTACACAAATGCAAGGTATACAAGATAACACGTGGTTATATTTAATTTAGTAACGACAAAGAACTAAAACTTCTCACGCGCGCACATAAGTACACGCACCGGTTTCTTTTAATAACTTTTTTCTGTATCTTTTAAATTAAAGTTTGTAATTTCTAAACTATATTTCTATCACCGCACCTTTAGATATTGTTCTTGCTTTTACAATATAATATTAATTTTAGATGCTGCCACGTATTTATACAAATTCAAAATCTTCATACTGTTACTAATCAAAAAACCCATGTGGCCCGACTTATCTGGCGGCCACTGTCTAATATATATTCTTCATATGTTACAAATTTCGGTCTAGATAAATATATTCTAATAATAAAAGAATATAATTGTATTTAAAACAATTAATTCTATTTTTGAAACAATATTTTTCTACAAATATTCCGTGTTATATTAATGTATGAAAGAGCGTATAATGTCTAATTTCCTCTACATGTGCACGTATATATTATAGAGAGGAAATGGTGTAGTAAAAACTATAAATGCATGTAAATGAGAAGCATTATAATGGAAGTTTAATTGTCTGCGTAATTAAATTGTTTATAATTAAGTTCTCATTAATAGTAGATGTCAGTCACTTTCCTACTCAATTTGGCACTCAAACCATTCTCAGGAAGTCAATAAATCACCTTGTAAAGGTATTCAGCACAAAACATCAATTATGAGGGATGTGTTAGGCAAATAGCCGGACTGTCCGCTTGGTTTTTGCGTCTCTTGATATCCATTGTGCTCTCTCGATGCGTCCATTGTCCTGTCACTTTCTGATTGACAGATTAGGACTCTCAGAATGATGTAGACTCGAACCTGCACTTACTATACCTAAATTGTTAATCCAGAGCTTTTACCGCGCCAAGGAATTTTTGACCAGAAAATTAACGAGTATTTAAAAATTTTAAAGGGATCTCTTTTACAGAGACAACATATTTTCCAATATTAAAGATTGTCTAATTGCAAAATTAATCGAAGTTCGTTTCACTTTTTTTAGCTTAAAAAATGTAATTTATCCAACAAGTAATTATATCATATACTTAGGTAGATAATATTGTATTCATATCTACTAAATTAAGTACACGAAATGCATTTTACTTCTATGGAGGCAGCTGAGAGTAACTTCGTGTTATTCATTATAAATATTTAGTTTGGTAACGTCATTCTCATTGATATGCATATCTAAAAACGTACCCCTTCATTTACATATTATCTAAAAAACAGAGTTTAATTGATAAACGATTTGGCAAAAATTTGGATGATAAATAATTCAAAATATCGCCATACGTAAAAATATTTAATAATGAATTAAATAACATATTACGATATGATTAAATAAAGTATGTATGCCAGTTATTCGGAAAGTAAAAATACAAGATGAATTTTGTTATAAGATGATATATTTTTCAAATCATCATTGGGAATATTTCTGACTTCAGTAATGTGACAATCACTGACCACTAATATGTCTTGTAATCAAGATGTCTTGAGCTTTGCTTACAAGGTTTCTTCTTTAATTTTGAAACCAACTAAAAGTTACTCGCCGCAATATCGAGGCCGTGAGCTGGATGATCCATAATTTCACACTTGAAGGACCGTACCAATTCGTAGGAGATATAAGTCGCGTGAGGACAGGCGTTGTAGACCTCGGTTCTGCAACACATGCCATTTAACGACGACCAAAATGTTCATAAGGCGGTGACATCTTAGTTACAAGACATAGTGATCGCTGGTAACCTTTACAAGACTGAAATTAGTAAGATTGTTGTTAGATTTACTAAATTTTTAAATGTCAATTAGACTATGTTCACAAGTAAGTTAAAATGAGTAGAGATAGTAGCATAGATGATTGGAAAAATAAATAACCGTTTAACAGATTTATACGTCTTAAATCTATACTTTCTGAATATGATTCGTATATTTTTTATTAAAAATCTGCATAAAGCTCCTATTCAAGTACTTTACTATAATTATAATTCTAAAAATGTAAAACGTTGTATTGCGGTAATAGATTTTAGAGAAAAATCGCATGTATATTATAAACTAATCTACCTATTTAGGTTGTGGTAAAATACCAATAACTGTAACCAAGGAGTAGGGGAAATCCATTAGTAGGACAACTGCCTGTTGGTTATTTTAGATGCGAAAAATGGAAGAACAATGTACAAATGTCCCCGGTGACATGACGGTCAGAACTTCCCGTTTATAGTCTCTAATATATCCAATATTTATATGGAAAGCTACTTACTTAAAAATTGCATTAGTGAGACCTGTAACGATTTGATACGATGCAGGTACATTAAAGTAGTAGTTAATGTTGTCAGTAGGAAACCTATTTTTTATCAAATCTTAAAAATAAAATCATTTACATTTCAAAACTTCAGTACGTTACAATGTCTTCACTTCTAATAATCAATTTACATTATTGACATTATCGACAGTAATATAAATTTAAATAATCAAACAAATAATAATAATAATATATATACTAATTAAAGCATTTTAGAATTACATAATTGTTATTAGTCTTAAAGTTAACATTCTACAAGCATTTAAAAGTTGTGGAAAATTTTTTGCTAAGTTGGGATATAATAAGGTCCCCTAGGGTAACTAGGTCCACTTTCAATTAACATTAAATAAACACATATAAATCAGTTTTATTTTGACAAATAAATATTCCTAGTAAAAATTATAAACATAAAGGCTTAGGGGAAGGTGGCCTAGAGCGAATAGGTTCATTGATCAATATGAACCACTTCGGCTAAAAAAAGGGTTTCGTTCTTACATTTACGCAATACAATTATTAAACTTTTATTTTATAAAAAAAAACAATTACATTTTTGCTTTAATTGTAAAAAAAACTCAAAAATATAAAATTTCAGAAATTACCCGCTTTGCCCGACAGGGGGTCCTAAAGCGGGTAGGCTCCCATAAACCAATCAAATTAATCAAAACATTTGAAAATAATTATCTACACTTGACATGTTCTTGACAGTAACATTGGTATTAAGTTATTAAGCATTTTAATGCTATAAACTGCTAATTCAGACTTGTAATTTGTTCCAATCTTAATATCACTTTGGTTTACCATTGTTTTTAAATCTTAATTGCTTCAACGCTTTAAATCACTTATTTTTAATACCAATTTATTCCTATCAACTAGTTCCTATCAATTATAATAAAATTACTATTTCTGGTACAAGCAAAAAGGGTACCTAGCCGCTTTGCCCAAACACACATTTCTTGGTTTTGATACTTAACGCAAAAAATCATGGATGGATATTAAAATATTTAGTCAAATAATATAACTAGTTTATTGTAAAAGGAAGCCCCCCCTATAAAAAAAAACTAATGTTAAGGGTTTTGTAGCAATTAAAGCTAAATTAATTTCAAACATTTTACAAAATTATTAAATTTTTTGTTTTTTAATTTTGTAACATTATTAAGCAAATTAGCTGTCAAAAGTAGTATGACATCAATTAGGCAGGGTACTGGCAGTGTAAATAAATATATAAATTTGAGCTAATATATAACATATCTACATACGGGCCGTTACCCGCTTTGGGCTACCTACCTGCTTTAGGTCACCTTCCCTTATATGCTATAAGAAGAAGTTAAACAAGAATAGACGGTTTTCTAAAACATAAAATATAAACATAAAAAGGTAATTTTGGGCCTTATTATCCACGATAGTAGAGTAATAAAGCCCACTTTAACTTTTTACTGAATAATAATAACGCTGCATTCCAGATAATAGATCTCTTTTGTACCATCTCTCCTACGCCCTAAGCAATTTTCGGGTACCATAATTTGCAGCGTATGGTGTTATGGCATGCACTTGAAGGCAAACTAAAAATTTTTGGTTACCTTCTGTGCTTTATAGTTCAATGCTTTTTTTTAAATAATTTTCTTCCGCGAAATTTTTTATTAGAAGTAGTATAAATATTTGCAAAATTTCAGTAAATTTGATAAATTTTTTAACCAAGTCTTATCCTATATTCTGTGGACCTTATTATCCTTATGCAATCCGATTTATTTTGAAGTTAATCAGAACCCAAAAGTAGTAATTTAGTTATTTGATATATGCTGTAATCAGTGTTGCACCAATTCTACTAGAACTTACTTTTATGATAATTAGCTTAGGCAGAGCAAAAACTGCAGGTGGGCCATATGTGCCTTATTACCCTAGGGGACGTTACAAGCTAATTTATACTTATTTGGAACTCATCTTAAGTAAAAAAATAGTGATTAATTTATTACCATTATTGCACAACAAATATTATGTAAAGTTGCATAAATACCTTAACCATTTTTTAAATAATAACTTCTGACATAATATATGTACTTATTTGTACTAATATATTATATGCGAGGCTTCTTCCAATAAATGATCTTAAATTGAAGCATTTTTGAATAAATCCAGCTCTGCTTTTTGCTCACGGAATACTTCGTACCTGACACTGATATCACTGCTTCTAAAGATTTCTAGTGAATACACACCTTGAACGATACGTGCGTACAAGGTCTCGGACTGAGTTTACTTATTGGTAGCGGTTGTCTAGATAGATATAGCGCATTCGCTACAATATAATAATGAACTAAAATAAAAAAATGCAAAATAGAAAAAAAAGTAAATATTTTGAAAGTATCCTCTTAGAGTTATTGTTAGTAAACTCCAATTTATAAATGAATAATTAATACTTTATTATTTAGATATTACAAAAATATTTGTCCAAATCTGTCATAACGATGCCATTAAACCCATGTGTAAAATTTAAAAAAATTAAAAAAATATCTAAATCGGATATTAAAAATTTAATTAGAAAAAAACACGTACTAAATGCACTCGTTTTCTTTTAGAATCATATAGACGATGCTGTGTTGCCATTTACTAGAACATTAAATTGAATTTGTCTGAAATTTTTATAGATTTAACACCTATTGTATATAAACTTTTAATGTTTAGATTAGTGTCAGGTATTACCCGGTTAAGTTTCAGTACCTATTTGTCTGACATCCTGTATATTGCCAAAAATAGTATTTAAATGTTCGCAAATGTTTTGTAAATATCTACGCAAGTTTGTAAAATAAACATTCATCGAAAAAATAATGCTACATGTAAATATAATATTTTAATATGTAAATGCAACGATTTAAATTTTGTTACTTTAATTCGTAATAAATGAATAAAATATTTTAGTTATAATGTTATGTGTAAATTAGGATTTGAAACTAATATTATAATATTTCATTTTGTTTTTATTAAAACCAGATTTACTGCACTCTTATAATAATTAATTTGTATTACGTAGAAAATAATTTTTAATATGCATACCGTTCAATAAAAATCTTTTTTTGTACACTAATTACACATTAATGTATCTATTATATTATAAAGTATGCTAATCAAAAGAAACTAGTGTAATTGTCGTATGTGTAGGTAGAGTTTTACAGCTTTGGATCCGTTTTATATCATTTATATTTAATTAATCAAATTTGAAAATTTAATTTAAAAATGTTATCTCAAAATAATCGGACGCACAATACATTTAGATGAGAAAAAACCTTTAGTTAAATTAGCGTTTCTAGAATCGGAGAAAAGTGAAAAAATTAAAAACACACATTCACAATGAAAAATGTGAGTATAGATTAAACCGATAGAAGCTATTTCAAAACGCAAACTCATTTAACCATTGATTACAAAAAGCTCCCTTGCAAAGAATATCCATTACAAGCGCAAACAAAACACAAAACGACCGCAGTGTCATCTTTTGGTTACATACGAAATTAAATAAAATGAAAAACGTCTTTAGCTTGACATGTTCTGTAACTAGAATTACTTTAAGGACGATTTTTGCTTTATAAGTCGGCGAATATACCATTATAGTGATCCTTATGGGTATTGCCCTTTCATGGAAATAACTGTCATCTATTTTGTAGATAAGATCGTAATTGAATCGGCTTGACGGCAGATTTGCACACGGACCACTGCATGGAATGGGTACACTATTATTTTGAATATAGTCTTGTAGAAATATTGCGTCGCCAACAATACGAGAGGGTGATTTTATGTTGCTTATACAAGGTGATTTTTGTTACGTTCTCGTTTTTTTCTATTACGATTCTAAATTACAATAACTGCAAATTGTGTATGAATAGATACTCACATTTCTTTTTATTATATCATTTACAACAATAATAAATTACATTTAATTTCTTAATGAGGTTTAAATAATAACGATATTTTAATTTATAGTTGTTTACAAAGGCCATAGGAGGATAAACATGGTAAAAATGCCTTTTGTAAATATCTTATTGATATTTTATGGATATATAGATACTATAGGAATATAAAGATCCTGAAAATTTCAGATCTTAATCTATATCGGTTTCTTCAAAAAGTCAAAATAAGTAAAAATTGGAAAATACTTTTTTTTCTTTGGTTTGAGTGAACCGATTTGTTTGAAAATTAAGTATGTTATGCAAGCGATATAGAGACTTTACGGGCATCATTGGCCAATTTTTAGCTTAATAAATTAATGATCAAAAAAATTATTTTCTCTTATTTTTTTAATTTTTATTATGATACTTTTTGAGCAAAATTATGATTCTATCATTTTTACATTCCTTATAAGACTTATGACTCAGAATTTTTTCAAAATTTTTTTAATGGTACGCCATAGTTAAAAAAAATCAAAACTATATTTATTACCAAAATATCGAATTTTTCAATAAATTTTAGTTAAATAATTACAAATTATACAATTTTTATTACATAAATAATACGATAAAATAAATTTCTTGCATTAGAGATGATAAAAAAAATATCATTCTAACAATAAAATATAACGCCTATTAGAATTTAATAAAAATATAATTTGTAACTCAACTTTATTAAAACAATAATATCGTCAATAATTTTTTATTAAATACAGTCGAACCTCGATAAATCGAAGTTGAAAGGAAACTAAAAATAATTTGACTTATCGAGGTTTGACTGTACTTACATACAATAACAGAAAAGAAAAAAAAATTTAAATTTTGACAGTGTTTTAAAAACATTTGTAACTTTGTTGCGACAAGATGTTCAGTCTTCGTCACTATCTTCTTCAATCACGACGTTAATATTATCTTTAGTAAATAATTGACTTAGTATTTCAGCTGGCTTCTAATAACATATATATTTTGCAGGCTAATCTTTGATTTCATACTAATTTTCGAAATTTTGTTTCTTGAGAGAATATGTTTTGAAAGAGCCAGCTTATAATTGCATAATGTGCAATAATAATTGTAGTAACAGCAATCAAGAGTGGTACCAATGCAAAGTTTGTCACGGTAGGGCACATGAATCCTGTGGGGTAAAAGGAAAATTGCATTTTTTTGCAAAAGTTTTTTTGAATTTTTTATCTTTGTTTTGAATTTTGAATTTTTTTATATTGTTTCTAATTAACATTATATTATTTCTTAAAAATAACATACCTAGTCAGTTTGCAATGATTGATCTCAAACGGCAAATCTTGTGAGTTTCTTAGATTTAAGTAAATATTTTATCAAGAGTTTGCGTTATATAAAACGTTTTATAATTATATAAGATCTAAAATTATATATTAAGTTAATTATTAAATAATATCTTCGTTAATGTACAATTTTAGTCCTGTAATAAGAACATGGCTCTTTCAAAACTTGGTTTGGATCTTTCAATACCTATAGGTTATGAAAGAGCCGAATTTTAGTCTTTTTATAAATGATTAGAAGTCTAAAAATATAGTTAATTTTTAAAGATGTTTTATGACACTATGTACATAAATTAATGAACAATTACAGATTATACAAACTTTTTTATTTATTTATATCCTTCTATATTATTTATCCCTTTTTTTAAAACTGGCTCTTTCATGCCACTGTTCCCTTACATTATGTAATATTTATGTAATAATAATAGTATAATTTGTAATTATTTAGGTAGAATTTATTAAAAAATTCGATATTTTGGTAATAAAAATAGTTTTTATTTTTTTTAACTATGGCGTACCATTAATAAAATTTTAAAAAAATTGTGTCTTTGACAACTTTCAAAAATCATGTTTTAGAAATGATTAACAAACGCATTGGAAGTTTCTTTTAAAAAAGAAAAGAAGTGTTGAAGATGATAAATAATCGAACTCAATATTTTAACACACGCACGTTTGTTTTAAAAATAAAAATAATTTATGAGCAATTCATTTTATGTATGGTAAAATAACATGAATTGTTTTATCGTTTGAGGCTGTCGAGTATGTTTTTTAATTAAGCAATTTAACGTTGTTATAGGTCAAAAAACCTGCGGTTCTCAAAATATAGGCTCAATTTTAATTTTACTATAACTTTTTCAAATCAATGAATTTAGAAACATTACCAAATAAAAACTCTTCTAAAATATCACCCCCACTACACAGTTTCGGCTCTGACAACTTTTTGGAAACATCCTGTATAAAAAGTGATAATAAATAACCGGCACAAACGTTTTTCATAAAATTGTACATTCTAGTAATAACTCTGTCACATTCACCATGTATTAAAAATAAAATATAATCTTAGTGTGATTCCAAACGAGCCATATCTATCACTTGGTAAAAGTGCCAATAACTACAAATAATAATAATTAATATTTAATTAAGACAGCTACATATACGGCCTACTAAAATAAAAAAATTAATAACACGACCTACTTTTAATAAGCATAAATAAGGCAGAAATAATTAAAATTTTTAAATTTTTGTTAATATCTCAAAAGACTTAGGTTTAAGTATAGGAAATTGAACATAAACTCCTCATATTTTGGGCCGTAGATTTCAGTAAAAGAAACAAAAAATGGTAATTTGATTTAAAAAATTTAACATATTTGACTTTTTGAAGTTGAACTTTTCACACCTTTTTTACGAACCGTGTATACAATAAAGCAATTTTGGACATGTCACCAATTAGCTTGATCTTTCTACTCATTAACCCGACAAGACTCATTTTATTCGCTATAGGGGATGTTTACAAATAATTTTTAATATAAAGCTCTGCACCTGACAATTATTTATTAAAAAAATTAATATCTCAAAAAGTATACATTTTAGGTATAGGGTATTTTACATAAAGTAACAATAAATTTTAAAGTAGAACCCAAAATTTAATAATATATAGGGCGTTCTATTTAAAATAACGAAGTTGCTGTTTACTTTCGGTATAACCGGAAGTGGCATGTCTGTCAAAAT
The DNA here is from genome assembly GCA_036325965.1 of Sinopyrophorus schimmeli. Taxonomy (NCBI): domain Eukaryota; kingdom Metazoa; phylum Arthropoda; class Insecta; order Coleoptera; family Elateridae; genus Sinopyrophorus; species Sinopyrophorus schimmeli. Next base: position 9,084,836 of record JARFIZ010000314.1, on the reverse strand, counting down.
ATTTTCCATAAGTTTGCCATCACTTGTTATCCATCTATACTAATTTTTATAAAAATCGTGTGAGTAGTTTCCAATATATATATAGATAGTGTAAGCTCGTCGTGAAACACCCTGTATAGGTATGTTGTTTTATCAAAATATTTATACGAGAAATAAGATGCAATATATAAAAAAACAATTTTCGAAAATGTAACTTTTAGAAAATGGAGCATCGAAACCAGTGGGGCAAGTTTACCTTACGTTTTTTGATGCAAAAAATACTTAGAATTTAATTGTGTATACATACAGCTTTTTTAATAAGTTCCAAACATTTTAGTGATAGTCCAAAAGTTTGTCCTGCTTTTTGATTGTCATTCTGTAATAACTCATACATTTCTTATTTAAGTAAAAAATAAATATGTATCCCTGTATATACAAAATTGTTTTATAAAACAAAACTGTATGTTATATACTATCTATATAATTAAAAAGTTACATTATTAATATAAAACTGGATAAATGGTGTTTATGATTTATCATTTCTGCATCATATTAAAATAAATTGAACTGTAGTATCACCACATGCCCACATATACATAATTTATAACAAATGGAAAAGTTTCACGATTTCAGTCATGCAGAAAAAGAAATATAAACCACAATTCCATATCTAATAAATATTCAAGAGCATTTTCCGAATCAAGCTTCTTACATAAACCCCTAGCAAATTTAAACACATAAGAACACAAGAAATTTAAAACGATTTACTTTTGTAATAATTTTGTTTTTATTATTTTTTATGTTCGTATATGTCTGAATAGGTAAGCCCATTAATATTTAAAATTTAGGGGTTTAGATAATTTTAAATTAAAAACTAAATTTTATAAATCTATGTTTTTTTCTCTAAGTCATTATGTTTTTATGTACTAATTTGTGCAGGTATGTACTAATATGGAACAATTGTTTAAGAAAATCGGCATAATGTAAAGTTTAAGCTGTTTTATATAGATATAATATTTACTTATGCTCATGGTTTTAGGAAACTGGGGCAATACTGAGTAGTACAGCTTGATAGTACATAATTATTTAACACAAAGTTACCGAATCAAATATACGAGGGCAGTTTGATATGTCAGTGACTTTTTGAATATAAGTTATTTTTTTCGGCAAATAAACGTTTTATTTCTCAACATAGTCTACTTTTAGCTCAATACATTTAGTCCAGCGTTTTTCCAATTTTTTTATTCCTTCCAAACAATAGGTTTTCTCAAGGCCCTCAAAATAGGCTTTTGTTTCTGTGATGACCTCTTCATTTGACCCAAATATTTTACCGCCCACCCAATTCTTCAAGTTTGGAAACATAAAATATTTGCAGATGGCTAAATGTGGAGAATATGCTGGATGGGGTAGCAGTTTGTATCCTAATTTATGGGCATACGTGTGCTTTGATGAACAGTAATTTTTTCTTCGCCAAATACGGTCTTTTCTGCTTCAAATCTATATCGAATTTGTCTAAAAGCTCTGAATAATATTCGCCCGTGATCGTTTTACCCTTTTTAAGGTAATCGATGTGAATGACACCGCGTGCATCTGAAAAAACTGTGGCTAAAACCTTGTTGGCTAACAGACCTAGCTTGGCCTTTTTTGGTGCACGTTCACCCGAAGAAACCCACTGTCTTGATTGTTCATTGGTCTCTGGTGTGTTGTGATAGATTCATGTTTCGTCCACGGTAACGAAACGGCGAAAAAACTCGTTCGGATTGCGACTGAACATTGGCAAACACACCTTTGAAGTTGGCACACGGTCGAGTGTAAGCAATCACGGCACCCATCGCGCATATAGCTTTTTCATGTCCAAATATTCATGTAAAATGTGATGTACACGCTCAGTTGGTTTTTTACGCAAAAAATTATGTTTAATCAGCACATGAAATTCACTTTTTTCAATTTTTATTAAATTTCACGCGGTTGTCTGTTTACAATGGTTGTCAAACACAAACTAAATAACGAAGCTTGCTCAAACATTGACAGTAGTTTATTTATAGACGGCTGTTGACGAGACCTGTGTTGCATTTAATGTTACAGCGCGGGAAATTTAAAAAGTCACAGACTTATCAAACTGCCCTCTTATTAAACACATTTCACCGTATGAACTAAATTCATCAACTTTTAATTATACGATATTAAACCTATTAAATACAATAATCTAATAACTATATTTCTATTAAACTAAATATTGACGTTTTTCAATTAATAGGAATAAAAAGTAAAGCCGTTTGTGTAATATGATTTTAATTTATTTAGTAAACCTACCTAACTTAAAACAACAAATACTAGTAATAATAATAAAAAAAATTGAAAATCACTATCATTGTTTCCATGTTTGGCTGTTAAATATATTACTAAACATCTCACAGCCTTAACATTAAAAAAAGCTAAAATAATTACATTTTTTTGGTAACAATCTTCTTCTCAGCTTTTTCTGATCTACTGCAGGACATAAGCCTCCTCCATTTCTTTCCATGTGTCTCTGTCTTGTGCTTTTAATATCCAGTTCTTTCCCGCTATTTCCTTTAGATCATCGCGCCATCGTGCTTGCGGTCGTCCAACACTTTTTCTTGTCTCTTTTGGTCGCCATTGTAATATCTTTTTTGTCCATTTTTCGAAAAAAATTTTTTCTAATTTCACGGGCCACCACGTCATTTGATTATATACCATAAGAAACTATTTTAGTAATTTTTTTAAAATTTTTAATTGATATTTAGGGGTCGCTACCAAAGGTTAAATTTTAAATAAAAACTCAGAATCTCTACATTTGTTAGATTCTTTTATTCATAAGTCAGCATATAAAAAATACAAAATTATTGTTATTAGGGCAAAAGTACAGGTTTTAGATGCGTTAGACCCAGTTTTAGGCACTTGAGTAATTTTGATAAAATAACTTGAAAAATAGGAAAAAACATAATTGATGTTTCTATCGTAGTTAAAGATACATTAATTACACTTATAGCAATATCGATAATTCTTATATTTTACATTTGTCAAAATAAAGTGGAAAATGTCCACAACTGGTACAGTGTCCAAAATCGGTGCTTCTACCCTATTACAAATTAAGACTATATAAATATTTGAATTATTTACTTTTAAAAAACAAGGATTAATTTATTAGTATTAGGGTACTTTTTCCTATACTCTTTCATCAACAAAAGCAAATATTGCTTTTGTTCTTCATTGGTTGTAATCAATTTATTATAGTTATTTCCTCCATTAAAGCAACACCACGCTCAGCTATGTCGTTCACTACTCGCATAGAATGAACAATATTTTTGGCAGCTACATAATCAGAGTCTTCGCTTCAAGTTTCCACGTCTTTATTCAAAAAATTTGATGTGATACCCATAATCTGGAAGAATCGTAATGAGTTGCTATTCACGAAGTTTTCTATATTTTTTTCGTGGATATGTTTGACATCAATGTTTATTTTTTTTAGGAATTTTCTGTGCCTTCAATTTTTAATGCTTCTACGATTTTCTTCTTCTCTTAAACTGAAATTTCTTTATCGAAAAATGCAAACGCAATCAGCTCTTCCGACAAATATCACAAATAGCATAGTATTTTTTTCAGCACAACAGTAGCCATTTTTTTGTTAAAGCTTTCAAAGGCTTTAAGGTCTTTCAATAATTGTAGGTCGTTTTTGGTAGAGATATGAAACCAATATTTAATATATATTATCACCGTAAAAATGTATATTTCTCTCATAGCTTTCTTGTCCTTTTCCGTTAGTTTAAATAGGTAAATTTTCAAGCAATAAATGGCTCTTACCTAGCCGGGGTTGCCTATGCAAATCTGCATGTTTACTTGCAGTTAAAATGCTAAATAAAATCTTAAATGAACAATTACTAAGACTCTTATTTAAGCGGTCATACATTGCTTTCTGTTAAAGTTTGACGACTGGTAGCGACCTCTAAATCGTATACAAAAATTAAAAAAAAAATATGCTTCATATTTTGATGTATATAATCAAATGACGAAGTGGCCCGATGATAATTCAAAAGTCGAAAAATAAGAACCACCCTAATATGTATGTGTAGAAGTTTAATTTCTGTTTATAATTGTATAAATCATGTGTATGTCAATGCATAATGCTTCACAATAATACGAAACTAAAGTCCATATTTTATCAGAGCGATTTATCTAGAATGCATTTATTTCGAGTTATATAACGCGTGTGGATAAACTGGGTAAGTGATCGCAGTGTGCGAGGGTGAAGTGAGCACCGTGTTATAATGGGGTAAACCGCGTTGTTATGCGCTGATTTCACGCCGTTATCTGATCGCAACCCCTCGTTGGTTTTCCTGTTTTCAGTGTACTCCACTATAAGTTTCTATATTGCACAAAGCTGCAAGAGTTATAAAATCTTGTTATAAATTATTACTTATTCAGATGACACTGATACGTAGCAATCTCACATATCATTTTAATGTATAGGAAATTAATTTCTATAGTTATGGTTCTGTTAGCAATACGTGTTATTTGGTATTAAGTTAACGATTTCTCAGAAAATTTCCAATTAAAAATTAAATATAGTTTTTAGTTTTTTCGTATTTAGAATAACTACAGCGTGATAATTTCCAAATAGGCCTTGGTCTAATTCATAATTGTATAAATGATACTTAAGTACAACTTAATAATATTTATTTATTTGAAATATAAAATTATTCGAACATGAAAATGATTCTAGTCGCTAGTCAACTTCTATAAATATTTTTAGCATAAAGCTAAATTCTTGTACTTTTACATTGTTTTGTACCTGTGTTCCTTCCGGGTAAAACATAGAATAAATAATCTTACTTCTACTCTTTTGTTGTGCTTTGTTGTGTTCAAAATATGAGCGTGTATATTATTCACTACGTCTAATTATCTTGTGTTTTGCTTTACTTGCGTTCTAAATATGTGAGCAATTATAAGCTGTAATTATTAATCATTTCAAATAAGTACAGTAAATTTCGTATAGGTACATTTAAAAGAAGTTACTTATTCTTAAATAAACGTGTCCCAATGTTTATTGAGTATACTTAATATTATATTTATACCCAATAATGGCATAAAATAACTTATTGTATAAATGTTAACTACAAGAAATTTTCGTCTTAGTTAATTTAATTAATAATGTAGGTAGTTTCATAATATAAATACTGAATTATATTTCATTTTTTCTTTAATGATGAATAACTTTTAAAGATTTAAGAATCACTCATAAATAAAAACTTAATTTATATATATCAAGTTTTAGGAATTTTTACATTAAAAAAATAGTACTTAAGTACTCATTTTTAACTGGTATAACAGAACCTTGATGTATTTTTGCCTAAAACTAGTGGTCTATAGTGACACATTTTTTATAAAAAATATTGCACTTTTTGTAAAATACATTAATTTTAATATACAAACATAGGTATGTATGTACGGAAACAACTAATAGTAATTGGAACTAATCCTTATGATAAATTAAATTTTATTTAACAAATCTCACTATACTCCACTTGTTCTACTACGAACCACTATATGGTTCATAATGGGAATTATAGTGGTTAGGGTTGCCACCTTTTTTTTGCATATAAAGTACATTGGTTATTATAGGTAAGAAAAAAAAAGTACATAGTATCAAAATAAAGTACAATTTATTATTTTTTTATTATTATGTTTAAAAACATATTTTTTATTACTTTTTGCAGTTTGTATTAAATTAGTATCTCTACTAAACAATTGCACAGCATCTTTACAATCTATATTTAAATTAAAGTAAATAAGTAATTCATTTTTTATCAAATTCAGAGATGCTTTGTTTCTTTCGTCTCGCCATTTGCTATTCATCACAGAAAAAACTCTTTCTGTGAACGCTGACGTGGCGGAAATAGACAATAAAAATGAAATTATTTTATACAAGTTTAAAAAATTATCATCACTTTTATTAAATACTTGCTGCCATTTCTGTGCAGTTGATAGTTCTGCAAAATCCTTAGAAGTACAAATCTGATTATAAAGTTGGTTTAATAAAGCAATTTCTCCATAAAGATTATCCATATCTATATTAAGTTTTTGCAGATTTAAATTTTCAATTATGTTAACAATATTATTAAATTCTATATTGTTCCTTAAATTTATATTACCAAGTGTAAATAACCAGTTTGTGTTATTAAAATCAAACCATTTATTCAGATACTCTAGGGCTTTGTCAATAAATAATGAAAAATTTCTGTGAATTGTCTTAGTCAGTCCTGGTGAAGATAACAGTTTAATTTTTTTGCCTGTTTCACAAGAAATTGTGACAATGACACTGACATTGTTGACATTTGAGGTTAGGTTGCGCTCAGAAATGCTTAAAAACGAGTTCGTAAGTGATGTGGCGCTGGCGAGTGGCGACATCGATTCAGCACCAATCAATAAATTTCGTTTAATGAAAAAATACTTAAGACTAAATTTTTCAAAATGCCAAAGAAATCAAATCATACAAAATAAAGTATTTTTGTGTACTTTATAGTTCTCATAAAGTATAGAGTACAATTACCTGAAATAACGTACAATACTTTATTATAAAGTATGGGTGGCAACCCTAATAGTGGTCCATAATGCGATTTCTAGCAAAAACAATTTTCGTCTATTTTAAATGGCGAGAAAACAATAGAAAATACAAATCGACAAGCAGCTCGGGCCGTAGTTATAGAAATACAGGGGGAGTTTCTTCTGCGACTAAGTATCTTTACAGAGTACCCATTAAAGAAGCGAAGTTTCTCCTTTTTTGATCAGCATTATTTCTACGCGCATGACCCGCTCCGTTAACAGGACGTCATAAAACTTGGATTTAGATTCAACAAATCGCACACATTCTGTTTCTTTGTAACTCATTGTCTAAATTTATTTGATGAACTTTGAGTATGTTTTGCGAGTGACCTCTATCGCAGGGAGGAGACAAATTCATTGCAAATAAGTATATTGCACTACTAACGGAACTTAGTTATTAGAAGTTATTTATCGATTTTTGAAGCATAAACAAAAATAATACACTTATACTTATAAGTTATGTATGATAACTATGATTTTCCTATTAATTTATGTTGTTTCTAACAGTTTTAAGCATAACGCATTTCAACTTTTAAACACAAGGTTTTTTAAAACTCGTGCTAGCCCCTGCGTTAAGATGGCGGACGTCACGTGATATGAGAACTTAAAGATCAAAGGTGCCGACGAGAAGCTTCGCTTTTTTACATGAGTATTCTGTGGTATCGTCGTCCGGTTTACCCGAAAACTCAAATTTATCTTTTCTTTAAAAAACCAATATTGTAGTTTTTTCCATTTATCTTTACAACAATACTATAAATCTGTCCAAAATGTAATGATTTAGCATGCATTATCATACCCCAGTAAGGATCGCTATGAACCATTGTTGATTAAGTTAAAGATGCTTAATATTTTATCAAAGTGGTATAATTTAATTTAATTTAATTTAATTCATTTAAATGCCAATCGTTTTTTTACAACAAATTATTATATACACGTATTATAAAGGATCTTTGTTATTAATTTCCATTTGCTTTTGGCTATAAGTAAACTTAATTAAGAGAACTCCAAAAACAAGAAAAAACAAAAATAGTCCACAATAAAAGTTCAAAATTCAAAATATCAACATTAACCTCATCTATACATCACTTTCTTAATCTTATATACAAAAGAACAATACGAAGTAATAAAACAATCGTTTTCGAAGCAATGGTCATTTACCAGTTTGGTGACCCTACATCCAGGCCTATACTTCACATACCTTTTGGATGATGTAGCAACTTGCAGTAAGCGACCAGTCCTTAGACCAAGTGTGGGTCAAACAATATCGAACTGGTCGGTATCAATCATTCCATTGAAGTGTTTGAAAATGAAACATAGATCAGCAACCTGACTACGTTTAATAAGACTATTAAGTATATAATAAGTGAATGATATTTGGATCAAAGTGTCTTTAAAATGACTGTTTCTGCCAGCTCTGATAGTTGCGTATTAAGAAAATTTACAGCATTTACAATTAACTCTGAAAATGCACCATATAACGCAAAGCTTACGTTGAACAAATTCCAGTGGTCTTAGATTAAGCTTAGAAATAGGTGACTAGATAATGGAAGAGTACTCCAAAAACAGTCGTCTAAAAGTTCAAGCACTCTTAACGTCCCTGCCTAAACTTAATATAAGTCTAAGTACACGAAATGCTTGCTGGCTTATATTTTCTACGTGATTTGAAAAATTAAGCCTATCGTCAAAGAAGACACCTAAATCTTTAACGGATGTCTCTGCCTGTTTAGATTGTTCTCCCAGTCAGAGCCAGTGTGACATTTTGCGGTGCCTGAATATCTTGCATCTATTAATGGTATCATCATTTAGTAAAAAATTTAATCAAAATCGATGTTTCTTAATTGGTTAATTTTCGCAAATGGCAGCGCCTCTCAAAATGCGGAACTGAGTTCCGGCGAACGCGCTGAACCTGCCTTGCGTCTGCCTTGCTCACAGTATATAGTTTGATAATTTTGCAAAGACAATTTGGAGAATGATATGGCGGAACACTTGTTTGTATTTAAGTTATATGAGGCATCCATATCCTGCTGCAATAAAACAGCATCACTAGCACCAGTTACACTCCTGAATAATTTAAGGTCATCCGCATATAATAGATATTCAGACTATATAATTAATAAAGACATTAATAAAAACAGTTTAAATATGATCCTTGATAAACATTTGTCCGGGCGTTGTAAACAAATTCTGTCTTAATTATGAACATTGCTGTTAAAAAAAAAATCAGATTTATATGAATATATACATATACAGTGTGTCCCAAATTGAGTAGGCTAACATGGGTATCTTTCTTATTAGTGGAGATAGAAGTTTGGTTAAATGGGCAATATTTTGCAGTTTTAGGTGCTCATTCAGATTCTCTTAAGAAAATATTAAAATTCCGAATAGTTCTGAAGTTATGGTCAAAAAACTGAAAATTGTTATTTTCTTTAATGTCAAATAACTTTGTAATTATAAAAATTACAAAAAAAAGTTTAATACAAAAGTTACTAGGTTTCATAAAGTACAGACGGAAATTAAGTCAAAATTAAATTCAAAATGGCGGTTTCCAAGATATTAATACCAACTTTCTTATTTTAAATAGGCGCCATATTGGATTTTTACATAGTTAAATAGCATTTTTTTTTCTCTTTTAAACCATGTATAACAACCCAAATTTAAATAAAAAATTATTAACAATATTAAATTTTTCTGTTTAAAATCAAGTAGCCATGAATTATCAAAGAACAATAAAATAGCATAATACAAGCCAAAGTCATTATATTTATTTTTTAACTAATATTGTAAGTTTTTTAAATAATAATAATTATTACCTTATAAATAATTCAAAATGGCAAAGTTTTTAACTACGCAGTATATGTTTTGTACCTACATTATATGTTACAAAAGCTCCTGCGTTGCTGCACAAACATACTTTAACAATTTTCAAAAAAAAAATAATGAAGATCGTCTTCCACATTCCTTCAATTTGGTTATTGTAAACATCCATACTTCTACATATTCACATCCAATCTGTTAAAAATTTTAAGGTTCCGTTGCTTTTTTTTTTGGAAAACTGTTAAAGTATGTTTGTGCAGCAACGCAGGAGCTTTTGTAACATTTAATGTAGGTACACAACATATCATACTGCGTAGTTAAAAACTGCCATTTTGAATTATTTATAAGGTAATAATTATTATTATTTAAAAAACTTACAATATCAGTCAAAAAATAAATATAATGACCTTGGCTTGTATTATGCTGTTTTATTGTTTTTTGATAATTTATAGCTACTTGATTTTAAACAGAAAAATTTAATATTGTTAATAATTTTTTATTTAAATTTGGGTTGTTATACATGGTTGAAAAGAGAAAAAAAAATGCTATTTAACTATTTAAAATCCAATATGGCGCCTATTTAAAATAAGAAAGTTGGTATCAATATCTTGGAAACCGCCATTTTGAATTTAATTTTGACTTATTTTCTATCTGTACTTTATGAAACCTAGTAACTTTTGTATTAAACTTTCTTTTTAAATTTTTATAATTACAAAGTTATTTAACATTAAAGAAAATGACAATTTTTAGTTTTTTGACCATAACTTCGGAACTATTAGGAATTTTAAAATTTTCTTAACAGAATCTGAATGGGCACCTAAAACTGCAAAACATTGTTCATTTAACCAAACTTCTATCTTCACTAATAAGAAAGATACCCATGTTAGCCTACTCAATTTGGGACACCCTGTATAGCACCCATCAGTCGCGGATAGTTGAATGCCCAATTATGAGCAGTTAGAATGCATTTTCGTTAAAATAAACTTAAAAATTCATATACTACAGAAATCAAATGAGCCAGAGCACACATTTGACACTTGCAGTATTGATAATCACAATTTTGTTTAAATTGTAAGTGGACTATGACATAAATGGGCGCCACGTGTATAAAACATTGTTTTTAATTTAATCATAATGTTCACGTCTAATATCTTTTAATATTGTTTAAAGTTAACAAGAATTGGACACTTTTGAAACTTTCAATAAAGAAACGAAACGTTGCAAATTTAACAATAGTTGTTTTATTGACAGTGTTCAATTCCTGTTAACTTTAAACAATATTGTATTTAAATACATATTTAATACCTATATAAAGTGAGACTAACTGTCACTATCTTGTACTAAGAGTGGTTGGGTGAATTACTTACTGTACCACTCAAATTTTATATAGACGTCATAGCCCACTAGGTTTAAAAAATTCTTTAAAGATATACATTATTTTAAAAAATTTTATGTGGGTGCATTATTATGAAAACCAGATTTTTAAAATCTTAGGTTTTTTTAATTTCTGTTGGGATAGATGGTGGCGTATATTGTAAAGGAATACTTCCAATCAAAAATGAAAAGTCTTATAGACGACTAAAAGGAGGAATATTTCACGTGCATAAATATAAGAAACCCTGTTTTTGTACTTTTTGTGAAATAAATGTAGTTTCTAAACGTTTGAATCATAAAAATATGTTTTTTATATAGGTATATAACGGGTGTTTTATTTAAAGTGCCACAAGCTTATAACTCCTAAACTAATCAAAACTTTTAAAAAAATACAAGTATAAAAGTGTCTTTAATTTATTAGATCTATACAATGGCATAAATATAAATTTTGTTTTACTTTCGGTTTAACCCAAAACGGTGTCAACTTCCTTATCTTAAATAGAAGGGTATTTATTTTTTTTTATAATTGGATAGAGCTCGTCGAGAGCTTTCCTAATATGTATAAAAAGTGACCATTAAAAAAAAAAATTTTTAAATAAATTTCTATTTCAAAATGTGGTGTTACAATAAGGTGCCACAAGTTTATAACTCGCAAAATAATCAAAATTTCAAAAAAAGTACAAGTATAAAAGTGTCTTTAATTTATTTGATCTATTTAAGATAAGGAAGTTGACACCGTTTCCGGTTAAACCGGAAGTAGAACAAAATTTATATTTATGCCGTTGTATAGATCAAATAAATTAAAGACACTTTTATACTTGTACTTTTTTTGAAATTTTGATTATTTTGCGAGTTATAAACTTGTGGCACCTTATTGTAACACCACATTTTTAAATAGAAATTTATTTTTAAAAATTTGTTTTGAATGGTCACTTTTTATACATATTTGAAAAGCTCTCGACGAGCTCTATCCAATTATAAAAAAAAATAAATACCCTTCTATTTAAGATAAGGAAGTTGATACCGTTTCCGGTTAAACCAGAAGTAAAACAAAGATTATATTTATGCCGTTGTATAGATCAAATAAATTAAAGACTCTTTTATACTTCTACTTTTTTTGAAATTTTGATTAGTTTACGAGTTATAAGCTTGTGGCACTTTAAATGAAACACCCGGTATGTGCTATTTGTAGTTTTAGATTAAAAGTAATTTTCAGAAAATCTTTTAATCAAAACTAATTTTCTAGCTGACCACCAGTGGTCCGGTTAGCAATTAAACTAAGGACATTATTTTGCTAATTTCATTGCTATTCCATTAGAGGTCTGCGTGATGCAGATAGCCTCGCTCGAGGCCGCTATTAATGGTTGTGGGTGGAGGAATGCAACTCATTACTGACCGGTGTTTCCTTAGCTGCTCGTTAATTGCGACCTTATTATTACTTCTACATTAAATATATCGTTTAATTTGGATTTCAAGAAATCTACGTCTAATTTAAAACCATTAAATTTTTTTTGAGATAAATAATTGAAGCAAATTATCGAATGTTCTCTCAAAAAAACCCTACAATCCATGTTATTAACTTAAAGTAAATAAAATAAAGCTCAAAATGTAAAATAGTAAATCAAATTACGTTAATTAAACTTGAATGTCGTCTTCTTTAATACATTGTCTCTCTACATGCGGATTTACAGACATTTTACTTCCCGTTGTGGTAGTTAAGGGGTAGATAATAGCGACAGTGGCGCTAGAATACCCTTAACGGTAATTGGATAAAGGAGAATAGGCAACCCCGAAATTAGTGCAAATCTTGTTTTTAGTACTTGTGAGGCCTATTAATTAAGAATAGATTAATTGAACAATTCTAACAGAGTTCTCTACTATGAATTTATGAATGAATCAAGTTTTAAAAACAGTCTAATATTTCATTTTCTTTAAATAAAAGAATCATTCAATTTGTTTAAATTTTAATAGCAGTTCGAAAAAATACTAAAATATAATAAAAATACGTATACAACGACGTACGTAGATCGGTGCCTAAATTTTAGCAGAAAATAACTGAAACGGGAATATAATTCTGTCTGCATAAAACGATATAAAATTCAGGAAAATGACAGAGCAACAAATACGTAATAGCGCAGTGTGCTGGCTTTAATAGCCATTATCTCATAACAGCGGCATTTAGGCTATGAAATATTGAGCATTTGGTAGCACACATGCACATCCTGTACCGATACAACCCGTTCATTTAACTGCATGCGATTATTATTTATCACTGCTACGAATGTAACTTCATGACCTTTTTAACACCCTTATCATTGTATCGAAAACTGATTGAATTTGAACGATTTTATATAGGTACGTAGTTAATGTATATTTTAAATACTATACGCATGTATAGGAATTTCCACAAAAAAAATTTATGACACTTAGCAGATACATATATAGTAGCAGTTGGCAAAACATTTCACCGTTCGATTGTTACTAACAATTACCAAACGTCATTTTACAATACTGAGTAAGCGCCGAATACAAGTTTTTACATTTATTTAACGTTAACTGGAATTGGACATTTTCAATAAAACAACTATTGTTAAATTTGCAACGTTTCATTTCTTTATTAAAACTTTATCATAATGAAGAAACCAAACGTTGCAAATTTAACAATAGTTGTTTTATTGAAAGTGTCCAATTCTAGTTAACGTTAAACAATATTAAAAGATATTAGATGTGAACATTATGATTAACAAGTATTTACATTACAATTTTTTTTGTTAATAGGTATTTCATATTGAAAGCTAAGATTTAAATCTGTTTTTTATTTGCACTATATACATACATATAGGTATATTATTTACTGTTATATTTAGCAAAAAATATCTAAATAAAATCTAGTTAGTCGACTTTTTAATTCGAAAAAGGAGACTGTAGAAAGTTTTTATATTTGACATTTTTAAAATGGCACTTTCAAAAACTTACATGTTAGGTTTAAAAATACCATATAAGATATGTTTACGTGATTATGTAAAAAGTAAATTGATTTTCTAGGATTACTGAATATTCATAACAAACTATGTTCTTATTGTAGTCACTATGGGGCATCCGCTAGAAATCGCTACTGGAATTAGAAAGCGTGAAATACTGGCACAAATGGCTGGCAATACAAATCCATTTGATCGAAGAATATTTAAGCGGGGCCCAGGAACTAAAGATAATCCTAACGAAATTCCATCTGCATTTGAGTCTCGCTTGATTGGATGTATCTGTGATGATTTTGCTTCTAGTGTAAGCTATATGTGGCTACATAAAGGATATCCCAAACGTTGCGAATGCGGCTTTTGGTTTACACTTGTGCATAAACCCCCAGTATAATTTATTAGAAATATATCCTGCTTTTGTTAATAATACATATGTAATTGTTTAATGATTAGATTTGAAAAAAAAATACGCAAAATTTAACAAAAGTCGTTGAGAGAATAAATGAACTAGAAATAAAGTTCATAACAATTAAATGGGAGAATAAAAGCGAACAAATATGTATGTACGTATATAAAATAAGACTCATAAGTTTAACAGATTTTATAATAACTATTTCATATAATAAGCGTTTTGTCATTAATTACACATGGGATAGAAATTGAAAAGTATGGCCTTTTCTATTTATATATAAACTTGAATTATGAATATTAATCACTCTGCAACAGAGCAAAAGCTAGTAATATTTGTTTTTTTTTAACTTTTGTCCAATATTTTGTATGAAAAAGGCTTAGAACTTAATGTGCTTAGAATACTATATTTGCACAGTATTAAGTCCACTTATTTTCGTGACTAAAATAATACTTTTCAAAATCGTTGACCTATACCGCATTTAAATATTTTTAACACTGTACCTCTTATTATTCGTAATTAATGAATGATTAAGTAGTATGTACAAATATTTGTTATTATTTTGTTAAATTATTCATTTTAAAAACTTATTCTCGTAGGTAATCCAAAATTACTATTTATTTCATAATTAGGTAGGTATGTACACAATTACAAATGTACAACCAATCGTAATTCAATTCTTTAAATAGTACGCCAGAGCAAACAAAAGCCCTTAAAAATTTGTGAACTAAACTAAAAAACTATTAACGGTTAAATCTACATCCATCAGGACAACAGAATTTACATTATTAAAAGTGTTTGCTGTGCTCGAACTACACGGTTTATGTATTTTTAAATTATTATTATTATTATTAAACTCGGTTTTGTGAAAACATTTTTATGTACTTATATATTTTTACATATTTGATAGAGTGAAATTATACCAATTTGTCATATTCACTAAACTTGCAATAAAAACCTTTATTAAAGACAACCATGATATTTATGTCATTTTTAAATTTGCTGTCAAATTTTACTCTGAGTGTACCGTAGAAATACAGACACCATGTTATGCATTTTCAGAGACTTTGTTCCGGCGTACTGTATGTAATACATGGCTATGCTGCTAGTACGCGCATTTGTTCAAAAGGTTTTCTATAGCAAAATTAAAATAAATTAGTGATATTATGAGTTACTTATCAAATCATCACCCCGCTTTACCATACGTTGAAAATTTTAATTCACTAAACTTTACTTTAGGAAGATTTTAATTAAGAAGTTTAAAGTAACCTTATGTTACTTGATAATCAATAGATTGACTTTTAATTTAATTTATAAAATGTTAATTTTTACATTATAATAAATAAAGAACGAATGAATTTATACAACTTTATCGGTTTTACATATACAGTGAAACTTCTCTATAAAGGATAACTACGAGGAATGATATGTTGTTCGTTACACAGAAGTGTTCACTAAAGAATAAAATAGTAAATAATAATAAAGAATGAAAAGGACAGATGTTTGGGCAAAAAAATTTAACATTATACATAATTATATGTTTAATAATATTATTAGGAAATGCACAAAAATTATATTTATAATAAAAAAAATATACTTACATTCGTATTTAGATTATTTATACAATAAAATATTATATAAGTGCCTCATTTTTTACACTTTTTTGACAAGATATTTTCTAAACATCAAAAAAAATTACACCAAATTACAGCTATTAATTTGAATTCTAGGAAGTTGCTATTTAATTTTAAAATATTTCTATTTATTTAACATGTAAATCTAAAGATTTTTTTAATTAGGGTGAGTGTACCAGTCCCAAACCAGTTAAGGACAAATTTTGACTTTGAAATGCTCTGAACTGGTATTATGTAGTTTTAACGTAGAAATGTATATATACAATTGTTTATTGTTTACTAACGCTGTAATATTTATATATTATTTGAATCTAAATATTTAAGTTTTTTATAGATTTCGTGAACAATATCAAAAACGGTAATGCGCCTAAGGTTGACCACTGCGCTCATAGCTCTTAAATAAACACTAAATTTTTAAAATATGTTTGGAACGTTGTTAACATTCTAGGCCACGTAACAAAACAGTCGAATTCTTCAAAAATGCCCGCCATTTCTTAATTTATTAAATCGAACATGCAAGTGGTCAACTACTGGTACCTGGTTTGGGACTGGTACACCCAGCCTACATATCCATATCGCTGCTGCATTTTATGCAATCATTTTGCTTTTAACGACAAATTGTAGAGAAAATAGCAATCTTTAAATTCGCCAATAGTTGGATCTATGTAACTTGAACGATTTCAATTTTCAAATCGATATACATTTTTTACGCGGTTTCTCGCAGTGTTTGATCTAGTGAATCCTGTTAGAATTTAGAAACTGAGCTGTTTCAATTCTGCTGTCCGTTACGAAAAGACGAAATACAGTAAGTACTGAGCTTAATACCTGTCCCCAATTGTTATAAAGAGTGTCCGCCAGACAGAAGTTAAAAATACATGAAAACAATTCGGGCAAGGAAAAAATGTTCGTAAAAGAGAGAAGTCCGTTAGAGAAGTGTCATTAGGAGAAGTTTCGCTGTAGGTACTAGTTGAGAGTTGCACATTTCCGTGCATGGGATCGAAAATTCGTAACTTTGCTATCAAACGAAAAGCAATGGTCAAAATGCCCCCAAACAATATTTGGTTTAAAGTCTTACGATCGGTACGTGTTGTCGAGAATCTCAGATCTTGAAAGTTTCAGACGCTTCTCTCTTTTGCTTTTCCAGAAAATAAATAAATTCAACAAATTATATAAAAATTAATGTCTCGAAATTGACTCATGTTTTTTGACTGAAATTATAATATGTGTTTGGTCTATATAAGGACTTTCGTTTAGTAGAGAATACCGATGTAGGGGAAGGTGGCCTAAAGCGGGAAGGTTAAGGTTCATCGATTAATATGAACCACTTCGGCTAAAAAAAAAGTGTTTCTTTTTTAGATTTACGTGATACAATTATTAAACTTTAATTTTATAAAAAAAATAATTACATTTCTGCTTTAGTTGTAGAAATAAACCTAAAAATATAAAATGTCAGAAATTAACCGCTTAGCCCGACAGGAGGGCCTAAAACGGGTAGGCTCTCATAAACCAATCGGATTAATCAAAACATTTGAAAAAAATTCTCTACACTTGACATGTTCTTGACAGTAACATTAGTATTAAGTTATATTCAGCCTTTTCATATTATAACTGCTAATTTGTTCCAATCTTAATATTACTTCGTTTATCATTGTTTTTAAATCTTAATTGCTTCAACGCTTTAAATCACTTATTTTTAATACCAATTTATTCCTATCAACTAGTTCTTATCAATTATAATAAAATCACTACTTGTGGTACAAGCAAAGAGGGTACCTACCCGTTTTGCCCAAACACACATTTCTTAGTTTTGATGCATTAACGTAAAAAATAATGGATGGATATTAAAATATTTAGTCAAATAATAAAACTAGTTTATTGAAAAAAAAAAGAAAACCCCATTATAAAAAATGGGTTAATGTGAAGGGTTTTAGCACAGAATAGCTAACAACCAGAACGGCAACTCGTAGGATTTAGCTCAGCCCGCGCATTCTAACTGCGCATCGATTTCGGCCATATTGAAAAAATAGAAACATTTGTTTTAATTCTAACACGTGTGTTTTTATTTATTTGCGGTGAACTGCCAAATATTTGTGGGCGATATCTGGCGAGTGTTGCTATTTTAAAATAATACATGAACGATTCATTCAAAAACTACCGCTTAAATAATAATGGCTTTTTTAAAACCTGGCTCTTTCATGACATTTTCCCTCTACAAATCACATTAAATACAGTTTCTTCTATAAAATATAAATGGTTTTTTTAAAAGTTAAGTGGCAGCAGCAAAAGATTTAAAAATATAAAGTACGTTCCTGAGTTTTGGCTATTTTGTTTTAGTAGCAATTGAAGTTAAATTAATTTCAAACATTTTACAAAATTATTAAATTTTTTGTTTTTTAATTTTTTGACGTTATTAAGCAACTTACGTGTCAAAAATAGTATGACATCAATTAGGCAGGGTATGGGGAATATGGCATAAAACAGCCAAGTTTTGAAAGAGCCATTATCAATTACGCGGTAGTTTTCATACGAATCGTTTATGTATTATTATTTTAAGATAGCAACACTAGCCAGATATCCCCCACAAAAATTTGACCGTTCACCGTCAATAAACGGCGCCGATACGACGTATTGAAGATTTTGTCGTCAAAAAGTAAGGTTTTGAGTTCAGTTTATTTGTTTTCTAACGCCTATACGTACAAAACTAATAATAATATGATTACACTATCATTTTATAGATATATTAGGCCTTCTAATAACGTATATATTTTGTAGACTAATCTTTGATTTCATAGTAATTTTCGAGATTTTGTTTCTTGAGAGAATATGTTTTGAAAGAGCCGGACTGCAGTGTAATGAAAGAGCCACCTTTTAATTGCATAAAATGCAATAATAATTGTAGTAACAGCAATCAAGAGTGGTACCGATGCAAAATTGTAATAGTTGGGCATATAAATCCTGTGGCGTAAAAAGGAAATTGCATTATTTTTGCTAAAAACGTTTTTAAGTTTTTGCAATGATTGATCTCAAACGTCAAATTTTTTGACAGTTTCTTAGATTTATGTAAGTAAATATTTTATCGAGAGTTTGCGTCATTTAAAACGTTTTATAATTATATAAGATCTAAAATTATAGCTTAAGATTATTATTAAATAATATCTTCGTTAATGTGCAGTTTAATGTTGTAATAAGAACATGGCTTTTTCAAAACTTGGGTTGGCTCTTTCAATACCTATAGGTTATGAAAATGCCAAATTTTATTTTTTTTATAAATAATTAGAAGTTTAAAAATATCGTTAATTTTGAAAAATGTTTTATGACATTACGTACATAAAAGCATGAACAATTACAGATTAAAAAAAAAATTGATTTATCTATGTTCTATATTATTTATCCTTTTTTTTAAAACTGACTGTTTCATGCCACTTTCCCCCTACTGGCAGTGTAATAAATATATAAATTCGAGCTAATATATAACATATCCACATACGGGCCGTTACCTGCTTTGGACTACCTACCCGCTTTAGGACACCTTCCCCTATACAATAGATTCAGTTAAAGTTTGCGCCCTTAATATTAAGAGGTTGGGAGTTGTAATTGTTCATTTCCCATTTAAAAAGTATCGAACAAAATCACTGCGACGTTCTGAATTTTATATTTTGTGAGTGACAACCAAATTCAGATTTCTTTAATGATCTTTGTAGGAAATAATTATAATAATTTAAAATATATTATGATAAATATAAAAATAAATAACAATGTTACACCCGTCAATATTTAAAACTCAATATGAATAAAACGGCGTGATATACGTGAGTTTTATCTGACAATCAGATCTTTTTTTTTAGAGCCAAAAATTTCCTACAAAAATCATTAAAAAACTTAAAACGTCGTGGAAATTTTAATCAGTCTCAAGAAAATAATATTTATTTAATTTTTACAATTTATTTATTTTTTAGAAAATTAAAAGGGATAAGCCTTTGAAACTTTTAGGGTCTTAGATTTTCAGAAACACGCATCGAACGTGGAGATTTAAATACAATATTGTTGGGGGCATTTTGACTATACTTATCCGGCTATGGCTTTTGACAAAGTGGCGTTTTTAAAAAATGCAATATAATCAACACACTTAATTAAAGAAATATTCAAAAAATAGGAAATGTATGAAAAACAATCACAGAACATTATATTTTCTTATTATTTGAAATTGTTAATCATTAAAAAATTAGTTTATACTTTTTAATACAGTAACCGTGTTAGTATAGGTTTGTTCCTGCAGCAGTCACAAACGGTCGCCAACTGTCCGACGCTTGCGCACTTGCTGAATGAATTTTAACTAAATTAATTTTGTAGAAATGACTGATATAAACCACCTTACTGTTATTTTTTTACATCTTCAGTTTTATGTTCTAGCTGAAAACAAAGTGACCAACTTTTAGTTTGGTACTAGTTTGTATAAAAGTTTTCAAACCGTTTGCAATTGCTGCAGGAACAAAGCTTCTAAGTAGCTGATACTTGATTGCTAACTAAAAAGTGGTACTAGCGTAATTGAATTGAATTTCCATAAGTTTTTTCAACATTGCTATTTTGTATCACAAATGTAATGTCAAAAATGGTTAAAATGTGACGGTCACAGTTGTTATCCGAATTAAAACAAAAAAATTTGAATTATTAAAATTTAAGTAAACAGATTTCATAAATTAATCTTGGAGGCATAAGAATAGTCATGTCCAGTGATCCTGAATGCTGCAAATGTGGCACTGATTGCACACGATCAACAGTATTGGCGATGGATAAAACTACCCTAACTTTTAATTCCAGTCTGGCCGCAAATGACACGTAAACCGACGCTGTGGTCGTCGGTTTAACGAGATACTACCGCATAACGCTGCCGAATAGCTATTAGCGCCATTATAGGCAATATCACGGGGATTTCAAACTAAATATCTCACTGAAATTATTACTTGTGCAGTATTAAAGTAAAACTTTATTGTTGGCATATGTTACAATTCAGTTTTGATTATTGATTTAAAGTTAATGTCGAAAATGGCCCAAATACTAAAACTTTGGTATGCTTCATTATACCGGACCAGTGCCGTAACTATATACAGTCGAATCTCGATAAGTCGAAGTTGAAGAGAAACTAAAAATAATTCGAGTTGTCGATATAAAAATATTAACGTTGAAATAGGCAAGTCTTATAGAAATAAGTTCGAGTTATCAAAAATTCGGCTTATCCGGGGTTCGACTTTTTGTCTCCAAACAAAATTAAATTAGGAGTACCTTCAGCAGATGCAATATTTACACAAATTAATTGCGGTATAAAATTTAAATGAGAAAATGAATTTGTAGCCCTTTCTTAGCCCAGTGCCTTAAATTATTTCTCGCTATTGCTAACCGTTACGTTACTATGTTGGACACAATAATTTTTGTATTTAGTTAAATTTGTCAATTCAACAAATACATGTTTGTATTAATAATTAACAATAATCAACAATAAAAACGGTAATATACCTAATATTTCCATATCTGAATATACAGTTACTTTAAATAAAACTTATGCAATGCAGAAAAAGTAGAGACTACTTTTTCTTCTTCTCAGTCTCCATTTGTTCATTGCTGAACATAGGCCTCTTCCATAATATTCTATGTTATCCTATCTTGTGCAACTTGGAACGAAGAAAAGTAGTAAAATTAATAGAAAATAAACTAATTTTGGTACTTTTCGAAATCAACATGTTTATTGATAGTAAGCGAATAAACTACTAGGTTGACAAGAAAACAATTTTAGTTTTCACAAATTGATGAGTTGACAATTTTTTTGAATCACTTTAGACATGGTTATAATTATTTCCGTTTGACAGTTGACAGTAGGGATTTTTAACTTACTGTAGAAACAATTTACTTCGTATTTAGTCTACATTTGTTAGTTCAGTGTCAAAGTCAATGTTCAGTTTCTGTATAAGGGAGGCCCCAAATGTAGCAACGTTTAAAGTAAATTTTGTGATTTCATAAGCATAGGCACATATCAAAGGTTAGAATGCGATAAAGGTAAAATATAAATTTTAAAAAAACTGATTTTCAGCGTTTTTTCTTAACTTGGTTTACTAGCAATGTTCATAAGGCTCTTAAATTATGCAAAATATTGTTTGCAAGTAGTTAACTTTTGTATACCGGGTGTCAGAAAAATAAGTACTGGAACTTAACTCACTTATGAATATCCGTAAACTAAACCAAAACATACCCGAAGTCAAGTGGCCTTATGTGGAATGTTTTTGAGCTATGGTATTTCAAACTTTAATTTAAAAATGTGTAATAAATACCTAATTATTTAGAATATTTTAAAATTTTTGTTTAAGTCTATTATAACAATACCATATATAGGGCAAGTTCGCCCGTTGCCGGCCAGATAAAAAACAGTTGCCGTTTTCGGCCGTGGCGGTCGAGAAATAAAATAGATTTATAACGAAAGTCACAACAGGAAGTTGAGGTATTATAATTAATACAGTAATCCCTCAACATTCGCAAATTCGACTTTCGCGTGTTTCGATTATTCGCGATTATTAAAATGCGGCAAAATTCGACTTTCGCGAGCTGTATACTCGCTTATTCGCGAAACCATAAAAAAAGTTCCTTGGATTTTTGTACATAATGTATTTTTCAGTTGTGCAGTTGTGTCAACATTTCCATTTATTCCCAGTAATAATTACATATCTTGTGTTTGTTTTTATTCTAAGAATCGAATGATTCTAGAATAACAAACAGCCCTCCCCTACTATGCTTCTCCAACCGATTTTTTTAGTTTTCAATTCGATTTCGCTTGAGTAACACCCTAACACTTTTTTTAAACTGTCATCTTTACCGAAACGTAAGAAAATAGTGATGACTCTGTCGGAAAAAATTAAAGTACTTCATAAGTTGCGTGCTGGGAAGAGTGCGTCAGGAGTCGGGCGACTATTTAAAATAAACGAGTCGACAGTGCGTTACTTAGAGAAAAATGAAGAATCTATTAGAAAAAGTGTCGCTGCTAGTTCTTCCGTGAGTGCGAAAATTGTATGTATATACAACATATATCAACCATCGTGGAACGTAACACCCTTATTTCCACATTAAGATAGATTCAACATTCGCGAATTTCACATTCGTAACGTTTTTCTGGAACGTAACCCTCGCGAATGTTGAGGAATTACTGTACTAAATATGACTAGAACTAAATAACGCATGACAAGTTTGTTTAACAAGTCGTGTTTTATTGTTTTTGCAAATTTTATTACTGACTGGCCGAGAACGGGTGACGGCCGGCTAACCGGCATACTTACCTATATATAATTTTTAATCAAAAAAATCTTAGAAATTGCATATCAAATATGTCAATTACCAATAAAAAAGTGTACTAAATGACCACACCCTTTTTTAAATGCACGTGGGAACGATGTTGTGTTGCCATTTACTGAAATTATTAAAATGCATTTTTCACGAAATTCTTTAGATTTAAGACATACTGTATATAAACTGGTATTGTTTAGATTGGTAAAATTTTAGTTCCTATTTGTCTGACACCTTGTATAATGCCATATAAGTATTAATTAACATTATTTTAATAAAAGATTGCTTTTGTGGACGTAATACGTTTAACTTACTTATCTGAAGTAATTAGAATGCGAAACTGTTTAAATATCAAATGATAAAAATATGCCTGGCACAATTCTATGTTTTAACAACGGATTGTATTGAACAATTAGTAATTGCATGGGTTTCACCGCCTCGCATTTTATGAATGAAAATTTTACATGTATTTTTAATATAATTTATTAAACCCATTTTATAACTTAGCTATTTTGAATTTTATTTTACGTATTGCAACATAATATTAAATTAAACAACGTATTTAAACTATTAGTTTTTGGACAAAATTTATGTGATTTTTATTCATTTTATTGGGTGTACGAGATTTCTTTTAAGTCACTGCGATTATTTGAAAATTGCAATAGCTGATCTGTTGTTGACAATCTTTGGCTAGATATTTAATACAAGTATATTTTTGATCTATGTTTTAGTTGAATAAGTAAAAAAGGGTGGAATTTCAACAAAATAAGTGAGAACAACCAAGAGGCAAGTGATTACCATTATCCTGAGAATAATCCACGTTCTTGTAGTGTTTAATAGAACGCGTGTACAAAACAAGTGAGCAAAACAACTGTTGTGCGAGGAACAGGTCCTTGTTTTATCAGGATAAGGGCTGGTTGCGGTCCGCCGAATATAAACAGGCAATTGTCTGAAATGAAGCAATCAGTGGCTCAGTCGGCGATAAGAGCGCCGCGTAACGACCGCCATGGGAAACATTAACAGACTCCTCGTCAGATTACTTGCACATCTCGTGCTAGAAGTGTAAAAGAAATAAGGACACATGCCGTACTTATTCTTTTGCTCTTCAATTTTTGGTTTATATTCATTAATTTTTTTTGTATCGAAAGATAAAAGTTTACAGATATAAAACTATTTTATTTTCTACATATATTTCAACATTTTCGATCGAAGAAACTTTCCTTATCTAGAACAAACGTTTATTATAATCTTTCTATTAATTAGTTTACTTTATTCACCAAATAAATGTAATTTTTTTTGTTACGTAGCATATATATTGTTTAACTTATATTAAATTTTAAGTCTGATTCAATCAGAGCCGGTGTTAGAAAGAGAACCAAAAATCAGTAGTAGTTAAAAAAATATTATACTAAAAAACTTTAAATGGATTGTAAAAGGAAATTTAATTATAATTGGTTAAATCATTTTTTTCATTTTTTTTTCAAAATAATTTAACTCCAATTCAATTCGCTCAAAATAAAATCCCAAGCAAGCTATTAGATTCCGATTTTTAAAGTTATTTATTATAAATAGAATCAATAGATAACTTTATTTCAAAAATTAAACGTTATGAAACAGATAAAAAAATTTAATTTGTATTTTGTCATATTTTGTCATAAGAGTTCTGAAAAATATAGCTTATAAAGTGTTTAATTATAGAAGTACACCTTTAGTCAACCGTAAACTAGACATCAAACTTGTGTTAAGCACATCTTCGTACATCCCTCTTCGACCCTCAAGCGCAGACTTTGATAGGGCCGTAATCGCAGATAATTGTGGAAGAGAATTAGCTCAACAACAATGTCAGCTTTTTATGTAGACAGCTCAGCTTGTAAAAACATCCCGGTCAAACCGGAAACTAACTTTCTTCATCCGGAGGCGACTTGTGATTTTATTCTCTTAGGGTTCCATTCTTATAATGTACTTCTCATAAAAGAAAGCTACCGTAATTTCTAAATAGAGACCGAAAACTACTATAAACACAATTACGTGAGGACATTTTATTGCAGTTTGCATTGTAGCTGACATGACAGTGTATTTATTATATGGGAGACAAGTTTTTTATGGCGATTGAAAGACAACTGTTTTTGTACATCAAACTTTTCAGATTTCCACTTTATTATATGTTTGAAAGCTTTTTAGAACTCGGAATTTTTTTGTATAACATAAAAATGTCTGAGTATTTTTCATTTTAGACTTTCGTCTAATACAAGAATTTATTTAATATGTACATATGTATATTAGAAATAGATAGTACATATGTAATATGTATAGGTACATCTAAATAAATTTCAAAATTGCTTTTGTGATTATATATGTATTTATTAAACGTTGTACAACGTAAGTACAATATTGGATTTAAAAAGAATTTTTGAGTAAATATAACTAATATAATAACTCCGTTTATAAGTGGGTGCACAATTTAAGAATGCTAATGATAACCAGATTCTTTTCTATCTTATAAAATGTTCTTCCAATTTTAAAAAAGTTAGTTTGTAAGTTTATTTCTTGCGTAATACTGTTTCTCGCAAAAAATACAATTTGTCCAGAAATTCACAAAAGGTAGGTACATTTTTGCTAATAATACTTTTATTTTATATTTTAAAATTAAATTTTGAATATCACTAATAGAATTAAAAAAAATAATTGATATCATAATTTAATTAACCGATAGATTTCTATTTTAAGTGAAAAGTGACCAAATATGGAATATCGCTGTGTGACTGCACAAAGAGCCTAATTAAAAAAAAACAAACTATTAAATTAACTTTATAATACCCTAATACCTCGTTATACGCCTACTTTAGAAAACGTCCAATTCGGTATACGAAACAAATTTTGCTTGGTATAAGCCTTCATTTAACTATACGCCCTATTTATGAACAAGTAGCACTATTACATCTACACTATTCATAAATTTATAGTAACTTTATTTGGTTTGCAACTATGAAATTTCTGATAGGAAGACCCTAACAAAGATCAGACATAGTCACACTTTAGATACATCCTAAGACGAAGACATACACAAAGTTCTTTGTACAGATTTTTAATAAAAGTTGCTGATTCTAGTAAAAAGCGGCAGAAGGCAGAAAAATAAAAAAACAAGCATGGGACTCTTCTTCCATAGAATAATTTTTATTTTAGCATTAAGGAGAGTTTGATTTGATTCGATTTAAATAATATAATTACTTTAAAAAACTACAATAAATTATATTTTTTTATTAAAGTGCTTAGTGTTTAAATTATTTTGCAATCCCATTACTATACAATACCAAGAACAGTTTTTTTTACACGAGAACGGATTAATGATTCTTACATTATTTCTTATGGAAAATATTGGTTTAGTATAAGTGCAAACGTCAAAAACTGATAAATGTCGTATACCGAGGTTCCACTGTATCTTTAATAAATTGAATTCATCTGTATCAATCAGGTTACTTTCAGGATAAATTCTAAATGGATTAAAATATGAAATTAGTGAAACGAATTCGTAAGGTAAAAATGATTTTTAAAGAGTTTCTGGAATATGTTCATGCTCTACTGAAGCTGCACTTTAGAGGTATTGAGGTCAAACTTGCCGTTTTTACGCATTGTAAAGGGATATATAATCAACCCCTAAAGATTAAAATAAAAAATTAAATATAAAATTCACAGCAACCGTAATTATAGTTATAAAGAATAGCAAGAACAGCATAAATTATTACAAATGTATATGACAAATTGCAAAACAATCTGGATAAATAATAATAATTACTTAGATTGAATATGCGAAATGGTCACAAATGTTTTACAATCCATTTTAAAGGATCAGAGGGAATGTCACAAAATAATTAGCAAGAATAAAAAAATCAACGATTAAATTTGATCCTAGGTATCTACGGACAAATTGGCAATCTTGTTAGAAGTTGTTAATTGCCAGGCTTAGAGCTATTCGTATGCACCACACCACTTTCGCCATAGCCCTGGATTAATAAGCGGGAAGCTTTGTTTCCAGAAATTGAGTCGCATATAGAACAATACAATATACAATTTTCTTGTTAAATAAATAATTGGATGGCTTTTTGAAATATTTTAAGTAACAAAATATGTTGTCACAAAATATTAAATACTTATATATTATTTTAATTAAATAAACTAATTCATATATAATTAGTCTCCAGATTCATTACATAAATATGTAGACAAAACTTAATTATATTTGAATAAAAAGTATAAAAAGATAGTTTAAAAATACACGAAATGTAAGGAAAGAAGGATAAATAAAAACATGAAATTTGTTTCATTTTTAATTTCCTTTTTTAAAATTCTTCATATCCCTTTTCACTTAAGTTGACTTTTCTACTCGAAACGATGCCACAGTTCAATACCAGACTGCTAGAAAATAATTTGATTCGGTGCAATTTTTAAGAAACATTCTGATTTTCGATTTACATTACAAGTGTTAGTCGCAACCATTCCATCTAACGGGGTGGTCGATAATCTTTAGTTTATTTAGTCTTAAATTTCAGTTTTTCCATTTTGTTTCCTTAACTGTTATCTTTCAAATTCTCCTTTTAATTTTTAGAATTAAACAATAATTACACCAATTGTAAGCAAAGTAAATGGTTAAATGTTTGCTACCAAATTTTTTTTAATGCGCTTATTAGAGAGTCATTAGAAAGTAATGATTTAATCCCAATAAAACTTGCTAGGTACCTATATAAAAATTTCCAGGGTTTGTGTTGGAATATTTTGCATTATGAGCAGTTCGAACATCATATTGTAAATAATTTAGGAGTAATCCTAGTAATAAAGAAATTTGCAGAAAATGAGTAAAAAGATTATATGTTATATTTTTATTTAATGCTATGCAAACTAGAATAAAAGATAGTAAAGAGAGACCACCCAATTACTAATTTAAAATATCGTCGGCGATACTGCAATACCGCGTAACTAGCTTTTCTCATAAAGTCGAATTTTCAATGTTATTACATTTAATGGTAGTCTCTATGGAAAAAGCTAGTTACGTGGTATTGCAGTATCGCCGACGATATTCTTTTTTTAGAAATTATCATTTCAACTTTCTTATGACACGGTAGTGTAGATTTGCTAGTGCCTTGCCCATTATTGCTAATATTTCTAATATTTGATTGTCTATTTTTAAACAATTTTTTTTTTAAATCCATTTTATTATTGATAATTTGAAATGTTTTTTTTTGTATTATTTTTTTCTAAACGTGCCCATAAGTGTATGACAGAGTTAAGGTTAGAAAATTGAGATGGTTTTCGAATATCTTTGGACGAGTATACACATGTTAATTGAAGATCTTACACTTACCATCATTATCTGGATGAAACTTAGATATCATTTTATTGCGCAATATTTTGTATTTTTTAGTAATATTTTTTCTAGTATGTTTGTATACGTTGCAGTAGGGTCAAGTCACGTCAAGTGGACCCCTCATTTTCCACTTGATCATGGAATACTTGTTCAAATCTATTTTTCGAAAGTAGTTATTACTAATAATCATCTCTTAAAAAAGTTTTTGAAAATTTTGAATTTAACACCAATTTTTTTTACAATGAAAATTTTCTGTACTATTAATTAAAAAATGAATTGTGAAAAAGCTGTTGGAGATAACTTAACGAAATTTTCAGAGCTTATAGTAATAAATTTATAATTTCATAAAAAAAAATTTAAAAAAATTTTATTTGTTTATTATCATACTTTTTATTAACATTTAAATAAACAAATGAAAATTTTAATGACTTCTTTGTACGATTTTTGAATTTTTTTTTTTAGTTATATGCGTTAAACATTTAGGTTCAATATTCCGAAATAAAATTTCATTGCCCGGCATTAGTTTCAATGATATATGTACATTTTTATTTACGAACCGGTAGGCGGTGTCAGTGCAGCGCGCTCCCGATTTTGGTTGCTCTGGCTGTAGATGCTACATATTACACATTTTAATTAGTATTTCTTATAATTAAAATCATTCTATATAATTTAATTTTTTTTAATTATATTTCAAATAATATCTTCAACAAATAATCCAGATAATTATAAATTTATTATTTATATAAATACAGTTAAATGAATAAACAGGTAAATAAAATTAATAACTAAATTAACATTAAAATTTTCTTTTTGTTGTTTTGTAGCGCAATATTAGTTGTAATTTTTTCATCTTTAGAAAAAATTTTGCAGTTTATGGATTATTTATTAATACCTTCAAAATGATGCAACTGACGCGTATTTTTTATAGTTATGGCTTGTTCGTACCGCGATTTTTATTGTTTCATGGGAATCATGTTCTTCTTGTGTACAAAAACCAAAATTCATATTTTTGAAAAAGCCCAATCAAATAGTGACTATGCTGCATTGATTTGTTGGTCATTATCACGTTGAATACTAGTGCGATATGCGTGTCTTTTAAGAGTTTCTCCCAAACCATCACATGCACCTTTGCCATGAGATGTGGCAAAAAAATTTCATTCCGCATCAATATTAAAATCAGTTTGTTGGTTAATCAAATTTACAAAATTATATTTATTTTTATATTGGGGCGCTGTTCCGTCAGAAAAATATATATATTTTTTAATATTACTAACTCTAAATTTGTCTTTTAAAACTTGATTAATTTAAAATTAAAAAGGTGGACTGAGCTTGAATCATGAGAGACTTTTTCAGAAATCATGACATAATTTTCATGTTTAATTGTTTGGCTTTTTTATATAAAATTATCTTGATTATTTGTTGAAGATATTATTTGAAATATAATTAAAAAAAATTAAATTATATGGCATTATTTTAATTATAAGAAATACTAATTATAATGTGTTATATTTAGCGATCTACAGCCAGAGCAGCCAAAATCGAAAGCACGCTGCACTGACACCGCCTACCGCTTCGTAAATAAAAATGTACATATATCATTGAAACTAATGCCGGGCAATAAAATTTTATTTTGGAATATTGAACTTAAATGTATAACGCATATAACTAAAAAAAAAATCAAAAATCCTACAGAGAAGTTATTAAAATTTTCATTTGTTTATTTAAATGTTAATAAAAAGTATGATAATAAACAAATAAAATTTTTGTTAATTTTTTTTATGAAATTATAAATATATTACTATAAGCTCTGAAAATTTCCTTAAGTTATCTCCAACAGCTTTTTCACAATTCATTTTTTAATTAATAGTACAGAAAATTTTCATTGTAAAAAAAATTGGTGTTAAATTCAAAATTTTCGAAAACTTTTTTAAGGGATGATTATTAGTAATAACTACTTTTGAAAAATAGATTTGAACAAGTATTCCATGATCAAGTAGAAAATGAGGGGTCCACTTGACGTGACTTGACCCAGTATGCATAATTCTATCAAAAAATCTTAGGTTCTTTATTATTCTTTTACAAAAGCACCCTTAAACTTAGAACGGTAGCTTTTAAATTCTTCTTTTGTAATTTCACGTCTGGTCTCTTCAAATTATTTTTTACCATCATTTTTAAGAATATTAATTTGAATTTTATTAGTAAAAATAACATCTTCCAAAAATTTTTTCTATAAACAAAATAATCATGTTCAATTTTAGACGTTCTCTGCAATTATTTTAGTAATAATAGTGATAATTTTTATTAAGTATTGTTTTACTATTTTGACATTATTTTGTTTACCTATTCTTTGTGATAACTAATAAAGTTTAGGATTTTTTTTAAATTTCAATTATTATACCTTGTTTATTTGACTTCGGTAAAGAACAAGACTTCCTCTACATGCCAATGATTCGAATAGGTCTTTATGTTTAAATCTTTTTTATTACTATAAAACAAAATTTTTATAATATCAATAATTTTGATGTATGTTTCCATAACTAATTTAATTTTTAAAATTTAAAAATTACTATCTGTCGTTGGTCATATTGTAACGGGCATGTACCTACTAGAATATTTCAGAGTTATCTACAAATACGTACGGTATAGAAGGTGGCATCGCGAATGGAATAGTCGGGAAATACCAGAACACTTACGGAGCTTTATCTTCGGTACATATATAAGGCGACAGGAAGGCGCTGATGAGTTAGTCTCGGTGGGAAATTCGACAGTCTTGGTAGAAGGCTCGACGGTTGATATTCGGCCATGTTTAAGAATTTACTTTTTTACTCCATAAGATTACATGTACAAAATATTTATTATTAAAATTTTAAAATAATTTGAAGAAACTGAAGAGGGCGCCTGAGATTTTTCGTGTATATCAAAATATTATAAAAAAGTGACAAAATATTGAATTTCTCTTTATCAAATATTATTAATTATAAGTAGAAAGCGGAATACGTATATGAGCTAGCTATTTACGAATTTAAACGTTTATGTGTATATCCGCATATAAAAATACAATTCGTTAGTTGTAAAAGAATCTTTAAAAAATCAATAGAAAATATAAATAAATAAAATGTAAACGAACAGTTCTAAATCAAGTGTGATATTGCTAGATAACAATTCCGGAGGTAACAAGATAATATGTGCGGGTAGAACTAATGACCGGCGAGTCCGGTGATTTATCCTTGGACCTCCAAGTTCCGGTATTTGTGTTTATACTAACACGACATTTTGATATACACCTAGCCTTTATTAGCCTTAATCCTACGTTAACTCAATTAGAAATGTTTCAAACAAGCAACTTGGTTAAATTTACACAACAGTTACAAGGTCCCTCTATAGGGAGTCGTCCCATATCAAACTACAAGATAGATAGTATCTACTAAATTTCAATTTACACCCAAATTTGTAGACAGGCATGTGTAAATACTACCTCTTACTTCTACTTCATGTAATAAATTTTATATTAGTGGTGATCTTAAATTTTAAAATAGGTAATTTATTATCACAAATCTTTCTAATGGAACGAAAAGCATGGAAGTGTTTAGACTTATAGATATATTGGGATTAAATTACTTAACGCTTTTTATTATTAAAAAAAAAATTAGTAAAGGAAATTAGCCAAATAATGGCTTAAACAAGTTTTAATATTTTTTTTTATAAATTTTATTGGAATGTTTGTAATAGGCAAATATGAATAAAGAAAAGGTTTTAAAATTTTAATTGCTTTTTAAATTCCAAATTAAGAATGTATTTTCATTTAGAATTTGTTAATTACAAGAATTCCAGGTAAATACCAATATAAAGCGTATTGAGAGAAAGATTTAATATTAAAATCAACCCCTTTTTAGTCGTATTTACACCGAGTAAATCGATTAACGGTTGCTAATATTACTAACAAATTAGGGAAAGACGATCTTTACGAAGATAAAGTTTCTTTAATTAGTTAAAGGAAAGTATTTAATTTATGGTTGTTTATTGTTATTCCGATTTAAGCGAGAAATACAATTTGGCGTTTTCGCTAAAAACATTTTGCAATATAATAGTTAATTAAAACGTTCCAATGAGTTTGTTTCGTGTAAACCAAGATTAAATATCGTAAAACAAGCAATATAAGCAGTTGCGAGGGTGCGGGGACAATATCACAACCCTTTATTGGATGGGTTAAATTAGAAAAGCCAATTCCAGGAGTAATTCCAGGCATACCAAACCCCAATTGTAAAATACACAATCATGAATTCACGTTTTATAGTACTTTTGTGCTTCGTTTTGCGGCGATTATTAGTTAGCAAGAATCACGAAGAAATCTCAACTGCACCGCGTGGTGCCGTAAATTAAAAATTTATACAAACTTGAAGAATTTAATTAATAATTTAATCATTGTTGTTTGCAAGTAATTTGTGTTTCCGCTTTGTTTCAGTATGATATTAATTTTGTAAAATACGTTTTAATTTATACATTAAATTGTTTTCGCGGCATAAATCACAGATGAAAACATTCTTTACCTACAACCAAAGCTAAATACCTTTTATTTAACTTCAGATTTAATAAATTTAAAGGAACTAAATCAAAAAGAAACAAAAAAGTTTTCAATATCTTTTTGTACTTACTCATTCACAATTTAAAATTAGTTTTCTCACTGATTTAACGACACCAATTTTAATTTAATTATTTTAATTTTATCTCGGCAACAGAGTAGGTAGTGGATATTACAGTAAAATTATTTTTAGAACGTTCTTGTGTTCAACTGGTGTCTATTCACTGCCCCGTTTGAGAATGCTTAGCTCGACTTGTTTATGATACAATATATTCCAAACTTACGATGTAGTATGGAAATCTATACATCCATATGTATCTTTTAAAATTAATATTCGATGTAGATTTGTAAATATTTTTAAAACGAATTATTAATTAATTATACTTTATTATAAAAAGACTGTAATATTATAAACATATTATTTCTTTTATAAATATGTATGTCGTGAAATTGTAATGTTATAAATAATTCACACTGTAATGTCAAATTTTACCAAAATTTTTTTAGCATAAGTAACAAAAATTTCCTAAAAGTAATATACCGTATGTGACTACAATACCAGGGCGATTTTAATATACGAGGTCTGCTCAGAAAATAACAGAACGTTATTTTTTAAACTTTATTATTAATTTTAAAGAATTTACTATGAATGTGACAAATATGTATATAATACAAATAATTTGATTTGTTTTTTCCTCTCTTGGGTTTTATCTGTATGCCGGGTATCCCAAGAGTAAGTACTGAAACTTAGCCCACTAATAAATGACCCTAAATTAAACAAAAATATACCCCAAAGTCAAGTGACATTATGTGTCATATTTTTGAGTTATGATATCGTAAACTTCAATTTCAAATGCGTAATAAATACCTTATTATTTAGAATATTTTGAAAATTTTTGTTAAGGCTGTTATAAAGATGCCATTAAAGCCATAAGTAATTTTTTTTACAAAATTTAAAAAAGCAGAAATCGCATATCAAATATGCAAATTATTAATAAAACACATATTAAATGATTTTAATCTCTTTTAAAAGCATATGGAAACAACTCTGTGTTGCCATTTACCGGAAAATTAAAATTAATTTTTTTGGAAATTCTTTAGATTTAGGACATTTTGTATATAAACATTTACTGTTTAAATTGGCGTTAGACATCACCCGGTTAAGTTTCAATACCTATTCATGTAACACCCTGTATATAAATAGAGTAATTTTATAGGTGTACAAGGCCTACTATTTAACATGGCTACTAAACTTTCAGTAGGAGAATATGTTGTGGAGCGGTTAGATTTTTGATTTTTGCCCATTCTCTTGCAAAGGAAGAAAGAGGCGTAAAGCATTATGGTAGTCGTATCGTGAGCTTAAATCCAGATCGCTACCGCAGCAGTCACATGCTGAATCACTGTCCCATACCATGAAAGTAGTATAAATTGGTGACTGATCTAAAGGACCTTATAAAGTACTAAATGTTTTTTTAATTGAATTGCATAATAATGACATTTAAACCACACTTTTACTTACACTTAAGTGAAAGAACCAAGTAGTGCAGGCTAGTAATACCACTAGGTACAGTTCTTTTTCTTAAGGGTCGAAGTACATAATAATAAACGTTTAGGTTATCTGTTTCATTTTAGATGTAAAATTTGATTCTTAGTTTAGTATTTAAAATACTTTATTAATAATAAACTAAAAACACCAAAAACATTTTTTTTGTAACATCATTTTTGCTCCTTCTGTGAATTCTTAACTCTTTTAGCTCTTTTCCAGAATCGGTTAAGGTTTTATACAAAAAATCGGTTTATTAAATTTTTTTTTGTGTCCATTCTAATTTTTATATTGGCAGTTTGAATATGTATATTGATAGTAGTAAAAATGAAAAGTAATAAATTTTGTTATTTAATGTTTTAAAAATAATACCAGAACAAGCTCCGTGATAAGCTAAAATGGGACGCAAGAAAATCGTGTTTGTTTTTATCTTGTAATTTTGCAAGAATTTTCCAAAATAATATTGTTCATCAAAAGACATCTAATTAAATTTTGTCTTCGCTCTTTTCTTCTACTTTTCCTACTATTATTGTTAATAACAAAAAAATTTACCTAAAACTATAAAAGCTTAGTAAACTGTTTTTATTTTAAATTAAGCACAAGTAAGTAAGTATTTTTTAACATTATCTTAAGATGACTACTTATTGTTTTATGATTAAAAGAAAATTAAATAGATTATGTACTTAATAATCATTTACTAATAAATATTTTACTTTAGTGTAATGTTAGAAATAATAACTTTATTGTGATATGCAGTATGGTATATTCAGTGTATCTTTACTTTGATTATCAAATTCATTAATTAGTTCCTTCTTTACCTTGGAACTTAAATAAGTACTTCACTATAAAGAGCCAGGTAAAATTTCCTGACAAAGTAACTGCTTCAAGCATTTTGTTATACTATGCTTAGGAATTCCTTTGCTACAGATCAAATTAATTATACATAAAGGATAAAACTTTCAAGTAAATTAAGTGTTAAAGCAAATCATCCAATTAAAGATATGTATATCTACATGTTTCATTATTGATTTAACCTATTTTAATACGGTGTGTGACTTACCTACGTGTAATTAATTTGCTAATACAATATTAAATTGCATGTAGGCACGTACCATACTAGTTAGGCAAAAAATGAGCAATCAAATATGGCATAATCATTTCGATGACAAAGTATGTAAGTTTTAAGAAGTAATTACGATGAGTGGTACAGGTGTTGCTAAGCATACTGTGTAGAATTACAGCGTAGGGAGCAGTTTGCATAAAGCAATTTTCTTGGAACAATATATTGATATCGAAAATATTGTTAGGAAATTATGTTTATGATACTTACTATATACGTTTCTAAAACACTCATATCTTCCCTTCGCATGACGAACACAAGTTTGTTGTCTAAAAACTCTTAGTTTAAAAACAGATAGGTATTTACAAAAAATTGAAAACATTTATAAAATGTTCAAATATTGATAAATAAAGCTCATTATATTATTATTCTATGTAGCTACTACCTATGTAAGGTAAATATTAATGAGTTTATTTTAATTAATTTAATTTACATTACTGAACGATTTATAACATCTTGTTGATGCCTATAACAAATGTGTTAAATTGATCTCCTTCAATTCATGTGAAACCCAAATGTTGAGCATCTTAATAAGTTCAGATATTTTAAAAGATTTTTGATTGATGTATGGTGACATATTTAACCTCTTGGCAACCTATATCAAAGTTGTATGACGATCTGCTTCAATTATGGCTTTGATTTGATCATTATTAACTTTAGTTGCTCGATCCAGTACCTTGATCATTTTTAATTCAAACATTTCGCATGTCGTTTGTACATCCTACTGCTGCATCAGCGTTTAAAGAATAAAAAGTAGCAAAAACGGAGGAAAAACAGATGGTGGACTAGAGAAATAGTTCGTCAGCGAGTTTCATTAGGGAACTAGTTTCTGAGGGATATAGTAGCTGGATGAGACGATTGCTGTTCTCTTGATTCATGTTGAGCGTTTACACGAGGCGAAATTTACAAAGCGCAACAGTTTGATTCGCTCTCAAAAACCGGCTGTCGGACCGCTCACGTCAAAATATTATCACACAAAAAGTTTTAGGGCGAGCCACGGATATTCACAATGCAAAAATGGTTTAGCCAAACAGTTGTGCGAGTGAGTTTTGCGCAATAAATTCCAGCTTTATGTTAAGACAAATAAGCTAATATGCAAGTATAAGAGATGACTGAACTTCATACTTTTCTTGTCTCATTGTTTATATGTATCTTTTGCTGTTGGGTATGTGTAAGTTTTAAACGATTACATCTAATAATTATCTAATTTTAAAATATTAACTAGATAAAATTAGTATTTTTTTTTAATTTGATTTTATAAGATCTGGGGGACTAAGCTTTGCTCGGCGTCTTCCAATTTCGCTGTCAAAATCAGATGGCTTTCGGTCGCCTAGGTACTAAAATATATATATCAATGTAGTGCCATCTATGCATGAATAATTCAGTCTACTTATACTTCACTATTCTATGAAATGGCGCTACAAAAAAAGATGGCGCTAGAAAAAAGACAATTTTCTGTGAAAATGTTTTTTTTTAGCTATGACACTTACTTAGATAAACTTATGGAGTAAAACATTATCTAAATACAAAATTTCATCCAAATCATTTGAGCCATTTTGGAAAAACCAATGTATATATATAGATACCAAATTAGCAAAATTTAAAGTATAAGATATTATACTCTATCCGGCCAACAGAAATAGTTAAGCCAGGCCCCACTAAATTGAGCCAATGTATGCAGTGCCCAGTTTCACACGGTACAAATTAATAATCAAGTTTGTCCCCGTTCTTGCAGGACATAAATGCTTGTTTGGTTGCTTGTGTTATGTGCTTTAAAAATTAAGCCAATAGAAAAAATTCTATTTAAATTTAGCGTGCATTTGTGGGAGTGGCTTAACTATATCTGTTGGCCAGATAGAGTATAGTCCCAACAGTCAGAGTCATTACTAGGGACTTTTTAGAATATAATTATTTATAGACAAAGATATTATAATATAATATAAAATACAATATCAAAACATTCCGCCGTCGGTTCGTGATAGCTGTAGTATTTGTTTAAAGTAGTACATTCAGCAACCTGATGGACAACAAAACAAATTCAATGTGATATCCATTTCATAAAATTGATGAACAGCATCAGACATCCTAGTAGTAGGATCTGGTCGAGCAAAGTGTATATAGAGCAGGTTAAGATTCCGATAGTTAAAAAATGGCGTTATAATAAAAAAAGATTCCAGTAGTTGTGTCCACAATTACTGGAACCAGATATATTAAACAATTTGAAGATAAATCATACTAACTAATACTCTCATGGCTATCAGCTAAAGAGACAAAGTTATAAAGTTGGAAAGATGTTTATCAACAATGCGATGCACAGGACACTGAAATGTACTTTTCCAAGCTAAAAAATTAAGAAAACGCCTATGTATTTTCTCAAATCTGGATGGCTAACTAGCCCGGAAAAACTACTAAACTATAGACACGTTCTCAAGCTTACTACAAAGACATGCGCAGTACAGCGTTTTTATTGCGTGTAGATTCACAAAATTATCGTATTAAAGCTTTATTTTTAAATTTTTAATAAAAGAATATATTAGAATTTATTTATTTTCATCAGAAGAAAGTTTGATTTATGTTGTTTTCTGTTAGAATGTGTAGTTAAAACAAAAATACATAGACAAATAATATATTTATTAAAAATGCGTTTTTTGCCCTTTTTCTAAAATCAAATGCCATTTTATGTTGTTTTGACAAGAGGGAAATATGATAACCCTACTTCTAAAACGTATTAAATTAAAAATAATTTATTTTAATTAATTTAATCACCTAGGTAAAAAATGTAATATTGTTGTAATAATTGATTTTATACGCAACAATGTTCTTTTTTCATTTTGTTTAGTGGAATTGAAATCCCATATAAACACTATTTTTCAAACGTAAAAGCGAAAATATAAAATATAGTGTCGTATATTCAGTATAAACGTCAGGGAGCACGTGTTGTCCAAACATAACATAAAGTAGGCTCTGCTTAGTGACATTTCAAACTTTTATTCGGAAGCCTGTTTTATGAAGGTTATGGAAGGTGTGAGATATTAGAGTTTCAACAAATCTATAAAATAAATTCTAAAATATGGGACGGCATGTGGTCTTTATAGGTGAGAAAGTGTCAAATTAATATTGTTATTTTATAGGGAACTGTAAACCATGTAGAAATTCTCAGGGTAAAAAGTCGAGATACCGTTTTGCTTACACTAATTTAATTTACTTATACATATTTTAAACGGGTTAAAGATTTTTTTTTAATGCATACACACTTATTTCATTTATTTTTGGCACGATGAACGATAAACAAAATCGTTTAGAGATTATTTAAAAATAAAGTTATATCAATTTTTTTTTTCTACTTATAAATCCAAGCCTTGTATATATACATAATTATGATTTAAGAAAACCCTTAGAAAAAATATTAACAAAGAAAAATAAAATTATTCTTTACCAGAAAGTGTATTTAAACTGGCTATTTAAATGTGGAACGGCCGACAATTTTTTTCAGAATTTTTATGTATTTGTTATAAATAATGTTTTCTATTAAAAATATTTAACAGAATTGACGATTTTGTGTAACTCTTTTCTAATAGAACTTAAATTTAGTTGCTTTTCTTTGTTACTGAATAAAATTATCTATTTTGTACCATCCAAATGTGGTCTTGGGAGCATGATTGCACAATTTTTTTTCCGTTTGAATTAGAAACTTTCTAAGTAATTTTAAAAATGTTATTATTTATCGAATAATGAAACTGAACAAAAAATAAATAACGCCAGTGCTGGTTGTGAATGCGAAGAATTCTGCTACTAAATGTTACTTTTTTGCAACGTTATTGAATAATTTAATTTGAAATCTGATTTTTTTATAATTGTAGTTTATGATTAAAGATAATTGTAAAAAAAAATTGAATTATGTTTATTAAAAGTGACGTAACAGCCCCAAAACTTATAACAATGCTACAGAGAAGAAACCTTGCTTCCAATTTTATACAAAAAATGCTTTAAAAATTGTACATCTAGTATACAACAATTTAAATATCCTCAAAAGGCATTAGTACAGTAGTTTCCAACCTTTTTGTACCGTCGCCTTCCTTTAAAAAAAAAATTGTTGCGCCCCCTTAATTTTTCTAACAATCTAATTTCATAAATACTCAACTGATATTATAATTTATTTAATGGGCTACAAAATAATATACAATATTATGTAAAAATATACATAAACATTTTTTGATACCTATTCGAGTTTTTTGGTTTGTATTCGAAAATGATATTTTGAAAACGGCCTCCTTTGCAAGAGTTTCGCGCCCCCCTAAGAGGGGCGCGCCCCACAGGTTGGAAACCACTGCATTAGTAGTTGCTGTTTTTTAAAAATCTGGGTATTTCTTTAAAAATTCCGAAGAAAATTGTCGGTCATGCCAAATTTAAAAGGGCTGGTTTAAACATACTTGCTCGTATAGAATAATTTTTTTTTCTTCATTAATTTTGTTTTTTAGGCTTTTTTAAATCATAATTATGTACAAAGCTTCAATTTATAAGCAGTTAAAAAAAATTAAGATATATTTTTATTTTTAAGTAATCCTTAAACGACTATTTTTTGATCGTTCATCGTGCCAAAACAAAATGTTTTGAAAGCAGGATTAAAATTTATTAGTTTCTGAATAGAGAACTAAGTTTATATTAGAAACTACCTACTTTTACTTGCAATTTTTGTTTAAATTCTATATCATTGATTAAACTGTCAAGGTAGACCATATAGGTTATTTGTAGTTAGGCGTTCTAGATCGCGATATAAAATCGCTTTATATTATCAAAAAAATGTTTTTTCTAAAATAATAAATGTGCTAAACTATGTAGAAAAAATAAATACATAATTTAAGAACAAAATCTAGTGTCCGACCGAACTTTCGGTTTCGGTTTCGGTTTCGGCCTAGTTTCGGCGAAAAAAACGGGTTTCGGTTTAGTTTCGGTTTCGGCTACCATCCAGCCGAAACTACGGCCGAAACCGAAACTGAATTCGAGAGATTTCGCGCTGCAATCGGACAGCTCGGTGCACTGAGGTGCCAGCGACGAAGTAGCATTTTGCTACTTATCAGAGCCAAGGTTAGAAAGAAACGCAGATATTGATTATTACTGGAATTTTAGTCGATTTCTGCCTTTGAGAAAAGCTGCACTAAAATTCTTGTCAGCTCAACCGAAAAGTGTTTCCAGTGAACAACTATTTAGTGCTGTTGGTCAAATTTATTCAGACAGAAGAAGCAATTTGCGAGGCGAAAATGTTGATAAATTATTGTTTCTCACTTATAATATTAGATTCTTTAATTATGAATACTGATAACACTGGTACACAAAAATAAAAAAGTGGTCAGTACTTTTGAGCAGACCCATCTAGGGTTATGTATTTCGATGCCCTGAATCCGAATTTGAGGTCGGTTTACCCAATATACCTATAAAATTTTGAGTAAATTGCAAAAACCACTAAAAATTGCAATTATGAAAATGAAGAAAATTTGATTAAACTAGATCAAATCTTCCTTATATGTATATTTTGATGAAATGAATCCAAATTCAGAATCTCTTAATCTCGATTATTCATATATTTATCTAAAATCATAAAATATAGTAAAAAAGTAGTAGAACATAGCCAAAAATATCACGAGCACACAAAAAAAAGTGATCAGTACTTTTGACCAGATCCACCTAGGGTTATGTATTTTGATGCGCTGAATCCAAATTTGAAGTCTGTTTGGACCGTACACCCCACAAAATTTTGAGTAAATTTGAAAAAACTGCTTTAATTGGCTAAGAATTGCAGTTTTTTGCAATTTACTCAAAATTTTAGAGGTATATTGGGTAAACCGACTTCAAATTCGGATTCAGGGCATCGAAATGCATAACCCTAGGTGGGTCTGCTCAAAACTACTGATCACTTTTTTATTTTTGTGTGCCACTGTAATTATCAGTCCATTAAAATTATTAATATCGTAATTGTAGCTTAATGAAGCTCTTCACAGTTTTCTTTCGTTTAAGAGAAAACTCTTTATTTTCATACATTAAATATTATTTTTGCATTAAAAATATTTATTTATTGTACTTACAAGGAACCCTTTTTAGTAGTCCGTGGCTTTATGCAATGAGACCCACATCATTCGATAGGGCATCAAAACCTACTCTAGAAAGCGTTTTCAAATTTTGCGAAATGATTCGTGTTACGACAAGACAAGCTTTAGAAGTTTGTGTTAATCTGTCAAAACTGGTTTCCTCTATTATACATGGCGAATTGCAAGTTATATAACATAATCAGGGGTCGACTGGAGAACGCGCTCGCTCTCCAGTCTTTTGCATTTTGTTGCCCCGAGTTCGAATCCTCTAGGCAGCAAAGAGATTTTTGCAATTTTTTTTATAGGAGAATTGTTTATTGTCGTTTATACAATGATTGGATGTTTTTTTGTTAAAAAATTCGCAATGCCTGGAAGAAGAGTGGCTACTCCAATGAAGCGATTTCTTCCTACCAGACGCTTGTTCAGTGTATTATCCCCAATTTGACGGATCCCTATGCCAAGAAGCTGGATGTGAAGAGTATTCTTTTGGCTTATGCTTTTATTGATAACAACGGCTTTGCTTTCGACACTTTGTTGTCGTTGACCACACATGCTGATAAATAAAGATTTTGATCCTTACAATTTAGTTTATGTTTTTAATTTAACTTTTAAGTTATAATTTTGTAAACAACATAATAACATATCGTTGTTCTTAAAAAAACACTGGTCAAAGTAGTCTTCAAAAAGATTGTTTTTACAATACTGAATTAATCACAACAATAATAGAATAGTAAAGCACGTCGTCCACACACTGCAAATAATTTTGACAGTATGCGTACTTATTGGTAATACAACCCTGTTAACGGAATAAGATATAAATTTATTAAAAACATTTTAATTTAGTTTACATATTTTCCGGTGATTTTGTGCTGTTTATACCTATTTTTCGTCGAAAAACACATCTAATCATTGTATAAACAAAAATAAACAATTCTCCTTCAAAAAAAAATTGCAAAAATCCTTTTGCTACTTAGAGGACTCAAACCCGGGGAAACAAAATGCAAAAGATTGGAGCGCGAGCGCGTTCTCAATTCGACCACGGTATTATGTTATATAAAGTACAATTCGCCGTGTATAATAGGAAAAACCAGTTTTGACAGATTAACACAAATTTCTGGAGCTTGTCTTGTCGTAACACAAATCATTTTGCAAAATTTGAAAACGTTTTCTAGAGTAGGTTTTGATGCCCTATCGAATGATGTGGGTCTCATTGCGTAAAGCCACGGACCACTAAAAAGGGTCCCTTGTTAGTAGGTAGGTAGTTCTTAATTTTAATTTCATTGTAGTTGATTAACAAGATTGCCATATAAAATTACCAAAGTTTAGAAGAAGTTATTTTGTTCTTAAGATGTAAGATATTTTTTTGTTTTCTGTACCTAAACAAATTATGTAAAGAGTCATTTTAATTTGTACCGTTTATTTTATGTTATTCGTAAATAATATTCAAAAGAAATAGTAGATAGTAGGTTCAAATCAACTCCTTATTTTAAAAAGTACAAATAATTTATTTGAAATTAGGTGTGATAATATGTTATATTAATGATTAGTTCAAATATCAGAGACTAAATAAAGACTGATTGATTATGATTTTCTATTTATTTTTCTTTCCACAAAAACATAACCTTATATGGAAGTTTCGGTTTCGGCCGAAACTGTGACCAAAGCCGAAATTCGGTTTCGGTTTCTGTTTCGGCCGTAA
The DNA here is from genome assembly GCA_036325965.1 of Sinopyrophorus schimmeli. Taxonomy (NCBI): domain Eukaryota; kingdom Metazoa; phylum Arthropoda; class Insecta; order Coleoptera; family Elateridae; genus Sinopyrophorus; species Sinopyrophorus schimmeli. Next base: position 9,041,324 of record JARFIZ010000314.1, on the reverse strand, counting down.
AAAGTAGTTTCGGTCGGACACTAACAAAATCTCATTTTTGCTATTTTTGTACTTACGCAGTATTGCAAGTTTTAGTTACGCGGAATTGCAATTTTCAATTACGCGGTATTGCAGTATCACCGACGATATAAAGTTTAAATTTTTTTTAGTATGTTTTATAATAATAGCTTAGATAGTTTATTTTTTTAAAACAATTATCAATTTTAGTACATAGTACCTTTTTACCATAAATATTAAAAGGTATTTAATATAAACGTATTAATGTAACTTTTAAATATAAGTAATTAACAGATTAATAAACAAAAGAGAAAATGCGATGAGAAAGATTCTCTTAATTTTCTCAATTTACTGAGATAATTGGCGGCTTTGGGTTTCATATAAGCTGTTCATATCTGGTTGAAGCGAGCTGGCTTACACCTACCCGGTTCTCCTTCAAAGTATCGTAGATATTACATCGCGCTTGTGTCCTCATTTGTATTCTTGGTATAGTATACAACAAATTATATACAATTATTTTGAGAAAAACTATTATTATGAATGTTAATATTAAACAACAAAACATACACAAACTAGTTTATAATATTATTTTTAATAGTTTTATGTAACTAGTTGTACACTGGGAGAAAAGGCTATTCGAACAAACTTTTCGTTTTCGGGTTAAGTTTTGACATACCTAATATATCGATCTTTATTCACTTTAGAGAAAGTTATTTTACTTTGCCTAAAACTTTATTTTAATTTCATCAATTGAAAGTTTGTTATGAATGTTGTAGTGTTTCAAAAATTCCAGGGAATTGCAGTTTTACGTGGGTTCCAAACCACGGCAATTTGTAGGAAAATTTTCTTTAAATAGAAATAATTTTAAGTTCATATTTTATAACAATTAAAATTTTTAGAAAGAAAGAACGTTTTTCTAACGATTGGTATGAATGTAAATACCTAAACTCTTATATTTTGATGAAAATTTAAACATTATTATATTATCATACATAGTTAATAAAATGGATGATTTTGACTAAAAATATTATAATTGAGGCGATAATTTTTTTTTAAAATGCTCATTAATTAATCAATTAATTTTCTAATTATAACATAACACAAAATGAAATAATAAACGAGAAAAGTATTGCCGTTTTCTTATTTTTACAATCTTATCGTTCTAAATCGTTCCTCATTAGTGCGAATTTTGATTTTTACAAAACTTCGAATAGTATACTGAAAAAAACATATTTAAGAAAATATGTGCAGAAAGAGTCCATATAATTATGTCATTAATGTTAATAGGTGATTAAGGAAGAATGTAATTTCTAATAATTAAGTTATTGTATAAATAGCGTTAACTGCTTTGCATCGAATCAGTCTGGTAGAGTCATATTGGCCATGTAGTTGCTAGTGAACGCCAGACTCGCCTTTAGCCGTAAGTAACTCTCATCTATTTCTGTATCGTTTATTATTATTTTTTTAATCTGTTCTCTCTGAGCATCATATTGGCGTTTCGTTAGTGATTGTTCAGAGGAACAGTAATTGTTATTATGTTATTTAATTGTTATTATGTATTGTTATAAATACAAAAACATAATTATATATTTTAATTTTTAACAAATACTTAGTTGAAACCAGAGAGAATGCCTGGTGTGGTGACATTGTATTAAGACGTTGTGTTTTACTAATCCTTTCAAACAATATCTATTGTCAAATATACCCATTTAAATAACACTAACAACTATTTCTAAACAACCTAATAATAAATTAGAATAAATAGGTATGTTAAATTTTAACTAAAAACTGGAAGCCTTTCAAAGAGTAGTTCCAATAACTTTTTCCCCAGTATATGCAATCACCCTACCACCACACTAAAGTTGAATGGCCCTATATAATTTAAAAAAAATAAATATATTGGAACTTAACACACCGAATATGAAAAAATTACAGAAAACTTTCCTAAAATTCACAACTAACTTACGGCCGATTCGTTAAACAAACATTGGTAACTATGCAATATAAAAACACATAGGTATACTGGGTGTTTCACGATAACCTTACTCACTCGAATTTTCTAAAATTGGTATACAATAAAGCAGTTTTTGTCACTTTTCTACTCATTAACCCAATAAGATATTTTTTATTTCGTATTAGGGATGTTCACATAAAATTTTCAATATAAAAATCTGCACCTGTCAATTATTCATTAAAAAAATTAATATCTCAAAAAGTATACATTTTAGGTATAGGGTATTCTACATAGTGACGTTAAAATACAACTTAGAATTCGAAAAGTTAAAAATATACAGGGTGTTCTATTTAAAATAACTAATTGCTGTTCATTTTTGGTATAACCGGAGGTGACATGTCTGTCAAAATATCTTCCATAAATTTGCCATAACTTGTTATTCATCTGTACCAATTTTTATAAAAATTGTGTAAGTAGTTTCCAATATATGAATTGTGTAAGCTTGTCGCGAAACAGCCTGTATACTTAATTTTTATATTTAGGTGTTAAATATTAACCATTTTTAAGTCGTCTATTTAGGTAGATATAGAAAATTTTAAAGTTTATTTAAACTATAATAATGAATTTTTAAATTAATATACAATTTTGACTTTATAGAGTTGCAGAGGTTTCTAAAATAATATTTTAAAAATAGGCCATTTAATTTATGTTAATTTTATACTTAATATGTACTAGTAAAGTAATTAAATTTTTTATAATATATATATTATCATCTTATAATGCATTTAGCACTATAGATATACATTTATAAGAAATCAAGTTATTAGAAATCTAGGGTAAGCATAACAGACTGTTCCATAATCCGCCGTTGTCAGTTTCCTAATCTGTTTGTAACTACGTTGCAGTATTAAATTGTCACAATATATATTTAGGATTATACAGTATATCCAAGATATCTGAATATAAATTTGGCAGGGTAATAGAACTGGAGTATTTATCAATGGCGTACTTCTAGTCGCAATGTATTTGTTTAGTTTTACGTCTTTAAACTAAATAAATGTTAAAATCTCTAACATGTTAACATTTTTTCTTACTAAACATAAGCGTAGTTATATGAATGTTAAAGTATTTTTTTATAATGTATAAAAACCAACATTCAATATAGAACTGTATCGGTTATCTAAAATTAAAAAAAAATATAGTCATATCTGTTCTACAAGTATTTAAAAATTTAATAAAAAAACTGTAAATATTAGCTTATTTGGGCTAAATCATTTTATTAAAACTTACCTTCTACAAACACAAGAATTCCTCATACTGCTTATCTTGAAGGGATTTTGAAGAGCTCAAATAAAACTCCATACTTAAAGTAAGAAAATATAAACAGAAGAAATAATAAAAAATAATAATATACAGTACCGCTTATAGGTATTAGTACACTTTTTTTTTATAAGAAAAACTGAAATTTGTAATATTAACCTAACGCATTTTTCATGATTAACAAAAAACACAGCAGTAGTATGTTCACTAATATAAAAGTTTGATTATTCGACAGTTATATAAAAATCAAACGCAGGAAATTGGTAACAACTGGTAACCTGCGTGAACGTTGCATAGTGGTTCAAGAACATAAATACCCTTATTTCTAATTTAAAAAAATAGTGTTTTAATGGTTTTGTTTTATTACTGATGCCTTCCTTAATTTAACCCGATTGAAGAAAAACTAATACAATTGATTTTAAAATTTAAATTGTGTAGTATTGAAGTATTGAAGTTATTTAGAACATTAAATTTTTGAGCACTGGACTATTGAGTGTCGTTTTTCTTCATATAACTTTAAATTCTACTGTTTATTATTTAACAATATTTAAATTGAAAAATATATATACCACCTATTTTCTCATTCAGAAATAAACGAAAGTATACCCCGTTCATAAAATGATCCTTGTGCTGTGGGTAAGATGATCCTACGAGATCCAGTCAGCAGATCATCTACGAAAACAATGTTTTTGGTATATTAAATAAAGAAAACAAATATAGAATCATTTATAACGTTTTATTCAAATAATATGTGAAATAAAATGTCACTTGCCTACAAAAAAGAATTTCTTATCTTTGGGATCAATTACTTATAATCATATATATTTATAATAACATAAAAAATCTTTTCTGGCGCATATAAGTTTGATCCACCTAAAGCTTGCTTATTTTTACCTTTCGGCGTTTTTTTAGTAACTTTAAAGAACTCCTCAAGCACGCCAATCATTTTGCCCCAAAACCAACATTAACGTTTAAAAGTCTATAAACTAATTTTTAAATTTTATTCGGTTAACACGTTGCGTTTCAATTAAAATTGAACATTTTAGGAAGCTGTAAATATAACAGTTATTGCATAAAATAAGATCTAAAAGAATCTGGTGCCAATTTACTGCCCACGGCCTTTTCTGCTGGAATATTTTTTCGGATTTAACATTTCATAAAAAAATCTATATTATTCTTAAATCTGGTGAAATAATATCAAAGATCAATTACCTTTTTTTAACGAGTGGGTTGGTGACTGTTTACACACGTATGGACTTCATACGAAGATCTCAACCAAAGATCTACGACCATACGCAAAAATGTTTTAATTTCTTCAAAAAAGAGTTCAGTTTCAATAGACATATTGCTGAACTAGCGCTAAATGGGAACTTTTCCTTCATAGAACAACTTTTCTATTAACCAAGTGGGGGTATATATCTAAACGAACACGTGCCACTATTGCCGGCAAGAGCTGAATCGCCCAGAGAAGCGACCGAATTGCATTTTTTAAACACTGAAACTTGTTAACACTAGTGTAACGGTTATTATAAAAAGTAGTGTGTTTTATTTTACTAACTAAACTAACAATAAATAATCCCTTCAACATAGTTTACAGTGTGCGACAGTCTAAGGCTCTTGAATAAAATGTCTTATTGTTGTTTATTTAATTTCAAAATTTACTTTAATTTGCAATAATCTATCTCTTCCCAGTTTTAGTCCCATGAGGTGATAGAGTTAGTTTTCCTGCTACATCATTTCTAAATCGTCTGTCTTTGATGTCTTCCTCGTAAAGATTTCGTACTCAGTGGCGCATCCTGAAGGTGGGCTACAAGGCTACAGCTCTCCCAAAGTGCCCCATAATTAAATATATATCAACAGCAAAGACAAATCATTAAGAACAAATATAATGAAAAAATATGGAAACATAAAATTTATGAAAACTAATCTAAGCGTTGAGTACACACCACCATGCATACAAGCCTGTCTTTCGCAATTAAAACCTTTCTGTATTATAAATAATTTTTAGAATTAGTATAAAGAGTTGTATATTATTTTAATCCTACGCATCTTGTTTTTTTAAATTAAAAAGTGTTTTTATTGTATTTCAAAGAGTTATTTCTGGAAATATAACAGTTTTGATTTAAAAACAAAAAAAAAAAACAAACCTAAACACAATTTAAACAAAAACGTGCCAATTTAAAAAAAACAAGAATGATAAGATTTATGATATAAAGATGTTACTTTTTTGATATCATCATGTGCCACTCTCCACACGTATAACACGCTTCGTTATCTTTCTTCTATATTTATAAGAATCAACTAAAAATTGTTGATTATTAAAACTCACCTGTAATCTAATGTAAAAACTTTTTTTATGTATGAATTTAAACATGAATCATTTTGAAATGTGTGAGAAAAATAATTCTGCTGCTTTTCATAATTATAATTATGATTTGACTGTCGCTTCACAACCCTGGCGATTTACTAAAATAGTTTGTTTTGTAAAATGCTCATCAGTAATTGAATCGTAAGTTAGTCGGTAAGGATACAGTATAAAATTTATTTAGAATAATGCGACAATCAAGTAAAGTAAATGTTTCGCAAACAAAACGATTCTAAAAGAATTAAAAACAAAAATTATTCACAAAGTAAAACGTACAATCATGAGGGTGAATTATTAGATTGCCAGGACGATAGCGTCTAGGTTGAGAGTAATGGGCTCGATTTGCATGTAATTCCCGTCTTGGCCACCGCTCGTCGCCACGGCGCTTTTAATTGTTCCATCTCCCCCCTTCCTGGTAGAAAATGCGACAAACTAGTTGACCGGAAACCGTGTCGTTCGTTGTCAAACACGCAAAGCAAACTTTCGTTAAAAGCACACGATTTTTTGAATGAAAAGTTGCATGGTATTTATCAAATATTTGGTGTGGACATAAATTCAGATATTTATGTATTCGAAATATGTCCAAAACAATTTTTGATTAAAAGTTTTATTTTATTATTTGTATAAAGCTTTTCATTTTTTATTTAAGCATACTAAGCTCAGTAGTCACAGAAATTTGTTTGGAAAAATTCTAAACTTTTCTCATTATTTCAAATATATAGAAGATGCAGTATTAGAAAAAAGGGCACCTTTATCTATTTCTTCATCTAATTTGCTTGTTTCTCTAATAGCGCACCCTCTGTATATGTGTAACTCGGAATATTTTGACTTAATTTATGCTCTATAATAGAATTATATATTATAACATAACGAAAACAGAAAGAACTGACCAACGTTAGACAATCAAAATACACGTCAATTATAATTAAATAATATTAAAAACTACACTTTTTAACAAGTCAAATAAAAATAGCAAAACTTATTAAAGCTAAATTCTCAAACACAAGTAGACCGCTATTTTACTATTCTGACATGGAGTACAGAAACAACTCACGATACACTTATACCGGTATTCCTACGCGCATCCTCATCTTACTACGTCTGACGTCACTATAAAGCACGGGCTAGATTCGATACATAGAAAACCCACACGGAGAAAAAATATCTTCAAAATAACTATCTAACGTATACTCATATGACGTATTGTCAGAACAACAATTCGAATGTCTAATTTAATGATATTTATAAGTCAATTTGACAATTCATAGTATGATCAAAACAGCGCTACATATTATGCTTATAAGAAAGATTCATTTATTTGATTCAAGCGTTCAAACGAAAAACTATCGTAAACGTGTGCAGTTTCCATCGTGTAGGTAACTGTACAGTCAACTTAAAGATTTGTATAGCTAAAATAGCGATACGTATGGTTATTTTGACAATATTTTGTTCCCAGTGCATATCCGTCAAATCACCATGGCAAGAATCTTTTGAATGTCTAAAACAATAATATGTATCGCTACTTTGACGATCCGCAATAAGGAAGCTCTGGATAGCTAAATTAGCTATACGGCGTATCCCTGTGAAAGATGACTATCCAACGAATAGCTAAAATAGCGATACGTATTGTTATTTTAACGATATTTTTTTCTCCGTGCATATATAATGCACTTTTAATCACGTTTTAATGCAAAAAATAGCATTGTATGTAGGGTTGACAAATATTTAATAATTGTTAATAAATAAGGATTGTTTAAATAATCAATATTTCTGATTTTTAAGCTAAATATTTTTTATTTTTAACATGTAGGTAATTATTAAATGAAATGAAACAAAATCTCACATTCCAATTCTAACAAATGTGAAGCAAAAGTAATATTTAAATTGGATCCAAGCTTTCTGCACTACACCATGCTACGAATGAACTATATGCTTCACAAGTGACGTCACCTGCGCGAACTTGTCGCGATTGTGCTTCGGGAGTAGCATACCGGTATAAGCGTATCGTGGACCCACTTATACCTTTTTCTTCACGATCAAAACCTGAGGTAGAGTAAATCGTAGTGAGATTGCCCACCGACAATGATTGTCCACTTTAAGATAAAACAGTATTTTATGTTACTCTCTAACGTTCTATTTTGATCAGAATTCGTAGGATAACGTAGTTATTAATTTATGACAAATTAAAAATTGACAATTATCAACACTTTAAAAAAATCTAGCAGTAATGGCAGATTTGGTTAAAATGAGTGAACGTATGTCAAAATCAAAGCATTTCAAAATTATTTTAAAAGACTTACTTGATAGTCATTTTTGAATGCTTTTTATTTAATATAATATGTACTATTGTTGCATATTTATGGTAAAAGTAAAAGTATTTTCTTTTTTTAATTCAAAACTTAAACTTGTAACGGATATTTTAGTCGTGAGAAATCACTGAAGCTAAATTTTAATATTTTTAGTTATTGTTTACCATGATTTAAGCAATTGCCTTATGTTACTGTCTGTAGGTATTATTGGTATTTATAATTATATAGGGGAAGGTGGCCTAAAGCGGGTAGGTTAAGGATCATCGATTAACATGAACCACTTCGGCTAAAAAAAGTGTTTCTTTTTTAGATTTACGTAATACAATTTTAAACTTTAATTTTATAAAAAAAAATAATTACATTTTTGCTTTAATTGTAGAAATAAATTCAAAAATATAAAATGTCAGAAATTAACCGCTTTGCCCGACAGGGGGGCCTAAAGCGAGTAGGCTCTCATAAAACAATCAGATTAATCAAAACCTTTGAAAAAAATTTACTACACTTGACATGTTCTTGACAGTAACATTAGTATTAAGTTATATTAAGCATTTTCATATTATAACTGCTAATTTGTTCCAATCTTAATATTACTTCGGTTTACCATTGTTTTTTAATCTTAATGGCTTCAACGCTTTAAATCACTTATTTTTAATACCAATTTATTCCTATCAACTAGTTCCTATCAATTATAATAAAATTACTACTTCTGGTACAAGCAAAGAGGGTACCTACCCGCTTTGCCCAAACACACATTTCTTAGTTTTGATACATTAACGTAAAAAATAATGGATGGATATTAAAATATTTATTCAAATAATAAAACTAGTTTATTGTAAAAGAAAACCCCATTATAAAAAATGGGTTAATGTGAAGGTTTTTAGTAGCAATTGAAGTTAAATTAATTTCAAACATTTTACAAAATTATTAAATTTTTTGTTTTTTAATTTTTTGACGTTATTAAGCAACTTAGGTGTCAAAAGTAGTATGACATCAATTAGGCTGGGTACTGGCAGTGTAAATACACATAAATTCCAGTTAATATATAACATATCCACATAAGGGCCGTTACCCGCTTTGGGCTACCTACCCGCTTTAGGCCACCCTCCCCTATTTATCAATGAAAGTGTAGTAATGATATCCTGTGTTTAACTGTAATTGTTTTGGAATCCGTATGTGGCACTGTTGCCCAGCCCAGCAATCTTTGTGTAGTTTATCACTAAATAGGACGAGTCGATACGCGAGCTGGACATGGTGTTCAGCTCATCGCTCATATACTCAAGAACTAATGCCCATTCTCTTACTAAACTCCCGTTATCTGTACCCCTCTGCGACAAGAGTCACTAGCTGAGCGACTTCTGGTGCAGATAAATGCCGTCTAGGCATGATGAAAAATTAAAAAATAATTAAAGTTTACAAAACTTGTCGTTAATTGTTCTTTATCGAATTTTCAAAAAAATTATTAGTTTTGAAAGAAACTTTTGATTGTTTTTTTTTATCAAAGATGAGTTTTAAGAAAAACTGTTTTTTGTTACATTTGTTAGCTTTGCAGAAAAAGTCGAGAATTTATTGCACGGAGTTTCGTGGAACGAGTGCTGATTATGACTTGGGGGTATTAACTTTTTATTAATTCAATGAAATTTTAATAAGAAAAAATGAGGTATTGAAAAAGTCAATCACTTAAAAATCAAATTATTTTTTTTTTAATTTTTTAAAATTATCGAAGAAAATATTTTTTGAAAATTTGAAAATTTTTTTTTCAAAATAACCAGTAACAAATGCAAAATTGTAAGAAAAGTATAAAAAAATAATTTTTTGATTTTTAGAAGATTACACGATGTTTAGCATCAAAAATCTTGCTTCTTTAATTTTTTCTGAAATATTGATTAATCGGTCCAGAAAAGCGCTCAGTAGATCGATTTGGCGATTTCCAGGCCTATTGGAGGTATATTGAGCTGTAAAAATTTTTTTAAACATCAGCTTTTCCATCAATATTTGCAAAGCTGCGGTCGATTTATCAAAATATGAAAAATAGTCACTTTTTTTCGCTTTGTAAAAATCAATATTGATAGTAGGAAATTTTTCTTTCTCCAACAAGTCGTACAGAAATCTTGTAAAACTTTTATTCCAGATTTCAAAACTATGCTTCAATTTTTGAGATGCCCATTAGTTGCTAAGATATCAGTCGTTGAAGACAAAAGGATTCTTTTTCATTCAAAATCCGATAGATCCGCGAGATATCAACGTAGAAAAAAAATATGAAAAATTAATTAAAGTTGTATAAACAGACTATCTGACACATACAATGGTTTAGCTGAAAAAAAATTTCCAAGCCCGTGGACCAAAATATAAAATGCATAAAATTTGAAAAAATATATTTGCGCGCTATTTGTATCTCACGTGAAACTGTTGCTGCTAATAAAATTTTGTTAAAAAAAAATCTGAAAACTAGAATTTTGGAGCTTCAAAATGCTTTTTTAACGACCTCGATACGACCATTGTTCATCTAAATACAGTCCGTCAAAAAACCCCGAAAAATTTGAAATTTTTTTTGTCCCTTTATTTTTACGAGGTGTATTTTGAAAACTTTCTTTGGCTTTTATATAAAAACAAGCCCCTCTAACAGCATTGTAGAGTTGTATCGCACCGTATCTCTTATACTGTGAACCTTGCCTAAGAGACAACTTAGGCCATTTTTACAGAAAAAATTCATAAAAAAATGTCAAAAAATATAATAGTCAAAAAATTAGAACTAATTGTATTGCTAAGTAAAAAAAAACAATACCGCTCTTTGGAGAAAAGTGTAATGTGTTTCATTTTTTTAACCTCCTAATTAATAAAAAAAATACTTTTAAGTTAAGGAAAAAAACAAATTAATGAGATATCAAAGGGTTGCTACTATTGAACCGGAAAATCTTTGAGCGGCTAATTTAAATAGAAAGAAATGGGTTAACGCACTGAAAACTAGATCCCCATGTCAATCGAAGCGCGGGCTTTCATATAAACAAAAACATTTTTGATCAAAATGTCTAAATATATATTAAATCGCGTTGAAGTGGAAGTGTTTCGAACAAATGCGCGCCGCTTCTTCGAAAATTAAGCAAACAGAGATCCTGCAATAACTCGTCAATATTTTTTAAAAAGTGGATACAGAAAAACTCTCGTTTATGAAACTGTCAAGAAATTAGTTAATGGTACGTTAGAAGACAATATTTGTGCTTAATTTTCTGCACAGTCGATCTCTTCAACTTTAATTTGTTGGCCAATCGCTTCGCGCTGATTTTTGGGTTCTTTCGAAATTGATTATTCACCTTTTTAATGACTTGTGGAATTGATACTGAACGTTTTCTTCCTGTAAATTTCTTGTATTTGTTTTCTAACGTACCATTAACTAATTTCTTGACAGTTTCATAAAAGAGAGTTTTTCTGTATCCACCTTTTAAAAAATATTGACGAGTTATTGCAGGATCTCTGTTTGCTTAATTTTTGAAGAAGCGGCGCTCATTTGTTCGAAACACTTCCACTTCAACGCGATTTAATTTATATTTAGACATTTTGATCAAAAATTTTTTTGTTTACATGAAAGCCCGCGCTTTGATTGACATGGGGATCTAGTTTTCAGTGCGTTAATCCATTTCTTTCTATTTAAATTAGCCGCTCAAAGATTTTCCGGTTCAATAGTAGCAACTCTTTAGTTTACTAAACAATTAAAGTTATTGTATTTAATATATATTTAGTAAAATAATATATCAATACTACTAATAACAAAGTTGTAATTTTAAATACTATTTACACTTTTCAGTAAAGTTTTCAAAATAGACGAAATTCAGAATTTCGCATAAAATATATAAATGATAAAGTTTAATTTGACTTTTGTGGTATTCCAGTTCTAATGCCCTTTAGAATTGGTAATCAAATCGTAAAAATAATTGGGTAATAACATAAATCATAATATAAGTCTTGGAACCTCAAAATTTGTTTGTTAAAAGCGTAAATTGTGGTTATAAGAAAATGAGGGTAATTCGTAAATTGATGAATGCGAAGCAGCGCGGTTCAAATTGACAAACAAAATGGATAGCGCAATTAAACAGTTAATCGAATGATTGATGCAATAGGGAGTAGGGGGAGTATTGAATATTACGAAGTACGGTGGGACGGGAGCAGGGAAATATTGAATTATGACGAGCCACAATGAAGCTCTCAAATTAGTTCATGGAGCACTTGATGTATTTTAGAAACCATAGCACAGTGTATTCTATTTGAGAGCTTGTCGGACAATACTAGTAATTAATGCTATTGCAATTTAGTTTGAATGGCAATGTCGAGTTTGTACAGTTCGTTCTGTAATTATGGAACCTAGATCAATTGTTTCAATGTGTATGTTACGTAGAGTCCATTAGAATTACAAGAAATAACCATTTGAAGGGTCAAGTCGATATGCACTACTGTGGCAACATTATATCATAAGTTTCGATCTTCAACTCAATGTTACAGAATGAAGTATCCATTCTACAGTTTTTTTAAATTAATTTGGTAATGTTGTTTCATACAACATTAATACTAATCATAATGTTAACGTTCAATATCTTTTAATATTATTTACAGTTAACAGAAATTGGACAACAATAAAACAACTCTTGTTAAATATGCAACGTTTCGTTTCTTTATTGAAACTTTTTCAAGCAACTTAACAACTCAAAATAGTACATGGGTCAAACAATCTTTCATGTTTGACACATGTACAATCTTATTGTTGCCCAATTCCTGTTAATTTTAAATAACATTAATACTTAAAATAATAAAATATTCTTTTCCAATTCTTCTTCTCTTCTTTTGCCTTTTTGTATCCCTAGTCAGGATTAGGCCAATTTTGTTAATTTAATAAAGTTTTGGAGAAACAGTCCGGAACAGAAATGTCCACTAGATGAAATGCCCGAGATAGAAAGTCCGTACAACCGAAAAAGGCGTAAGCAAACAAAGCTTCGGGAAAAATCCAAGAAAGTGAACTCCAGTAATGCAAGAACCATTTTAAAGTTGATCTCCAATCAAAATATTTTGGCATTGAGATAAAAGTGAGCTGTGACTTATTTTTTAAGAAATCTCCAAAATATCAAAAAAGACCTACAACTTACTCTTGATCATACGACGACTCGACCTTTGTTTGTTCACAACAACTTGAATATTAGTTAGTCAAAGAGACTTTCTGATAACTTGTGTTACTTTTTTTATATAATATTTGATTACTTTAGTTGTACAGTAAAACCTCTCATAGACAGACACCGATGGTCATGAAATTTTTTATCTTGTAAGAGAGTTGTCTATCTAAAAGAACAAGGGCTAAAATGTTTATAAAACATAAGAACTTCTCTTCCCAATAAAAAAAACTGTACGTAGAAAAACGATGTTCTTCCAAGAGAGTTGTCCGTAAAATGAGGTTTTACGGTATAAGAAAAAAAATTAATATGACTGATCCCAATGAATATTTAATATGGAAAACAAAATACATAGTTGCCGTGTCAACCGATACAAGTGTCAAACATAATCACGCGATTTAGCGAATGTTTTTGACAATAAAACGCAGGTAAATCTGCATTTAAACGATTTAAAATTTAATAACATGTATCTACAAACAATAATTGGTTTAGTACAATGTTATTACAAATGGCATAAAAATTATACTGCCGAATTACGAAGATTTCATACGAAAATTAGTTTGAAAACAGAGTCTGTAACTGACCTAGTCAAATCAGGAAGATCACTAGTGTGAATGCGATATCACAACGATTGCAAATGCCATACACCACGATTTGGAAAAATTTGCACAAAATTCTAAAAAATTATCTCTATAAACTGAAACTTCTGTTTGATTAAAGGATGCAGATATTTCTATCGGGTATGATTTTTCTTTACGAATATTAGGCCTAATTCCAGATTTTATGGACAGACAAGGTCTATTTCTCTCTAAATGGTGGAGTCAATATTCAAAACTATCGGATATGGTCAACAAATAATGTTTGTGGAGGAAGGAGCATCCCCGCATATTTTCCGACCAGTTAAAGAATTCTTAACTGCTGTTTTTCAAGATCGTGTTATAAACAGACATTTTGTGAATTAATGGCCTCCAAGATCCCCTGATTTTAACCCAGTAGATTAATGTATAAAAGGAAGCGTGGCACAAGTGGTTTAGTGTTTGGGCTGCTGCGCTAGCGAGGTGGGTTCGAAGTGGTTCGAATCCCCGCGCCGACCATCAAAAATTTTCATAGAAAGAAGTTAAATGGGTCTTCTCGTAAACAAAAGCTATAACTTAAGGTTCAAATTGCTCTTCAATTGATGTGAAACATACCTAGTAGGGTGAGGTCATGCGATAACTTGCATAAACCAGTCATCAGGTGTAACGCATCTGCAATCTTGCAATTTTTGGAACGTCTCTTTCTTCAAATATGCCTTGCAACTTTTTCTTAAATGAAAAAGGGTACAAACACACCTTTGCCATAAAGCGCAACTCAAATTGTCACTCATTGACGATTAAGCGGAGCAAAAACGATTGCCAAATCTAGGTTTTCAGTGCCCCAGTGTCGCAATTCATTGCTCAGCGCTTCTATAAGTATGAATAAAATCAATGAAAACGGAATAAAAACGTCAAGGGTAACCATTCGCTAAATAAATAAGAAACTGACACCCGATCTATTCAAAAGTTCACTGAGATATAAACAAATACTTTTTAACACCACATCTGCGCCGCTTTGTAGATGCTTTTACATGAACTGTGTAAACTCGGTATTAAGATGCGTGAGTATCAGCTTTGAAAACGGCAAGTCTTCAAAGCTGGTCTAATTTAAAAGTTTTTTGTAGCATATTATTCTAATGTCTTCTAAATCATTGCGTATGGAGCGATTTATAATTACAGAAGTCCCAGCAATACTTAATACTCATACGTTGTTGCTTTATGCGTGTTAATTTTTGAATAAAAACTAAAATATACAAATGCAGCTAAATCTACGTTACCCAGTCTAAAAAATAAAATTTTATCTACTTCATATTAATTGAGGATCTTAGACACTGTGACCGTCCTTCAATAAGCGTTCAACTTAAAACATCGAAGCAGTGTTGCTCAGAGTCCAGAAACATCACTTCGGCTGCGTGGTTAAAAATTAGATATTTTGAAAAGCTCTCTACGATGTATTCTCACGAAAGATTTACATGTTTATGCTAACAAAGTTTAATTTACTCAAGAACTGCAGCCTACTGACCACGCACAGCAAAGAGAGTTCATTAAATGGATTATGGAACAAGTGGATGCTGATTTCTTGAAGAAAATCATTTTTAGTAATGAGAGTCACTTTGATCTTAATTGCTTCGTACATCGTCAAAATTCTTGCATTTGGAGTTAAAAAAAACTACGAGTAATTTTTGATAAACAAATACGTTGTGGCGTGTTACCACTTTTTATTTTGGATTTATTTACAAAAGGGAGTAGAAATTATTTACACGGGGAGATCGTCGGAGATGTTGCGTCGTGGTGGCGTAGCTGTGGGCGCGGTGAGTCGGCTGGTGCAGCTATCGTCGACGGAGACCTGGTGTCGGAGGCGAAGGATCTGTAGTTGATGTCGAATGGCGGAGCAAAAGACGTGCGGCGGTTCGTCGAGCTAGGATGACTGATGACTGATGATTTCGGGATAGAAAACGGGATATTTATACAAAAGTGATTGTAAATAGGATAAAAGGATGTGCATGCTTGGATGGTTGAGTTTGCAGCCTAACGGTATCACCCACAGTAGGTGGTGACCGCCAAACTGCGTTCCCAGGAGAGAAAGAATGAAAAGGGATTAAAGCACTTAGAAGGGAATTGGTTTTGGAGTTAAGGTATAATTATAGGATTTCGGAACGGCATGGGGTTAATAAGGAAAGGATCACCAGCAAGAGAGTATTGTTGGGCCAACGCTGTGTAGCGTTGGTTCCCACAGTACCCCTGCTAGTGATGGAGTCACGGGAAGCCAACTTGAAGACGCTCTGGAAACCGGACGCGTCGTCCAGATCTCGTGCGCTGTATCCGTCCTCCGGAGTTGGTCCTTGTGCTAGAGTTGTCGTAGGTGTCCTTGTGTCCACCACCGGTTCGTCTGCTGTGATGTAGGCTGGTTTCAATCTATCGATGGTGACATTTACGTCACGTCCGTTAACGTGGACCGTAAATGTCTTGTCCGATCGGCTGATAACCTCGAATGGTCCGTCGTAGGGCTGGTGTAGAGGTGGTTTGTAACCATCGCGACGTATGAAAACTTGGCTTGTTGTTGCGAGGTCTTTGAACACGAATGTTCGTTTGTTTCCGTGCCGCGGGGCTGTTACGGGTCCTACGTCTCTCTGCTGTTGACGGAGGTCCTTAATGAATGTGGATTCTTCTTTCTGGTCGCTGTCGGAAGGCTGTTGCTCGAGGAATTCCCCGGGAAGTCGAAGAGGCTGCCCATACAGCATCTCGGCTGCGGTGCCTTTCAGGTCTTCTTTCCAGGCCGAGCGAATTCCTAAGAGAACTGTTGGTAGTGCTTCCGTCCAACGGTCGTCTTGGTGGCACATAACAGCTGCCTTGAGCTGTCTATGAAACCGTTCGACTAAGCCGTTGGCTGCTGGATGGTATGCTGTCGTTCTGATGTGTTTGGTTCCAAGTATTTGGTTTAGTTGTTTGAATAGGTAGGACTCGAATTGGCGTCCTTGGTCTGTTGTTATTCGCCGCGGAGCTCCAAAACGCGCTACCCAAGTGTGGTAAAACGCGCGAGCTACCGTGGCTGCCTCTTGGTCGGCAATTGAGTTGCTTCTGGCCACCGGGTGTACCTGTCCACCATCGTAAGGCAGTATCTGTATCCTTCAGATAACGGCATGACGATGATGTCAAGATGCACGTGTTCAAACCTAGCTGTTGGTGGTTTGAAGGTGCCTGGTGGTGACGAGACGTGCCGCGTGATTTTAGAGCGTTGGCACGGTATGCAGCTTCGTGTCCATTCTCTGCAGTCTGTTTTCATGGAGGGCCAGACGTATCGTTCTGTAACCAGCTTCGTGGTTGCCTTAGCTCCGGGATGGGAGAGCTGGTGCAAGCTATCGAACGCTCGCTTGCGAAACTCGGTGGTTACAAACGGTCTAGCTGTTTTGGTCGCCACATCGCAAAAGAGTGACGTGCTGCTCCCTGGAATGGGTATCAGCTTGAGTTGGAGTCCAGAATTAGAATTGTTGAGGAACTCGTGCAGAACTTTGTCGTTCTTTTGTGCTGCAGCTAGGGCTTCGAAGTCGAGTGGGTCGTTTACTGCTTCGATGCGGGATAATGCGTCGGCCACCACGTTGTGTTCGCCTGAGACAAACCGTATGTCGGTTGTGTACTGGCTGATGAAGTCGAGATGTCGAGCTTGACGTGGTGAACACGACTGTGGCTTCTTTCGGAAAGCGTAGGTTATTGGTTTATGATCCGTGTAAACCGAAAAGTTACGGGCTTCAACCATGTGCCTAAAATGTTTTATTGCCAGATAGATGGCTAATAGTTCGCGGTCGTATGCTGCGTATTTGGTCTCTGCTGGGTTCAATTTTTCGAAAAGAAATCGAGGGGTTGCCAATTGTTGTCTACCAATTGTTGCAGGGACGCTCCTACTGCAAAGTCGGAAGCATCGCTAAAGATGGCTAGCGGTACGTTTGGCTCCGGGTGTGCGAGTAGGGTCGCATTTGCCAGGCATTCTCGAGTTTGTTCGAAAGCGCGTTCTGCTTCAGGTGTCCATTTTACTGGTGTTTTTCCTTTTACGTTCCCCTGCAGAAGGTCGTTGAGGGTGCTTGGACTGAAGCCGCCTTGGGTATGAATCTCCGGAAGAAATTCACCATACCCAAGAACTGTCGCAGTTTCTTTACGGTGTCGGGCCGTGGGAATGCTTGAATTGCCTCGACTTTCTCTGGTAGCGGTCTCGTGCCTTCGGTAGATACTAGGTATCCCAAGAATTTTACATTTTGTTGGCCAAATGTGCATTTTCCTGGATTGACAACAACGCCGTACGACTTCAGACGCTCGAAAATGATCTGCAGGTGCTGAAGATGTTCTTCAACAGAGGCTGAAGCTACGAGTATGTCATCAATATAGGCAAAACAAAACTCCAGACCTTGGAGCACTTCGTCTATGAAGCGCTGAAAAGTCTGAGCTGCGTTTCGTAGTCCGAACGTCATGTAGTTGAATTCGAAGAGTCCAAAAGGTGTTGTTATGGCTGTCTTTGGAATATCTTCCTCGGCTACGGGAATCTGGTGAAACGCTCGTACTAAGTCGATTGTTGAAAAGACTTTGCATCCGTGCAAGGCTTGGGAAAAATCCTGGATGTGCCTAACCGGGTATTGATCTGGACACGTGCGGGCGTTAAGTGCGCGGTAATCACCGCATGGCCTCCACTCGCTGTCCTTTTTAGGGACCATGTGTAATGGCGTAGACCATGGGCTCTGCGATGGGCGGATGATGCCTTGCTGCATCATCTCTGCGAACACCTTTTTGGCGTCCTTTAGACGTTCCGGCGCAAGTCGTCGAGGTTTTGCGCCACCGGTGGTCCAGGAGTGGTAACTATGTGGTGTTTGGTAGCGTGTTTCGTGCTCCCTTGGTTTCCACTGGGCTGTGTTACCTCCGGGTATTGTCGAAGTAACATGTGGTACGGTGAGGTCCCCGACAGCGCTCGAATGTGCAACCACTCGGCGTTGCATTCTGCCACCTGACCTGTTGCCGTCAGGCTTGTGACGCCGTCGACGAGGCGTTGGTTGCGGATGTCAACCAACAAACCGAAGTTTGCTAGCAGATCCGCGCCAATTATGGGCTTTGAGACGTCCGCCACCACGAATCGCCACGTGAATTCGCGTCGCAGGCCCAGGTTGAGGTGGAGGGTTTCGAAACCGTATGTCGCGATGCTGGTTCCGTTCGCCGCGTAAAGTTCATATGGAACTTTATCGCGACGCCCCGTACGTGCTTGACTGGGATGACGCATAGGTCCGCTCCGGTGTCCACAAGGAATTTGATTTTGTGGCTTTGTCCGTAACGAAGAGGCGACGTGTTTGGGTGCTGGATTCGTCTGCCGCCATTAACGATCCGCTTTCTCGTTTCCCGCGTGCGTGCACGGGGTTGTGCATCTACGGGCTTCTTTGCCGAATCTTCGATGGTACCAGCACACGCCTTTTTCGTCGTTGGATTTGGTTCTCGAAGAGCTGCGGGAGTGTCCCCGTGAGCGTGACCGGTTGAATGGTCGTCGGTGCTCCTGGTGACTGGTTGCTGCGGCAATTTCGGCTCTCAACGCCGTTGTCACCCCGGCTATTTGCGTGGTGAACAACGTCGTTAGCCTCGCTACTGCCTCTTCCAAAGGGTCCTTCTGCACCTCGGCGATTCTGGTGTGGGTCGTAGTTTCGGAGATGGCGTCCGCTAGATTTGCTAGGTCGTCGAGTTCGGTTTTCTTCTGCGTCGCGAGGATAGCTTGGCTTGATGCTGGGAGTCGTCCGAGCCAGAGGGGTCGCAATACGTCGTCGGGCACTATTGTGCCGGCTAATGTTCGCAGGTGTCTCAGAAATTGTGACGGTTTGCGATCGCCCATACACTCGTGTTCGAGTAGCCTACGAAGCTTGTTTTCCTGCGACTCGCTGAGTCGCCTTATGAGCTCTCCTTTTAGTTTCTGATATTTTTGCGTCGCGGGAGGATTTGTAAGGATGTCCCTCACTTCTGCAGCATATCGTTGGTCCAGGTGTCCGGCGATGTAGTTGAACTTGGTATCCTCTTGGACGATTCCGGCGAGTATGAATTGGTTCTCTATTTGTGCAAACCACGTCTCTGGGTCGTCGGCCCAGAAGGGTGGTATCCGCATGGAGATTCTGTCGAGAGCGGGAAAACCTGGAAGCAACGATGGCGTTCCGGATGTTTCTTGCGGCGTTGTCATGTTGCGTCGTCGATCACGTCGGGCTTCCTTTGATCACGTCGGGCTTCCTTTGATCACGTCGGGCTTCCTTTGATCACGTCGGGCTTCCTTTGATCACGTCGGGCCTTCCTTTGATCACGTCGGGGTCACCAATTTGTGGCGTGTTACCACTTTTTATTTTGGATTTATTTACAAAGGGAGTAGAAATTATTTACACGGGGAGATCGTCGGAGATGTTGCGTCGTGGTGGCGTAGCTGTGGGCGCGGTGAGTCGGCTGGTGCAGCTATCGTCGACGGAGACCTGGTGTCGGAGGCGAAGGATCTGTAGTTGATGTCGAATGGCGGAGCAAAAGACGTGCGGCGGTTCGTCGAGCTAGGATGACTGATGACTGATGATTTCGGGATAGAAAACGGGATATTTATACAAAAGTGATTGTAAATAGGATAAAAGGATGTGCATGCTTGGATGGTTGAGTTTGCAGCCTAACGGTATCACCCACAGTAGGTGGTGACCGCCAAACTGCGTTCCCAGGAGAGAAAGAATGAAAAAGGGATTAGAGCACTTAGAAGGGAATTGGTTTTTGGAGTTAAGGTATAATTATAGGATTTCGGAACGGCATGGGGTTAATAAGGAAAGGATCACCAGCAAGAGAGTATTGTTGGGCCAACGCTGTGTAGCGTTGGTTCCCACAACGTCTAGAACGTGTCACTGTTTGGTGCAGATTATAGGCTGGAGGCATTATCGGAACATTCTTGTAAAAAAATACGGCTCGTCAGGCAATTAAATATAATAGTGCAGTTTTTTGCGCCTGAATTGCAAGAAACAGTTGTGGTCGACATGTGGTTTTAATATGACAGTGCCACCAAGTCATATAGATTGAGAAACAATTTAATGACTGCATGAGTGATTTTCTGGTTGTGTAATTTACCATTTTGGTGATCAAAATTGGCTACCCAGATCATGATGATTTAAAGCTGATGGACTTTTTTCTTTGGGGTTAATTGAGGTCTAAGGTTTGGGCCAACAAGCCCACGACCACGCACGCATTAAAGGAGGAAATTAAGCGCTGCATCAACAAAATTCAGCCAGATTTATGCAAAACGGTTACAAAAAATTTCGACAAAAGGGTGCGTTTCTGCCGGCAAAGCCGTGTAGACCATTTATCCAATATGCTATTTCATATATAATCCTATACTGTATAGTTTATGATTTATTAAAAATTAGAATTTTTAATTAAAAATCTGTGTTTTAGTTTCAAAATTACTTGTTGAGTGCATTTTAAGACACCCTTTATAATTATATGCCAATAAATATGATATTAAAAGAACGTGTATCGCTATAGTAACGTCGTATGGGTTACAATTTTAGAACAAGTACGAAATATTATGTAATACTTTAAGAAGGCTCCGTAAAACACTAACACCGGCACACAATAAAAAAGTGGTTAGTACTTTTGACCAAACCCACCTTTCGATGCGTTTAATCCGAATTCGAGGTCGGTTTACTCAATATACGTCTAAAATTTTGGGGGTGTACGGGCCAAACGGACTTCGGATTTGAATTAAGCTCATCGAAATACATAACCCTAGGTGGGTCTGGTCAAAAGTACTGACCACTTTTTTTTTGTGTGCTCGTGATATTTTTGACTATGTTTTACTATTTTTTTACTATTTTTACGATTTTGTATAAATATATAAATGATCGAGATTAAGAGATTCTGAATTTGGATTCATCTCATCAAAATATACATATAAGGAAGATTTGATCTAGTTTAATCAAATTTTCTTCATTTTCATAACTGCAATTTTTAGTGTTTTTTTGCAATTTACTCCAAATTTTAGAGGTATATTGGGTAACCCGACGTCAAATTCAGATTCAGGCCATCGAAATATACAGCCTTGGCCAAAAGTATTAGGCACCTCACAATTTACTTAAAATAAAGAAAAAAATACAAATTTTACTTTCTAAATTGGCTTATTAGCTTAAGATACACTAAGAAACATTAGAAAATTTTAGAATTTAGTTGGTCCTCCTTTGGATTTTATAATTGCCCGAATTCTGGCGGGCATACTACGTACAAGCTTAGTACATTCCGCCCTCGTAATGGTGTTCCATTCTTGACCTAACGCCTTTTTTAATGCCGTTTTTGATGTGATGCGACGTTCTTTAATTTTTTTTTTCAAAATACCCCAAAGATGCTCGATTTTATTCATATCTGGTGACTGTGCAGGCCAATCCAACAAGGAAATGCTATTGTCAGTAAACAAGCTCATCGTAGACGCTGACTTATGACAAGGAGCATTGTCTTGTTGAAATATGACCCCATATAAGTTGGTATCACCAAAAATACGTGTATGCGAAGGCGTAATTGCAGTTTCAAGTACTTTTATATACTTTTCACTGTTCATACGACCTTCGCAAACAAACATTTGGCCAACACCATCAGCAGCCATGCAGCCCCAGATCATCATGGTGCCTCCCCCATGCTTAACAGTAGGTACTACGCAATCTGGATGATATTCTTCGCCCTTAAGTCGCCTCACGAAGGTCACACCTGGTGTTCCAAATACATGTAGAAAAGGAAAAAGCTTTTAAAATTTTATGTATAATTTTAATGATTGAAATAAAGCAAACAAGTAATATTTTTTATTAATAGTAAAAGGAGTAAAATAAACTTACCTCAAAGTTGGATTCGTCAGACCAGACCATATTGGACCAATCTTACTCTGTAAAATGTTGGTGCTGTAGAGCTCATTCTAGCCGCTTTTTTTTGTTGACTTGTGAAAGTCATGGCTTCTTCCTAGCTTTACATCCTTTTAGTCCCGCTTCTCCAAGTCTTCTTCTTGCTGTTCGAGCACTTATTGGCTTTCCAGTCTCTTGGATAAGACAGCAGCAAGTTCAGATGAGGTTTTCTTCCTATTTCTCAACGATTCACGTATTAATTTTCTATCTTCGCGCTTTGTAGTCACACGTTTTCTGCCTGTTCTTGTCTATTGGCGTGAGTACCAGTTGCAAAAACCGTTTTAGGGTAGATTGTACAGCACAACGTGAACATTTTATCAACTTGGCAATTTCTTTTTGGGTTTTCATTCTTCATGCAAAAGTTGGATTTTCACACGATTTTCAAACTAATTTCACTTTTTTCATTTTAAAATCGAATAATTGTTAAATTTATCGCAAAACCGGAAATAAAAATTTGACTACGCTTTAGAATTCCGAATACACATGACCAAACTTAGAATGATTCGATCACAGGAAAACCAGAATCTATGACCATAAAAATGTGCCGCTTTGTGTTCCAGGTAATATTTTATGACGCAGAAAAGTATTTAAAATAAGCATCTATTACTTGCTAAAGTGGTATACCTGCATTGTGCATTTTTATGGGGTGCCTAATACTTTTGGCCAAGGCTGTATAACCTTAGGTGAGTCTGGTCAAAAGTACTGACCACTTTTTTTTTGTGAGCCAGTGTAATTAACCATGCACACTCGAAAGCTAAATGTTGTAAGTTTAAATTACAAAAAAAACCTTTTTCTATTTCAAATTTAACAACATGAGCGAAGACGCTATTAATTATAAAGCTAGCATTGTACACTACCTATCCTTCTCTAATCCTTTATCGCTTTTCTCGCTTCTTTTCACCAATCACATGGTAATTATAAACAAAGTTATTTTAGATAACAAACCAAAAGACTAAATTACATTGTTGAACTTGTTACCCCGTAGCAAATTTTACATGAATTTTTGTTATTATATTAATATCATTGTTTCATAGCAGGCGTGCCGGATAGGGCCTACATTGGCCATGCCAAAATGGAATCTGATATAAGGCCTCAGCTGCGTTACTTACTAAAGGGTCTTTCATTAAGCGCTTCCTATCTTTAAATTTAAATAAAACAAAGTGTATGTGAGATATAATCGAAATTTTTTATTTGTTAGAAAGACCTATTGATGCCATTATGTGTGAAATATAACATCGTTCAAATGTCCGCCACGACTTCTCTGGGTGGAGCGCAACCGAAATGTCCAATTTTCCTTGACTCTGGCGCATAAATCAGGCTGAATTAGACCAATAGCATGGGTTATGTTGGCTTTGAGGACCGCTGTGGTTTGTGTCTTATTTGCATACACCTGCGACTTAAGAAAACCTCACAAGAAAAAGTCTAACAGGGTCAAATCGAACGATCTCGGTGGCCAGTTCACATCACCTCCACGTGAGATGACCATGCCCTCAAATCGCTCGTGCAGAATATCCAATGTGGCATGAGCTGTGTGGCACGTAGCGCCGTCCTGTTGAAACCACATGTCGTTGAAGTCCAGATCATCTAATTCAGGCCAAAAGAAGTTGGTAATCATCGATCTATAGCGCTCGCCGTCGACAGTGATGACCTGGCCAACGTTGTTCTCAAAGAAATATGGACCGATGACGCCGTCAGCTCAAAATACATACCAAACAGTGACTTTTTCGGGATGCGTTGGACGATCTTAGATCTCATGTAAATGAGTATCTTCCCAAATTCGAATATTCCTCTCGGTAGGACGATGATGGCGACCGTAATATGGGCGAAGCGCGCGGTACGTTGCCCGAACAGAACACCCATTTTGATAAAACAATTTTATTATTTGCTCATGTTGTTGAATGCTATATCCGTACATGGTAATTTGGCAAAACAGACTGAATAAATGACAACTAATTTGACAGATGTAGCTTCAACAAGATGGTCGTTATCAATTGTCAAAGTTCGGAAGTCCCTGTTGGAAGACCCTTTAGATCAGTTACGAATCTAGTAAACCTTGTTGGTGTCCAAATTTTTAGCTGTGGTGTTTACAACGTCACATTTTCTTATACATGCGATTATTGTTTAGTTTCTTTGCAGGTTCGAAATTTCTATCTAAAATAAACTGTCGTGCTATTTCAATAATAAACAAAATATCAACCATTTTTGTATTTAAATTTCAGATACGGAATGTTTGGAACATGCACCTCACTTTAAAGTAAGGCGTTGTCACATCAATAGGTATATTTCTATGAAAACCAGTAAATGGACGTTGTGTTTTTAGGGACAATAAATCAAATGATAATAGCTTCGTCTACTCATTTAATGTATAAGTGGCCTAAACAGGGATAAAAGGGAGTGAACTAAAGTTATGACACGTAGCATAGTTTTATAAAATACATTCAATAGGTATGTTCACGAATTTGTTGAAAATGATAATGTTAGAATTTCGTTATTAATGTAATGCTCTAGAATAATATTATATTTCATCACCAACGATTTATTCAGTAAATTAAACCTTTCGTTAAAAACGTTTCGATCTTTTAATGCTAAAATGTGAATTGCTGCGGTGCGACATTTTAAACAAAGCATTCAATAAAATCAGAAAGAAGCAAACGAATCTCTCTTCTTTCTTATCTTATTTCCATATTCCATTGCGCTTGAGACTGCGACGCCTATACAGCTTGTTAAGAATGCGTCACTGTTGTGTTAATTAAGAGAAAGAGTTAATTATGCTTAACAAGTTATTTTAGAAAGTTTTCCTCTTTCTATCTTAGCTTCCTCGTACTTCATGATTTAATAGTACAGCATTCTGAAAAGATTAAAACGGATTAGATAAAGTATTAATATATTTTTCAATGTTTTTATAATTAGTAATCTATTTAAGGGTATGTTTTTTTAATAGGAATTTATTTTTTAAATAACCATTCACGTTTAATGTAAACGTAAACATATAATTAAATTACAACAGTACTGCTTTTAAAAATTTAACTAATAAATACACTTTAAAAAGAACATATTCAGGTAAGCAGTCTGTACGATTTAAACTTTCCTTTTGTATCAAATTATTCAAGCGAGTTTACTTAATTTAGTTAGGAGTTGTTCTGCTTGGAGGGTATGCACAATCAGTTTAAGTTCTCAATTGTCATACCAGGTTTAAAATTAGGGTTGCTTTATTTCAATGATAAAATACAGACAAAACAAGATAGAAAACAATACATCAGTATTACAGTTAAAGTAAAATTAAGATAAAGTTTTTTTTTAAAAGATTTTTCTTATAAAATTCGAAGAGGTTTTGTTTTAGATTAACGATATAACTCTATTTTAGCTATATACTGAAGTTATTATTACTCTCGCTATAAAATGGGTTTTAATTGGTTTTAGCAAGCGAATATTACACCGTGATTTTGAGAATCAGAAACGAAAAAGTTTTTAAAATTATTGGTGTTAACCATTATTCAACTTTCTCCAAGATAATGAGTATGCTTATTTTAATTCATTATTTTACAATTTTTATACAGCAATATAATATATTTGTCGATACGTAGTATTTGATATTATTATTGTTCTGAGTTTGTGTTTAAATTTCATCGATATTTTTAACCTTTCGCATACTAGGTGACTAAATGTCACATGCCATACTAGTTGGGGTTTGCCATACCCTGAAAATAAAATCCACAAAATTATACTTTATGTCAGTTAAATGACATGAAACATATTTTAATAACCAATAATGAATAGGTTTAAGTAAAACACATGGGGGAAGGTGGCCTAAAGCGGGTAGGTCGCCCAAAGCGGTTACGGCCCGTATGTGGATATGTTATATATTAACTGGAATTTATGTGTATTTACACTCCCAGTATCCTGCCTAATTGATGTCATACTATTTTTGACAACTAAGTTGCTTAATAACGCTACAAAATTAAATAAACAAAAAATTTAATAATTTTGTAAAATGTTTGAAATTAATTTAACTTCAATTGCTACAAAGCCCTTAACATTAGTCCATTTTTTATAGTAGGGTTTTCTTTTACAATAAACTAGTTTTATTATTTGACTAAATATTTTAATATTTATCCATTATTTTTTACATTAATGTATAAAACCAAAAAATGTGTGTCTGGGGAAAGCCGGGAAGGTACCCTCTTTGCTTGTACCAGAAGTAGTAATTTTATTATAATTGATAGGAATTAGTTGAAAGGAATAAATTGGTATTAAAAATAAGTGATTTAAAACGGTGAAGCAATTAAGATTTAAAAACAATGGTAAACCGAAGTGATATTAAGATTGGAACAAATTACAAGTCTGAATTAGCAGTTTATAATATTAAAATACTTAATACTTAATACCAATGTTATTGTCAAGAAAATGTCAAGTGTAGATAATTATTTTCAAATGTTTTGATTAATCCGATTGGTTTATGGGAGCCTACCCGCTTTAAGCCCCCCTGTCGGGCAAAGCGGGTAATTTCTGAAATTGTATATTTTTGAGTTTTTTTTCTACAATTAAAGCAGAAATGTAATTATTTTTTTTTATAAAATGAACGTGTATTAATTTTATTACGTAAATCTAAAAAAGAAACACTTTTTTTAGTCAAAGTGGTTCATATTGATCGATGTACTTTAACCTACCCGCTTTAGGCCACCTTCCTTTATTTAATTATGCATTAGAATAGACTTTTATTAATAAAAATACAAAAATTTAACATTTACTTCAACTTATAAACTGAGTCTTTTCTTGAGTACTAAATTCCAATCACACGTGTCAATTACTATACCAAATATTAAGAAATCCTCACAAGAATTTCATTCTTGCCTCCTTATTGAAATACAAATTAATTTCACGGTAATAAATTACATAAAAAATTAATTAAATAATTTTAAGCGTTCCCTCTCACTTGCATTGACAAAATTATCGTATATTCTCGGTCTCTTCCACTCATTGCCATGGTAATTAAGTTTATTGAATATAAAATGGATATTTACTATATTAAATTAAATTTTTGATTTGAAAGAGCGCACGGTAAATTATACTAACATAATAAACAGCAGGATGGGCGCATTTGAGCGAAAAGTGGCACATTTCCGAGCGAAGGAGGCAAATGAAGCGCGACGCGAAGCGGCCCGCTTCATTTTTCTTATATCGGAATGTGGCAATTTGACTTCGAATATGCACACTCAGTTTTAAGCATAATATAAAAACGTCCCGTTTTTACAAAAAAAAAAAAATTGTTCACATTAGTTATACCCCACCTAGTACACGGAAGGTTAAGAATCTATTTGTAATCTTATTTTTTACAAGTACAAATATCCTACGTATAATAAATGATATAGGTAATTTGGTTTATTACTTAATCAAAATGAAACAATGAGTAGTTACTTTGAATTCCGAAACGCCTTAAATTTAAAAAAGGGACTCTTTTTACTGGCTTTAATTAAAGGAATAGATATAATGAACTGCTCGATCGATTTAATCCTACTATGCCGTGGCGAATCTGATACCGACCCAGTTAATTTATTCAATAGTTAATTACCATACTTTTATAACAAAGTTCTTCAGATTTACTCGCAGCCTAAAAAATTACTAATGGACAATTTATTAGATTAATTTTTTATATTAAAAAAGTTTCCTATTAATAAAAATATCTAAAAATCGTTTTGTTACATTGACTATCTGCTATTAATTTGTGATGATTTTCAAGTTTTATTAACAAACGTTAAAAACAAGTTAAAATGATAGATAAAGGTACTCTAGAAATAATTAAAACTAAAATAGATACTAGGCAAATTTATATGTAGGTATGTATTGTAGATACCTAGATAGGCACAGAATTAAATTTAATGAAAATTTAAATATAAATTGTATATAATCATTGTCTGATTAAATTATGCATATTATTTAATAATTGATAAATATTAAACTAGCTAACGTAAGCTCTGTTTTTTTTTCGCCTTTTCAAGACAGCCTTTTACAGCGGGCATGTTGGACAAAACGAGATGTGTAGTATCTAAACGAATTCTAAATCATACAATTTGAATAATTTTATATTTCATATTTGCTATATAAATAGTAAAAAATAGTTAATCTTCAATTTTTAAGAAAAATCTCAATCTGAAAATGAGGTATTTATTTTAAATTCTATGAAAAGCTGAATAAAATCTGCAACACCAATTTGGTGATTAGCATTTAATTATCGTTGTGATTTATTTCAGTTTTTCCTACATATTTAAATTAAAAATTGCATTAAGAGGCTTTTGACTATCTAGCCTGTCGGAAAAAGGATTATTAATTACGGCATTTATAATTCCATCAAAAGAACTGCGGTTTAAGGATTTGTTTAAAGTTTAATTAGCTGAGACTTATTCTTACTGTTATTTGCATTTTTAAAAACAGATTTAGTACTATAGAATTCGTAACGTTGCGATAATTAAACTTTAAATTGAAATAAAATAAAATCACTGTTATTTACTTAACTGCATATGATGTTTGACGATATAGAAAAGTAGGCAAAAATATACAGATACGTTTTATAATATTTGGAAAAAAAATAATTTGTATTTATATGTATTATGATAATTTTAAATATATTAGGATAAATATGAAAAAATAACGCAATACGTCAATATTCAGAACTCAATATCATATTCGAACGGCGCGATATACGTGAATTTTATTGCAGTTTTTTTTTTCAAAGTGGAAAATTTTGTACAAAAATCATTAGAGAAACCTCAATTTGGTTAAGCCACTCACGAGATAACAAATCCAGAACGTCGCGGAAATTTTTCTCAATGCTTTATAAATGGGAAATGAAAAATTACGGTGCGTAACCTCTTAATATTAATATTAAGAGCTCAAATTTTAAGTGGATATTGTGGTATCCTTTTTTAAAATTTTGAGACCAATCTTGATAATAAAATAGTAGATTGTTATGGACCACTTTTGTTGCCAAGTGAATGTTTTATAAATAAATTAAAAATATATTTACATTTTTACTTATACAAACAGTTTCCGTTTAAAATTTTTTAAATGTTTTTTTATTTTATAATAATTTCGAAGCGAACCCTTGTTTAATCAAGCATAATCAACAATAGCTAATCCTCACAGGCGCTTCTTTTTGTTACTTTTAATACTGACTGACAAATAAGTCATATTTTAGAGTTTATTGACATTTAAAAGTCTGTTACAAAATTTCTGGAAAATATTTAGAAACTAAGTTTGAAACTTTCAACATTTTAGTGTTCGTTTGAGTGGCTTACTGCAAACGTCTTTACATTTTTAACCATATTTTGCACCAACGTTCTTATTTGAGTACATTTGTTTATAACAAACTTCTTTTTATATTGTAGTCGTAGTATTTTAATATTTGGTATTGAATGTAGAAATAAAGTTTTTGCATGCATATTTTTAAAATTTATACATAACAGCAATAGTTTTAATAAATAGTGTTAATTTTTGCACATATCCTTTTATATAGTAATTGGTAAGTTTTATATCTACATAGGTCTTCTTCTTCTTTATCTTCACCTTAATGTAGCTTTATTACTTATATATATATATATATATCAGTAGGTACTTCTCTATAACATTTTTATATGTATACACCTAGCTAATACCTTGGTAGAAAATTGGTTTTTATGTGCACATTTAAATGTATATATTTTAATAGTTTTTTTCTAATTTTTTATCCAAATAGACAAACTTAAAATATTATTTAATTTTACACATAATTATTTCTTTATGCCTCTACAGCACTTTAGAGATTGATATCTCGGATGAATTTTTTTTCTGCCGGACGTTCTTTTGTAATATATTCACAAAAATAGTTTTAGTAAATAGTAAATCGCAGGCGCATTGTACATACATATATACTAATAGTATTTCTTTAAAATTTTTTTCTTAAATTACAAATAAAAAAATTTTAAACTGTTTTGTAAATAATAATTTTTGTACATATCAATTTTAAACAATTGCTTGCTTGTATGGTATATCTAAAAATTTAAATCTATATAAGTACTTCTTCTATATAGTCATACTTACATTAAAATTATTTTACATGAAATTTTGGTAGAAATTATTTTTTGGATACACTGCTATTTTTTGTAAATAATATTTGCAATAACTTTGCATACTATTTATATATAGATCTTTAGTGCTTGATATCTCGGATGGAAATTACTTTTATGCTTTACTTCCTTCTCTAACATTAGTAGCTTTTAATCATTTTTGTATTAAGTTTGTTTCGTAGATAAAAAATTACTAACCACTAATTACTAACATATACAACAAAATAGTATTTAACATTTTTGTGATTGTGTTCCACTGTTTAATCAACTTCATTCCGTTTAAAAATGGGAATACATTCCAAGAATAAAAAACATGCTCAAAATGGAGAAAAGTAGATCACTTCAAGTAAAGAATAATAGAAAAAAGAAAGGTATAAACATTGTAGTTTGAAATTAATTTATAAAAAAAATTGTATTTAATAAAATAATACACAATATGAAAAATTATACTAAAATAACTACTATAAATATTTTATTTTTAGTAAAATGAATTGTCAACTTCACCACATTTTGAAGCATCAGAGGATATTGAAGAATTGTCAGATTTAGTTATAGAAAACGAAACTGAAATAGAAAAGAATTCTAAAATTTACGGAAGACGTATTATTAATTTAATCCCCTTTTTAAATGCACTTAAATCGTTAAAACACGTTGGGTTTGACTGCTCTTTTTTTAATATGGAACTAATTTCCGAAAAGCGCATAGGATTTAAAAGTTTGTTAACCTTTGTTTGTGAAGTTTGCAAGAAACAGGAAACTATTTCTACAGAAGGCGATATCAAAAGTTCATATGGTATAAATTTATCAGCCGTTTCCGGAGCTATGGCTATTGGTATAGGTCATAGTCAAATCACAGAACTTTGTGCTGCAATTAATATACCACTTATATCAAGCAAAACTTATTTAAAGTATCAAGAGGATTTACACAATCACGTTAATCATATAAATTATAAAAGTATGAATGAAGCTGGTGCTGAAGAATATCGTTTAGCAAAAGAAGCTTGTGATATAGACGAAGACGGAGTTCCTTTTATATTTGTGATTGTAGACGGAGCATGGTGCAAAAGATCCTACAAAACAACTATAACGCATTATCTGGAGTGGGCTGCATAATTGGATATAGGACAAAGAAGATATTATATGTTGGTGTAAAAATAGGTATTGTTCTATATGCAACCAAAATAAGAAAATACAACATAAATGTTATAAAAATTGGATAGGAACATCCACTTCAATGGAAGCAGCAATTATTTCTGAAGGATTCAAAGAATCGATGAAAACTACAAATTAAGATATAAATATGTAATTGGAGATGGAGATAGTAGTGTTTATAAAAGATTATGGAAAGTAAACCATACGGAGTAAATTATTATATTCATAAAATAGAATGTAAAAATCACTTATTACGGAATTATTGTAATAAACTAAGAGAACTCATTAAACGACCAAAATTAAATAATACTTTAAAACAGTTTATCGAAGGATCTATTATTAAATTTAGAACAGCCGTGGTATGTGCTGTACGACATAGAAAAAAAGAAGACACTTCATTGCAAGATAAAATTCTACAATTAAAAGAAGATATCCTAAACGGGCCACGACATATCTTTGGTGACCATCGATGTTGTCACAAATATTTTTGTACAGGACCTAAATTAGACGAAGCTCATTTATACGAGGAGTTTAAAAATTGTTCAGTATATGACGAATTTAAAAATGCTTTAATACGTGTTGCCAATAATTCAGCAAGTTTGCTGCAAGATGTAGAGAACAATGCCGTTGAAAATTATAATTCAATTGTTAATAAAGTAATAGGAGGCAAAAGAATAAATTTCAGTAAACGTGGATCTTATGAATTAAGATGTAAAATTGCTGCTGTTAGTTATAACAATAAAGGAACACATATAGATATAATTCAAGAACAAATTTGTAGTCAAGAAGTTGGAAAATACACAAAAATGTTTGCTGAAAAAATCAGAAAAAAAAAAATATATTTATAAAAGAAAAATATGTTATAATAAAGAAGATGAAGATTATGGAGCAACAGAAGATGTTATGTGTGATAAAACCCATATATATTAGCCATGGAAAAAATTCTTTTTAATGCAATTCGAAAAAATAGATCCGAAGAAATATTTAATAGCACTATCGGACAAAGTTGCAATCCGATATGGCATAAAGAACGATTAAACAGAATAACAGCTAGTAATTTTGGAACTATATGTAAAATGAGAGCAAATACCAACACCAAAAATTTAGTAAAGTCATTATTGACTCCTAATTATCATCAATCCGCAATTAAATCTATAAAATACGGAATTGAAAAAGAAGAAATTGCTAAAAAATTATTTACAGAAAGAACAAATTTACAAGTTCAACAATCTGGCCTATTTGTTGATACAGAATATTTATTTATGGGAGCTTCGCCCGATGGAATAGTTGAAGATGGTGCATTACTAGAAATAAAATGCCCGTTTTCAGCGAGAGATGACAAAATTGTAGATGCCATAAAGAGTAAAAGAATTCTATGTTGTCAGTTACTAACAGTTAATAATTGTACAACAATAACATTAAAGAGGAATCATAATTATTATTATCAAATACAAGGAGCTTTACACATAGCTAAAAGAAAATATTGCTACTTTGTTTTATATACAAAAATAGATTTGCACATAGAAAAATTGAATATGATGACGTTTTTGGAAAAATAATATGACACAAAATCTAATACAATTTTATCTAAACGTACTTTTACCTGAAATAGTGGATTCTCGACGAGCAAGAAACATGCCTATTCGTAACATTAAACTGGGTGATTTAAAATAAAAAAATCTGTTATATAATTATAATTATGTATAAATATGTTTTGAGAAGAACTAAACCTCCGATGAGTCGATTAGGGTGATAGTTCTTACCGCGAAACATATATCATAGAATCATACAAATTCTAGCGATTCGTACAATCAACGTGACACTCAACGTATTAAATAAAAATAACACCAACAAAGCATTCTATCTATTTTTCGAAATCATATTTTTGTTTACATTACACGTCGCTTCTATTGTAGCAATAACGTTACTCAACCTGTAATTCGATTTTCTACCTGATTATCTTTTTTACAACCTTCTTATTGAAATTTGTGTATTAACTATACATTTAATGTTTTAATCGTATGAATTTTTTTTTATTGTACTTTTGTAGGATCTTTATTAAAAGATATATAAATATGTATATCCACATATATTTGTATATATTGATATATTATTATATATGTGTATTGTAAAATAGTAATATACACTTGTATATAGGTACAGTTATTGTATGTAATAACAAATAATAATTATTTTTGTTTTTGTAACTTGTTTTTTTATTAAAACAGATTGTACAACAGTTTATTTTCTGTAGAAAATATTAATTTAAATATTTTTCAAAATTTATGTAAAAAATATTCCACTAATGTGGATCCCCAATTTTACATTTGATCATTTAGGTTTACATCTTTTAATTATAAGTAATCATTACCAACAATCAAACCCTAAAACAGTTTTTAAAATTTTTATTTTAATAATTTTTTTGCAATAAAATTTATGAGATTTTAAATTAAAAATTAATTGTGGAAAAACTTTTAGAGATAATAAAAATTTTAGAACTTATTGTAAAATATTTTGATAAAAATTTTAAGTTTATTTCTTTATCATCATATTTTTAATTATGTTTTAAATAAACAAATGAATATTTTAATAATTTCTCAGTCAGATATTTAATTTTTTTTGTTGTATGTGTCATATATTTAATATCTATAATATTTTAAAATACAATTTTACTTCCTGTCATTAGTTTAACAACATAAATCTTTATATAGGATATCGACATTATTTTTATTAATAAAGACAGCACAATGAAAATGAATAAAAATTGTAAATTTTTCAATATTATAGTAGGTACCTACGTATTAAAACTTTATTTGAAATTAATTGTTTTCAAATTAAAAAAATTGGGTTCCGTTGTTATTTTCATTTATTATTTACATCCATAAATAAATATACATAACAAATAAATTTCCCAAGCTAGTGAATTTAATTCGTTATATCGATATTCAAACATAAATTGATAAATATTAAAGAAAAAAAATTAGTTTATAAAATTTGCGGTTTTATTTTACCTTTCCCAAGTTCTAAGTAGTTATAATTTTGATTTATAATTACTTGAATGAGACAAGAATAAAAGTAACAATTTTTCTTTTGTAACAAAAGAAGAAACCGTGAGTAAATATAAAAAATATATCGGTAGGACCTTATTGGGACACCTATGTCCAAATAAGGCTCAAAGATTTCTTTATATATAAATCAACTTAATATCAATTTAAATAATCATTATTATATTTATATTAAATTATTATTAGTGTTATTAAACTTAAAATAATAAATTATTTGGTTATAATTTAATATTTTCAATAAAAATTAACTTGTAAATTTTTAAAAACTATTAGTTAGGTTTTTTTATCTTTATCTTTAAACAGTTTCCTGAACAATAAAATTCTTTGTCTGCATCTGTAAGAACATTATTATTTTCAAATAAACTTAAAACTGAATATGTTACACATATGGCCCACAAGGTTTTTGTGGGCATTATTAGGACATATCATACATGTAATAGAAACATTTGTCACATAACATATACTGATAGTATGGCTTTGAAATACATATAGGAGGGTAAGTAAACATATAATAAACAATAAACAAAAGAAAAACTAGACGACGCATGCATACAATTAAAAATATTAACCCTTTTGTAGCAAAATTTTATAAAATCCAGCCTGCACTTCGCGTCGTAGTACGTTTCTCAGTGCAAGTCCCGACACACTCAAGACCCGGGGCTCGCGTTATGCAGTTGCGCGTAAGTTATGGTCACGTACATTAATACGAGCTTTGGCAATGATTCGAAATCAGGAAGCGGGAAATTTGAAAACTAGGCCTTATTGGGCACTGGGCCTTATTTGGGTCAGCTACCTTAGTAGTAAAGAATACGTGCCAGTTTCAATATTAAAAGTTTTAGATAAAGGATCAGTTCAACTTAAATTTTTCAGAAGATGAAGAAAATATTAACAATAAAATTTTTAAAAACAATAAAAACGATAACATGTTACTGTAAAATTTATATTTATTTTATCATTTTATTTGCGCTATTTTTTTATTAATAAAATAAAAATATAAGAATTTAAATTCCAAGATCAAGTAGCAAAGGTGGGGTTCACTTGTATTAATAATAATATAATATTATATAAATTTTAAGCCCACTAATCTAAGAATAACTTGTCTAAACGCCATTACAACCATAAAATTCACTGCAGTTAAGGTTAAACTATTCTTCTATTGTAGTGCACTTGTAATACCTTAAGAAGATTAGATATTGACACCTACCCCAAACGAGACTCAGGTATAGAAGTAAATTTAGAGACTCGTTTGACCAGTTTTAAAATTAAATTTTAATTACATTTTGGTTTTATAGCTTGATGAGACTAGATGAAAAAAACTAAATAGGATGTACCCTAGAAAATTTTATTACCTATCTACGGGTTAAAAACTTATGTCGGTAAAGTAATTCACAAGCGTGATATCTCTTACCAAAGAATATGACTTTTTATCAATTATAACGATTTCAAATCAAAATTTTGAAAAATTATTGAGGATGCCCCCTAGAGCTCAATACCTCCTACACACTGAGCCTTTGAGAATTCGGTAGACTATAACAAGGCGTCTATTATCTCGAAAAGAAAAATCAAATATTTTACATTGACTGTGAAATAGGTGCTGTAGAGCCTTAAGATTGGAACAAATTACAAGTCTGAATTAGCAGTTTATAATATTAAAATACTTAATACTTAATACCAATGTTATTGTCAAGAAAATGTCAAGTGTAGATAATTATTTTCAAATGTTTTGATTAATCCGATTGGTTTATGGGAGCCTACCCGCTTTAAGCCCCCCTGTCGGGCAAAGCGGGTAATTTCTGAAATTGTATTTTTTTGAGTTTTTTCTACAATTAAAGCAGAAATGTAATTATTTTTTTTTATAAAATGAACGTGTATTAATTTTATTACGTAAATCTAAAAAAGAAACACTTTTTTTAGTCAAAGTGGTTCATATTGATCGATGTACTTTAACCTACCCGCTTTAGGCCACCTTCCTTTATTTAATTATGCATTAGAATAGACTTTTATTAATAAAAATACAAAAATTTAACATTTACTTCAACTTATAAACTGAGTCTTTTCTTGAGTACTAAATTCCAATCACACGTGTCAATTACTATACCAAATATTAAGAAATCCTCACAAGAATTTCATTCTTGCCTCCTTATTGAAATACAAATTAATTTCACGGCAATAAATTACATAAAAAATTAATTAAATAATTTTAAGCGTTCCCTCTCACTTGCATTGACAAAATTATCGTATATTCTCGGTCTCTTCCACTCATTGCCATGGTAATTAAGTTTATTGAATATAAAATGGATATTTACTATATTAAATTAAATTTTTGATTTGAAAGAGCGCACGGTAAATTATACTAACATAATAAACAGCAGAATGGGCGCATTTGAGCGAAAAGTGGCACATTTCCGAGCGAAGGAGGCAAATGAAGCGCGACGCGAAGCGGCGCGCTTCATTTTTCTTATATCGGAATGTGGCAATTTGACTTCGAATATGCACACTCAGTTTTAAGCATAATATAAAAACGTCCCGTTTTTACAAAAAAAAAAAAAATTGTTCACATTAGTTATACCCCACCTAGTACACGGAAGGTTAAGAATCTATTTGTAATCTTATTTTTTACAAGTACAAATATCCTACGTATAATAAATGATATAGGTAATTTGGTTTATTACTTAATCAAAATGAAACAATGAGTAGTTACTTTGAATTCCGAAACGCCTTAAATTTAAAAAAGGGACTCTTTTTACTGGCTTTAATTAAAGGAATAGATATAATGAACTGCTCGATCGATTTAATCCTACTATGCCGTGGCGAATCTGATACCGACCCAGTTAATTTATTCAATAGTTAATTACCATACTTTTATAACAAAGTTCTTCAGATTTACTCGCAGCCTAAAAAATTACTAATGGACAATTTATTAGATTAATTTTTTATATTAAAAAAGTTTCCTATTAATAAAAATATCTAAAAATCGTTTTGTTACATTGACTATCTGCTATTAATTTGTGATGATTTTCAAGTTTTATTAACAAACGTTAAAAACAAGTTAAAATGATAGATAAAGGTACTCTAGAAATAATTAAAACTAAAATAGATACTAGGCAAATTTATATGTAGGTATGTATTGTAGATACCTAGATAGGCACAGAATTAAATTTAATGAAAATTTAAATATAAATTGTATATAATCATTGTCTGATTAAATTATGCATATTATTTAATAATTGATAAATATTAAACTAGCTAACGTAAGCTCTGTTTTTTTTTCGCCTTTTCAAGACAGCCTTTTACAGCGGGCATGTTGGACAAAACGAGATGTGTAGTATCTAAACGAATTCTAAATCATACAATTTGAATAATTTTATATTTCATATTTGCTATATAAATAGTAAAAAATAGTTAATCTTCAATTTTTAAGAAAAATCTCAATCTGAAAATGAGGTATTTATTTTAAATTCTATGAAAAGCTGAATAAAATCTGCAACACCAATTTGGTGATTAGCATTTAATTATCGTTGTGATTTATTTCAGTTTTTCCTACATATTTAAATTAAAAATTGCATTAAGAGGCTTTTGACTATCTAGCCTGTCGGAAAAAGGATTATTAATTACGGCATTTATAATTCCATCAAAAGAACTGCGGTTTAAGGATTTGTTTAAAGTTTAATTAGCTGAGACTTATTCTTACTGTTATTTGCATTTTAAAACAGATTTAGTACTATAGAATTCGTAACGTTGCGATAATTAAACTTTAAATTGAAATAAAATAAAATCACTGTTATTTACTTAACTGCATATGATGTTTGACGATATAGAAAAGTAGGCAAAAATATACAGATACGTTTTATAATTTTTGGGAAAAAAAATAATTTGTATTTATATGTATTATGATAATTTTAAATATATTAGGATAAATATGAAAAAATAACGCAATACGTCAATATTCAGAACTCAATATCATATTCGAACGGCGCGATATACGTGAATTTTATTGCAGTTTTTTTTTTCAAAGTGGAAAATTTTGTACAAAAATCATTAGAGAAACCTCAATTTGGTTAAGCCACTCACGAGATAACAAATCCAGAACGTCGCGGAAATTTTTCTCAATGCTTTATAAATGGGAAATGAAAAATTACGGTGCGTAACCTCTTAATATTAATATTAAGAGCTCAAATTTTAAGTGGATATTGTGGTATCCTTTTTTAAAATTTTGAGACCAATCTTGATAATAAAATAGTAGATTGTTATGGACCACTTTTTGTTGCCAAGTGAATGTTTTATAAATAAATTAAAAATATATTTACATTTTTTACTTATACAAACAGTTTCCGTTTAAAACTTTTTAAATGTTTTTTTTTATTTTATAATAATTAGCAGATGGCGTCACAAAACATAATAAATCCTATTTTAATATTTTATGTATATTGTAACAAGTTTGCTGAGATTTTGCCCTAGGTTGTAAATATTAAAACGACAGTCACTTATTTTAAGTAGTAATAACTAAATACAGTAAAACCTCGATATAACGGACTAATTGGGGGGAAGGGGTGTCCGTTAAAGCCGAAAGTCCGTTATATAAAAATCCGTTAAAAATAAATCAAAAACGTTTTTTTTTAAAAACACTGTATTTAGATATAAATATAACCTACGCTAAATACTAATATAAGTACTATATCTCGGACTAGGTGCAGTCTACGAGCAGGACGGCTTTATGTCTCAAATTTTAGAGCTAGACGTGTGACGTGAGTATCATGGCCGCTAAAAATGGTTTGCATTCGGCGACACTTGAATTTTAAACATGCCTAATATTAATAAGACGTTTTTAATTCTTTTACATTTGACCGAATTTTTTGTCCGTTATATCCGAAGTCCTTTAAATAGAGGTCCGTATATCGAGGTTTTACTGTATATTTAATAACGAATTGACACTGAATTACTCTTAAAAATTGATTACTTGCTTAATTAAATTATTTACACACTAATTATTTATTTTTACTGTTGCTTGCGTTTACTTCGAATATTTAAAAACCATAACCATGAGCACTCTAATAACCGGGCCTCTTCGTAGACTCGACTGTTGAGCCCCTACCGAAACATCGAGTTTTACACCGAGACTAACTGTTCTTAGCCTTCGGTTAGCTTTATATGTGTGGTGAAAAAGAAGCTTTTTGATGCCCTGGAGTTTCCAGAACACTCCGTTCGCGACGCACCTTGTAGTTCGTATGTGTTCAGCTTCTCCGTATTTACGCTCGTGCTGTAGATAACGTTAGAATATTTTAGTAAGTGCCCGTTACAATATTATTTTTAATAAAGTACTATACATATATGTATATAAGTTTTGTTTTTATCTGTTGATACCTAAATTTAACAAAAATGTCTTTTCGAACTAAAAACTTTTAAATTTGGATATTTTGATTTTGGAACATTTACTCTCTACATGTATAAGAATTATTATTATATACAATTATACAAATATTAAAAAATTGGATCAAAAAAATTATTAATTTTTAATTTATTGAAATACTTTTTATGGGATTTTTTATTAAAACACTTTTTTTAAAAAATACATGGTTCAAAGTTTACTTTTCCAAAACTAATTTTATTAATAACATTGTTGCTTATTAAAATATTTACGTCAAATATTGTAGAGATTACTTTCTTATAATGATATACAGTGTGTCCCAAATAGAGTAGACTAACATGAGTATCATTCTTATTAGTGAAGATAGAAGTTTGGTTAAATGGGCAATGTTTTGCAGTTTTAGGTGCCCATTCAGATTTTGTTAAAAATATTTTCAAATTCGGAATAGTTCCGA
Source organism: Sinopyrophorus schimmeli (assembly GCA_036325965.1). Taxonomy (NCBI): domain Eukaryota; kingdom Metazoa; phylum Arthropoda; class Insecta; order Coleoptera; family Elateridae; genus Sinopyrophorus; species Sinopyrophorus schimmeli. The sequence goes on along the minus strand of JARFIZ010000314.1, from coordinate 9,000,605 downwards.
AGTTATCGTAAGAAAACTGAAAATCGTCATTTTCTTTAATGTCAAATAACTTTGTAATTATAAAAATTACAAAATAAAATTTAATATAAAAATTACTAGGTTTCATAAAATACAAATATAAATTAAATCAAAATTAAATTCAAAATGGCGGTTTCCAAGATATTGATACAAACTTTTTTATTTTAAATGGACGCTATATTGGATTTTTAAACAGTTAAATAGCATTTTTTTTCTTTTCAACCATGTATAACACCTCATATTTAAATAAAAAATTATTAACAATATTAAATTTTTCTGTTTTAAATCAAGTAGCCATGAATTATTTTGAAAAACTGTTAAAGTATGTTTGTGCAGCAACGCAGGAGCTTTTGTAACATTTAATGTAGGTACAAAATATACCATACCGCTCAGTTCAAAACTTTGCCATTTTGAATTATTTATAAGGCAATTATAATTATTATTCAAAAAACTTACAATATTAGTCAAAAATAAATATAATGACGTTGGCTTGTATTATGCTGTTTTATTGTTCTTTGATAATTCATGGCTACTTGATTTAAAACAGAAATATATAATATTGTTAATAATTTTTTATTTAAATATGAGTTGTTAAACATGGTTGAAAAGAGAAAAAAAATGTTATTTAACTATGTAAAAATCCAATATGGCGTCAATTTAAAATAAGAAAGTTAGTATCAATATCTTAGAAACCGCCATTTTAAAATTTAATTTTGATTTAATTTTGATTTATATTTTATGAAACCTAGTAATTTTTATATTAAACTTTTTTTTGTAACTTTTATAATTACAAAGTTATTTGACATTAAAGAAAATGACGATTTTCAGTTTTTTACGATAACTTCGGAACTATTCGGAATTTTAAAATTTTCTTAACAGAATCCGAATGGGCACCTAAAACTGCAAAACATTGCCCATTTAACCAAACTTCTATCTTCACTAATAAGAAAGATACCCATGTTAGCCCACTCTATTTGGGACACACTGTATATTGTGGTCAAAAATATTTCAGCACAAGCGTAGATATAAAATATTTCTTTACCCTCCGAACTTTTTTCTATGTACGTTTATGCTTTCGTAATTTACTTTTTATACATGAAACATTTGTTTTTTAAACTTTGTATACAGGGTGTCCCAAATTGAGTAAGCTAACATGGGTATCCTTCTTATTAGCAAAGATAGAAGTTTGGTTAAATGGGCAATGTTTTGCAGTTTTAGATGACGATTTAGATTCCGTTATTAAAATTTCAAATAGTTTCAAAGTTAACGTAAAAAACTGAAAATTTATATTTTTTTAATGTCAAATAACTTTGTAATTATAAAATTTACTAACAAAAGTTTAATAGAAAACTTACTAGGTATCATAAAATACAGGTGAAAATTAAGTCAGATTTAAATTCAAAATGGCGGCTTTCAAGATATTGATATCAACTTTCTTATTTTAAATGTACGCCATATTAAATTTTTATAAAGTTAAATAACATTTTTTTTTCGTTTTAACCATGTATAACAACTCATAATTAAATAAAAAATTATTAAGAATATTAAAAATATTAAAGGTTTTAGTTTTAAATTAAGTAGCCATAAATTATCAAAAAACAATAAAACAGCAGAATACAGGCCAACGTTATTGTATTTATTTTTTGCGTACGCAAAAAACGTAAGAAGTTAAAAGTTATTGCAATTCTCCATATCTACACTTGTGCTGCGATACTTTTAACAAAAAAAAAAATTAAAAAATAATCTATACAAAATTTAAAATACCTAAATATCATAATTATAAACGATATTATTGCTAAAATTTGTTTTTGAAATGTACACTATCATACTGCATTTAAAAAAATAAACGCTTAAATGCAAAATGGCGTAAGAAAAGTTCCTTTATTTTAATTCATAAAATTTGCTGTTTACGGCTTCACCATCTATTTTAAAACACCCTGTATTATTAAAAAATAAAATAAAACAAATAACTTAATAATATTCTAAACGCTATGTATGTTTAAGATTTCTAATTCTATGATGTAAAAACCATTAAAAGATGACGTGGTTTAAAAATTGAAGCTTTTAACTTTTAATTAATTATTAAAACCTTACTGCGTGTTTTCAGTTCTATCTTTGTAAAAGTAAACGACGTATTTATTAAATTTGTAATGAAATAAATTTTAATCCATAAGTGTAGCTAATATAAGCAAGCTTTCGCCGCACTAGTGACTCCTAGCGGTAGAATTTCAAGTGTCTGCTAATTAATACCACTAATTGGAGGTTCCCCTCTTGTACAGTGAGCCAACTAGATAATCAAATATAATAGGTATTGATTTAAATTGTTTATCTAATTGGTTGTTTGTTATAAACACACATAGGCTATGTAGTTAATTTCTGTTCTAGTAAGTTGTGCTGTTGACGGCATAACTTGGACAGTTTTTAGAAAGTAAACCTATGCCTAATAAAGCAGTAAAATACTATAAGGAAAAACTACGTTTCCACATAAAAGTACTTTAAATTTATAAATCGATAAGTTTAAAAAAAATGTTACTCTAAAAAAGTACTCTTATATTAGAAAAATATCAATCTTATTTTATCTAATAGGTAGCTCCCACACCTGGGGAAGTAAGATCAAAAGGTTTTGATAAATGATATATCTTGAAGCCAGCTCACGTAGCTATCGTAGTTAACTGGTCTTAAGAGAGTCCTGATAAATTTAAAAAAGCACCTTAAAGTCGTTAAGACGATGAGCCGGCGGCAAATTGAGCTGAAAATATGCGCTAAGTTTTTATTCTTTGTGACAACGGTTTACCGGCTCACTTATCTGCCGGTTTAGCTCAATCTATTTTAATTCTCGTTCGCCGTGCTTCTCTCAGCTAATGACTATTTAGTACAGAGATTTCCGGGTTTCTAGCAGGATATTGATAAGTATAATTTTTCAAGGGATTTCCTGAACGTGCCGCGAGACTTCTTACTAAATTTTAAGTAATTTATGAAGAAATTAAATAAGCATAATTTATTTTCTAGAATCTTCAATGTTTCAAGCTGTAACATTAATTTTAATTAACCCTCCTTAAGTGATATATTTTTATCTCAAACACATATCTTTATGATTTTCTGATATCAAAAAAAATGAATAAATAGTGGTTTTTATAGGGGTTGTTTTAGGATTTTAAATTAAATGTGTGTGGCGATTTATGGACTCGAATATCTTCTGTGTTGTTAATTCAAATTTTTTCAGCTTGGAAATTGATTATCAGGTGTTTTTGATTTAATGTAAGAAACAATATAGATTTGTAATTGAATAATTTTGTGTTTTCATGTTACTTACTAACACTATGGTAAGTGACCCCTCTACCGGACATGGCTCCTTTACCGGTCAACTCGCTAGAAATACTTAATTGCATTCTGACAAGTGAATGAAATATATTTAAAAAAATATTAAAACATTTAATATTTGATGAAATACAATATAAACGTAGTTTAAATAGTGTAAAAAGTGATTTTAAAATTTGCTACAACATTGATTTCTTAAAAGGTAGGTTAAGGTTAACTTTTTTTTTGACAAGTGATATTAAATATAACATAACAACTATAAAATTAAAAAATATTTTTGAGTTAATTAGTACCCTAACAGCACATAATATTGCAGGAATATTGCTAGAATATTATTTCGCAATGTTCGGAATATTATTTGAAATATTCCCGCAATGTTGCTGCATTATTCCTATGTCCGTGCAGGGTAATTGCAGCAATATTGCAAAAACATTATGAAATATTATGCAATATTATACGATATTATAAAACATTGCAGCAATATTGCTGCAATGTTACAGTAATATTTCAAAAATGTTGTGCATTTAAAAAAAATTGCAAAAATGTATGTTAATTCTTTTTTATTAGTACGGGTTGGGGGTGTAGGGGTAAAATGGAAGAAGAGATTTTGAGAATTGAAACGGCGGCTGCGTGCACTGCGGTTGACAAGGTTTTCGCTGGTGTTGATAAATTCTGAAATCAGGAAAGCAATTAGTTCTATGTGGGGGTTTGAACTCGAGATCTTTGCGTTAAAAGTTAGCACGCTCCTCCACTAAGCTACAAAGGCTTCTCGAATCCTAAGTTTTTTAAAATATTATATACTTGATTAGAACGTAAAATATTACTTTACTAATATATATACATATAAAACTTAATTTTTCTCTATAGGTACTTATTAGATATGATAACCATACATTAGAAATAGTGCTGGAAGGATTAATAATATCATTGAAGCGTTAATTTCAAAATCATCGCATAACATTTTTTTTTTATATTAGTAGGTATTATTTCACGGTATATTATACACAAAATTCAGTCTTGCTATTAAATTATGATATTTCTAAAGACCAGAAAGTTAGGCAAATTGCCTAAAAATGCTTATTCTGGTAAATTTTTGTTATAAATACCATTTTTAAATCTTATGTCTAAATTGTACTATTTCTTGTTCTTGTACTTATAACGAATGACACACGTACAAAGCACGTTTTTAAATGATTCGGTAAAAACTACAGGTTTTTAAAATTATTTGAATGCTTTGTTAGCATTATTAACCTTGTCGAATTGTTTCTATGGACACTTTACAACCTATTGCGCGCTAATCTTTTGAGACTGTGATGCGGCCTAAATGATCGTTTTCTAAAAATCTGCTTAATAATGAATGGGCACTATTTAAGGAAGGAAATAGGTTTAGGACTACGTTTTTTTAGTGATTTTGTAGAATAAAAGTTTTTTTTAGAAAAATATGGTAGTATTCTTTAAACTTTAATTTTTTCTAGACATACATTGTAAAATTTTAAAATTGCTTAAACCTTTAATTTGATTCTAACAAAATGTAAATGTATCTGTCTTTCATTGGTATAAAATTTTAAAATAATGAGGATTAGGCTTATAACAGAAACTAAAAAAAAACGAGAATGAAGATACATCGGGGTGTCAGTCTAGTATATGATAATTGTTTTTCTTTAACATATTTTTCACATTTACAGATACACTGTTAGTAAAATTTAAATATTAAAACAAATATTTATTTACAATGATCATAATTATATAAAAATAAATTGAAAATAAAATTCTTAGACCATAAATGTTTTCAAATCAACTTATTTCTGTTTAAATTCAATTATTTTCATGATTTACTATTATTCGCAAATGTTGATGATTATTTTTATTATTTGTGAATTTTCGGGATCTTGTTGTACCAAGGCAATACTATTTTTAAATATTGCAGGAATATTATTTAAAATTAAATAGAATACTAATAAATTATAAGATTATTAAAAAATACTATTTTTTATTCGATTGTATTTATTTTCCAATAATAATAATTATTTTTCAAAACAGATTTTATTAAATATTGATTGATTTTGTAGTTTACAAATTTTTCGTAAATGTGGCCGATAGAAGGGACAGCCCGGACAATAGAGGGGACATCGCAAATTTCTATTATCATTTATTATTAACACTCAAATTAAAATTATTGACCTTTTTTAATTTTAAAGTTAAAGGTATGGTTTTTGAAAAATTTTCTTAAATTTACTTATATATTGATTACACTGGTCGACACAAAATTTGTCTTAGATAAGAGAGTATGAAATTTCGATAGATTTAACGATAGTTAGACCAAAAAATAATATATGGCCTGAAAAAGTTTGCTTTTGTATGCATAGCAGGAGAACGGTTGATCAATATTTTAGAAAATCTATAGTTTCAATTTTTATTTATTGATAAATCGAAACAAATATATTTATATATAAATTTTTAATAACTTTTACGATCATATCAAATTACAAAATAGTGAAAAAAAATATAAAAGTGAACCTTATTACTTTTTTTTCATGTTTATAAGTACTTTCTCTGAGTAGACCCTAAATGTAGTCCCCCATTTTACTTCCTCACCTGGATACCAACCTAAAGTAAATAAATATAAAAATAAACATTTATTTGTATAATAAACATATTCTTCTTGGATTTAAGACTTTCGCGGTTATTAATAATAAAATTAAAACACTTACAACAATCGATGATGAACCCTCTGGAGCTGGCACTAGCACTGTTACTAATTTTAACCCTATTTCCGACACCAACACTAGTTAAAACTACCGGATGGATGCCGCGTCATTTCGTAGCAATATGCCGACGTTTCGCATACGTTTCAGTTTGCATCTTCAGGGCTGGGTGCTCTGATACGTTTGGAAAACGTCGGCATACTGCTACGAAAAAACGCGGCATCTATTCGGTAGCCTTAACTAGTGTTGGTGTCAGAAATCGGATTAGTGTTAGTGACAGTTCTAGTGCCAACTCCAGAGGGTCCATCATCGATTCTGGCAAGTCTTTTAAACAATTCTTTTTTACTAAAAATTGTTTACCTTCTAAACATCTTTTACAATTAATGCAAGCAACATGTGGGGCCCTAGGGTTTGTCTAGATTCCAAACAGGACATTGGAAATTAGTTTCGTAGGCTTCACAAAGGCTTGAACATGCATTTAAATAAAATTTTGTATCTCGTACTTTAATAAATATACCACATAGGTATATAACAAAATGCAACAGCATCATATTTACACTTTCTAGACGACATTTTAACCTCTTTGAGTCTTCTACAAAACAGTTAATGGTTATTTATCACTACAGTTGCATCTGTAGACAATGTGCGACACTCACGACTTCTTTATTTTTTCGCGGTATTTTTAAAAATACCAGAACTAGTTAATACTTTTTATTTTATATACCATAACTCAAAAAAAAGTATTATTATTATAACTCCCACAAAAGCAAACATTTTAAGGCATATGGGTGCTTTTCCTTTATATTGGACCATAATAAATAAAAAAATCATAAAATAAATTTTAGAACAAAGAAAAAATTTGTTTTTGTCGAGCTGTGTTATTAATATTTTTAATATTGCTTTAAAAAAACTGTACGCTTAACTGTCCAGTAGAGGGGTCACTTACCTTATTTATTTTATCTTAAAAATAAAATCATGTTTTTTTAAAATAAACAGCTTTTTTTAATAATTGAATTAGACGTGGACACAAGACGATATGTTTAATTTTGTTGTTAACATGGCAGAGGACCTGATTTAGTATTTGTTTTTTAAATCTTTACGAGAAAATTGTAGTGGGCAATTAGCACATTTTTAATAAAGAAATATGAATGTTTTAAAATATTTATTTTTGTATTTGTAGATAAAAATTATCACACAAAACTAAATGACAAGGTTATGTCAAAAATACAAATAAAAATTGCAATTGCATCACTTCGTGCCTACTGATTAAAAAACTATTATCGATCTATTTAAAAAAAATATATACCTACATAGATCTCTTTTTCTTGTTTTCAGTTCTTTAAATGGTTTATCACAATTTTCTTCGTACGCCTATTTTGAGCCATTTTTTAAATTTCTTTGTGTTTTTACTTTTACATCTTTCAATATTTGTTTGATAAACTCTAGTTGTTGTTTTCCTTTTTGGTTCTTTCCTTCTTTTAACTCTCCATAATTGTCTTCAGTGTGTCTTTTTTTCGTATGAGATGTTCTACAAGTTGGCTTCTTTTTCTTTTAATAGTCAGAAGTATTTTTTTTTTGCTTATTCATCGAGAATGCCTTGATTTGTAATCTCTTTCATCCAGCTTATCTTAAGCATATTTTTGTAGCATCATAGTTCTAACGTTTTTAGATTTCTTCTTTATGGTACTATAAAAGTCTAGCTTTCGCAGCCGTAAAGGGCATTGTTCTATACAAATGACTGCAAGAACAGTTTTCTTGTCTTTAGTGACATGTTGTTTAATGCCATTAGATTTTTTTGTTAAAAATGTTTTCATTTCTTGTTGAACACGGCTTCTTATTTCTCTTCTACACCTACCATTGCTACTAATTTTCCCAGTTATGTATATTCATCTACTTCTTCTAGTTTTTCACTGCCTATCGTTATACTTGTTTGCATTTTATGTCTGGTTCTTGCACAAACCATAACTTTCGTACTTTTCTTATTTAGCTTCATGTTATATCTTGTGGTGAGTATGTTACTTAATTTCTTTATATCTTGTTGTATCCATCGTTTGCTAGAAAAACAATGTCGTCTGCAAATTTAATTGTTTTTATGCTCAGTCAATGGATTTTAATTCCTCTATTACTTTCCAGTCTGAAAATGTTTATGTCTTTTGTCTTTGTACCTACATAAATAAATATACCATAAAAAAACATTTACTTACTTTGGCTAAAAATTCAATTAATTTTTGAAAGTACTCCCATAATTTTATTTTAAAATGTTATAATTAAAATTTACATCTTTATCTAATGTTGGAAAGTTAAATAAAAATTGTGAAGCCAAACTATAAATTTTAGGCATTTTAAATTTTTGGATCGTATCGTGCACGCACTATAAAATATATTTTTTTGTTATTTGATATTCATCATATATAATATTAGTTTATTCCCGCTTACTTGAGTCAAGTTTGAATACCACAAGAACGGTACATTTTTCCGATATAAGAACTAGCCTCTCTTGTGCCCATAAACTATTTCAATACAAAAAACCACGTCAAACCGTTGCTTAATTTTTGCGTAAAAAAAAAGGCCAAACGAACAAATCAACCAATACACTTTCGCATTTATAAATTAGTAGGGATATCATTTTCCGAAAGTCGTTTTAATTCAATGGCCTGCTACCATTATATCTTAGTCCTTAGAAATAATCTGCAGTGGTCTAACTTGTGTCCTGGCATCTGACATGCATCTTCAATTTAAACTTGTGTAAATATGATTTAGTGCTCATTGAAGCGACAAGACATCATTTCAATTTGCGCTATATCAGATATTTGAATTATAAAAGCAAGCTTGAGGGAATTATATTAGTAGATATATTAGATAAATTAATTGACATTGTACATTTTGAAGTTATGTTTTTACACTAGAAGAAAAATTAAAGGGCCAAAAAAATTTCCGATATTTTATGGTGTTTTTTGACAAAAATCATTTTGAAGATCCAAGATTCTAGTTTTCAGATCTTTTATTGAACAATTTTTAGGAGCCACTGTTATTATGCAATGTTATATGCAATGTTTGTGGTTATGTTGTCTAATCTTATTAAACAGGGTGTTTTGGGGTTAAATAGAAATATTTTAAGAACATATGTAAGAAGCTAAAATATACAAAATAAGTTTATATATTCAAGTCTGGTATTCTATTGTTTCAGAGATAATTAGGTTTTTTTTAAAGTTAATAAATTTAATTTTAATAAAGTTGTCCCAAATGACAATTTGAAACACAATATTAAACAGGCAAGTGTCGTAAAAACTGATAGTGGTTCTAGATTAATGAGATTGTAAAAATGCCTCACAAATTCAGTCATGCAGTAGACACAAGCAATAGGTTACTAGATCTCATTCTTAATGCTGCACCGGTCATTAGAGCTAATCATCGTTTATTGAAATTTGTTGCTAGTTCAATTTATAAAATATGTGTAACGAAGTGGGCGGTGATATTTGCAAATTAAAGCTATTTGTTTATTTTTATTTGTTTGTTTTGTTAGTGTTTTACTAATTGAAACAATGTAAAATTGTACTTGTACAATGATCTTATTTTGCTTATTTTGGCTTCTTAGACATGTTCTTAAAATATTTACATTTCATCCCGAAACACCCTGTATATATTCAAATATCAAGTAAATATTTACGATGTAGACAAAGTTATAGAAAAATTATATCATCTACAAAAAAAAGTCTTATATTATTTAAGTTACATTTGCAAAAATGTATAAAATTAATGCAAGCCCAAAATACTACAAAATACTACAGTGGATTTAAGTGATAAAAAACTTCGTGGCTATATCCGGAATTTGTTAGAAGCGACCAGGTAACTCAACATTTCTGTGAATCATATTATTTACTATACCTTACGAATCGTATAAAACCAATGAGAATTGTATGTAGGTAATATAAGAGTAAATATATAAATCTATATAGGTTAAATACATATATATATGTATAAAGCAATGGCTTAGATACGAAGAGAAGAAAGTCTTATAATTTTATGAATGAATCTTTGTGTCTTTATCGACTCGGTTGCATATCTGCATGGGATTTCTAAAATTTATTACAAATGACTCATTACGACTAATCGCTATATTCAAAATCATCGTTAAATCCAAAGTAGTTATAGCAAAATAAATTTCTTATGAAAGTATGCTAGAAATTGAAGAGATGCAAGTGTCGCTATAACCAAAAAGTCGCTACAACCGTTGTAGTTATAAATGAAATTCACTGTAATTTGTGGCAAACTTTTTAAAGTTACCTGAAATTTATAATAATTTACTTTGTTTCATCCGGAGCAGTTAAATAACATTTGCAATCTTTTTTTTTACATTTGACTATGGTTTTAAAGCGTTTGATTTAAATTACATATTTATGAGAATTTACTGTAAAACAAATTTTGAAACCCAACATTATGGAATAAAATAAATCTAATAAAAAATACGTAAACTTCGACAAGTGATGTTTCCAAATTTGGTGTTCTTATAGACATTTATGTAAACAAGTTCCTACATATATTTAATTAAACGTTTAAGTAGCTATGTTTGTAAAATACATATTAAATATTTGTTTATTCTGCACTCTATTTAAATGACATTAAATTGATTCAAAAAGCCATATTATGTCTAATATTAGTAACTAATAGATGCATTTAGTAAGAAAAAAATTTTCGAAATTTAATGCAATCAAATCTATTTATATTTGTTTTTCTATCTTACATTAACAATGTAAGTACATCAAAATGATTTAATTTTACTACTGTTATTAATAAATTGCAACTTTTTTAAATTTAATTGTTAAACTTTACTTATTGGGAACACAAAATATGATCATAAAAATAAAAACAGTTACCTACACTCAATATAGAAATTTATTGTTTGAGAACGTCTGGGGAATTTATCTACAGTTTGCACTCCAACTGCCCATTCGTTGCGTATAATTGCGACTAAACAAGTTCAGTGCTGCGTACTAATTGATGTCTATTGCTACATTGTTTCTAAATACTCTGTTCCTGAATTAACAGAGAGCCTTGTTTAAAATTAATTAAATAGTATTGTTAGTCCCGTTCGCTTTCGAATTGTTTAATGAAACTAAAGTGGAGAATATTACTGAATATTGTGTCGCGCTACTGAATTTAATAATGCCGTTCCATCATTAATTAGCAGTTTCCAGAACTTCCATATGTAAACATAACATACATGTTTCAGCATTATTTTAGTTTAGCTATAAATTAAACAATAAATAAGCCGCGTTAACAAACTGTTCATAAATCAAAGCGGATAAGCTTAACGCTGTATATCTGCACCAACACCTGCGTTTGATTTCGCACAAATAAAAAGATTTTAAAGTTATAAATGATCCAGGTAACAATCCCACAATTGATAGTCTAGCAGGATTAGCAGAACTGGCGCACGTTTGATCCAGACTATAAATTATCAGACTAAGTTAATCCCGTTATGACGACCTAACCACAGCTAACAACTACCTGTGTTTAACGTGTTATACAAATGGGATGTTATATTCTGTACATTCTTATTCTAAGATAATGAATATCAATTAAAACAACTAACTAGGCTGTTACCAACATTCAGTGGTTTTGATTACTTTTTATTTGAAAATTATTCAAGTTAGAATATTTGTTATAAATCATTTGAAAAGAATAGAATATTTTTAGTTCATAACGATCTGCAAATGTAGAGGAGCAGGTAGTAATATGCAATGTGCTATTAATATGGAACCCCTAAGTTAAATTAAACCTCCTGTTGTTATTCATCTGTAGGTACATAATAAGGTAACGGACCCAAATAAAACCCACCTTAAGTTTATAAAGGCATAATTAATAGATTTTTGAAAAAAATGCATCAATACTTCGTAATCAAAATGTTTATTTATATTAAACCTCAAAATAAACGTAACATTCTATTTTTTGTAACAAAAGAAGAAATCTTGAGTAAATATAAAAAATATGTCGGTTGAGCCTTATTGGAGAACCTATTTCTCAATACGGCCCAAGGATTTCTTTATATATAAATCAACTTAATATCAATTTTAATATTATTATTATCATTATTACATTTTATATTAAATTATTATTAGTGTTATTAAACTTAAAATAATAAAATATTTGGCTATAATTTGATATTTTTAATAAAAATTGACTTGTAAATTTTTAACAACTTTTAGTTAGGTTTTTTTTTATCTTTATCTTTAAACAGTCTCCTGAACAATAACTTTTTTTGTCTGCGTCTGTAAGAACATTATTATTTTCAAATAAACTTAAAACTGAATATGGCCCACAAGGTTTTTTAGAGGGCCTTATTAGGACATATCATACATGTAATAGAAACATTTGTCACATAACATATACTGCTAAGATCGCTTTAAAATACATATAGGAGGGTTACTAAACATATAATAAACAATTAACAAAAGAAAAACTAGATGACGCATGCATACAGTTAAAAATACTCACCCTTTTCGCTGCACCAGGCCTTATTTAAATCAGTTACCTTATAATTACTACAGTAGAACCGCGATAAGTCCAATCTTAAAGGAAACACCATAAAATTTGCGTTATAAAAGTTTCGACTTATAATTTACGCTTTGCTTTGGTAGAGCTCAAACAAAAGTCACGACAATAATAATAAATACTCAAAATAAAACAAATGAACACCTGGTAAACACGTGTTGACATCAGTCGTAAAAATCAGTAATCTTTTATTTGCAAAAATTTTTGAGTTTTAGAGATACTGAGATCAAATCTATTTTTTTCCAGTTATAGAGGGAAAACATGTACTAAAATACTTTGTATAAAAATTTTGATTATTTCGACTTATCGAGGGCTCAGAGTTTGAGATATGGAGATATTGAGTCATGAAGAGAAGAAAATAAGGATTTCTTTCGAATTGTAAAAGTTTTCGACTTATCGAGGTTCAACTTATCGAGATTGTACTGTATAAGAAAGCGTTAAAGTGAACTCTTTTAAACTGCATAGTAACGAACGTCATAAAATGGTCGTTTTGTTTTGTCATTTGTTCTTAAATGTTTTACACTTGTTTTTAGAAATTATATAATTTATAAAACTATAAATTAAAACTTGTTGCGCTGCTAACCAAATAAAGAACAATGTTCTTCGCTACAGCAAAGGTAAATTTGCTCCATTTCAAATAAATTTTTGTGTGCTTTTGTAAATATGAAAACCTAAATTGCATGTATTGTAGAACACCAAACGTGACCGTACTATGCAATCAGATTTTATAATCTATACTAATATTATTAAAAATTTTTTTTAAATTACTGACCAATTCTAGTCAGATTTTTTTGATATGTTCTTTTTGATGCTACAAAGAACACAGACATTAGTTTTATTATAAAGTACAATCGTCAAATAAGGTCCCCTTTTTGTAAAATCTTTTTAGGACAAAAACGCTGCAGGTTAAATAATAAATAAACTGTTAATAATTGTGTATATTACTCCTTTATTCTTAAAAATAATCATAAACTCGTTATCTTTGTAACAAATTTGATATAGATAGCTTTAACAAAAAAAGTACAAATTCCAAAAAAATATACGTCTAATTCCGTCCCGGGGGACGATATTGAGATCACAATTGCCACCTCAACACCTAATATTTAATCAATCTTTTGTCAATCATTGATATGGTTTAAGTAATTATAATTCTAATTTTGCAGACAATTTGTTATTATACATATAAATTTAAGTCCTGGGTTTTCAACGCAATCCCAACGCATCCATTGGAAACATTTATCCATTTTTCTCAATTCTGATCTCACAGCTTTCTCTTTTTCAACTAAATAATAAAAAAGCATATGAAATAAATGTAGAAAACAGTTATGAAAAAAACTTTTAAAGTAAAGTGAAGTTACCTAAATATCGTTCCGGGGACGATTTTAGGTTCACGTAGGGGGACGTTATTAGGATTTTGCTATTTGTTGTATTACACATTTATTGAACAAAAAACGCATGACATAATCTAAATTTTTTGTTATCAATTTCTATCTTACGCAATAACGTTCATTTTGACAAAACATTCGTTTCAATTAGTGAAGCATGGAAATATTTAACCAACTACGATAATTCTTTTATAAAAACTCACCTTGATCAATTTTTTTCTTTTTTAAATGTTGTAGGGCTAGCGTTTCACATTCACTTTTTTACAATGACTAACTGAAGTAACTGCAGTTACTTCAGTTAGTCATTGTTTTGACATCCCAAATCAAAGATCATGATCTTTGATTTGGGATATCAAAACAAGACGATGTTAGTTAGAAGGAAAGAAACGGAAGGAGACGAATTTAGATTCGGGAACGAAATTGGCCGACTTAACCCTATTTCCACTGGAAAGTTTGTGTATATATATTTTCAAAAATGCAGTCTTGGCGCAAAGCAGTTTAAAGCAAGTTGCGATTGCCCATTAATACAAGCCGGCCTCGCCGGTGACCACTACTAGTAAATATAGAACTTTCTTTAGTAGGAGAGACTGAGGTATTTATAAGAATATAATTTTGTTTTCTCCATATGTTCTGCTCTTAAGTATGGATTTTAGATTGGTGAAATCAGGTAATATCAATTCTTTCGATCTTGAGCCTGATAATAAAAAACATAGACCTCAACGACTAGCATCATATCCCAAAGTTGTGAGGTAATGGCGTCATGGGATGTAGTGATAGAAAAAAACAACACAATAATACAAAATGAAAAAAAGATTATTTTTTAGGGTCTGCAAAGATCAGAAACAATGTTGTCAGGTATTTATGTAGCCATGTAAAATTTCGTTTAGGATTGGTAAGGATTGTGTAATCGCGTCATTACAGTATGGATCAGATATTTTTTCAAGCACCCAGAACATGATCGATAAAAATCGTAATAGTGATTCAATAATATTGTAACGGGTTCGCAGACAGGTTCGAAATAGGCTTGTGAATATTAAAAGACGATAATTTTTTAAAATAAAGCTAAAGTTATTTAATATTAAATAGTAACAATAGTTTTAGTTTGAAACTTTTACAAACTGAAAATCAGCAAATAAAAATGCATAGGTACAACCCACCATCTTTGTTTTTTGCTAGTATATGTTGACGAGAATGTGGACTACATTGTCAAATTCAAAGGGAAACTTAGGAAAGCTTAGAAAGCATCTGAACAAATTGGGGGTGGCTACGAGTTTGATTGTGCATGCAAAGCCAATTTTATTGTACGTATGCTCGGTCACCTTATTTTTAGTTTAAATCAATAAAACATTATTAATTTGTTTATTTTTTTAATTATTTTATCCTATACTAATTAACTGAAAAATATTTTTTAATTTTATAGTTGTTATTTTATATTTGATATCACTTGTCAAAAAAAAACGTAACCTATCTTTTAAGAAATCAATGTTGTAGCAAATTGATGAAGTAATTTTTGATTTTTGATTTTAATATCACTTTTTACACTATATAAACTATATTTACATTACACAGGCCAAAAAAAAAAGGTGCCGACATAATTTCGTTATAACTTTAATCTCTACTCCCTTAGAAAACAAAAAATTGTATGTAAACGTTAAAACTACGTACAGTTTCAGAACTACCCTCACTTAAATATTTTTCCTTAAAGTTACTGTTTTATATACATTAGGGTGGTCGTTGAAAATTAAATTTCTTCTGACGCCCCAAAAAAACCTTCCTTTTAATGAAAAAATACGGGGGATTTTTTTTAAAATTTTTTTAACGAAAATAAGACGTGCCTCAATACAAAATATGTTCATTTTTTGAAAAATACATGTAGTTTTTTGTAAGTATCTCTTAAAGTATACGGATTTGAAAAAAAGTTATAGGAGTATTTGGTAGGAAATTCAATTCTCTACAAAAAAGGTCTTTTACATTTTTTTCATAAAATTCATATTTATACAGATATTCTCAATAATGTTGGAGATATATTCAATAAGAAATTCATTAAATCCATATAGTCAACATTTTACGACCTACAAACGTCATTTTTTCTGAAGTATAAAAATTTTTGCAACAACTAGAATTTATTATAGTTTTAGAAAATTATATATATTTAAGAAAAAATGAAGTTTGAGGGTCTTAAAATGTTGACTATATAAAGTTAATAAATTTATTATTGAGAATATCTCTATAAATATGAATTTTATGAAAAAAATGGAAAAGACCTTTTTTGTAGAGAATCAAATTTCCTATAACTTTTTCTTAAATCCGTATACTTTAAGAGATACTTACAAAAAACTACATGATTTTTCAAAAAATGAACATATTTTGTATTGAGGCACGTCTTATATTCGTTAAAAAAAAATCCCCCGTATTTTTTCATTAAAAGGAAGGTTTTTTTGAGGCGTCAGAAAAAATTTAATTTTCAACGACCACCCTAAGGTATATAAAACAGTAACTTTAAAGAAAAATATTTAAGTGAAGGTAGTTCTGAAACTGTACGTAGTTTTGACGTTTACATACAATTTTTTGTATTCTAAGGGAGTAGAGATTAAAGTTATAACAAAATACTGTCGGCACCTTTTTTTTTTGTAGGCCTGTGTTATATTTCATTAAATAAGCAACGTTATAATATTATTTTAAAAATTGATCATTGGCTCGTAATAATGCATTTCATAATTTTTAGCGAAGTAGTCGGTAGAGGGGTCACTTACCTTATTTGTTTTTATATTGGTAAAGTTTTGTTTTATAATGTGTCAGACATGTTTGAAAATGGAATATTTAAAAAATAAACGTGTGTTTATTTGTTGAATTAGGATTATATTATAAAATTTCCCTAGATGAATGAGGTAAAGCACAATACCTAGCTATATAATTTTCAAAAAAATATTTTTGTTGAAAAGTTTTAATAGAGAATTGACTAATGCAAATCAAGAATTGCAAAATACATAATTTTTAACTAATAATTAGTATAATAAATAAAAAATTTATCAACATTCCTATTATAGAATTAATTTAAACAATTTATATGTATCTGGGATTAATCATTGAACAACATGTCAATTATGAAAACAAAATTTTTGGTAAGTTATAAAGTATTATGTATCAAAATACGTATACAAAATAAAATATAAATTAAAGTATACCTATTCTGTTTGAAGCCACTACATATTTATATTAATAAAATACGCACGGTTACACAACATAATTAAAACGGCGGTGGCCAGCGTAGTGTTGTAGACAGATTGCTGTCATGTAAATATGGCTCCAGGCAGATTTAATTAACAATCTGCATATCGAAAATAATGCGAGATATCCACGCTTGGTTAGCGACTCCCCTATTACGAATAAATAGGCAGGACCGCACTTGAAACGTTTGAGATTAAAAAAATAAGATAGATGATTAGAATTTTAAGTTTATGACATGTTTTTCTATGATACTTCAAAAAAATTAAAGCAATTTAGTTTTAATTCCTTTAAAACGGTGCCCCTGTGTTGGATGGTGAAATAATATTTTTCAACAATAGAAGTAAGTTCGAAGAATGGTAGGTTTTCTTAATACGTATCTGCAAAGCGTTTTATACTCACTCTTAATTAAAGTACACTAAATGGCTTTGATAAATTACATTATCAAAAAACCAATTAATAATTAAATTACTAACAATTATAATAAATATTCATGATTAGTAGAAATCGCTTGCTATTAAGCAAGCCCTTAAAAATAGATTAAAAAATATAAAATGCAAAATATTAGTAAAGGAGTGTACCCGGGTATGAGACGGGTTTTGTTTATGAGCCAAATTTTTTTACTGGTTAAATAAAGTCGGGTGTTCTATTCATTGTTGGAAAGGTAATGAAAATACACAACTTTTATCCGCAGAAAGTTTTGTGATTCCATTAACATGCAAAATTTTATGACCAATTTTCTAACCATCATTTTTTTTGACAAGAAAAAAATTTGTATCTAGGTATGAGACACCTACAAAAATACATTAAAAAGTGTAAAATATAAAGTAAAAACCTCATATCTATTTCAAAATTATAATTTTTTATGCTTTCCATGATTTTTATCTATCACTTTCCTCTTCATAATCGTCGAAATGTTTGCATGTGTAGATGCTTGCACACGTGTTTGCGCACTTCAAAAGAACTGGCCGCTTGCAAATATTGCATTTGATGTTGTTAACAGCGTTCAACTTGTTCGGCAACAACTTTATACTAATGATGTTTTTGCTTTGGAACCCTTGGGTAATATGGTAATATGCTGTGTCTCATACCCGGACAATGACGACATTTAAAAAATTTAAAAAAAAATTATTTTCCAACCACATATTGGCCTAATCCAATATTGGATCGTAAAATATAAGAAAAACACTAAATGCTATACATTACACTTTCCTTTTTCAATTGATTTACATGAAAAAAATAACGTTTTGAAAAAAATCAAAAACGTTTTTAACCTGCAATTTTCCATACGATGTTTGCAGTTGATATAAGCAATGCGTCGATTCATTTCAATGTTAGTACAAAAACTGACTGATGACCAACGAAGTACTTGACAGTAATTAGATCGGCCATATTGACATTGCATAATGAAAATAATTGACTGTCTCATATCTGGAGCCTGTCTCATACCCGGGAACACTTCCCTACTACTATACAAATTTTGTTTAAATGGTATTTTTATTCTTTGTTTTGTGTAAACATAGTTAGTACACTAAAGAACCTAACTGACATACATGATCAGAAACATACTTGAAAATTGCTGTATACGTATTCAATACACCGGAACATTGGGAAAAGATAGATGCAGGTTTTGCACTCCAAATTTACTTTTTTGCAAATCAATTATCATTATTTTATAGAACATTTGATCTATATAAGTATTTTTACTTTATTTGTAAGTTTTTGAGCAAAAATCAGATCATACAAATTTTAAATTTATTTATTACCAAGAATTTTTTCTTGACTTGCGTATTGTTCTTTACAAATATTTTTACACGTAAAATTTTGTACTACGGATTGGCGTTGTGATATTGCTTCTGACTACTACGCCTGCATAACAATTTTTGAAAGTTGGTTTCAAAAAGCAATAATAAAAATAAAATTGATAAATGAGGGCTTCAATTTGCTACAGCATAATAATTCATAAAAAAGTATAGGGTAATTGAGAAGTAAACAAGGTCTTTTTGCAGAGAAGTAAATTTTTCTTACTAAAAACAACTTTCAAATACTATAAGGAAACACAGCGTTCAAATGAAATTTAGCAAAAAAATTGTATTTGAATTTGGATAAAGCTAAATTTGGAGTGTAAAATCGGGGCAAATCCAAAAAAAGTGGAACCTATTTATGTATACATACTACATATTTATACTGTATGGTACAATACTTTGTGATATAAGTTTGTTTCAACAGACAATTCAGTAATTCAGAACTCCGTAAAATGTATGTGCGAACGTATAGGGGTAAATAGTACAGTGATTGACGCTTTTATTAAAAAACATAGTTATTGGCCATATAAATATAGTAATTAACCAGTGAATTTACAGTGATTGGCCAATATTTTCAAATTTAAATAAGATATAGTAAATTAGCAAAAAAACAAACCATTTATTAGAAAATAAATATATACCTATATTAGAAAATATAGATTTATTATTATATAACTTTCTAAATATGGCCAATCATTGTCGACTGGCCAACAACTGTAAGGGAGTGTACACGGGTATGAGACGAGTTTTGTTTATGATCCAAAATTTTTTACTGGTTAAATAAAGTCGGGTGTTCTATTCACTGTTGGATAGCCAATGAAAATACACAACTTTTATCCGTAGAAAGTTTTGTGATTCAATTAACATGCAAAATTTTATGACCAATTTTCTAACCATCATTTCTTTGACAAGAAAAAAATTTGTATCTAGGTATGAGACACCTACAAAAATACATTAAAAATTGTAAAATATAAAGTGAAAACCTCATATCTATTTCAAATTTTTAATTTTTTATATTTTCCATAATTTTTATTTATCAATTTCCTCTTCATAATTGTCGCAATGTTTGCATGTGTAGATGCTTGCATACATGTTTGTGCACTTCAAAAGAACTGGCCGCTTGCAAATATTGCATTTGATGTTGTTAACAGCGTTCAATTTGTTCGGAAACAACTTTATACACGGACAATCACGACATTTTGATAATTTAAAAAAAAATTGTTTTTCAACCACATATTAGCCTAATCCAATATTGTATCGTAAAATATAAGAAAAACACTAAATGCTATACATTACACTTTCCTTTTAATTGACTTACATGAAAAAAACAACACTTTGAAAAAAAATCAAAAACGTTTTCCCCATGCAATTTCACATACGATGTTTGCAGGTGATATAAGCAATGCGTCGATTCATTGCAGTGTTAGTACAAAAACTGACTGATGACCAAAGAAATATTTGACAGTAATCAGATCTGCCATATTGACATTGCATAATGAAAATAATTGACTGTCTCATACCTGGAGCCCGTCTCATACCCGGGAACACTCCCCTACTATTTACCCCTAGTTCTGAAATCTTGTAACTATAGTTACAAGTGTTGGACGATTTCGAATCCTTTTGAATTTGGATTGTTTATCCTAACCTATAAAATCACGAAATCAAAACATTGTTATTTCTATTATATTACCATATAAATATATTTAAACTGAAAAATATATAAAAGTTATGGGAAATTAATGCAACAGAATTCAATCACATTACGAATAAAAATAATTTTTATTTTGTTCTATTTCAACAATAACGTCACACAAAAACTTCTTCATCAACGTCACTTTTGTTTAAAAATTCTGCCAAATCAGAGAGATCACTATCTTATTCCATTACTAACAAATAAAATAAATAAGTAAGGTTAGATAACACGTTAAATTGATTTAGAATTAAAAATTCTGGAACTTTCACAACAGTTTGGAATTCGTTCGAAACGCAATTCACTTGTTCTTGAAACACTGCACTACAAGTTCTAAATTCTTAAATCAACTTGTTAGAACAGTGTTTCTCAACTTTTTAAGTGAGCCACACCCATTTGTATTTGTACATAGGTCTCCGCACCCTATTGAAAAATGTGTTTCGCTTTTTTCCTTTAGAAAAATACATTTTTTGCGAAATTTAATAAATGATATTTAATAATTTATATTGTTAGGTGGCTTCTCCTGGACCCCCAACATTACCTTTCCGCACCTCCAGGAGTGCGGACACTCTTAGTTAAGAACCACCCTGTTATAATGATAAAATCGTTTTTCGCAAACTCAGTAAAGTTTTGAACAGTTCTGAACTTTTGTTTGAACAAACCTATAATATTACTTGCTAATAACGGGAGTACATTATAGTTGTTATAAGAAAGAAAGGTCTTTCAAAATTTTATGAGGTAGAACATTGCTGCAAGCAGTATAAAAAAATTTACACTATATAAGAATAAATGAAAGTTGAATGCATTAAATCTTTTTAGAATTCGCCAATTTTGATAATGTTTCAATACTGAGTGTGTATCTGTTGATTCTAATTTTATTTTAAACATTTCATTGCTTAATTTAAATATTGTGTACACTTACGCATTTATTAATATATTAACTAATTATTTTAATTAAAACTTGGTATTTTTTTATGAACCATTTAATTCTTAAGGTTAATACTAAAAGTATGTACACATTTTTATTCTTAAGGTTTTGCATTTCTGTATTTTATAATCCAAAATGTTATTTATGCTAAAATTACGTTTATTTAACAATAATTATTGGAAAGTATATTCGTACTTTTAAATAATTAAATAACAAACGAGGCTTACAATTAATCTAAAAAGCATTTAAATGGTGTCGAATAGGCAATTAGGACCGTAGTTACACAATATGGTGCTATGATTGATTCCATAAAGAGAACCAGGGTTGTGTTTGCTAATATATCAATGATGGGACCGTAATTTGTATATTAGCGGCTGTGACCGCGCGATTGTCGTACCATCTGTCGCCAGCCGCGAAATTACGCGCAAAGCTGGACACTGACTGTTATTCTGTCCAACTTTAACGTGCAAATATAAACGTAAAATTAATTAAATTTGTGGTCAGTTTCCTTCAGTTAGTGTATCTGTTATTTAAAAATTTTTAAAATCAACTTCTTATTTGTAATCGATTAACGAGTTGAAATTGTTTCCATATATTTAATTTCTCTGCAAGAAATGCCCTTTTTTTATAATTATACACGACATGAAAGTTAAATATTTCATATGTACGTACTTAAAGAAAGCGAGGGTAAAAAGAAATTATAGAGTAAAGTGTGCACTTTCATAAGAATAAACAGAGTATTCTTGTATATATTAGCCCTATACTTACTCTGTCATATAAATTCCAACCATCCGTTTGAGAAGCGTCTACATGGTCGGTTAAGTATTTGTCATGCTATGTTTTAATTAAGCACATATTTCGCGACAAGAAGCAGGTAGAGCTCAAAGCTCCCTTGAAAGCTCAGAGCCGCAACCCAAGGGCCGTGTTTGACAGCAAATATGCGACATCAAAAGCACGAAAAACGAGTATATTTTTGGATTTTGTTGTTTTATTATTCTTAAATGTTAAGCATACTGTGAAATTATAGCTTTGCTTGTAATTGTACGGTGTTCTACAAATGTATTGCCATTTTACGTTTTATGCAGCTATGAAACATATTACTAATATATACTTTTATACTATAATACGTATTATTTTTTTACTGTTATAGTGTAGAATACCAAGTGGTTTATTTTCTTAAACCTTATATTTTTAAAAAAAATTTATGTCCGCTTACTTTGGGCTTTTGTTATAGATCTACAAAAATATACAAATTAAGTTGTATTTTGACCTAATAGGTAGAAGAGTAATGCCTACATATGTACAAAAATGTATTCTTCTTCAAGTGCCTTGACCGTTATCGGTTGTTGGCGATCATGTTGGCTACCATATTTGCTATTTTTATTTTGTCCACCGCTGCTCTAAAAAGTTGCACTGTGGATTGCCCATACCACTGTCTCAAGTTTTTCAACCATGAGGTTCTTCGTCTGCCAGGTCCTCTTTTGCTGTCTATTTTTCCTTGTATTATGAGATGTAGTATATCATATTTTTCTCGATGTCTCATAATATGAGCAAAATATTCCAATTTTCTTTTTTTCACAGTTTTAATGACCTCCATTTCCTTATTAATTCTTTTTAATACTTCGACATTTGTAATCCTGTCTACCCATGAAAATCTAAGCAGTCTTCGATAAATCCACATCTCAAAGGCTTTTAGCCGTTTAATTAATATTTCCGTTAATGTCCAGCTTTCCGCTCCATAATAAAGTACTGCAAAAACATATGTTCTCACCATTCGGATTCGAAGAGTCAGGTTTATATCGTGACTACAAAGGGTTTTCTTCATACGCAGAAATACAACTCGGGCATATTCAATGCGTCTTTTTACCTCTATGGAGGGATCCCATTCTTTGTTGATGCTGCATCCCAGATATATTGCTTTTTCTACTTTTTCTAACTGTACTCCGTTTATTTGAATGTCGTTGTTCTGCAATAGTTTGTTCTTACTTATTATCATATATTTGGTTTTTGATGTATTAAATTTTAAGCCGTATTCTGTGCAGGTTCTGGCGACCCTATCCATGAGTGTCTGTAAATCTTCATTGCTACTTGCGATAATCAAAGTGTCATCGGCATATCTAATATTATTTATCGTTTTCCCATTTACTATGATTCCTTCTTTCACCTCATGTAGTGTCTCCTTAAATACTTCTTCGGAGTATAAATTGAAAAGAAGAGGTGACAGTATGCATCCTTGACGTACGCCATTTTTTATGTTTATTGTTTCTGTTATTTGTTGTCCTACTCTAACTGACGCTGTTTGGTGCCAGTATAGGTTACCAATTATACGCAAGTCTTTGTCATCGATTCTTGTTGTTTTAAGAATTTGGATCAGTTTATTGTGCCGTACCTTGTCGAAAGCTTTTTCAAAATCGATTAAGCATATATGCACATCACAGTTGACATCTCGGCAGCGTTGTATTAGCACTTGAACTGCAAAGAGAGCTTCCCGTGTCCCCAGCCCTCTTCGAAATCCGAATTGAGATCCACTTAGGTTTTCTTCTATCTTTTGATATATTCTGGCATGGATGATGCGTAAAAATATTTTTAGCAGGTGACTCATCAAACTTATGGTACGATAGTCTTTGCATTTAGTAGCTCTATTTTTCTTTGGGATCGTAATAAAAGTAGATTCTAACCATTCCTTTGGCAATGTTCCTGTGTTGTATATTTTATTGAATAAGTTTGTTAACATTGCCAATCCTATGTTCCCAAGCATTTTTAGTACTTCACTTGTTAGTCCATCCGGTCCAGGTGTTTTACCGTTCTTTGCTACTTTTATTGCTCTTTCCACTTCGTCTTTTGTAATATTTGGTCCACTTCTTACGTTGTTCTGTATCTCTATTATCGCTAAATAATTCTAAGATGTATTTTTTCTAAAGTTCTAATTTTTGACATTCTTCTGTTATAAGCGTTCCTTCCTCGTTTTCTAGGGTTATTGAAGTTATTGAAAATAATACAATAATTTATTTAAAATTATTGTTCAAAAATTTCATTTTGGTTTTCAGGTCAGGCACAATTTATTATTATTTTATAAATATTGTATGTTCAATAAAAACATTATTTCGTACTTACTACAATATCTTTATAATCTTCTTTATCTATTGCTGAATTTGTTTTTTCTGTGCTTTTAAACGACGTGGTTTAAAAAGATAGCTTTTTATTTGTGTTAAATAAAAAGAACATAATTTGAATTTTTATAAATACCGTTACATGGGTGATTCTACGATAAGAGGTAATGTGTACGGAAATCATTATAAAATAGCTTTTTTGTTCTATTTGTTGTCATTTTATGCAATAAATCACACCATATTAATGTATTTTATAAATAACATTATGATTTAATGCCCAATTAAAATACATTTTCCCGAAATTCCATGTTTAAGTATGAAAAAGTCTCTACCCTGGCCTGTCCCCATGACGTTTTTAGTTAAACATACAAACAGTACATACTTTCTTTGACGCCGTTGGCACATTAAAGTATATTTAGCACAAATTTAAACAAGTATACTGAAGTATTATAAAGAGAAAAAGTAATAATATTTGTTTCTTTTAAATAATTTTCCAACTTCATTTTTGTCCCATTTTTTTGCGTATTTACACTGACATTCTCTATGGTTCCAAAACCTCTTATCTTAGAATCACCCACATACATAATGAGTACCTACATATGTATTTATATAAAAAAGCTATCAAGAGTGATTCATTTTCATGCGTACGAAGGTAACAAAGTTTTATGAAGGCCTATTATGAGAGTCACATTACATAAACTTATGATCAATTTTGTATAGTTTTAGAGTCTTGGTTAAAAATGACAATAACTGAATTCAGACACAGGAAAAGGAACTTTTAAGGTTGAGTTTCGTGTCTTTATGCATTCAATGAAAGACGTTTTGCTTAACAAGTCAATGTCATTCACTCAGTGCTACACAAATTAATAAAATGTGCGTAATGTCCATTTGTGTTAGTTTTACTGTGCAGTGCCCAACTTCGAGTTTTTCGAGATACAAATTACAATAAAACATGTATTTTACGATCTCATCATCTATTTAGTATCACTTTTGGATTATTCTAAACTTTAGGCCAAAACCTTAGAGTAATTGGAGTCAAGCGCACGCACTTTTCCTTTTTTGATCACGCCAAAGCAAAAATAATTTAGGGATAGAGCATTTAATGTAGGGGAGAATAACCTATATTGGACCACTTTTGACATAATGGTACATATCACCAAATTCTTTCAAGCCATAAAAATGAAACATAGTTCACATTAAAGCTTGATTCAGTAACTTCATAATATCCATCTGTTAATATTTTAGCATAGTCGCAATTAGTAAAAAATCGTTATTTATTTAAGGTTGTGTTTCGGTCCAATTAACGCAACCGGTACCTTAAATTGGACCACCAGGATACTAAATTGTACCGCATCTAAAAAACACAATAGAAAAATAATACACGATTTAGGATCATTATCACTTATATTTATTCTTTAAATGTAATCAATCTTTAAAAAAAAAATATTACTTTAGACAGTCTTTGGAATTCTTATTTACCAAAGCATCAATATTCTCCAAAAGTGCAATGCTTGATGCGCTAATGACGACCAAAATAATGCCAGTTTTTATGATATCTAGCGTTTTAAAAGTGCAGTTATTTCCATTTTACACCCTGTGAAATTGATACTCAAAATTTGACAACTTTGAAATACTATTGAGACGCTATGCTATTTTTGAAATATAGATAACTTTGATGACTTGTTGAAACGCTATTCCAGACAAAAAAAAAATTGTACATTTCAAGCGCTATTTATGTGATAAATTTTAGGTCGGCCATCAATGTTGTGGCACTAAGCTTTCAATTCCGACTCTTGAAACGCTTTTGATACCTAAAACTTGATGAACCCAAGAAAGAACAAAATACATGAGAACCTCGATGCCCTATTGATGCGCTAATCTTCGACGCGGGTACGTTGTTTGTTTTAGATGAATTAAAATTAATTTAAATTTTATAATAAAAGTAGTTGCATTAATTGGACCGGTCCAATTTAGGAACTCGGGAGCGGTCCAATATACGGACCATAGTATGTTCACAATTTGTCATAAAAAATAAAAACATAACTTCATCAGATTTGTATTCGCTTACTAGTACACAAAACAGTATAAAATTTACTCTCATATAGCATGTCTTATAAAATTATATCATTTTCCGTTACGATGATTAAACTCCTTAGACAACACAACCAAAATTAACATAAATACAGTCCAAAAACAACTTTTTTCTATCACAATCATATAATATTGTCAAACGTCAATACAAAATGTCAGAGTGCTAATGCCACTCCGTTTGCTTCTTTTTTTGTTGCCAATGTAAAAAATAGTGTTAATTGGTATAAATACAGAAGTGGTACAATTTAAGCACCGGTTCAATATAGGTTACTCTCCCCTACTATAAAATGCATAAGTGTATGTACTAAACTTAATATGTAGTTTTCTTTAAATTAGACAATAATGAGCTTCGGCTAGAATGCGTGCTCTTGCCCTGCAATGCAAGTAACAGCCCGCAGACTTTGGTGTATAAGATCGCATATGAAGTTTATAATGCGTTTAAGAAAATTGTGGGAAATAAAGTAAATAATAAAAAAACTAACTTATAACAATAAACATTATCAATCATCTTACTCAAAAACATTTTAACATTTCATACAGTGGAAAAAGGAATTGTAACTCTTAAACCTTGCTAAATGTTGACGTAAAGCGATCTAATTGCAACATTACTATTTGAATCTTTTTCTAAGGCTTTTTTCGCTAATACCAACTTCTGTTTAACATAATTAACGTGAAATTTTTCTTTAAGCGATCAACATATACGTAAGTATAACAAAAATGTTAACAATTGTAAATCACCCTAGCAAAAAATATTGTATAACATTTCATATGTGGCCAAAGGAATGAATGCATGTAGGCGTAAATGTTCGCAAGCGTTCTTTTGGCCCCGCTCTCTTACCCCACGGACTACTTTTTAAAAGGTTATAGGAACAACTCTGGAGACAACTTTTAATTTTACAATTAATAATAATATCACAATAATTATGTTTCAACATTAAATACTATTTACTGCATTTATCCGACTTCCCGCGATAAATTTCCGACTGCAACTCTACAGAATAACTTAATTGTAACTCTTTTGATCGTATTTTATACACTAACGGTGCATTTCAGAAAGAGTAGATTTTTGCAATACCAACATTAAAAACACTGATTTCAGAATAACTTATTAACATTTAGCGGATATTTGGGATAATCTCTTAAACAATACGTTCTGTAACCGAATATCTATTTAACTATGCTCTTTTTCTAAAAGAATTTTTCGCTAATCCAAATTAATAAAATTACCGAATAATATATTAAATGTATGTATTTGAAGATAATTCTTAAATCAATATTACCGTTTATTTTTAAATTTTCTTACAAAAATTTGTTTTAAACTGTTGACTAAGCTTAAGCTCGCTTTACGGGTAGCGTTTTAAAGAGGAATAAAGCAGGAACAAATTGAGAAATATTTGTAATTTTATTAATCTGTATAATTTAGCTTTTAAGACTGTTTCATCCAGTACACGCATGATAAACCAGGGTCAAACATAAAATATTTGTATATTATAATCTAGCAAATACTTATTCAAGACTGTAATTAACGCAGAAAAGTAAATATTTTATCAGGTAATTGCCCTCGCTGGCTATACATTTTTCCCATTTTGAGGAAGATTGTGGATTCCACCCAAAAGAATTCATCCCTTTGGATAAGAACCCCCATCGAGCCATTTTTAACATCTTCATAAGAATTCAAGTTGCTCAGCAAGCGCGTGTCCCATCGACGCAAATAAATGGTAATCTGAAGGGCCAGATCAGGAGAGTAGGGCGGGTAGAATAGCAAGTGCATCCAATGTATCCCGGACCAATCTTGCTGTGTGTGATGGTGCGTTGTCGTGCTCGAAAATGATACCTCATGCCGATCCGCGTGTTCGGGTCTTTTTGCACAATTCACGATCCAATTCGATGATTTGTTGTTGGTAGCGTTGAGTATTGATCGTTTCACCAGGTTTCAACAGTTCGTAGTAAACCACCCCCTTCTGGTCCCACCAAACACACAGCATTGTCTTTTTCCCAAATCGATTTGGCCTAGCAGACGATGTTGAGGGTTCTCCGCGGTCCAGCCACGATTTTTTGCGCTTAGGGTTTTCAAAAAAGATCTATTTTTTATCGCCAGTGACGATTCGATGCAAAAATGATTTTCTGTTATGCCGCTCAAGCAAGATTTCGCATGCGGTCTGGCGTCGTTCCATCTGTCGATCGTTCAATTGATGTGGCACCCACTTCCCGATCTTATGGATCTTTCCCATAGTAAAAAGGTGTTTTGAAATTGCTTGGTGGCTAACATTCAACTTCGCGGCAAGTTGTTTCTGCGATTGGGTATCGTCTTCGTCCAATAAATCTTGCAATTTGGTGTCCTCAAAAACTTTTGGTCGATTTTCGCGCTTCTTGTCGGTGACGTAAAAAATTCCGTCTCCGAATTGCCGAAACGACGCTCTGCACCGAGTTTTACTAAGAGCACTGTCGCCATAGACCTCCACAAGAATTCTATGCGCTTCGGCGGCGGATTTCTTCCAATTGAAGAGGAATAGCAGTGCTCCCCGCAAATGCTCTTTATCTGGCACAAAATTTGACATGTTTATCGTGATCAAAGGACACGTTATTGTCCGAAATTGCTGACTTTGTCTTTTGTTTACTAATGGCAAAGGTCAAAGCAATAAGAAAAAAAGGCAGGCAAGGTTGGCTAATGCCTAATGCGCGCGTACTGCCATCTATTAGAAAACGGCCGTTTTAAGGTTGCACACCTGGTGTACGTATACACTGGAGCAGTGTTTCCCAACCTTTTTTTTAACATACCCAACCTAAGTCATTCCAAAATTTTGATGCCCCTTTATGTAACATAAATATGTTTTTTTACATTTAAAAATTGAATTATTCTACAAATAAAGCCTAATTACAACTTGTTCAACGCAAAAAAATTAGGTTTTAGCAAGAATTCACTAAGAAATTATTAAGAGAAAAACAATACGTAAATTTTCAAAACATAAAATAGTAAAAAACTAAAAAACACGACCTAAGTGAATAAAGGCAGTTTTGTGTCTTCACATAACTTACATAGAATTTTGTTTTTATTTTTGATAGTCCCAACATATAATATTCTAGCAAAGTTTTATGCACTATATCGCCAATCAATCGATAAGCGGTAAATAAAAACAATTCACATCTGACCACGCGTTGTGCGTAATAGGATGCTTTAATTTATACTAGTTTTAACACAGTGGCAGTAAACTAACGTCCGACCAAACCTTCGGCTTCGGTCATCTTCGTCCAACACAATTACCTTTGGCTTCGGCCAAAAATCAACAAGAGGTTTGGCCGAAGTCGCAGTGTTATATCAACTGACGAAAACGGACGAACTTGTACGAAAGCGCATGACTTGCGAGTAGAGGGCTTTGGGTAGCGGTTAGCAAAAACGTTGGTTCTTTATTAATACCAAATAATTCCTATACAATTTTTATTGATATTAGGGTGATTCTACTGTAAGAGGTAATGTGTATGGCAATCATTATAAAACAGCTTTTTTATTTCACGTGTGGTTATTTGGTTATTTTATGCAATAAAACACAGCATCTTAATGTATTTTATAAATAGCATTATGATTTAATATCCAATTAAAGTACATTTTTCTGAAATTCCATATTTAAGTTTGAAAAAGTCTCTACCCTGGCCTGTTTCCATGACGTTTTTAGTTAAACATATAGACAGTACATACTTTCTTTGGCGCAGTTGCCACATTAAAGTATATGTAGCACTTTAAACAAGTATACTTAAGTATTATAAAAAGAAAATATAACAATATTTGTTTCTTTTCAATAATTATCGAACTTCATTTTTGTCCCGTTTTTTTTGCGTATCTACCCTGGCAATTTTGATCCGTTAATACAAACAAAAATATACAGTTTTATACAAAAAAAAACAAGAGCGCGTATCAACATAAAGTTAATAACACTAAACACACGAGCCCTTAAATCGCTGACTTTTGTCTTTGGCGCGACGCTACAGTGTGGTGCAGTGGTTTCGCAAGGTGATTGTGTCTCCCGTGGCAAGTCGTAAAATTTATAAAATTCACTTAATTTATTTGCATTTACTGCCCAAATTCAACACAATACTGTAATAGTTAAGGTGTGATATATTATTAGTTCAATATTAACTTACGTCAATTGAAAATTTTAAATTTGTCATAAAAACGTCTTTCCCCTGCCATATTTCCCCTGGTAAAATAACTACCAGGAGAGATACCCACTGACCAGGAAAGATAATTTGGATCATAAGATATTTGAGCAAACTAATCCAGACATACATATATCAACATTCTCAAGAAACGTTTTAAATTATTCTGGTAAAGCAAAAGACTATGATAAAAATAAATAATAATTTTTTTGTTTATAATTTGATTTTACTGATTTTTTTTAATTTATATCATAAGTAAAACTTGTTGATTTAATGAAAGGTATGGTATTAGTATAGGTAATATACAAATTATTTTAATTATCACTTAAAAGACGCTAGTCTTTACCCTGGCCGATGTATTTATCTTGGCTTTTTAAAAAGTAACTAAATAAAGTTACTTGCCCTTACATGAATGTGTAGATAAAAGTGACAAAAATCGTAATATATGTGTTAAATCAAAAAACTCGATATTTTCTCCTTGGCGCATTCTCTATGGTTTCAATATCGCTTATCGTAGAATGACCCATTAGTTATTATGGTTTTTAGCCAGTATTATAAAATTTCTTACTTTTAAACATTCGGCTTCGGCCGATTGTTAAAGCTAGGGCCAAACAATCGGCTTTGGCTTTAGTTTTGGCCAAAATCAGACCTTCGGTTGGAGGTTACAGTAAATATGTTAAATAAACTCTTTACAATATTTTAATAGCATTCCAATTTCACATAGTCTTAAAACAGTAAAACGATCACGTTAGATACTTGTATCATCAAAAACTATAAATGTTCAATTGATATTGTTTTTATAAGTCTATCAAACAATTATTCTACAGATTTAAATAAATGTACTAGAAATGAATAAAAAAAGAAAAAGGCAACCTACATGGACGATTTTTTATAGTCACCTGCAGGTATCGCTACTTTATGAAAAAACTATCATAATTCAAATATTGTGTTTTTCTTACTCTTTTTAAATAGATAAACAAAACCGCTATTCCCTGGCCGCTAGAGTAAACCTAATACCTACATTTGGCGGCCTGAGAAAATAGTGACCTTCGTGATAATTCTCCATATAAAGATATATCACTTTTATTAGGTAGCTATTTATCCAAAAAGTGAGAAAAACATCATTTTTTGTTGCGATGGTTTTTTCCCAAAATAACAGTATACAGGGTATCTTCGAATACATATCAGAATTCAAAAAAAATGGTTGAGGACAATTAATGGAAGACGTTTTCGCAAGACATATTAAAACGATCCTTTATGCAAAAGTAGCAAAAATAAATTTTTTGCCCCAAAAACACTTTTGGAACCACTAACTTGTTCCTATTTATAAAACAACAGTAACTGAATCTTTTAAACTTAAAAAGATTGCTCCCGTTTATTTAATCTCGCAGGCTTTATTTCTTGTTCGATAAATTTTCATGATGAAAATAATAAATTCCCTCGAATTTTAAAAATTTCATACACTTTACGCAGCTTACTTGCAACAAAAACCATTTCCAAATTGTCTAGTTATTTACAATATTTACGTGCATAGATCATATTTTAGAAATGAATAACGAAAGCATCAGAAATTTTTTTTTAAAATGAAAAGAAGTGTTTGAGGTGATAAATAGTAGAACCCGATATTTTAACTCAGGCACATTTGGTTTAGAAATAAAATTAATTTATGAGAAATTCATTTTATATGTGGTAACATAACATGAATTGTTTTATTGTTTGAGACCGTCGGATACGTTTATTAATTAGGCAATTTAACGTAGACGTAGGTCAAAAACCTGCGGTTCTCAAAATATGGGCTCAATTTGGATTTTATTATAATTCTTTCAAATAAATGAATTTAGAAATAATACACAATAGAAATTCTTTTAAAAAATCACCCCCACTACCTTTTTCGGGCTCAAAGACTTAATCGTAAACACCTTGTATATGTGAAATATTTAGCAGAAGATACAGTTATTCAACAAATTTAAATAACCAAGGGATTGTCATAAACATAAATACATACCTATATGTATGTAAAAATCAATAATTATAAATCGTACACATTCGTATATTCTAAATTTTTAATATTATATAGAATTTGCTTAACTGTGCAATTCACTATAAATTAAAGCATCCCGCCATACTTACGTAAGTGGTTGACAGTAAACGTGTTTCTATTGATTGCACATTGTTTGAATTTTATGACCATAAATAAAACTTCACTTCAATATGTAATTTGTTTTTTATTGGTTGAGACTATGAGAAAGTAACAAAAAAAATGTTTATAAGCTCTACTGGGGTGCAAATTCTCCTTATTGGCCCTGATCCTGTTCAGGCTTATACTGTTCTATGTACCAAATTACTACATACGGTGAACAAAAACTATGTATATATGTTAATAGAGATAGGTTTTTGAGTCCAGGAAAAAGATAAAAGCATTTAAAAAAGAAATTCAGCGCACTTTCTTCAACGCTGCATCGAGGTATCCTCAGCCACTTTCTCTTTCGGTTAATACGTACCTCAACCATTCCAATCATCAAGCAACAAATGGTTAAAATCGGAGCGAGTTTATGTCATGAGGTGCTTTTGTTATAACAGTAATTGAAAAATAAGGCGATTTATTTTTTTCCTCTAGTATACATAAATTTAATACCACCTTAAAAGCCCTAAAATTTATATAAGGATGACCGGGGTTGGAAGTCACAATTTTTTTCTTTTCTATTTATAGAGCCCATGGTCTTAATTTATTCATGACATTTATATATCAATAGATAGAGTATTTACTCTAGTTAAAAAAAAATAAAGACTTTTTCTCTACCATTATCTAATGAGAACATATTATAATTTTTCTGAAAAAAGAGAAGTGCTACTTTTAACCTCTGTGTCGGGGATGATTGTAACAGTGTCTGGGGTAGGTAATCACACGCTGAATAAAAGGTAAAATACAAAACGGAAAAACAAATACCTATTTTTATTAAAGATAAAATGTTGGGCGTAACAAATTTTACCTAAGAAAGCAACGAAAAATATCTTATTCATAATTAAAAAAAATAAATAATATTTGCTGTGAGTGAATAGTAACTTCTATCTAACGAACATAGGTTATGGTAACAAAAATGACAAATATATAATTACAGCCAATCGTTTATGTAGTAAAACGCCTAGAAACCAATAAAAAAGGCCGTACATATTCATGGTGTTGCTTTTCACTTGTATTTACTAACCCCCGCTAACTTGGGACAATCTTCCCCAAAACAATTTTAGACAATTAACTCCCAAAATAAACTTAAATCAATGGCTATTTAAAAAACCATATAATGATATCATGAAACATATCTTAAACATCATAAATACACGAATAGGTATATCACTATGCAAAATTTAATTATACTTATGAGACTCAACAGAGATGTACAAAAAATTACTTTCACTGTAAAAAAAATAACAAAGGCATTTTTTATACGGCATTTCAGAGCAAACTGAAGTGAAGTACGCAAAGAGGTATTGTGTTCGGGCTTCTTTGACACGGATAAACAAATTTATTAATTCATTAGGTTTTCTGTTGTTGTGACAATCTACCCGTGAGACAACTATACCCGGTCTCCCCTACATGACTTTTTGGTATTAAAATATTGAACAGCTTGATTTAAGTTTTACTTATTAACTACATAAATTACTTTAAATATTATAACAACTACGTAACACAGGGTAGTCCAAAAGTCGGTTTACCAATAGCTACAATTTTGCTGCAATATGCTTGTTTTTTATTTGCAATTTTAAATTCTTACGAATAGATAATATTTTGAATGTCGACACTCTCCGAAGGAAATTCTCTTAATCAGGACACGCATTTATATGCATTATAAAATACTATGATGCCATAAAATATGCAATAAAAAGTTTTAAAATATGCAATTATAAAAAAAAAATGTTAAAAAAAATACAAAAACCTATACCTAGAGTAGATAATAAAATCAAAATTTATAATGCATGTTATTTAGACTACGTGGCACATTTGTTAAAAAAAACAAAATAAAACATTATAATAATCATTTAGTGCGCCAATATGGATAAAAAACCGACCCTCAGATTTCTCAAATAAATTATTAAAAATATGTAGTTGCATAAAAATCGTAACGTCCTTGCAATATATAAATACACAAGCGTGTTTGTTGGTTTATCCTTCTTTTACGCAGCAACGAAGTAACTAATCGGCATGATTTTTTGCATTGAGATAGTTTATGGATTGGAGAGTGACATGGACTGCTTTTTAACTCTGAAAAATGCACGGTTTCTGTGGTATAGAACTGGAGTGTAATTCTGTACTTATTACTTCATGCTATAACGACTGAACGAATTTTGGTTAAATTTGATGTAACGGTGTCTTAGGTTTTAAGATAACACACAAGATACTTTATCCCGAAAATAGCTATTTAGCATAATTCTGTAATTCCCCCTTCACCTTAAATCTGTTTTAATAAAATTTTGTTTAGAGATTTTCTAGGTCCTGAAATGAGATATATGTATAATACTTTTTATCCCGAGAAAATGCAGTTTCAGTAAGATTCAAACTTAACCCAAATGTCCAACAAAAAGCTATAAATTTCTTGGTAAAACCCTTTATTTACATAAGCATGCTAATAATACATACGCGAATTGTGTTTGTTAGTTTGTGCTTTTTTCAGGCAGAAACAGATCAACGTGATTTTCTGCATAGTTATGGTGTATGGGTCTGAAAGTGTTATAGAATATTTTTTATCTTGAAAATGCATGGTTTCTGTGTGATTCAGCTTAGTCCACGTTAGCAAAGCTTCGGGCAAAAGCTAGTAAGGTAATAAACTAAAAATGAAGAGTTCCTGGGCTTTGTGAATGAGATAGCATTCGGTATGGTGGAATCATAGCAACATATTTTTTTAAAGACCGTGTGACTGGCAATAGATATCGAAACACACTAAAAAAAATTGTTATTCTTAAATTACAGAATAGTTCGACATTTGGAAACATGAGATAATTGGGCAGTAGACTGGCGCATCATCACACCATATAAATGTGCGAGAGTTCTTGGATGCAACTTTTATCGAATGAATAGGTTATCGAGAAATGTGGGATTAGCCACTTAGGTCATGCGATGTAACTTAGTGGGATTTTTCTATGTGAGATACTAGAACAGACAAAATGATTTCAAACAAAACTATTTATACTTACCACTAATTTTGATAATTATGAATGACATTGAACATATTAATACATAATAATAAAGAATTAATCTGGCGCATTTTTAGATATAATGACAACACATATAAACTTGCGTAAACACAAGTATTATTATTTTGAGAATTACCGCTAATATTTGTTAATATTTTTATATGAATGCATAATTTTTCACATTTCTGATATTTGATAATTTAAATGTAAATCGGTAAACTGATTTTTGGGATACCTTGTAGGTATATTTAGGAGGGATCCCTACCCGTCTTAAAGTTTCTGCTGCGGGGCAACGGTACGGGCGGAAGGCTTAAAAAAATGAAGGTAGGCGTCGCCAATTGAAGGTATATCATCGACCTAATTCGGCATGAGAGTATTCATTTAGTTTTACTCTAGAATAGTAGCTCAATGATTTCAGAGCGGATGAAACCAGATTTTCTGCTACTCCCGCATTGTAATTTATATTTCTTATTTCTGTAACCTTGGTTAAAAGTTTAAAGGCTATTGCCGGATTTACATGGGAAAAGTGCCCCCGTATATAATGAACTGATTTTTTTTCTGTAATGCATCCTACCATTAATAATACTTTTGGAAATTTTTAGTCCCCTAACTGTTATGGTTTTTGAATAAAACATTAATTTTAATTTTTTGAATTTTTTTTTTCAAAACGGCTATTTTGGTTTGTGCTCGCTTGAGATATGTCAGAGGCATATATTTGATCTATCATTTAAAAAAAACAATTTTAATTATTGCAAAAAATATAATTTTTGCGAATTAAAATTTTTTAAAGTGACATTTCGGTTACTTCTACATTTCAAACAATGTCATTAATTCTATTTGTCATAAGTTAGAGATTTTCGAAAATAATAAATAGGTTTAACAATACAAAAATTGTAATAATGGAATCTGCAATTCTAAAAAAAAATTATACAAATGTTTTAGATTATTTTCAAATTCTTCCAAATACATCTACGATCAGAAGTGGCAAAAATGTTTAAAAATTTTATAATTTAATGTCAAAAAACTTTATTTGACCGATGATATTAATATAGTAACAAATGAAAACAGTGTGGACCATTAATACAGATTTTTTTATTTATGTACCTTATAAAATTAAGTTTGTATTGATAGGTTTTAAAATTGTATTTTAAATATTTAAAATTTTTGATATTTAATTTATTAATTTTATATATGGTTATATTCTTGACATTGTCTGAAATACTAATGTACTTAGTATGTATTGCGTATGTATTGAAATATGTTTACACCGCTATCTGATTTTTTGAATATTGAACTATGTTGTCCCAAACAGGAAATTTTGAAATAAATATATGTTGTAGATTAGTAAAAAAAAAACACTAGTAAAAAATGGAGGGCGTCCCTAAAAGAGAAGTACCCAAAATATCACTTTAAAATATTTTAATTTATAAAAATGTAACAATGATCATCTTAATAATTTCATCACCTCTCTACACTGACCAATATTTCCAAGAATCGGCCTAATTGCATTTACATTTATTATTTTCTGTACAAAGACCACCTGCACACAACAACCACAACTTTGAGGAACGCTATGTGATCAATGTACCCAGGTTTTCTGTACATAATTGTTTTTAAACTGCCGAGTATCAAAAATCTTTTTAAATTGTACATTATACACATTTCCGCTATTTAAAAACAATCAAATTTGACTAATGCTACAGTGGTATAAAGTTAACCCCGTCATTAAAAATGTCTATAAGTGTTTGATAATAATTGACTGTACCAAGTCTACAATAACTGTAACTTAGGATATTTATGATAATTGAAATATCTAATATCTAGTTTTACAATTTTATTTTTCATCCCATTTGAATTCCAAGTTCAAGTTTTGGCGCGTTCGTATCGTGAGGTATGTACAATTGCAAATTAAAGCAGAACGGTGAAATCTCAAAAAATATGCTCAGTCAAGGTCTAGCTGTACAGTCAAAAGTTAAAGTTAGAAGCTTTGGGGAAATATAAAAATCACAGATTTTCTTAAAATAGTGTACATAAGGCGTGCCTAACGGACTTCGTGCAATTATCCGCCAGGGACCGCGTCTTACCAACAGCATAAATTAAGTAAATTTTACGTAACAGAGGTTCCGTAGTCCTCAAAGATTTTGATTAAAAAATTAATTTTTTTAAATAAATTATACATTACAAGACGGACAAAAGACCAATCTATGCCTCTCTAGTATTATTTTTTTCGATTTTTTGATTTTGTCATAGAAAATTTATTACTTAAAAAATATCCAAATTGTACTACTTTACCATAAAAATTTCAATATTTAGAAACAAAAATTGGAAAAAACAATACTAGAGAGACATAGATCTGTTCTTTCCAATTCTAAACGACATTTTTGTTTTTGAAAAAAACGTTTTTTTTGAAGTGATTTTAAGGGGACTACGGAGGTACGATTTGCGCTCTTTTTCAGGCAGTAGGGATCCTTCTTAAAAAGCAAATAAGGATAAATACAGCGGTATGTTCGTTTTTTTCAACAACTAATAAAAAAAATACAAACCATAGATATTTTTAGATAGATATTAATTGGGTGTGTTATTGGAACTATTTGTTTTCCTATTTAGAATATTGCTTTGATTAAATAATACGTAGATATTAGATTTATGACTTATGGACTTTGATAAGTCCCAAGCTGTGTAGAAAAATATTCTTTGTCGATTTTCTCCCATTAGAAACTGAGCTACATAAAATCTTTGTAGAGTGGATGTTCTTAAGATAATCAATTTTCTCTCTAAAAATTATTAGCCAGCCTTTTCAGGTAATGTGAGTCTTATCAAATGTTCTTTCTAAGATATAGATACCAGGTTGTCCGCCTCCTGGAGGCTAGAGCGCTCCGCCTAAATTCCGCCTCTTCCAATCCAGCCTGCTTCTAACCAGCCGACGCCCGGGCGTCGCGACGCCAAAAGGACACGTGATCCTGTCCACATGCTGCAGGCAGCACCACTCTACCTCCTAGGGCAGGACTACCGTCTTTTTGGTTCCTTTATTCAGAACGCTTTGGAAGCTGGAAGGACCAACGTCTCTTCGATCGACGTCTGGACCAAAATATAACTCGATAACTTAGGTTTCCACTTTTTTATACCATAAAACAGATCTTTTTGCACCTGAACAAACTGTGATGCTGTTAATATTTTTATTAGATATTTGTTATTGAAATTTCATATGGGGAGCATAAGTATAAATAGATTATAAGACAATTTAAAAAAATTTTGCCATTTTTTATATTTTTAAAAATATTTTTATTAATTATGATATTATTAAATAATAAGTGTCAATTTACAAAAAGTAGAAAAAAAATAAGTTATAAAATATTAAACTAACACAAGTTATAAGCACAACAATATTTATTTCCAGTGAAGTAAAAAAAAAACGTCTAAGAATTTTTATTTTTGAATTTAGTATGTAGGTATATTTTTAGAACTGTTGTAAGCAAGCTTTACATGTTTAATAATTTTGTCATAATATGATTATCAAAATTTTTTTATATTGATATCGAAGTAGGTACATGTCCACAACTTCAATTAATGATTAGATATTTTTCTATGTAGATATATTTGCGCACACATAGGGTACTCTTAACTTACCAGGACATAAAAATAGTAAATGAAATTATAAAGCTGGTTTTTGAAACTACAATGATTTATATAAGAAAACTGTAACATCTCAGAATAGTTAAGGCACAAAAAAATTTCAAGATTTCAAACGAAAACAAAGAATAATTTTTATATTTTTCTTCTTACAGGTGCCTTCTTCTATCTGAGTTAGGCTTTTACCAATGCTATTACTATTTTCAGTATCCATGATCAGAACTGAACGTTTCTACTTTTCAATTTATAGTTATTTATAAATATTCATATGATCAGTGAAGGATTTAGGCTTGCTGCCGCCCTAGGCCCCGTTCGATGTGCCGCTCTTTTAAAAGATGAATTTCGTTAATTTTGATCCAATATTTTTATTCGCCTCTAAAATTTTGGCATTTCATAAAATTTTGCCGCCCTTCAAATTATGCTGCCCTAGGCCCGGGCCTCACGGACCTAGGTCTAAATCCATCACTGCATATGATGGATAATTTACCACAATTTAAAAAATTAGAAATCTATATTCTGCTTAAAGAACTTATAATTTTATACAGCTGTGATTTATAATTTTTAGCTTACTAAATATAGTTGTAGGTACGTACATATTTTCTAATAATTCATCAGATGACATAATTTATTTCGTATCATAGATGCATTATTCTTAATGAAGAACATTATTAGTCTTTCCTCGCTAGGATTTGATAAAAGTTGTATTTTCATACAATAAATTTATGTCTACATAAAACATGGATCAAAGTAAATGCATCAGTAACACTAAAATAGCCAAGGGAAAGGAGAAATATCGGAATATGGCAAAAGAGATAAAACGAAAACCTTACCATTGAAAGGAACTAGGCAATAAGACAAAAAGAGAGCACACAAAGGCTTAAACCAAAGAAAAAAAAGCATCAGTTATTAACACATAGCCAATAGTGAACCATTTGAGTTTTTAAATTAAAACAATATGCTAATTTGTTAGTTACGAATCGTCAAGAATGATGTTAGTTATAAACAAAAATTTAGTTACTTCCAGTCTCTCGTACGTATTTTTAACAACTAAGTCAGATATTTATTTGAGAATCCTGTTAATTCTGATAGTAAAATGTCTATAAATTTCTTATATTGATATTAACTACATATATTTAAATACCAGAATTTTGATGTCAACTACCGAATTTGTCTCGATAAATTACATTTGATCTACTGGAGCTTTTATATCAGTTACAACTAGAGTCATTATTGACTTATATGTAAAACAAAATAATGATTTTGGTTTTATAATAGGCATACAGTACTTTTTTAAGCCAAGATGTGTTCATCATATCTCATAAAGTACGATATTTGTCAATATAAATAGTTCATGATAAATATGATTTTGTAGTTTGTAATTTCTAAAAATGTCAATTATATTTTCTTTTACCCTATTGAAAACTTTTAAAGCAACAAACATTGTAAACGCTTACATGTGCAATTCAATTAATTTATAACGTGTCCATTAGGATGGCGCAAAAACCTACTATTTTTTTTTTGAGTCTTGAATGAAAAAATGTTAGTTTTTGATGTTTTAAGAGTTACCAGCAAAGGACAGCTCAAAAAAAATTTAAGAGGTCGCTCAGAATTTTTAATATTTCAAAATCCGTCAAAAATCGAATTTTTCTTTTTAATTTTTTTCTCGTGACTATAATTTTATAGACAAACAAAAAATAAGTTTCTGAAAGTTTCAATTTAAAATTTGAGTTTTAAAAAGTCGCTCAGAATTTTTTTTTTATTTATTAGTGCATCACTTTTTTCGAGCGCCATTTTAATATTCAAATTAAAATTTCATATGTTTTTTTTCTATTATTTAGTAAAATAATCAACAAAAATTCACCACGAGATGAACTAAAAAAATCAAACAAATGACAAAAAAACATAATTTTATTAAAACTCAATAATTTTATTTAATCAACTACATTTTAACAATATTTAAATAAACTTTGTTCATCTCGGGGTAAATTTTTGTTGATTATTGTACTAAATAATAGAAAAAAAATGTATAAAATTTAATTTGAATATTAAAATCTCACTCGAAAAAATTCAAAGTGATGTAGGGGAGAGTGGGGCAAGATGACGAACTTAATTTTTTATGACCTTAAAAAAATATATTTTTCTGTTTGTTAACTTTTTGCGTAAATACTATGTATGTATGTGTAATTTATACAAATAAATGATATCGAAGTTCATTGTGTCAACTGCGAATTAAAAAAGTGTAATAGTAAATATGTTGCTTGTAAAAAATTTGATATGAAAATTAGAGTTTATTTCTTGCTGTTATTATTTTATCAAACAAAACATTTTTGCAATTATTGAAATAATAGGAGTATCCAGTGTACCATAAATGACACGATTATTTTGACCCATTTCCTTATAATTGGAAAAAAACTGTCAAATTTGTCTTGGGGCAAGATGAGGCGGCCAAGATGACGAATTCGTCATCTTGCCCCTATTGTAACTGTCATCTTATTTTTTTCTTCAATTTTTAAACCATTCTATTCTGCTCTATAACAATACATATGCAAACATTTAAAATTCCATACAATTATCCTAAAGTCAAATAAGATAAGCGAAAGAACAGATGCAACAAATGCCTCGAATTTGCCTATTACTACAAAACACGGGAAAATATTGGACGATGATTGTTTATCAAGTGATGATAAACCAATTATAAAGTACAAGAGAGGTACAAATTCTTGTTCTTTAAATGTAAGTCCACAGCATTCCACTTCCCCAGAGCGAATTGAAAAACCATTGATTGAAATTAAGCTTCTTCCCAAATATATACGCTCAATACAAACGAATAGAAAAAAGCAAAAGGCTTATGTAATAACATCAAAGGCAAATAAAGAACTATTAGAAACGTTTAAAAAAAAAGAAAACACCACGAAAACAAGAGGTGTAAATCTGTGAAATGTGACATCCTACCATATTCGTCATCTTGCTCAAATGGTACGTCATCTTGCCCCATAGGTGGGGCAAGATGACGTAAATGTCAAAAAAATGTAATAATTTTTTTATATCTAATCCATTAAATCTGTATTGTTTTAGAACTATGTTATTTGATAGTCACTAATCACTTGTTATATATATATGGATATTTTTTTATTACTGTGAATATTTTTTTGGAAATGACCATTTTTTCCTTAAGGTCGTCATCTTGCCCCACTCTCCCCTACTAATAAATAAAAAAAATTCTGAGCGACCTTTTAAAACCCAAATTTTAAATTAAAACTTTCAGAAATTTATTTTTTGTTTGTTTATAAAATTATACTGTAACGAGAAAAGAAATTAAAAAAAAAATTCAATTTTTGACAGTTTTGAAATTTTAAAAAATTTTGAGCGACCTCTTAAAATTTTTTTTTTGAACTGTTCTTTGGAGGTAGCTCTTAACACTTTGTTGACCGGCAATTTTACACAAAAAATATGTCATGTCACCGGCTACTATTTTGTAAGTTGGAACTAAAGTAGAACATTCTAAATAAACTGCAATA
Source organism: Sinopyrophorus schimmeli (assembly GCA_036325965.1). Classification (NCBI taxonomy): domain Eukaryota; kingdom Metazoa; phylum Arthropoda; class Insecta; order Coleoptera; family Elateridae; genus Sinopyrophorus; species Sinopyrophorus schimmeli. The sequence goes on along the minus strand of JARFIZ010000314.1, from coordinate 8,957,291 downwards.
AAATTTATTTATATTGAATGAAATTAAATTAAACGTTGAACGTATGTTTTATATAACTTTTTAAATTTTTGTTTGCTATGATAAACTGTATGGCAATCATCTACGTGTAATGTACGGCATGTTTTGCAGATATAGCTTGTTTCTCTGCGCTTTCCTTTAAAGAGCATACTCTACACCTTTTAGTTGAATTTTTTTTACGCCAGTGACTATTTTTTCTAAACCGTGGTCCTTTAACTAGGGTCAGATTTTTTCACTTTCCGAATCACTAAAATTTGTTTCTAAATCCCTCGGACAATCCGATAAAGTATCCGCGTACAATTTATTGAAACTATCTTCATAGTTATGTTCCGTCATGGTTAAATTTTCTGAATTACTAAAACTAATCCAAATACCAAAAAAATATTTCTTTATTATAAAGCGCACAAGCTTAAACCTAGATGCGCATTGAATCATCGGTAAACACGTTACACATTTTCATGACGAGTTACAGTAGCGCCCAAAAGTGAGTGCCGAAACCGTTTTTCACGCATAACTTTTTGCAATCTCGGCCAATTTACTTCAAATTTTAGTATATTGTACAGTTTGATGTTGGAAAATATTATTAATAGTTAACTGTTGCGCAGATACGGTATTTTAGGTTATGTTCCATTTCTACTGCAATAGTCATTTTTTACATATTCCGCGCCGTCACATTATTGGTTTTTTCTTGAATATTTGGGTTATTTTTTTTGTGTTCAGTAACAATTGACCAAGTTTTAACAATGCCAAGGGTTGAAACTTCTCCAGCCATTCGGAAAGCAATTATAGATATGAAAAACTCTGGCATGAAGGCAGCTGCCATTTCACGGATTCTAAAGATGCCAGCTCGTACTGTCTCAAGAATTATTCAAAGGTTTGATCAGAGAAATTCTGTTGAGAATGATAAAAGAACTGGTAGACCACGTGTTACTTCTTCCCGGCTGGATACACGCATTGTTCGTCGCTCCAAAGCGGATCCGATTCTCTCAGCTGTGGATCTGGCAGCAGAATTCAATCAAAGTGAAGGTCTAAATATTAGTCAAATGACAGTTTCCCGAAGATTGAGTGATGCTGGTTTGAATGGCAGACGTCCAGCTAAAAAACCTTTCATCAAACTCAAGAATCGAAAGGCTCGCGTGGATTTTGCAAAGCGGCACTTGCATTGGACAGCAGCCGAGTGGAGTCAAGTACTTTTCACAGATGAATCTAAGTTCAATCTATTTGGAAGCGACGGAATACAATACATAAGACGTCCTCCTGGAGAAAGATACAATTCAAAATACATAAAACCGACAGTAAAACATGGAGGTGGATCAGTTATGGTTTATGGAGCCTTTTCTCGTAATGGCATGGGCCCCATCATTAAAATTAACGGAATAATGACTGGCCAAAGTTACAAAGATATGCTGACTAATGTCGTCTTACCATGGGCCCATACAAATATGCCTCCTAGATGGATTCTACAACAGGATAACGATCCTAAGCACACCTCCTCGATTGTCAAGACTTCATTGCAGCAGCAACAAATCAGGATTCTTCAGTGGCCCAGTCAATCTCCCGACCTCAACCCGATAGAACACTTGTGGAAAGAGCTGGCAAGACGTTGTCGAAACAAAACATTAAGAATAAAGATGAAAAATTTGCCGAATTGGACAAGGAATGGAATGCAATGCCTGATTCAGTCTTTGAAAATCTTATTGATTCAATGCCATCTCGCTGTCAGGCAGTTATAAAATCTCGTGGTTTCCCAACTAAGTATTAGGCATTTTTATGATTATAAAATTGTTTTAGTGTATTGTTATACAGTTATTTTTCATTAAATCGTTCTTAGTGTTCTGTTCTGAAAAATGCGTTTTTTACACAAATAAGTCTGAGCTCGTTTAACTTCCGTAAATTTTTGTTTATCACGTTTTAAACATAATAATTCTTTTTCTCATACAAAACTGTATAACATACTCAAAAATGAAGTAAAATGGCCCATATTTTAAAAAGTTCTTCTCGAAAAATCATTTAGGCACTCACTTTTGGGCGCTACTGTAACTCGTCACCGGTCAACAAAGCGTTAAAACATCAAAAACTAACATTTTTTCACTCGAGACTCAAAAAAAAAATAGTCGGTTTTTTGCGCCACCCTAGTGTCCATGATTTAAATACATAAAATCTGGGCGACCGAGCTTTGCTTGCTGTCTTTCATGTTTGCCGTAGAAATGTGATAGCTTTCATTCGCCCAGGTACTGAAATACATATGTATCAATGTAGAGCTATCTGTCGTTGAGTATCAATACATAAATATTTTAGTTTAGTAGTACCTCAATATTCTATGAAATGGAAATAATAAAAATTTCTGTTTTGTGTAAAAGCGCAGTTTCTCAAGGATGGTACATATCTAGGTAAATATGGAAAGTAGGATATTATCTGAATACAAAATTACATCTAAACCGTTGCAGTCGTTTTCGAGAAACCTATATACAGGGTGTTTTACGACGAGCTTACACTATCTATATATTGAAAACTACTGGCACGATTTTTATAAAAATTGGTATAGCTGGATAACAACTTATGGTAAATTTACGAAAAATGTTTTGATAGACATGCCATTTCCGGTTATACCGGAAGTAAACATCACCTTCGTTATTTTAAATAGAACACTTTATATATTAATAATTTTTTGGATTTTACGTTAAATTTTAATGTTACTTTATGTAGAATACCCTATACCTAAAATGTATATTTTTCAAGATATTAATTTTTTTAATAAATAATTGTCAGGTGCAGTTCTTTATATTAAAAATTCTATATAAACATCCCCTATACCAAATAAAATAAGTTTTGTCGGGTTAATGAATAGAAAGATTAATCTAATTCGTGACATGACCAAAATTGCTTTATTGTAAACATGTGTATTAAATGAATTTACATAATCTTCATTGTTGAATTCCAAACGAGCCATATCTATCACTTGGTAAAAGTGCCAATAACCACAAATAACAACAATTAATATTTAATTAAGACAGCTACATATACGGCCTACTAAAATAAAAAATAATAACACGGCCTACTTTTAATAATCAACAATAAGGCAGAAATAATTAAAATATTTAAACTTTTGTTAATATCTCAGAAACGTTTAGGTTTAGGTATAGGAAAGTAAACATGAACTCTTCTTATTTTTGGCCGTAGATTTCAGTAAAAGAGGAAAAAAATGGTAGTTTGATTTAAAAAACTTAAGATATTTGACTTTTTTGAAGTAGAACTTTTTATACCTTTTTTACGAACCCTGTATACAATAAAGCAATTTTGGACATGCCACCAATTAGCTTCATCTTCCTACTCATTAACCCGAGAAAACTTTTTATTTGGCATAAGGGATGTTCACATAGAATTTTTAATATTAAAATCTGCATCTGACAATTATTATTCATTAAAAAAATTAATATCTCGAAAAGTTAATAATACATATACACCGTGTCCCAGAACTAATAGACGCCATTGATACATCTCACAGAAAATAAAATTCTGAGACAAAAAGTCTTTTGTCATTTTTTGATCAGACCCATAGATAATTAGTTATTAATAAAAATCGGTGGCCAATCAGGTGCGCGTTATAGCAGCAAGAAGAAAGAGGGGGAAAGTGAGAGGTGACTGCAAGAGTGAGATGAAAGCGGGAAATCAGCAGGCTCGCTCGCACGGCAGTCTACGGGTGTAAACACAATCACTATTTCGGAGACTCAACACTCAGGTGCCTCTTCACTAAAATTAATTATTAAATTAATTTCTGGAATTTCTGGAGAGTCGAGCACATAAGAGTTAATGCTTGGACTTTTTGTCCCGTTGTTAAAGCTGCTGTCCCGCCTTCAGGAACTAAAGCTTCAATGAAAAACCAAATGAAGACAATGATATCACTAATGGAAGGTTTGGTGGGAGATATAAAAGACATCAAAACCAAACAGCAAAACAATAACGAAGAAACAAAGAAACTACAAGAGGAGATCAGACGGCTAAGAAAGGAACAAAGGGAATTTAAAGATGACATGAAAGAGCTTAGGGGCCGTTCAAGTATTACGTAACGCAATTTTTTAAGTTTTTTGACCCCCCCCCTCCCTTTATGTAGCGCGCCGTAACGTTTTTCTGAACCCCCGTCCCCCCAACCCTAAATGTTACGCAACACCCAAGTGGCCATTTTTACCTAAAAGGCACAATTATGTTGCTCAAAGTACCAAAAAGTTGCCCCCCCGCAAATGCGTTACATAATACTTGAACGGCCCCTTAAGGGAACTAACGAAAAAGCAATGAGAGAAATTGAAAGATTAAAAAAGCAAGTCGAGAAAGCAAATGAGAAAATGGAGGGAGATAAAAGGCGAAAAAACATAATTGTACAATAGGGTGTCCCATAAAATTCAAGTTTTTTATTTTGTTTACGCATACCTTCTAAAAATGTTCCTAATAACCCAATATAGTCTAGAAAAGAATATTAGCCCATTTTATGAACGATAACCCGTGCCGACTTTCAATTTAAACTTCTTCATCAAGTTGCGCGGTTACTGCACTGCGACCTATAACTACGTGCTTTTTTAGATTATTAGTACGCTGTTCTTTATGGTGTAAAGATGTCGGTTGATTTACGAAGTAATAAACAATGTATTTTCCTATTGGACTGCTTAGCCATCAATTATATGGTGCAAAATTATCATCTAATCGACAAGCCCTTTGTTTTATTTTATAATACTCGCGAAGTCAAGCTGACTGTCAGAGAAAGTGCAGATCTTTTGATTAGGGAGTGCATGATATTTTGGGAAAAAGCAAAAATTTCCACAAAGGCAATTCCTAGCTGCGTAAAGAAAGTTGTTGAATTATCTCATATTTGGAGAGACCTTGACAACTTATTTGATATTGCACATGCTGCTGCTTTGGAAAGAATGAAAATAAAGATATAGAGGAATAGAGAAACTAAGACAAATAGTATTATTCGCTGTTACATCTACTTGTACTATAGAAAACTTGAAACATTCCAAAAATTTGGACGGCAAACAGATTCCGTATTCTAAAATCAGCTTTCCAGTGGTTCCCGGCTTTGAAACAAGTTCAAAAAGAGGTAGACAGAATCTGATAACACCTAAACTTGTTGCAGCTTTAGACCGTTATCAGTAAAGCACAAGAGACTCCGTTTACATTCTTCATGCGGTTGTAGAAGCGCTTGGTCTGAGCAGTAATTGTTTTCCAATTAATAAATCCTCAATTAAAAAGTACTTGTACTCAGATTAAAAAATATAGGGCAGAAGCAATAAAAACAGATTTTCAGAACAATGTACCTGACATAGTTACAGTCCATTGGGATGAAAATCTATTACCAGAACTGAATGTACGAGATTCAAAAGAAGAATGCTTTCCAATTATAGTTTTATTTGACGCCAAAGAACAGCTTCTTGCAGTAACAAAACTACAGAGTTCTTCTGGTAAACATCAAGCAAAAGACATCTCAACTGCCCTTTTTGGCTGGGATCTTAATGACAAAATACAAATAATGTGCTGCGACATCACATCTTCGAATAAAACAGAGCTTTGGTGCTTTTAGACCACATTTTACAACGAGAATTGTTCGTTTGTATCCGGACTGTAAAAAAACACACTAAAGACAAGTTACCCTGCCTGATTGTTATTACTTTATGTGTTTAAATAAAGATAAATATTACAATAATTTTATTTCGCCTTTTATTTACTTCATTTAGTTAATTTTTATTAATTTTATAGAAGATTGGAATAATAGGTCAAAACACAATTTTTGATAAAATTTGAAGCTTAGTCGGCACGGGTTGCAATCATGCTAGAAAGATCAAATTTCATATTTGAGTATGGTTTTACATTTAGAAAAGTTATAGGGGTATGCATACCAAAATTCGAAAATTTTTTTTGGGACACCCTAGTGTACAAGGGTTAAGAGTATCTACAACCAATACAAAAGTGCTAAAGAAGAAAATAGAAGGATTTATGATGAACGCTTTGGGAGTAACCTTAAAAGTAGAAATGGTTAAAAAATTGAAAAAAGATATGTGCCTAGTAGAATTAAATAGCAAAAATGACAAGAGTAGGGTTATGCAATGTAAAAGTAAGCTTCGAAATCTAAGTCATAAAGTTTATATAAATGACGACCTGACGCAAAACGAAATAAAAATCCAGAATATTATTAAGAAATTAGCCAAGGAAGCAGCAAAAGAAGATAGTCAAAGTGGGATACAAGAAGTTGACATGTGATCAGGAATTATAGACCTGGAGTAATACCTCAGGCAAATTGGAAAAGTGCAACAATGAGCAAAACAAACAAGAAAAAGAAAAAATAACAGGACAGGACAAAATGGTGACGACTAAGGCAACAGATAAAAGGACTAACGATTATATATGTGAAAGAATAGGAACATGGAATATTAGAAGCTTAAATGGTAAAGAGAAAGAACTAATTCAAGAAATTAAGAAGAATAAAATAGAAATCCTAGCGGTTACAGAGACGAAGAGGAAAGGAGTAGGGAAATTAATTATAGAAGATTACGGGCTGTTTTACAGCGGAGTAAATGAGCGAGAAAGAGCCGTTGAAGGGATAGGATGCCTAATAAGTCCAAAGTATATGATTAAACTGGAGGAGTGGAAAGCAGTGAGCAAAAGAACAATGAAAGTAACCTTTGCACAATGTAAGCAGGAAAAATTAGATGTAATAATAGCATAAGGACCGGGAGAAAATGATACGAAGAAAGAAAGGGAGCAGTTTTGGCAAGAATTACAAATGTTATACAAAGAAACGGACAACCCCAATATGATTATGGGAGATTGTAATGCTAGAATTGGAAATGAGACTGCAGGGAAACAACGAGTAATGGGAAGACATGGAGGGATTACAAGCAACACTAATGGAGAGAATCTAATTGATTTCTGTATACAGAACGGCGTAGTGATACAAAACTCGTTATACCAGCACAAAGACAGCCATAAATATACCAGGGAGGAACCAGGAAGAAGTAAAAAATCAATTAGGTATTGATTATGTAATAACCAAAAAAATAAATAAAAAAATAATAAAATATATTAGAGTTTATAGAGGAGCTGAAGTATCGATAGACCACCATCTACTAATAGCAAACATGCTGTGAAAGAATAGGAACATGGAATATTAGAAGCTTAAATGGTAAAGAGAAAGAACTAATTCAAGAAATTAAGAAGAATAAAATAGAAATCCTAGCGGTTACAGAGACGAAGAGGAAAGGAGTAGGAAATTAATTATAGAAGATTACGGGCTGTTTTACAGCGGAGTAGATGAGCGAGAAAGAGCCGTTGAAGGGATAGGATGCCTATTAAGTCCAAAGTATATGATTAAACTGGAGGAGTGGAAAGCAGTGAGCAAAGAACAATGAAAGTAACCTTTGCACAATGTAAGCAGGAAAAATTAGATGTAATAATAGCATAAGGACCGGGAGAAAATGATACGAAAAAAGAAAGGGAGCAGTTTTGGCAAGAATTACAAATGTTATACAAAGAAACGGACAACCCCAATATGATTATGGGAGATTTTAATGCTAGAATTGGAAATGAGACTGCAGGGAAACAACGAGTAATGGGAAGACATGGAGGGATTACAAGCAACACTAATGGAGAGAATCTAATTGATTTCTGTATACAGAACGGCGTAGTGATACAAAACTCGTTATACCAGCACAAAGACAGCCATAAATATACCAGGGAGGAACCAGGAAGAAGTGAAAAATCAATTAGGTATTGATTATGTAATAACCAAAAAAATAAATAAAAAAATAATAAAATATATTAGAGTTTATAGAGGAGCTGAAGTATCGATAGACCACCATCTACTAATAGCAAACATGCGTAACAAAAAAAGGAATGGAAAAAAAGAGAAAAGAAAAAATAAAGAAGAAAGAAGTAAAGACAATCAAGATACACAGACTGCAAGACCAACAAGTAAGAGATGGCTACACAGAACAGATCAGAAAAAGGATACAAGAAGTGGAACAAGAGATACCGCAAATGAACATAGACGAGATGTGGGAAAAATTTAAAGAAATCATTTTCAAAGTAGGGACTATAGCTTGCAGGGTAATCATAACAGGAGGAACGAAGAAGAAAACACGATGGTGGAGCGAAGAAATCAAAAACACTATCAAATAAAAAAAAAAGCGTGGAATATTTATTTACAAAGGAAGAGTGACGAAGCGTATGAGATATATAAAATAACGAGAAAAATAGTAAAAGAAAAAGTCAAAATAGCAAAGCCAAGGAATGGGAAGAGTTTGGGACTAAGATGGAAAAGGATAAAGGAGCAAACCAAAAGTTATTTTATTGAACTCTAAACAACATGAGAAATAAAGGAAGAAGAATAGAGATGAGACAGGTTATGGACAGAGAGGGAAGGATACTAACTGAAGACGACAAAGTTATGAAAAGATGGAAGCAATATTTTTAGGAGATGTTAGAGGGGGAAGAGATAATGGGTGAATAAGTGGCTGTATAACAATTGAAGAAGTAAAGAAAGCAATAAGAAAGCTGAGAAATGGAAAAGCACCAGGAATAGATAAAATAAAAGCAGAACTACTTAAGGGAATGGGAGAAGAAGGAATGATGTTTCTACAAAGAATTTTAAACGAAGCATGGGTAACATAATCAGTACCTAGAGAATGGAAAATTGCGGTAATAGTACCCATTTTTAAAAAAGGAAACCAGAAAGATTGCGCAAATTATCGGGGCATATCACTACTCTGTACAGAAAGTCAGGTACATGAGATAATCCTAGATGAAAGATTAAGAAAGAAAGTAGAAGGAAAGTACATGGAGCACAAAGCGGTTTCAGGCCCGGCTATTGTACACAGAACCATATATTCACATTAAAAATATAAAAAAATGTTACTATATAAAAGTTTCATATAAAATACATAGAGTTAAGTCAAATTAATCAATGGTCATCTTTTCAATTAGTGAAAATATATTGTTAAATGGAATATTTTCAGTTTATATGCATTTTTTCATTCTTTAAAAAATTTTAAAAAATTCTAATATAAGTTATCAAGATGAATTATGAAAACAACTAAGATAATAAACGTCATTTTTTAAGAAATATTTTTGACAAATATTTAAGTTTTGAATAAAATTAGTTTCTATAATTAATAAAATTAAAAAAGTTTTAACTAGCAGTTTTCAAGGTTTATACCACTTAAATGTTACAAAGACCCTGCTTGGTCACAAACATACTTTAACAGTTTTCAAAAAAGCAACCAAACGTTAAAATTATTAAAAGATTGGATGTAATATGCAGAGTATGGATGTTTACAGTAACCAAATTGAAAGAATGTTGAAGATGATCTTATCATTTTTTTTTGAAAACTGTTAAAGTTTTTGAAAAGGAGTTTTGTAATATTTAAAATGAAGTACAACATATCATATTGCTAAAAAGTAAAAACTTTGCAATTTTGAAAATAAACAATTTAATATTATTAAAAAACTTACAATATTGTAAAAATAAAAGACGTTGGATGTGGTTAAATGCGAATTTATGGTATGATTTAAAACAGAAAAATTTAATATTTTAAATATTTTTATTTAAATATGAAGTTGTTAAACATGGTTAAAAGAGAAAAAATGTATTCAACTATGTAAAAATCCAATATGGCGTCCATTTAAAATAAGAAAGTTGGTATCAATATCTTGAAACCGCCATTTTGAATTGATGGTGATAATTTATTTGATATAAACCTAGAGAATTTAATTAAATTTTTGTAATTTATAATTCCCAGTTTTACATTAAAAGAAAAAAATGCGATTCATATCATATTGTACGAAATCGGAATATATCCAATAAAATTAAGAAGTGTAAAGAATCTGAATGGGCACAAAACTGAAATTTCATGCCCTATTTAACCAAACTTATATTCACATTAAAAATATAGATAGAGAAAATGTTACCTATAACAATTATGAACAACTATATATGTGTAGATCTCGAAAAGGCATTCGATAAGGTGGGGAGAAAGAACATATGGGACATATTAGAGAGAAATGATAAAACAAAAGACTTGAAAGAAGCCATAAAATCCTTATACAGCAATACGGAGAACATAGTAAGAAAAGATAATATGGAAACAACAAAATTGAGAACTACACAGGGGGTGAGATAGGGTAGTAACCTTAGTCCACTGCTTTTTATCATTTTTATGAATGAAATAATTACAAAAGTAAGCAACAAAAGCAAGAAAATGACGGTAGGATACTACAAAATGAAGTCAGTTGAAGTGAGTGAATGCGTGTTTGCAGATGATATTGCAATAGTGGCAGATAAGGAGAGAAACCTACAATTAAATTAAGACTTATGGGTGAATGAACTAGACAAACAAGGAATGAAAATAAATATAAGTAAGACAAAAGTAGTAGCGATAGGAAATAATAATCAACGAGAAATGACCATAAGAATAAAGAATCAGACAGTGGAACAAGTAAAACGCTTAGAATACTTAGGAATAATCATAGAGGAAGACGGAAAACAAGAAGAAGAAATAAACAGCGGAATACCAAAAACGTCAAAAATTTCCAATGCTATGAAAAGGGGTTCATTAGTAAAGCAGAAATTAGTAACAAAACAAAAATGACAATTTATAAAACCATATATTTACCAACCCTACTGTATGGATGCGAAACATGGGCACTGGCGAAGCAACAATTTAAAAAGTTACAGGTATTAGAAATGAAATATCTTAGAAAAGTGGCCAGGGTATCGATAATAGACAAAATAAAAAATAAAGAAATAAGAAAAAGATTGGAAAGTGAAAATGTCAAGAACATCATAGAGAAGGCACAGTTGAGATGGTGGGGTCACATTAAAAGAGTGAACGAATATAGACAAGTTCGAAAAATATGGGAGGCAAAATCCCACTAGAAAAAGAAAGAAAGGCAGACCAAGGCTGACGTGGGATGGAGAGGTTTATGCAAAAAAAGTCAGAACTACATAAATCTTACAAATTGCCAGAAACTGTTTATTATAAACTCATGTTATTTAATGGTGTAAATAAGTAATCTAATAAAATTTAAAAAAATTATATTGTTTATTGGTACAAGTTTACATAAAATCTTAAATTTTAAAATATAACAAATTATTTGGGTTAATTTCACAGGCACACAAAAAAAAAGTCGTCAGTACTTTTGACCAGACCCACCTAGGGTTATGTATTTCGATGCGCTGAATCCAAATCCGAAGTTCGTTTGCGCCATACACCCCCAAAATTGTGAGTAAATCGCAAAAAACTGCTATTTTTAGCCAATTCAAGCAGTTTTTTGCAATTGCTCAAAATTTTGAGGGTATCAAAATACATAACCCTAGGTGGGTCTGGTCAAAAGTGGTGAACACTTTTTTGTGTGCTCGTGATATTTTTTGCTACTTTCTACTACTTTATTACTATTTTTTACGATTTTGGATAAATATATGAATAATCGAGCTTAACAGATTCTGAATTTCGATTCATCTCATTAAAATATACATATAAGGAAAATTTGATCTAGTTTAATCAAATTTTATTCATTTTCATAACTGCAATTTTTAGTGATTTTTTGCAATTTACTCAAAATTTTGGAGATGTACGGGTTAAATCGACCTCAAATTCGGATTCAGCGCATCGAAATATATAACTTTATGTGGGTCTAGTCAAAAGTAATGACCACTTTTTTTGGGTGCTGGTGTTATAAAGCCAAATGTGGAAATTTTTGATGATGTAGATGGACGTCTGTTTTTATAGATAAAAATGTCATAGTGTCCTGAATTTGTATGAGAGTAATGAAAAATACTATAATTTTCATGGACAAATCAATAATATATTGAAGTCCTATGTTGGCATCTGAAACCGAATACAAGATACCTGTATTACAACTTCTTATTTCCATTTTATTTTTTATTATACAGTTTTCTTGTAGGCCATATTATAAGGCAATCTCAAATGACTCAACCGATTTAGTTGGATATATTTTGACTGCCACAGGATATAAATAGAACGTATTTAAAGACTTTGTTAACAATGTCAACCTAAAATCTGTAAAAGATAAGTTAAAAAAAATATACGTATGTAGATATTTTAATTAAATATTATTGTTCACTGACAATCTTTTGAATGGATTAAAGCAATGATTTGAGTATAACTAAGCGCAACTTTGGGAAAGCCAAAATATAAGAAAGCATGTCTTTTCGGGCATTTCCTTCAAACAAAATATGCCACAATTTATGAAATACAAGCAGGTCTTTATGACATTTGACGACTATAAATTCGTTGCAGTACATTATTACGTGCTGAAACATCCTTTTTAAAATAAATGTAGAATTCACACAATTTTTACTGTATAATAAATTTATGCGTTAAGGTTATATACACAGATATGCTATAAAACAAATGACCGTAGAGGCGGTTGCTCTGATCCTGGGGTTTAAATCCAAATATACGGCGCGCATCCAAAAACCTCGTTAGTTGCCATAATTACTGTTGCTAATTACTGATTTTTATCAACGCACGTGCTATAAACCTAACGGGCTGTATTTTTGCCCGCGGCGGGCCCAGTAATTATGAATCAGCATTGCATGTTTAACCCTTTTATTGACTGTCGTATATCATGCTATGCAAGACTTGTTTGGCTAGGGATTCTCTTCACGATGTCCCTCAAATTTAAATTCTAATTAAGCCTAGCTTAGTACAAAGTTGATGAGAAACTATTCGTCATTAATTGCTTTTGAATATTCATGTATAGGTTTATTGTAATTATCGATTTAATTTTACAGCTTATATGGTAGTTAGCTTAATTACAGTTTTTACTAAAACTAATTTCTGTTAAATGTTATACAGTGATTGCTAAAGAAGTTATATTATATTTTAAAAACATAACTATCAAAAGTAAAAAATTATTATTTTAATTCGACATTTAGAGCAGATATCCAACTTTGGTGACGTAAACCAAATTGTGCGGTTTGTTGTATAACAGATATTACTAGCTGATGTCCGTCACTTTGTTCGCCGTTTACTATATTTGTGATATTTTATTTACAGAAAATGCATCTTCCTTTCTCTCTCGCGTATGCGCACCGTGTCGCTAAGTGTATGAAAACGTTAATAACCGATATTAAATAGTAATATCGTGCAAATTTTTGTTGCAGATAAAGACCAAGCGTTTACGGAATAAAACTAAAAAAAAAATTGATCAAAATGTATCCAGTACTTTTTGTGTGATGCGCGCATATCGACCGTCCTAGATATCATTTTATTTATATAGATTATTTAAAATGATTTGCACATACAATTTTTTACATTGCAATTCATGTAATACAATAAAGGAAAAAATTAAAGGGTCAAAAAAATTTTCGATATTTTATGGAGTTTTTTGACAGGCTGTATTTCAGTAAAAAATGGTCGTATCTAAAATTTAAAAAAATTATTTTGAAGCCCCAAGATTCTAGTTTTCAGATCTTTTATTGGAAAATTTTTAGGAGTTACTGTTAGTATGTAATCTTAAGCAATGGCGCACAAGAAAAATTTTGCAAATTTTTGTGTTTTTCGTTGAGTCTCCACGAACTTAAAATTTTTTTTTTCAGTTAAACCATTATATGTAACAGATAGCCTGTTTATTCAGCTTCAAGTTTCTTTTTTTAAAACCCTGATACGATTTTTTTTTTACCGAGATACAGGACGTAAAATAGAAAAAGATCCTTTTGTATTCCATCATTGATATCTCAGTAACCAATAGTCGTACGGGAAATTTCAATACAGTTTTGGAAACTGGAAAAAATGCCCTATAAGAAACTGCTATGACTTTTATAAAATCTTTAATATAAATTTAAAACACATAAAAAAGAGTATTTTTGTGGATTTATAAAAAATTGACGGCTAAGTTACAAATATTTATGAAATGAGAAATGTTGAGCGTGACTTTTATAGCTGAATATACTCTAAGAAACTCTGAGAAGTTACAATTCGATCTACCAAACCTTTCCTATTGTTTTACACAATCAAACTTTTGAAAATAATTAAAGGATCACGTTTCTTGTCGCTAAAAAATTTCTAATCATAATTAAAATAAAAAATAAACATTTTTATTGTAATAAACATTTAAATTAATATAAAAAAAAATTTAATTAAAAAATTTTTTTTTTTAAATTTTTGAATTTTTTTTTTATAAAAGGTTTCTATTATTGTACTTTTACGTAAAAAACTGCGTATTAATAAACAAGTTATAAAATGCTAAATATCTGTTTACTAAAACTCTAATTGACTGACTGACGGACAAACGCACAGGCTAAACCGCTGGGTCTAGAAGCATAAAATTTTGCACAGGAGTTCCTCATATAATGTAGGTGAGCAATAAAAAAGTATTTTTGACTACTCATTAGAGTGGGCCAAAAAAACTTTTTATTTTTTTTTTAGCTACTACGAAAATATCGTCCAAGATGACGAAAAAAAAATCTGGTAAAGTTTGAGCTTTTAATATCAATATTTAGAGGTGTTACATCGTGATTTTTGATTTCCCATTTAAATTACACAGAAATTTTTTTTTTTTTAATTTTTATGTATTTTAACGAATTATTGTGTAGTAAAAAGAAATAAATATTTTTATAGGAAATTAAACGGCCTACAAAAAAGGTCTGAAATAATTTTTCGCTAAGTGAACTCGTTTAAAAGTTATTCGCAGTTAAAGATCAACCTAAAATAATATATGATGACTTTCACAATCTTTTATAGTTTTTTACAAAAAAATGTTTTAAAAACGTAAAACAACATATTTTTCTCGTTTTTACTTCCTAAATTTATTGAGAAAAACTTATATTATATAGCACGATTCGAATGAAAGCGTTGAAAACTGATTTCAATGTAGTCGGAAGTACTGTAAAGATTTTTGATGCAATTATGTCTATTATTTATTAATTTGTTATTTGAAATCAAATTTTACCCTTAAAAAGGAATATTTATTATTTTGTATACTTAATTTCACGTAGCACTTGAATACTTTTCTTCACCTCAATAATGTCTTAAAAAAATGAATCATTTTTTGAAAATCAATATCCTCGAAAGTAAAACACATAAAAGTCTTGAAGTTAGTGATAGGTCGAAACTCGCAAAAAACGGGCCACGATTCATTATTGGTTGTTTTATGTTTTTAAGACATTTTTTTGTAAAAAAGTATAAAAGATTGTGAAAGTTATCATATATTATTTTAGGTTGAACTTTAACTGCAAATAACTTTTAAACGAGTTCACTTAGCGAAAAATTATTTCAGACCTTTTTTGTAGGCCGTTTAATTTCCTATAAAAATATATATATTTCTTTTTACTACACAATAATTCGTTGAAATCCATAAAAAACTCAAAAAAAAAATTCCCGTGTAATTTAAATGGAAAATCAAAAATCACGATGTGACACCACTAAATATTGATATTAAGAGCTCAAACTTTACCAGAATTTTTTTTTTCGTCATCTTGGACGATATTTTCGTAGTAGCTAAAGAAAAAAAAATTAAAAGTTTTTTTTGGCCCACCTTACTACTCATCCCCTAAAAGGGTTAAATAGGGGATAAAAGTTTATATGGAAGTTCGTCATTTTTGAAGTTAGAGACGTGGAAGTTAGTATACAGGCGTGCCTAGAGCGAGTTACCTAAAAAAGATAACGTTTGGAAAAAGTCCGATGGTTCCTGAGGTGTTACCCATGAGAAATCTTATCGGACAGACAGCTAGTGTTATTATAAATACCTAATGTAAATTCACAATTATAAGAAGATAGAACTGATGTACAGGATGATTTTTTTAAGTTGAGGTAATTTTTTAATTTGGTGCCATATTAATTTGTTTTTATATTGGTAGTTGTAGGTAAAATCTATTGGAGAGAAATTGCTAGTTACGTCTTGAATAGAGATAGTGAATATAAGTACTTATTAATATTATTTAAAATCTTGTTTTAGATCACTTATTGTTTTCATGTAAAATGTAACAAGCAGTTTAATTAAAAAAAGGATTAAATGCAAAAAATCAAATGCAACTAAGGGAATCAAAACAACAAAACGCAAAACCCTTTAGATACTTTCACGAGTAGATCTTGACATTTAACAGCGGAGATTACAAGGTTCTTACAATTTAATCACATTAAAGTTATTAAATACACAAAATACTGTGGGGCCAAATTAAAAACCACCTCGATCTTAAAAATCACCCTGTATATGGTTTATACGATATCGTCTGACAGGTACTATAAGTTCATTAATTACGTCAATTTTGTTGGGTTGGCTTGTCTAAGAGCATCAGAATATAAGCTCCAGGGTATTTGTAACCACTAACTTGGAATTAACTTGGCTAATTTGGTACTAGTTTAGTTTAAACATAAAATTAACAAAAACATATAAACACCTCTTGTAGATAATACGAAAATCTAACAAATTTAAATCTTTTTAGGTACTTTAAGTTGCTGAGCTTTTTATCTTCAAGTAACTTTAAAGTTTGTGAAAATTGTTAATCTCCTTTGAAGTTGAATCTGAAAGATAACTTTGCCTGCAAGTTTAATACATTTTAACTTTGACGGTTTAATAATTAGAAAATACAATATTCTTATGTTTTGATAAATTTATACAAAAAATTAAAAAAATAAGTTTGCATGTTTGTTTAAATTTTTTTTTAAATTTATTTGCCAAGATACTTACAGGTATGCTTGTAATATATCGTATTGCATAAAATAATCTAAAATCATTTTATGCCCTCATTTCATATTGGAAAACGGGAAGCTTAAATAATTGAACTGTGGATTTCCCTTGTCAATCAATACGTTTAAAATTTATAAACAAGTAACAAACATTCTTTATTAGGTCAAATGTCGGCTATTATTATTTTAACTAATTGACATCGATTAGTAATAATTGTAAAGCTTTGCTTTTTTGTACATAATAGATAATTAAAAGAGGATGGAATAAAATTAATATCTTGAAACTTAAAAGTTTATGTCGATGTCTTACTCATGAAGAGTTTCTATCGAATCCTTAAAACTAAATTGTTTACCAACTATATTATTTATAAGTTTAGGTAGCACAAGCTAATAAAAAAAGTTTATTTCTCAATAAAATTAAAATAAAATGGTAACAAATAGAGACAGTAGGGGCACAATGAAACGCGCGGTACAATGGAACGTCGCCGATTAATACTCAAATACCAAACGAATTCGCGGGCTTCTGTTTTGAGCGATTACAGCGCCTAATTTTCCACACGGGAACGCAGTGTCAATTATAAATATAAAATTATTGTTGACAAGTTCATGCTTAACAAGCAAGAGTCTAAGGATGTATTTTATTAGTTAATTATTTATTGTAATATACTTTATGATTTTACGTGATTTATTGACCATGTTCTATTGCACCCCAGACCTGGGGCACATTGGAATAAAAAAAGTATTTTTCAAACACGTAAATATTTTAGGTTTAAGATTAACTTTTAATCTTTTTTTTTGTGTTTAATCAAGAGATTTAGGTCTGTTTATAATTTTTTTAAGCAAAAATTATAAAAATTGCATATGCAATAAAAATCATTAAAAATTGGTAATGATATTTGTTATTTTAGGAAATATGGCCAATCCAATTTGACCTTATTTTTTGGCAATAGAAAAAGTGGCGGGTAGCCCCGGACTAGTACTTATTGGTGGCCCAATCGTTTTTTGGCCTTATAAACATCACAAAAAAAATTAATATTTAAACAATTTTTATGTGCCCAGTCTTTGCACTCATAACATTGAATCCAGTCTTCATCAAAAGTTTCTTTGCATATGATGCATTCGGTTTCTTTCTCCCGGTCTTTTTGGAAAAAACTTTGAATATTTTTGTCTGTTTTCAATATTTTTAGCAATTTTTTGTTTTTTTGCTTTAATTTATTGTTTTTAGTTTTCTGATTTTCCTCAAAATTTTGTTTAAATGGAGATGTTAAAATATCGCTCTTATGGGTTTGTTGAGCTCCGTTGCTAAATGTTTTTTTGATGCATCAGCAAATCGTAACAGTTGTTTTAATAAATGCGCTGTGCTGATTGAAGGCACCGGGTCAGTATAGATGTTGACCACCGTTCCAATTCGTACTGGATGTAAAAAATACACAAATTTGACTAAAGTACAGTAATTTAACCACTATTTATTATCACAGTAAATAATAAAGCACCGACAAGTTATTTATTTTAACTGTAGTATAGAGTAGCTTTTGAAAAAGATTATTAGTTAACCTAAAATAATGTCCGGCGATACCCCACATTTTAGTGTCCGGGGGTACCCGATTCTCTATATTCAACATTTTTATTCAGAGCTACTAAGATGTAGTAGAAATATTTCAAATACTATTACAAAGTTTAAATATAATGCATTTTCTTCAACTTAAAAAAAAATAAATATTCACACTTACGTTTTCTAGTCGATAATTTGAAATGAAATCTGACGAGCGCGATGAAAAATTTTTATATTTTACAAACTACACCAATACCTCACTTTGCGTCGGAGTTACGTTCCAAAAAAACACGACGCAAATTGAAAGGACGCAATGTGAATTAAGAAAAAATTAGAAAAAAAAGTGGAGCCATCTGTTAAAAAACAAGAAAAAAATTACAGACTCGAACCCAAAGCAACGCAACCTCAAAAACCTAACGACGCACAGTGAAAATTAGTACTAATTAAGCAGCGACGCAATTTCGAAAAAACGCAAAAAGAAACGACGCAAAGCGAGGTACGGGTGTACTCCTTAAATTGTAACAGACTCGGTGTTTACGTGACTACTGAATTGCATATGTTTTTACTCTAAACGATTATTAGGTTCTTGGAAATTCTTATATCCGCGGTTACCCGCTGTCCGGGGCTACCCCACTTTCCCCTACTTATTAGATTTTAACCAAAACAGTTTAAAAATGACCAATATGTAATTATTCTCACGTATATTATTATACGTGCTGAACATATAATTATTACTAACTCAGTTTTAACAAATTGAATTTATATCATTAAATTGTAACTCAAACATATCAGTTATCAAATGTAACAAACTGATCAAAGGTCGTTTAATCGCGTTTCCACTAACTCTCTTGTCCCACTGTAGGGAAAAGGGGAGCTTGGGGAGTCAGATTCCAACGGCTGTAGCCCATTTCGGTAGTTAATTTGCATACCTTGTGCTAATATTACTCATTGCTAAGCGTTATTTTCATAGGCGGGGTACATATCATTTCCTATTTTGTTAAATTCTAAACGGCGATTTAACAGATGTCTTTTTTTAAGTATTGATCCCGATTATTCAAACGATTTAAATAAACTGATTAAAAAGAATAAAGGCTGTTTTGAATATAGGAAATTTCAGGTTAATTGAATTAATTATAAATTGCGTCCAGTTCATTGGGTTTATTGAAACAGCGCTTTAAAGTCATTCGGTGAATTTAATGTTTATTAGAAAATTTTGTTAATCACGTAAATACCGCGCCACTGGATATTAAACGCGTTACACACAATTAGAGGTCGGCTGCCACTCTGATTTGATGTTGGTTATTTCATTAGTCCTGTTTAGGGATTGTTATGGCTCGTGTTTAGTTGCAACAACGGTTTAATTAAATCACTTTGTTAAACATAATTTCTGATTCAATTCAAATTTTATGCTTTATCTATAAAGGATATTAGCTATTTTAATACTATACTATTTAGAACGATATTAACATAAAATTATTAATCATAAAACGGTATACTTATATCTGAAAATTTGCTAGCGTAAGACTATTTTAAATGCATAGCTTTAATATCTTAATTTTCTGTTGGATATTCGTAACGCGGTAACACAAGTAAAACTTACACGAGACTTCTACAGGTTTACTAAACTTCACGATCTGGAACTAACTGTATTTCACAGTTACGCTCCTCTGCACTAAATCAATAAGTAGTCTTCAATACTGTGTGCATAACATGATAATAATTAATGCATCAGACTTTAACGAACTTATACATGTGGGCATTAATAGTGTCGTTAGCTTAAGAGAAAATTATAATTTTCTGTTAAACTTGGTAGCAGTAACGTAGAATTTAAATATTTTTTAGTAAGGGAGAGTGGGGAAAGAGTGGCCACGGAGGCAAAGTAGACAGTTCAAAATTTACCACTTTATAAAATCTAACGTTTTTATTATCGACGATAGTGTGTTTAGGTATTTGAGTATCGCTGGTAGATACGTTAAAAGTGATATTTTGGCTGCATTTTTAGTGGTTTAAGGTAAATTCTTTGTTTCATATAATGTTGATGTAAGAACGAAGTCGAAAGAAATGCGATTAATCAGTGGATCAAAAAAAAAATACAGTAAATTACCATCGCCGTCTTACCGTGGCATTCCTAACTTGCAACTTGCCACATATTCTGACCAGATAATCAAAAAATAACGTGGTTTGCCATATATTTAAAAGTTGAGATTCATTTAGGGGCAAGTGTAGACACAAGACGTTGTAATGTTTCAGGGGACGACACTGCCTGCTTCTTTTGTGACGGCAAATACAGGTAACCCTCCTATAACACGGTAGATAGGTTCCTAAAAAATGCCGTGTTGTAAGAGGGCTACCTGTACATTGACTTTGTGGACGAATTGGTACAGTGTCCTGCATGCTAAAAATGGTTCCATATGGCTGGCACTGACTGTAATTCACAAGCATGACTTGTGATATGTGCAGATAATTTTGTGGATGATTTATTTATTTAATTATTGTAACAAAGTGGGAGTCTCGTCTTGCTCCGTTGATTGGGCAAGAGGAAACAAATTAAATATTTACAAATAATAAATTTTTCTGAAAAACGACTTTTTTTTATTTCAGATTTTTATGCTAAACAGATGTACTATAGCCAAAGTTTCTTTTACGAATACTAAACATTTTAAATTTTGGACCGTTTTGCTTACTTGTACTTTAAAAGTTTAAGGTGCCACTCTTGCCCCACTCAATCCTATATATTTTTACTTTAAACTTAAATTCTAATTGACATTTTCGTATCAATAGAAAATCTATAACATACCGGCATATGTACCTGTGAATTATGAAAACAAAATAAATCTAATCATATCACTAACTTCTTGTTTTTATATCTCTATTTATTTGCTTTATAATTATTTAAAGATCCTCGTTTACATAACACCAATTTTATGGAAATCCATAGAATTACGCCGAAAGTGAATTAATATATTAATATTAATACATATGTATAAAAAGCAGATTATCTATGATCTTGGAAATATTTTGTTAACTAATAAAAGAAATAAAATATATAGTATAGTTATGAGATTTTAACAATTTGATCTTTTTTAATTTTCTAAATAACATAGTTGCGTGGAATATGGTCAGTTGAAAAAAATACCCGCTCGGTATTATATAAAAAATTAATAACAATATCTGGAACGTAAGTAAGTCCGTCGTATTTCGTCGGAAAGAGACAACGCATTAGAATTGAAGTAGTTAGAACAAAAAGGCTACAAGTGCATTTTTTCAATTTTTTTGGCAGATAGGATTAGTTACAATTTGAGCTAAATTCGCGCATACCTTTTATTCAGTCAAAACAACATGCCAACAATTTTTCAGTTAGTTTTTAAGTAAATGCACCTTAGCATAGCAGTCTAATATAACGGGCAGAGGTAAATCCAATTAACCTAAAATTTGTAAGTTATCATAGATTTAGTTCAGCTCGTCAATATTAGTCTAATTTGATTATTACTCAAATTATAATCCATTTTTCAAATCACTTTTCTCGTCTTTAAAGTTAACATCTATCAATAAGTTATATATCGTTGAAAAGCATGTTTTACAAACGTTAATTTGATATATTACATGACCCATTCTCAGTGTCCACGTGTGGGAATGTTTACTTGTAAGTTACTGCTTACTACCAAAACTACTACATTAAAAGGTTCTTTTTATCACTATATTTAAGTTTTGAAAATGCACAGTTTATCACCAATTTGAGAAGTTCCCACAAAAAACGCTTAGATCATTGTAACTTGACAATTTTTATCGTCGTTTTTATACACGTAAGTCAAGTAGCACCTACATTTGATTCCTGAAAAAACAGTGTAAATAAAAATTGTAATTTGTTTTTATGAAACATCCCGTAAATAGGTAAATCAAAAATAATGCAAAATAAACAATTTTAGTCAGTCCTTTAATTTTAATTTATTTTAACATATAAAAGCATAACACAAAAAATCTAAAAAAGAAAGAGTAAACTAAAAAGTGATTCACCACTAATACTTAAAAAAAACATCTTGATCGATCCGGCAACAACAGGCTAAAGTCTGACATCAAGAAGGAGAAGAAGAAAAAACGTTATTTTGTATTAGGTAACACAAACTAATGTGTTTTCTTAAAGTGGACAACCACTGGCAATGGGCGATCAGTCTCCGGTTTACCCTATAACCAAATACATTAATAAAATGAAAAATAGCAATATGTACATAAATCGCTTCTGAAAAAAAGGAATTTGCTTATCTCGATTTTATACCAATGGTACTAAACGTATAATCTTAAAATATTAATATAGAAGCATATGCGTAAAAAAATATAAATTTCATAACAATTCTTACATTTGAAAACAGTGTAAATGCGAAAACATGTTAATAAAGTATAGCGTAAATCGTGGGATATTTGTATTAGAAATAAATTCCGAAAACTACATTAAAATGCATAATTTTGAAATTAAAACTTTTACAAAATGCTTTTGAATAGTATTACAGCAAAATAATATAAATGCACATACATATATAAATGATTAGATATTTAATTGAAAGTTTTTTATTTTGTTCAAATAATTTTATATTTTCAAATATGAACAATTAAAAACACCTAAAAGAATATTATTCTTTAAGAATAACTATTAAAAAGCGCATACTTGTTGATTAAATACAACTTACCATTAGTTAATAATCAATTCTTTTACTTTTTAATATAATTAATACAAATTATTTAATGTTTTAAAATTTTTATAAAATATTTTTCAGCGAACAAGTTTAAGATATTTTTCTGACATCAGCCGTAACAGCAAATATAAAGATGGCATCAACGCGGACAAAGGATGAATCGGAAACTATAACGATAAAACTAACCGAAAGCGAATAGAAAGCGTAAAGTACCAAAGATACCGCAAACTGTGATAGAGACATAACACCAGATAAAGATTATTCTAGCCAGCGCGAATTTAATGGCTCATCTCGCTATATTTCTTCTTTGGCTCAAAAACAATTTACGTAAAATTATTTATAGTTTAAAGATTCAAGAAAAAAATATATTAAAAAGACGACTAAAATTATATGAAAAGCAGGTTCTGGAATTGTACATCAATTACTTACACTTTTGATAAGGAAATAGTTCAATTCTTTTTAAATAAAATGCCAATGCATTCCAGTATTTGGATGAATGCCAATTGAAGACAAACATGGTCATAAATAGATAGGTCGGTAGTATCTAGTGACAAAATAACACTGTAACTGTCTTTGAGTATACTTTATGTTATAACTTGATTAATTGCTTGTTTCAATATTTTAATTTAAGAAAAGTGTACTTTTTAAAAAGAATAGTAATTTTTATTTTATAATTATTGGCATTTAAATAGTATATGTAGCAATAAGGTTGAGGGCAAGAATTAAATTTTTCGTTTTGCTTTACTCTTCAATGAAGAGATTATATTGCCGAATAAAAGTAAAAAATTATAAAAATGTTAAATAAGCATTAAATTACAGTTGATCATAAAATTGTGCATACACTGAATAAAAATATAGTATTCGCGTTGAATATAATAGAAAAGGGTTTTTATAAATTTTTATTTTCATAATTTGTTTCTTAATTAAGAAATAATTTGTAATTTTAGAAACGCTTTTTTATTTTAGAAACTATCTTAGTTTAAACTTAAATAGGGTAAAACGTCCAGTGGATGACCGCTTTATTGCATCGAGAACTATTTTGATATAAAAGTACGGCATCCTTAATAATCCTAAAATAATTGTTACAGTTGGAATAAAATATTATTTTTGTTTTTGCATTAATAAAAACATTATTGCAATTTGGAAATAAACTTTGTAAAATTAACTATAAAGACCATAAAATTAAAAGTTTAGTAAATGACCATTTTGGTCAAAAGAATGACCGGGTATAGCTCAGTGAATGATCGATTAATTGATTAACCTATTAAAAACGAGTGATTTTTATAATTTTGTAAAATTTATTTTAAACACTAAGCAACATGTTATTGGTAAATATGTGTATAAAAAATTAATCTTTATTATTTATTCAAATTACCAAGTTTTTGAACTAATTTTATTTACCATTTTGGGCAAGACATAATTTGTTCAATATAGAGGTTCTGCCGCTGCTTTCAATTGTAACTCAATCTGGATTTCCTTTTCTTTTTTTAACCTTCTAATCTTTTTCTTTTAATCCTTTTTTAGATTCTTTTTTCTTTTACATTTTTTTTGTTGTTTTTTTTGCGATATCTCTTTCCTACTATCGACTTCAACTGGTTAATTTTTTTTTAGAAGTTCGCTATTCATTTTGCTGAATTTTTTTAGACAATTTTTATTTAATACTTTTTCTTTTTTACCCTCTTTCTCTCGCCACTCTTCAGAAGTAATTGCAAATATTGTTTGCTCACATTTCTTTTTTTTTGTTTGCACTATAGTCGTATAGTAAAGTATTTTTTTTTCCTAAATTTAATTACTATAATTAGTATTTATTCATCTGAATCTTCAATATTAATTATTTAGTAAAGTTAAAGCATTATAAGCTTAATTTAAATAATTTTCTACTTTATTAAATCATTATAAATCAAGGTTTGATAAAAAAAAGTAAGCGATCGTCAAAATACATAGTTTATAAAATCGTTATATTTCATTTTTAATTAAATTTCAACAATAATCAAGTAACATTCAAACGGTAATATAAATTTAATTGTTTTGCCCACTTTTTGTATTACTTTTATTTCTTGCATTTAAGTGAAAAAGGAGACATACAAGACTGCATAAATAAATATATCATAAATATAAATAATTTTTTCAATTATTATAAACATCCACTGGTAGGCGATCACAGACTAGACGTTTTACCTTAATTGAAGACATTGATACATGGCCTCATTAATTAATTTTGCAAAATTAATATAAATATCCTAAGATTCGAAAATGTGTTTTTAACTTTCATCATTAACCTTGCTGCTGTTTTGTATTTAATTATTGTGTGTTCTGCAAAGAGGGGTTACAGCCCCTCGCCTCTGTAAGACGTGCCACTACATATAACTAATAAAATACGACTAAATTAATTACAATATTACTTATATGTATGCTTATTGCATTTGTAATCTTTTTATTTTTAAATTATACAAAATTGTCATAATTTAAAATATAATTAAAACATCTACAGAAAGTAGAATATATTATGCACAACGGCTAACAATTCGTATTTATAAAACGGCTTTTTCACATTTTTATCCTTACAGGAGGTATACACGTCTAGCATTTGAAATTAATTAAAACTGTCAAAAATAATTAAAAACCCGGAGTATAAAACCGTTCAGAGTTAAACTAACTCATTTGTTTCAACGACATGGCTTATTGAACGATGCAGAAAACATCAATGTAGTCAACTGACCTGCAGTATAATTAACAGATTATGAAATTAGAAAGAGAAAGCCGTGTTTAGATTGGAGCGGCATAAGTGGGAAAAGGAAGCGGTATATAGCCCAATTAGATTCATGTCATAAACAATTGGTCATATCCTGAAGCCCTTAAAACGATCCCGAACACATGTTGTTTCCATCCTGCAAATTAGTACTAAAATTTCTGATTCCCTCTCCTTCTACTACATTGCTTTGTCAAGATTTATGTAATTTTTATGAATATCTATTAGGGCTATTTGATCAACGTACATAAACATATGTATTTGCCCTTACAAACCATGAATTAGTACGCATCAGAATTTAAATTGATTGGATAAATTAGAAGAGTTTTACGTACATTAGCATCGAGTGTTTGCTTAAAACTCATTAACGTTTAAACAGATTTGTTGTAATAAATCATATATTTGTGTTTAACTTACTAATAATTAATTGAGTAATTAACGTAATACGTATGCATTGAAAATCGCGTTTTCAAAAGCATGTATAACTAATGCTATCTACTGGGTGTCCTATTTCACATTGCTTACGTCTAGTACTACATCATTATTTGATTAAAATGGTATCTAAAATATCTAAACTTTTTTGAGTTGACATGATTCATTTACAAAATGTAGCATGCATTCTTTTATTACTACATAAGATATTTAAAAATATCTTGTGTAATAATGTTTATATTAATAAATTGGGTAATTGTTTCGTCATATTGTTATAGTAACATTGTTTATTTTTTATCTTTGAGGAAACATAAAAAGTCTAGTGTATTTAAATAAAGCACAAACCAAAAAAGAGTCAATTCAAAATATTATGGAAATAGCTGCATCCATATGAGACGACCCAGATACTCTTCAGAAAGCTATATCTTTAACTATTAGAAAAGCAAAAATATGTTGTGAGGAGCGGGGAGACATTTTTAATCAAAACTAAATTTGTTTTAGCAATATATAATTTTTTAATTAATAAAACATTACAGTACTTTATTCAACAATGTCTTTATTTTATTCGTTAAATTTAATAGTGCCTTTTGACTTAAAATTATCAAAGGAATACGTTTTTCAGCTATAGCTATCAAGTTACGGGACACCCGGTATATATACATACCATCATTTATTACTCAAAAATACATATGAAATTTAATCTAAATACATGCTTTTATTATTTATTTAGAAATTGTTCAAAGTTGTTTGTTTAAAATTATTTAAACACTTTTAACAAGAATTGTAACTACCGATGTCAATAAAATTTAAGTCAAGTCACTTACTTTTATAAGTTACTGTACACCGTGTCCCAGAACTAATAGACGCCATTGGTACATCTCACAGAAAATAAAATTCTGAGACAAAATGCCTTTTGTCATTTTTTGATCAGACCCATAGATAATTAGTTATTAATAAAAATGGGTGGCCAATCAGGTGGGCGTTATAGCAGCAGGCTCGCTCGCACGGCAGTCTACGGGAGTAAAGGAGTTTTAACAACGAGACGAAAAGTCCAAGCATTAACTCTTATTTGGTCGACTCTCTCGCGTACAAAAGTATGTGTGTAATGTGTGCCGTGTGCTATGCGTGTGTGTGTGTGTGTGTCTGTGTGTGTTTTTTTTTATTTTAGTCCCGTAGACTGCCGTGCGAGCGAGCCTGCTGCTGTCCCGCCTTCATCTCACTCTTGCAGTCACCTCTCACTTTCCCCCTCTTTCTTCTTGCTGCTATAACGCGCACTTGATTGGCCACCCATATTTATTAATAACTAATTATCTATGGGTCTGATCAAAAAATGACAAAGGACTTTTCGTATCAGAATTTTATTTTCTGTGAGATGTATCAATGGCGTCTATTAGTTCTGGGACACGGTGTATATTTAAAAAAAATATAAGAAGCTAAAAGTTTAATAACTTTACAAAAAAAATTGTCATTTGTTATAGGAAGATTTTAAATGCAGATGTCAATGATATTTTAAAAAAAGCTAATTTTTAAACGTGGTCAGTTTAGGGGGCGTTCAAGTATTACGTAACGCAATTTGGAGGGGGGTCTTGTAAAACGTTACGATGTGTCACAGTGCGGGGGAAATGTATGTAAGGACAGTGCCAAGTCAAGCAAACGTACTACAATATAATACTGCAATATAATTGTGACTCTTAGGTAAAAATGGTTACTTGGTTGTTACGTAACGTTTAGGGATTAGGGTGTGGGGGTTCAGAAAAACGTTACGGCGCGTTACGGTGGGGGGCGGTAAAAATCTTCAAAATTGCGTTACGTAATACTTGAACGGTCCCTTAGAGGAAAACTGAAATATTGTAAAAAATTTAATTCTTTTTTTTAATTTTATATGTTGGTAGGGCTACATAAAGAAATTGCAAAGAAAACACAAAAAGTTGATATCTCAAAAACTATTGAGTTTTTATAATATATATTTGATTAAATTGATTGCAATTGATTTGTTTACGTACCAGACACTCTGTATACTTATATTGTATATGTGTATTGTCTAATTTATATCCTTTATTTTTGTTAAGCATAATATGATGTCACAGCTACTAATAAATTTATCCCTAAAATGAAATGTTTACGGTTGAAAAAGTTAAGTAGCATTGCTGATAAATTACTTAGTGTCATTTTAGTCCAGATTGTTTTTCGATAAATAGATAATTGTATACGTACATTAAGTTTTGAGAACGGACGTCAAGTGTGTTTTGAGGGTATATAAGTCTTTAATAGACCATGACTATCGCTTTATTATAGTGGCTAGCACAAGACTAAGCTTTGCAACTATCATTTTCATCACCCTTAACCCTGTCATATAAGTTTCCGTTATCTTCCTCATCCTTATACCCTCTCCTTTGGGTTTCCTCCCGCAGCCACTCGAACAAACCGTCGTCTGAATGTTCTCTACCACCGTGAACGATCTATACACAATACCACTCGAGGGGTGTCTTTGTTTGACTAAATGTTACAATTTAGAAGTTGCCAAGTTGTTTGCTGGGTGAGGTTTCTATTATTGCCTTTATTAAATTGAAGTTGCCATTTGCGCCTTCATTGTCTGAGAAGTCTTATAAACTATTGAATAATAACGTTTTCATTGTGTGAACTTATTCGCTTATTACGTCATCCGCGCAAATAAAGTAAATGAGGCACAATGAATTTCATTAGATTTATTTTCCTTTTTAATAAATATACCTGAATTTATGCTGATTCAAAATATGTAATAGGTTTTTAATTGTTAACTTAATTATAAATAAACAATAGTCAATTGATATATGTATACCTACATTTCACTAAATAATTATTTGTTTTTTGCGCTTTAGTTAAAAAAATTAATTAAATGCTATAAAACTTTGCGTTGATTAATACAATAACATTTTAAAAAAATCTTTAGTTTTAAAATAACGCAAAATAAAAAACTACATATTTCACATGTAGGATGTGCATTTTCTAGAAAAAAGTGGTAATATTTCGAGTTTACGTATTAGTAGGTTTTTACTTAATTTGTACATTCAGATTTTTATCTTGACTAAATTACATAATTTAAAAAATTATATACATACATTAATTTTCGTCAAAATTCTATATAAATAAAAATCAAATGCTGTTCATTTGTAAGCGCATCCCTTAAGAACAGCTGGACCAATTTGACTATTTTTTTTAAATGTTCGTAATAGTCCGAAGGAGGTTTTTTAGGGAAAAAAATTAAAAAAGTTGCCTTTAAATTGGTAATTTGGGGAAAAACTGAAAGTTCTTTTGTTATTGATATTTGGAAAGGACGACGTCTGTCGGATCAGCTAGTTTTTAATATAAGTTTGAATTCCTTTAATACAGTAGAACCTCGATAAGTCGAACCTCAAGAGAAACGCGAATAAATTCGAGTTATAGAGGTTTCGACTTATAATTTAAGACGTGCTTCGGTAGAGCTCAAACATAATTCACGACAATAACAATAAGTACTCAAAATGGAACAATGGGACACATCGTAAACATGTGTTGACGTCAGTCGTAAAAATTGGTAATTCTTTTTTAGATATTTTTATAGTTTTTGAGGTAGTTGAATCAAATATTGATATGCACAAGATAAAGAGGTCAAACATATTTTTTTCCAGTTATAGAGAAAAAACATGTACTGAAATATCTTGTAGGGAATTACTGATTATTTCGACTTATCGAGGGCTCAGATTTCGAGATTTAAAGTATTGTGGGTTGAAGGGAAGGGAACAAGGGTTTCTTTCGAGTTGTAGAGGTTTTCGACTTATCGAGGTTCTACTGTATTGTATTTGGACAACCTTGATATAAGTAAAAATCAGTTTTTGTTAAAAGGAGTAAAACTATTGTTTTGAAATACTTATAAAATTAATATAGAAACAAAATAATTTAATCCTTATCTTTTGTTTCTAATTTTTGATAACATAATTCAAATATAGTTGATGCCAGACGTGTCGCAGTGACTGTTTTACAATAGCTATCTTTGTATTGCTAGGGGTAGCATTATTTAATGCAAGTATCTTATTTTAAAAGTATATCCCGATTTGTGTACATAAGGATAATTGTAGTTAATTGCGAGATGATTTTGTAGTTTTAAAACCAGATTTGTTTGAAAACAAATTAAAAAACGGTGCAATTCTACCTTGCTAAAAGATTTTAAACATGTTTTAAGTGGAAGCTATTTTGCACATTTACATTCCACTTATGGTTAAACAATTTAAATGAAAAATGAGGATCATAATAAACACTCGTAAAACAATAGGGTCCTCTATGCGGGTTGTATTTAACTCACTCAGAATAATGAATAGTCCACATTAGTCCGGGTAAGACTGGGCTCCAGGCGGGTAAAGTCCGGATTAGCGACCACTAATCGGGCGGTTAATCGATGTCGTCTACGACAGGCGAATTGTTCCTGACTACTTCAACAAACTTAATTTCCTGACACCCACAAATTACTCTCAAATAGTCATTATCGTAGAGTATCCCAAATTGGAGTGTTACTTTTCGAAAGTAAAAGAAACCGTTTTGGAAGGTTAAATTTATATTCGACTAGCTTTAACTACACCCTGGACAATACCTGGTGGGAGGGATCGTGTCCAGCGTCCACGGGGAAGTGTTAGTGAGCTTGATTCATGCAGGGATCATCCCTTAATGGAATGCTTACGGCCCGGTCAGCAATAGTCCAAGTTTTTGTGGTGGTATGTAGTATAATCTAAAGGGGAAAGTGATTTATATGGCGAACAAATAAAAAAGGACTTTTAAAGCTGACAATTTTAAATTTCACATATTCCAGAATGGCGTAACATGTAAACTTGTAGACAGTTATTCAACAAGTTTTTTTATTTTATTTATTACTATGCAGTGAAAAATATTTCTGAAGGAATCTGCGTCTTACAAAAAAAAATAAAGCAAGTTAATAAAGGTACAATGGTTGTAGTTTTATTGTAAATCATTTTAACTTCTGACATAAATAACGTTTACCAACTTAGGGATCCGCTAGCCTAGCTCTTTTATTTTTTCAAATTAAAAACGATTCCAGTTTGTTTTATAGGCTATTATGATCCACATTATTGGAACAAATTGCAAGAAAACATGTGAAATATAAATATAATGTGCAATCTGTTTGTGTTTACTGAAATCCCTTTTATTATAGTAAGACATATTACTAAACTGTCAAGCACTTTGTCTTAATTTTCTACGAAAAAATAATATACTTTTACAGAAGATATTATATAGTTAAATAAAAAAATATTTTGTTTTATTTTAAAAAATTTTGACTATTTTAAAAACTTTTAAGTGGCATAGAATAAGAATCATTTTGAAGTAACTTAAAAGTGAACATTGCTATGACTACCAAAAAATTTATATCCGTAAAACATGTTAACTTGATTTACTTAAGTAATCCAAAGTGATTCGTTATTCTTACAAGATAACAAAAAATTCAAACACAAACAATGAATTACAGTAGCAACCAAAAAGTAAAAACATTAAAGAGCATTGTCGTCAATTTTTGTCTTTCTTACTAAAGTAAATTATTATTAAAACTTACCGATTAAGACTTCGACAAATATAAAATATAATATAAAAAGTGTGGCGCAAGTCGTTTAGTGTTTGGGTTGCTGCGCTTAGCGATGTGAGTTCCAATCCCCACAGTTACTACACGGAAAATAAAATGCGGTTACTACAACTACAAATGTAGTTGAGTTTACTACAAGGTAGAATAAAAATATGACAACTTTAATTTGAAGTTGCCCCAACTACAACATGGTAGTAAAAAATGTACACTCCTCGCAAAAATTAAAGCAGCAAGAAAAAATTTCAAATTTTTGGATGGTGTTTTGACGGGCTATATTTAGGTAAGATATAGTCGTATCGAGGTCATTAAAAAATTATATTGAAGTTAAAAGATTCTAGTATTCATATTTTGTTCTCAAATATTTTGAGGAGCAACAGTTTTCACGCGAAGATACCAAAAAGCCCAAAGAAATTTTTTTTTAAATTTTATGCATTTTATTTTTAGTCCACGAGCTTGGAAATTTTTTTTGAGCTAAACCGTTGTATGGGTATATAGCCTGTTTATCCAGCTTCAATTTCTGTTTTTTTTTTTCTAAGTTGATTTCTCGCGGAACTATTAGATTTTGAATGAAAAAGAATCCTCTTGATATCTGACCAACCAATGGGCATATTCAAAAATTTTTTTAATTAACTAGCAACAGATGCAAAACTGTGAGAAAAATTTAAAAAAAATAATTTTTTATTTTTAAAGGATTACATGATATTTAGCAACAAAAATTTCTTCTTAAATTTTGATCAATCAGTCAAGGAAAACCGCTCAGTAGATCGATCTGGCGATTTACAGGACTATTGGGGGTATATTGAGCTGTAAATTTTTTTTTAACACATTAGCTTTTTTGTCAATATTCGCAAAGATGCAGTGGATTTACCAAAATAAGTAAAAAAATCACTTTTTTTCACATTTTGCAACTTAATACCGAGAATAGAAATTTTTTTTTTCATAAAAGTCTTAAAGGACTCTTGTAGAACGGTTATTCTAGATTCCAAAACTGTCCTTAAATTTTTGATTCGCCCATTGATTGTTGAGATATCAGTGGTTGAAGACAAAAGGATCCTTTTTCATTCAAAATCCTATAGTTCCGCGGGAAATTAACGTAGAAAAAAATTCAAAAAAGAAATAAAAGCTGGAAAGCTGGTTGAGCTCAAAAAAAATTTCCAAGCCCGCGGGTTAAAAATAAATTGCATAAAATTTGAAAAAATTTCTTTGCGCTATTTGATATCTTCACGTCAAAACCGTTGCTCTTAAAAAAATTTGTAAACAAAATCTAAAAATTAGAGTATTGGAGCTTCAAAATGATTTTTTAACGACCCAAAACAACCATTTTTCACCTAAATACAGCCCGTCAAATAACACCGAAATATTTCTATAGTTTTCTTGCTTTCTTAATTTTTGCGAGGAGTATAGTTGGTTGACACGAAATTCGATTTGTCATCAAACATATCATTTGACTAAGTATAAAAATAAAATAAATTAGTCAAAAATATTTCACTTTCATAATAGCATTGTTAAATAGAATTAATTCAAAATGATCTGTGGGGCATTTCATGCGAAGCGGACAGGTAAAGAAATGTTGATGTTTCCAATTTTAGTAATATTTGATTAAGTTATACCCTATATATGTCTACGACTTTTATACAAAATATTTCTTTAATATAAAGGTCTATTATCACTACACTAAAAGGCAAAGGCACAGTATGTGCAAAGTGCGTGCTAGCAAAATTTGTATCGACTGAATTCACATTACACCGACACCGGCTCAGCAATGCCTGCCGCTTGCACGTTGGTATTCTTTCAGCCAATATTTACCGAGTTTGTTCCTTGACGGAACTTGTCTAATATGAATGCTCAAACCTATAGGCACCACGCATAATGAGTTACTAGCAGCACAGACAGATAGACTACGTGTCCAAAATATGATTCAAGGATGTCGTGAAGGGAATTTTCTTTCCTGATTGCATTTTTTAAATATATCGTGAACTCAAAAACGACTTATTCTTTTCTGTGACCTGACTTCAGTTGTTTTTTCGTCTTCTTTATCTAACAATAGAGCAATTTCTATAAGCGTTGAACTCAAGAACATATTGGTTGTCAGTGGTATTATAAGATAGACTGAAAGTCGTTGCCTAATCGTCGCACTCTAAATGCGTGAAAAAATCCTTGCGCTTGCGGATTCCGTGTATCGCCCATGCTTTGCATGTCTCTTGCACTAAAGTGAGAACACATATTGAAGTCTCGTTAACGAGTTAAAAGACATTGAAGTTTTGACTAACCGACAGGTATGCGCTACATGGAATCCCATAACATAGTTTTAAAAAGTTACAATAAAATAAATAAAGGAGTGGAATTTATACTTCATTTAACACATTTTAGGATATTAAAATTTTTTTTTTAATTTATTGTAATTTTTAAAACTTGAATTTTACATGTATGTTGCGAATACAAGTTCTATGGTGTCCTAAAGTAGAGAAAGACACGATTCTGTAGTAAAAACAACCACAATACTGGAGCAAATTTAAATTTGGTTTTGGTAACCTTTGACACATATTTACTTATCACTGCCTATTTATGTAAGGTACCTGCGCCAAATAAGGCCAAGCGCCTAATAAGGCACTGCCTTTGTTACATAAAACCATTTATGTTTAAGATTGCACATTTTTACCATTTAACACGTTTATTGTAATCAGCTTTGAGACACCACTACAGTTACTTTCAAGCACTGCTAGATAATTAAGTTGATTGCGTTTGTATTGAACTTCTGTCATATAAAATTACTAGTGTAGATTTGTCTCCGTTTTTATAATTTTTCCTTGTATTTTTGCCAAAATCTTTTGACAATGTCATCAGGTAGGTCTATAGAAATTATGTATGTCGTTACTGAGCAGTGCCACATTGCTAACGTTTCTACTTGCTAATTGTTCATTTGGGGTTAGGTGTGCCTAATAAGACCACATTAAATGATTTATATTACGGCTTCATATGTGATAATAATAATAATGTTATCATCAAAAACTGCCTGAAGAACTTGAAAAATATACGACAAAACGTTGCAACTTTTTAAAAAAATTAGTATCTAACCTTTTACTGTCCAAGTACCAAAAAACAAACCAAACAGATAAGAATAAAGTTCGTGATACGCGTCTGAGTGTAGTTTTCCTGATATGTTCACTAAAATTCCGTAGGCTTATACAAAGACTACCAAATATCTTTTGTGTGTCACTAATGCCAAGATTTGAATATAAGTACATTTTTTATTGTTTTAAAATTAAGTTTATTTATTTTTTATACTTGAAAATCTATCTACTTTTGACTATAATATTGTAGGAAACAGATCATGGCCTTAATGGTATACATGGATTCCTAATAAAGCCATTTTAAAAAATATGAGTTTTTAATAAGAAGACGAAACTTTTCCAAATTTTCTCGCTTTTACGAGGCATTGTCAAATACTTACAAAGTTATAAGCTTCCAAACGTTAACCTAGCTTTATTTGGTATAGGTACCTTAATATTTGTTACTACAATACCATTTGACACAATCTTGTAGTGAAAAGAACCACAATGTATTTTCAGAGTATTTAAAAATTTCACGCTTCTCTTCTCTTCTGCAAAGAGTGAACATCTGGAAAGAGTACTGCTTGAAGGATTTTCCTAGAAATTATCGTGGTTCGTAGCCCACGTAAAACTGCAGGTCTCTTGTATATTTGAAACACTACGACATTCCAATAAAGATGCAAGCGAGGAAATCGCCTTATAACACCATTATCGGTATGGAAAAAAATTGTATAGATATATAGATAGGTAGGCTAAACCAGAGAGTAATTGCCCACTGTCAGTAATTGTTAACTTTACAAAAAAAAATATTTTGGGTTAAGTAACACTGACAATGAGATATGGTATGCTGCATCAAATTCTAATTTACCTGTATTCTTTGATTTTTGCAGAAAAACATCTTTAAGGGGTCAAATAGTTCTTCAAAGTTCACTTCCTCAGAGCATGGTTTTAAGGTGTCACATACAGCCAATATTGTTTCAAACAATCAAGTGAGTATTAATCTACATAAAATTGTTTGAAAATTTATTGAATGTAAGTATGTGGAAGATTAAAGCCATCCCCTGAGGTGATTAACTTTAGGGGTTTATTTCAGTCCTTAGAAATGTTTCTCTACAAAAACAAAAAAACACGGGTGTCTTAAAATACGATGTAGAATAACCTAAATTAGCCCCATTAAAATCGAGGGTGCCCACCTGGGATACCTTCTTTATAAGTAATTTTTTTTCAAAAAGTAGCAATTTAGTTCAACCAGATAACATAGAAATATTCGACTTAGCAGAGACTTTGGCCCATTGTGCATTAAATTATTAAAAATGCTTTATAGGTACTTTATAAAACGATATATTTTTAGAAGAATATTTATGGATAAATCTTGGTTAGTCATGGCATGATAAATTATTATTTGCACTACCAAAAAGCCATTATAAAATATAATTGACATTTTTTGCAAAAAAATGAACTAAATACATACACATATATAAATGTAAAACTTAGTATTTTTTTTTGTCAATACGCGTAGAAAAAATGTAAAGTTTTTCTTTCTGATTCCTTTTTGATGCACATTTAACCTAAGGAAAACGTTTCCAATAAAAGTATTTCCGTTGATTTAGTAGCTATTTTATTTTAGTACCTACAGAATAATTTTTTTACTGTAAATAATTAATTATTTACCTTGCAAGCTCATCTGTTGAGTATTTGTAATTTTTCTTAACCGAGACCAGTAACCCACAACAAGAACGACCGCAATGTCCGGCGAGCATCGATATTCCCTTGTCCGAAAGTAATGGCTGCCAACTTAATCCACAAATCCCTCTGGAT
Organism: Sinopyrophorus schimmeli; assembly: GCA_036325965.1. Lineage (NCBI taxonomy): Eukaryota > Metazoa > Arthropoda > Insecta > Coleoptera > Elateridae > Sinopyrophorus > Sinopyrophorus schimmeli. The sequence goes on along the minus strand of JARFIZ010000314.1, from coordinate 8,920,685 downwards.
TCCGTAGGATGACCAGCATAGCCTCACAATACCCGCACTACATTATTTAACCAGCGCTAACTACTAAATCGTGGTACGTCTAAAGAATGGGTTTCTATAAAATAAAGTGTTTAAGGCCTCAATAGCCACGCTAAAGATTAATGCTCTTAACGTTTTTGTGTCTTTTACGAAGTTTTTCTGTAATTTATTACAGATTATTTGCTTTACAGGTTTATTTTACTTTCTTCTTTAACTTTTCCATTTATCTTACCTCCGCTTCCGATGATTTATATTTGATAAGGTAAAAATCATACTTATAGATATTTGATTATTGTTTCAAAGATAAAAACGTCTTTTATTAATGACTTTTATGTAACCTTATATTAAAATATTTATAAATTCCTGAAAATATAAAAATCCTGTCTCATTCCGGAAATGAGTCGACAGCTACGCCTTGACTTGGCGGAGGCGGCTTCAATTATTGAAGGCAGCATCCTAACTTCGTCTACATCTGGGAATTGTAAATAAGAATGATTTCCTGTTTATTCTCATAAATAAAATGTCACTCTTTTAAATCAGAGAGTTTTTAGGAAAAGGAAACCTTTCTTCAAATTTTAATTTGTAGCGCATCAGCATTATATATATAAGAGAGGAACAGTCATCAATGTATTCGATGCATTTTTATCACGCTTATGGTACTATAAATCCTGCGATTACCTGCCTAAATTTCCAGAATACCAGCATCATAAAAGTAATAAAGCGATAAGCGCCATCATCATGATCCCATATACAGAGACCATTATAAAAACATCAAGCATCATTTATAAAGATAACCAGCTCCATGTCAAGCTGACAGGTCGTATTGGTGATCGATTAGGAATCAATCCAACACAGAGAGCAGTCAATAGGCGTGTGACGTCATTTCCTTTGTAGCGTTATCGCACTTCTGGTTCATAACCCGCGGATAATAGACCAAAGCGAGTACACATTACAGCTGAGGTAACGATGAGTATTCGTTCGTTGGTTTACACAATGTTATAAAAAATGTAGTAGAAACGTAATAGAGTAATTAATAAAACGATATGTTTAATAGTTTGTCTTTTTACATATAAAATTGAATTTGAATTTATTCTTTAAATTAGAAGAACACATTATAGACTTAATAAATCTTTGTTAATGATGCATAAAAGTACAAATAGTAATTACCTACTTGTAAAGAAATTATAAAACACGTAAGTAAATAAATGAAGAAGAATAGGATTTAATGTGAATTAATGTTGCACATGGTAATGTAACTTTAAAACTGACTATCAAACCAAAAGTGTGTTTATTAACTTTTTAGCTTTAGTTTTAGTTTTAGCTTTAGTTTGATACAATGAGTTAATTTTAAAATGACTGTAATATTTTTTTGTGTATGTAGTATTTTATTTTTTTTTTAGATACACTCAACTCTAACATTCTCCAGATATAGGGAAAGAATGGCATGAAAGAGCCAGTTTTAAAAGAGGGACAAATAATATAGAAGATAATAAATAAATTTAAAAAAAAATTATAATCTGTAGGGGGAAAGTGGCATGAAACAGCCAAGTTTTGAAACAGCTATTATCAATTACGCGGTAGTTTTCATACGAATCGTTTATGTATTATTATTGTAAGATAGCAACACTAGCCAGATATCCCCCATAAAAATTTGACCGTTCACCGTCAATAAACGGCGCCGATACGACGTATTGAAGATTTTGTCGTCAAAAGTAAGGTTTTGAGTTCAGTTTATTTGTTTTCTAACGCCTATACGTACAAAACTAATAATAATATGATTACACTATAATTTTATAGATATATTAGACCTTCTAATAACGTATATATTTTGTAGACTAATCTTTGATTTCATAGTAATTTTCGAGATTTTGTTTCTTGAGAGAATATGTTTTGAAATAGCCGGACTGCAGTGTAATGAAAAAGCCACCTTTTAATTGCATAAAATGCAATAATAATTGTAGTAACAACAATCAAGAGTGGTACCGATGCAAAATTGTAATGGTTGGGCATATCAATCCTGTGGCATAAAAGGAAATTGCATTATTTTGCTAAAACGTTTTAAGTTTTGTAATGATTGATCTCAAACGTCAAATTTTTTGACAGTTTCTTAGATTTATGTAAGTAAATATTTTATCGAGAATTTGCGTTATTTAAAACGTTTTATAATTATATAAGATCTAAAATTATAGCTTAAGATTATTATTAATTAATATCTTCGTTAATGTGCAGTTTTAATCTTGTAATAAGAACATGGCTTTTTCAAAAATTGGGTTGGCTGTTTCAATACCTATAGGTTATGAAAAAGCCAAATTTTATTTTTTTTATAAATGATTAGAAGTCGAAAAATATCGTTAATTTTGAAAAATGTTTTATGACATTACATACATAAATGCATGAACAATTACAGATTTAAAAAAAAAAATATTTATTTATCTCCTTCTATATTATTTATCCCTTTTTTTAAAACTGGCTGTTTCATGCCACTTTCCCCCTAATTGTTTATTAATTTATGTACGTAATGTCATAAAACATTTTTTAAAATTAACGATATTTTTAGACTTATGATCATTTATAAAAAGAATAAAATTCGGCTCTTTCATAACCCATAGGTATTAAAAAAGCCAACCCGGGCTTTGAAAGAGTCATGTTGTTATTACAGGACTAAAACTACATTAACGAAGATATTATTTAATAATAATCTTAAGATATAATTTTATATCTTATTTAACACGTTTTATAATTATTATTAAAAAAAGTTTTAAATAACGCAAACTCTGGATAAAATATTTACTTTTTAAGAAACTCCCACAAAATTAGCCGTTTGAGATCAATCATTGCGAACTGACTAGGTATGTTTTTTTTAAAAACGAATATAATATTAATTAAAAACAATACAAAAAAATTCAAATTAAAAACAAAGATAAAAAATTCAAAAAACTTAAAAACATTTTTATCGAAAATAATGCAATTTCCCTTTTACGCCACAGGATTAATGTACCCAACCGCTACGAACTTTGCATCGGTACCACTTTTGATTGCTGTTACTACAATTATTATTGCACACTATATAATTAAAAGCTGGCTCTTTCATTACAGTGCAGTCCGACTCTTTCAAAACATATTCTCTCAAGAAATAAAATCTCGAAAATTAGTATAAAATCAAAGATTAGCCTTCTTCTTAAGGTGCCGTCTCTCTCCAGAGGTTGGCGATCATTGTGGCTATTTTGACTTTATTTACAGCTACCCTAAATAGTTGATTTGAATTGCAGTTGAACCAGTCTCTTAAATTGCGTAGCCATGAAGTTCTTTTTCTTCCTACGCTACGCTTTCCGTCTATCTTTCCCTGTATGATAAGTTGAAGCATTTGGTATCTGTTACCTCTCATGATATGGCCCAAATATTCAAGCTTTCTTTTCTTTATGTTGAAAATTATTTCAGGCTGCTTGTTCATTCTTATTAATATATTTGCATTTGATTCCCTATCAGTCCAAGGAACTCTCAGGATTCTCCTATATGCCCACATTTCAAAGGCTTCCAGCTTCTTTAGATGTAGTTTGTTGAGAGTGGTGACCTCTGCGCCATATAGTAATATTGAAAATACATAACATCTCAGCAATCTAATTTTAATTTGTAGGTTTAGGTCTTTACTGCAGAAGAATGTTTTCATCTTAATAAATGCAGATCTTGCTGTTTCTATTCGACATCGAATCTCGTCTGTTACATCATTGTTGCTGTTAACCCACGTTCCTAGATATTTATACTTCTTAACCCTTTCTATTATTTCGTTGTTAACCACCAATTGTGCATTTAATTGTTCTTTTTTGGTTACTAGCATGAATTTGGTTTTCTTTAAGTTCATATATAAACCATTTCTCTCGCTGATTTCTCTTACGCGCTTTACAATTCTCTGAAGGTCTATCATGTTTTCTGCTAGCAATATAGTATCGTCAGCATATCTTATATTAACCTGCAAAATATATATATTATTAGAATATATCTATAAAATTATTTTATTTTTTTTTATTTTTATAGGTAAATCATATTACTATTAGTTTTGTACGTATCTATAGACATCAGAAAACAAATAAACTGAACACAAATACTTATTTTTGACGACAAAATTTTCTTTAGGTCGTACCAGCGCCGTTTATTGATGGTGAATTGTCAAATATTTGTGGGCGATAGTGTTACTATCTTAAAATAATAATACATGCACGATTCGTTCAAAAACTACCGCGTAAATGTTAATGACTCTTTCAAAACCTGGGTCTTTCATCCCACTTTCCCTTGACCCAGCATGTGCTTAACAATCAAATCAATTGAATAATAATTGTTGATAAATCGATACGCATAAAATATCGATTGGGATAAATAACGCCGAATGTCGAAAAAATTTACGGGTATAATCAAAAATATCAAAAAAATAGAACAGAACCAATGTCCAATCAAGTCGACACATAAAAATTCATTTTAGACCATTGGAATCTAGTGGGCTATAATTTTTTCACAAAGTGCACAAATGCAATCAAAAATTTCGAGAATACTAAAAAAAATTAATGTTAAATTCAGGAACATCTAATCATTAATTTTAGACCTTTTGAATCGAGTGAACCATGATTTGTTTATAAGGTGCACATATACAATCATAAACATTGAAAAAACAAAAAAAATCCAATATATTCAAATTTTTTTAAACACCCTAATATTAATATAATATTAATATTATAAATACGATAATGTGTTTGTTGGTATGTAAGTTTGCCCTTCTTTCACACAGCAACGGATTAACGTGCTTTTGTATAGAGATAGATTATGGGCCAGCGAGTAATATAGGCTATTTTTTATCTCGGAATTATGCAAGGTTCTTGTGGGATTTATACTTAGCCCACGTGAGCGCCGCCTACCAACCAGTGTAAGACTGTAAGACTCACTAAAACTCTAATTTTGCTTAGGAACCCGATTCTTGGAACTAGCTCTTTTTACTAAAACAGCACAGTCCACGAGAGGTATTGCTGCGTTGCAAGCTTACGTAAAACGTACCCGCAAAAATAAAAAAAAGAATAGTATAGGTTTAAGTCTGCAGGAGAAACTTAATGATCTGGAAGAGAAAGAATCCTGAAATAAATATAATGACAGCTTTCTAGATTCACACAAGTAGAAAATTCAAAATTTGCATAAATAATCTGAAAAGGATGTTTGAATTACCAAAATTTTGTTCCTTCGAAGGATCTGCTCAGGTTCATAGCAGGAGAGTTGACTAGATCACTTTCTTTCAGTTAGTAGCTTCAGGACAAGAGTTCCCAAAGTGCGGTCCGCAAGCTATTGAAATTTGGCACTTGAACTTGATTCAAGCTCTCAAATATTATAGGTAATTTTTTGAATTTATACATTCATTAAAATATGTATGCACAGCGTTAACAGTTGTGCGACCAAAATGCAAAGTTGTGTATTCTCTTCGCTGACATGGCGCTCTGCACTTTGTATATTTGTTTATCGATAATTATTTTTAAAAAAATTATGGCTTGCTAAAAAGTAGTATTGTAATATTTCGCCCGCTGATCAAAATGTCTGAAAACCCCTGCTCTAGGAGCTAATTTTTTTCACTCTTATCTATGTTTTTTTTTCAAGGTCAAAGAATATTACTCATGTCTATAGAAGTATCACTACAAAACAAGATCTATGGTTAATCTACTCTTACTAAAAATTTTCTTTACAATATATTTATAATGTATATCTTGAGGTTATTTTAATTATCAAAATAATTCATATTTACATTAAAACATCTAAACATTTCTCTGATACCAAGTTGGCCACAAAAATCCGGGCTTTCAAATATGACTTAAAAACACTAAAAACTGTCAAGAATACATTTATCATCAAAGTTTTCTTGAATAATGATTATGGGGTATTTATTATAATTATAGAAGTAGTATTGAATTGAACTATAAATAAATCCATAAATTGCTAATAAACTGGACTAAAGTTATGAACGATGGAAATTATTTTTAATAAATATTTTTTTTACTTTTTTCAATATTATTAAATTTTCAAACCGTAAAAAACGAAGTTGTACACCTAATACATCTCGCAGAAGCAACAAACGCGTAAATAAGTCAAATAGTATATTTTTCTTATTTACAGTAGTATTTGTTAATAGTACTTCTTTCCCTTGATGAGACGTATTTAGAATCCAATGTAATACGGCGAAATGTGCTTTTTAATGGATTTATATTTAGGGTTAACATTACCTAATTATAAAATTGATTTTTGGTATTTAAATTATATTGATTCCTATTGATACCTATAGGTATTTGAAATTTTTAATAAATAAGTTATCAGTACTGTATTATTACATCTTTTTACTATATAAATCAATTCAGCTATTGAGATAAAATTTCTATGCAAACATTTGTTCTGTTTAGTTGCCTTTGTATATTACGTTTATTAACGTCTCTATAAAGGTAGACTATTATACAGGTTCTGATAAGATGTGTTACGTACAAATCGACTTCCAGATTAGGCTGTCACTTAAAATGACACCTATTATATACCTATACGTATGTATTTCGCATTTCTACACCCTCATTTTGTAGCTATCTCTGCACATTACTATTTATAAAATGTTTTCGCGTTAAAGCAAAACATACGATAATAAAAACACAAAAGTGTTTACTTTTCAGCTATTTAAATTCAACAGGTATTATTAAATATACATTAGACATATCTTATGTTGACTGCAAACGCCCAGTAATAGATTTTTATAAACTATGGGAATAATTCAATCAAAATAACTAAAACTTGTTTTAATTGTCAAAGCAAGAATGCCATTTTAATGCAACAAAAACTTTATCTACTGATAAACATAAAAGATAAATTATTACATGTTTTACAAATATTACGAAAAACGTTGAACTCCATTTATAAAACAGCTGGCTATGTTTATATGAGCTTAAGATAATTGTTAATTTATTCATAGAATAGTCTCGCAGGATTCCACATGACGTCACAGACCAATTACTGGAATATCCTTGTTGGTACGATTAGATTACGCGAAATTAAAAAAGCTAAATCTCAGATTTTAAAAACGCGTTTTCTACACTGTTAAAGTAAATGTTTTGTATGTATTTTGGCGATAAAGATTTGTACTAAAATAACAATTTTGGATTAAAACACGCATATTGATAACACATCCACTTTTAATATAAATTACAGATTAAATCTAAGTGTCGTAAATAGGCGCTAACTATAATCTAGTCTCACAATGAATTGATAATTCTTGAAATATCTAATTTAATTATTAAAAATTTCCACTTTAGATGTCCATATTCTAAATTTTGTTTACCTTAGATCAGTGGCCTTCAACTTTTTTACATTTACAAAACTTTATAGTTCAATTAAAATTGTCTTAGAACCTCAAAGCAAAAAGTTGCAAAAGTTATGATATCTATGGTTAATATTAGACTGCTTTACTGAAAACAGTAAACATTTGCTCTAAGGTACAATGTACTACTACCTCTGTTCCATATTAAATGAGCCATTAGCGATTTTCAAAAATTCCAAAGTAAATGAGCCATTTGATTAATTTATTAACCCCGTAATGCACAGCCATTTTTTGATTTACTGGAAGTTAATGAGGTTATACAATGTAAACAGTGGGTGATTAAAAATTAGAAATAATATTTTTTTAATAGTAATAGTTAAAAGTGTTATTACCACCACAATTCATAATGCTCTCCATAGCCATTTGTAAAGAATTTGTAACAGAAAATAAAATATGGTTTCTCAGGTTTCACTCTTCAAATTAACTTTTCCGATGTTTAAGGATAATAAAAATAAACAAAAAACCTAAATTTAACATAGTGTATAGTTGTAGCTGGTGCAATTTCAAAAATGCCAAAAATTACTGTTTTCACAATTGAATATTCAAAGACAAAAAACAATAAAATCATATGCAGTGACAACTTCATAAATAATTACCACAAGAATATGTTTATCAAAGGCGACTTGAAAGAATGTTTAGTAGCTCTTTATTTTTGACCAAGAACTCAAATGCCGCATTTAATATAGAACAGGGGTAGTATAATTTAAGAAATTTAACAAAATCACATTAAACCATTTTGATTCATGTTTTTATTACTAGTTATACTAGTTACACGTTACAGTGCTATCACAGTATATTATACGCTCTCGGTGCCAGAGCATTGGTATTCATAGAAACCATAACATTAACTAAATAAAAATTACTGTTTTAAGCATGTTCATAAGAAGAGTTACGGAACCCTTTAGAATGTTCCGCGACACCTCAGGGTTCCACGGCACACAAGTTGAATACCTCTGCCTTAGATAAATCTTTTAAAAACACTTTATTTGTACGTTTCCTTGAATGAACTTTAGAATTAATTTGATTCATAAAAAGTAGAAATACAGCTTACCTAAGATATTAGTTTTAATGTGAGAATATAAAATTGCATATTCTAATACAAAGTAGAGTATACAGCAAAATTAAAAACAGATTTTAACAGTGTAGTGGAAATTACGTTGTAAAACATTTTACTATACATACATTCCGTCTGTGGTCGGAGCTTCATTCCTCCTATGCATATTCATACTAGGTTTTTTGTGTTTGTTTCCGTTATTTTGAGTTTAATCCTAAATAAAAATAAAACAAATAAATATGGGCTTTTTCTACATTTAGACTATGTATAAATTAAGACTAGGTTTTTTCAAACAATCATTATGTTAAATAATAGTAATCATATAATACCTATTTTAAAAACAATCCCTACTCCTACAGTACGTCAACAACTATTAGATTAAGATTTAAAAAAATTAAATAACTATATAAAGTTCTAGATGTGATAACGTAAAAGAATTATTAAATTGTAAAAGTAAATGTCTTCCAGTTTAAACCCATCACGTTCCACCAGGAAAAGACTAATAACTTGCCAATAAAACGTAAAGCTATATTTAATACTGCAGAATACACAATAGAGTAATATCATATTATTTTATTAAAGCAAATTATTTGAATGAGAAAAAAAGAATGTTAATTATGCCTCGATTTAATAATTTGAAAAAATTTTTAACAGTATAAAATGTAATTGTAGGTATATTATCATTTATATGGTCGCATTTTCAAAGTAGACCAACTAATAAATAATAAATCAAATCAATTGATAGTAATATAGACTCAGTTTATTTGAATTAGGGTTAATTCGACAAATACGTATTTATAGAATTTAAATTTCAGTCATCATGTCGTTAATAACCACCTGTATCTAAGTGCAATAAAATAAAATTTTAATCTATAAGTACAATGCCCACTTTAATATAAATATTGTAATAATGTTAATAATGTGTAAATATAGCATCACAGATATCTTTTTATACTGATTTTGCTATTCTAATAATAACCATAAGCTGCCACTGATATAAAACCAAAAGGGTGAACAAACTTATAGTCTGTCAAAATTCTCTCATTTTACATGGTTTCCAGAACATTAGACACTCTTCGTCGCTATGTATTAAATTAACTCAGTCTGCATCTGCATGACGCAGTAAGTTCTCAAAGGGAAGTGACAAGATCGACCAACCGGAAGTAAATTGCCGATTCGTACAATGATAAAGGAACCAACCCCTTTCCTCTAACTGAATTTTTTGTTACACATCTTTCAGCATCTTTCTTATTCTATCTGCATTTTGTTTTACGTTATCGCCTCGCTTATAGTACCAGCAGCACGAATTTATCTGATTAGGCCTGATCGCGGTTGGCGGCGACTGTATTCGCTTACGTTCGTCATTTGTTTTGCACATTTGCTTATGCTACATTACCCCGTGTGCCAGTTTGCGGTAGGCATCCTATTCAATTTTTTTATCGATGATTTTAAATTGAAGTAAATGGATTATAAATACTTACGTACTTTTATATATTCTACCAACTTATACATTTTTTTTAATTGGTCGATAAGGTACTTTAAAGAGTATGTTTCTAATCGTATAGGTAATAACAATTTTAGTGGTGACTTCAAGAAATATTTCCCGATAAATCAACAAAATAATTAAAAAGTAGGTATAATAAAGCTACAGTAAAACCTCAATCATCCAGACTTCGGTTATACGGATTTGCGATTATCCGGATTGTCAACCGCGTTCGGACTCGTTGCGAAAATGAAACCTCAGTATTTCTTACTAAATATTTTATTATTTTATTTTGTATTTCGCACTAAACAGTGTTTTTTTGCTTTGTCGATTTTAAGATAAAGTGCGACTGTTTTATTTAGTCATTAACATTTGTTGCGTTTTTTGTAAACATATACCTAACAATTTGACCAAGTTTTTTCTTGTTAAAACGGGACGCTGGGTAATCGTGCTTAAAACCGAGTGCGCACATTCGAGCTCAAAGTGAAACATTCCGATCTCGGGAAAATGAAGCGCGCCGCTCCGCGTCGCGCTTCATTTGCTTCCCTCGCTGGGAAATGTGCCACTTTTCGCTGGAATGCGCACATCCTCGTATTTATTGAATTTGCCTATATTATTATTTTATACTTCAATTCAAAAAATTAAAAGTCGAATAAATTAGATCTATTTTAAGGGTGAAAAAGGTTAGATATTTTATTCCTTTTGATAAGTTATTATGGTGCTCTTCCGCACGCCTAATTGTAGCGAGCTTGATAAAAACATTTTCGGGTGTACTTTCAAATGTTTACTAATTCGCATTTTTGATTAATTAAAATTGTATATGAGTCAAATTTTCTGAAGTGGGCCACTAAAAATTAACTAGTTGATTTTTATATCATCTTTTGCAGATTGTTGCATGTTTATATGTCAAAATTAATGTCTCCAAATAATTTTGGGTAATTTTCATTTTTGTAAAAATTATAAACAAATTAGTTTTAAGGCACATTTTGTATACACTGTTGTAATACGTCTTCATTTATGGATTAATTCAATTTTTAAATATAAAAAAATATTTATGTTACATAAGGGGTGGATCAAAATTTTAGAATGACTTGGGTGGGGTATGTTAAAAAAAAGGTTGGGAAATAAGAGTCAAAATTCGGAAAAAGTTTTTTTTTCAAGTACGATGAAGTTCTCCCATCTAGTCTAGTTTAAAAGTACTAAATAAAAAATGTGATTTTTGGTAAAAAATACCCTATTGTAATTTTTAATTAAAAGAAAAGCGAGAAGTTTTACATTTAGTTCACTTTGATTTAATTAATATTATTTGTAAGAGAGAAGAATAAGATAGGCAAATTTAATTATTAAGGAGTATGTGCACTTTCAAGCGAAAACTTTTTCCGAATAGGAAATCTGGATTTGATAAATTTGTTATTAATATAGTCGAATCCAATTAACACAAAGATGTGCACATTCGAGCGAAAAGTGGCACATTTCCGAGCGAGGGAGGCAAATGAAGCGGGACACGGAGCGGCGCGCTTTATTTTCCCGAGATCGGAATGTGCCACTTTGAGCTCGAATGTGCACACTCCGCTTTTCGCCACGATTAACAATGACAAATTTACTTTAAAAAAATTCAAGTAATTCTAAAACCGTAGTTGCGCTCTCAAAATGTCTCTTTTTGCCGCGAAATTAATTTGTATTGTAACGGGTACGGTGGTCGAGTGTAGAGCCGTGATAGATGTACTTAATCAAGCGCGAGATACTCACGCAACCATGAGATATTGAGTAAGCAGATATATCTCAATATCTCTTAAGCCAAGACTAACCAGAGGTTTCTATCTGAGTTACCTTGAATTGGCCATATCTCTGTAGAGCAGATGTATCTCGAATACTCTAGGAGCCAGATAGACAGATACCACAACACATATATAAACTCCGCGGTACTTCTACACATCAGTCTAAGTCAACAGTTGTACGTGAGTGTCAATGTTCTTAACTCCGCTCGGTAAATTTACAATGTAAGCGCTATCGCTATCGGTATAGATATAAACAACATACGAGTGTCAATCGTTTAAATAAATATACGAGTGTAAATAAATTAGTTAGTGTATTAGAACTGTAAGTTAATTAGTTAGTAAATAAATAATTGTTAAGTGAAAGTGTTTAAGTTATTGGAGAAGAAGAATTTGTTAATTGTCTTGTGTTAAATAAATCGTAATTGTAATTAAGTGGCCAACTGTGTGTTATTATTCACAACCCGAGTACGAACCGCTTTTGCTCTCGTTGGATATTGGATTTGGATTGGGAAATCCGCTACAGTATTTAATTAAGTAGGCAAGAATGAAATTCTTGTTAGGATTTTTTAATATTCGGTATCGTAATTGACAATTTTTTGAAACGGGACATTTTGGTGTCCCGAATGATTGCTTGGGGACAACGGGACAAATGATCTGAAAACGGAACAATGTCATTCAAAACAGGAAGTATGGTCACATTTTAAATAGCTAAAAATCGTTTTTTTTATACATTCAATTAACCGAATTTTCGATTATCTGAATGAGCTGCAAAAATAATTAGTCCGGATAACCGAGTTTCCACTGTACTTATAACGACTTCGCCTTCATATTAGTTTTTTTTTAACATTTTTGTTTATGATAACGATAAGAGTATAAAATATGCTCACTTTGGCAAGACATTTAATGAAATTGATTAAGGACATAAAAAAAAATATTTATGATAATGATTGTCCATCTTAATTGTACATTCATCCAAATTGATTCTATATTTGAATTTTAAGCTCTTTCTATTGAGAGATTTGATATTTAGAAAATCCAATAATGTGATATTGACTGATTTAAATAAAGTTACTTTTAATTAATATTACTATATAATATGGTTGAGTAAGGACTTCTTACTATACGTGTTTAAATAAACTAAGGCTTTGCGATATTTAGAAAAGGGTTTGTAATTTGTGTCTTGGAAATCAATATTTTTTATGACAACACGGTTACCCTATGAAATAAGGTAATATGTGTTAGTTGAATACTTATTTCTTCATTAATGAGCTTTTAGGTAACTGTAGTATAAATTTTGAAATAATGGTATTATTTAAATCACAACATTAAAGTTTCAATAAAGAAACGAAACGTTTCAAATTTAACAATTGTTGTTTTATTGAGTGTCCAATTCCAGTGAACATTAAACATTATTAAAAGATATTGAACGTGAACATTATGATTAAGTATTCAATACTTTTTAAAATATTTTTATAAAATTTTTACATTTAAAAACCCATTATCGATTTCCAACTGTGAATTTTTTTGTCAGAATCGCTCACAACTTAACGATCTTATATTGTATAACTACAGATATCTTAATTCTCGTTGTATTAAAACTATAAATAATTTTAATTAAATTTAAATGTCAACATCATTTAAATCTTAAACGGAAATTTTTAAGTGAATACATAATTACCTACTACTTCAGCTTAAGGTAGTGAGCTTTAGTTTTATATTAATTGGCGGAGTTCAGAGTTTTAATATTTAACGAGTTGGTGTAACCCTTCAGACTATCAATAGTTAAGTAGGACGAAGGATTAGTGTGGCGGGCCCGGAAGTGGATATACTTGTTTGACTAATGCAGCCTTGTCGAGACATCGAACTTCGATAAGTTAGAGACCCGTCTTAGTAAGAAAATCAGACCAAATTATATTATTGTGCAGCTCAAGATTTACTACTTAAATGTGATTTCGATATAGGCTGTTAACGTTCATAAAATAAATAAATTATACAGCAAATTTGATTACATATACCTTTCGTAGCTTTTTAACAATCAAAACTAAATATTGTAAAAATTTTATCGTTTTTGCCATAAATTCATGAACTTTATGTCTTGTGTAGACTTTGGAAGATGTAAATCTTAACTTGGTTGGCCACAGCGAAGTTCTCTACAAATCACAGAAGTCATACCTTATTAATGAAGATCTATCTGCTAGGGGCTAACTTTAGAAATCTTGAATGTGAAAGTAGGACCTTGTGGTAACATAACCATATAAAATTTAATTAGAACATCGTAGGCGTATATAACTAATGTAAGTGAGAAATTAGCAAACTAAATTTAATGTTAGAAAAAATGTACTTCCCTGAAAAAATTGCTCGTTCTATTCATAGGAGCAAAATTGTAAAGAAAGGAACACATAAATCATTCTACTGCGTCCGGTATCTACTAAATGCAAAAACCTATGGAAAAGTATTTTATCGAAAGATGAAAAGGACAATACAAAGAAAAAGTATAAAATGGTCATTGAAACCGCAGAGGTTCTGATAACAGAAACTTTTCTAAATCTTCTGACATAAATCAAAACTTGGTACATATCACGAGTCAAATTTATTCCCCCTTTTTCTATGCAGTCATAGCTTAGCCTTTCTGTAAGTCGTGATGTATGTTTTAAAAAAGTTAGATACAGTGTAAAAATAAAAAACAAAACGTAAAAACGTATTGTAACATTTTTTTAATTAAATCTTTTAAATATTAGAGATCTATTCTTTTCCCTATTTATATTTTAGTAATTCAAATATACAATTTTCATCAAATCAAAAGTTAAAGTAAAAATATTAGAACTAATTCAATCTCAATTAAGGTGATAAAGTAGCACCAACTGTAATTAATCAATTATACAAAAATTGAATGTGACAAATTACAAAAGTTTTGTTTAGGAACTAGTATAAAACATGTAACATCTGTGTGCGATTTGTCCAGATTCAAAACGTGAGTTTGCGGTTAAGTAAGTCTTGAGTGTATACTACATAGTAGCCACTTCAACCACCAAACTTCTGAGAATTGTCAAATACATCTGTTTAAATTCGTTAATAAATATAATTTTATGGTATTTAGATTTATTGTGTAAATGTTTTAAACTGTTAAACTATATATTAAGTACTTGCAAATAAATGAGTATTACGCTTGGCATAAAAAGTATTCGGACGCATATAACCAAAAATATGAAATGATATTTCTATTTTACTTGAAGAAAATAAATATTTATGTAATTTCATTTAAATGAATTTAATATTCGAGAATCTGGGGAGCATTCTTTAGTCGATACTCATATAGAAACCGCACGTTGTGTTTACCTCAGACAAGCTGAGCTTTGGACAAAGCTCTCAAACTTGCGCTCGCCACATCTGCCAGAGGGCAATGCTTTGGCAGTGACTGTCATCAGCAAGTACTTGTTCTCTAACAAACCGCTCCATATCAAATATCGATACATTTTACTTTCGTTGACATTTGAATTTGTTTCAAAGTAAGCTAGTTTAAAATGAATACCTACATGATATAGACATCTTTATTTAAATATGTATTTATTTTAATATGTGCTTATCTCAGTATTATTTAGACAGCATTTTTATAATGGAAAGCATTTGAAACTACTAAATTACTCATAAATTTGAAGTTTAATAAATTAAACAAATTTTTTTAATTAAACACGGTTTTTAGAACAATTTGCGCGTGTGAAAAGTTATACTTCTTTGGCGTAACTAAATTAAATATAACCACGTGTTATGAAGCGTAATTTTGCGATTGTGTATAACTTAACCAGTTATTTTTAAAGATCCCGGGGGGAGGAAGGGAGGAGGTTTACAAAAATTTAAATTTAAAAAATATATTTTTGTCACATAAAAAAATGGTTCTGTAACTAAGCTATAAAAAAAATTTAGTCAATTTTAAATTAATTAATTATTGTGAATTGTTTGAACTTCAATTGTTGGCCTCACTTGGAAATGTGCCACTTCCCACTCGAATGTGCACATCGTCGTATTTATTACATTTCTTTATTTTATCCTTCGCTCCTTCCAATCAAAATTTTAATTTATTTTAGTCAATATCGGTATTATATTTGAAAATTGTATTTACCACAGTTATGAGTGGAAGAAAGCAAAAAGATACGACAATCTTGTCAGTGGAAGTGAAAGGGAACGATTATAATTATTCAAAGTGAGCACATTCGAGCTCAATATGGCTCATCTCGAGAAAATGAAGCCCACCGCTCCATTCGCGCACCATTTGCTTTCCCCACTCGAAAATATGCTACTTCTCGCTTGAATGCACATATTCCGGTATTTATTAAATTTGTTTATATTAAATTTCTGATTTAAAAAGAAAAAGACAATAATAAAACAACGTAGGGAGACAGGGGTTGGAAGCCACAATTTTTTTCTTTTGTATTTATAGAGCCTATTGTCTTAATTTATCAATGACATTTATATATCAATAGATAGTGTATTTATTCTAGTTTAAAAAAAAATAAAGACTTTTTCTCTACCATTATCTAATGAGAACATATTATAATATTTATAAAAAAAGAAAAGTGCGACTTTTAACCCCGTGTCAGGGATGGTTGTCATAGTGTCTGGGGTAGGTATACACCCGCTAAATAAAAGGTAAAATACAAAAGGAGAAAACAAATACCTATTCTATTCCTAACCTATTCTAACTAACGAACTTAGGTTATGATAACAAAAATGACAAATGTATAATCACAGCCAATTGTTTATGTAGTAAAACCCCTAGAAACCAATAAAAAAGGCCGCACATATTCACGGTTGCTTTGCACAGGTGACAACAAGCCCCCGTTAACTTGAACCAACTTTCCCCAAAACAGTTTTGGACAATTAACTCCCAAAATAAATTTAAATCAATGGTCATTTATGAAACCATATGAATGATATCATGAAGCATATCTTAAACGGCATAAATACACGAAAAAGTATATCACTATGAAAAATTTAAATATACTTACGAGACTCAAAACAGATTCACAAAAAATTACTTTCGCTGTACAAAAAAAACGAACGCATATCGTCCTTAGCTTACAACACCGCATAAGTCATTTTACCAACTTTACAAGAGACGAAAAAAACTTTGCGGTGTTGAAAGGCCAACCAACGTGTGCGCTGTCACTACTTTTTTAATTACGGCCTCTGATTTTATATTATGTGGCCAATGGTTAGACGTGCAATGAGCAGCTCTATCTAACGGTATTAAAATGTGAAAACCGCCAATTTTCGACTTGAGCGGTGTTGTAAGCTAAGGGACGATATATTTCTTTTAAGGTATTTCAGAACGAACTGAAGTGAAGTACGCAAGGAGGTATTATGCTCGGGCTTCTTTGACACGGGTAAACAAATTTATTAATTCATGAGATTTGCTGTTATGGCTTTTGTGACAACCTACCCGTGACACAACCATACCCGGTCTCCCCTACCTATGTGCACATTCGTTAGCTGTGCACGCGACTTGCGTTGCCTACTAAAATTGTGCTCTCAACACAACAAAAGAAGTAGAAACTCAATAAAAATTATTAAAATTTAATAATACAGAAAAGTTTGAAAAACCTATTTTATAAAATTTAGTTGGAACTGCTATCTCATTTTTAAATAAGTTTATCAATATTTGTGGCATGTTATATTTAGAAGAAATAATATTTTATTTTATATGCAAAATCTATAAATAGAATTTGGTTTAGTAAGACGAAGTTTAAAAATTATTTAGTAGTTTAAATGTTACAAGTTCTAATACGGGAATCATTAGTAACAAAACTGCTGCAGGAAATGGCCCCTACTAGCGATCGCACTGGACACTGAAACATTACAGTGGTCAGCTGAATCTAACTGCCTAACTTTATCATTTGTCCTTGTATAGAACAACAGTGTACGTAAATACCCCTGATTTGTTAGTGATTTGTGGCTAAATTATCTAGCAAATTGGATAATATATTTTTCTGCTTTAGGTTAAACGAGATTTAGAAAATTAGTGACTGTCATTTATTATTATAAAGAATTTTAAATTGTTATTGAACTACATGTGTAGAAAAAATTATGATCATGTATTGGTGTTTGTTTCTAATTCTTTTGAATTTATTCTATTACTTTTATAAGTTTACTTGTACTTTTAAATATAAATTTTGTCATAATCTTTACATTACAATATATTGTCAACCACAAACATATTTTTTATTCAAAATATTTTGATAATGTTAAAGATTTATGTAAAATTTAAAAAAAATGTTATTTATAACTACAACTGAAAAGATTTAGAACATGTGAAAATTCTTTTGCAAAACATTGGCCATTGTTGTTACTCGCCTCCACTTTATGAAATTTATTTTACCAATTCGTATTTAAATGCAATGTCAATTTAATCTTCAGATTGTGAAACTGTTTTGGTCATATGTAATCTGTTTCTTTAAAATTTTTTTATGAAATAAATTAAGTCTATTAAACGTAATACATGTATTTAACTAACTGCTATTTTGTTTAAAAATTAAAACAACAAACGTATGATATATTTTTTTTAAACTATAGACGTGCGCATAATAAAATAACAATGGTTAAAATGTACTCTCTTTATTTACACTTGTGCTAGGCTATTTTTGTTCAAAATTAGACAAAATAAGTACCTCAATTGATAAATGTTATGTGAAAAATTTGAAGTAAATATTTTAATAAACAATGATCTCAAAATAAAACCAATTTTTAAAAAATCAATTTTGGCTCTTTTAATTTTAAATAAAAGATAAAACAAAAGAGTTGTCTTATTTTACGTAAAAGAATCTGTGGTTACCGACTGTTTTTTATCTTTATTTTTTAATATCTAAATAAAAGTTTTGGGTACCCCAACTTATTTTTTTTATGCTGGTTTTATTTATTACCATCATGTGCAAATATGCTTAAAAATAAAAATTTCTCCTTTTTATCAAAGACGATTTTGTAACATGTGTTTAATATCAAAACTAGTACTATACAAACAGGGTGTCACACGAATGGGTACTAAAACTTAACTGGGTGATACACTGACACCAATCGAAACAATAAAAGCTTATATACAATATATCCTAAATCTAAAGAATTTTCAAAAAAATGCATTTGAATTTTCCGGTAAATAGCAACACAGCGTCGGTTCAATGTGCTTTTAAAACAAAATGAGGCTATTTAGTACTTCATTACTATGTAGCATATTTGATATGCGATTTCCATAAATTAAAATTTTTTTTAAATAGAATTTCTACATATGACTAATAGAATCGTTATAAATAAAAGACTTGAACAAAAATTTTCGAAAATATACTAAACAATAAAATGTTTATTGCACATTTTTAAATTGAAATTAATGATACCATAACTCAAAAATATGACACATAAGATCACTTGACTTGGGGTATATATTTGTTTAATTTAGGGGCATTGATAAGTGGGTTAAGTTTCAGTACTTCTTTGTCTGACACCCGGTGTACATTATTATACTTTGGATCATTAAATCAATTTAATACTTACATATTTTTGTATTTATTACAAAATGATATAGTGTGTATCTCTCTTCTAATACAAAGAAAAAGTAGTAAAAATAATTTAAAAAATGACACTCTCACCTAATTACAATTAATATTTATTTTGTTAAATTCTACTGAAATAAAATACTATGTGGATTGAATTACCAGAATACCAAATATCAGGACTGTAAAGAAAATAACTAACAAAGATTTTTTTAAATTAGATGATATACATATATATATTTTAGTTCGGGTGTCAGATAAATAAGTACTGCAACTTAATCCACTCGGAAATGTGGCCTAAACTGAAGGAAAATGTACCTCAAATTAAAAGACCTTATGTTAATATTTTTGAGTTATGGTATCGTAAATTTCAATTTAAACATGTATACTAAATACCTTATTATTTATAATATTTTAAAAAATTTTGTTTAGGTTCATTATAACGATGCCATTAGAGCCAGATAAAGATTTTTTTTAAATAAAAAAAAACCGTAGATATCGCAGTTTAAATATGCCAATTAACAATGAAACACATAATAAATGACCTCACTCTTTTTTAAAAGCATATGTAGACGATACTATGTTACCATTTACTTCAAAATTAAATGCACTTTTCTTTCAAAATTCTTTAGATTTAGCATATATTGTGTATAAACTTTTATTTTTTAAATTTATGTCAGTTATCACCCGCTTAATTTTCTATACCTATACGTCACTATGTATATCTGTATCATACATTAGATTATTTGAATTAAATTAAAATTTTTCTTTGGATGATGTACTTATGACACTGATGTATGTGTATCATTTGTGGAATGGAGAATTAGAATTAAATATTTTGTCTGTTTGTGTTTTTAGTTTATAATTATTATATCCTTTGTATTATTATTATGTAATTGCTTTGTATTTTGGATAACGGGTAGAAGCTTCGAGTTTATCGCTAATGAACAATAAATAATAATAATAATATATTAATATTTGTTACATATTAATATATTAATACCTGTATTATATTAAAATTTCAAGTAGATATTATTTAAGTGTGCAGATGAATGTTTGAATAATTTTATACATCAATGCAAAAGTTTCCTTTACGTGCTTTGTCAGAGATATTCAAAATATATCTCAACTGTCCAATGTTGAAACTAACTTTGTTTAGGTACATATTGTTATCTTGGTCAATATGTGTACAACATTTCATTAATATTCTGCCGTGTCAAAGGATATCTATATACAGAAGTTGCGGGACACGTCTAACACACTTCCTCTGCTGCCTTTCGATGATATGACAATGCGCTGCTTGCTTTACGGAAGAGTTTTGTTTCAAACAAAATTTTGTTAAATAATCGTGGTAATGGAACGTTTATCTTATATCCGTTTATATCTGTATTTAAAAAAATTCATTAAAATATAAATGTAAATTTTTTTGTTATAAAAGTTACTAAATTTTCTAAAAATAATTAACTGCTATTCGCAAGATATAGATAAAACTATTAGTCATCTATGTGATTTAATATGAACTTGGTGAAGTCAAAAAAGTATTACGAAAGATGTTATCATGCGACAGACATACATCACTGTCCATCCCCTAAGTCAACAGATTCAGTTTTTATCCAGCGCACGTTTTCCAGATTAGTCAAACTTTTCGGACAACCGCAACTAAATTATAACTACGTAAAATATCCTATTTCATTGCAACTTCGTAACCGATTGTATACTTTCTAACAAATATACATAATGTTCCTGCAAAAAAAACGTAAAGTCAAATCTTAGATATCGAATAGAAAGTTAAGATTAGAAAGCCACGTACGTATATTTACAAAAGGAAAAAAGTAACAATACGAAAATAGAAATTAATTTTATAGGTCTTTTTAAATTATACGGGATAACTGAATGGAAAATAAATGGTATCTCGGATTCTTAATGGTTTTTCCTTCTAACAATCACAATAAATTGTCCTTACAAATCTTTAGAAAGTTTATACTGTTGAAAAGGTGCGAATTTTCTTGAATCTAAATTCGCGCCGATAAAACTTGAAATAAAACCTGCCTCTGAATAAAACAAACCGGAAATGGAAAAGTAAGATAAAAGCCGTCTTAAACGACTCAAAGACCTAGCTAGGGATACCCATACATACATATATGCAACTAAGTGATTTATGTGCGTCGTTTAACTCGATTAATGATTCTATAAAGCTATATACCAATCATAGTTTAAAAGTTCATTTACAATACATTATTATACAATTATATGATTATACAATGCATATTATACCTAATATCAAATATTTTTATACATTTTTGTGTTTGCTTTGCTATTACAGTAGAACATCGATAAGTCGAATCCCGAGGGTGACGCGAAAAAATTCGAGTTATAGAGGCTGCGACTTATAATTTAAGTCCCAAGAAGAAATTCTGAGAGCACAACTAGGGTGTTAAAATTACTTAAATATTTTTTAAAGTAAATTGATTATTGTTATTCGTGGTGAAAAGCGGAGTGTGAACATTCGAGCTCAAAGTGGCACATTTCGATCTTGGGCAAATGAAAGGCGCCGCCCCGCGTTGCACTTCAATTGCTTCCCTCGCTCAGAAATGTGCCACTTTCCGCTCGAATGTGCACATCTTCGTATTTATTGCATTTGCCTATATTAATTCTATCTCTTGGAAATCAAAAACTTACATTCAGATTTTCTATTCAGAAAAAGCTGTGTTTATTTTTTTAACATAACTGTTTAAAAGCGCTGAATCAGCGCGACGCAGACAGGCGCGATTCATTTTCCCGAGATCGAATGTGCCACTTTGTGCCCAAATGTGCACATTTTGTTTTACGTACGATTTACAAAATTTTGACTAATAAATTAGCCAAAAAATTAATTAAAGAGTTTAATCGTTTTCTCTCGCTCGCACCTGCGAATTTGTCATATCTTTTCGCTCGCTTTTACTCATCGCTATGGGAAATACATTTTTCGAACATAAAATCCATATTTACTGAACTTTAAACTTTGCGAGTTGAAAGTAAAAAGATTAAGTAAGGCAAATCAATAAATATGAGGATGTGCACATTCGGGCAAAACGCGGCACATTTCCGAGCGAGGTAGGCAAATGAAGCGTGACGCGGCACGGCGCGCTTCATTTTCCCGAGGTCGGAATATGCTCCTTTGAGCTCGAATGTGCACACTCGGTTTTAAGCACGATTATTAAGCGTCCTGTTTTGAACAAGAAAAAATTGGTCACGTTAGTTATAGAGGGAAAATATGTAATAAAATATTTTGTAGGGAAAT
This sequence comes from Sinopyrophorus schimmeli, assembly GCA_036325965.1. Classification (NCBI taxonomy): domain Eukaryota; kingdom Metazoa; phylum Arthropoda; class Insecta; order Coleoptera; family Elateridae; genus Sinopyrophorus; species Sinopyrophorus schimmeli. The sequence goes on along the minus strand of JARFIZ010000314.1, from coordinate 8,898,156 downwards.
CCTGATTATTTTGACTTATTGAGGGCTCAGATTTCAAGATATAGAGATATTGAGGCTTGAAGGGAAGAAAATAAGGGTTTCACTCGAGTTGTAGAGGTTTTGGACTTATCGAGGTTTGACTTATGGAGGTTCTACTGTATATATTAACCCTTTGCACTCGTTTTTCGCCTTAGGAGCGGCAAGATGACTTTTACCGTTGCGCTCGTATGCCGCCGTATAGTCGCCACAATACGACTAGATAAAATAATAGTCCGAGTACAGTGTAATCACAAAAAATATATTTACGAGTGCAAAGGATTAATGTAGATATTTAGTTAATGTATGTACATTAGAGTAGAGCAAAAAATTTTTTTCTTAGCCTGGGGCTAGAATTTGTAGCTTATAAAAAATAAAAATTTTTGAAAAAAAAAATTTTTTTACTTAACATCTTGAAGTGGCCCACTGATTTTTTAAATTAAATTCATGTTAAAATTCTTTTGAAACAAAAAAAAAGTGTTCCAGAAGCTGCGAAGTGTCCTCTTTCTTGGCCATTAACAATTACACTGCTCTACAGTGGTTTTGTTGCCCTAGAAATAAGATTGATTTTGGATATATTTATGCTCACAATTCATGATAGTATCAATGAATTTGTAAGATTTGCTCTCGTTTTCTTTTAAATCTTTATTTTCATTTTACATTACAAAAATCGGAAAACAAGAAACAAAATAACAGATATATTTATAATGTCAGTTTTGTTTTAAAAAATTAGAATGGATCGAAGTAAATAGAGAGGAAAATGTCAAAAACATATGTTATATTTCCATAAAACGCCTTTTATGAGCTTTTCTTTTATAATTTTTCAAGAACAATCTCTTTTTAAAGACCAGCAGTAATCTGCCGTCATGTGGCAATCCCATCGACCCTAATACCTTTCCTCCATCACTTTTAGATCTTGGTGGAACCGCTCTCCCTGTTCGTCACTATAATTTCCTAAATTATCCGGAAATTTATCCATATGATTGCGGAGACAGTATAACTTGATACTCATATTTTCTCCTAGAGTCTGAAAGTTTGTCAGCATATTTTTTACAATTTCTTTATAATTTAGTGCTATATGGTTACCCAGGAAATTTTTTACCACCAACACAAAACTTTTCTAAGCTTTTTTTCCGAAACAGTCATAACTTTAATAAAATCTGTGTCTTTCATCAATTGCCGTATTTGAGGACCATCAAATATTCCAGCTTTCAACTTTTCCATACTAAGCTTCGGAAATTTTCTACAAATGTAATTAAAACAATCTCCTTCCTTGTCCAACGCTTTTACAAATTACTTTATCATTCCTAACTTAATATGTAATGGTGGAAGTCTGATTTTGTCTCTGCGCACCAACGACTCCCTTATTACATTAGCTTTACCGACAGTTAAAAAATTTCATACAGGCGGAGCAAGGGGTCTGAGAGTGGAGATCACGTGATGTTTGTATGCGCGAAAAAGTTGCGCAGAAGACTAATCATGACTGAGAAAATACATTTTATTACTAACAAGCCGATAATTGTTCAAAATATAAGATATGTAAATATCATAAAAACAAGAGCACATTCAGTACTTTCATGAATATATTCGTAATTTGGGCACTTGAAAACATAAAAATTTGCAAAAATATCCAGGGCAACACAATTTTTTTTTTGTTGAACTGTGTTATTAACTTAAAAAATTTTTCTATCGCCATTATTGCAGTTTTCAAAAAAAATTCCGAAACAATAACATACTTTTCTTAGGGATTAAAGTGAATTTTGAGTTAGAAACGATCAAATTTGTTCATTTTTAGATAAATTTGAAGATTACAAGCCAATTTTTTTTTTTTTGTTTCAAAAGAATTTTAACTTGAATTTAATTTAAAAAATCAGTGGGCCACCTCAAGATGTTGAGTAAAAAATTTTATTTTTTATAAGCTACAAATTCTAGCCCCAGGCTAAGAAAAAAAAATGTTTTTTTCGCTCCACCCTAATGTACATATAAACAAGTAGGTAGGTACATATAATTAAGTAAATCTCACAAGTTTGTTGCTGTTCTTAATTGAAGTTTGGAAAATAAATGCTCTTGAAACAAGTAAAAAGGGCTAAGATTAAATAAATAATAGAAAACAAATTAAATTATGTTAAGTGTCAGACAACTTCTTTGAAAAACAGTTGTTGAATAACTTAATCGAATTTAGAAGGTAATACCTGTTAAAATAAATTTGCGTGACTTACATTTTTAGAGAGCTATTAAAGGAAAACGTTTTAAAATCGATTTTAATCAAGGTTTTCATAACATTACCATATTAATTAAACATTTGGCCAAGCACAAGGCAGACGAAGACTGTATCGTGACTAAAGACTGTTACCTGAACATTTGACCGGAAGTGGTATTAAAAACCAGAGGGCGTCGACTCTGGGGACACCGGAAAATCCTGAATAAGGATTTAGATTGTTGTTCATAAAATTGAATACTTAAAATAAAATTATTCGCAACTCGAATTAATACAAAATATTATATGCAGGTATATAGCGCTAATATCGAGTTTAAATGTTTAATATCCGAGTGTTTATATAATGTCACCGTGATATTACGAGGCAAACACAATGAAAACAACAAAGGTCAGTCTTGCTACTAAACCTTCTGATTAAATTATAAGGGCAATAAGTAGAAAGGTTATCCTCTTTATAGCGATTGACAAGAAAAATGATATTGCAACAAAGGTTACTTTACAGATTTCTTACAATTTATATATAAGTACAAATAATAGATAAATAAGTACATGATACGATCTGCCAAAATTAACTTTTTTTATATTAAAACGGAAAGTAGTAGTATGAACCCCCTATTACTATTTCCTTGTTAAAAAGTACAATTTAACAAAATAATAACAAATATTTGCACTTTAAATTATAAACTTATGTTTAAATTAAAAGGACAAAACGTTAGCCAGAGCGGTTTTGTTTCAATAGACAAATTTAATTAAAAAACTGCAAAAAGTTTAAATCACAAATTGTACTTTAAATATGGACCTCCTTCATTTATTTACAACTATCAGAAATATAGTAATTGTACCTATGTGTCGCTAGAACAGTCAACATGTGCTCACAGCTTAACCCGTGGGTCATGACTCATTAAGAGACAATAGAAAAATTGGCAAAAATTAAGTAAATTTTGAGATGCGGCACGACTGATGCCAATTGCTTAATTATAAAATCTGTTTCTATACTACTGTCACATTTGGGCAATGCAGCGTTTTCATATAGGTATGTATATCCTTGCGCACAAAAATGTGTTCAAAGTAAAGAAAAGCCTACTGTCCACGGAACGTCTCTATCGACGCACGCTGCCATTATTTTCCGTTTTCGTACGTTTGCTTGCAGCTTGCGTATTTACAAATAAAGCTCTGTCCACGGAGCGTCAAAGTCGCATTTGCATAGTGACATGCAATCGTCATGCAGCCTGAGCAGCAACCTGTCATAACTCAAACATATTGCAAGATGCAAAAACTTTTTTCTTTTTGAAATGCCGGTCTCGGCAGTGAATTTTGTTCAAATTATTGAACAGTATCCTTGTTTATACAGAGCCCGCCAAATAAATGTATAGGGGGAAAGTGGCATGAAACAGCCAGTTTTAAAAAAAGGGATAAATAATATAGAAGGACATAAATAAATCAAATTTTTTTTTAAATCTGTAATTGTTCATGCATTTATGTACGTAATGTCATAAAACATTTTTCAAAATTAACGATATTTTTCGACTTCTAATAATTTATAAAAAAAATAAAATTTGGCTTTTTCATAACCTATAGGTATTGAAACAGCCAACCCAAGTTTTGAAAAGCCATGTTCTTATTACAAGATTAAAACTGCACATTAACGAAGATATTATTTAATAATAATCTTAAGCTATAATTTTAGATCTTATATAATTATAAAACGTTTTAAATAACGCAAACTCTCGATAAAATATTTACTTACATAAATCTAAGAAACTGTCAAAAAATTTGACGTTTGAGATCACTCATTGCAAAAACTTAAAAACGTTTTTAGCAAAAATAATGCAATTTCCCTTTTACGCCACAGGATTTATATGCCCAACCATTACAATTTTGCATCGGTACCACTCTTGATTGCCGTTACTACAATTATTATTGCATTTTATGCAATTAAAAGGTGGCTTTTTCATTACACTGCAGTCCGGCTATTTCAAAACATATTCTCTCAAGAAACAAAATCTCGAAAATTACTATGAAATCAAAGATTAGTCTACAAACTATATACGTTATTAGAAGGTCTAATATATCTATAAAATTATAGTGTAATCATATTATTATTAGTTTTGTACGTATAGGCGTTAGAAAACAAATAAACTGAACTCAAAACCTTACTTTTCGACGACAAAATCTTCAATACGTCGTATCGGCGCCGTTTATTGACGGTGAACGGTCAAATTTTTGTGGGGGATATCTGGCTAGTGTTGCTATCTTAAAATAATAATACATAAAGGATTCATATGAAAACTACCGCGTAATTGATAATGGCTTTTTCAAAACTTGGCTGTTTCATGCCACTTTCCCCCTACCTAGACTCTTTGTCAGACTGTAGTGGGATATTGATATTGTCAATTGATTTTAATTACTAATATGTTATAGAATAGTTTTTAACTCAAGAGATATCAATACCTGCAACACGATAGTGAGTATACAAAATGAAAAATGTCTGACTAAGGTAGTGTGGTCTGATGAGGTCCAGTTTAAATTTAATGGAAGAGTGAACCGTCATAACTGCATCTACTGGGCACCGGAAAATCGTCATGTTTATGTGGATCAGGCGGTCAATCTACCAGAGAGTGAGTAAGACCCTTTTTCTTATGCTACTGCCACTGGAGAAGTATACCTATAAATGTTACGCACATCAATTTTACCAGGTGTACGTGCGCTTTATGGAGCTGATTCTACAAATACACTACCACTTGGCCGTACAAACTTTCTTGGATGACAATCTGCAGAGACATCAAGTTCCCTTTGAGTTTCCTCCCTTATGAACCCCTATGGACTTTTTCCTTCAAAGAAGTGTAAAAAATCGAGAGTATCGGCGTAAGTCGCACACATTGATGGAATATCGGCAGGAGATTACAACAGCATGTGCAGCAATCTCCATTGAACATTGACCAATATAGCTGCGGCGACTGTACGTTGTTCCGTCATGTGTCTGGCCGCCAACGGCCAACATTTTGAACATCTAAAGTAACCATGTGCTTACTACATGCGTGATCAGTATTTTCATGTAAAAAAAACACATAATAAATAGTTTTCGTTCCTTGAAATTCGTATATATTTTTTGGCGGACTCTGTATAATAACAGAATACTCAAGCTATATTTTTTTGAATAATAACTAAATAATGCATTTGCTACGCATTTTTAATAATTTGGTAAAATGATAAAAAAAAATTGAATCACCTCTTGATCACTCTCTTGCAGCAACAATCTACAATTAATGGTTAATGGTTAATGCATAGATGAAGTCAATACATTCTGAATCTCGTTCATCGTCTTCTAGTAAAAGTATGCTAAAATCACATTATCATCACCACTTCGTTTTTTCTCAATGTAAAATGTGCTTTCGCGGTGCTAAACTCAAAAGAAATGAATCATATTTGTAGTATGCATGATCTTGCATGACGTTACGTGGACAGAACTGAGATGCAAAATACGTCTAGCGCCATTTGCAGCATGCATGCAATCAACAAATCACGCCGTTTTGGACAGTAAGCCTAAATTAGATTATGTTCTATGGAAGAGCATTGTTTCTTTTCTACTCGGTTAGCAGTGTAGAGATTCTTTATTTTATATGTAATTTATATATTCTTCGTTGTGTACAAATTTAAACACTTTATTATTCGTTTATTTAAAGCTGAGATAACTATTCGATTTCTCGACCTTGTGTATTTTGTAAAGATTAGTTAGTCCGTTCGATTCTACGTAAAGAGCAAGACGTTCTCAGTTTTTGACATGTGTATTTTATTTTAATACCTTTTCACAAATTATAATTATTTTACAAAACCTAGTGTTTTATTTATGTGGACTGCCACAGCACCACAATATTTAACTTACAGATTTACAAACGATGTGGCTGCAAAAAACATGTACAAACCATTTTAGAACGCACTGTAAAATAATATTCAAAATCCATCGGTCACTTTAATTTAACAATTTATTATCGAAATTATATCATGTAGAGGTAGATCACAATTGCAATTTCGATTTAATGAAAGGGTTCCATATTAAAAACAGGTTTGATATTATAATAATATCTTCTCCTCTAATTTTACTGTCGGTAGCATTAAGCTACGTTGAGTTTTACTAAATTAAAAAATAAACATTTTAATTTAAAAATTTGATGAAATAATTACTAACAAAAAATATTATCTAAACGTTTAAATTAAAAGTTGAATAACTGCATAACAAATTAGTATTGTTTGTTTGCAAATTTTATAACTTCTCATATCCTTACTTTAAATTTAAGATAAAGGACCCAAACAACTAATTTTATCAGTATTTAATTCGGAATGTTTTTTAAAAATAGAAAATACTGAACCTGTTGTATTCTTATTGTCTCACTGCAAATCAAATATAAGTATTTTGAAAACACATGTGTGTGTATATGTGCAGATAGGTTTAGATTAAATAATTATGAATTTCAATATACTATTAATATAATTATAGCTATTAAAGCTAAATAGCTGAAAACAATGTATTAACATCGCGTGACTGTTCTAGTAGTACACGTTATGATGTTAGCGATTATAATCTTCAACTTTGATTCGACATTCCATGTTCAAGTGTAATACTCTAAACATTCCTATGTTTGTCCAAGAATAACTTCCGTTGGAGCATAGTTTATTGCAGTAAGATATTTTAAGTTATACATACATACCTATACGTAAACATAATTCAGAATTTTACTCTACCATTTGATATAACTTACGTATATTCTTATTACTCAAAAAGTATTGAGAATATACTTTTTAATTAAAAGACTATAAAATATGTATAAATTAAATTAGTTACAATATTGTACACATTTTTTATGTTTAAAAATAATTAATCAAGACATTAAAAATACACTCTTATAAAATAAATTTGCATTAACTTTTTAAATGTATACATGTTTTTGTTATACTTAAATGCAATTGTCTAAGTTTCCGACAAAGATGTCCAATAAATTCAAAGGTTGTGCTTATAGCATGATGGTCCCAATGAATAAATTGAAATGATGTTCTGAAGTGATAGAAGTACTACTTAAATCCAAAAGTAAATGCTATGTCGTAGAGAGCCATAGCAGGATTATTTGCTCCATTCACTTTAATTGTAAGTATAATTTTAACATCGCTTCAGATTTCTTAGTTACTGCTAGTTAATCTTGTTTCATATCATATCTAAACTGAGTAAATTTTGGATATTTGTCTATTGGTAGAAATTGAATCCTGTATTAATTATGTACCTATCTATCAAAGTGGCCTAAATAAAAAATCTACTAAACAATATTTTTTTCGAAATTGAAGAATGGGGAAGATTTCGTGTGCTAAAATTTGTAGGTAATCAAGTAATAGAGAGATTATTTATCAAATTTTGATATCACTAAATTCAAATTAAAGATTAACTTCTGTTACAAAATAATCTAAAATGATATTCATCAGTTATCTAAAAATTATATCAATATATTGTCCATTATCAAGCATCATAATTGTTTTGTGGTTAAAATTTTAACTGGCATAAATATTAAATATTCTTTTTTTCTAAGAAATACTCATACACCTATATAACTAACAAAAAGCATATTTACTATATTAGAAGGTTTTCAATTATATCAATCATGAAAAAAATCTCTGAAGAATTTTATGAAAAATAAGAAATAGTTAATCGTGTAATTAAGCTACGTTTAGGTATTTATAATTGTACTTCATCAGTTCTTACCATTAATTATATTCACTCATATTAATAAGTATGTATCAGTTACTTCTTTTGGATGCTTTTCGATACGTAAAATGAGCTTCAATGAAAAATTCAGAAAGTGGTCGCTAGTAAATTTTAAAATTTTTCCATTCATTTAACATGTAAATCTAGTTTTTTTTCAATTATTTATATCTCTGCTATTTCTTAATTTAGAAATTTAATTATCTCAAAACCTATATAGACTGAAAGATGGACAAAATGACTGCTTGAATGGAGACTCAGACAACACGCATTCAAAAGTAGAGGTAGACCACCAACGATGAGGGTCGACGATGTAAAGAGAATTTCAGGAAATTGGGTCCAGCTCGCACGGGACAGAAGTAGATGGAAGGGCATAAAAGAGGCCCATGTCCAGTAGTGGACGACTTAAGCTAGGAAAGAAGAACAGAAATAACTTCAAATTTTGAAAGGATTTTTCTTATTATGTAAATAATAAGTCAAATTTTGAAAAATTTGTCATTGCATCGAATTTTATTCATTACAACCTTAAAGACTGGTATTTTACCTACAATTTGCCGGAAGGCGATTAAATAAAATATAGCAGACAGAAAACGTGCGTCAACAGTAGAGTCAGCACTACTGCCGATTGTGAAGCTCTCTATCGTCAAGTTGACTAATCATTGTAATGACATTTGGATTCTGTGCTATTGTAAATGATCTAGTTCGGGGTCAAAATAATATAAAACGGCAAACATTATTGAAATCAAGACATGCACACAACGTAAAAAGAAAAGATTAAAATAAACCAATGTTGATCACTGGTACTATGGCACCTCAAACGAGTATATCTAATATTTATTTTGTAAAAATTAAGGTTTCAATCTCTTTAAGGCTAGGTATCCACTTGCAATCTTCTGCAGCGCGACTTTTTAGCCGAAAGTATGAATCATCCAATTTTTAAATACAAGTGTGCTCTCTCTCCTCCTGCGTTCTCTTCTTGTCAGAAGAATCGTGACCCTATGAATGTGCATCGTCTTCATTACGGATTCGTCGTACAACCGCGCGCCATCCTTCTCTGTGGTTAGTTGTTTTCGTATCTTCTTGGAGAGATTTACCCGTTAGTGCCTTTATTTGGTCCAACCACCGTTTTGGAGATTTTTCTCTTGCTCTAGCTCCTTCCACTTTGCCTTGTACGATTAGTCTCTCAAGGTTACTGCTATATCTTCTATTTATATGACCAAAGTATTTTAGTATACTTGCATTTACTCTACTAGAGAGGCGATTTGGGTTGTTGATTTCTTCTAAGACTGACACATTAGTTCTATATGCCGTCCATAGTATTCTGAGTAGGCGTCTCCAGACCCACATTTCAAAGGCATCTATTCGTCTTCTGTCTGCCATTTTTACAGTCCATGTTTCACATCCATACGTCATTATTGGAAAAATTGGAAACATGTGCTCGCATGCGACTAAATAATCGCCGTAATTAAACAAAAGCAGTCAGCTCTATTTTTCGAGCGACGCTACTGCCGCAAAATAAAATACATGGAAACGAATAAACCTGCGCCCACTGCGACTGTTTAATCCCATTTTATTCCTTTGCTGAATAGGTTATTCTGAGTTTGTATACCACAGAAAGTGTCGTTACAGAGTTGATACAAATTTTCCGTAAAATCCATATTTTGACTGGTCGTTTTAACAGCTAATCTGCCGCAAGTGGGCGCATTAAAATATTTTACACAATTCTTTTGCAACAGCGATATTTTAGTCGTGCTACAGTAAATTAAAGTAGGCCCCTAGCCTAAGGATTTAATAGAGAAGAGTAGTACACAGTGAGACGAAAAAAGGTTTTTTAAAGGTATACCTTTATTTTTTAAAATAACAACATATTTTTAATAATTGCAAACATTTACTTCTATAAAATAATATTTTAAACAAAGAAAAACACATTTATATTAAATTACACAGTGAGACAATTGTTGGTGTAACTCAAATTAATACATAGTAACTACAGTCAAAGTCGAAGGGAGACTAAAATTAATTCGAATTATCAATAATTCGAGTTATTAATAAAAGTTCAGTTACACACTTACGTATAGGTATATATATATATCATTTTTAGCTCCTACCATCAAAGTCACTCTTTCCATGCTGCGTTTTCCACCGTAACACTTTTCTTTTAAAAAGTCAAAGTTTTATCCGCTAAGCATTTAAAAAACAAAGCAGTTTCATCGGCGTTAAAAATATTGCTATGTTCATACTCTTGCAGTAATGGTGTTAAGATTTTATGCCTCCAAAGTTCACAATCGTTTTCAGACACTTCTGCACTTTAACCACATATTACTTTTTGAATGATGAGGTTCCTTTTTTTGAAATTCTCCAGCCAACCCTGACTTGCTTTGAAATTATCATAATGTAATAGGCGCGCGAACTCTTCTAATTTTTGTAACAGTACAGGTCCCGAAATCGGAATATTTTTATTACGTGCATACCTAAACCATTCAATCATAGCTTTCTCCAGATTGAGAAAAGGAGACTCCTTTAGCCTTTTTCTAGAATGGTGGTAATTTTTTATCTTCAGCAGCTACAATTAGGTCTCTGTTTTTTAAAATGGTTGATAAAGTGTTTGCGGGAATACCAAAGTCTTTAGTTATATCCTTTTTTCTTTTGAGCCCACGTTCCATTTCATTTATAATATTCATTTTCTCCCTCACGCTTAAACTTTTTAATTTTCGTTTACACTTTATATTAATACGTAAATAATTTTAGAAAAAGTATTAAACTTTTTTAGATTTTTTGTTATACTCTGTTACAAACTATAAAGAACGTAAACCACATTTGTTAGTCCGCGTATATCTTTCAAACTGAAAACTAAAATGCAAAAATAGTTTCTTTTCTTGTGAAATAAACGGTAAAACCCTTTTAAAATTCATAACTGTCAATAAGGCATTTAAACATAAATTAGTTTTTAAATCCCATTGAAGTGCCGCCGTCAAAACACCTTACAAGGGACCCTTTTTAGTGGTCCGTGGCTTTACGCAATGAGACCACATCATTCGATAGGGCATCAAAACCTACTCTAGAAAACGTTTTCAAATTTTGCGAAATGATTTGTGTAACGACAAGACAAGCTCCAGAAGTTTGTGTTAATCTGTCAAAACTTGCTTTTCCTATTATACACGGCGAATTGTACTTTACATAACATAGTACAGTGTTCGAATTGAGAACTCGCTCGCGCTACAATCTTTTGCATTTTGTTGCCCCGGGTTCGAGTCCTCTAGGTAGCAAAAGGATTTTTGCAATTTTTTTTGAAGGAGAATTGTTTATTTTCGTTTATAAAATGGTTAGATGTGTTTTTCGACGAAAAATAGGTATAAACAGCACAAAATCACCGGAAAATATGTAAACTAAATTAAAATGTTTTTAATAAATTTATATCTTATTCCGTTAACAGAGTTGTATTACCAATAAGTACGCATACTGTCAAAATTATTTGCAGTGTGTGGACAAAGTGCTTTACTATTCTATTATTGTTGTGATTAATTCAGTATTGTAAAAACAATCTTTTTGAAGACTACTTTCACCAGTGTTTTTTTAAGAACAACGATATGTTATTATGTTGTTTATAAAATTATAACTTAAAAGTTAAATTAAAAACATAAACTAAATTGTAAGGATCAAAATCTTTATTTATTAGCATGTGTGGTCGACGACAACAAAGTGTCGAAAGCAAAGCCGTTGTTATCAATAAAAGCATAAGCCAAAAGAATACTCTTCACATCCAGCTTCTTGGCATAGGGATCCGTCAAATTGGGGATAATACACTGAACAGGCGTCTGGTAGGAAGAAATCGCTTCATTGGAGTAGCCACTCTTCTTCCAGGCATTGCGGATTTTTTAACAAAAAAACATCCAATTATTGTATAAACGACAATAAACAATTCTCCTATAAAAAAAATTGCAAAAATCTCTTTGCTGCCTAGAGGATTCGAACTCGGGGCAACAAAATGCAAAAGATTGGAGAGCGAGCGCGTTCTCCAGTCGACCACCGGATTGTGTTATATAACTTGCAATTTGCCATGTATAATAGAGGAAACCAGTTTTGACAGATTAACACAAACTTCTGGAGCTTGTCTTGTCATAACACGAATCATTTCGCAAAATTTGAAAACGCTTTCTAGAGTAGGTTTTGATGCCCTATCGAATGATGTGGGTCTCATTGCGTAAAACCACGGACCACTAAAAGGGTCCTTGTTAGTTTACAATAGAGCTTTTAGCCAGCAATAAGAGGGAACCGAAACGTTCTTAACCCTCCAGGTATTTTATAAAAAGTTGTAAAATTTAACTACGAGTTTGGAAATATTTACTAATCGAAACTATAATTTAGGGAATTATAAAATGCTTCGAATTAACGAAAAATTCAATTTATCAAATTTCGAATTATCGATATAAAAATATTAACGTTGAGATAGGCATCCTAAGAAAACTGGTTCGAGTTCGAGCTATCAAAAATTCGGCTTATCGGCGTTCGACTTATGGAAGTTCGACTGTAATTACACTCTCTAATACACTTTTCTATATTAATATAAATTAACTGCACTGAAACTATTCACAAACAACATGCACAATGAACACCGCATGGGCCATATGTAATATGAAATTCCAAACTGAGAGTTCAAGCGTTTTTAAGTAATAGCCCTTATATCACTATAGGTTTGTTCCAACAGCTTCTGTGATAATCAGAAGGACGTCACACGCCTGCGTATTTTAAATATTTCGTTCCTACAGAGTCACTGACAATCCCAAGTACTGTTACAAAAGCGTTCCAACGAATTCACTGACGCATACACGAACAAGTCGGAGGATTGTCAAAACTATCCCTGACTCGTATCGAAAACTATTGGTCAGTACCTGCAAGTTGGTTTTTTTCTTAATTCAGGAGTGTGATTTTAGATACAATAAAGCTAAGATTTAATTTAATTTAAGTTATATGATATAATACAATAATAGTTAATTACTTATGCATTATAATCAGGTTATTTTTTGTTGTTTTATGTATCGTTTTTTGTGCATTATTTGCTACTATTTAAATGTAAGCATATAATATTTAACATTAATATTTTATCACAATTGTGTTTAAGAATTAACATGCGCGACTTAGAAACGGTGTGAATTCAACATTTTCCTATTCATATGATGACGTAGAGGTTCTAATATGTTTTTTTTATTTTAGATTAATAAATCTGAAAGTTTTTTTGTAAAATCTACTAGTTCTTAAAATGCTTACAAGTATTGTAATATATCAAAATAATAATGGATTACCTGTCATTTTGTTGATGTATATTTCACAAGACAATTCACAAATCACACTCTGTAAATTTGTGCGTTCCAACAAAGGTCTATTTCTGATAAGTTCTTGTACTAATTCATTTACCAGTCATGCGCACAAGTCTGTGTCCGTACGTGTTCGCGAACTCGTCATAAAGGGCTTGTTGGAACAAACCTTATGTTCACTACCTTGCTGTGAACTACTCTCCCCTATATAGTTTTAAGTTTTCTGGCCAGGAAAAATGTTTAGTAAATAAGACGGTTAACAAATATTTTGCGATTTTTTATTATTAATAAAATGCGCACTACAAATCCGATTATTTTTTGTTGCTTCTCGATCTTTAGGATATTTACTGAAAAATAGGAAATATACCTACAGGTTATTAGGTGCATTAATTCCATAATACAAACTTTTATGTTTTATTTAAACTTAACTAACATCACATTTATTTACGTTGAACACAATATATTTTAAACTATACTGTTTTGTAATTTACTTTTAATTTTAATACTTACAATTAATTTTTTACAGCATTTATCCATTCTTACGTTTTACTGTGATATACAGAGTATCGAGAGTACTTTCAGGAAAATGATAAAGCTTCACATTTGCATCAACTCCAATATTGCGACGCGGGGTATTTGAACAGTCTTGAATACATCATGTAACTTTTGATAAAGACATTTTGAATAATTTTTGTATTTATTTTATTAAATATATAAACTTTATAACTGAGACATATAAACTATATCGTCAGCTAAGAGTGTTAACCTGCTTACTCGATAAAATTAAACTTTACAAGAGACGATAAAAAATATAATATTATTAAAATAAATGTGAATACAAAAGTAACAAACATTTTGATTTTATAACAAATATCAATTTTTAAACATTTAACATTTAAAATAAAGAATGACATACTTTTAATAAATATAATTCAAGGTACATAAAAGCATAATTTTTAGTAACTTCGGAATTAACAGGTTTAACACTCCTAACCAACAATATGACTCCCATCACTAAGCTTAAAATTTAGCCACTAGACGACGTCATAATCTTCATGCACGGTCACTAAAATAATTGAAAAAAACTGTAGATTTGTGTTACATGAATAAGGAAAATTTAGAATTAACTAGAAACCTTTTAGAAAATTGATGAAAATTTTTTTCAATGTTCGGAACAATATTTTGTCAATAGAGCGTAAAAAATTAAAACGTTTAAAGACGAAGCACCATAGTGTCTACTATGAATGTTGCTTTCTGTATACAAACAAACATATACCGGGCGTTTCACGAATAACTACTAAAACTTAACCTATTTATACACAGTAAAAAATTTTGGTGTAAATTTGAACCCGGCAACTTTTACACGGCCGTGTGAGTGTGAAATTTTGATGTAAAATTGCCTTCGTGTAAAATTTTCACTTGAATAAATTTCACACGGTGTAATTTACTGTGTTTTACACCGTTCCGTGTTATTATTTATAATTTAACCAATTAAATTACTATTAGTGGTTTCTAATCTATGAAAATATATTATTTGGCGCAATATTCAAACGACTAGTTATAGACTTATAATATATTTATAAATAAATGAATAAATTATAAAAAATATAAATAAAACTATCGATAATTATTTTCATGGATTTTGTGATTCAAATTACAATTACTCCTTAAAATAGTATAATCTAATAACGTATGACCCCGAAACTACATAATCAAATTATATTTATTGATAAAAAATTATCATGAACTGCATTTACACGCAGTATGGTATAAAATTAAGGATTCACACCGTTCAGAATTTTATACTACAATTAAGGCGATTTTACACCGTACGTGTTAAACATCATATTCTCGTTAGAAAATTTGCAACAAGAATGTAAACTTTCAAGTTGTTACAGGCCCAGGGAAATCTATTAAATACAATAAAGAAATTGAAAATTTATCTAATTATACAGTGCATCCTATGTTAGAGAGTATTGATAAAAATGAAAATGTTTGTAATGTTAAATATTTAACGTATGGTCATCAATATAAAATTAAATATTTTATTACTGTTAGAGACAAAAATGAGTTACCAGTTTTTGCTCAGATTCGTTCTTTATTTGTTTATAATAATATTCCATTTGCTGTTTGTGCGCTGTGGGAGACTGTTGATTTTGAAGATACATTCAATGCCTATTTAATTAAACAAAATAATACAGAATCTATCGTTATCGTAAACTTATCATCGTTAAGCCATGAAGACCCTTATGAAAGCCACAGGAGTATAAGTGGTAAAGGTTTATTTATAGTTTGTAAATATGTGATAATTGTTTCATAATAAATAATAATAAAAATCTTAAAAGTAATTGATTGTAAATATATTTTCATAGATTAGAAACCACTAAAAGTCATTTAAAAGGTTAAATTATAAATAATAACACGGAACGGTGTAAAACAGTAAATTACACCGTGTGAAATTTACTAAAGTGAAAATTTTACACGAAGGCAATTTCACACCAAAATTTCACACTACACGGCCGTGTAAAAGTCGCCGGGTCCAACTTTACACCGAAATTTTTTACTGTGTAAATGACCCTAAATTAAACAAAAACATATCTCAAGTCAAATGACCTTATATGTCATATTTGTGCATTATGATATCGTAATTAAAAAATTTGTAATAAATATCATATTATTTAGAAGATTTTGAAAATTTTTGTTCAAGTCTGTTATAACGATGTCATTAAAGCCATATGTAGGGAATTTATTTTAATTAAATCAAAAAACCAAAGAAATTGCATGTCAATTAGCAATGAACCACGTACTAAATGACGTTACTGTTTTTTAAAAGCATATGGAGTCGACGCTGTATTTATCAAAAAATTGAAATGCATTTTCTCGAAATTTTTTAGATTTAGGACATATTGTATTATAAAATTTTTACTATTTAGATTGGTGTCTGAAATCGCCCGGTTAAGGCTCAGTACCTATTTATGGAGGAAGCGCGGCGCAAGTGGTTTAGTGTTTGGGCTGCTGCGCTAGCGAGGTGGATTCGAAGTGGTTCGAATCCCTGCGCCAACCATCGAAAATTTCACGCTCCTCTTCTCTTCGCAAGGCTGAGCACCTGGCAAGAGTAAAACTGCTCGAAAATTTCCCTAGAAATTGCCGTGGTTCGCAACCCACGTAAAACTGTAGGTGCCTTGAATCTTTGAAACACTACAACATTCACAACAAAGTTTCAAGCGGGGAAAACGCCTAAACCTGATACAGGTATAAAAAAGCGCCAACAAAAACCTATTTATGTGACACCCTGTATATTTATCTACATACACAAATTATAAATAAATATTTAAATAGCGTTGCAGTAAAAAAAAACATCAAGTAAAACATTTAAGATCGAAACTCTAGGTTTTGCGTCTTATAGACTAATATTAATTATACGAGGGTAAATTTTAAACATAATTTTTTACTATTACGTATAATACATTCCAAATATTACAGAATATTTAATTATATTTAGTACGTATAAATGTATTTTATTTTATACGTCTATTATCGCCATTTATTATTTAAAGATTATAAACCAAATCTGGCATGATTTAAAATTACGCAAAGTGTAATATTTTAATATTTTATTTGGTATGGAGGCGATGGTTGACATTTGAGTAAATATTGAACGCATTATTCATGCATACATGATACGAGTGCTTGTGCATATTTTACACGTGTCACTACCTTGTTTAAGCGGCCATAATTTTACATGTGATAAATTATATCCATTTATATGGTATTTTCTGTTTATAAATCTATTTTAAATTTCAATTTTTTAAAGAATTTTTAATACTTTTCTGCTTATTTTTTATAATTTTATCCTGTTCGAGTTTTTAATATTTAATATTCATATTTTAGTATTTAATAAAGAACATTTCGCGCCTTTAACTTTATATGATATTTATATTCTAGCACAAATAAGAAATACGGATGTTTTTTTTAGTATTATGTAATTTTACTAATATTCACTTAATTGTTCTTAAAATATTTTACTTATAGATCAATTTAGAAAGCATAGCTTCAATAACATAATTCTAATAAATTATTCGTTAGCAAACGTATAATGGTATGGTTTCTGCATAATTCATGTTGTGCTATCTTCCGTAGATAAGCCATTGTTGTTATAAGTTTGAATCCCTTCCCGTAACTGGGATCTCAAGAGTATTTTTCACTAAGTTTGTGCGGTTTTATGTTATCCAAACAAGATAAAGATCTCGAAGTTCAATTTACTGTAAATTATTCAAAGGTTTCTTCCATTATTATATCATAAAATATGAATGCTTTACGAAAATGAAACAAAAATAAACATACCTAAAATCTTAAGTTTTACTAGAAAGTAAAATGATTTATCCTTTTAGTTTTTAAAACGTATTTTAGTGTTGTATTCTTTTCTCGCTACAGTTGATTAAACATTAAAATAATGCAATAATATCTAATCTGAAACACTGAATTTAAAAAGAAATTTTTAAGCAGACACGCGATTTATCACCAACAAGCAATTTTGCATTGAATGCTAATATATTATCTCATGATTCTTTTCACGTAAAAAAACTAAATATGAAAACAAGAGATACCTACGCATAATTATATTTGCTAATTTTAATTCTATTTCATTATACCTAATTTTTTACTCTTCTTTCAATAGTGTACAATTAATCTTAAAGTAGTTATTTTTTTATATTACCATACATTCTATAGCAAAATTATCTTTGTATGTTAGTATATTTTACAAAAATATTTAAAAAATTTTTTTTGTTTAATAAATTGTCAAACTATTTTTGAATTTTAAATAGGCATATACCTAATTAAAGCAATTTACAATAAATGCTTATTTGCAAGGTACTATTTTGTAATTTGAATTTTAATAGTTATACTAATCGGATTATTCTATCATGAGTATCGTTATTTGATATCTACCAAACTTTCAGTTTAGAAACATAAAAATTCAGTGTGAAAGTATAAATCAAATATAAGAATATATCGAATCGAAAATAAATGCCTATTTAATTTAGCAATGATATAAATAACTTGCGTTTAGAGTAACAAGAAATAGTTAATGATAGTTATTTATATAGGTGGCTGCTCATGAGAAAGGGCAGCTGCAACCATTAGCGCTATCTCTACCATTTGTTGTTACACCCGCATTCGAGCTCATCAACTCTGAAATGTCTTCATTTTCACAAAAATATGGGTTTGATAACACTGCGGTAAATTTCTTTCAATATATATGTATAAAAAGAGAATTGTGGTTTATACGTTTATAGGTTACAAACATGAATATTCACAACGCAATTTCTATTTATGTATTTTAAGGTATTTCTTTTTCTTAAAAATATTTACTTATAAATTTGACAATACGTAATATATATACGAGTACGTTTTTTTATAATCGCCGGCAATTCTGTTAATTGCAATATTGCAAATATTTCTCTTAACGCTAGAAAGCTAACCATTCGTAAATTTTCCAAGTTATTTTATAAAACTTCCGCTCACTAGTTATTAGTTTTTTTATTAAAAGTTGATAAACGCAGAAATCATATTTTTGATTTTTGCGTACACGTAAGATCTTCCGAGTTAGTTTTTCTAGAAAATCAAAAAAATATATATTAAATAAAGCATGGCTTGACGGGAGTTGGTCATTCTTACCTTTTTTAAATTGATTCATGGAAAATCAGCGAAATTGGCATTTGAGAAAAAAATTACGAAATCTTTTCTAAAGCAAAATTTTTCTTTTGAAGCGGAATAATTTCACCTCCGAATGAAAAACTGTAAGGCACCAATAAATCTAATGTGCCTCTTTAATGGTGCAGCGATATATAAAAAACACAATCCTCTATGTCTCTCTAAATCTACGCGTGTAAAATTACATTAACTTATAAAATTACCCCCCCCCCCCCAATAACTTTCTAAAACTACTATAAAAACTTTTCTTAATTTCTTAGTCAATTTCGTCCCAAAACAGAAAGCCCAGGTTTAAAACTCTGGACGCTACCACTAAAATAAGTTGAGAAAGTTTATATCTAATTGTAAGTACATTATATAAAAAATTCTTAAACAACAGATTCTGTCAATATTAAAGCTGATTGTGAGTTGCCCTTACTATAAAAGTTTTTACTTTAAATATAAATTGATTTGTAAATATTTATTTAGATACAGGGTGTTAATAAAGAAAAGCTTTCTTTTCTTTAATTTTTTTCTAACATTGTAAATTTAAAAACGTCACTACAAAAATTATGACAAACAATAAGCGTTTGTTTGACTAAGCAAGGTAATAAACTTAAATTTTATAACGTCCAATAACAAGAAAGAAAAGTAGCTTAAGGTAAAAGGCCCAATTATTGATCCTATCCCAGTTGCTGACATTTTCAGCTTTATTCTGAATGATTTAAAAAACTTTATCTTTAATAATTTAATAAATTTTATTAAAACATGAAGGAATTTATTTTGTGCCTAAATAGCAATTACAAATATATGAAAAATCATAACTGAATAAAAAAAATTCTTAAAGATTGAAGTGACTGTAAGTCATTTTCTTACTATATCTAAGCAATTAGTGTACAAGGATTAAATTTTCCGATTATTTATTATGTAAGGATGAGAATGAAATAAAAAATACGTGAATAAATTAATAATTAATTATTGTTTAGTTTAAATTATTTATGAAACATATTAAAAAACATTTTATTATTAAAATATGGGGGTCAATAACTAGGCACAATTTTATAGGCATGATGTAGTTGTTGACCCTAAAATTCTAACCTATACCTCTCATTTGTCGCAAGAATATTATTAAAAGAAAACAAAAAAAAACTTAGATAGTTTCCTCAAAAATTAGACGTAGTGAAACTAGCATATTTTTTATAACCTCTGTATGAATCACTAGAGTGCAAAATGTTAGAAGCAAAAAACTAGAACTGCAAAAATACTAAGACAAAGCGACCAGTTTGATATTGAAATCAGCTGGTTAAATCACATACCTTTTTACATTATTTTTATATGCAAGTGTTATCTAAAATATGGTAATAAACTTTTTTATGCGACTTTCGAAAAATACATTTATGCATCTAATATCTATTTATAATAAATTAAGTATAAATATAAACAGAAGAATATGATGTGCGTTGGGGTAGACATATATGTAACATGTCGTTATGAGGGTGTAAACCGTGTATGTAATACCGCAGCAGTGGATCCGTAATATCAGATCGCATCTGCCGTCCGATTGAAGTACGTGCACGAGATTTAAATCGAGCGGGTAGATTAAACTTGAAATGGAATTCTTTTTTCTTATACATGTGCTCCCTGTCTATGATATTGCATAGTCATATAATATAAGTACATTCCCAGATCGGACGACATTACTAAACAGTATTAGTAGAACAACACTTTACTATTAACGGTAGAAAAGTGCATCGTTTTTTTTATATTCACTAAAAATTATTAAATTAATATTGTTAAAGCAATCCTATAATTAAATTATAGGAGTATTAATTCTGGAAAACCACTAATTATAAAACTCTTTAAAATTACTTATCGACATCTTTATTTAATACTAAAATTAGTTAATAATTATTTATATATCATAGTTAATAAAAAAGTAGAACAGAAAATTTTACAGTCTTAGATTGTACACGTTCAAATCTACTCTACATCAATATTTAGGGTCTATATAACTCGACCGCCTGAGATTTCATTCTTTTTATATTTCGCACGTTTATACGTCGCTGATCACAAACGGCCGAGAACATACGCATCGACTATTCACGAGCTGTCTATGTCCATAGAGGTTTTAGTGGATTATAGAAGCACTTTAAAATACAATCTTCTCAAAACCTTTAAAATTACCAATAGTTTTAAGGTTGACAAAATTGAATTTGAAATAACATCGATTAAATATAAGTACACTACGAAATATAATTTTTAATTAATAACCTATTCGATGAGTATGATATGTAGAAGTACAGTAGAACCCCGTTGAACCCGGGGGATACGTTCCCATGAGTTAAAGCGTTATACGAAATAGCGTTAAAGGAGGCCATCTAATCATGTAAATAATGAGGTTAGAGAAAAACAGGTATAAAATTGAAATATTTTTCAAGTATTTGCCATTTAAATTTATTAAATATGTTTTTTTATTACAATACAACAACAAAACCTATTTCTTACAAATTTAGAAACATCACAAATAAATATATAAAAATAAATAATAATATTTATATTTAAGATCATTTGGATTCTCCTGCATTTCCAATTTTCGGCTTTTTTATCAAGAAGGTATCTAATGTCATTTGCATTTTTCTTTTGCGTTCTGTAAGAAGTTGTCGATAAGTGAACAATGCATCCATGACACCCCGTCTTGCTTGTGAACTTCTATCAAAATTTGTGTGATTTTCAATAAATTGGTTCATAATTTCGGTTATAGTGGCTAAATTGGTTTTTAGAAATGTTGTTGAAAGTTCTTTTTGCTCTTCTCCAGAATCGCTATTTTCAATATTTTTGTATTCTTCTTGATCCGCTAATTCGTTGAGCTCGTCATTAGAAAGACTTTCTGCAAAATTTCTTCAAGATCTTCCATATTTACTTCATCTAAACGTGTTTGTTTCGCTAATTCCACTATTTCGTTTATATCAACAACAGTCTCTAGTTTAGATCTAGCCAAATGTTTTTCCAGACTCCTTTCAAACATTTTTCCGTTACCTCATTCCAAGAAAGATTTTGTTTTCTATAGCAGCCATGATATTATAGTTCTTCCAAAAATCTCACCCATATTAAAAAGTAAATATTATAATATTTATCACTACATCAATCATTATATTACATAAATATATACTTAAAATAACGGCAAGGAATGTTTAAAATAATAAAAATACAGACAAAAAAACAATGCAGATACATTACTTTGGATTTTGGGGAAGCCCAATGCTGCGTGCAATTTTAAGGAAATCCCACTGTTCGAATAAAACCGTGTTAAACCGAAACAGCGCTAAACGGAACAGCGTTAAACGGGGTCTTACTGTACGTCTTTCAAATACTTAATTGCATATAGACATAAAAAGAAATAAAAAATCATGTTGTAAAAGTCTGTAAACCTATACATTAAATTTTTCTTTTGATGCTAATACATTTTCTTATCAAATCTTGTTTTTACAAAAGGATAAGTTAAACTTCTTAAGCTTTCGACAAAGCCAAGCTTATAAACTTCACAAACGACTTAATTTCAGGCAAAAACAACTAAATTACCATAAT
Source organism: Sinopyrophorus schimmeli (assembly GCA_036325965.1). Classification (NCBI taxonomy): domain Eukaryota; kingdom Metazoa; phylum Arthropoda; class Insecta; order Coleoptera; family Elateridae; genus Sinopyrophorus; species Sinopyrophorus schimmeli. Next base: position 8,875,586 of record JARFIZ010000314.1, on the reverse strand, counting down.
ATAATCAAAGCACAGCATCTCAGTTGAACATTGTTTTGCTAACGACATTGTTAACTTGATACAGAATACAATTGTATGTGTTTAATTCCCACGGCTCAACAAACAGCCTTAGGCTAGGACCTACCTTACCCCATCTGGATTCTTGAGTTAGCTAACCACACAGCACATAATTGCAACGCTGTTGTCATAAGATCGCTAAACCTCCCTCTAAGACTAGTTCCAGACGCACAATTATATTAATAAGCCACTGCTTAGCCGAATATTATTTCTACTGCACTGGCTTACTCGTTGGCGAATTATACGTCTAAGATTGAGATATTTGCATACAAGGATATGTGCTAGTTATAGTTCTAGGCCCGTTCATTGTTTAACAGATTTTGTATACGGTTACTGTTAGTTTAGTGGCTCTGAGGATTATAATTAAATTTAGTGCGGTAAGGTACTTCGTAAGTACAAAGTCCAACACGAGCCTTATTTTATATCAGAAACTCCAGACATTTACCTACTCATAAAAATATCTCTTTAACTTTAGCTAAGGTTATTAAAGATCTTCATTCTACGCTGCGGGATGATAACATCTGAACACTTTAACTGTTAAGTTTTAATACGCTTAATTTCTTTTTGTGTAAATTAATTTATGTAAGTTAGTAGATAAGTAAAGTTTGGAAAATACTTTAATAAACTAAGAATGGGTATTTCTATATGTGAGTAACTAAATTTAACAAAACTTGTCCTTAGTTTGCCTTATATTACGAATACATACCTACCAATTTGTATAGTCTTTATATTTATTTTTATCCTTATTTTACGGTTAACACTCAAAATTTTCTCAATTCCAATGTGTGTAATATTAACTTGTTAAGAGGTTATGCCTACTTAGGTTAGGTATTTTTTTTTATTGCATTTTTTTAATCTTAAGAATATTTCTCCAACATTATATAAACATTGGGGCACAGGTACAAAAGTTATAAGTTAAAAAAAAATAGTTTTAAATAAAAAAAACAACGACTTCAAGCTTTAAACGTGATTATCTCAATACTGTTTTTTTTTGCGGTGACCTAAATATTTTAAAAACTATTAAGCCGATCAAACTAAAATTTTATGTGCTTATTTGTTATTACAATAGGCAGGGCCTGGACGAAGGATTTTTTGTTTGGGTTAAAATTGTGTTGTTTATTGTAAAAAAACCAAAATCAGTTCGCTTCAAAACTTTGACTTTTCGTAAAATTGTTGTCATTTTGTAAAATAAAAATTTTTAGCAAACCCTTCTTTCCCGGCCCTTCGTAATGCAATATACTATCGCAATTTTTTTTTATTTTGATTTCACATAAGCCGTTCTGAAGATATCTTGATCACCGCAACTGATGAAAAAAAACGGACGTTCTAAGAGAAGAGTCGTATTTCATACATTTTTAAATATTTTTCATAAAAAATTTGTACATGTGTCTTGAAATAGGTATTTTTGATAGCATTTTGCGAATTTCAATAAATACTTATTAAAACAGGAAAAAAATTCTTCAAAATCACGAAATTTTTCTCGTTTCCCAAGTAGGCATAACCCTTAAGCAGAAATACAGAACATTGTAACAAGATACTCAGGTGAATATATCTCGATATTGAATTTTAGCTAAGGTTATTAAAGATCTTCATTCTACGCTGCGGGATGATAACATCTGAACACTTTAACTGTTAAGTTTTAATACGCTTAATTTCTTTTTGTGTAAATTAATTTATGTAAGTTAGTAGATAAGTAAAGTTTGGAAAATACTTTAATAAACTAAGAATGGGTATTTCTATATGTGAGTAACTAAATTTAACAAAACTTGTCCTTAGTTTGCCTTATACATATTACGAATACATACCTACCAATTTGTATAGGCTTTATATTTATTTTTATCCTTATTTTACGGTTAACACTCGAAATTTTCTCAATTCTAATGTGTGTAATATTAACTTGTTAAGAGGTTATGCCTACTTAGGTTAGGTATTTTTTTTTATTGCATTTTTTTAATCTTAAGAATATTTCTCCAACATTATATAAACATTGGGGCACAGGTACAAAAGTTATAAGTTAAAAAAAAATAGTTTTAAATAAAAAAAACAACGACTTCAAGCTTTAAACGTGATTATCTCAATACTGTTTTTTTTTGCGGTGACCTAAATATTTTAAAAACTATTAAGCCGATCAAACTAAAATTTTATGTGCTTATTTGTTATTACAATAGTCAGGGCCTGGACGAAGGATTTTTTGTTTGGGTTAAAATTGTGTTGTTTATTGTAAAAAAACCAAAATCAGTTCGCTTCAAAACTTTGACTTTTTCGTAAAATTGTTGTCATTTTTGTAAAAATCAAAATTTTAGCAAACCCTTCGTTCCGGCCCTTCGTAATGCAATATACTATCGCAATATTTTTTTTATTTTGATTTCACATAAGCCGTTCTGAAGATATCTTGATCACCGCAACTGATGAAAAAAAACGGACGTTCTAAGAGAAGAGTCGTATTTCATACATTTTTAAATATTTTTTCATAAAAAAATTTGTACATATGTCTTGAAATAGGTATTTTTTGATAGCATTTTGCGAATTTCAATAAATACTTATTAAAACAGGAAAAAAAATTCTTCAAAATCACGTAATTTTCTCAATTCCAAGTAGGCATAACCCCTTAAGGCTGCGCGCCGACAAACAAAAATTGTAACAAGATCCAGGTGGCGAATACATCGCGATATTGGAATTTTTATCAATGTTACGGACCCACACTGAATAAACTACTCACCGCTAGGCGATCGGTGGTTGAAACCACGATTCACGTTTAAAAACGCTTTGCTTTGAATACGATACATTTCATATGCATTATGGACATGATTTAATTATTATTATTTGAACTATATTTTTAAAACAACTAATTAATATACGATACTTTTCTTGTTTGAAAAAGTGTAATAAAAAATAATTTAGTATAGATTATTTACAAAATCATATTACATAAATATTATTATAAGACCTTTATTATACTTAAATGGTTTTGCGCTTTTTATTTGAATATTCGCTGCACACTATGATTTAACGAAATTAACGAAAAAACTTTCGAAACGGTATCGCTGGAAATGTTTTGCATGTGTTGTTCTCTACTCTTGTGTTGAACGTATATACAATTTTTTACATTTAGTGTGTTTGAGCGATATTTTTATATTGCCTTTATTATTAATTGCATTTTTCTCAATGCCAAAACCTGAGTTTCTTTGAGCAAAAACGTAAGTTTTATGTTCATAAAAATTCTTTGATTACAAAAAAATTATCATTAAACTGAATTGCACGAGTGACCGGCGTCCAATGGTTTGTTTATTTTAAAACAACCGTTTATATATACAGGGTGTCCCAAATTGAGTAGGCTAACATGGATATCTTTCTTATTAGTGGAGATAGAACTTTGGTTAAAAGGGCAATGTTTTGCAGTTTTAGGTGCCAATTCAGATTCCGTTAAGAAAATTGTAAAATTCCGAACAGTTACGAAATAATCGTAAAAAAACTGAAAATCGTTATTTTCTCTAATGTCAAATAACTTTGTAATTATAAAATTTACAAAAAAAAGTTTAATATAAAAGTTACTGGGTTTCATAAAATTCAGATAGAAATTAAGTCAAAATTAAATTCAAAATGGCAGCTTCCAAGAAATTGATACCAACTGTCTTATTTTAAATTGATATAAAAACTCTATAGGTTTACAGCCCGTAATTTTTGTTTAGACTCGTCAACGATACTTCTTTAACATTTGTTTATATAATAATAAATTATTGTGATTTTATCAATTTTTATTGAAATGTGTTAATGTATATATGTACTAGATTTCACGCGCGCAATTTTACACGAATTTTGTCCGCTACGCACATTAGTTTAGTCAATTTGGTTACCCGCTTAAAATGTGTTAATATTAAAAAAATAATTTTCAACACTTTCAACTCAATATTATAATAACGATTTTAATATTATTTATTTTACATTTATAATAAGTTAAATGATTTTAATGAAACTTTTGTGCGTAACGTTTCCAATACTAAAATTACTGCAAATTTTAATTACTTATATACTACTACTGGCCAATAATAGTTGTCATATTTCGCTTTTAAATTTTATCCCAAAAATAGCATTTTAATTATCCACCATAAAAGAAATATATGTATTAGGGTGCTTCGTTTTTAAACAATTATTTTTGCGGACCAGAGACAAAATATTGTTTTAGAACAGAAAAAAAAATATCCAAACAATGTTTAATTTTAATTCTAAGTGGTCGCTAGTTAATTTTAAATTTTCTCCATGCATTTAACACGTGAATTTACAGTTTTTTTTAAATATTTAGGGGAGGCCGGGGTTGGAAGTCACATTTTTTTCTTTTGTATTTTTAGAGCTCATGGTCTTAATTTATAAATGACATTTATATATCAATATATAGTGTTTTTATTCTAGTTTAAGAAAAAAAAAGACTTTCTCTACCATTATCCAATAAGCAGATATTATAATTATTTTGAAAAAAAGTGCGACTTTCAACCCCGTGTATAAGGGATGATTGGTCATAGTGTCGGGGTAGGTAATCACCCGCTAAATAAAAGGTAAAATACAAAACGAGAAAACAAATGCATATGCTATTCCTAACCTATTCTATCTAACGAACTTAGGTTATGGTAGCAAAATGACAAATGTATAATTACAGCCAATCGTTTATGTAGTAAAACTCCTAGAAACCAATAAAAAGGCCGCACATATTTATGGTTACTTTGCACAGGTGACAACTAGCCCCGTTAACTTGAGCCAACTTTCCCCAAAACAGTTTTGGACAATAAACTCTCAAAATAAATTTAAATCAATGGTCATTTAAGAAACTATATGAATAATTTCATGAAGCATATCTTAAACATCATAAATACACGAAAAGTATATCACTATGCAAAATTTAAATATACTTACGAGACTCAAAACAGATTCACAAAAAATTACTTTCACTGTACAAAAAATACAAACGTATATATTTCTTATACGATATTTCAGAGCGAACTGAAGTGAAGTACGCAAGGAGGTATTGTGCTCGGGCTTCTTTAACACGGGTAAACAAATTTATTAATTCATTAGGTTTGCTGTTATGGCTTATGGTGACAACCTACCCGTGACACAACCATACCCGGTCTTCCCTATCTGTATCTCTCCTGCATTTTATAGAATTATCTTGTTCTTTGCGAAAATTGTAAAAAAATATCAATTTTAAAAGTGCCCACCGTAGAGTCTAAGCTGTAAAGCGATTAGTTTATAAGATAAATAAATTTACCAACGCATAAACATGTAAAACATATTGTATTATCGTATTAAAAATTTCATATTAAATTTTCAAATAACCGTTTATTTATTATCTTTACAACTGTTGACTGAAGACCTTTTTGTAGAAAATTTGATATCTTCTAAAATTGTCATTTATCTTTTTACTAGCCGTGAAACCATCGAAGTGACAGATCTAACTATGGGGCACTTTTAAAGATTGTTATTTTTCCTACAATTGCAAAATGCAGCAGAGATATAAATTCAAATATTAAATAAATGTGAAAATTTTAAAATTAACTAATAACCCATTCAAATTAAAGATTGAAATTTAGTGAAAATTTATTTTTCTGTTTAGAACAATATTTTCTCAATGGAGCGTAAATTTAAAAAAAATCGTTTATAAACGAAGCAGCCTACTATAGATGTTATATGTTTTTGATTAAAATTTTTAGTTTTTAGAGAATCGCGACCCTAGAAAGATTTTTGAAGATGTAAAGTTGAATTTTTTTTAGAGCTAGAGATCACCCGTCTTTAAAAAAGTATAATTTTAAATTTTTGATAAATCAAAGAGTTTTACACAAAAAATTAATAAAACCTAAAACAACCCAACTTCTAAGCTTTTGTGCTTTTTCAACATAATGATATTTTTATTAATCGAACGGCAAAGCTTGTGAAATTATCGTAGATTTTATTTTTTGATATTTATTTTTATTAAATGGTTATCAAACAATTGAAGTATGCCAATTTTGGTAAACATTTTCTGGGAGCATACATAGATAATAAAATAAAATAAATTTTGTTATCATCTGCTTCCAAAATTGTCGATCCCTGCAAAAATATGCCCCTTGAGAAGATATTTATTGAAGGTATGCAATTTAAATATGTACTTTGTGTTTCCGGTCATTTCCAATTCTTCAAGAATTTGAAAATGTTTAGTATTTATTTACGATATAAGTATTTATTTCTACCTGATATTTGCAAAATTTAACTTTTTTCGTTCTTACCCCCTTATCAAGGTGCATATTTTTACCACAAAATATTTTTCTGCGCTTAAAATTTTGTTAGTTATTTTTTAATCACAATTATAAATAATTTCGATATATAAAATGAATTAAAAAATTATATAGAAAAAAAATTTAATAAATATAATAATTGGACTAAAAAACATTAGTATCAAAGTATTTTCAACATTTATTTATGGTATAATTATAATAAATAAAATTAGTACTATATTTAAAAATAATAAACATATCATCAGAACAAATAAAAAGAAATCCAGAAAATTAATCATTAGCGCCTTTCTGCAATACTATAATTATTATCTTTTTATTTAAAAAAACAAGTATTTTACAAGTTTATACACATATTTATGTTCTTCTTCTCTTTGTCCCCATTTATACCTCACGGTGTTGGGTCCATATTTATGTTACTTTGTAATATTAATAAAACAAATCGCATTAATTAAGATTCATAACGTAATAAATATGTATTCTTAAATTTAAACTGGTTTTTGAATTGCGCGCCGACGCTTACTTTGCGGTTTCCCTCAAACCTAACAATCGAAATCGCATGAAAGTTCTCTGAATATAACATTTGAAATCATATTGGATGTAATCATCTCTTTACTAGACCAGACTATATGTCGAAAATAGACGAAAGTATACGAGTTTGACCGATAAAACTACACCTGTAACAACTTAATATTTTAAACGTTTTTCAAATCACCGTAAAGATCGATATCTTGCATCTCTATACAACTATCATGATTCTCTCTACGACAATTGAAGATCATTTAATTTAAAATAGTCATTTACGTTTATTATATACATTTATATATACGGTTACATAAAAAAATGTAGCGTTTTCTAGAATTAATAAAAAGCTTGTTCCGATGAAGTATGTTATTAAGATTGCCATTGTAATATATTCGTTCAAGGTTGCGGCTTGGTGCCTGGCCATCTGCAAGACAATAACTGAACTGCCAACCATAAAACTGCGGGAAAAAATTGGCTAAATCTAACTTCTATTATCTCAAAAAATACTAAAAATTTTTTAAAAACGGTTTGCGCAGTGTTGAAGTAAATAGTAAAACGCGTGCTTCCTTTTCGTCTAAATTTGATTTTCAAAATTTTACAGTTTTTCTGTTTATTCAAAAACTATTAAAGTTTTTCCAAATTTTCAAAAAAGGAAGCATCCAAAATTAGGTCTAAATTGTTGCCCTAAAATTTGAACTTTCTACGTGGCTTAGTTTTCTCTGAAATCCAGAAGTTGTGGCATATGTAAAATACACGGCGGCGCGCAGCCTTAAGCAGAAATACAGTCAACATCGATAAGTCGAATTTTTGATAACTCGAAGTCAAACGTTAATATTTTTATATCGATAACTCGAATATTTTGATAAGTCGAAGCGTTTTACAATTCCCTTTTGAGTTTATATTAGTAAATATTTCGAAAACTCAAAGTTAAATTTTACAACTTTTCAGAAAAATACAATACATGCCAGGCTTAAAGAACGAGTTTGTTCTGTGTTTTTGCTGATCAAAATGACTAAATTGTAAAATAGGATGAAAAAGTTTCTTACTACCAGAGTTTGATGTTTTGACAACGGCACTTCAATTGGATTTAAATACTAATTTATGTTTAAATGCTTTCTCAACAACTATGAAATTTAAGATGGTTTTACTGTTTCTTTTACGAGAAAAGGGTATATTTTTGCCTTTTTGTTTTTGTTCTGGTCGTTATTCGTTGAGCACGAGTAGAAAATATTACAAAGTTTTAGTTTAGTATGTTATATTACTTCTTCACACATGGTACAATAAATCTCAAAGTGCACTGGTGCTTTTTTGCACAGAAGTAAGATTTAACTTGTCATACCTATATGTACTAATAACAAATTATCAAAATAAGCACTTGTATCATTTTTGCACCGAATCCTTCAATTATGTTATAATATTTTTTGCGGTGCCTGAATTTATATTCCTAAACCAACAGAAAAACGCAAAGTAAAATTATGAAAAATAAAGCGTATATTTAAAAAAAAATATTTGGATATACTTTATTTTGAATGAACTTCATGGACATATTAAATTTAAACGGACACCGTCTAGGACCTGCTGAATTTAATAGTAACACGCATATTTTTAAAGCGAAAAAATTTGTAGATTTAGTTTACAGTCGAACCTCGATAAGTCGAAGTCGAAGGGAAACTAAAAATAATTTGAATTATCAAAAAAAGTCGAGTTAAATACTTTTCTGTGTTATACAAAATAACCAAAATTTGTAAACAATTATTAACATTATTTATTGTTATTAAGTATTTAGGTATTATAGTTATTTACATCTTATTTATTGTTGATTTGAAAGTAATCTAAAATTGTCTTTTGCTTCATTGATCCAAAATGTTGGGTTTCTACAAATTTTTTCAATGATCTCTCGAAACCAGAATATTTTTACTAAGTGTATACCAAAACCATTTAATCATAGCTTTCTCCGAGTTGAAAAAAGGACACTCCTTTAGCCTTTTTTTAATTTTGGTTTACACTACTTGTTGATCCGTAAATAATTTTAGAAAAAGTATTTAATTCTTTTAGATTTTTTGTTACACACTGTTATAAACTATAAACAACAAAAAATACATTTGATTGTACTCCTGCTCGACGAATAACGACTAGAACGAAAACAAATAGGCAAAAATAGACCCTTTTCTTGTAAAAGAAACGGTAAAACTATCTTAAATTGCATAACTGTTGAGAGTGCATTTAAACATAAATTAGTATTTAAATCCAATTAAAGTGACGTCAAAACATCAAAGTCTTGTAGTAGGTTTCAACTTTTTCATCCTATTTTACAATAGCTATTTTGACCAGCAATAATACCCAACAAACCCGTTCTTTAATCGTACCAGGTATTGTACTTTAATAAAAAGTTGTAAAATTTAAATTCGAGTTATCAAAATATTTACTAATGGAAACTTGAATTTAGGGATTTGTAAAACGCTCCGACTTATCGAAAAATTAGAGTTATCGAGTTTCGACTTATGGAGGTTCGACTGTATTTCACTTTATTGTTTAATAAGCATAAAAGAAAGGTAAATACATAAAAGTAAACAAAAATAAAGTAGGATATCTTTACTAGAAAAGATATTATTTTCATACATAATTTAGTTTTTCGCCGTAATTTGATGTTACATTGATATGCATAAGAAATAATTGTCTATAGATTAATTAACAAAAATTTAAAAAAAAAGGTTATTCTACAACAAAACCAATGCAAATTACTATAAGTTTAAAATTGTTTTGTATTTACATCTCGAAGACATTTTACTTGAATTAACCGTTTACATTTTTAATATCTACAGTATATTGGGAAAATTTATAAATTCAATTTAGGATATAAGTCAATCAATACAAAAAAATGCATTACTTTAATTTAGTTAAATTTAATTTAATATTTTGAGGAATAAAAGGTGAAACTTTAACTATTGTTAATTTACAAAAATTTACGTCGGCATATTTATAAATTAGATAAGTAGTTAGCGTGGTAAATAAGTAGATTGGTATTGTTTCACAATTTTCTTAGAGATTTAGCTCTTCTCGCTAATGATTCTACTAATGGACGTTCAGCACGCAGAAATTTAACAAAAACTTTAGAATAAAAAACGCCCTTCAAAATATTTTTATCTATACTTGGAAGAAAATTATATACTAAATTAAGTTATAAAGAAGAAGAAAAGGGAATATTAAAAATATTTTTCTTTTAAATAAGTTCTGCATAAACTCTTAAGATTAAAAGAGAACTATTAGTCAGAGTGTGAGGTTCTTCTGTTACAGTAAATCCTGGCCAAATTACTCGACATGCACCTGTGCGTTCCCAACGCTTCAGGAGTTAACAAATGACACGCGATTTGCTTGGTAATCGAGAAGGCCTAAAGATAAGTACGTCACTCTTCACTACAGGATAACACAAACTTTTGCATAAAATTGCAAAGAATACAAAGAAAGATTAATGATGGTGGATGTAAGATACTTTTATAGTTAGTAATTTGAATGTGTTGTGCTCTTTTAAACGTATTTATGTTTTACTACTATAAAATTATTATATTTATATCCGTAATTCAATCACGATTAAAAAATATTTTAAAAAACACATAATATGCAAAAATATATTTTTTATCATTAAAAATATGTAATAGTATTAAATATTTATTACTAAAATTTTTAAAAGAAATTAATAAAAATTAAAATGCCTACTAAAAATTCTGTTTGTTTATAGATATTGCAACTAGATTTTAAAATATTGCAATTATTTTTAAAATGGTTATTATTTATACACACAAGTCATTCATTTAAAATACTCCTAACCCCGTTTTATAATAAAGATAAGTTCTTCAGAAAATTGTAAATCAAAATAAAATAAAATGTGCATTATTCAATAATTTATTTCAATGTAAAATAAAAGGATATAATGTAGATATATTCTTATGAATTAGATATACATACTTATATATCATAGACACGTAGTATTATTTTGATAAACGGATGTACTAAAAAAAATTACAACAACTTTACGTAAAAAAGTTTATTAATTTCTAAAAATAACTGTCCAATTTATGCATATTTGCTTTGTTTTCGATGTACAGTGCTTGTCAAAAAAAAATGCCCATGCGAATTTAACATGGGAAGTTAAAGCTCTGAAAGTTAGAGGACCAATCTTACATTAAATTGAACGCCATATTATGACAATAAAATATTGTATTAGAATTTGATCGTTATAACATTTTATTTTTTATATTGTCATTAGACTAACCCCTTTTTAAGAGCTGATTGTACCCTTAATACAATAATATTGTACTTTTACTTGTTCAAAAAATTTATAATCAAACAATGTAGAAAAAAAAACATTCTATTGACAGACTAGCCGGCTGAGGTAATCGAGCAACAACAAAATCCTTTCAACTTTAAATATACCTATAACTAAAAGCAGCATGTAAGATTGAGCTTCTAACTTTCAGAGCTTTAACGTCCCATGTTAAATTCGCATTTCCATTATCTTTTGACGAGCACTGTACAGGGTTTTCTTTACAAAAATTATGATTTTGATTTACACGGTCTATCGTGTAAATCGTGGAATAGGCGTACAGTGGAAAGGCGCCAAGATTATTTTTTTTAAAAAAAAGTACAGTAACATATAAGTACCTAATTTGAAAAACAATTATCTAGCTATACACAAACGCAAAATAAACAACATAGCAAGTGATTATAAATTGAGTATGAATTTAGTTACGCCAAAGAAATATAATTTCGAATGAGTGTAGGTACATAAGTATCTGACCCTTTTCTTTATATGTATTAAATACAAATACATGATGTAATTGCTTGGATATTCACGATATAGATGTCGTGGTGAATATACCAATTCACACAAATTTAACTTTTATAAAATTTATTAAAAACGCATTGTCTCAATAGGAATTAAAAATTTGTAGTCGCTGTCCATACACTTTTAGGTGGTTTTAACAACTAATTAATGACATTGTCAATTGTTTCGTTTTATGTTTTCAAAATGTCCTGGATTATGTCCCAGGAGTTCAAGAAATACCTTCAGGACATTTCTTACTGCCTCTACTGATATAAATTTCACCTTGACGTGTATTAATACACTCAGAAACAAGATACTTCCTAATTAATCCTGTAAATCATTGTAAAGCTCTTTCTTCTTAGAAAAAGTAATTTGACGAAGTTCAAATATTGTGGACAGATTACATAAATATACTACTATTAAACCTCGAAAATAACGCTATTTTCCATTTAATTAACTGAAAAATTGTTTGTTAGTTATTTCTGAATTTTGTAGCTCAGTATCGAGGCAATGTAAATAAATTTCCTATCCATATATTTGCGGGAAATTTAATGTTTTATAAAAAAATGTCTGTTATAATTTTTTGATAACTCAACTTCTTTAAAAGTTCTTCAAGGTTAAAATTGATTTTATATAAACCTTCACTTTTTTTCAAAATTAACAGGGAAACTACTAATCACAAAATATTGTGTTTTTCTTTTGTAAAGCATTGAATCCGCTATAAAATTATGCCATTAAATTAATATTTAACGTAAGCAAGTTTATTTGTTACTAAGAATTAACTTACCTAACTATACGTCTTTTAGCTAACAATTTTATTAAATGTCACATTTGATTTCAGTTTAAACCAACTTTTTTTAGCAAAAAATAGATTAGCTTGAGTTGAAAATTAAGTAAATGACATGATTTTATAGCGATTAAAATGCTTTACACAAAAAAACGCCCAATACTTTGTGATTAACATAACTTGCTGTTAATCTCAAAAAAAGTAAATGTTTATATAATTTCAAGTTTAACCATAAATAATTTTTTGAAAGATTTGAGTTATCAAAAAATTATAAGACGCCTTTTTTGTACAGCATTAAATTTACTACAAAAATACATATTGTACACTTATGTACAGTCAGGCACTAAAGTAATGTCGTACAGAATAAATTAGTTTCAGAAAAAAAAATATCAGTTTCGACTCATGTTATTATTAAGAAAGAGTAGGCAACCCATAATGCTTCGGGTGGTTCTTTCAGTTGTGCAAAACTAACAAAAGTTTTTCTAAAACTGACCTGTTCTCTATGACATTATTTTAGTTCATGACTGTACATTCCCTCATTACTGAGCTACAAAATTCAGAAATAACTAAAAAATTCTTCTCGTGTTAATTAAAATGCAAATGGAAAATTACGTTAAGAAACCACTAAAAGCATTAAGGGCTCAAATTATAACAGGCGTCTTATTTCCTCTCCCTACAACTATTAAACATATGACATTAAAAAGAAAAATTGTAGATTTTTTTGAACCAGTGTAATATACACACGTAAAATTTAGAAATGTTCTTTTTCGTTTTATAACATAATTGGAAGTATTTAAACAAAACAGGTCGTTTATCATGACAACTTTAATTATCATGGTGCAATTTATATTCTGCGTTTCCCGAAAATAAATTAGCTCGTCTCTGTAGTGGAATCTTTAACAGTTAAGGGTTACATTATCAATATTAAATATCTAGAACAGCCGTCGTGGCGTCAGACAGTTGAGTGTTGGTGTATAGCGCAAAGCTCGACGGCAGTAAAACTTAATAAAGATAATACCCGTGCCGGAACAATGAGCAAATTGTAGTTAGTTATGCCTTAGCTATGGTTTGGAAGTGCAGGGCAATGGAGTATGGAAGTTCTTGGAAGCGGTACCGGTGATTCTTCGCTTTCTTGAACGCTCCCTGGAGTACTCGCTAACTTTACCAATTAATATTTTTACAATCCTGTAGTTTATTATCTTTTAACTTGAACGAATTATTTTGCTCGAGATAATTGCACCTAAAATAAAGTTTTTGTTATAAAGTATTAAAAGTAAGATGCGTATTTATTACCGCTTTAAGAAGTTGAAATAACATTATGATTTAGTAAGAGACAACCTATTATTTTTAATATTACGCTGTTGAAAAAAAAATTAAATAAATAATTATTTTAAATATTATTAAAACTTTAAAATAACATAACCTTAATTAATATGATAAATATGTGACTTATTGACTGATACACAAATAGAGCTATACTAAATTCAAAAAAAACTTATTTGTAACAAAACTTTTAAGAATTTTATTACATATATACATATATACTTTAACAAGTAGAGAAGACCGGGGTTGGAAGTCACATTTTTTTTCTTTTATATTTATAGAGCCCATGGTCTTAATTTATCAATGACATATATACCTATATCAATAGATAGTGCATTTATTCTAGTTTAAAAAGAAATAAACACTTTTTTTCTACCATTATAACATATAATTTTTCTAAAAAAAGAGAAGTGTGACTTCTAACCCCGTGTCAGGGATGGTTGTCACAGTGTCTGGGGTAGGTAGTCACATACTAAATAAAAGGTAAAATACAAAACAAGAAAACAAATACCTATTTTTATTAAAGATAAAATGTTATGCGTAACAAATTGTACTTAAGAAAGCAACGAAAAATATCTTATTCATAATTAAAAAAAATAAAAAATATTAGCTGTGAGCGAATAGTAACTTCTATCTAACGAACTTAGGTTATAGTAACAACAATATAATTACAGTCAATCGTTTATGTAGTAAAAGCTCTAGAAACCAATAAAAAAGGCCGCACATATTCATGGTGTTGCCTTGCACTTGTGACTATTAGCCCCCGCTAACTTGAGACAACCTTCCCCAAAACCGTTTTAGACAATTAACTCCCAAAATAAATTTAAATCGATGGTCATATATAAAACCATATAATGATATCATGAAACATATCTTAAACATCATAAATACACAAATAGTTATATCACTATGCAAAATTTAATTATACTTATGAGACTCAACAGAGATGCACAAAAAATTACTTTCACTGTACAAAAAAACAAACGCATATATTTCTTATACGGTATTTCAGAGCGAACTGAAGTGAAGTACGCAAGAAGGTATTGTGCTCGGGCTTCTTTGACACGGGTAAACAAATTTATTAATTCATCAGGTTTTCTGTTATTGTTGTTGTGACAACCCACCTAGTAACTTTTAGTATATTAAACTTTTTTTTGTAAATTTTATAATTACAAAGTTATTTGACATTAAGAAAATAACGATTATAGTTGATTAACGATAACTTCGGAACTATTCGGAATTTTAAAATTTTCTTAACGGAATCTGAATCGGCACCTAAAACTGCAAAACATTTCTCAGTTAACCAAAGTTCTATCTCCACTAATAAGAAAGATACCCATGTTAGCCTACCCAATTTGGGACACACTGTATATGCATTTTTGTTAAATCTAAAACTATTAGTTTACGCTGGAATTTATATCACTTTTTTAGATTAAGTCGTTTTAATGTTATTATATGTTAAAAGAAGTTGTGTTTGTTTAAAAGTGTCATATGATAATACAATACTTTGATTTTTTCAAGTTATACTCCTCTTGGCACGTAGAGAGTAAAATTTTAGCAGATAACAGAAGTTGCGCGCGCATAACTAACAAAAATTCGACAGTATGAAGTTAGCCGTCTTAGAATTCTTTATACTGCGTAAGTTAACTCATAAGAGGTCCCGAGTGTAAGCATGATAGAGGTATACCCAACAGGCATGCGCGTGTCGTCTAACTACACACAAACGCAAGCTATGCAACATAACACTTGGCTATATTTAATTTAGTTACGTCAAAGAAGTATAACTTCTAACGCGCGTACATAAGTATACGCACCGGTTTTATATTAACATTCAATATTTATTTACAACTTGGATATAGTTATCGATTACTTTAAAGAGTGCGTATTTTTTCATAATTGTAATTCTTTTTGAAATATCGTTTGTAGTTTATGAATGTTATGGGGTAAATCAATTGTATGTTATATGTAAAGGGTCCTCTGACAGAAAGCTAATTAACTCACGTTATCTTAATAGAAAAGAGGTTGCTGCACATTTCAAGTACTTACATCAAACAAATCAACTTGGTTGCCGAAGGATTGCGGAAACTCTTATAACGCGTAGTATGGGTTTCACTTACCTATTCTATCTATCGAACATTCCATAGCCGGAAATTTTAACATTGGCGATGTTATTAACACTTTTACTGAATAGAATTCCAAAAAAATAAAATTGTTATTTTTGATAAATTTTAGTCCAAATTAAGAGTTACTACAAAATCAACAAAAAATGTATAAAATAATTATAATAGCGTTTCTACGTACTTTACGTGGCAATTTATAAAAAATAAACTTCAACGATGGTAGAGCTTCTTTACATTGAGGGTGGGGCCCATCCGATGCATTTGCCACGGGCCTCAACGGTATAGTTACAGCCCTGATTGGGTTATATAGAAATCTCTACCGTGTTATTCACGGATAGTCAAAAGTAATAAATAGCGTTGTATAAGTACCACATTATACAAGTCTTACCTGTCTTTTAAAGCCCATAAAATGTCATCAAAGATCTTTAATCTTATACCTACTACTCTTTCCGACCCCTAATAATAGTGGCAATTAATAAACTTAACAATAAACAATACATAAAAATAATTTTTATTTTGAGTGTTTCATCAATATGAATATACCCCTTAAACTCCATAAACTTTCCATCAGGAAGTAGTTTTGACAGACAAAATTCTACGCGATCTTTCTTATTCGTTTCTGTAATAAATGGTTTGATGGTGCTTGGAACTCGTTTATGAATTTCCTTTTTTCAGACTTCAATGGACGTGAGCTGCTGGTCTTATGTAGCTCTTTTTGCTAAGAACAACATGTCTAAAATACGTTATTTAAGATGTTCTTTATAATCTTTGCATTTACTTCCAAAGCTTCGGTTTTTCAAAGAATCAATATTGACATAACATTCCTTTTAACAACTATTGTCGGAAGTACTTTTCCAAATTCTTGATATGGTCATTCTGTTGCACTTAACAATAAATTATTTTGCTGCTGACGTAATTGCAACCTTCTGCAGCGTTTCATGTTTTTTTTGAGGTATCAAGAACTGGAGAATCGCAACTCGACCATCGCTTGAAAACTCTTTTTTTCCGCCCTACTTAACAGTAGGTTGATATTCAATTAAAATAAAACAATTGATTTTGATCAGCGAATCAAATTAGAAAAATAGTTGTAATTCTTAATAATTAGAGTAAACTAAAAATTGAAACATGTGTCAAAACAAATGACAGATGTGATGGAACATTGATTTTGATTGAAGGCATCGCAATTTTGGGCTACAACATAACTTACAGCTACATTCGGCAATTTTCGCCCGCTTAAATATTCACTTGCTCCTATTATTATGGAACATTAAAAGTATAATTTTTCTAATTGTAAATAAAATCCAATAAAGATTACAATTTTTATGTCCATATACAACTTTTCTTTAATTGCGATTTTTCTTATATTACGGTACAAATAAACGAATTATTGCATATGTGTATATTAATAATCTTTGGTATTTTGATAAAAACAACCTATTTGAACATATAATTTTGGAATCTAAATTAAAATAACTTTAATTTTTCATATCTAGTTATACCAGATACCTCTATACCCATGTGTTAATGTGTTGACAACATGAGCAAAACGTATTATTATATGATATGTATATGTAGTCTTATATAATTTTTATTTAAATATAAGTAAACTGAGTATTTTAAAAACAAACAAAATAGAATTTAACATTTTTCGGTAAAGGTATTTTTATTATAGAACGATAATCAATATTCCTTCGAAGTAATAATGTATTTCTGGCACGTAGAGTGCAATCATGCAGTTTTCACACTTGATTTGCTTTTCATGTTCAATATTACATGTCCGTATTATAAAATCTACATTTTTCCTGTTTTAAATATATCGCTATAATAAACATAACTTGGAAAAGCTCACTCTAAAAATAAAAACAACTTTGAAGTAGTAAAAAACTCTAAACAAATTAAAACAGCTTTAAAGAATAAGTGAAAAGTGAAGATATTTACATCTCCAATGAATTTTATTGTACAACTGAAATAAAAGACTAAACTTGCAATGGGTGTTGTAAGTATAAAAGAGTAGGATATTAAAAGTTTGGCGAGAATTTGTAGGAGTAATTAGGCATGATGACTCGCTTGGCTGCTGGTAAAGTTGAGACCTGGTATCTCAGTACTGCACCCAAGCTGCAAGAGGCCGCCAATTACGGAGAATTGTTAATTTATGCAAATGAATTTTGCTAAGTTGACTTGGGACACAAGTTTGTGAATATATCTTTACTATAACGTAAAGTTTATAAGTAGGTATTTCTATAGCAATTTCTACATCCATAAAACGCTTCACGCTAAATCTAAACTTATAATACTGAAATTAAATACTCAACACACCGATATCAAACGCTGGATGGTTATTTTACAGTTAAAGTAACTTAATTTTTTATTGTAACTTCATATACAGCAAGCTCCAGATAATTCGAACTATATGCTATATGCTTTTATTATTAACAGTATGAAAATTTTGTTATTGTATAACTACGTGGCAGCATCTCAAACCAATATTAGATTGTGAAAGTAAGAACAATGTCCAAAGGTAAGGGGAAGGGGTAAAGGTAAATGGTTAAAATATAGTTTGGGCGTTACAAACTTAATTTAAAAAATATTGAAAGAAGTTATTAGAAAAAGTCTTAAATGGTAGACATAGTATTAACAAACATTAATAAAAATTAATATTTAGTGTGGTGCCCTCCTCTATCGATACCCAGTAGGTATCCTGAAGAACGCTAGTCACATTTTGCATCATCATAGGTGTTATTTCAGCACCATACACTCTTGTGGTATTTTCTAGCTCAGGGGTGCAAAACTGGCGGCCTTCGGGCCACATGTGGCCCGCAAGGATATTCTAAAATAAGATGAAAACAGGTATCCGTCCGAATAGTAAATTGGGCCGGATAGGCCAGATACTGGACAGTACCGGATATCCGTTACATCTCTAATAATAATAAGTAAGAAGAACTTGGAATGCCATTACCAAAATCTGTAGCTATTTAAAAAAATAAGCAACTACTGTACCTATTATTTTTTCTTCAACATACGCTTGCGAATCAACAAGTAGTTATTGAAATACAGTAAAAACTCGATTATCCGGACCTCGGTTATACGGATTCTCGATTATCCGGATTGTCAACCGCGCTGTGACTTTTTGCAAAAATTTCTAGTCTACGCATGAGTGATTTGTCGCAAAGGTGTGTTTCGCCCACGCCGCTCTATCGCAGCTAATTCTCACAATCTGCACAATAAGTCTCTATTTGAAAACCAAATACGTTACAGTTTCATAATGTCAAAACGTGAAGAAAAGAATTGTTTGCGTCAAATGTCAATCAATAAGTATTTTAAACATAATTAAACCTTTTTACCTAAACATTTTATGATTCTATTTGGTATTTTTTACTGTTGATTTTATAATTAATACTTATTTGTTTCGTTTTTTTGTAAATAAATACCTATCAAGGTAAAATTCTTTTGTTTCAATTATCCGGATTTTCGATTATCCGGATGAGCTGCAACATGAATAATGTCCGGATAACCGAGTTTCTACTGTAAGTTGATTGAGGAATCCAGCGCGACATGTCCATTGCTTTAAAGTTACTATTTACGAACCCGGTATATAACATTTGGTATTCAAAATTTCACTCTCAACGTCCGAAACGAAGCAAAACTTCAAAAATCTCGAACCAGCAGTGTGCTGCTGAAGTAACACCTATGATACTGCAAAATGTTACATGAGCTCTTCACTACATAACCATATTGTATACCGAGCGAGGAGGGCACGACACTGAACTTCTTCTTCTTCCTCCTCCCTTATTTTATGCAATGCCTGTCTCGCTTCATCTCGTTATTCTTCTGTTGTGGTTAAAACCTACTTTGTTTCCATCTTTTTGGTGGGCCATTTATTATTCTTTCCCCTCTCGAGTTGTTGTCACAAACTATTTTTGGTAGGTGACCATTGGTCATTTTCTTAACATGTTTAATCCACTCTTTTTTACCGATTTTTATGAACGATCTTAAGTTAATTATCTCAACAACTGTTTCTCATAATCAGATTAATTTATAAATTACCATTATCGAATTTAAGCATATTTAATCGAATACTTAACTTATTAAAAAACTTGAAACGTCTGTTCACAAATTTTAGTTACAATGATAAATGTATTAATGGTTCGGCATATAATGTATAATAGATGTGTTTACAGATGAAACTGAAATATTTGCGCTTTCTTTTATTTTATTTGCCTTTGCGCGTTCAGCGAGAAACTTAAATTATTTTATCTTTATCTAAATTTATAGGCACGCATACTTATATACAATTTTAAATACTTGCATAGATTGAAAATAGTAAAAGTTGATTATAGAATTATTTATGCGGAATATGTCATCGAGTTAATAAACTATGCATAAATTAAAAAAAATTGTATAGAAAAGTAGCAGCAAATGCCATTTAAAACTGTTGCGTACATATATCTCAAAGTAAAATAGAAGCAAAGCAATTAAGAGAATAACAAGGTAATAATCGTTGGAAACAGTCGAAAACAAAAATGTGATTATCTGTTTTGAAACTGCTAACTAAGGTAACTTCGATCGAAGTAAAGATTTATGGAAACTCGATTCTTTGAGATAATTGTATTGTGTTGCAAACAAATGTAATTAAATAAAAAGTTATAGGTTTCGCTTCGATAATATCGAATTAATTTATTTAAGATTATTGTATAATTACCAAAAATTGAACTAATTCATGTTATAAAAATCTGACAATATTATTATGCATGTAAAAGATAAGCAGAAGATAAATAAAAAAAATTAAATTAAAAATCGCTTGAATGTAAAAACTATTAATTTAATTTTTTTTTGTTTCCTTAATTTTAAATTTAAAGCACATTATAACTTTAAAAATGTAAACAATTGCATTTGCACATTGTGATTTTAAAAAATAGATTAGTTTCATAATTCTTCATTGCAATCAAAGAACTAAAAAATTCTCGTGTGGGAATATAACTATAAATTTCTAATTCTAATTGTGCTCATGCTTTGCAAAAATCATTGAAGTACGTATGCAGAGGAGAGTAGTGCACAGTGAGACGAAAAAACTTTTTTTTAAATGTAATACTAGTATTTTTTAAAATAACATATATTAATGCACTTCGTTAAAAAAATTTAAAAAAATTAATTTTTTTTATTATTAATTTAAATAAATCGTTTAACAGAACAAAATGTTATTTTTTCTCCTACCTTGGCCGAAAGTTCAGACTTTGTTCTCTGTCAAGCGGGAACAAAGTCGCACTTTATTCCCTCGCAACGGATAAATGATAAGCGACTTTGTTCCCGCTTGACAGGGACGAAAGTCTGATCATTCGGCCTAGGTAGGAGAAAAAATAGTATGTGCAACACGGGAGAAAAGTACTACATCTCCTCCCGCGTGTAAAATTGCCACCCGAGCCAAAGGCGAGGGTGGTATACGCTCAATACAAACAAATAGAAAAAAGCAAAAAGCTTATGTAATAACATCAAAGACAAATAAAGAACGATTAGAAATATTAAAAAAAAAAACACCACGAAAACAAGAGGTGTAAATCTGTGAAATGTGACATCCTACCATAATCGTCATCTTGCCCCATATGGTACATCATCTTGCCCCATAGGTGAGGCAAGATGACGTAAACGTCAAAAAAATGTAATTATTTTTTTATATCTAATCCATTTAATCTGTATTGTTTTAGAAGTATGTTATTTGATAGTCACTAATCACTTGTTATGTGTATATATATATATAGGGAGGGTGACCTAAAGCGGATAGGTAGCCCAAAGCGGGTAACGGCCCTTATATGGATATGTTATATATTAGCTGAAATTTATATATTTATTTACAATGCCAGTACCCAGCCTAATTGATGTCATACTACTTTGACACCTAAGTTGCTTAATAACGTCAAAAAATTAAAAAACAAAAAACTTTATAATTTTGTAAAATGTTTGAAATTAATTTAACTTCAATTGCTACAAAGCCCTTAACATTAGTCCATTTTTTATAGTAGGGTTTTCTTTTACAATAAACTAGTTTTATTATTTGACTAAATATTTTAATATCCATCCATTATTTTTTACGTTATTGTATCAAAACTAAGAAATGTGTGTTTGGGCAACGCGGGTAGGTACCCTCTTTGCTTGTACCACAAGTAGTAATTTTATTATAATTGATAGGAACTAGTTGATAGAAATAAATTCATATTAAAAATAAGTGATTTAAAGCGTTGAAGCAATTAAGATTTAAAAACAATGGTAAACCGAAGTAATATTAAGATTGGAACAAATTAGCAGTTATAATATGAAAATGCTTAATATAACTTAATACTAATGTTACTGTCAAGAACATGTCAAGTGTAGATAATTTTTTTCAAAGGTTTTGATTAATCCGATTGGTTTATGAGAGCCTACCCGCTTTAGGCCCCACTGTCGGGCAAAGCGGTTAATTTCTGACATTTTATATTTTTGAATTTATTTCTACAATTAAAGCAAAAATGTAATTATTTCTTTTTATAAAATTAAATTTGAATAATTGTATTACGTAAATCTAAAAAAGAAACGCTTTTTTTTAGCCGAATTGGTTCATATTAATCGATGAACCTTAACCTACCCGCTTTAGGCCACCTTCCCCTATATATATGTATATTTTTTTATTACTGTGAATATTTTTTTTGAAATTACCATTTTTTCCTTAAGGTCGTCATCTTGCCCCACTCTCCCCTACTATTTATATAGAAACAAATCAAACTAAAATGCTATTATTTTAAAGAAAAGTGGTCAATATTAAAATCCCGGTGGTCCGTATTGCAAAACATATTTCTAAATTTTTGAAAGCTTAAATAACAATTTATTATGTTTGTTTATTTTTCGAAAAATTAATTTTGTTTGTGTTTTTTAATAACATTGATAAAAAACAATAAAGAAGACCGATCGAAATATGTTTTACACGTTTTATTCCACAAAAATGTTAGGCTGGTCCATTTAGGTACTTTACGCTACATGTTTGCATTTGTTATTGCTTTTAATTTGTATTTTAAAGATTTTTTTACGCGAAACTTTAAGAAACCTATATGTCGCATAAAAAAAGATTTAGATAAATATTCATTAGGGTGCTTTGTTTGAAATGCCAAAATTTTGTTGTACACATCGAAAAAAGTTCTCACCAAATTTCAACCCTTAATTTTAATACGGAGTAGTCGCTACTTAATTTTAAAATTTTCCTATTCATTTAACTAGTAAATCTCTAATTTTTCTTTAATTGTATATATCTCTGCTGCATTTTATGTAATCGTCTTGTTGTCAACGGCAAATTTTAGGAAAAATATCTGTCTTTAAAAGTACCCATAGCTTGATATACCGAGTGTTTCATTTAAAGTGCCACGAGCTTATAATTTCTGATATAATAAAAATTTCAAAAAAATACAAGTATAAAAGTCTCTTTAATTTATTCGATCTATGAAGTGGCATAAGTATAAGTTTTGTTTTATTTCTGGTTTAACCATAAATCGTATCAGTTTTCTTATCTTAAATAGAAAGGTATTAATTTTTTTTATAATTGAATAGAGCTGGTCGCGGGCTTTTCAAAAATATAAAATAAGTTACCATTGGGCTGACATTTCAGGAAATATAAACTTATAGTACTTTAGTGATATACTACCTTTATAGTACAAAATATTTTTTTTTTACCTTATTTATTAATCAAATGGTAACTTGTTATATATTTATAGAAAGCCCTCGACGCGCTCTGTCCAATGATAAAAAATTAATACCTTTCTATTGAAAATAAGAAAGTTGACACGATTTTCGGTAAACCCCAAAGTAGAGCAAAACTTTTATTTGTGCGAGTGAATAGATGGAATAAATTAAAGAAACATTATACTTGTACTTTATTTGAAATTTTTATTAGTTTAAGACCTATAAGCTCATGGCACTTTAAATAAAACCCCCGGTATGTAATTTGAACGGTCTCACCGCTACAAAATCTTTTATCGATTAAAAATTGACACTAGTGTTCGGATTTTTATGCAGGATAAAATGTCAAAATATGCAATTATAAAATAAAAATATGTAAATAGATGAAAAAATAACACAATAACCAACATGGGTACGGCAAATACATACTTACGGTGCAGAACTGTAATCAAAATTACTAGAAGCTGTGATTAAAACAATACGGCACATTTATTAAAACACGCAAAATAAACCCTTAAAATAAACATCTAGGGATGTCAATTTGGATAGATAACTGACACTCAGACTCCTACGATAAACTAGTAAATATATGCAAATATATGCAATTGCATAAAAAGCCGATCCCTAGTTATTACTAACTCGAGAAAGCTCCCGTTTCGTAGTAACAACTATAAATCAAAATGCGTAAAAAGATGAAAACCTAATTCAAACAAGTTCCAAATAACATTTTTATCGCCTTTTCAAATATCTTGAATGTAAGTACATGAAAGATTATGTATAATTTGCAATGATTACTTCTTATATGCAAGTTGTTTGTTTGAAAGATGTTTGACTAAAATTTTAATATCTTGAAAATTTGCTGTAGTCAAGTAGAAACGTTCTAAAAGCAAGTATTTCATATTACAAACGTCCCTAAGAAGTCATGTCGCTAGGTTACAGAATGCTATTATATTTGAAAAGCAACGTAATAACTCTCCAGAATTCTTTGACCATTTGATTTCCTTATACCTTCTGCATTTTTTTAAAATTTAATATCAAATATTTTTTACTCTTTGAACACTTTTTGTTATGGATTCACATCTAATAAAGTTAATGATTTTTAAATGATCTATATTTGACTAATATTTTAAAAGTTGTGCTTACTAATAAAAAAAAAAACAACTAAAATATCTAAATATAGGTGTAGATAAACTGTTAAATGCCACATTCATATTATTACCAAACATGATAAAGATTATTGGAACAAAGACATTTTTATTTAAAGTAGTAGCACCAATAAATAATTAAATAAACATAATTTAGACAAATACAAAATTTTTTTTTAATAAAATAGTAGTGAGTTAAAGTATTGTAATATATTGATTATTGTATCACATGTTGAAAGCTTACTTTACATAAATTTATTCTACATAGACATATGTAACTGTCTATCGGCAAGAAGACTCAAAAATTGTCTATAAGATAGTGCTTCAATGTTAATCTTTATATCGTTTTCCGCATGATCAAACAGTGTTGAAGATTGAGTCATTCACCGAAAACTTTACGTGTCACTGTACTATCATATTCCATTAGAAATGGTTTAGTTGTTTGACTCTCCTGAATAATTTGTTTTCAGTTGTGTCACTTTTCTTGCCAATAAGGAATATTCTAATCAATAAAATTTAAATGTAAGAACATGTTTCATATGTATCGAATATTTATTTTTTGTATACTAATAGGGTAAGGTTAACTAAATCGTACCCAATAAGAATTAAGTATATAAATTGTACAACCTATTAAATAAATAAGAAATATTTGCTTTATTTAAAACTTCGGTAAATATTGGTATAGTAATACAGTCGAACCTCGATAGGCCGAATTTTTGATAACTCAAACCTGTTTCCCTATGACTTGCCTATTTCAACGTTAATATTTTTGTATCGATAACTCGAATTATTTTTAGTTTTCCTTCAACTTCGACTTATCGAGGTTTGTCTGTATTATAATAAATTTCTAAATATTTTTCCTTCAACTTCCACTTATCGAGATTCGTCTGTATTATAATAAATTTCTAAAAATAGCTTTAGTTTTTCAAAAATTTAATACATTTTTAACGATGTGATTAAGAAAGCAGTGTCCTAAGTCGTACTACCGATAAGTCGTGCATGTGTTTAATTGAAAACAATCTCGCAAATATGTAGAACCTACTTTCTAGGGATTTACTTAAAAACGAATCAATTTTTATCTACAATTCATATGAATAAGCAAAAAAACACCTTGTTTTTTAACAATTTGTTTAAAAAAGGTATCTGACTACATTAAAGGAGGATGTTGGCTTTTAGGATAAACTTTTGCTACGCATTTTAGAACCATAAAGGTTACCTTACAAATATCTATCCACAATCCTTAATTTCTAATTTTTAGCCAATGTCATTTATCATTAAGGTTAGCGTTAATTTCTTTTACAACAAGAATAGTAATACTTAATTGACTATATTTATACTCAATTGTTCTATAATAGATTAGTCATAAGCATTATTTAAAAAGAAATTCTAGTAGAATTTAATATGATCGCTTTTTCAAAAACGTTTGTTACAGTAATACATGTGTATTATAGAAATTCATAATTTTCTTATTAAAACTGTATTTTTGAGCGTTGATAATAAAAATTTATAACTTTTTTAATAAAAACAAGTAATTTAAAATTAAAAGTAATAGATTTTCCCGAAACATAAAATTAAAACCGTTATAGAATACCCAACCTTTATTTCGTACTTATTATATTAGTCAATATCCTATTTAAACCATAACATTCAAAGACAGGATGTCAATGCATTACATCCAAGGCTGTTTCTTTATAATTTAGTTACATATAAAAACGAAATGATTTTAAGCATTTCCAGTTTACGTACAATTACTTACATAGTAAGTACAAAATTTAAAAATCTCATATTCTTATTCGTGCTACATTATAATGCTCACAAAGTTAATTGCTATTTGTGCTATCGTACATCATATAAATTCTCTACCTCCAATATTAACAAAAAGTGGTGTGTTAACAAATCAAGAAGTACTTCACCAAAATGGTGGTAACCAAGATGCTGCTGCCAAATTAGAATCAGCAGGATTTGATGCTGCAAATGGCTATAAAAAGGGTAGTGAAAATAAACATACTAAAGCAGAAGATGCTGGAAAGTATTTAGAAGAAAGTGCTGATAAAAAACAGCATTTAGACCAAAGCGATTACAGAGATAAAAAGTTTCATCAAAAGGAAGGTGGAACTGTATCAGACATAGGAAATCAATCAGTGCGTAAAAAGGGACAACATAAATCTGGCTTCCATAATACTTATAATAAAGATGAAAGTGGCAGTAATTCTAGTTATTATGATGATAGTGATGAGAATGGAGGTGAATACGTACGTGATTCACAAAAGGGTACCTACGGAGATGTAAGTGCACGTAATAAACAGGGTTCTAATTTTGATGGAAGTTACAAAGCCCAACAAGATGGAAAGCACGGAGATTATAACAAAGGAGGTCACTACAATCGTAACGTTGCCGATAGTCAAGCTTACAATCAAGAAAACGATTATAATAATTATGAAAACAGGGCAAAAGCGAATAGAGGAACGATCGTGGATTATCTAAAGAATATTATGAAAATCAGTACTATCAACAACCTAATTACTATTACGAAAATCCTCAATATTACTCAAATCCATATTATGAGAAAACCGACTATCTACCAAATTATTACAATCCTGGTTATACTAGCAATTACAACTATCCAACGAAAAAGACAATTACTATATACGAAGATCCTAGGTATTTTGAACAAAGTGCTCAATATAATAATTATGAGAAATTTCCAAAAAGTGATTCAGTACAACTTAATGTGCAACCACCACTTCATTCTCCCGTTCGAGATTACCACGATTCCATTAAACCTGTTTATGAATATTATTAAGTTTACATTATGTCACTATTAATTTATTATTTGTACTAAATATGTAGATTAGCAAATCAATAAAAAATAATTAGTACCTAAGTACGGGGGTAATATTAGAGCTATTTGGATTGAACAAGCAATTTTACATGTTTTGCAGGTATTTAATCATATGTATTATTGATCACATCATATTAAAAAAAAATGATTTAAAATTAGGTGTCTTAATGCTATAAACTACATTACATTTAAAACAACCTGAAAATACGTAAATAGGGTGTCGGGCGAATAGTTACTGAAACTTAATCGGGTGATACCTGGTGCCAATCTAATCAATAAAAGTTTGTATGCAATATGTCCTAAATCTAAAGAATTTGAAGAAAAATTCATTTAAATTTTCCAGTAAATGTTTCTTTTTCTTTGTTTTGCCTTTTTGTATCTGTAGTCAGGTTTAGGCAATTTTCCCGCTGGAATCTTTGTTGTGATGGTTGTAGCGTTTCAAAAAGGCAAAGAACCTCAGTTTTACGTGGGTTTCAAACCACGGCAATTTATAAGAAAACTTTTTTGAGCCAGGTGCCCAACCTTGCGTAGAGAAGAAGAGTGTGAAATTTTCTTTAATTAACGCGGGATTCGAACCACTTCGAACCTACCTCGCTAACGCAGCAGTCCAAACACTAAACCACTTGCACCACGCTTCCTTTTCCATCGTTTCCATATATGTACTTAAAAGAGAATAAGGTCATTTAATACGTGCGTCATTGCTAATGTATTTTATTAGTTGAATGTTATATCTCCCAATAAACGTCTATTAAGATTTTTTTTATCATTTAGATGTCTTGTTTCAAAATTAACGTGCGAAACCTTATTATAAACATCTTATATTACCCATGAAGTGATTAAGATAAGCAACTTTATTTACGTCTCAAGTTTGACGCATTGTTGCTAACCTTATCTCCCCTATTTCAATGCAAATTTGATATGCAATAGTTGTTTTTTTAATTTAATGAAATGCTGTACATATGGCTTTAATAACATCGTTATATTTTCCAAATATTCTAAATAATAAGATATTTATTACACATTTTCAAATTGAAGTTTAGGATACCATAATTCTAAAATATTACATATAAAGCCACTTAACTTGGGGCATGTTTTTATTCATATTAGGGTCATTTATAAGCCAATTATGTTCCAGTAATTATTCTTCTAATAATCATATGTAACATAGTCCTTGTATAAACAATAATAGACGTGTTCTACGTTACAAAACACGGATAAAATAGAGGCATAGAATCCAAAATTTAAAAAAACAGAGTAATATTTTGTTTTATGACTAACAATAAGAAAATGTGTTTATTAAAACAATAACACTGGCACGCAAAAATAAAAAAGTGGTCAGTACTTTTGAACAGACCCACCTAGGGTTATGTATTTCGATGCCCTGAATCCGAATTTGAGGTCGGTTTACCCAATATATCTCTAAAATTTTGAGTAAATTGCAAAAAACCACCAAAAATTGCAGGTATGAAAATGAAGAAAATTTGATTAAACTAGATCAAATCTTCCTTATATGTATATTTTGATGAAATGAATCCAAATTCAGAATCTCTTAATCTCGATCATTCATATATTTATTCAAAATCGTAAAAAACAGTAAAAAAGTAGTAGAACATAGCCAAAAATATCACGAGCACACCAGACCCACCTAGGGTTATGTATTTCGATGCGCTCTAAAATTTTGAGTAAATTGCAAAAAACTGCTTCAATTGGCTAAAAATTGCAGTTTTTTGCAATTTACTCAAAATTTTAGAGGTATATTGGGTAAACCGACCTCAAATTCGGATTCAGGGCATCGAAATACACAACCCTAAGTGGGTCTGGTCAAAAGTACTGACCACTTTTTTATTTTTGTGTGCCAGTGTAATTGATCAAAAATATTATAGGGGAAGATGGGGTAGCCCCGGATACTTGAAAGAATTAAAAATAAAAAAATATAAATACATAAATTTATTTTTTATGATTTAAAATGAAAGTAGGGACTTTTAAGTTTACACTAATTAAAAATTTGTAATGATATACAGTCAACTCGCGTTATAACGAATTTCAAGGGACCCACGAAAAAGTTCGTTATATCGAAAGTTCGTTATATCGAAAGTTCGTTATATCGAAATTCCTTATTATAAAAGCATAAATTAACAAATTTTTACTTTGTTTAGAGATATAGAATTAATCAATCCAAAACACCACAAATTCGTTGTCGTTTATTAAAATAACCAATATAACGCAGAAATGTAAAAAGAAATAATAAAACAATAGAAAACAACAATAAAAAAAACAATAGAAATAATACAAATAGAAACACGTATAATCCAAAAAAACTCCGTAATTTTAGTTTGTATGCAGGTAACTGTACGTGTCCGTTCAATGCGTTCTCTAGATTTAAGATACTTGAGAATACACTGTCGTCAAGGTCATGGCTTTGCAAGTAATTGATAATTGATAGTGTTAAGTTTGCATTTCTTTAAGATAAAAAAATCAAAAATTGTGTAGAAACACATTATGTAAATTATATAACATACCTACAGTACTTACTTTTTTAACAAAAATTATTAGACTTTAGTCAAGAAAACTTCGTTATATCGAGGGGACCAAAACCCATTAAAATTTTCGTTATAAAGCGAGATTTTCAAGGGACCGGCGGTTTCTTTCTTTATATCGAGATTTTCGTTATATCGAACTTCGTTATAACGCGAGTTGACTGTATTTGTTTTTTTAGGAAATATGGCCAATCCAATTTGACCTTATTTCTTCACAATACAAAAAGTGGCGGGTAGTCCCGGACTAGTACTTATTGGTGGCGCAATCGTTATTTGGCCTTATAAACATCACAAAAATAATTAATATTTAAACAATTTTTATGTGCCCAGTCTTTGCACTCATAACATTGAATCCAGTCTTCACCAAAAGTTTTTTTGCATATGATGCATACGGTTTCTTTCTCACGGTCTTTTTGGAAAAACTTCGAATATTTTTGTCTGTTTTCAATATTTTTTGCAATTTTTTGTTTTTTTTGTTTTGACAATTTTAATGTTTTTAGTTTTCTGTTTTCCTCTAGGTTTGGTTTAAATGGAGAAGATGTTAAAATATCGCTCATATGGGTTTTTTGAGCTCCGTTGCTAAATGTTTGTTTGATGCATCAGGAAATCGTAACAGTTGTTTTAATAAATGTGCTGTGCTGATTGAAGGCACCGGGTCAGTATAGATGTTGACCACCGTTGCGATTCGTACTGGATGTGAAAAATACACAAAGTTGACTAAAGTACAGTCATTTAACCACTATTTATTATCACAGTAAATAATAAAGCACCGACAAGTTATTTATTTCAACTGTAGTATACAGGGTGTCCCAAATTGAGTAGGCTAACATGGGTATCTTTCTTATTAGTGAAGATAGAAGTTTGGTTAAATGGGCAATGTTTTGCAGTTTTATGTGCCCATTCAGATTCTGTTAAGAAAATTTTAAAATTCCGAATAGTTCCAAAGTTATCGTAAAAAAACTGAAAATCGTCATTTTCTTTAATGTCAAATAACTTTGTAATTATAAAATTTACAAAAAAAGTTTAATATAAAAGTTTCTAGGTTTCATAAAATACAAATAGAAATTAAGTCAAAATTAAATTCAAAATGGCGGTTTTCAAGATATTGATACCAACTTTCTTATTTTAAATAGACGCCATATTGGATTTTTACATAGTTAAATAGCATTTTTTTTTCTCTTTTCAACCATGTATGACAACCCATATTTAAATAAAAAATTATTAATATTATTAATTTTTTTTGTTTTAAATCAAGTAGCCATGAATTATGAAAGAACAATTAAACAGCATAATACAAGCCAACGTCATTATATTTATTTTTTGACAAATATTGTAAGTTTTTTGAATAATAATTGTTATTGCCTTATAATTAATTTAAAA
The DNA here is from genome assembly GCA_036325965.1 of Sinopyrophorus schimmeli. NCBI lineage: Eukaryota > Metazoa > Arthropoda > Insecta > Coleoptera > Elateridae > Sinopyrophorus > Sinopyrophorus schimmeli. The sequence goes on along the minus strand of JARFIZ010000314.1, from coordinate 8,844,093 downwards.
TGGAAAAGTTTTTAACTGAGCAGTATCATAGGTTTAGTACCTACATTAAATGTTACAAAAGCTCCTGCGTTGCTGCACAAACATACTTTAACAGTTTTCCAAAAAAAAAATCAACCAAACGTTAAAATTATTAAAAGATTGGATGTGAATATGCAGAAGTATGGATGTTTACAGTAACCAAATTGAAAGAATGTTGAAGATGATCTTTATCATTTTTTTTTCTTGGAAAACTGTTAAAGTATGTTTGTGCAGCAACGCAGGAGCTTGTGTAACATTTAATGTAGGTACAAAACATATCATACTGCTCAGTAAAAAACTTTGCAATTTTGAATTATTTATAAAGCAATAATAATTATTATTAAAAAACTTACAATATTAGTCAAAAATAAATATAATGACGTTGGCTTGTATTGTGGTGTTTAATTGTTCTTTGATAATTCATGGCTACCTGATTTAAAACAGAAAAATTTAATATTGTTAATAATTTTTATTTAAATATGGGTTGTTATACATGGTTGAAAAGAGAAAAAAATGCTATTCAACTATGTAAAACCAATATGGCGTCCATTTAAAATAAGAAAGTTGGTATCAATATCTTGAAACCGCCATTTTGAATTTAATTTTGAGTTAATTTTATTTGTATTTTATAAAACCTAGTAACTTTTATATTAAACTTTTTTGTAATTTTATAATTACCCAGTTATTTGACATTAAAGAAAATGACGATTTTCAGTTTTTTGACGATAACTTTGGAACTATTCGGAATTTTAAAATTTTCTTAACAGAATCTGAATGGGCACCTAAAACTGCAAAACATTGCCCATTTAACCAAACTTCTATCTCCACTAATAAGAAAGATACCCATGTTAGCCTACTCAATTTGGGACACACTGTAGAGTAACTTTTGAAAAAGATTATTAATTAAGCTAAAATAATGTCCGGCGATACCCCACATTTTAGTGTCCGGGGGTACCCGATTCTCAATATTCAACATTTTTATTCAGAGCTACTAAGATGTAGTAGAAATATTTCAAATACTATTACAAAGTTTAAATATAATGCATTTTCTTCAACTTAAAAAGAAATAACTATTCACACTTACGTTTTCTGGTTGATAACTTGAAATGAAATCTGACGAGCGCGATAAAAATTTTTATATTTTACAAACTACTCCTTAAATTGTAACAGAGTCGGTGTTTACGTGACAACTAAATTGCATATGTTATCACTATAGACGACGCCTGTTTTAAAAAAAAAATTACCAATGCAACGTGATTAGGTTCTTGAAAATTCTTATGTCCGCGGTTACCCGCTGTCCGGGGCTACCCCACTTTCCCCTACGTTAATATTATATTGTACTCATTATGTTTTAACTTTTATCACTGTGAAGCATCATCAAACGACATGTTTAAGTTCCGAAGAAAGATCTTCCCAATTATGGACTCGTATTAGAGAAAAATCCTGGAATACAAAGGATGCCTGTATTATCTCATTATTATGCCAATTTTAGGACAAAAGCACTGCGACTAATTGTAATTGTGAAAAGTGCAATAGCTATAAACGTTGAAATTAAAACGTAATAATAAATAAATTATTTTTTATTTATTATTAGTTTTATGCAATTTAAATCTGCCAAAACACCTAAAAATATTAGATGTTTTTCAAAAACACTAACTAGATATAAAATTTTAAAAAATTCCCATTTTCGTTCAACTCAGCCCCATCGTTAAACAAAATCTATGTCGTTAACAATGAGATATACTTATTACAGCCACTCACCGTTAACCAATTACAGCATTATCTGATACTGTGGTTAACCAAGGTACCACTACAGTTTTAACTTGATCTCGCATAAATTAAAGTTGTTTTCCAATAAAAACTTCCAAACTGTAAATAATAGCATTTAATTTTCTTATTACTAACAAACTACTGAATGTATTCAATAATTTAAACATCATGTAATCTGCAAAATGTATATCTTCGAATATTCATTGGGAGTAGTTAGTAGTTACTTATAAAATAGAGAAGAACAGTGGACCCCCGGTAATCCGACAAACAGTTTGCAGGGCAGAGTCGGATTAGCGAATTTGTCGGATTATAGAGTACTGCCTAAGACCCCCTATAGTCCGGAATTTTTTACAAAAGAGTACCTTGTAATCCGACAAATTACAGATCCAATGATAAGATTCTACATGTTAAATACATATTATGTACTCTGAATATTCATTTTATTGGTATTGATATTATTTTCTTGAGAAAAGAACATCAATATTTATTGTTTTATTATAAGCATTTGTTATTACATTATAGGTAAACAAAAGAATAGCTTTACCTATAGTATGAAGAAAATTTTCTTAAAAGTAGTATTTTTTTCTCTTGGTTTAACGAAGATTGTCAAAAAAATATTCAATACATAATAAATAATAGACCATGTCGGATTACAGGGGGTGCCGGATTAGCCGAGGCCGGATTATCGGGAGTCCACTGTAGTGTATATTATTTTGTATTACAAATAAGTGTAGCATTACTTTTTTTTTTAATATTTTCAGACCACAAGTATCTTAACATTAACGAAAAGTTCAAAGTAGAATTTAAATTTATTTAGCTGACAGAAGGGAATACTGACTATAAGATACAATTAAGCAAGATTTCCATCTTAGATTCTCATATTTGTGAATACGTTTCACATCTCCTTAAGGACATTAAATATTACTATATCATATTACTTAACTACATTTTGAAAACACGTGTGTAACTTTTGATAAAATAAGTTTTCATAAACGTATACCCTATACAGCAGCCAGTATTTATTTTACAAGCACAATATTGTTATACATATGTTGAACTGAATTACAAAACGTAAAAACTGATGTGAGGAAATTAACCTGTTTGATATTTACATACGTAAATATCAAACAGATTAATTTCTCAATTAATAAATCAATTAAATGACTAAATGCAATCATTTATTTATTAAAAAAAAAACAAGCATGCTAGCACATCATTTCTAATTAAACAGAGTATTACTTTATCCATGATTTTAAAACATGATATTTCCAAACCTGATTGAAAATAGAACTAATATTCTACAAACTTAAAGTGGCACTGGTATGATCGAAACCCGCCAATAATGACCATGTTAATATAATTGATTAGGCCTCTTTTGTTTGTAACGGAACTAAACTTTATTTCTACTTTTAACTTAAACACAACTTCTTACTTCACATTCATTTTTACACTCTCATAACTTAACTTGACTCTCTACTCTCTCTTATTCATAACGCCATCTAAGAAACAACTTATAGATTAATAAGAACAAAAATCATCCTTTTTCAAAACACCTCCTTGATTTTGTTCTACAAACAATTTGATTATATGTAATTACATAATTTCTAGTAGGTATCTAAATTTCCTAAATTTTACTTTACACAAAGCTTTCGTCAAAGCATTTGCGATTTGGTCCTCAGAATTAATTTTTAACACTTCAATAATCCCCTTTTGATAATAATCATAGACAAAATGAAAACTTATATCGATGTGTTTAGAGTTTTTACTAAATTTTCCCTTTTTTTATAATCCAATTGCTCCAGTATTGTCTTCGTAGATTTTTACACTTGTGTTAATATTCACTGCAGTGTCATTTAACACACCTTTAATCGGCAACACAATCTGCTACAGCATAGTACTCGGCATGGGTGGATGATCTTAACACTATTTTTTGTTTTTGTGATTTCCAGTGGTTGGTTTTCTGTCTGTTGTATCTCCTGCCCAGTCGGCATCTACATAAGCTTCTATCACTTCATTAAACACAGAGTTGTTCGTCATTTTCAAAAAACGGGTATGATCTAAATATTTTAGTATTCTTAAGGCATATTTATAGTGAGTATCATTAAAACAGTTTTAAAAGCGACTTAAGTAGTTTACAGCAAAGGACATATCTGGTCGTGTTCCATTTGCTATGTATAAGGCTCCAATCAAATTTCGGTATTTTAAACTTTTATCAATGTTCTCACTCGACTAATTTTAAATTAATTTCCATGGGAGTTTCATAGGTTTTAGAATAAGTAACATTAAATTTTTCTGCCAAACTTTTGATATAGTCTTCTTGACTTAGACATTATCTTTTCGTTAAGATTATATTTTATGTCTATGCCTAAGTATTGTTTCACTCTTCCTAAGTTTTTCATTCTAAAATTACTGTTTAACATTTGTTTTACTTTATCTATAGTATCACTATTTCCATCAAATATTAATAAGTCATCAACATATAAAATTATATAAATTTGTTCGTTAATTTTAGTTCCCTTGTACAAGCAATAATCGTAATCAGATCTTTCAAAATCAATTTTTGTCATAGAATTATGAAAACATTCATACCAATCGCGTGAGCTTTCTCTCAGTCCATAAAGTGATTTTTTCAATAAACAAACTTTGTTAATGCCAATTTCATAGCCTTCCGGTAGATAAATATGGACTTCGGATTTTAGATTTCCATTTAAGAAAGCAGTTATTACATCCTTTTACTCAATTTGCCAACCTTTTACACATGCTATTGATAGTAATACCTTTAAAATTGTCATCCTTGCTACAAGGGAGTATATCTTTTCGTTATCAGAAAATATTGACGCCAATAATGACCTCAAACCCGTATACAAAACACTGCAAAATGTCGGATGACGAATATTCATCAGGCGATGATGAAACACTTATAAAACACAAAACAATTACAAATTCTTTAATCTTCGAATGTAACAAGTTCCTTCCACTTCTGCGTTGGGGTCTGCAACATCCGCAGAGCAAATTAAAAAATCATTGACTGAAATTAGGCATCATCCAAAATATAATCGCGTCGTGGGGTTGCAAGATCCCCCATCGGGCGCCCCCCGGCTGGCGGATAGGGGAATGCCTCCCAGATATGGGTGGTATCGGGGAAATGAAATTCCCGAGGTTGACCAAAACTTGACTGATGATAGGCAGCAGGTTCATTAAAATCAGGCTCTAGCGTGGGAAGAATAACTTCGAAGCGGTAAAGCACTGGAAACCGAAAAGCGCAGCTGTAACAGCAAAAACGGTTTTCGTACTGCGATACAAAAAACAAACGGAAATCTTACTGTATTATAAAACCAAACAATCCTAATGGCTGAACAAAATAGAATAATGGCCCTCAGTCCAGGGCACCTCTTAAATGAGGAGAGGGTGCTAAGAATCCCCCTGAGGTATAACAGTAAAAATCTTGGAAACAGACCAAGAATCAAAATATATGATAACATTCTACGTATTGCTACGTGGAATGTTCGCAGCTTATTTATGCCAGGCAAACTAACAAATACAGAAAAGGAAATGAAAAGGATGAACATAGATATACTAGGATTAAGCGAAGTCAGATGGCCTGGATCCGGAAAGCAGAAGACACAAAAAGGATATATACAGGGTGTCCCAAATTGAGTAGGCTAACATGGGTATCTTTCTTATTAGTGAAGATAGAAGTTTAGTTAAATAGGCAATGTTTTGCAGTTTTAGGTGCCCATTCAGATTCTGTTAAGAAAATTTTAAAATTCCGAATAGTTCCGAAGTTATGGTTAAAAACTGAAAATTGTCATTTTCTTTAATGTCAAATAACTTTGTAATTATAAAAATTACAAAAAAAAGTTTAATACAAAAGTTACTAGGTTTCATAAAGTACAGATGGAAATTAAGTCAAAATTAAATTGAAAATGGCGGTTTCCAAGATATTGATACCAACTTTCTTATTTTAAATAGGCGCCATATTGGATTTTTACATAGTTAAATAGCATTTTTTTTTCTCTTTTCAACCATGTATAACAACCCAAATTTAAATAAAAAATTATTAACAATATTAAATTTTTCTGTTTAAAATCAAGTAGCCATGAATTATCAAAGAACAATAAAACAGCATAATACAAGGCAAGGTCATTATATTTATTTTTTGACTGATATTGTACGTTTTTTAAATAATAATTATTATTACCTTATAAATAATTCAAAATGGCAAAGTTTTTAACTACGCAGTATGATATGTTGTGTACCTACATTAAATGTTACAAAAGCTCCTGCGTTGCTGCACAAACATACTTTAACAGTTTTCAAAAAAAAATGATGAAGATCGTCTTCCACATTCCTTCAATTTGGTTATTGTAAACATCCATACTTCTACATATTCTAATCCAATCTTTTAAAAATTTTAAGGTTCCATTGCTTTTTTTTTGGAAAACTGTTAAAGTATGTTTGTGCAGCAACGCAGGAGCTTTTGTAACATTTAATGTAGGTACACAACATATCATACTGCGTAGTTAAAAACTTTGCCATTTTGAATTATTTATAAGGTAATAATTATTATTATTTAAAAAACTTACAATATCAGTCAAAAAATAAATATAATGACCTTGCCTTGTATTATGCTGTTTTATTGTTCTTTGATAATTCATGGCTACTTGATTTTAAACAGAAAAATTTAATATTGTTAATATTTTTTTATTTAAATTTGAGTTGTTATACATGGTTGAAAAGAGAAAAAAAATGCTATTTAACTATGTAAAAACCAATTTGGCGCCTATTTAAAATAAGAAAGTTGGTATCAATATCTTGGAAACCGCCATTTTGAATTTAATTTTGACTTAATTTCCATCTGTACTTTATGAAACCTAGTAACTTTTGTATTAAACTTTTTTTTACAATTTTTATAATTACAAAGTTATTTGACATTAAAGAAAATGACAATTTTCAGTTTTTTGACCATAACTTCGGAACTATTCGGAATTTTAAAATTTTCTTAACAGAATCTGAATGGGCACCTAAAACTGCAAAACATTGCCTATTTAACTAAACTTCTATCTTCACTAATAAGAAAGATACCCATGTTAGCCTACTCAATTTGGGACACACTGTATATTACTCTGGAGGAAGTAACAATGAACACAGACATGGAACAGCTGTAATTCTCACAGACGAAATTGCAGAATCCGTCGTTGACTTTGTACCAGTTAAAGAACGGATTATCTTCATAAAAATGAAAACAACACATAGAGATTTAAATGTTATCCAGATATATGCCCCAAAAAATGATAAAACAAAACAAGAAATAGAAGAATTTTACAATAAAATAGATGAAGTAATAAGTCTTACAAAAAAAGGAAAAATTACCATGGTCATCGGAGATTTCAACGCCAAAATTGGTGCTGGTGTGGAAGGAGACAATATAGGAGCATACGGTCTTGGTATAAGGAACGCCAGGGGAAACAGACTGATTCAGTTCTGTACTGAAAATAACTTCCTTATCGCCAATACCTTCTTCAAACAACATCCAAGAAGATTATACACTTGGAAAGCGCCAACTGATAATAAACAACGATTAGTAAAAAATCAAATAGATTTTATCTTGCTAAACATGGAATTCAAAAAATACATACATTCTGTAAAAACTTATCCTGGTGCTGACATCAATAGTGACCATAATCCTGTTGTAATGGACTTTAAAATTAAGAGATTTAAAAGAGTTAAACGAGAAAAACTGGCCAAACATATAGATATTTACAAACTTAAAAATTCGGAAGTCAAAAAAAAATAAGTTATAAAATAGAAAAAGAACTTAAGACAATAGAGGCACGCATACGATCTGAAGAAGAAATTCAAAATACTTGGAACGCGATAAAAAACAAAATAACAGATGTTCAGGAGCAGGATATTGGGTTTAGAAAACATAACAAAAAACAAGAATGGATGACACAGGAAATCCTAGATATCATGAGTAAAAGAAGAAGAAATAAAACACGACCATCGCAATATAAAGATATCAATAGAATCATAAGGAAAAAATCCAGAGAAGCAAAGGAGAAATTAATGTCAGAAAAATGCCAAGAAATAGAACTGCTCCAAGAAAAATACGATACGTTCAATATACACAAAAATGTAAAAGAAATGACAGGCAGAACTAGAAAACATCAAACAACAACTCTAAGAGATTCGAACAACGAAATAATTTTAGGCATAGAAGCTAAACTCAGGAGATGGAAAGAGTATGTAGAAGAACTTTTTGATGACGATAGACCTAATAAACCACCACCAGAAGACCAAGTAACAAATGAAAAAGCACCTGAAATATCTAAAAGTGAAGTAATCCAGGCTATAAAAATACTTAAAAACAGAAAAGCTACTGGTCCTGATAAAATTCAAGCAGAAAATCTAAAAATAATAGCAGATAATGAAAGCAAAGGTCTAGACCTTATAACACTGTTATTTAACAAAATATACGTAACAGGCAGGATACCGACTGACTGGCTGAAGTCAACATGCATAACAATCTCGAAAAAACCAAACTCCTCCCAATGTGGCGATTACCGCATGATAAGTATCATGTCCCACGTGCTAAAAACATTTTTAAGAGTTATTCACACACGTATCTATAAAAAATGCGAATACCAAATAAACAACACACAATTTGGATTTCGGAATGGCTTCGGAACACGAGAAGAACTTTTTGCTCTTGACGTATTGACTCAAAGATGTAAAGATATGAATGTAAGTGTATACGCGTGTTTCATTGATTACCGTAAGGCGTTCGACTGTGTAAATCACCAAAAAATGTTACAAATCTTAAGGCTGACAGGAATTGACGAGGAGGACTTAAGCATTATTACAGAACTTTACTGGCATCAAACATCGAAAGTCAAAGTAGAGCAAGAAAACACAGACGACATCCTAATAAAAAAGGGCGTACGGCAAGGTTGCGTACTCTCTCCGCTGCTGTTTAACCTGTATTCGGAGGCAATTTTTAAAGAAGCACTAGAAGAAGATGTAGGTGGAATTAAGATAAACGGCACTACTATCAATAGCATCAGATACACGGACGAAACTTTAATAATTGCAAACAACCTCATACAACTACAACATATGATGGATAATGTCGTTCAACATAGTGAAAGATTTGGTCTACAACTTAACGTATCCAAGACTAAAGTTATTGTATTTGCTAAATCACATGTAGCTGCAAATTTATACATTAAGGGAGAAATTGTGGTACAGGTAGCCGCCTTTAAATACTTAGGTACCAACATAAACAGACAGAGTGAGTACAAAAAGGAAATATTATCAAAGATAGAGCAAGCTCGAAGAACGTTCATAAACATGAAAACCTTCTTCACTAGATCAGACCTGAGTTTAGAACTTAGAATTCGTATGACTAGGTCCTACATCTTCCCCATTTTGCTATATGGATGCGAAAGCTGGACACTAGATCCAAGCACTGAGAAAAGACTAAATGCTTTCGAAATGTATTTATACAGGCAAATGCTGCGTGTTTCATGGGCGCAACGTGTAACCAATGACGAAATTCTCATACGAATGAATAAACAGAGAGAACTAATGAACACCATTAACGTAAGAAAAACACAATACATAGGGCACGTGATGAGGGGCGAACGATACGAACTATTGAGAATTATCATAGAGAGAAAAATAAAAGGACGACGATCAGTCGCAAGACGCCAAAACTCATGGCTGAAAGATTTGAGAAGATGGTATGGGTGTTCATCCGCAGAGATTTTCCGAGCTGCAGTTTCTAAAGCTACAATTGCTATTTGGATCGCCAACCTTCGACAGGAGAGGGCGACATAAGAAGAAGAAAGAATGACAGGAAATGTTAAAAAAGGAAGAAACCTCGAAAACAAAGTAGCATCCTACCATAATCATAAAATGTCTAAAAATGTAATTTATTGTTTTATATATTTCGTCAATTTTATTTTTCTTTGGAACTATGTTGCCCCATAAACACTTCTTTTATACACATTTTTTTTCATATTAATATAAAAATTTTGTAAAAGGCAATTTTTTCCTTAAGATCGTCAACTTGCGTCACTCAGCCCTACTTGAAGGAAATATAAATTTTACAACATCGTGTAAAATTAGTATTATATTATAACTAACGCCTAGAAAAATAACACTTTTTTCATATATGAAGATAAGATAAATTTCAAACATTTACCTGTGGGGCTGGTAGTAGAAGTGCCACTAAAACTAGAATCTTAGCAGTGTCACTAACACAAATCCGATTACCAATATCAGTTGGGCTTCCCGACGGGTCCCGCGTTTGTCTGTAGCATAATTCCGACGTTTTACAAACGTTTAAAATCGGATCTTCGGGACTGTATACTCTGATACTAAAGCACCCTTGGATCAGGGGGTCTTTATATACCCATGCTTATGACATGGAACAATGCCTATAGGATTATTCAACCATAACCTCAAAAAATGCTTCATTATCAGAGCATTTAGCCCTGAAGATGCGTACCGAAACATATTTAAAACATCGGCATTACGCTACAGGAAACCGATCTGCTGTCCGTTAGATTGTGTATTGTTTTGTTGCAGATGTTTTGCAGTAATTTTCTGGAACTTCCAAGAATGCCCATTAATTTCGTTTTAAATACGGTGGGATGGTTGCCCAGTGATAGGTTTATGCTGAGGTTTAGGTCTGGACTGTATATGCCCGTTCCTGAAGCAGCCTGTGTTTTTGATCCATCGGTGTCGATGAAAATATTTGGTTTATCGAAGTTGATATCTATGCTTAACAGGATTTTGAACTGTAAAATTGGTCCACCCGGGGCGTCAATTGAATTATAAAGTGACGCTAGAATTACGTCAGTATTGCCACTACCTAAATCGCAGTTCAGGTTGGCCACGGTGAACTGCGTTAATAGGTTTGCTAGAATGGTCCTGGATATGTAAATACATGACCCAGGTTTTGAGTTATGGCTGTATGTAAAGATATTGCCATGTAAGTTGGAAAGCCCTACTATCTTAGATTGTATGACCCATGGTTCCTAAATTAGAGCAAAATCAGCCCCCGCCCTTGCAAGGTGGAACTTCAAAGCGTCCACTGCGGCACAGCAGTGCTGAAGATTTGCTTGAACGATGTTTAAACCAAAGGCGTTTGATGTCATTGCCATGTGGTTTTTGATAATTAGTTTTTGAAAGAGGCCTCTTTGACGTTCACTGACTCAGAGGTTTCCATGGGCGAAGGTGCAACACCCTGTAAAGGTGCGCTGCTCCCCCCGGCCCTATGTTCCTCGGTCGTTCATGCAACATTGACCTCTTGCTCCACATTTTGAATTTTCAGTGGTAGGCAGTTGAACATATAGTTCAACCTCCCACCACTTTGTTGGATAATGGCCGCGTCACCATCAGGTACTCCAAAAACTAGGAGACGCCCCATGGGTTCTTCCTTTATAGTGCTATGGAAGATCGGCCATTTATCAATGGCTGCTATTCGATTTTGAGCAGTTAGTCTTTTTACGACTAGTTCCTCTGGTTCCGGTGCTCCCGGAATCCAAAGGGTGGCCCTACGAAGCCGCGAAAGGTCGTTTTCCCCGACTATACGTAAGCCGATACCGACCTCGCCCCATAGTGCGGGTTCCCCTTCCACTTTCTTCTTAAGCCACTCTAACGAGTCGTTATCTTTACAGGTGATTCTAAGAATCTCGCCTGCGTATCTTAGCCTCTCAAAAGTAGGGACTGTTATCTTTTTTGACAGCGCTTCCTCGATGGTTTTATCGAGGAGGTTTGTCAGTGTGTTTTCAACACAGGTTGCTTGGTCAGATGTTAGCTTACCCAAGGGGTTACCTGTGTTGATTACGGCTACTTTGAGGTGCGATTTCGCAGCCTCTTGGTAGCCTATTACAACTGGTCGAGATCCAGTGGCGGCTACAGCAGCTTTTCTCTTGGGAGGTGCCCCAGGAGAAAGCTGCGAGCCGTCAAATCTGACTCGCTTTTTATAGCCTTTAACAGGTCGCTTTCCTGAGCCCGAAGGTCCAGGGAGCGCTGCCTGTTGTTTTGGCTTTTTAGTGGCATTTGCCTGTGGATTGGCGGTCCCACCCTGAATAGGCGCCACACCCGCGCCTGAAGGCACGGAAAAAGCTTGCTTCAACAGGAGTGCCACACATGAAGTCAGGGGGGTGACCGCTTGTGCAACCATCGCCTTCCTTACTCTCCTTCGGCGTCTCGCCTCAGAGCTTGAGATTCTCTTCCTTTTGGGAAGAGTATCCGGCGCTGGATTTACCTGAGCGCCTTCCGACTGCTCAGGTTTACTTAAAGCAGACGGTGCATCTTTCCAAGACACAGCCGTTGCCGTAGAGGTGTGTGGTGTATCTCTAGGAAACTCAGCCACAGGGTTTATATTTTTGAGTATGTTATCCATGTCGGTTTTGTTGGTGATTCGTTCTCCTGGCTCCTCACCCACCACGGAGTCCAACTAGGGGACGTAGCACCGCTACGCCAAGGCTACCAGAAGAATATAGCCTCCGAAACAGCGGGTTGTGCACGAGTGCCCAAGTGACCAGATAGTCAACCTAGACACTGCCCACCCCACCACTGCCAAAGACTCGTCCTGTCGGCCCTCTGACGGGACGACGGAGCCGATTGATCAGGAAGGACTAGTCCTGACCTCCCGTTTGTGCAGAAATCCGGGCCAAAGTGACGTATTGCCAGAACTCCAGGCCGCAGCCTGGGTTTGACTCAGTCACCAGGATCCCTTCATCCTGCAATTACGGGTCTCCACGCACGGCACAAACACGTGGGTACCTGTCTTTGTCTGGCACCTCCCCCATTGCCATCTTAACGCTCCATCAGACACGAAAGTTTTTAGGCCTTGTTCTGAAACGGGCTAGTCGGCACAAAGAGCTTTTTAGGGCCCTTGGCCATTCAGCCCTAACAAGTACATGCCACTGGGATCATCGGAGCTCGCAAGCCTCCTCGCCACGACAAGGCTCAGGTACTAGAGGAGGATGTGTTTTAATTTTGTTATTAATAAATCCAAAGTGTAGATTAGAAGATATCACATTTCTAAAATCAACTTTATTAAATAAAAAACACGGAGTTCCAAACGGCCAGGACTATTAATTAACACAACAATTTTTCATGATCTTGGTTTCATTTGAAAGCCTGCGACAGGAGAAGTGTCAACGCCTAATTTTTTCCAGAGTTAAAGGTCAGATGACCAAGTTATGACATATAAACAAATACCCGGCCCCATTATCTTCACAAAAGTCAATTGTAAAATTGAGAAAGCGGGCGAAGCGAGCTGATCGGCTAGTATATTATATTTTTATTAATTTAGTCAATGGTATCTTGTAAAGTTCTCAGTAACTGGCTCAATCTTCAACTTAGCATTATAGCACTATTTCAGTTTAAGAAGAATTATCTAAAGATTAATATTCAAGCCCTAACTAAAAACGACATTTTGAGTTATGCCACTATTCTTGTCGATAAGCAATAGACCGGGTGCCTTATTTAAAGTGCCACGAGCTTATAACTCCTTAACTAATAAGAAATTTAAAAAAAGTTCAAGTATAAAGGTTTCTTTAATTTACGTTCTATCCATTATCATAAATATAAATTAGCAGGTGTAACGGGAAATAGTGTCAACTTTTTTTATTTTAAATAGCAAGCTATTTTTTTTAATTGGATAGAGTTCGTCAATAGCTTACCATTTAGTTAACAAATAATTAAAAAAAAAAATATTTTTTGTTGCGCTTCTAGGGTATTTCACCACCAGCTTATAACTCCTAAACCAATAAAAATTTCAAAAAAAGTACAAGAATACAAGTTTTTTCATTTATACGATTAATTCACTGGCGTAACCATAAATGTTGTTTTACTCTATTATTTTAAATAGAAGAGTATAAATTTTTGAGAAAATTTGATAGAGCTCGTAATAGGCCTTTGAAAAATTAGCATTTAGCTGACAAATAAGTTTTAGAAAAAAATTTTTTTCTGTTGTTGTTCCAGGCTGTTTCTCAAACTGCCACGAACTTCTAACTCCTAAACCAATAAGAATTTCAAAAAAGGTATATGTATAGAAGTTGCTTTAATTTATACGTGTTGTCCATGCGAAGATATACAATTTTTTCTACTTCCTGTTTAACCGGAAATAGAGTCTCAACTTTCTTATCTTACATAAGAGGGTATTCATTTTTTTAGGAAATTGAGTAGAACTTGTTAAAAGCTTTCCAAAAGTGTATAATAGGTTACCACTTGGAGATAAAGCATTAAAAAAAACAATAATTTTTCTGTTCGATTGCTAGAGTGGTTCAACAAAGTACCAAAGCTTATACAAGTATTTTTTTTAATTCTTATTGGTTTAGGTTATAAGCCCATGGCACTTTGTTGAAACACTCGAAAAGTCCAAAAAAGCACCTTTTTTTAAATTATTTATAAACCAAATAGTAACTTATTATACAGTTTTGTAAGGCCCCTGAAAAGCACTATCTAGTTATTTAAAATAATTAATACCCTTTTTTATTAAATAAGAAGATTTTCACTATTTCCGGTTAAACCAGAAGTACGGCTAATGTATATTTATGCCAGTACATAGATCTTATAAATTAATAAAGCTTTTATACTCATAGCACTTTTGTGAAGCACCCTGGAACTCCAGCAAAAATAGTACATTGTGCCACAAGAAAGATAATTACTACATTTCCTCCCGCGTGTAAAAATGCCACCCGAGCCGAAGGCGAGGGTGGCAATTTTACACGCGGGAGGAGCTGTAGTACTTTTCTCCCGTGTTGCACATACTATTTTTTTTCCTGCCTAGGCCGAAAGATCGGACTTTGTTCCCTGTCAAGCGGGAACAAAGTCGCTTATCATTTATCCGTTGCGAGGGAATAAAGAGCGACTTTGTTCCCCCTTGACAGGGAACAAAGTTCGAACTTTCGGCCAAGATAGGAGAAAAAATATATTTTTATAAAATTATTGATTAACCACATTAACCAACATTTTTGAAACACTCTTGACGAGCTCTGCCCATTTTTTTTAATAGTACCCAGTGGAGTACCAGTCTGAAATGACGCGTAGTTGGATCATCAAAGTCGCGCCCCTTTGTAAATTATCTAATCATAACATAAATATATACACTACGGTGTTTCAAAATAAATCATTATTTTTTTTTCGATTTCATGTGAAATTCTCATTTTACAAGTTACAAAAAAAAATCTGTAAAAATTTCAGCCCTTAATATTAATTTTAAAAGGTCCGTCATCAAATTTAAAGTTTTCCCATCGATTTAACACAAAAAAATGTTTTTTTAACCTTTTTTTCCGAATAAACAACCACATATCCTTTTTCAGCATTAAATTCTCTACAAAAAAGCTTATGGAGTCGAGTCTCTAGATTCAACCCTCTTTTTTCTATTAACGTTTAAAAGTATAATTTTTTAAAAATTCGTTATTTTTTCATTTAACTGGTAAACTGTTATTCTTGGGGCAAAATGTAGAGAATTTAATGCTGAAAAAGGATCTGTGGTTGTTTATTCGGAAAAAAACATTCTACATAGTTTGCAGGTGAAATAAAGGTTAAAAAAATCATTTTTCTGTGTTAAATCGATGGGCAAACTTTAAATTTGATGATAAACTTTTTAAAATTAATATTAAGGGCTGAAATTTTAACAGAATTTTTTTTGTAACATGTAAAATAAGAATTTCACATGAAATCGAAAAAAAATATTGATTTATTTTGAAACACCCTAATATAAACTAGATAAAGCAGTTATAAATCTTACAAAATATTTTTATTTTCTGTTTTAAAACCAAAATTAGTCCGTAAAAGTGCCCTTTTAGTATTCTTAAACTTAAAATTGCACATTCGTTGCCTTCGGCAACATAATAACATTTTGAAAATCTATGTTTTCAGTTGAACATAAATTAGGTATATTGTTGGTTTATTTTAATTTTTAAGTTGAATAATATACGAATTTTGCACCCCCCTTTAATTATACATTTTGATTAAAACTGCAAAATTTATTTTCTCCGTGTCTACTGATTGTTAAGGAGCCCACAAATGTCGTTCTTTTCTGGCAGTTTTGACAGCAGTGGTAAAACGCATGGTGTATGAACAAAAACCGTCCTTCTTGCTGCCGTTCAAAAATATGTGCCAGGGCTTGATTTTTTACCACCTGTTTTGAACATACTCGTGCAACCCGCGCGTGTGTGTTGACAGAGCGTTCAAGAAGGACGGTATTAATCAGTACTGTAAAAAGTGATTTTGCTGGTGGATCTATAATAATAAATTATGAATGATATAAGGACGTAAATAAACCATTTATTATAGAATTCATGGAATTCTACAGTTATTCATGTCTTTGCAAAGTGTAGTCCTAAGAACACTCTGATAGAGAGAAAAAAATTAAGCCTACTGGGGCGATATAGCTACAGAAAATTTTAAATCCTCATCGCTTCTTTCTCTTGTTAAACATCTTAATGTAGCAGTATGACGCTTGTGTGGTAAAATACTTTGTATCATAGACGTGCCTTATTTTTTCATTAACGGTGTTACTAAGTTAATTAGCTCTAAATATATTTCTCCATACCTCCGCAGGTAATTAAACCAATCTCCTGGTTCTAGTCGTAATTCGTTTATAAGGTTTACATGTGAAAATGCATTCGTTTAAGCAATAACCATTTCTTAGTCCATTTTGTAACTGCTACCGCCGCTACCTCTAACCTGGTCATAGTATTCATCACGTGTTGATATCAGAACAACTAAACGAAATGAACCGTTTGTGTGTGGATGAAGTCGCTCTTTTTTTTTACCCGTAGAGTTTTAACAGTGCAGTCCAAACTGTCAGAAAAGAACGACGTTTGTGGGCACCTTAAAGGGGATCTTAGTAATACCGTTAATAACAAAAACAAAACACGTCTATGAGACAAAGTATTTCACCACATAAGCCCCTTATTGCCACGTTAAAATTTTTAGCAACAGGAAGGGGCTTAGGATTTAAAATTTTCTGAAGCTATATCGCCTCATTAGGCCTTTTTTTTTTCTCTCTATCAGAGTATTCCGGGAACTTAACTCTCCAAAGATACAGATGACTGTTGTAGAGTAATATGAACTCCATAATAAATAATTTATTCCTGTTCCTTATATGGCTCCTTCTTGAACGCAATGTCAATAACCACGCGCGGTTTTGCACGAGCACGTTCAAAACGGTTGGCACAAATCAAGCCCCGACAGATATTTTGGGACGGCAGCAAGAAGAACGGTTTTCACCCATAAACTATTCGTTTTCCCCGTACAGCTATACCCGCGCAGTCAAAACTGCCAGAAAACAATGTTCGTGGGTACCTTTACGTGCAAAGCGCTTTGTAAATTGCAGTTTTAAACCCTTTAATACCAATATTAGCAACTTTTGAAAACAGTTTTGATGGCTATTTCGAATTTTAGACAAGACATTCAATAATAAAATATTGATTTTAGTTACTACGCTCGTTAGGTCATTGTAGAAAAATACGAAAAAACACTTTTTATAAACCAATTATTGAATAATTATAATATAATACTTGTTTGCAGATGGAGATCAGTTTTTGTAACAATTATTATAATTTCTTAAATATATGCGACAAAGTTTATCATTAATATTAAATAAAATAAATAATAGTTTAGAAATAGTTGACATTACAGCTACACATACAAAGTTCTACTACGTCTATAAACATATACACCGAACTATATACTAAATATTCATCTTTTTTTGAATTGCCCTAAATAGAATTCCTGAATTCAAGAAATAAATTTTAAATAAAAGAACTCATAAAGATAAAGCACGTGTTAAAAACAAAAAACAACGTTGACAACACGTAAATCAATTGTCCGCTTTATTGCTCTTACTATTGTAATACAAAATTAAATTAAATTTAGGAATAAATTCACAACTAATAGAGTCAATTGACTATTGATTTAATTAATGAAAATTAACAATATTGCTACCTATGATGGGTTTTCATTTTTTGCCAATTATTAAATTTTTGATATGCAGCATTGAGTAACTGATTCAAATGTTTTGTTAAGTGATGAGATAATGGCGAAAGTTCTCTTATTAATTTATCCTGTAATATATATAATAGAAAAAATTGTAATTAATTATAAAGGTATACTAACCTCAAACGGTTTAAGTCTGGCTGCATGATATCTATGAATAGCTTCGTGCATTTTAATAGTTTTTTGTTCCAATGCAATAGTAGTTGGAGGAAAACATTTCCAAAAATGATGCAAAAGTTCACATAAAGATAAATATAAATTCCTAACTTCTTTTTCTATATCTGATGGTACAAGCTCTATAAAGAATTACAAAATCAATGAAGCATAATTATGTATGCGGAAGAAAATCAATCATAATGACATTAATTTAAACGTACGAGCTAATGATTGCTCTTGAAATCCTCTCATTAGGGCTCCACCTGGTGATAATTCTCCTAATGCGCCTACAGAAGCCGCTGGACTTACTAAGGTAGTTGATGATTGCCGTGCACCTTGCCACTGACGATATTCATTTAAAATATCTCTGCATACAGCTGCAACTTCATTAGAACTTAAATGTTCACTAGTGGCACCAGGAATTGGTCCATGTAGATATCTCTCCACCTTAAATTAAGTAATGAATACATATTTTAACCGAATATATAATTAATGTAACTTACTTTTGATAAATTTATAGTAGTTTTGGAATTAGTTATATCTTCAGCACCAACATCCAGATCATCATATGCGATTTTGTCCATTAATCGTTGTTTTTTATTTATGGGTTGGTCTTCACTGATATTACTATTATTGCTAACATTATTTTCCTGAGTTTGGGAGGCGTCACTATTAGGATCTGTTCCATTTTGTTGAATTTGGTGTTCTTTGTGTTTTGAAGCTTTTAATACCTGTAGATAAATTAAAAATTTAACATCCATTACTTAAGATT
The DNA here is from genome assembly GCA_036325965.1 of Sinopyrophorus schimmeli. NCBI lineage: Eukaryota > Metazoa > Arthropoda > Insecta > Coleoptera > Elateridae > Sinopyrophorus > Sinopyrophorus schimmeli. Next base: position 8,825,342 of record JARFIZ010000314.1, on the reverse strand, counting down.
AATTGTATACAAAATATAATATTTTAGTGTAACCACATAGGTTGGCTTGTTATCACTTAAGATTAAATGTTGTTTAGTAAAGTCTATTTGTCATCTTGCTGAAAAGACTAAACATCTTAACAGTATAACAACAATATATCTAATATATGTCTAACATGTGTTTAAGTACTTTATTTATCTATTCATTAAAACTGTAATTCGCCTGTTTGCACAACCTCAATTTAAAAGCGCGTCTTAAGATTTTGTAATATGACTACTCACAATATTCATCAAGATATAATTATCAGTCACTACAAAATTTCAAATTAACTAAAATATTACAGAAAATTGGTAAATAAGAAATTCAAAATAAATAGTTAAATTTTTGTCAAATATGCTACTAGAAATGTTTTAAAAAATATTTTGTTTGATCATTTAAATAAGTTTTTTTAAAACAATCAGCCTTATTTCCCACCAGAAGCACAAATGCAAAACAACAGTTTATTTTTTAAAGAAACTACGCTTCGCTAAATATAAATATTGAATTTAATATTTTATTTATAAATATAAATTTACATCCAAAATATACCTGGTAGCTGGTTAGTAATTATAAAATCACGAGAACTTGAAATGAAATCATTTCACAAGTTAAAGTATTCACTAAAAACTAATGGATGGATAGATAGTAAATTTTATTTAATTATCAAAATGTACACCCTTACGATAAAACTGCTCGTCACTAATTCCTAAGCGTAACACTTGTAAGAGAAAGTGGCAATTTTGCATCATAAGTTAGATATACAGTAGTCGCCGCGTAAGTGGTTCACTGCTTAAATGAGTCAGCGGCTTATATTGGTCAAATTTTGTGAAACCAAATCAGACAGTATAAACTACATTTAAAGACCGCCACATAAATGAATCAAGTTTTCGGATAAGTGATTCACAAAATCAGTTATTTTTACCTGTATAATAGAATAGAAATATAATAATCCTCTCAGGTCAAATGAACAAAAGTTAAAACTATGTGGATTTTAATCTGCCTATTGTATTTGTTCTTTTCCTTATCTAGATATTATTATGTGTCAGATAAAATTTTAAAGATATCCTCAATTTATTTATGAAGTTACCCCGCTTTTGACAAAGTGGTAAAAATATTAAAGAAAGTTTTTGAAAGAAAATGGAGAACAAAATGAATTTCAAACCTATTACAAAATTGAACATATGCAACAAATAAAGTTGACAGATTATTTCAAATGTATATAATTATTGTATAGGTATATAAATACATTCTTTTAAACTTAAAAATTATTATTTTTTAATTATATATAGGTATATAAGTGTACGTATTCGAAATTAATATCGATTAAATAACAGTTTTCCCGTTTAAGTGGGTTGCCGCTTATGAGTCAAAATAGAATGGACCGATGTGAACCACTTAAGCGGCAACTACTGTATTTAGGGGCATTACGTGTTAAAATTAAAAAATTTTATGTTTACTCAAGTAATATTGTTAAAAATCGAGAGCGTAAATTTCTCGTTGCTCTAGGGAACAAAAAAAGGAGAGTTAGTTGCTATTAATATTTGAGAGGAATAACGGTTTTTTTCTGAGTGAATAAAATAAAAAGCGTGAAGTGCCCCGTTCATTTTGTGTTCTATGTTAATGAAACAACCCTTCTTGCAATGCTAGAAGACAACCCGACGAACTTGCCCCTGAAACACCCATTAGAGCCCCCGAGCGTAGATGCTTGACCACCCCTGCGTGCTAAACAAGTTAACTAATTCTGTATGTAGCGTTAAAGCCCCAGAGGATACGCGTTCAGCACCCCTGCGTGCTGAACAGCCTCTGGGAAACGCTTCTTTGACCAACTTGAGCGAAAACCAGTTCGGCACCCCTGCGTGCTGAACAGCCTTTAATGAACGCTAACCAGTTCAGCACCCCTGCGTGCTGAACATCCGTTAATGAACACTTACCAGTTCAGCACCCCTGCGTGCTGAACAGCCGTTAAAGAACGCTTCTTTGACCAACTCGAGCGAAACCCAGTTCAGCACCCCTGCGTGCTGAACAGCCTTTAAAGTATGTAAACTATTTTAAAACCCTTTTCTCTATTTCCTCAGCGCTCCTTTGGCCTACCCCTGACCACGACCATCCCCAGAAGCCCCGATCCCTTCTTTGGCCTACCCTACAATTTACGCCCACCTCTAGACCCTCCAACAAATATAAAAGATCAGCTTGCATTGCCAAATATAGTTCATATTTACTTGGGCTATACAATTTACCCGGCTAAAAAGTTAGCTAATTTAACCGGTTAAATAATTTAGCCCAGCTAATTAGCTGGCTGCTTAACCGGTTAATTTAGCTTACTAGGGAAACTTGAACACAAGTGACACTCCGATTTCTACCAAATTTTTACCACAATATTCCCAGTCCCTCAAAACCCTACTGATCGTTTTTTAGCTGCGGAGATTGAACTTTCGATTAGTTATGGCCATTTTAGATAATTGGACGTTTATGGTAATAATGCCGTTTAATCGCCTATAAAGAATAAAATAGAATAGAAAGAAAGGACTGAAAAAAGATTGAGAAGGAGTGCCTTCTCGAAAAGATCTCTTTTTTTGTGTTTTTCTGTTTTGTTGATAACTTATGATTTACAAGGAAATCTTTTTAGTTGCCCGTGGCTTTACGCAACGAGACCTACACCATTGGATAGGGCATTAAAAAGTACATCAGAAACCGTTTTGAAATTTTGCCAAATGATTCGACTTACGACAAGACAAGCCGCAGAAGTTTTTGTTAATCTGTAAAAACTAGTGTTATTATACACTGCGAATTGCTCTCTATATAATATGATACGGTGTTCTAGTGGAGAACACACTCGCTCTCCAATCTTTTTGCATTTTGTCGCTCCGAGTTCTAGTCTTCTAGAGAACAAGGCAATTTTTGCAATTTTTTTTTGATAGATAATTGTTTATTGTCGTTTATACAACAATTGGACGTCTTTTTTGACCAAAAATAAGTATATACAGCGCAAAATCCCCGCAAAATACGTAAATTAATTTAAAAATTCCAAGTGGTCAAATCTACATGCACTAAAGTTAACAGGGTTGTATTAACAATAATTACACATACTGACAAAATTATTTGCGGTGTGTGGACGAGATGTTTTTTTATTCTTTTATTATCGTGATTTTTAAATTTAGTTTACATATTTTCCGGGGATTTTGGCTGTTTTTTTTGCCGAAAAGAACATCCAATCGTTGTATAAACGACAATAAACAATTCTCTTTCAAAAAAAAATTTCAAAAATTATTTTGCTCACTCGAGGACTAGAACCCGCGGCGACAAAATGCAAAAAGATTGTAGAGCGAGTACCTTCTTCATTCGAACACCGCATCATATTATATAAAGCGCAATTCACAGTGTATAATAGCGGACACTAGTTTTGACAGATTAACACAAACTTCTGGGGCTTGTCTTGTCGTCAACCGAACTATTTTGCAAAATTTGAAAACGGTTTCTAGAGTACTTTTTAATGCCCTATCAAATGGTGTAGGTCCTGTTGCGTAAAGTCACGGGCAACAAAAAGATCCCTTGTTAGTAGTTACACAAATGAGTGTCAACTAAAATAGCCATAACTAGTCAAAAGTTCAATCTCCGCAGCTAAAAAACGACCAGTAGGGTTTTGAGGGACTGGGAATGTTGTGGTAGAAATTTGGTAGAAATCAGAGTGTCACTTGTGTTCAAGTTTCCCTAGTTAGGTCGGCTAATTAGCTAACGGCTAATCGGCTAAACTGCTAATTTTTTTTTAAACTATTTATGATTTCTTATTCACGAACAGGTTCAAAAATAATATTGATGTTGCTTTTATGCACAAATAAAACGACAGTAGATATTTATTAGGTTAATTAATATTTTACAATTTTATTTTATTTCTAAAAATGGCTTTTAAATTAATTATTGAATTTTTTTTGAGTTATATCTCTATTTTGCTAAAGGAAAATTAATAAATTTGCATTTTCGGGAAGTAATCAGTTCCGTTTAGAGCTTATAATATATACGGCTATGGAAAAAACCGTTTCAGAGGGTGTACTTGATGCTAGAACAGCTAAAATCTTCTTGCCAGTCTACCCAGTAGAGGAAACTTATGGCGTTTCGAATGCCATCAATGAAGGGGATTTCACCAAGAGGAATATTATCTTGAAGTTATTGATTTATTTTATAATTACGAAGTTATTTAACATTAAAGAAAATGACAATTTTCATTTTTTTTGCGATAACTTTGGAACTATTCAGAATTTCAACAATTAATATAAAAACCAATTTTATAAAAAAAAATTATAAAATATTTATTAACCTAATAAATTACTCTATTGTCGTTTTATTTGACATAAAAGGAACATCTATATTATTTTTGAACATGTCCGTGAATAAGAAATCATTAAATAGCTTTAAAAAAATTAACCATTTAGCCGATTAGCCGTTAGCTAATTAGCTGAGCTAATCTAAATTAGTCAGTTAAACAGCCAGCTAATTAGCTAAGCTATTTTATTTTACTTGTTAAATTAGCTAAACTGATAAGTTAGCCGGCTAATTAACTTACCTAACTTTTTTAGCTGGTTTAACCGGCTAAATTGTACATCCCAAATATTTACCAAATAACTTGTTTTATTAATTTTTTTTGAAACCTGACAAAATTATATGCAATACCAAATTTATAGCCATTTAGTGTAACGTTATATTTCCTTAACCTACCATTATTGAATGTTGATTAAATCTTTTTATCATTGCTTGACTAACAGTTCCAACATTTATAGAAAGTTTATCGTTTTGTGCCCCATAACATTCATCTATTGATTTATCTTCAAATTCAGTAATATCTAATAAAGGATCATCAACTCCTTTTTGTATGTCTTTTTTTAATTCTTGATCATCTATTTTTCCACATTCCGTAAATAAATCTTTACTTTCGGCATATTTTCTATCTCTGAATAAAAAATTATATACTAATAACAAATGCTAGTAACTTAAATTTTTTACCTATGAAAATAGTGAGATTGAAAAAATTTAGTCCAAAACTGAGATTCTGATAATTTGGCAGGTACATGTTCGAGATATTTTTTCTTTACTGCAGGATATGTTTTAAAAATGGACTCAATTATATCAGCAGTTATATTATACTTCAAACCATTACAACCATCAGTTTGTGGTTTAATATCTGCCAAAAATGCTCCAGATACACCTAAAATGTATACATTTAAGAATGTGTTTCAATTAAAAATATTTAGAATTACCAATATCCTGTGGTTGGAACTTTTGAGCTTTAATATATTGAGGTGCATGTTGTGCCCAAAATTCTTCAGATGATACGACTTCAGTCATAACAAGATCTTTATATAATTGAAGTAAGGCAGGGTTTGAGGACAATAAACGATTCTTTTCTTCTAGTTCCTTATCCACCTATAAATAAGTTAAAATTAATAAAATAAATTATTAAATCAATAAAACTGACCTTTCTCTTAAATTTTGGTAATAAAGTTTGCAATAGTTCTTTAACACGATCTCGATCAGCTGCTTGTTCTTGTAGTCCGCCTCTGTTTATAAAGTGAAATGTTGACGATACACCATTGTGTAAAACTACTTGTAATTGTACTTTTGCTTTTCCCTCAGGCGAAATCTTCTGTGCTGTTTAGTAAAATGTTGAATTACATAACCACAAATCCAAATTAATAATTTTTCATATACATACTTTTAATATCAGAATACAGATGAGAAATTGATACGGTATCTCTATTTTCCATTATCCAAGCAATTCGTTGATCCATTAGATAAAGACTACCATCGCCTTTCTTATACCTTACATGGGGTACTTGCAATAATATTTCCTCGCTTGAAGTAGCCATTGGTAATATTGTTTGTAGACAGTTGAAAAGTAATTGCAATTTACTTAATTAGGCAATTTACTTAATTTAAAATAACCGGATTAGATATATATATATACTCAACCGAGTATCAAATTTGACATACTTATAGAAGATTCAAGTTTGATAGATAATAACACCAACATTGTATAATCAAAGTACCCTATAAATACTCTATGAATTCTATCATGTTTGTAGTTATACAATTGAATAAAGATTGTTTGATTAAAGCATAAGGGGTGCGCTAACAAATCCAGAGAAATGTTATTCTAGAGCAGAGAAAAGGTATTGTAGAGAAATGCAATCTCACAATCAGGACCATAGATTAAACAGAGTAAGATGTTCAGATCAACGTTAAAAAAAGGGAAACAAAATTCGACTACCACGCCGCAATTGGCAGTGCAAGAGAACTACATATAATCAGCGGCAGATTCAAATTTATTATTTGATATTCTCATTTAAAAACATATACATAAAAGATGTAAATAAAACAAACTTATTATTTTTAACATAGAAGGATATTTTATAAACCATTTGTTATGCTTTTTTGTCATCATTAAGACTAAAAGAAAAGTTTGAATCCAAAATCGAAATATAAACAATTGTGTTACTAGAATTTACCAAGATTTTGAAATAAAACTAACCTTATGTTAGTAATAACAATATACATAAAAATGGCTTACAAAATAACCCTATTAATTCTATATTATTAGAAAAATTTAATATGTATTACAACTAGAACTTACAATTTAATTCACAACAATCAAATAAATAGGTTAAAGATTAAAAATTATGAATTTTTTAGACATAAAAAATAAATTAAATTATAACAATGAGTACATAGGTATATGAAAAAAAATTCAACTTTGTGAACCATTAAAAATTATTTACCTAAATTAAATGACAAAATAAATACTTAAATAATTAAGAACATTCTAAATAAAATAACTAAATAATAAGAAATGTATATACAATATGAATATACTAAAAATCATCCTCTTTCTGGCAAACTAGTAAAAGTTTCCTCGATCTAAACATTTAAAACTAACTATAATTTCTACTATAAAATTCATTTTCGTATTTTAATGGTTGCTTGTACCTATTATGTGCCTTTATATTTAGGGTCCAGTCTACCAAATTTCACCCACTAATTCTAATAAATCACTTAACACTTAAACACCACCGTTATTACTGTTAACCTCAAACAATAATAAACACAAATTTTAAATTTGCACGCCCTTGGAAGTGCAAAGAACTACATAAATAAAGATTTTGTTTGTTTGGTGTTGAACTTTACTGAGTAATTCAGCTGCACTGCCGGTCGCGTCGCGTCGTTTGCTGTTTCCAGTTTCCCTATCCAATTAGAACATCTTAACTTCATTTATCTATGATCAGCACAGACTAGATAGTATACAGATTTATCACTGATCCCGAATTGTATTGTTCTCGTTTGTAAGGCATAAACCTCTGCGCACAGTAAAATGAGCCTCCGCGCAAGAACATTTGATTGAAAATTCACCATAGGCGTGTGTACGGGTTTCCCGTACACTATTACAAATAATCCTATTTTTAACGGAAACTGAAAAACAAAAATATTAATCAATACAAACCTTACAGGACTTTGCTTATATAAAAATTAGTGCAAAATATAATTTTAAAAGTTTAAAATAAGTAAAAAAAAAAACTGTAGCATAAATAAAATATTAAGGAAATCCTTTTATAACACATCCCCAAGTAAGGGTAAATGAAGTAGGCCACACATTGGAAGCAGGTGTGTTAAAACCCATACCTGCTTGTGTGGCTATCATCCTGCCTCCACCTGCTTCAATTTTCAAGTCAGCCACACTTACGGTTTTCGAGATATTTCAAAAAGAAATTCTGTGGCCAACTTCTGACTTGGCCACACTTTGGAAGCAGGGTTCATAAAACCTATACCTGCTTATGTGGCTATGTTTCCACATTATCCTGCTTCAAACCGCAAGTCAGCCACACTTACCGTTTCGGAAATATTCGACAATAACTTTTGTGGCCAACTTCTGACTTGGCACACATTGGAAGCAGGTTTCATAAAACTTATACCTGCTTGTGTGGCTATGCTTCCACATCATCCTGCTTTGCATTTTAATACAGCAACACTTATTATTCTTTAAATAATTTTAAAAAACGTAATTTTAATTTTTTAAATATTTTAAAAACATAAGTGCGTGCGTCATTTTTCCAAAATTAGTATCTATAATTGTAATTAATTAAATTTACAAATTGCTTTATTGTTTTATTAAATATAATACATATGCTTAAAAGATGCGGGCGAAACGATGATAAAAGGTAAGCTTTTTAAAACGCCAACTTAATTTTATATGACACTTAATAGTGTTATAATAAACTTATTGTCGGCATTCACAGATTTGTTGGTAACGGTTCATCTTTGTTTAAAAATTAAATACATACCTATCTAAATGTAGTTTTAATCTTTCCATCGACTAGCATTTTCATTGAGCAAAAAATGTACAAAATCAGTTAACATTTTATATTTATTATAGGCAACAACAAAATACACTCACCGGCACAATTAACCGCCCACCATGATTTTCTTTATTATTTTAAATTGGATTAAAAAACTATTTAATTTTAAGAGATCTCCATTTCACAAAGGTCTTTTTTATTGTTAATACACAAATAATTTGTTAAAAATAAATTTTATTGTCAAGTAAAAGAATAAATAACAATATTTGCTGTTTAATCAACATTATTGCATTATGATTTCGCACCTAAGTTATTCAAGGAAAAAAAATTTAATAGTGGGTATTACTCCCTCTGGCCTTAATTACTTCTTATAATCTCTTAGGCATTCCATCCATAATGTCCTGGATGTCGGATTGTTGAATGTTGTTCCACTCTTCTAACGTAACCATTTTAAGGTCCCTGATGGTGGTAGGAACTGGATTTCTTGATTGAATACGTCTTTTTAAGGTGTCCTAGATGTGTTCAATGGGGTTTAGATCAGGACTGCATGCTGGCCATGGTAATGTTTGAATTCCGACTTCATCAAGATACTGGGTGACACAGCGAGCTACATGAGGTCGTGCGTTGTCTTCCATTAAATAAAAATTTTCACTAATAAATGGGGCAAATGAACCAACATTTTCTTGCAGAACCTCCTGCACATATTGCTGTGCCGTAACACTACCTTTTTTAATAATAAAAAGGTCGGTACGAGCATCATACGAAACACTACCCCAAACCATTATTGAACCTCCTTGGTAACCTATAGTTTTCGTCATAGCACATGGAAAAAATCTTTCGTTTCGGCGTCTATACACTCCTTGACGTCCATCTGGACTTCTTAAAGCAATTCTGCTTTCGTCCGAAAACAAAACAGTCTTCCATTGCTCGATTGTCCAATTATCATACTGACGTGCAAATCGGAGTCTGACTTTCTTATGATGTGGCAAAAGTTTAGGAGCTTTGGTAGGACGGTATGCTCTTAAGGGGGCGGTCCGAGAGAACTGGGTTGCCTAATATCGACTAAAATTTATACGTTTCTTACTTCAATTACCATTTCTAAATAACAATATATAATGTTGCAAAAAAAATTAAATAGACCAATAAAGGATTGGACTAGAGCATGGCATATTTCATTTTCCCCAAAAATGTAATATAAATATAAAAAAAAATAGCAAACCTGCTGAAATTAAAATGCTTTAAGGGGCAAAAAAGACGATAGTTCAAGCTGTAATTATACAAAAACTAAAGAATTTGATCAAATTTGAAATATGCTATGCTGTAGAGCCATCTTTTGTGTATATATTGTTAGAAAATTGTATTAAAAAAGTAATTAATAACAATTTGGTAATTGAAGTGCCGAAGCACTGTTTTTGGTCTCGCTGGGCAAGGTTATGTTGAGAGTTTTATTGCGGTTCCTCGTTTTCGCTAACCAAAACTTTGACCCTTGTCCGTTAGATGGTAATAGCGTTGAACAGTTGTATTTGAAAGTTGTGAGGTAATGGCGCCTTGGGATGGCGTTATTACATCAGTGATAGACAAAAAAAGACTATAATAATTAAAAATTACACTCAGATTTATTTTAGAGTCTGTAATGATCACAAACACATTTGTCTGGTTTCTATATGAGAATTCGTTTAGGACTAGTACGGATTGCGTAATCGCGCTATTCTTTGCGGTGTTGCCCCGCGGACCAGATTTTTTTCAGGTACCTGAACGCAGATCGATAAAAATCGTAACATCGTAATGGTTTAATAATATCAATGCATTCATTAATCAGTGCGACCAATTTTATATAAATTAAATTGCGAATTTAAAATCAGCTTAGTGTGCGCTTGCGCTTTATGCGGTGGTTTAAATCGCCTAGTTTGAGTTGACAATGGTCAACTTTTACAATGGTAAAATCTTTGTTGAATGCGGCTTCGTACTTTGCCTTTATGGTTTGAAGGCGCTTTTGACCGATGTTTTCGCACATTATAGCCCTAAATAGTTCATGAAAAAGGTAAATGACCAATGTGCCATTTACATTTTTACCTTTATTTTTTACCTTTATACCAAAATAATAATGTCTGTGGTAAATATTTTTTTATTAAATTCATTGAAGTAAGTTTTTGTCTAAATTATTTTCTATTTTTAGGTTTCATTTATGATGAACTTCAATACAGATAAAAATTTGAGCACTTTTTGTCATAGTACTACATGTTTGAAAAGTTAGTATACATATACAGGGGGTCCCAAATTAAGTAGGCTAACATGGGTATCTTTCTTATTAGTGGAGATACAAGTCTGGTTAAATGGGCAATGTTTTGCAGTTTTAGATGCCGATTCAGATTCCGTTATTAAAATTTTAAAATTCGGAATAGTTCCGAAGTAATTGTAAAAAAACTGAAAATCGTTATTTTCTGTAATGTCAAATAACTTTCTAATTATAAAATTTACAAAAAAAGTTTAATATAAAAGTTACTAGGTTTTATAAAATACAGATTGAAAAGGTATGGTAGGGATCACAATCTTTCAAAAAATAAGGCACGTATACAAACAGACTTTGATAAACGTTATAGTATGTTGTGAAGTGGTTGTATAATTTTAGATTTTGATAAATCAACGAGTTTTGCACAAAAAATTAATAAAACGAAAAACAGCTCAACTTCTAAGCTTTCGTGCGTTTTCAAAATAATGATATTTTTATTAATCAAACAGCAAAGCTTGTGAAATTATCGTAGATTTTATTTTTTGAGATTAATTTTTATTAAATGGCTATCAAGCAATTGAAGTATGCCAATTTTGGTAAACATTTACTGGGAGCATACATAGATAAGGGTCGTTCATAAAATACGTTTGCATACAGGGGGTCTTGCTGAGTGTGACACGGGGACGGGTGTCTACGGCAACGTGACGTTCGCCGTTCATTACATTTAAATTAATATTTCTTTCGACTATTTTTCTTTTAAATTTTTATCATAATAGAAAGTCATTCATTTCGTATTTAGTAAATACATATTATTTATTTTTCCTTATAAAAGATATTTATTGATTTATTTAAATTTTATTATAAAAACTAAATAAATATTTTTAATTCTCAAAATTTGTGTACTATCAATTGAAATTTATCATATTCGGGAGGTCTCAGTTTTGTGATAAAATATTTCTAGGGGGTCATAGGAAGTGTGACACCGCGTGACAATGGGGGTCAAAAAGCTGATTTTAGCGTGACGTATTTTATGAACGGCTCCTAATAAAATAAAATAAATTTCGTTATTATCTGCTTCCAAAATTGCCGATCCTTGCAAAATATGCCCTTTGAGAAGATATTTATTGAAGGTATGCAATTTAAATATGCACTTTGCATTCCCGGTCATTTCAATTATTCTAGAATTTGAAAATACTAAGTATGTTAGTATTTATTTACGATATAAGCATTTATTTCAATCTGATATTTTCAAAATTTAACTTTTTTTGTTCTTACTCCCTTATCACGGTTAATATTTTTACCACAAAATACTCTTCTGCCCTTAAAATTTTGTTAGTTATTTTTTAACCACAATTATAAATAATTTCGATATATAAAATGATTTAAAATTTATATAAAAACATTTTTAATAAATATAATTGGACTAAAAAACATTAGTATCAAAGTATTTTCAACATTTATTTATAATCTATAATAAATAAAATTAGAACTATATTTAAAAACAATAAATATATCATCAGAACAAATAAAAAGAAATCCAGAAAATTAATCATTAGCGCCCTTCTGCAATACCGTAATTATTATCCTTTCATTTTAAAGAAAAACAAGTATTTTACAATTTTATACACATATTTATGTTACTTTGTAATATTAATAAAACAAATCGCATTAATTAAGATTCATAACATAATAAATATGTATTCTTAAATTTAAACTGGTTTTTGAATTGCGCGCCGACGCTTACTTTGCGATTTCTGCCAAACCTAACAATCGAAATCGCATGAAAATTCTCTGAATATAACATTTGAAATAATATTGCAAGTAATCAGCTTTTGGTAAACCAAACTGTATGTCGAAAATAAACGAAAGTATGCGAGTTTGACCGATAAAACTAGACCTGGAACAACTTATGTATTTTGAAGGTTTTCAAATCAGCGTAAAATCGATATCTTGCATCTCTATACAACTATCGTGACTTTCTCTACGAATAGTAGTTCCCATGCCACTAGCCAGGCTTCTTAATATATAAAAATATCTTTTATTCTTAATCAATTTAAAAAATTAAAAACATGGTCTCCGCTTAGAACGACATATCATCCTAAAGCACCACGAAATAATCAAATTACCAATTTTGATTATATGGATATGTATCTTTCAATTTCAATAAATATATGTATTCAGTCAAATTCAAGGCCCGGTTTGTCTAAATCTTCTGACAAGCGGAGAGCCACCTAGAAACCAAAAGATAAGTTTATCTTATTTCTTGACCGACTTAACTTAGCCCTAAACCGCGATCCAAAACATTAGCGATTTTAACATGATGCGGTGAAATAATGAATTACTACAGCGCGGTTTAGTGCTAAGTTAAGTCTCTCAAAAATATCTTTTGGTTTCTAGGTGGCTCTCCCTTGTCAGAAGTTTTAACAAACAAGGGCCTTGAATACGATAGTTGTATAGAGATGCAAGATATCGATTTTTACGATGTTTTGAAAAACGTTCAAAATACATAAGTTGCTGCATATCTCGTTTTATCGGTCAAACTCGCATACTTTCGTCTATTTTCGACATGTAGTTTGGTATAGGAAACAGTTGATTACTTGAATATTATTTCAAACGTTACTTATACATATTCAGAGAATTTTCATGCGATTTCGATTGTTAGGTTTGGCGGAAAGCGCAAAGTAAGCGTCGGCGCGCAATCAAAACCAGTTTAAATTTAAGAACACATATTTATTATGTTATGAATCTTAATTAATGCGAATTGTTTTATTAATATTACAAAGTAACATAAATATGTGTATAAAATTGTAAAATACTTTTTACTTTTTCTTTAAAATGAAAAAATAATAATTATAGTATTGCAGAAGGGCGTTAATGATTAATTTTCTGGATTTCTTTTTATTTGTTCTGATGATATGTTTATTATTTTTAAATATAGTTCTCATGTTATATAATTTTATCATAAATAAATGTTGAAAATACTTTGATACTAATGTTTTTTAGTCCAATTATATTTAATAAAAAAAAAATTTCTATATAAATTTTTAAATCGTTTTATATATCGAAATTATTTATAATTATGGTTAAAAAATAACGAACAAAATTTTAAGCGCAGAAGAGTATTTTGTGGTAAAAATATACACCGTGATAAGGGGGTAAGAACGAAAAAAGTTAAATTTTGGAAATAATAAACATGCTTAGTATTTTCAAATTTTAGAAAAATTTGGGAAATGATGGGAATACAAAGTGAATACCTATTTAAATTGCATACCTTTAATAAATATTTTCTCAAAAGGGCATATTTTTGCAGGAATCGACAATTTTGGAACAGATGATAACGAAATTTATTTTATTTTATTATCTATGTGTGCTGCCAGAAAATGTTTACCAAAATCGGCATACTTCAATTGCTTGATAGCCATTTAATAAAATTAATATCAAAAAATAAAATCTACGATAATTTCACAAGCTTTGCCGTTTTATTAATACAATTATCATTATTTTGAAAAACGGACGAAAGCTTCGAAGTTGGGCTGTTTTACGTTTTATTAATTTTTGTGTAAAACTCGTTGATTTATCAAAATCCAAAATTATATTTTTTAAAACGGATGATCTTTAACTCTAAAAAAATTCAACTTTACATCTTCAAAAAAATAAAATCAAAAACCTACAACCACTTCACAACATACTATAACGTTTATCAAAGTCTATTTGTATACGTGCTTTATTTTTTGGAAGATTGTGATCCCTACCATACCTTTTGGTGGCACCCTGAGGTTTAAAACCTTGTTTTGTATAACATCTATAATAGGGTGCTTCGTTTTTAAACGATTTTTTTTTTAATTTATGGTCCATTGAGAAAATATTGTTCTAAACAAAAAAATAAATTTTCACATAATTTCAATCTTTAATTTTAATTGGTTATTAGTTAATTTTCAAATTTTCACATTTATTTAATATGTGAATTTACAATTTTTTTTCAATTATCTATATATCTGCTGCATTTTAGGTAATTGTCGTGTTCTTTATGAAAAATTGTAGGAAAAATAACAATCTTTAAAAGTGCTCCATAGTTGGATCTGTCACTTGAATGGTTTCACGGCATTTTTTCATAAACGGCTAAACTTATAGCAAAAGATAAATGGCAATTTTGAGGAAATTAAATTTTCTACAAAAAGGTCTGCAGTCAAGAGTTGTGAAAAATAATAAATAAACGGTTATTTGAAAATTTAATATGGAATTTTTAACACGATAATACAAAAATATTTTAAATGTTTATACGTTGGAATGTATTTATCTTATAAACTAATCACTTTACAACTTGGGCTCTACGGTGGGCACTTTTAAAATTTATATTTTCTTTACAAATTTCCGCAAAGAACAAGATAATTCTATAAAATGCAGGACAGATACAGATATATAAATTCACGTGTTAAATGCATGTAAAAATTTTAAAATGAATTGGCGACCACTTAGAATTAAAATTAAAGATTGAAAATTGGAGAAAATTTCTTTTCTGTTCTAAAACAATATTTTGTCTGCGGATCGCAAAATAATTGTTTAAAAATGAAGCACCCTAATACATATTTTTTTTTTATGCTGGCTATTATTCAAAATGTTTATCTTTATAATAATTAAAATTTGCAGTAATTTTAGTATTGGAAACGTTACGCACAAAAGTTTCATTAAAATCATTTAACTTATTATAAATGTAAAATAACTAATATTAAAAATTGTTATTATAATATTGAGTTGAAAGGTGTGAAAATTATTTTTAAATATTAACAGAATAAGAACAAGTTGTATTTATAGTTCAATATCGATCGATCCTGTGTATAACACTCTGTCTAAGCGTAATTAGAAATATGCAATACACAACATTTCTAACATCAGGCACTAGAATGAAATGGTTTAATATTTTGTAGGGATTGATTTATATTTGAGTAATGAATGCATTGATATTATTACACCATTACGTTGTTACGATTTTTATCGATCTGCGTTCAGCGTACCTGAAAACATCTGGTCCGCGGGCAACACCGCAAGGAATAGCGCTATTACGCAATCCTTACTAGTCCTAAACGATTTCTTATATAAAACCATACAAATATGTTTGTAATCATTACAGACCCTAAAATCAATTCTGAGTGTAATTTTTAATTATTATAGTCTTTTTTCTGATGTAATAACTCCATCCCAAGGCGCCATTACCCCACAACTTGAGGATATAAAGCAACTCCTTGAAATCTATATTTTTCTTCATCAGGCTCAAGATCTAAGAAATTTCTTTTATCTGATTTCGCCAATTTAAAGCCATTACTTAAGAACAGGACATATGCAAGAAACATAATTAAATTTTCAGAAATAATAAATACACCTATCGCTTTTTCGTCAATGAAAATCACAGAAGTAATTCTCAATAGTCAAACATGTGGTGTCGGAATTTCCAGCACTTGAATGGTAAACAACAATTTTCAAATATAACTGTTCAGCGCTATTACCATCTAACGCATAAGAGTCAAAGTTTTGGTTAGCGAAGACAACGAACCGCAATAAAAATTTCAACATAACCCTATCAAGAGAGATCATGAACAGTGCCTCGGCGTTTCTATTACCAAATTGTTATTAGACACTTTTGAAACACAATTTTTTAATAATGTTTACATAAAAGATGCCTCTAGAGCATATTATATTTCAAATTTGATAAAATTGCCTAGTTTTTGCACAATTACAGCCTAAACTATTATCTTTTTTGCCCCTTAAAACATTGTAATTTAAGTAGGTTTGCTATTTTTTTTTAGATTTACATTACATTTTTGTGCAAAATGAACTATAATATCTTCTAGTCCAATCCTTTATTGGTCTATTTAATTTTTTGTACAACATTTTATATTGTTAATTAGAAATGGTAATCGAAATACAAAACATCTAAATTTTTATCGATATTAGGCAACCCATTTCTCTCGGATCGCCCCCTTAAGTCTTTTTGCTAACCTTCTTCTTACTGTCCGTTCACTTACACGTACACTTCTAACTTCAAAGAGCCGATTACGAGCTTCGACAGCTGTACAAAAGCAATTTCGTAAAACATTGCTCACAATAAAACGATCATCTCTAGCTGAATTGCAGCGATGACGACCCTGACCTGGTCTCCCTGTACAGGAACCAGTCTCCCGAAAAGGTCTGATAGCATCGCGTACAGTTGTTCGCAGTATATTAAGACTTCGCGAAATGTGACGTTGGCTATACCCAGCATCAGCAAGAGCCACAGCCCTAGTTATTCCTATTGTATCTAACGGCATTTTTATTAATTCAAATCAAAAAGCACCCTTAATAAACTCAAAAAAAAAACTATTTGGAAGATTAATAAACATCAATAACAAAAATTAGAGACACTTTGGTTCAATCACAAAGAGAGTAAAATTTCAACTAATTCACTAAACAGCATTCTAAACTCAACGTTTAGAAAAAATGGGGTTTATGGTTTTGGGGTGTTGTAAAAATAGGTACCTTACAATATAAATTTATACTAATCATTGTTATGTCACGTAAACAAACATGCTGATACTATATATAAGTGGGCGGTTAATTGTGCCGGTGAGTGTATATATGTATACATACATATACATATGTATAATTATTTTAAAATTATAACATCAATCATTTAAATTTTGTTAAAATAATAGATAAATACTGATAATATTATGCAAATTTGAGTGAAAGTAAAAGTATAAAAAAATAAATTGTCTAAAAAAACTATTCTAACGAGGTATAATTTTTAATTCTCGTTATTAACAGAATAATTTGAAATCTACGTTGTAAGCCAATGGTTTTTAATAAACTTAACACTACAAAATTAGCAAAAATAGTAATGATAGATAAAAAGTTAGTCGGGCTAATAATGAGTATTAAAATTTATGCAGCTGATATTCTACATTAAATTAAAAAATAATGTTATTCGTATCAAATATCAATAGACCGAAGGTAACAAAATTCTAAAATGATAAGTTAACGTAAAAAATTGTACACCAAACAAATATTAATTAGTTTATAATACATTTGTCAACAACGCCACAATATAAAACTGTTAATACTTTTTCTTTATTTAACATGTAATATAAAACTTTAATAACAAATCCTGACCAACGCGAAATTTTTATCGGCATTAAAGAGACCGATACGAATTTAAACAAGACATCCAAACAGACATTGACCTTGCTTTAGCTTATTCTGGTTTATATTGTTCGAGATAATTATTTTATTAGGTTTTATGCGCTGACAACACGTTAGGTGTATTAATTACTCCTGTATGAATTTACTTTTTTTAAAAGATATATTAAAAAAATATATGAATATAGCTATGTATACAAAACTTGAGTTAACTATCAAAGTAAAAGAAATTAATTATATATTAACGAGTACAATAGAAGAAAAATTTTCACAGAAACCATATAGAGTCCAGTATAATTCAGTTTAATCATAAGTACTAAATGTACATTAATAGTCAAAATAAAAACATACGAATTAATTATATTTTGTACTAAATGTAAATTGTAAATTAATTAATTTGTATTACATATACTAATTTTGGAAAAATAACGATCGTACTTATGTTTTTTAAAATATTAAAAAAAATTAAAATTACATTTTTTAAATTATTTAAAGAATAATAAGTGTTGCTGTATTAAAATGCAAAGCAGGGTGATGTGGAAGCATAGCCACACAAGCAGGTATAAGTTTTATGAAACCTGCTTCCAATGTGTGGCCAAGTCAGAAGTTGGCCACAAAAGTAATTGTCGAATATTTCCGAAACGGTAAGTGTGGCTGACTTGCGGTTTAAAGCAGGATAATGTGGAAACATAGCCACACAAGCAGGTATGAGTTTTATGAAATCTGCTTCCAAAGTGTGGCCAAGTCAGAAGTTGGCCACAGAATTTCTTTTTGAAATATCTCGAAAACCGTAAGTGTGGCTAACTTGAAAATTGAAGCAGGTGGAGGCAGGATGATAGCCACACAAGCAGGTATGGGTTTTAGCACACCTGCTTCCAATGTGTGGCCTACTTCATTTACCCCCCAAGTAACTTTGTTAATTATCATATTTATTAGTCAATTACTGAATAAAAACAAAACTGCATAAGTAACCATAAAACAAAAGAAATCTTCTTTTTTTAGAATTAGTGACAATGCGTCTATAGAAAAATTTTCGCGCATGTCTGTTTGTCACCTCTGGTTTTCAAATATTAGAGAACAAAGGGCTGACATATCTGTATACTACCTAATCTGTGCAATCAGTATAAATTGTTGGTAACACTAATAGTTTTATTTAACAATTATTATTAATTTTAAATAAATAAAACGCAAATAGTTTTTTTTTATATTTAAAAAAAAATGATGGTCATCTTCCACATTCTTTCAATTTGGTTAGTGTAAACATCCATACTTCTGCATATTCACATCCAATATTTTAAAAATTTTAACGTTCGGTTGCTTTTTTTCTGGAAAACTGTTAAAGTTTCTTTGTGCAGCAATGCAGGAGTTTTTTTAACATTTAGTGTAGGTATAAAACATATCATACTGCTCAGTTAAACACTTTGCCATTTTGAATTATTTATAAGGTAATAATTATTATTATTCAAAAAACTTAAAATATTAGTCAAAAAATAAATATAACGACCTTGATTTGTATTATGCTATTTTATTGTTTTTTGATAATTCATGGCTACTTGATTTAAAAGAGAAAAATTTAATATTGTTAATAATTATTTATTTAAATATGGTTGTTATACATGGTTGAAAAGAGAAATAAAATTCTATTTAACTATGTAAAAATCCAATATAGCGTCCATTTAAAATAAGAAAGTTAATATTAATATCTTGGAAACTGCCATTTTGAATTTAATTTTAACTATTTTCTATCTGTGTTTTATGAAACCTCGTAACTTTTATATTAAACTTTTTTTTGTAAATTTTATAATTACAAACTTATTTGACATTAAAGAAAATTACAATTTTCATTTTTTTTACGATTTCTGCGGAACTATTCGGAATTTTACAATTTTTTTAACGGAATCTGAATCGGCACCTAAAACTGGAAAACATTGCCCATTTAACTAAACTTCTATCTCCACTAATAAGAAAGATACCCATGTTAGCCTACTCAATTTGGGACATACTATATAAATTAGAAAAATTGCACTTTTTAATATCAATGCAAAGATATGCATAAAAATGCTTATTTACATAGCCACTTTTAATTTTAAGTTATTGCATACTTAGTGAGACCAGATTTTAGCATTGGTAAAGCGGGAAACCTTTAACTGGGGGGGTTCTTGAATAAAACTTTGGTCTATATGGAGCAACAAAATTTTTCATAGAACGCAAAAATATTATTGTAATTTATTTTTTAGAATTTCAACATAAGTACAATTTACAAATAGAATAAATAAAAAAAAATATGTAGGGTAGACTGGGTACGGTTGTAACAATTTTTTTTTAACTGCCCACAGCACAGCTATTACAGCTGTAAGCAACGATCAAAGCCTTTGAAATAAAAGCATAGTCATTTGTCTTTATATTAATATCAAAATCAGTAGCTCAGGTAAAACATTTTGGCAGGAATATGTCATTTTAATCAGTGTGTGCGATTGTTACAATCGACCCCATACCAGGGGCGGTTGTAACACTAATGGGGGGCAGTTGTAACACTTAAAAATAATACGTAAATCACGCGATTAGAATCAGTTTTATTTATAAAAAATACCAAAATGTATTTAACACAAATTAACAATATTTAAGGCACATTAAAAGTCTTTTAAATATTTATTAGAACTAAACTAAAATAAATCAACAGAAATAATATTTCTTCTTTGGAGTGTTTTACTCTAATACTTTTATAATCAGACACGCCAAACAAAAATAATCTCTAAGTAATAATTAAACAAAACTAATTAACAAAATCTGAATTTAAACAAAATATTTTTTTCCTTATATTTAATCAGACTCATCGCAGTTATGGCACATATAGTATCTAATCCCATTAGTACAGGCTACATGAGATCATTGCTTGCAGCCCTCTTGACACTGAATCCAACTCTCTTCAGATCGACTCGCTGTATACGTCTCTAGGCAAAGAAGGCAATAATATTCTTCTTATGATGATTCTGGTGGTGTATCAGTTTTCTTTTTCTTTGGCTTACCTTTCCCTTTGCCTTTCTTTGTCTTTTCAGTAGATGGCTCAAATAAAATTAATGTAACTACCGTCCCCATAAATGTCGTTACAACCGTCCCCAGCCCTCCATTTTGGTAATAAGATTGTCACAATAACGAGATAGCATAACCTATACAAAAACAAATCGGCTTACTATAATCTCTAAAATACGACGATTACATAAGCACATTTTCAAATACGATAATTATATTAATATTTAAGTTATATCATAAAAAAATTCGCCAAAAATACTTACTTTTGGTTGACAAAACACAATAGGCCTCTCTGTAAGTGTAATTACCGCGCGAAATGTGACGCAACATTGGGAATCGTGTCAGAACTTGTTCCCCGCAAACCCCTCCACTAGTAATCCTCGCCTACCGCGCATAGTCTCGATGATACCCGAGTTGTTACAACCGTACCCTGTTACAACCGTACCCAGTCTACCCTATAGTACATATTATTTTATTCTTTGGCATATTTCTCATTTGAGTTTTTTTTTAATAGATTGCTGTCGTTGTTCATTAAGTCCGAACCATGGTGTTCGAATTCTAACAACTGATCAATAATGCGAACTTTGATAAATAGTTCTCAACAATGATTTGTTATTACAGTAAAACCTCGATATAACGGACTCATTGGGGGGAGGAGGTGTCCGTTAAAGCCGAAAGTCCGTTATATAAAAATACGTTTAAAATAAATCAAAAACCTTTTTGTTGAAAAAAACACTGTATTTAGGTATAAATATAACCTACGCTAAATACTAATATACTATCGCCCAGGCTAGGCGCAGTCTACCACCAAGACAGCATTATGTCCCAAATTCTAGTGCTAGACGTGTGACGTGATTATCATGACCGCTAAAAATAGTTTGCATGCGACAACACTTGAATTTAAGCATGTTAATATTAATAAGCCGTTTTACTTTTTACATTTGACCGGATTTTTTGCCCGTTATATCCAAAGTCCGTTATATCGAGGTTTTACTGTATTAAAGTTTAACTTTATAAAATTAAGAAACATAATATCAATCTCATATCCTGGTAAATAACCACATGGCCGCCGAAAACCGTATATACCCTTCCTGTTCTCCCGCCGTTCCCTCAAAAATCGGGACGTTTTTACAACGCCGCGGGACGCAAGTCAAATTGTTAAAAATCGGGACTGTCCCGCCAAAAGCGGGACGTCTGGTCACCTTATGGATACTGCGCACTTAAACTTGCTAAAGTATATGCGCGATATATTTTTCCCCCTCTGCACACCCGCAGCCCATGGAAAAGTAGAAAATGGCGCTTTTCTCGCTTCCCAATGCGAGCTTCCCCCCCCGAAGTGAGGTATATAATCAATGTCCGAATGGTACAAATCGTGTATGAAGTTCACAGATTAGGTAGTATACAGATATGTCAGTTCTTTGTTCGCTAACATTTGAAAACCAGAGATGACAAACAGACATGTGCCAAAATTTTAACATAGGCGCACTATCGGTAATTCTAAAAAAAATGAAGATACTTATTGTTTTATGGTTACTTATACAGTTTTGTTTTTATTCAGTAATTTACTAATAAATATGATAATTAACAAAGTTACTTGGCGATGTGTTATAAAAGGATTTCCTTAATATTTTATTTATGCTACAGTTTTTTTTTTACTTATTTCAAACTTCTTAAATTATATTTTGCAGTAATTTTTATATAAGTAAAGCCCTGTAAGGTTTGTATTGCTTAATATTTTTTTTTACCTGCTTAAACCGGACCCTCTATATACCGGAAACCTGAACAAACGAAAAAAAAATTTCGGAACGAACATAATTCTTATGTAAAATAATACTCTAAACCGGAAACCTGCCTAACGCGGAAACGGAATGGTTTTCTTACACCTTTGGCGTAAATAACCTGACTAAAACGGAATTATTTTTGCGACTCCGTATTAGCACATAAGTTCTAGATACAATTAACTCTAATCTTTTTTCAAGGAAATCTGTCGAATAAAGCAATGTAACGTTATTTCTACCCAACCATTCTTTTGTCGCAGGTATAACTTTTTGGTACTGTACAATGTAAATTTTCTTTCTCAGTTTAGTTTTATAAGTGAGTTGAAGACACCTGTGTGCTTCAATCCTTTTTAAATTTACTTTTTACTCTTTTTGTAAAAATTACTTCTAAACATAAGACACTTACATTAGAGAACAAAATTAAAGTAATTGAAGAACACGAAAAAAATAAACGTTCAGCTAATAGTCCGGTCAAATTAGACATAAAATAGTGGTCAAATAACAAAAATTCCGACAGAACTAAATTTTGTTGAGACCTTGGGTACACCATTAGAAATAAAGTGTCAAAAGTCCCCATCGATCCAATGTGTGCTAAAAAAGTTATTCGGGGTCAAGGGTCAAAATTTGACGTTTTTTGTTTTTTTTTTCAAAAACAGTAAGTTTTATTAAAAAAGTAGCTCAGACAAAAATTTTAGATCTAAAATTATCTACAAAAATGATCCTTACATTTTTTTTTCTAAGAATCACCATTCGTGAGATATGGGGATTCTACACTAAAGGAAAAATTCCAGTAAACATTAAACATTACTAAAAGATATTGGACGTGAACATTATGATTAATTTATATATAATATGTATAGAGTTTTATTTTAAATTACTTTTTCCTTATAATCCTTTATAACCCTTTGTAAAACGGAAACCTGTGTAAACGGAAAAAAAATAACGGACCGATCGCGTTCCGTTTTAGGCAGGTTTTACTGTATAAGTATTTAAAAAACCCATACACACGCCTCTAATGCCCTTTCGATCATATGTTTTTGCCACAGATAACGTGAGAGTTTACAGATGCACAACAGGCACGTATTCTGTTTGGTCAAAACATACTCAGCGCCTCTGGTGGTTGTTTGCTCAAAGTCAATTTTAAAATTATTCAATAAAAGCCAAATTAAATTGTTAAAAAATAAAACAAAGTATTTCCTAATTATATGTTTATTACACAATACAAAATACATAATACAAAACAAAAAAATACTTGATAAATTTATATTTTTACGCTTTGCGTTCGTAACTCCATTGTCTATACACTTTTTTTGATAAGTTGTTAAATTCTATCAACAGAAGTTTTAAAAGATATGGTATAAAAGACGATACACCACATTCAAACTTTTGACTGTAAAAGATTTATCAGTTTTAAGAAAGATTGAGTTTGTGCATTGTTTTCTACCAAAACAAAATCCTAGTTTAAAAAACTGGAGTGAAAAGAGTTTCTTATATATACGTATTACCATTGTATTAATGGCAAATAAAACTGTAATGACTTGAAAAAAAAATTAAAATTAAAAATATTTATAATACCTTTTGATTATTTTCCATGCGTTTTTTTCTTTTTTGGTACATACCTTGGGCAAACAATTTAATTTTATGTGAACCATAATAAGACCGTGTATTCTTCCCCGTTAATAAACGATTCACATCTTTACACCAATTGTAAACAATGGTTCTTATGGAATACTTAATAAAAATGCTTTTTAAATTTTCTCTGTGTGTATAACAGAACTATTCAAACCAAAAAAAGCAAATGTTTACGGACGAAATATAACAAATATCTACGAAGTATCGATAAAGTAGGTTTGAAAAAATTTTAATTTACCGTGCTGACATCTATTGCTTGTTCGCGTTATTAAAAATGCTCACGTGACCGGTTTTTTTTGCTTACATTTAACTTGACCACCTCTGGTTTTTGCACAGGGACTCATTTTGATATGCATAGAGGCTTATGCCTTACCAACGAGAGCAATAGAATTCGTGGTAGGTGTCACATCTGTATACTATCTAATCTATGTGAAGTTCTAACTCAGAGCAGCCAACGTTTTGTGGTAAAATTTTTTATTAAAAAAACATGTATTTAAAATGTAATAAATACCGTCTGTAGTTGTTGAAGTGTTAATACCGTAGATATAGACAATATAATTCAAGAAATAGCGTTTATTACGGTTCTTGAGAATTGAAAAATTGAAAGTGTTGTTTTCAATATTTACGTTTATTACCGCGCATGGACACCATTTCAGTTGGCGTCAGTACACAGAGGAATATGTATAAATTGGTCTATATTTTATGTGGTCAGTTATTTAATATTTAGAAATATATTTGAATACCTTGAGCAAAACGATGAAACTTGAATTAAAAGGAAATAAAGTATGCATAATATGCAATTGTCACACAGCAGTAATAAGATTAAAAAGGGTTCAACATATTCTGAAAAGTTTAAAGGACGTATTTTTTTCCAATGCCGAAGATAAATTTCATGAGGTAATACTTTAATAGTTCTAATATTTTTGCTAGAATACAATTATAATGTTCTAATTTAACATGTATTTTAAGAAAATTGCACCCATTCCTTACTATACCAAACCTTTACTTGTAGGATTTTGTGTAGTAATGGTCTTATGTAGAATAAGTGTTGGAGAAAACACATTCAAATAGGTATACAAATATGATCTACTATGTAAAATATACTCTTCTTAGGCAAATAGTTAGCATGTTGTTTAATTTGTATCATTTAACATTTAATTACAATGAATTATCAAAGTTTTTTCATTACTTGAAAACTTCCTTTGGGTATATTAATACTTGAATTATTTCAATTAATATTATTTTTTTTAAAATTGTATCAAGTATTTTTCCCAGTATTTTAAGGTTTGGTTGATCATAGATTTTTTATAGTTTCTTTTTTATAGTTTTTAATACAAAATTTGATACATCTGCAGTGTTGGAAGTATCAATGAAAAATTCACCAGGCAATCTGTTGATCAAACACCATACATCCTTGATTTTAAGGATTTTTTCATAAATATTTAACTTCTAAGTTTTTCTAAATAAAAATGAAATTAATTAAATCAATTACAGTGGGGTTTTTATATAAAAACTCACTTGTAGTGAACTTTCAATTATAGTGAATGCTACTTCAAGTATCATAAAAAATTCCATGCCAAAAGAGGGACATTAATTTGCAAAAGGATGAAATTGTTTTACAATAAGGTGAATTTAGAGCTTAAAACCTGAAAAGCTTTAGAACTGGCTAATTTTTTTTTCAACAATCTCCTTAATGATCCCTAAACAATTACATTTTATTCAATTATTATCACATTTCAAAAATGGCAAAATGTTTTCTTTTTATGATTATCACGTGTTATTTTTTTATTTTTATATTTCAAAGTGTATCACTTTTTGTAACTATAATAACAACATCATAACATATAAAAAACCATTCTATAATAACTATTTTAGCCTTATACCGTTTAGTTTATTTCTCATTGTATAATGTTTCTAACTTAAAAATCTTTGGTAGCCTTTAAAGATTTAAGGCATATTTGTGTCTTGAGTTGGAACTCTAGGTAGTAATGTTAACAGTAGGCTCAATAAGTTTGGAGCAAATGTGTGAGTTAAATATTTTTTTTATATCGCCATTGTACTTACTTTCTATTTTCTATGTCTTTTTGGTTTCAGGGAATTAAAGATACCGACACTGTATGTGTATTATGCTGTCAGAAAATACAAATTTCTCAAACCTTTAAAAAATCATCTGAAAAGTCTTTAAATATGATAAAGGTTGATAGCTGCTTATTTTGTAAGAATGATTCCGATTTCTTAGTAGCAACAAATACAAATTCTTCAGGTTTTATGGATAGTCTTCAATTGTTTTTAAATATTAAGAAACCAAGGAGAGTGCATTTAGAAAGCGCAGTGTGTTTTGAGTGCATATACAAATTACATATATGGTGTGAGATTAAATTGCAAATAATAAAAAAGGTAAGAGTATTTTACCGAATTATTTAGTTACATTTTTATAAATGCCTATTTCAAAGTTTGTATTTTATTATTTATTATTTTAAAAGTGATGTAATATTAATACCTTAGAAAGTATCATTTATACATTTGCAAATATGGTACCTATTCAATTTACTTATAAATTGTTTGTCATAAAATATTACTTTTTTAAAGCGTTATAGTCTATACGGACATTAAATATATGTATGTGCATGTTATACATATAACAAATAAAAGTATAACTTGAAGCTTAAACACTAAGAATAATTTTTATTTTAGTTGGAACCAAAAGTAGTAAGCGAGTTGCCGCCAGATGAAAAAGAAGCCGATCTATCAGACCACAAAATTTTAAACACTCGAGAGCCAAGTTTCTTTCATTATTTAAATACTGCATTACAGCATTTGGTATCTGTGAAAGAAAGTAAACAATATAAAAGTAAAGATAAAACAATTACAAATGATAAAAAAATGTACATTCATTTACCGTATGTTTTACTGGTCAAAAATAATTATGTTAAAAATTTTTTATATGAATCTCAGGATTTAAACAGAATACCTACCACTAGAAGAACAATACCAATAAAACGTGCAAAATCAACAGAGAAATCCATGAAAAGGAATCATGAACCAGAAATCAGAAATAAACAAGAAAGGATTATTAAAAAAAATAAATTAAGAAACATCAAATTTGATGAAGTACCACAAATTCTTGAAACAATAACTAAGACAAAAATAATGTACGGTTGTAATATATGTGATAAAGTATTTTTTAAATGCTGGGAATATGAACAGCACAAGCTTTGGCATATAAAACCAGAAGTACTCAAAGTAGAAGTAGAACAATTGGATCTACAGCTTATTGACTTAAAGTTAAAAAGTAAAAAAAACAACATAAAAATTATATCGAATAATGTTATTGACAATATTCTAGATAAGTACTTGAGTAAATCAACAATTTCTATACAAAAAGATCCAGTCCATAAAATTGAAGGCCCCGATTTGACCGTTGGTGAAACAATACCTAGCACAAGCTATCCCAACTCAATGAATGAAGACAAAAATATTATTCCAAATAAAACAACCGATTTCGGTGACTATGATTCAGATAAAACCTCTATTATAGATTTATTAAATATTCTTGAAGACGATATCGCATCAGAAGAAATGAAAGGAAATTCCGAAATAAATGTAAGTGAAAATACTAAAGTGGCGAAAGATACTGATCTAAATAATAGTGATGCCAATGAATCCGAAACACGTTTGAGTCTTAAACGAAAAATAATAACCACTCTTGATAATACAGATACAAATGTTGCAATTGTGCACATAAAAAGAACTAAATTTTCTAATGATAAAAAAACTAACAACGAAGTAGATAATATTGAAATTGATGATGTGATTATTGATCGTGATTCAGTTAAAGATACAACAGTTATGCTTTCTACCGATAATGATAGTAATAACACGATTATAATTGATAATACGTCACCTAAAGATACAGCAAATAAACTCTGTAATAGTTTAGATGAAAACATCAATAGTGATACAGAAAAAGAAGTAATAATTGATGATAATTCAGTTGAAGTAACAGCAATTATACATTCTGATTATCAAGATAAAAATATCGGTAACGATAGCGAACAACACAAGATCATTGATGGAGGGTCGGTAGAAGATATAGCATCTACTATAAATACAGACAAAATTAATCCAGTATTAGTTGTGACTTGTATAAAAAATAAGTCAACTTACATAAAAACCAATGAATCAGAAAACGGCCAAGGGTGTAATTGAACACTTGTTTAAATTAAATTGTATGATACATAAAAAATAGAAATTAGTTACATTTTCTGGTGAAAAATTATGATTGTTGTAAAATCTGATTTTTATGGGATATCATGTACAAATTTGTATTTTTAGAATAAAATATAAATTAATTGATATGTATAACGTTGGACGGTCTTAAAATGTTGACTATATAAAGTTAATGAATTTATTATTGAGAATATCTATAAATATGAATTTCATGAAGAAAATGTAAAAGACCTTTTTTGTAGAAAATTGAATTTCCTACAAAATTGCTCGTATAACTTTTTCTCAAATTCGTATACTTTAATAGATACTTACAAAAAACTACGATTTTATCAAAAAATGAACTTATATTGTCTTTGATTGTCTTGAGGCACGTGTTATTTTTGTTAAAAAAATTTTTAAAAATTCTCGTATTTTTTCATCAAAAGGAAGGTTTTTTTTGGACCGTCGGAAAAAAATTAATTTTTAACGACCACCCTAATATACATACAATGCTGTGAAGAAGTAAATAGAAATTACAAATCCAGTTAGAAAAACGTTAATAAAAAAATTATTTAAAAATATAAAAAAAACATTCTAATTATATATTGATGAGTTAACAATATCAAACATATTACACTAATAATTTAAACACATTATTTCACTATTATTGCAAAAATTAAATATAAAGTTTAAGTGCTGGTTGAACAGGTGTGAAAAAGTGTTTGGAAATCTACGTTGTTCTCTTCTAAACTAGTATAAAAAAAGTGAATAATTTTAAAAAATTAGCAAAATTTTACGTAATGCTTAGTGCGACATCTTTTATGTTTAATTGCATCCCTTAATCGCTTTAACATGGATTTCTTCCAATTTTTAAGTAATAAAATTCGATATTATATTTCATTCTTTTTCTATAAATGTTTTAAGATTTACAATGCCTGTTTGATTATTATATTTTTGTTTTTTTTTTTCAAAATCAATCCAAAGATGCTCGATGGAGTTAAGATCTGTATTCTGAGTGCATGTGAGCAATTATATAACAACCCCATTCCAACTTTCCAAGCTTTATGTTTGAGAACATTAACTTGGTAAAATAAAAAAACTTCTTGAATGCCTAGTTTTAGGGCCGATGATTACATTTTTTTTTCAAAATAGACAACCATATTTATTAAGTATTGCGTTTATAAAAACTAAATTACCAACCCCATTATAATTCAAAGAGCCCCACACCATAACGTTACCACTATGCTTAACTGTTGCGCTAATATTTTTTAAATTTAGGGCAGTATTTCATTTTTTTTCTTAGTCTTTTGCGTCGCATATCATTTTTTATACATAAAACTTACTTTTGCCTATAAAAATAACTTTTCCAAAATTGGATATCTTTATTTACGTATTTTTTTAGCAAATTGAAGACTCTTGTTTCTATACACTTTAGTTAGTAGTGACTTGCTTCTTGCAACACATGAATTATATTATTAAAAATTATTATTTTTCTTATTAATGAAGAATCTACTTCCTTTGTTTTAATTTTGAAACAAAATCAGCAGTATGATATATTTTGTACCTACATTAAATGTTACAAAAGCTCCTGCGTTACTGCGAAAACATACTTTAACAATTTTCCAAAAAAAAGCAACCGAACGTTAAAATTTTTAATAGATTGGATGTGAATATGCAGAAGTATGGATGTTTACAGCAACCAAATTGAAAAAATGTGGAAGATGATCATCATTTTTTGTTTGGAAAACTGTTAAAGTATATTTGTGCAGCAACGCAGGAGCTTGTAACATTTAATGTAGGTACAAAACACATACAGTCGAACTTCCATACGTCGAACGCCGATAAGCCGAATTTTTGATAGCTGGAGCTCGAACCTGTTTCCCTAAGATTTGCCTATCTCAACGTTAATATTTTTATATCGATAATTCGAATTTTGATAAATCGAATTTTTCGTTAATTCGAAACGTTTTACAATTCTCTAAATTATAGTTTTGATTAGTAAATATTTCCATACTCGAAGTTAAATTTACAACTTTCTATAAAATACCTGGAGGATTAAGAACGGCTGGCTCTATTGTAAACTAAGATGTTTTGACGGCGGCACTTCAATGGAATTTAAAAACTAATTTATGTTTAAATGCCTTATTGACAGTTATGAATTTTAAAATGGTTTTACCGTTTATTTCACAAGAAAAGGAACTATTTTTGCATTTTAGTTTTCAGTTTGAAAGTTATTCGTCAAGTACGCGGACTAACAAATGTGTTTTACGTTCTTTATAGTTTGTAACAGAGTATAACAGAAAATTAAAAAGTTTAAGCATAAGGGAGAAAATTAATCTTATAAAAGAAGTGGAACGTGGGCTCAAAAGAAAAAAGGATATAGCTAAAGATTTTGGTATTCCCGGAAACACGTTATCAACCAATTTAAAAAACAGAGACCTAATTGTAGCTGCTGAAGATACAAATGACCACCATTCTAGAAAAAGGCTAAAGGAGTCTCCTTTTCTCAATCTGGAGAAAGCTATGATTGAATGGTTTAACTATGCACGTAATAAAAATATTTCGATTTCGGGACCTGTACTGTTACAAAAATGAGAAGAGTTCGCGCACCTATTACATTATGATAATCTCAAAGCAAGTCAGGGTTGGCTGGAGAATTTCAAAAAAGGAACCTCATCATTGAAAAAGTAATATGTGGTTAAAGTGCAGAAGTGTCTGAAAACGATTGTGAACTTTGGAGGTATAAAGTCTTAACACTATTACTGCAAGAGTATGAACATAGCAATATTTTTAACGCCGATGAAACTGCTTTGTTTTTTAAATGCTTACCAGGTAAAACTTTGACTTTTTTAAATGAAAAGTGTTACGGTGGGAAACGCAGCAAGGAAAGAGTGACTTTGATGGTAGGAGCTAAAAATGAATAATATATATATATATATACCTATACGTAAGTGTGTAACTGACTTTTTTTAATAACTGGAATTATTGATAATTCGAATTAATTTTGGTCTACCTTCGACTTCGACTTATCGAGGTTCGACTGTACTGCTCAACAGGGGAAATTTTTATCCCTGAAGTGACGATTTAAATAAAATTTGGAATTTATATTGTCCATTGGTCACTAAATAGTTTAGTACAAAAACATTTCATGGCTGAGTAATTTAAGACAAAGAAGAAATTGATATATGATTTAAATTAAATTTCTCCGCAAAGGTGATCTATCACGAACCAATGATAAAAACACATGTGTACACCACAATTAGGCCAAGGGCACTTGAGGTATGCCAAATTGTCACACGAGAAGCACTTTTGACTTTCGACTTTAAAACAATATTGCGAAGGCGTTTCGAATTCTTCATTAGAACCACCTGCATAGCCTGACGAACTCCATGCATATCGAATCATAGCTTTAAATCTCGGTGCGCAAAACTGATAGAAGCTGTTCGATTGTAGCTTTAAAATGTTGTTGCGTTGAAAAAGTGGAATTTCCAACTGCCTAATAAGAACATAATCCGATACACGCTTGATAAATTGTTTATATTGACGAAAAAAAAACTTGTCTAATGGTTGCACATACATCGTTGCACCAGCCGGTATTTTGAGAAACTCAAGTACTTGGTCGTCATCGAGTTCAGGTTGTAACTCCATGACTCCGAACATTCCAAATGAATCATGAAGAAATACATTTCTTACTCCAAGTTCTGGTTTCAAAAGTTCATCGTAGAATTCTTTTATTATTGGCCTAGTGACTTTGCCTGATGTTGTAGCGTCGTAAAAAATTCACTAATCGATCGTCTTTGTTTGTCAAAACTGATGTAAATAGAGCACAATTGCTAATAACAACCTGAGTCAATGTGAAATTCAATTGCATATAGCGACGCTTAGCGAGCTCTGCCAAAAATGAATTTTTGGTGAAATATTGCAATTAGGCAAATGTCGCAAATTTTCATCCGAATCGACACCTTGGGAATAAAATTTTCTCCTGTTCAGTTAAAAACTTAGCCATTTTGAAATATTTATAAAGTAATAATTATTATTATTCAAAAAACTTAGAATATTAGTCAAAAAATAAATATAATAACCTTGGCTTGTATTATGCTGTTTTATTCTTCTTTGATAATTCATGGCTACTTGATTTAATATCTTGTAAACCGCTATTTTGAATTTAATTTTGACTTAATTTCTATCTGTATTTTATGAAACGTAGTAACTTTTATATTAAACTTTTTTTTATAAATTTTATAATTACAAAGTTATTTGCATTAAAGAAAATAACGATTTTCAGTTTTTTGACGATTACTTTGGAACTATTCGGAATTTTAAAATTTTCATAACGGAATCTGAATCGGCCCCTAAAATTGCAAAACATTGCCCATTTAACCAAACTTCTATCTCCACTAATAAGAAAGATACCCATGTTAGCCTACTCAATTTGGGACACCCTGTATATATTCATTTTATTCGTTCGTTTGGAAATATCTCTTATAGTCCAAGCGGAGACCTTAAAAAGGATGATGAGCCAGAATAAGTACAAAAATGGATTTTATTACTTCTTGGATATTAGACAAATAATAAAACAACGGTCTGGCGATCTATAACTTGTCCAATTTTTTTTTTTTTAATAATTTTTTTCCCTAATTTCTTAATCGTTTTCTGGCAGAATTTTTATATTCTACTGATTGAAATTTCTTCGAATAGTAAAACATTGTACTTATGTCTTATACATCAATTTTACAAAGTTTGAAAAAAAATTATTAAAAAACAATTAGACAAGTTACAGATCGCCAGACCGTTGTTTTATTATTTGTCTAATATCCAAGAAGTAATAAAATCCATTTTTGTACTTATTCTGGTTCACCACTCTTTTTACAGTCGCCGCTTGGACTATTATTATTTACAGTGGACCCCCGATAATCCGACAAACAGTTTGCAGGGCAGAGTCGGATTAGCGAATTTGTCGGATTATAGAGTACTGTCTAAGACCTCCTATAGTCTGGAATTTTTTACAAAAGAGTACCTTGTAATCCGACAAATTACAGATCCAATGATAAGATTCTACATGTTATATACATATTATGTACTCTGAATATTCATTTTATTGGTATTGATATTATTTTCTTGAGAAAAGAACATCAATATTTATTGTTTTATTATAAGCATTTGTTATTACATTATAGGTAAACAAAAGAATAGCTTTACCTACAGTATGAAGAAAATTTTCTTAATAGTAGTATTTTTTTCTCTCTGTGTAACGAAGATTGTCAAAAAAATATTCAATACATAATAAATAATAGACCATATCGGATTACAGGGGGTGCCGGATTAGCCGAAGGCCGGATTATCGGGGGTCCACTGTAGTTATATTATTTAGAAAGTTCTTAATTCTTTAAGCATTTATTTTGTTATTTAATTTAGGTACCTATATAATTTTTAATGATCCACAAAGTTGAATTTTTTTTCATAGATTTACTTATTGTTGTAATTTAATTTATTTTTTATATCTAAAAAATTCATAATTTTTGAATTTTTATTTTGTTATCTTTTATCTTTAACGTATTTATTTGTTTGTTGTGAATTAGGTTGCATGTAGTATCCGACCGAACCTTCGGCTTCGGATAATTTCGGCCAAAAATAGCACTTTCAGGCAAAGGTTTGGCAGAAGTCAAAGTTTTAAATCGGCCGCCAAAAACAAACGAACTCATTTGGACGCGCTCGAGGTGCCTGGTGCTGGCGAGCGAAGCGGATAGCGAGGGGATTGATTCGGCCGACGTCGCAAGCCGCCGGCAAACGATTTACACAAACAAAGCAAAATAAGTTGTACACACGCGTAATAATTTGTATTTGTTCAGATATTTACCGCCGATACCAACCAAATACCTTCTAGTTTATTTTATTTAACCTAATTTTATTATTTGTATATTTTGCAACATACTGAAATAGAAAAGCAATTTGTACTACATAATTTGAAATAGATTATTTTTTTATTAGATATAAATAAATAAAACTATTTTTATACTTAATTGTAAAAAATATATTTGGTTATCATTACAAGATTTATATTATAAAATAAAAGCAATATAAACTTTAGAAGCATTTTTAATCTATAATTAATAATTGTAAATCTAAAACATTTTTTTTAAACGTAACTGGAGTTTTCATAGATTCCAAATACTTTTATATTCCGTAAAATGAATTTTATACTTTATCATTCGTAATTTCATCTGATTCCTAGAATATAATAATTGTTTAATACATAGGTTATCTTTTAGCGGATATGGTCTTCATCCACTAGTCAATTTATGTGTAATTTAATTACATGTTTTGAATAATGTATCTTCGGCTCAGAACTGAGGATATTTAACTACATACATACGATTTCTTAAAACTGTAGGGTTTAACCAGGCGTTATTTAATATGAACAACTAAAAATAAACTGAATAATAGGTGGGAACCATTACTTATATAACTTTTATTTGCTCATTTTTGTTTTACCGAAACTCTTATATAGGAAATTAAAAATCATGATCCTTTAACAGGTTTTTAAAAAATTAATCGGATATTAATAATACATTAAATATTAAAGAATGTAAACGCCAACACTTAAACAGATAAAGCGCTTATCCAAAACTGCTTTAACATTATGTTGGATAATTTCTGACTTAAGACAATTTTCCCTAATTCTAAAGAATTACATAAAATCTCTTGTCTACTATTTTATACTTTTAGATATCTCGGTATACCTTACATGAGATAAGGGACTGATAAAAATGAAGCGTTAATGGAAATTTAACTTTAACGGTGTATCATGTTAGTTCACAGTTTATGCATTATTATTTTGGTATATGTTTTTGACAAAAATTAATTGCATATTAGAAAAATAATCAAAGAATACAGAAAAAAATTGAAAAATCTGAATTTTTAATCTCACTTTTTAGAAACAGGGCACACAATTTCGACCTAAAAGTAACTATTTTTTAGTAAAACTTTTGATAAGCTATTTAACTATAGTCCTTGTTGGAAAACGTATTCATGATTTTTTTCTAACTTTTATCTTGATTTCTCAAAAAGAAGAATTTTTGAAAATTTCCGACAAAAAATTCTCGAATGCTTACAACTGTGAAACATATTTAAAAATTCAATATCTTTTATTTCAATATTGTTTTCTTTATTTTTAACGATAGAAGTTAGATTTTGAAAATGTACATATTTTTTTCTTGAAAAAACAATTTTAAGCCCAGGCTAATTATGCGACATCAATCCGTTCGATTTTTAATTAAAAAAAATTTCTGTCTTTAATGTGCCATGTTTTTTTTTATAAAACGATACCCGTGCAGAAATTTACTATGGATGCCCTAACACTGTTAGGGCCCCTTAAATTCTACGCTGTGGATTCCACGTTAAAACATTTCTCAGTGAATCCTTTTTAAAGCCAGTAAAGGGCATTGTCCGGTTACGATAAGGAAATCCTATTAGGGGTTTTTCAGGGTAACCATTAAAGGGCCTTTTAATTTTTGTCAAGAATTTCTTAATAGGTTTCAGTTAGGGAAAATATTAATGACCTTTAAATGCCTTTTTGTGGCTTCCATAAGAAGAAAAGTCTATAATAAAAGTATTGAATATCATATTTATAAAATATATAATTATTTCTTATTACTGTAAATTGTGAAGTTATTAATTCAATTATTATTTTTTATTTAACAGTTTACACTCATACATAATACTTTTTTTTGAAAGCTAAAAGTAATAATTATTGATAAGTATCTTTATATACATTACTAAGGGATCATTCATAAATTACATAACAGCCTATTAGGTGGGATATATATTTTTGATATAATTATAATTATAAATGAAGGATTTTTTTGACTCAAGTATTTGGTATTGTTATATGTATATATCCTAACAGGTTCCTAAACGCAGAACGGGATTATTTTTACTTTTAACAAATACAGAACTAACAATAAAAAAATATCTTTTGTGGTCCTTTACCTCAGTGGGATATTGCTTTATGTTTGACTAAGCTTTCTGGAAATTTTTAATTATATAGATACTCATTTTAAAGCAGCTTTTGTGAATATTCTAGGAAAACTTATTTTTTTATTTCTAATATAACCGGAACAAAGAAACAAGGTGGGTACATCAAAATTTGTCTTTTTAGCCTTTTACCAGTCTTCAAAACGAAGTGTGGAAATATACATCTATATTCTCTACTATTTAGTTGCATTAGTGTTGTGAATCAAAAGTATAATACGTATATTCAATCTAAGTATGTAATTGTCATCAACAAATAAATGGTTCAAATGAGGAATTTGAAGTGAACTATGACGGTAGGTTATTGTTAATCTATATTTTTGAAATTTTATTTTATATAGTATTTTCAAACTTACTTACAGATCCAAAATTTAATTATTTAGCTATTAAAAAATTAACAGGCATGGTAAAGGTTTTAACAGACGAAGTACAACAGTTACGGAGTGCGGTGGAAACCAAATTAGCTATAAATAAAAATAAAATGACTATTTCTCATTTTTTTGATATGTAGGTATAAGATAAACTTTTTAAAGAACGACAATGACTTATGGCAATTCAATGAAAACTTGGGAATCAACGAAAACTTTAAAAATGATTTTGTAAGTAAAAAAAATTAGAATCAACTGATTAGAATATTTATTGGTACAAACAATTACTTTTTATAGCAAGAAACTTTACATTGCCTAGATAATGAAGACATTAAGAAGACAGTTAATGGTATCATAAAACGACTTTTTAGTCGGGTTTTAGCAATGTGCTATACGGCAGCATAGTGGAGTGCAATTAGACGTAAAAATGGCAAAAGCTCGGAATCCAGGGTCTTTGAATGAATTTTAGTAAAACCTTTTTGAGTGGATTGCTAAAAGGTGAAATATAAAAGTTACAAGAATAAAAATTGGCCGCTCTCGATTACAACAATTTATAACAACAATTTAGTGAAGAATGACAGAGATATGAAAAAAATTGTTTACAGTAAAGATTTCAATTTTATATCCGTAAAATGAATTTTATACTTTATCATTCGTAATTTCATCTGATTCCTAGAATATAATAATTGTTTAATACATAGGTTATCTTTTAGCGGATATGGTCTTCATCCACTAGTCAATTTATGTGTAATTTAATTACATGTTTTGAATAATGTATCTTCGGCTCAGAACTGAGGATATTTAACTACATACATACGTTTTCTTAAAACTGTAGGGTTTAACCAGGCGTTATTTAATATGAACAACTAAAAATAAACTGAATAATAGGTGGGAACCATTACTTATATAACTTTTATTTGCTCATTTTTGTTTTACCGAAACTCTTATATAGGAAATTAAAAATCATGATCCTTTAACAGGTTTTTAAAAAATTAATCGGATATTAATAATACATTAAATATTAAAGAATGTAAACGCCAACACTTAAACAGATAAAGCGCTTATCCAAAACTGCTTTAACATTATGTTGGATAATTTCTGACTTAAGACAATTTTCCCTAATTCTAAAGAATTACATAAAATCTCTTGTCTACTATTTTATACTTTTAGATATCTCGGTATACCTTACATGAGATAAGGGACTGATAAAATGAAGCGTTAATGGAAATTTAACTTTAACGGTGTATCATGTTAGTTCACAGTTTATGCATTATTATTTTGGTATATGTTTTTGACAAAAATTAATTGCATATTAGAAAAATAATCAAAGAATACAGAAAAAAATTGAAAAATCTGAATTTTTAATCTCACTTTTTAGAAACAGGGCACACAATTTCGACCTAAAAGTAACTATTTTTTAGTAAAACTTTTGATAAGCTATTTAACTATAGTCCTTGTTGGAAAACGTATTCATGATTTTTTTCTAACTTTTATCTTGATTTCTCAAAAAGAAGAATTTTTGAAAATTTCCGACAAAAAATTCTCGAATGCTTACAACTGTGAAACATATTTAAAAATTCAATATCTTTTATTTCAATATTGTTTTCTTTATTTTTAACGATAGAAGTTAGATTTTGAAAATGTACATATTTTTTTCTTGAAAAAACAATTTTAAGCCCAGGCTAATTATGCGACATCAATCCGTTCGATTTTTAATTAAAAAAAATTTCTGTCTTTAAGGGGCCATGTTTTTTTTTATAAAACGATACCCGTGCAGAAATTTACTATGGATGCCCTAACACTGTTAGGGCCCCTTAAATTCTACGCTGTGGATTCCACGTTAAAACATTTCTCAGTGAATCTTTTTTAAAGCCAGTAAAGGGCATTGTCCGGTTACGATAAGGAAATCCTATTAGGGGTTTTCAGGTAACCATTAAAGGGCCTTTTAATTTTGTCAAGAATTTCTTAATAGGTTTCAGTTAGGGAAAATATTAATGACCTTTAAATGCCTTTTTGTGGCTTCCATAAGAAGAAAAGTCTATAATAAAAGTATTGAATATCATATTTATAAAATATATAATTATTTCTTATTACTGTAAATTGTGAAGTTATTAATTAATTATTATTTTTATTTAACAGTTTACACTCATACATAATACTTTTTTGAAAGCTAAAAGTAATAATTATTGATAAGTATCTTTATATACATTACTAAGGGATCATTCATAAATTACATAACAGCCTATTAGGTGGGATATATATTTTTGATATAATTATAATTATAAATGAAGGATTTTTTTGACTCAAGTATTTGGTATTGTTATATGTATATATCCTAACAGGTTCCTAAACGCAGAACGGGATTATTTTTACTTTTAACAAATACAGAACTAACAATAAAAAAATATCTTTTGTGGTCCTTTACCTCAGTGGGATATTGCTTTATGTTTGACTAAGCTTTCTGGAAATTTTTAATTATATAGATACTCATTTTAAAGCAGCTTTTGTGAATATTCTAGGAAAACTTATTTTTTTATTTCTAATATAACCGGAACAAAGAAACAAGGTGGGTACATCAAAATTTGTCTTTTTAGCCTTTTACCAGTCTTCAAAACGAAGTGTGGAAATATACATCTATATTCTCTACTATTTAGTTGCATTAGTGTTGTGAATCAAAAGTATAATACGTATATTCAATCTAAGTATGTAATTGTCATCAACAAATAAATGGTTCAAATGAGGAATTTGAAGTGAACTATGACGGTAGGTTATTGTTAATCTATATTTTTGAAATTTTATTTTATATAGTATTTTCAAACTTACTTACAGATCCAAAATTTAATTATTTAGCTATTAAAAAGTTAACAGGCATGGTAAAGGTTTTAACAGACGAAGTACAACAGTTACGGAGTGCGGTGGAAACCAAATTAGCTATAAATAAAAATAAAATGACTATTTCTCATTTTTTTGATATGTATAAGATAAACTTTTTAAAGAACGACAATGACTTATGGCAATTCAATGAAAACTTGGGAATCAACGAAAACTTTAAAAATGATTTTGTAAGTAAAAAAAATTAGAATCAACTGATTAGAATATTTATTTGTACAAACAATTACTTTTTATAGCAAGAAACTTTACATTGCCTAGATAATGAAGACATTAAGAAGACAGTTAATGGTATCATAAAACGACTTTTTAGTCGGGTTTTAGCAATGTGCTATACGGCAGCATAGTGGAGTGCAATTAGACGTAAAAATGGCAAAAGCTCGGAATCCAGGGTCTTTGAATGAATTTTAGTAAAACCTTTTTGAGTGGATTGCTAAAAGGTGAAATATAAAAGTTACAAGAATAAAAATTGGCCGCTCTCGATTACAACAATTTATAACAACAATTTAGTGAAGAATGACAGAGATATGAAAAAAAAATTGTTTACAGTAAAGATTTCAATTTTATATACAATACATGATATCTGTATAGTAACTTTAATGTTAATTTATAATTACAGTCGAACATCGATAAGTCGAATTCGAAGGGAAACTGAAAAAAATTCGAGTTATCAAAAAAAGTCGAGTTAAATACTTTTCTGTGTATATATCATATCTATATTTACCATCCTTTATACAAAATAACCAAAATTTGTAAACAATTATTAACATTATTTATTGTTTGTAAGTATTTAGGTAATATGGTTATTTACATCTTATTTATTGTTGATTTGAAAGTAATCTAAAATTGTCTTTTGCTTCATTGATCCAAAATGTTGGGTTTCTACAAATATTTTCAATTATCTCCCGCGATATTTTTATTACGTGTATGCCAAAACCATTCAATCATAGCTTTGTCTAAGTTGGAAAAAGGACACTCTTTTAGCCTTTTTTAATTTTTGTTTACACTCTTTGTTGATCGGTAAATAATGTTAGAAAAAGTATTTTATTCTTTTAGATTTTCTGTTACACACCGTTTTAAACTGTAACAAGAAAAAGTGCATTTGATCGTACTCTGCTCGACGAATAACAACCAGAACGAAAAAAAAAAGGAAAAAATAGACCCTTTTCTTGTAAAAGAAATGGTAAAACCATCTTCATAACTGTTGAGAAGCATTTAAACATAAATTAGTATTTAAATCCAAGTGAAGTGCCGACGTCAAAACATCAAAGTCTTGTAGTAGGTTTCAACCTTTTTATTCTATTTTACGGCGACAAAAAATCGAACAGCCGATAGTTTGTTTAAGAGCTACTCAAGAAAAACCGTTTTTATCGGCGCGTTTTTTCTTATATTTCTGCGATTTAGTCGAAATCTAAAGCGACAACCTACGTTTAAGTAACCAAACACTACCCTAAAATTATACGGGATTTCGTTTAAAAGAAGATTCGCTAAAATCGAACGAGTCGTTTCCGAGATATAGGCGATTTCTTAAGGTCAAGCTTCTGGAATTTCCAACATAATGGTACTTTCGAGAAGCCGTGGCGGCACCATCTTAAGAAATAAGTTGCACTTGCGCCACATTATTAAATGCGCAAAGGATGAGGCTATCGCGTGGCGAAAGTCGATTTGGGATATTCCTCTTCGTTTAGCAACCATAGAGGAATGTTCTTAAAAAAAGTAAATTTGAAAAAATTAAGTTTTCTTTTTGAGGGCTTGGGAAGCAGGTTAGGAGTCGTCGGTGGACACCGAAACTCCATAAGGGAAAAGATATACTTTCTTGCGCATTTACCTAAATTTTTTCAGATTTTTTACGTCACTCCATCGGGTAGATGTGCGTGAGAACTTTTTTGAAAATGTAAATGGACAGAAACCTTAAAAAGTTTTTGGCGGCTCAACGGGCGGTTTAGCGAGTTGGGGTCTTCGCTAGCGCAAAGAGCGTGCGATTTCGCTACTATGAGGTCAGACGACGTTTCCGGCAACCATCGGGGACAGAAACCGTTGTCGATTATCGCTTAAAAAAACAGCATTTTTTAAAGAAATTTCGGTTCCCGGGTCTCCCGAAGGCGGGGGGTTTGATTTTTTCATAGAAAATGAATGAAAGCTCCAAAAATTTTATAATTAATTACACCGGCACACAGAAACAAAAAAGTGGTCCGTACTTTTGACCAGACCCACCTAGGCTTATGTATTTCTATGCGCAGAATCCAAATCCGATGTTCGTTTTGACCATACACCTCTAAATTTTAGAGTAAATTGCAAAAAACTGCGATTTTTAGTCAATTTAAGCAGGTTTTCGCAATTTACTCAAATTTTGACGATGTACGGGTCAAACGGATTTCGGATTTGGATTCAGCGCATCAAAATACATAACCCTAAGTGGGTCTGGTCAAAAGTACTGACTACTTTGTTTTGTGTGCTCTTGATATTTTTTGCTAATTTGTTACTATTTTTTACGATTTTGGGTAAATATATAAATGATAGAGATTAACAGATTCTGAATTTGGATTCATCTCATCAAAATATACAAATAAGGAGGATTTGATCTAGTTTAATCAAATTTTATTTATTTTCATAACTGTAATTTTTAGTGGTTTTTTGCAATTTACTCAAAATTTTGGAGATGTACGGGTTAAACCGACCTAAAATTCTGATTAAGCGCATCGAAATACATAACCCTAGGTGGGTCTGGTTAAAAGTACTGACCACTTTTTTTTTGGTCTTCCGGTGTTATTTTCACCATTAAAAAATTGAAAGCGGCCAAAATCAATTTTTAACATTTGTGTATTTAATGTTAAAAGCATATTCCAAAAGGTTTTATAAGGATCCATTCAAGACCCTAGATTCCGAGGTATAAACCTTACGGCACTCCACTAGTACGGGAATCGCACAAAAAACTGTTAGGAAACGACACCCAATATAATTTTTTTTTTTTAAATACTTATATACAGTCGAACCTCCATAAGTCGAACGTCGATAAGCTGAATTTTTGATAATTCGAACCTGTTTCCCTAGGTCTTGCATATTTCATTGTTAATATTTTTATATCGATATCTCGAATTTTTGATAACTCGTATTATTTTTAGTTTCCCTTTAACTTCGACTTATCGAGGTTCGACTGTATAACTACAATGAATTATTTAGTAAGTACAAAATAACAATTTTAGTTAGTTTTATAATTTAAGTTTTCTAATGTCGTATTAATTTTTATAGGATTCACACGAAATAATAATACAAATGACATCACGGAAAAAACGTTGTATAGGGCGCTATCAAGTGCCCTAAATAATGCCAAATTTTGGGAGGTCAGCGAAATGCGAGATAATAAAAAGCATTTTTTAAGTTTTTAAGTATTAATATATGTTTTTAAAATAATATTACCTATATTGTTTTTATTTTAATATTAAATACCTGTACTTGTGAAAATACGAAATTGAAAATTGCACACAATAAAATATATATAAAATAAACAAAGTTTTTTTTATTATAAATGTTTTTTTTAATAATGAAATAAGCATTACAGCGATTTATATACCAGGTAAAAAAAATTAATAGTAAGGGAAACCTTTAAAGGACCTTATTACATTGCCCTTAAAGGCCCTATTACATTTCCTTTAAAGGCCCACTTTTACAAAGCGTGACCGTCCTTTTAGGGGACACGTTAGTTTTTAGACTAGGGCCCTTAAAGTGTAAGGGAAATCTTTAAAGGGCCCTATTAGAACCCTTACAAATTTCTGCACGGGTAGTGTAGCATAATATTACACTGTTATTCTGGATCATCATGGCAATTTGATTGTTAAAAATTAATCAAATTTGAAAAAATTTCAAGTTTGGAAGACCTTTAATTGAGTTTGGAGATGAGGTTCTTTGATTAATTACTTGATAACCTATTGTAATATTTTATGTACTTTT
Organism: Sinopyrophorus schimmeli; assembly: GCA_036325965.1. Classification (NCBI taxonomy): domain Eukaryota; kingdom Metazoa; phylum Arthropoda; class Insecta; order Coleoptera; family Elateridae; genus Sinopyrophorus; species Sinopyrophorus schimmeli. The sequence continues at coordinate 8,781,699 of JARFIZ010000314.1, read as the reverse complement.
TTCATAAGGGGCGATTTATAAAATACGTTTTGAAAATTGGAGGTAGGGGGTATTGCTTAGCATGACTATATATGACAAAGGCGAATATATATTATATAGGTCCAAATATATGATTGAAACATTACTAAAAAACATGCGCTATTACTTTTTACATGCTTACTCTGTTACGGCCTTTGCACGGGGTGCCAACTTCAACCCCAGAGTTTGTACAACTGTGAATGACAACTTCTCAAATTTAATTTCTACAAGATTGATCACGTTATGAAATTTTGTAATGAAATAATTTATAATTTTAGGATTTTTAAAATTGCCACTTTTTTATTTTGTTGAACTCTTTAATTGGCAGAGTGCGTTGCTATTTTCTGCTGTCTTATTAACGTGGGAAACGTAAAATAATTATAAAAAATCTGGAAATTGTGGAGCTAGACTTTTAAGTTGGTATTGAAGTCACATAGCGTGACAAAATTGGCTCTCATCTAAAAGCATTGAGCGAAGCACTCCTTGGTCTTTCGCTTAGAAACTTTTATAGTAAATAATAGAGCAATATAGCTTTGAATTTTTAAAAACGCCGAACAGTTCAATTAAAAATTATGCCATATTTACCTGATTAATTACTTTACTTTCTGGGGTCATATTTTCCACATTACTTATGGTATCTTCAGATAATTCGTTCAATTCATTTGCTTCAGATATAACGACTAACGAATCCTCAAAAACGAGACTAGTATCAATTGAACTTGTTCTGTCGTCCGACCAAAATAGTTCTCTTGTATCTTTCCATTTTACTAATTTCATTACATTAATGTAACCTTTTGCGCCAGCTCTTCCACTTTTCAAAGTTAACTCCACATATTTTGGTACGAGCTCTTGACCTTTATTGTAAAATATTAAACCAGAAATGTTTAGTTTGTAACAATGTATAGGTATTAATAGTAGCTTTACAGAATAAATCATAGTAGTGATGTGAATCCTACACGGTGTATTTATACAATAATCTTCATTCGGCATAACATTTTGAATGATAATGTAGAAATGTTTATCTTTTCTAAGCAGTATTTCAACCTGAATAACGTAATTGTTACATAGTTCTCAGTCTGACACTTTGAATTATCGTGAAAGGTTAGTTCAATGTATAAAAGTATAATAGTTTCAATGTTTTCCATAATTTTAAAAAATCTTATAACTAATTGGAATCTATGTGTAATTAAGAAAGACTAGCTTAATTTGAAAGAATAATCTTATAATGCCAACATATTGCGTATTCTTTACATTAATTTGTAATTAATTTGTAAATTACCTGCAGAAATGGCTGCCAAGTTTCGTGCTTGCTCTCTGTTCAATATATCTTCCAATTCATGAAAAATATTTAAAGCTTTTATTAATAACGGTGTAGCCAAATGAGGAATACCTTGATTAAGATAATATTCCCCTAAAAATCTATGAGCTTGAGCAACGTAGTTTAATAAATTGTTTGCTTCAGCATATTCAAGTAATGTTTCCAATTGATTTAAAGCATCCGAAAATTTTCCAATCCTTAAATTCACCCATTAAAAAATTGAATGAATTAATATAATATGTTTTTTTTACCTTAAATAAGCTAGTGCCAACTGTATCTTTGTGTCACAAACATCCTCTTTTTTGTCCATTTTTGTATTTAACGAAAGTACTTTTACAAAGAAGTTACCGCTGTCGCTGCATCTCCTGCGTCCATTTCACATAATCCTTGAAGCATTAATGCTTCTGCTTCTCCTTTGTGATTACAAGCTACAAGTAACCTAATAAGTCATAAACTATGTAAATACCTACCAGTGTAAATTTTTTTATAAGTTCTAAATCAGTAATTGAAATTATTAACTAAAGTTATTATTATGAGATTTGTTATGTTATCAATCTTGGTTATATATATGTGTAGGTATATATATACAAGTAAGTATATACAAATATACCCAGTCGAGATCTACAAATACAGTAAAAAGTATAATCTGGAGGAACCTCTGTCTCTTTGTAAATATTGTCATATAAAACATTTACTTATGGCGTTTTTAACTATAATAGAATAATAAAAACCTATGTTGTGCTTGAAGAAGACGTATATCTCGGACATCTTATAAAGTTGGGAAAACAAAACCAGACTGCAGAGATAAATAGAAGAATCAGGCTGGGTTGGATTGCATTTTCTAAACTTAAAGACATCCTAAAAGATAAGGAAGTGCCAAATTGTATGAAGAGAAAAGTATTCCACTCTTGTATACTGCCGGTTATGACATATGGATTGGAGACTATGACCCTAACAGGAAAAAGTGCAGAAAAATTGAGAATAGCGCAACGTGCCATGGAGAGAGCTATACTTGGCATAAGTCGTAGAAATAAGATCAGAAATGTAGACATTAGAAACCAAACCAAGATAACTGACATTATGCAACGAGTGGCGAGACAAAAATGGAGCTGGATAGGGCATGTGGCAAGAAAGGACCCCGAACAATGGTCAAATCGCATAATGCAATGGAGACCTAGGGCATATAAAAGAATCGTTGGAAGACCGCAAAAGAGATGGACCGATGACGTAAAGGCATTTTCAGGAAGGAGATGGCATCAGATTGCACAAGACAAGGTAGCTTGGAGAAATTTAGAGGAGGCCTACGTTTTTGCAGTGGACGGATCAAGGCTGAGGAAGAAGAAGAAGATGTTGTGCTTGAATAAGCCTGATATATCTAAATATATAGGGTAAATCTGGGAGAGATAGTTCGCCGGGTGAAAGGACTCGGTAGAATATACATTTTACTGTTTGAATTTTGCAACCGTTTGACATTTTCCACTACGGTGTTTAACATGAACGCAAGTAGAAATAATTTTCAAAGTGTTAAAAAACAATAAATAATGTAAGTTATGTATTTTGAAAATATTTTTTTATCTATATTGGAAATATTTTGACGAGTTCTTGTTCTATTATTTTTAGTCTAAAATTAGAAATCAAAAAGTTTTTTATTATAGGTGCAGTTGACCTGTATTCCAGTTTAACATAATCTGTCTCTAATTTTTTTTCGCATGTTGGGAGAAATAATTCATTATTTTTATTATGAATTTAATAATTTTTAACTATGCCCGTTGAATATAAGAGAAAATTGACTTCCCAAAGAGTATCATGGTACGGAAAAACATTTATTGACCGCAGACGCAGTTAAAATTGGAGGTAGGGGTATTGCTTAGCATGACTATATATGACAAAGGCGAATATATATTATATAGGTCCAAATATATGATTGAAACATTACTAAAAAACATGCGCTATTACTTTTTACATGCTTACTCTGTTACGGCCTTTGCACGGGGTGCCAACTTCAACCCCAGAGTTTGTACAAGTGTGAATGACAACTTCTCAAAATTAATTTCTGCAAGATTGATCACGTTATGAAATTTTGTAATGAAATAATTTATAATTTTAGGATTTTTAAAATTGCCATTTTTTTATTTTGTTGAACTCTTTAATTGGCAGAGTGCGTTGCTATTTTCTGCTGTCTTATTAACGTGGGAAACGTAAAATAATTATAAAAAATCTGGAAATTGTGGAGCTAGACTTTTAAGTTGGTATTGAAGTCACATAGCGTGACAAAATTGGCTCTCATCTAAAAGCATTGAGCGAAGCACTCCTTGGTCTTTTGCTTAGAAACTTTTATAGTAAATAATAGAGCAATATAGCTTTGAATTTTTAAAAACGCCGAACAGTTCAATTAAAAATTATGCCATATTTACCTGATTAATTACTTTACTTTCTGGGGTCATATTTTCCACATTACTTATGGTATCTTCAGATAATTCGTTCAATTCATTTGCTTCAGATATAACGACTAACGAATCCTCAAAAACGAGACTAGTATCAATTGAACTTGTTCTGTCGTCCGACCAAAATAGTTCTCTTGTATCTTTCCATTTTACTAATTTCATTACATTAATGTAGCCTTTTGCGCCAGCTCTTCCACTTTTCAAAGTTAACTCCACATATTTTGGTACGAGCTCTTGACCTTTATTGTAAAATATTAAACCAGAAATGTTTAGTTTGTAACAATGTATAGGTATTAATAGTAGCTTTACAGAATAAATCATAGTAGTGATGTGAATCCTACACGGTGTATTTATACAATAATCTTCATTCGGCATAACATTTTGAATGATAATGTAGAAATGTTTATCTTTTCTAAGCAGTATTTCAACCTGAATAACGTAATTGTTACATAGTTCTCAGTCTGACACTTTGAATTATCGTGAAAGGTTAGTTCAATGTATAAAAGTATAATAGTTTCAATGTTTTCCATAATTTTAAAAAATCTTATAACTAATTGGAATCTATGTGTAATTAAGAAAGACTAGCTTAATTTGAAAGAATAATCTTATAATGCCAACATATTGCGTATTCTTTACATTAATTTGTAATTAATTTGTAAATTACCTGCAGAAATGGCTGCCAAGTTTCGTGCTTGCTCTCTGTTCAATATATCTTCCAATTCATGAAAAATATTTAAAGCTTTTATTAATAACGGTGTAGCCAAATGAGGAATACCTTGATTAAGATAATATTCCCCTAAAAATCTATGAGCTTGAGCAACGTAGTTTAATAAATTGTTTGCTTCAGCATATTCAAGTAATGTTTCCAATTGATTTAAAGCATCCGAAAATTTTCCAATCCTTAAATTCACCCATTAAAAAATTGAATGAATTAATATAATATGTTTTTTTTACCTTAAATAAGCTAGTGCCAACTGTATCTTTGTGTCACAAACATCCTCTTTTTTGTCCATTTTTGTATTTAACGAAAGTACTTTTACAAAAGAAGTTACCGCTGTCGCTGCATCTCCTGCGTCCATTTCACATAATCCTTGAAGCATTAATGCTTCTGCTTCTCCTTTGTGATTACAAGCTACAAGTAACCTAATAAGTCATAAACTATGTAAATACCTACCAGTGTAAATTTTTTTATAAGTTCTAAATTAGTAATTGAAATTATTAACTAAAGTTATTATTATGAGATTTGTTATGTTATCAATCTTGGTTATATATATGTGTAGGTATATATATACAAGTAAGTATATACAAATATACCCAGTCGAGATCTACAAATACAGTAAAAAGTATAATCTGGAGGAACCTCTGTCTCTTTGTAAATATTGTCATATAAAACATTTACTTATGGCGTTTTTAACTATAATAGAATAATAAAAACCTATGTTGTGCTTGAAGAAGACGTATATCTCGGACATCTTATAAAGTTGGGAAAACAAAACCAGACTGCAGAGATAAATAGAAGAATCAGGCTGGGTTGGATTGCATTTTCTAAACTTAAAGACATCCTAAAAGATAAGGAAGTGCCAAATTGTATGCAGAGAAAAGTATTCCACTCTTGTATACTGCCGGTTATGACATATGGATTGGAGACTATGACCCTAACAGGAAAAAGTGCAGAAAAATTGAGAATAGCGCAACGTGCCATGGAGAGAGCTATACTTGGCATAAGTCGTAGAAATAAGATCAGAAATGTAGACATTAGAAACCAAACCAAGATAACTGACATTATGCAACGAGTGGCGAGACAAAAATGGAGCTGGATAGGGCATGTGGCAAGAAAGGACCCCGAACAATGGTCAAATCGCATAATGCAATGGAGACCTAGGGCATATAAAAGAATCGTTGGAAGACCGCAAAAGAGATGGACCGATGACGTAAAGGCATTTTCAGGAAGGAGATGGCATCAGATTGCACAAGACAAGGTAGCTTGGAGAAATTTAGAGGAGGCCTACGTTTTTGCAGTGGACGGATCAAGGCTGAGGAAGAAGAAGAAGATGGTGTGCTTGAATAAGCCTAATATATCTAAATATATAGGGTAAATCTGGGAGAGATAGTTCGCCGGGTGAAAGGACTCGGTAGAATATACATTTTACTGTTTGAATTTTGCAACCGTTTGACATTTTCCACTACGGTGTTTAACATGAACGCAAGTAGAAATAATTTTCAAAGTGTTAAAAAACAATAAGTAATGTAAGTTATGTATTTTGAAAATATTTTTTTATCTATATTGGAAATATTTTGACGAGTTCTTGTTCTATTATTTTTAGTCTAAAATTAGAAATCAAAAAGTTTTTTATTATAGGTGCAGTTGACCTGTATTCCAGTTTAACATAATCTGTCTCTAATTTTTTTTCGCATGTTGGGAGAAATAATTCATTATTTTTATTATGAATTTAATAATTTTTAACTATGCCCGTTGAATATAAGAGAAAATTGACTTCCCAAAGAGTATCATGGTACGGAAAAACATTTATTGACCGCAGACGCAGTTAAAATTAGAAACTTGTGTCAGAAAAGCTTCTACAAATTAAACGTACAATGAGACGACGCTTGAAGGGTCAGTACCGTTCAAGCGTCTTCTCAAGGTCAGTACCTTACAAAAAAAATACGACTATTATGTTTGCTTGCCATCGAAAAAGGTAATAAAATAGGAATTTATACGAATGTTCAAAATGAGGAGAACAATACAGCAACACATTGAAGCAAGATGACTGGTTCGAGTGTATCAAGTGCGAACACGTTCCAAAACACTTGTTCGATGTACAATAGAGCGTCAATTATCCAAACAGTTCTGGTGCGTTAAATGAAATGCCCATGAAATGAATTGAATAAATCGGCCATGGACTTAAAAACAAATTGATTAAAATTAATACCGTCTGCAGCTCGTTTTCTTGCAATTGCACAGACTCTTGCAGCTTTAAGGGGCTCATATGTTAAAATTTGTTTTGCTTCTTTTAGTAGTGCTTTATAAAGTAATATACAACTTTCAACAAATATGGTGTCTTGATGGTATCCCATTTCTCGTTTAGCAGTCCAAGATTTTCCTGTTGAAAGCTGTCTAGATGTTGATAAATGTTCTTTTGCTTTTTCAGGTTCAAGCACTAATCAAAAAAATATAAGTTACTGAATTATTTGCCTATTTGAAAATATTAAATATTATAGAAATTATATTTTCTGTAAAATAATCAGAAATTTGCAAAAATACTTCAATTATTAAATTTTTACACCAAGAAATAAACAACAAAAATAAATCGTATTTAACATTATAGGTATGTACACTTCTGGACACAAGAGTATTTACATGGGAATTTTAACATGGGAAGTTAAAGGTGTGAAAGTTAGAGGACTTATTCTACAAGAGCTGCATTTGAAGTTATTTACCGATAAAAACCGGCTTGCCTGGTTCACAGTATAAGCTTAAACAGGGATTCGATTTCAAGTCGTCGCTGTAGCTCAATGGGCTCATCGTTTAACTTTGAAATGATGGACAGCAGTTCAAATCCCAATAAAGTCTACTTTTTTAGAATTTTTTTTTGATTATAATTTTTGCCAAAATCAAAATATAACAGTATTCGATTAAATATACAACGGGCTCTTGAAAAACAGTTAGTATAACGACAATATAAGAGATGGAATGATAACTTTAAAATTATAATAAACTATTTTATTGGGATAAATTGATCGTCAATATTATAGACCAATTAGATTTTAAACAAAAAATATCGTAACCTACTTAGAAGTTTCAAGACAAGCTCTATAAACTAATAGTTCATATAGATTTCAAAAAATTGGGAAAGGAATTCTATTGTGTCAGGTGTAAAATCGGTTGAATTACTAAAGCGAAATAATCTTTGGGTGAAAAAAATATCCTAGTCCAATGTGGTTGTTTCTTTTCTTGGGTGCAATCTTTGCGAAAGGCAAGAGTACGGTTTCGAGATATATTCCCTTCCTTTACACCAAAGAGGTAAAATATTTCCATTAAACCTGTCGCATCTAATTTAAACCTTAAGGTGTTATATTTTTCAAACCAATAAAGATATTACAATTTTTCAGGTGTCTCCAAAAGTGTGATTGTTTTTTTCTTTAGAGTGAAACTTTTTTACTAATTACTTGAAATAATTTATTATACATATTTTATCAAATATTTAGTGACATTGTTAAATGTTTAAATTTCAAACAAAATTGTTTGAAGAGACTGTAGCTTAATAAGTTAAAGGGTAGCCTCTATTTTTAATCCTCTTAGCAGTTTTCAGGTAGTTCTGCACCTTTTGGCGTTTGTCGGAGCAATTGTAAAACATAAAATTTAAAATTAGATGCGACAGGTTTAATGGAAATATTTTACGTCTTTGGTGTAAGGGAAGGAAATACACATATCTTGAAACCGTACTCTTGCCTTTCGCAAAGACGCACCCAAGAAAAGGAACAACCACATTGGACTTAGACCCTGTCATATGGAAATGAATTTTAAGAGGGCTCCAACTCATCGTATGTTATGTTATTTTTAAATATTTAGAAACGATTATTTGATAATTTTAAGTTATAATTAATTTAATATAACAATTGAAAATTGTTGAGTATACTTTGCGATTCCTTGCTATAGGATATTCTTTTCACCCAAAGATTATTTCGCTCTAGTAATTCAACCGATTTTACACCTGACGCAATAGAATTCTTTTCCCAATTTTTTAAATTTATATTAACTATTAGTTTATAGAGCTTGTCTTGAAACTTCTAAGTAGGTTAGGACATTTTTTGTTTAAAATCTAATTGGTCTATAATATTGTCGATCAATTTAACTCAATAAAATAGTGTATTATAATTTTAAAGTTATAATTCCGTCTTTTATATTGTCGTTATACTAACTGTTTTTCAAGAGCCCATTGTATATTTAATCGAATACTGTTATATTTTGATTTTGGCAAAAAATTATAATCAAAAAAAAATTCTAAAAAAGTGGACTTTATTGGGATTGGAACCGCTGTCCATCATTTCAAAGTTAAACGATGAGCCCATTGAGCTACAGCGACGACTTGAAATCGAATCCCTGTTTAAGCTTATACTGTGAACCAGGCAAGCCGGTTTTCATCGGTAAATAACTTCAAATGCAGCTCTTGTAGAACAAGTCCTCTAACTTTCAGAGCTTTAACTTCCCATGTTAAAATTCCCATGTAAATACTCTTGTGTCCAGAAGTGTACATAAGTATACCTACTGGTCGATTTTCTTATTTTTTTTTTGTAAAAAATTGTTATTTATTTAAAAATTTGTAGGTTTAGTATGATAATGGGCAAACTATGAGCATTTTTTTCGAATTTTTAGTTGGCATGTTTTTCGTTATTCTTATTGAAAATAATAATAATAACTTTTCGAGGCTCAACTGTAAAGATTATTGTTATTTTTTAATATAAAATATGTAAGTATTTCTTAATTATTTTAGGAACGACGACCGATAAGTTTTATTTGAAGGTACCACAATATATCAAAAATGTATTAATTATGAACAATTTATTTTCTTATACTGTTAAATATTTCATATAATTGATTTTGTGTTACCAACTGTAATAATGAGTTGGAGTTATTTTCAAACTTTTGAACACATTGGATTAAGTACGATTTAAACATTTATTTTTAAAAAATTAATAAATTAAGTAATAGTATTATACCAATATTTCTTAAATATGCGATTTTTTTATCGGATATCGAACAAAAAATAATTAATGATATACATATTGTGATATCTTCAAGTAAAACTATCCGATCGTCGTTCATTAAATAATTAAGAATTATCTATTTTATTTTAAAAAATAACAATAATCGTTGCTGTTGAGCCTGGAAAAATTATTTTTATCGATCAATACATATATTGTTAATAATCATAATTTTTTTTGAAACCTAAAAATCTCTTAGTATTTTATAGTAATACCTACGTATTGTACAAAAATTTCAATATTTTTTATGAATAGTACGTTTAAAAATAAAAATTGCATTAAAATGAGTGAAATTTGGTGGATTATTTGCGTAGATATCAGCATATAAAAAAAGTAAGTAATTCTTGAAAAACGTATTATCTTTTAAATGGCTTAATAAAAAAAATGAAAAAAGTTATAGGGGGCTAGTTTCAGATAGTTCTAAAAGAAAAGAAAGTTTCAAAAAAATTAAAGATGCAAATCAAAATGGTGTCCGATTTGGTATGGAATGCCCCACATATAGATAAATATTTTTAATAAAATGGAAGTTGCTTGCATGTATTTTAAAAAAAGGATTTGTTTTTAATAAATTTTGGAACGTAACCCCTTGTTTTGCATTGAGACTTGATCTCATATAACACGGTTTTATACAACAAGCCAATTTTTTAAGAACAATCTATCGTGTTATACGGGAGAAACGAAAAAATGAGCATAGTTTGGAAATTTTCAGATTATTTTAAGAAAGTTTTTCTATTAAATAATAGTAATAGTCATTTCAATAAAAAAATTTAAAGAAACTACCGATTGGAACCGGTTTTTCAGACTAATTTGTGAATTTACATTTTAAATAAAACTTACAATTTTCTAGTAAAAATTTTCCATAAATATATTTACAAATGGCTTCACGTTTTCTTCCATCTTTTAGAAAATTTGTACTTATATTAACCGATTGTATTAATACTTGTTCTCCCAACCACCACCAATCTTGACAGCCTAATCCAAATAAAAGTCCTAATTTAATAAATTCGTCGATTTCTTTACCGATGTCATCTAAAAGATATTTTGATATTAATTGACTTCTATATTTCAAAAACAGCATAAAGATGTATTTAAGAATAAAATATTTTATTTTGTACCAACAAAATGAGCTCCTTCTGCAGTTTTTAATCCTTTATATAGCAAATCTATTTGTTGCTTACAATCTATTAATTTTGGTCTAGAACCAACTACGGAATCTGGCCCGTGTTCTCTTATAAGATCTTCTTGATACTGCAGTAATTGTTTTAGGAACTCTTCTGAACTTGTAAATCCTTCTTCATGCAATTCTAGTAATATTGCTTGATAATAAGGTACTCGAAATCTGTATATTTTTATTATTATGAATCAAACTTTTAAATTGTTTTACCTTCTAACTTGTTCTCTATTTAAAACCGGTAATGCGGCACGCATAGATTTTTTCAGTTCTAATTTTTCTTGTTTTCTCAATTGTTCGCGCTTTACGGGTGATATTATTGTAGAAGCCATTTTAAAAAACTTGATAAAGAAATTTCTGTTTAAATGTGACAATTAATGTTAAAAAATTTACAGTCACAGCTCACTATTAAAACATTTTTTTAATGAATGTTCGTTGAAAATATATTTGTTTTAACTATTAATAATACAAACTTAGTCATTTACACTTATTAAATACATTGATTGAGATTAATTAAATAGTTTGTTTTTCGGATTACTTTTAACATGCTTTTGTCATGGGTTTTTTTGCTTCCAATTTTATTTGAAATCCTTCTTCTCGTTTTAGAATAATATCGCCTTGTAATTTGTAATCTTTTTCTTTTATCTCCGACTTTATACGGAAATTTCTCATAATAGTTGAAAGTAGGATTTTAAGTTTCAACATTGCGTATTTTCGACCTACCGAATACAAAGTATTTATAAGCAGTTCATGTAAATAATAAAGTGGTACGAACCAACACAACTACGAGGACCAGCGCTGAAAGGTATAAAGCCATAATAATGGCGATTAGCTGTACGTTCTGGTAAAAAGTTGTCGGGATCAAATTTATCAGGATTTTGGTAAATATCAGGTCTGCGATGTATTCTGAATGTACCTACTATCACTGTACAACCAGCCGGAAGAACATAATTTCCACTAACTGGAAATAATTAAAAATTCAAATAAAACAAAGAAGATAATATTCAAATTACATTTACCTAATTTTACATCTTGTTTTAATTGTCGTGCGATGATTGGCACCGGTGGAAACATTCTTAATGTTTCTAACAGACATCTTTCTAGATATTTCATTTCCAAAGTATCGGCAAATGTTGCTGGTCTATCAGAATCGCCGAATATTTCATTCATTTCTTCGATTATTTTCTCTTGGATTTCAGGATGGGCGCCCATCATCGACAAAAAGAAACTACTTCCAGCAGCAGTTGTATCGTGCCCTTCAAACATAATTGTATCTACTTGTTCTTTTATTTCTTCATCGGTAATAACGACTCCATTTTGGGAAGCTTCTATCATTAAATCCAAAAACGCTAATCTTTTTTTCTCTCCCACATCGTTGTCATCTACATCTAAGTCGTCTTTTAATCCTATCGACTGCCCGAAGGATACTCCTTCTACAGTAGTTTTAACTGGAATATCGTCTTTTTTATAATTGTGTTTAAGTCGTGATTCTTCTGGTATTTCGGCAGTTGATCCTCGAATACCTTTGTTCCATGCTTCCATTTTACTTTTAACAACTTTACGTGTTAATCCATGAATGATGTTAAGTAATTTTTCTTGAATCGGTTTGTACTTAGTCATTTTGAATATCCAATCGGGTTTTAACCAAATTTTAGTATGACGTGTATGTAAAATGTCGCACATTTTCATCACGGCCATAGCATATTCGTATCCACTTTGGTCTTGAGTTTTTTTACTAACTCCCATAGCAGTTTCTGTGCAAGGTTTTTAAATTTAATTAGCAATGATTTTTTTTTATTACAAATAATACACACCCAATAGCATCTCTACCGTTGCTTCAGACATATAGTCGTGACAATCGAAAATTTTTCCTTCTTCTTTTCGCATTTTTTCTACTGTTGCTTTGCTATTCGCGTTGAATAATTCAATGAAACCTTTTAATACGTTAAGATGAAATGTTGGAGCAATTAGTTTTCTGTGTGCACGCCATTTTTGACCTAATAAGTGATTATATTATGTTTATAGTTTTACATTGTAGTTATGTTTAATTCCGTTGTTTTATACCTGTACTGATTAACAATCCGTTTCCTAGCCAAGGTTCAAAAAGTCGATATTCGTTAGATTTATCAATATGGACATGACTACTTAAAATAATTTCTACATCACGGGGATCAGTTAGAAAAACTAATAATTTTGGACCAACCCAGATTTTAATTATGGAATCGTAGTTTAAGGAATGACCATACAATTTATTAAAAACGTCTAAAAAAGTTTAAAAATAAATATTATATAATAGAATAAGACTAATTGTAATAATTACCATGAGCAGATCCGGTTAGGTCGAGAGCGTTGCCTATTATAGGCCATCCTTTGGGTCCAGGCAAATTTTCAGCTAATTCATTGAAATGTTTTCTAGTTATACGCCAATACACATACCATAAGAATACAACAGGAATAAAAAGAAAATAAAATATACTAGTGGCCGAAAGTAATATTGCAGCTTCCGGTAGCGCCATGCTAACGGACATTTTTAATTTTCTGCAATTTGAAATATTTAACGGTTAGTTTTATAAACAATCAAATAAATATTTACCTAAGCTATGAATTTAATCAATTACTTATATAGAATAAATCCATATGGTACTATTGTATGAATTGAATATTGATTATCACTTATGGCTCAATAGGCCTATTGAACAAGTATTATATGAAAATTGCTTTATATAGGTTTTACAATATGTAAATTAATATACGTCCATATATCAGAATTTACGTAAATTTGCTTTGAATCCAATATATCTTAAGGTTAATACAGTTTAATGTTACTTGCTAATCAATTTCAAATAATTACACGTCTTTAAAGAATGCATTTTACTTATGGAAATTTATTTATTGTTTTTCATGCAAAACTTTATATTAATACCTATATCATTATGCTATGCAAGTTAACAATATACAATGAGTTTTAATTAAAACAAATATATTTGAAGAAATTTGTTATGATTTAAAAATGTGATCCGGGTTACTTCTGTGTAAAAATTCTATTAGATAAAAATCAATTGTCATATAAAGATTAATTTGCTAAGAAAAAGGTCTTTAATAAATTCAAAAACAGTATTTCTGGGATGAATGACACGAAAAATTAAAAAACTGAAAACTTTTGTAATAACCTGTGTAGTGGTCGACAGATTGCGAAGTTGGATGAGTTAGGGAAGAGTGTTACCTTTTTGACTTTTTTTTATAATATAGAGGAAGGTGGCCTAAAGCGGGCAACGGCCTGTATGTAGGTATGTTATATACATATTAGCTGGAATTTATATGTGTATTTACACTGCTTGTGCCCTGCCTAATTGATACCATACTACTTTTGACACCTAAGTTGCTTAATAACGTTACAAAATTGAAAAATAAAAAATTACAAAATATTGAAATTGTTTGAAATTAATTTAACTTCAAATGCTACAAAGCCCTTAACATTAGCCCATTTTTTACAGTGGGGTTTTCTTTTATACTAAAGTAGTTTTATTATTTGACTAAATATTTTAATATCCATCCATTATTTTTTACGTTAATGTATCAAAACCAAGAAATGTGTGTTTGGGCAAAACGGGTAGGTTACCCTCTTTGCTTGTGACCAGAAGTAATAATTTAATTATAATTGATAGGAACTAGTTGATAGGAATAAATTGGTATTAAAAATAAGTGGTTTAAAGCGTTGAAGCAATTAAGATTTAAAAACAATAGTAAACTGAAGTGATATTAAGATTGGAACAAATTACAAGTCTGAATTAGCAGTTTATAACATTAAAATGCTTAATAACTTAATACCAATGTTACTGTCTAGAACATGTTAAGTGTAGATAATTATTTTCAAATGTTTTGATTAATTAAATTGTGGGCACTTAAGTTTTTGCCATTTAAACCTTGTATTTCGCTGACAATTTGTCGAATATTGTTGTTTATTTTAACATAACCCCCCTGCGGAGTCTAGGGGTGTAGCCGCGGCCTGATTTTGAGGGGGGGGGGCAAAGACCCCGCTCGATTATCATGTACGACAAAAATGTAAAGATATCAAAACTTTTTCACAATAATTAAAAAAAAATTAAACATTTTTGGTTTTGGATTACAAACACTCTTCTTTTCACAACTCGACAATTGAAAATCAGATTTTTGATTGTCGAGCATCTTTGACAGACCAATTCATATGACTTGAAAATTGTAAATAATATATTTACGAAATTTTTGCGGATTTTTTAGTGCATTTTTAGCCATGTCGATTTCAAAAATCAATTTTTATGCATACATTGGAGCTATTTGACGATGATCCCCTGAAGTCCACTCCGAAAGCTTATTTTAAATTTTATTTTCATAACTGAAGGCTTTGAATATGAATAAATTGTGTTTTTTCTCTATATAGTGGCGTTTTACTCCATATTTTCCTATTTTGAGGGGATTTTCCTGATGTGCCCACAACCGGTTAAAAAAAATTGCATGATGAAAAATGACTACTTTATAAAAAGTTAAAATGTTTTTTCTAAAATTGATATAAAATTAATTCCTTTGCCAGTAGTTAGCTAAGGTCTCTAGCTTCCCGATAATATGCTCATTCTGCATAAATATTGAGTTGGTCAAAAGTTATGGCCTAAATAGCTAACTGTTCCCACAACCGGTTAACTTCCCCTACACTTTAATGACTACCCCAACAGCACATAATATTGCAAGAATATTATTTTCCAATGTTTGGAATATTATTTGAAATATTCCCGCAATGTTGCTGCAATATTCCTATGTCCGTGCAGGGTAATTGCAGCAATATTGCAGCAACATGATGAAATATTACAAAATATTATGCAATATTATGAAACATTGGAGCAATATTGCTGCAATGTTGCAGTAATATTTCAAAAATGTTGTGGATTTAAAAAAAAATGCAAAAATGTTTGTGTATTTATTTCTATTAGTACGGTTTGGGGGTGTAGGGGTAGAAGGGAAGGAGATATTTCAAGAATGGAAACGGCAGCTGCGTGCGCTTCGGTGGACAAAGTTTTTGCTGCCGTTGATAAATTCTGAAATCAGGAAAGCATTTAGTTCTATGTGGGGGTTTGAACTCGAGACCTTTGCGTTGAAAGTTGGCACGCTTCTCCACTAAGCTACAAAGGCTTCTCGAATACTAAGTTTTAAAATATTATATATTTGATTAGAACGTAAAATATTACTTTACTAATATATATACATATAAAACTTCATTTTTCTCTATAGGTACTTATTAGATATGATAACCATGCATTAGGAAAAGTGCTGAAAGGACTAATAATATCATTGAAGGGTTAATTTCAAAATCAACGTATAACATTTTTTACTTTAACAAATTTTTCATATTTACAGATACACTGTTAGTAAAATTTAAATATTAAAACAAATATTTATTTACGATGATCATAATTATTTAAAAATAAATTGAAAATAAAATTCTTAGATCATAAATGTTTTCAAATCTACCTATTTTTGTTTAAATTCAATTATTTTCATATTTTACTATTATTCGCAAAAATTGATGATTCTTTTTATTATTTGTGAATTTTCGGGATTTTGTTTTACCAAAAAAATACTATTTTTAAATATTGCAGGAATATTATTTGAATATATCTTTGCAATATTCCATTGTAATATTACAATAATATTCTAGCAATATTGCCAATATTAAACAACATTGAAATATTCCAGCAATATTCCTGCAATATTATGTGCTGTTAGGGTAATATCTCGCTTCAGAAACGGTCAAACAATTATTTTTTTATGAAATAAATGACAGTTATTGTTAGATCAATATCATATTTAATTTTATCAAATTTCTAAGAAAAGTGCATGTACGAGTGAACTACCTTAAGACACCTTTTACCATGTAATTAGCAGCTACCCTGTTTTAAAAATATGAAATTTTATGCGAAATCAAGTAACTGCTCTTTTGAAAAGCATTTTAATCCACCGAATACATTTTTATAGTTTTTTTTTATATTTCCTAATATTGTTTACCTATATTGTAATTGTTATTATAAGTATTAACAACAATAATTTTTATATTAAAGGATCTAGCATAACAAACAATATTGCGATTGCTTTATTATAAACTGTTCTTTATCAAATTGTACTAGAACACTTGTCCACGATGCGATTATTTGATTGGTATGTTTAATAAATGAAATTAATAAATAGAAGTGTAACACAAATTAATACTATAAACAGAATATTGATAATTACAGCAGTTTAAATCAGTCTTTCCCAACCCTATTACGGTTAACCTGTGTCCATTGGACACGCGTCTTGTTTAAGGGTCCTGTGTACTGAACGTAAAAGTGGTCAAAACGCATTCCAATGTCTCTTTTTTATTAGTGAATTTGAAAACTTCTTTTCTATTTTAAATTGTAGGCAATACCTATACGGAGTGCGGCTTGGAAGCCGAATTGATTAAAGTCTATTAGTTTATTAATTATTCATGAATATATGAAAAACGGAGAACCGGTGCTATATGCACAAATTTAAGAATGTAAACGCCTACTTAGGCTCATTGCATAGGAAAAACCTTTTAGGAGTGCGGCTTGGTTTTACATTTTAATTAAATGTACTCTTTGGCAAATAATGTAAAAACTCTAAACTAAAATCAACTAAAAGCCACAAACCTTAAGACACCTTTTACCATGAATTACAGTACCTTTTATGAATTGAATATTGATTATCACTTATGGCTCAATAGGCCTATTGAACAAGTATTATATGAAAATTGCTTTATATAGGTTTTACAATATGTAAATTAATATACGTCCATATATCAGAATTTACGTAAATTTGCTTTGAATCCAATATATCTTAAGGTTAATACAGTTTAATGTTACTTGCTAATCAATTTCAAATAATTACACGTCTTTAAAGAATGCATTTTACTTATGGAAATTTATTTATTGTTTTTCATGCAAAACTTTATATTAATACCTATATCATTATGCTATGCAAGTTAACAATATACAATGAGTTTTAATTAAAACAAATATATTTGAAGAAATTTGTTATGATTTAAAAATGTGATCCGGGTTACTTCTGTGTAAAAATTCTATTAGATAAAAATCAATTGTCATATAAAGATTAATTTGCTAAGAAAAAGGTCTTTAATAAATTCAAAAACAGTATTTCTGGGATGAATGACACGAAAAAATTAAAAACTGAAAACTTTTGTAATAACCTGTGTAGTGGTCGACAGATTGTGAAGTTGGATGAGTTAGGGAAGAGTGTTACCTTTTTGACTTTTTTTTATAATATAGAGGAAGGTGGCCTAAAGCGGGCAACGGCCTGTATGTAGGTATGTTATATACATATTAGCTGGAATTTATATGTGTATTTACACTGCTTGTGCCCTGCCTAATTGATACCATACTACTTTTGACACCTAAGTTGCTTAAAAATGTTACAAAATTGAAAAATCAAAAATTACAAAATATTGAAATTGTTTGAAATTAATTTAACTTCAAATGCTACAAAGCCCTTAACATTAGCCCATTTTGTACAGTGGGGTTTTCTTTTATACTAAAGTAGTTTTATTATTTGACTAAATATTTTAATATCCATCCATTATTTTTTACGTTAATGTATCAAAACCAAGAAATGTGTGTTTGGGCAAAACGGGTAGGATACCCTCTTTGCTTGTGACCAGAAGTAATAATTTAATTATAATTGATAGGAACTAGTTGATAAGAATAAATTGGTATTAAAAATAAGTGGTTTAAAGCGTTGAAGCAATTAAGATTTAAAAACAATAGTAAACCGAAGTGATATTAAGATTGGAACAAATTACAAGTCTGAATTAGCAGTTTATAACATTAAAATGCTTAATAACTTAATACCAATGTTACTGTCTAGAACATGTTAAGTGTAGATAATTATTTTCAAATGTTTTGATTAATTAAGTTGTGGGCACTAAAGTTTTTGCCATTTAAACCTTGTATTTCGCTGACAATTTGTCGAATATTGTTGTTTATGTTAACATAACCCCCCTGCGGAGTCTAGGGGTGTAGCCGCGGCCTGATTTTGAGGGCGGGCGGGCAAAGACCCCGCTCGATTATCATGTACGACAAAAATGTAAAGATATCAAAACTTTTTCACAATAATTAAAAAAAAATTAAACATTTTTGGTTTTGGATTACAAACACTCTTCTTTTCACAACTCGACAATTGAAAATCAGATTTTTGATTGTCGAGCATCTTTGACAGGCCAATTCATATGACTTGAAAATTGTAAATAATATATTTACGAAATTTTTGCGGATTTTTTAGTGCATTTTTAGCCATGTCGATTTCAAAAATCAATTTTTATGCATACATTGGAGCTATTTGACGATGATCCTCTGAAGTCCACTGCGAAAGCTTATTTTAAATTTTATTTTCATAACTGAAGGCTTTGAATATGAATAAATTGTGTTTTTTCTCTATATAGTGGCGTTTTACTCCATATTTTCCTATTTTGAGGGATTTTCCTGATGTGCCCACAACCGGTTAAAAAAAATTGCATGATGAAAAATGACTACTTTATGAAAAGTTAAAAATGTTTTTTTCTAAAAATTGATATAAAATTAATTCGTTTGCCAGTAGTTAGCTAAGGTCTCTAGCTTCCCGATAATATGCTCATTCTGCAAAAAATATTGAGTTGGTCAAAAGTTATGGCCTAAATAGCTAACTCTGCCCAAAACCGGTTAACTTCCCCTACACTTTAATGACTACCCCAACAGCACATAATCTTGCAAGAATATTATTTTGCAATGTTTGGAATATTATTTGAAATATTCCCGCAATGTTGCTGCAATATTCCTATGTCCGTGCAGGGTAATTGCAGCAATATTGCAGCAACATGATGAAATATTACAAAATATTATACAATATTATGAAACATTGGAGCAATATTGCTGCAATGTTGCAGTAATATTTCAAAAATGTTGTGGATTTAAAAAAAAATGCAAAAATGTTTGTGTATTTATTTCTATTAGTACGGTTTGGGGTGTAGGGGTAGAAGGGAAGGAGAGATTTCAAGAATGGAAACTGCAGCTGCGTGCGCTTCGGTGGACAAAGTTTTCGCTGCCGTTGATAAATTCTGAAATCAGGAAAGCATTTAGTTCTATGTGGGGGTTTGAACTCGAGACCTTTGCGTTGAAAGTTGGCACGCTTCTCCACTAAGCTACAAAGGCTTCTCGAATACTAAGTTTTAAAATATTATATATTTGATTAGAACGTAAAATATTACTTTACTAATATATATACTAATAAAACTTCATTTTTCTCTATAGGTACTTATTAGATATGATAACCATGCATTAGGAAAAGTGCTGAAAGGACTAATAATATCATTGAAGGGTTAATTTCAAAATCAACGTATAACATTTTTTACTTTAACAAATTTTTCATATTTACAGATACACTGTTAGTCAAATTTAAATATTAAAACAAATATTTATTTACGATGATCATAATTATTTAAAAATAAATTGAAAATAAAATTCTTAGATCATAAATGTTTTCAAATCTACCTATTTTTGTTTAAATTCAATTATTTTCATATTTTACTATTATTCGCAAAAATTGATGATTCTTTTTATTATTTGTGAATTTTCGGGATTTTGTTTTACCAAAAAAATACTATTTTTAAATATTGCAGGAATATTATTTGAATATATCTTTGCAATATTCCATTGTAATATTACAATAATATTCTAGCAATATTGCCAATATTAAACAACATTGAAATATTCCAGCAATATTCCTGCAATATTATGTGCTGTTAGGGTAATATCTCGCTTCAGAAACGGTCAAACAATTATTTTTTAATGAAATAAATGACAGTTATTGTTAGATCAATATCATATTTAATTTTATCAAATTTCTAAGAAAAGTGCATGTACGAGTGAACTACCTTAAGACACCTTTTACCATGTAATTAGCAGCTACCCTGTTTTAAAAATATGAAATTTTATGCGAAATCAAGTAACTGCTCTTTTGAAAAGCATTTTAATCCACCGAATACATTTGTATATTTTTTTTTTTATTTCCTAATATTGTTTACCTATATTGTAATTGTTATTATAAGTATTAACAACAATAATTTTTATATTAAAGGATCTAGCATAACAAACAATATTGCGATTGCTTTATTATAAACTGTTCTTTATCAAATTGTACTAGAACACTTGTCCACGATGCGATTATTTGATTGGTATGTTTAATAAATGAAATTAATAAATAGAAGTGTAACACAAATTAATACTATAAACAGAATATTGATAATTACAGCAGTTTAAATCAGTCTTTCCCAACCCTATTACGGTTAACCTGTGTCCATTGGACACGCGTCTTGTTTAAGCAACATTTACTTAGCAGTTTAAATGCTTATGTGACTGTCTTTTTGTGACTACGTTCATTTAAATAGAATAATTGCTTTGTCTGAATTAAAATTATTTTAGATTTTTGTCAAAATCTTGAATAATTCACATACACAATTTAACCAGTTACGTTAGTAAAATAGGTTAACCGTATGTATAAGAGTTAAACAGGCTTCAAAAGAAAGAAAAAAGCCATTATTTATAATAAGTATTAACACTTATTTTTGTTTGAAAACAAAAGGGGGATGCGACTGTAAAAAGATTAAAAACTGCTGGTTTAAATGATATCTAATCTGAATCAAGAAATAGAATATGTTACAGATATTTTATGGAAATTTTTAAAATAAATATTTCATTACACCATATTATGGAACTTACATACTAATATAATACAACAAATAATTTCATAAATAATATTAATTTTATTAAATATCTACTATAAAAGCGTCATTAAACTTTTTTTGGTTTTCTTGGTTCAAGTTTAACAAGAAATCCTTCGGCACGTTTAAGAATTATATCTGCTTGTAGTTTAAATTCATTTTCGGAGATATCTGATTTTACTTGAAAATTTCTCATTATTGTTGCTAAAAGTACTTTTAGTTTCAACATAGCATACTTTCGTCCTGGAACAAATATTTGTTTATACAGGCAACCAATTGTTAATATACTAAAAAAATGATTAATACGTACCAACACAACTTCTAGGGCCTGCACTAAATGGAATAAAAGAATAATAATGACGGTTCGCTGTTCGTTCTGGAAGAAAATTGTCGGGATCAAATTTATTTGGATTCGGATAGATATCTTCTCTTCTATGTACTTTAAAAGTACCAATAATTAATGTACATCCAGCTGGCAATACTAGATCTTTTTCTGAAAAACGTAATAAATTATTTTTAATAAAAATATTTTATTTGTATATTACTCTATATACTTACCTAGCCGAACATCTTGCTTAAGAGCACGAGCTATAATTGGTACAGGTGGATACATTCTAAGAGTTTCTAGCAAACACCGTTCTAAATATTTCATTTCTAATGTATCATTGAATGTTACTGGTCGATTTGAATCGCCAAATATTTCGTCCATTTCTTGAATTACTTTTTTTTGAACGTCTTGGTGAATGCCCATCATTGATAGGAAGAAGCTACTAGCCGCAGCTGTTGTATCGTGACCCTCAAACATAATTGTATCTACCTGTTCTTTGATTTCTTCATTATTAATAACGACTCCGTTTTGAGAAGCTTCAATCATTAAATCTAAGAAAGCTAATCTTTTTTTCTCCCCTACATCATTTTCTTCTATGTCCAAATCATCTTTAATTCCTACCGATTGTCCAAAGGATATACCTTCGACGCTCGCAGTATTAATAGTTTCTTCTTTTTTCTCTGATACTACTTGAACATCTTTTGGTACCTCGGCGATAGATCCTCGAATACCCTTAAGAAAAGCTTCTGTTTTATTTTTCACTACTTTTCGAGTGAGAGTGTGAATAACATTAAGGAGCTGTTCTTGAATTTTCCCATACTTGGTTAAATTAAAAAGCCAATCTGGTCGTAACCAAAGTTTTGTGTGTCTTAAATGAAGTATATCGCACATTTTCATCACTGCCATGGCATATTCGAATCCGCCTTTACCTTGCGTATCTTTATTTACTCCCATAGCTGTCTCTGAAAATTTTTAAAATTAATTGAAAAATGGAACGTTTTAAGTTTTTAACTACCTAAAAGTATTTCTACTGTTGCTTCCGACATATAATCATGACAATCAAACGTCTTTCCTATTTCTTTACGTAATTTTTCTACAGTTGCTTTACTATTAGCATTAAATAAATCCATAAATCCTTTTAAAATATTTAAATGGAATGTTGGTGCAATTAATTTTCGATGGGCTCGCCATTTTTGTCCTATAAATATTATTTACTTATATGTAATGTAGAATAAACCATTGCGTAGTACCTGTGCTAATTAATAATCCATTGCCCAACCATGGCCGAAAGAAGTTATATTCGCTTGCCTTATCAATATAGACACTGCTACTTAATATAATTTCAATATCTCGCGGATCTGATAAAAATATTATAAGTTTGGGTCCAATCCATGCTTTAGCTATTCTTTGAAAATTGAAGGAAAATTGATATATATTCTTAAAAATGTCTAAAACGATAAAACTATGTTATTTTTATTTATGTAAACATTAATTAAACATTTTACCTGATGAGGATCCAGCAAATTCTAAAGCGTTTCCAATCACTGGCCATCCTTTTGGACCGGGTAATTTTTCAGCAAGTTTTATCATATGTCTTCGAGACAAATACCAATATACATACCAAGTGAGTAATGTGGGAATCAAAAGAAGATAAAATATGCTACTACTCATATTTGTATTTGAGATTAAATCCATAATTTTCTACAATCAAATTAAAAATATCGTTTAAATTTTAAATAAAGATTATTATTATATTAAGAAAGAAAAAATTGCATTCTATCATGTTAGCAAAAATGTTTATATGGTTTCATGTAAAACTCTAATTAAATACACTATTTTTACCTATTATTGGAACACGGAGATGTGTATTATGGATATTTAATTTTATAAAAATTTAAAACTAGGAAAAAACAACGGTTTTTAAAATTTATTTAAGAACTAGGTAAACACTAATGCCGTATTACAACTGAGCAAAATCTAGGGCATTCTCTTTAAATAGGGAGACCTTGTGTATAAAGTGGTATAACTTGTTGCAAATTATGTATGTAGTTATAGTGTAATTTTTATTGTAAACGAGTTTAAGACCAACATCTTTCAAGGTTTGTCTTTAAAATAATTTGCAATAATACAAAAAATTATTGTAATATATATTATATAATTCAAAAGTTTTTTTTCGGGTTTAAAATTTATATCTTGAATGGTCTTATGCAAGGTTTTCCAATCTGGGGTCTGCGAACCTATTCGAAGTGGTCTGCAGAGAAAATAAAAATAAAGATAAAAATTACGAAAGCATAGATAGAGGGATGGCTGAGCGGTTTTTTTTATTAAGGTCCGATGTTGAAAACGGTTGGAAAAGGCTGAACTAATAGTTTTGAAGATTCAATCTAGATTTGGACGTATTAAAATGTATTTCTAGATATTAAGTCCGCATAACTTTATTGATCACTGCATTTAAAGCGATATAAGATTTGCGAAAATGATCTAATTTACCTTCTGAATTTTTTTTATTCGAAATTATGTTTATAAATACGTAGAACAATGCATATGTGCTAAGCCGAAAGGTGGTATCTGTCATAAACGTTAATATGAGTTGTTGTTGTTGGCGCCTTTTTATACCTGTATCAGGTTTAGGCGTTTTCCCCGCTTGAAACTTTGTTGTGAATGTTGTAGTGTTTCAAAGATTCAAGGCACCTAGAGTTTTACGTGGGTTGCGAACCACGGCAATTTCTAGGGAAAATTTTTCGAGCAGTTTTACTCTTGCCAGGTGCTCAGCCTTGCGAAGAGAAGAGGAGCGTGAAAAATATGAGTTTAAAACATTATTTTTGCAAGCGTTTCAAAAATTTTCAATATTAATGTTATTTAATAAAATAATGCAAATATTGTAAAATATTTATGAAGCTAATTTACAACGAAAATTATTTAAAATGTTAAACATCGTAGTTTTTCGACATCAAAAGTGAGAGACGATTCTTTTTATAGACCTATTTTGCTTTAATTAAGCTTTTAAATCGCTTAATGATTAAGAATATTACAAAAATATATAATTTAGTATCTACAATTAATATTTACTTTTGGTTCAAAAAAATCAGTTACCACCTATGTAGGGGGAAAGTGGCATGAAACAGCCAGTTTTAAAAAAAAGGATAAATAATATAGAAGGACATAAATAAATCAATTTTTTTTTTAAATCTGTAATTGTTCATGCATTTATGTACGCAATGTCATAAAACATTTTTCAAAATTAACGATATTTTTCGACTTCTAATCATTTATAAAAAAAATAAAATTTTGCTTTTTCATAACCTATAGGTATTGAAACAGCCAACCCAATTTTTGAAAAAGCCATGTTCTTATTACAAGATTAAAACTGCACATTAACGAAGATATTATTTAATAATAAACTTAAGCTATAATTTTAGATCTTATATAATTATAAAACGTTTTAAATAACGCAAACTCTCGATAAAATATTATATATATATATGTAGCGAGTATTTTACAGCCTAATGCCGTTTCTCGCCTCCCAAACGCCATCGGTATTTGTCATTCCATGATTCTTCTTCAAGATTCCTGTCTCGCATGTCCTCTTGAACTTGTTTTATCCACGTATCGGGCGGCCTGCCTCTTTTCCGTCGTCCTGGTGGGTTCCATTTTAGTATTAGGTTTGGCCATCTGTCTGCGTTCATTCTTTGTATGTGCCCATACCATAAGAGCCTTCTTTTCTCTATTTCTTCTGTGGATGTTGAGTTTTTCTGCATTCTGTTTCTTATTTCCACATTCGTCACGTGTTCTAGTTTCGATACTCTACATCCTCTTCGGAGGAAATCCATTTCAACTGCATTGATTTGTTGTCTATGCCTTTTGGACAATTCCCAAGTCTCGAGTTGAATAGTAAGTTTGATATACTATTATAGATTCTGACTTTCGTATTGTTATATATGCTTTTGACCATAGCAACGAATTTAGTCTTTGTATAGCTTGTCTGGCCTGTCCCATCCTGCTCGTGATTGGTTAAATTAAAAAGCCAATCTGGTCGTAACCAAAGTTTTGTGTGTCTTAAATGAAGTATATCGCACATTTTCATCACTGCCATGGCATATTCGAATCCGCCTTTACCTTGCGTATCTTTATTTACTCCCATAGCTGTCTCTGAAAATTTTTAAAATTAATTGAAAAATGGAACGTTTTAAGTTTTTAACTACCTAAAAGTATTTCTACTGTTGCTTCCGACATATAATCATGACAATCAAACGTCTTTCCTATTTCTTTACGTAATTTTTCTACAGTTGCTTTACTATTAGCATTAAATAAATCCATAAATCCTTTTAAAATATTTAAATGGAATGTTGGTGCAATTAATTTTCGATGGGCTCGCCATTTTTGTCCTATAAATATTATTTACTTATATGTAATGTAGAATAAACCATTGCGTAGTACCTGTGCTAATTAATAATCCATTGCCCAACCATGGCCGAAAGAAGTTATATTCGCTTGCCTTATCAATATAGACACTGCTACTTAATATAATTTCAATATCTCGCGGATCTGATAAAAATATTATAAGTTTGGGTCCAATCCATGCTTTAGCTATTCTTTGAAAATTGAAGGAAAATTGATATATATTTTTAAAAAATGTCTAAAACGATAAAACTATGTTATTTTTATTTATGTAAACATTAATTAAACATTTTACCTGATGAGGATCCAGCAAATTCTAAAGCGTTTCCAATCACTGGCCATCCTTTTGGACCGGGTAATTTTTCAGCAAGTTTTATCATATGTCTTCGAGACAAATACCAATATACATACCAAGTGAGTAATGTGGGAATCAAAAGAAGATAAAATATGCTACTACTCATATTTGTATTTGAGATTAAATCCATAATTTTCTACAATCAAATTAAAAATATCGTTTAAATTTTAAATAAAGATTATTATTATATTAAGAAAGAAAAAATTGCATTCTATCATGTTAGCAAAAATGTTTATATGGTTTCATGTAAAACTCTAATTAAATACACTATTTTTACCTATTATTGGAACACGGAGATGTGTATTATGGATATTTAATTTTATAAAAATTTAAAACTAGGAAAAAACAACGGTTTTTAAAATTTATTTAAGAACTAGGTAAACACTAATGCCGTATTACAACTGAGCAAAATCTAGGGCATTCTCTTTAAATAGGGAGACCTTGTGTATAAAGTGGTATAACTTGTTGCAAATTATGTATGTAGTTATAGTGTAATTTTTATTGTAAACGAGTTTAAGACCAACATCTTTCAAGGTTTGTCTTTAAAATAATTTGCAAAATAAAAAAATTATTTAATATATATTATATAATTCAAAATTTTTTTTCGGGTTTAAAATTTATATCTTGAATGGCTTATGAAGTTTTTCCCAATTTGGGGGTCTGCGAACCTATTCGAAGGGGCTGAGAGAAAAAAAAAATAAAGAAAAAAATTAGAAACATGATAGGGGGAGGGCTGAGGGGTTTTTTTTTTAAGGGCCCATGTTGAAAAGGGTTGGGAAAAGGGCTGAAAAATAGTTTTAAAATTTAATCTAGATTTGGACGTTTTAAAAGTTTTCAGTATTAAGTCCGCATAATTTATAATGATCACCTTTTAAAGCGATTAAATTTGCAAAATTCAAATTTTCCCTTTTAATTTTTTATTCAAATTTTTTTAAAAACTAAACAAATAGGGAGACCTTGTGTATAAAGTGGTATAACTTGTTGCAAATTATGTATGTAGTTATAGTGTAATTTTATTGTAAACGAGTTTAAGACCAACATCTTTCAAGGTTTGTCTTTAAAATAATTTGCAATAATACAAAATTATTGTAATATATATTATATAATTCAAAAGTTTTTCGGGTTTAAAATTTATATCTTGAATGGTCTTATGCAAGGTTTTCCAATCTGGGGTCTGCGAACCTATTCGAAGTGGTCTGCAGAGAAAATAAAATAAAGATAAAAATTACGAAAGCATAGATAGAGGGATGGCTGAGCGGTTTTTTATTAAGGTCCGATGTTGAAAACGGTTGGAAAAGGCTGAACTAATAGTTTTGAAGATTCAATCTAGATTTGGACGTATTAAAATGTATTTCTAGATATTAAGTCCGCATAACTTTATTGATCACTGCATTTAAAGCGATATAAGATTTGCGAAAATGATCTAATTTACCTTCTGAATTTTTATTCGAAATTATGTTTATAAATACGTAGAACAATGCATATGTGCTAAGCCAAGGTGGTATCTGTCATAAACGTTAATATGAGTTGTTGTTGTTGGCGCCTTTTATACCTGTATCAGGTTTAGGCGTTTTCCGCTTGAAACTTTGTTGTGAATGTTGTAGTGTTTCAAAGATTCAAGACACCTAGAGTTTTACGTGGGTTGCGAACCACGGCAATTTCTAGGAAAATTTTTCGAGCAGTTTTACTCTTGCCAGGTGCTCAGCCTTGAAGAGAAGAGGAGCGTGAAAATATGAGTTTAAAACATTATTTTGCAAGCGTTTCAAAAATTTTCAATATTAATGTTATTTAATAAAATAATGCAAATATTGTAAAATATTTATGAAGCTAATTTACAACGAAAATTATTTAAAATGTTAAACATCGTAGTTTTCGACATCAAAAGTGAGAGACGATTCTTTTATAGACCTATTTTGCTTTAATTAAGCTTTTAAATCGCTTAATGATTAAGAATATTACAAAATATATAATTTAGTATCTACAATTAATATTTACTTTTGGTTCAAAAAATCAGTTACCACCTATGTAGGGGAAAGTGGCATGAAACAGCCAGTTTTAAAAAAGGATAAATAATATAGAAGGACATAAATAAATCAATTTTTTAAATCTGTAATTGTTCATGCATTTATGTACGCAATGTCATAAAACATTTTTCAAAATTAACGATATTTTTCGACTTCTAATCATTTATAAAAATAAAATTTTGCTTTCATAACCTATAGGTATTGAAACAGCCAACCCAATTTTTGAAAAGCCATGTTCTTATTACAAGATTAAAACTGCACATTAACGAAGATATTATTTAATAATAAACTTAAGCTATAATTTTAGATCTTATATAATTATAAAACGTTTTAAATAACGCAAACTCTCGATAAAATATTATATATATATATGTAGGAGTATTTTACAGCCTAATGCCGTTTCTCGCATCCCAAACGCCATCGGTATTTGTCATTCCATGATTCTTCTTCAAGATTCCTGTCTCGCATGTCCTCTTGAACTTGTTTTATCCACGTATCGGGCGGCCTGCCTTTTTCCGTCGTCCTGGTGGGTTCCATTTTAGTATTAGGTTTGGCCATCTGTCTGCGTTCATTCTTTGTATGTGCCCATACCATAAGAGCCTTCTTTTCTCTATTTCTTCTGTGGATGTTGAGTTTTTCTGCATTCTGTTTCTTATTTCCACATTCGTCACGTGTTCTAGTTTCGATACTCTACATCCTCTTCGGAGGAAATCCATTTCAACTGCATTGATTTGTTGTCTATGCCTTTTGGACAATTCCCAAGTCTCCGAGCCGTAGATTAGTATAGTTTGCACTATACTATTATAGATTCTGACTTTCGTATTGTTATATATGCTTTTTGACCATAGCAACGAATTTAGTCTTTGTATAGCTTGTCTGGCCTGTCCCATCCTGCTCGTGATATCTTTCTTTGAATTTGCATCTGACGATATTATGCTTCCTAAGTATTTGAAGTCATCACATTTTACGATTGTATTTCCGTATATTTGCATATCGTTTCCGCGGTCTTTTGTTGTTAAATATTTGGTTTTCTTATAATTGATTTTCAGACCGTTTGCTTCATAGGTGTCTACAAGCTTTCGCATCATGTATTCTATATCGTCTTCATCGCCCGCCATTATCACTTGATCATCTGCAAATAACAAGGAATGTATATAATCGTCTCCTATTAGTAGACCCATACATCTACATTTTGTTTTCCATTCCTTTAAGATGTATTCTAAGTAAATTTTAAATAGGGTGGGTGACAGACAGCATCCTTGTCGTACTCCTTTGTTTGTTTTGAATGGATCTGAGATTTTGTTCGAGATCTTGATAACATTTGTCTGATCTTTGTACATTTCCCTGATGGTATGTATGTAGTGGTGATTGATATTTGTGGTTGCAAGGATTTGAAGCAGTTTTTGAATAGGAACAGTGTCGAATGCTTTCTCCAGGTCTATAAAAATTAAATGGGTGTCTAAATTCTTTAGTTTTCTTTTTTCTAATATTTGCTTTAGGGAGTAAGTGTTATCTGTGCAGGAGCGCCCTGCAGTAAACCCACTTTGTTCTTCACCTATTGTTATTTGTTGCTCTATTCTTTTCTTTATTACTCGTCCATACAATTTTCCTACTGTAGCCAACACGCTTATTCCTCGATAATTCTCACAGCTCTTCCTTGATCCTTTTTTTATGGATTGGCGTCAAGTATCCTACCTTCCATTCATACGGTAGTTCGTCATGATATAAAAGACATCTATTAAATATATATGCGAGGATTTCATATATTTGAAATGGTGCGTGTTTTAATAGTTCAGCAGGAATATCTCCAGGACCAGAAGCTCTTCCGTTTTTTTGATCTCTAACAGCTTTTTGTACTTCCTTTCCTGTTATTTCGTTCAGGTGTTCTAGGTTTATGGGTTGGCTCTGTTGTTCTTTTTGAGTATATTCTTTCCGGTCTTCTGCAAGCATGTGCGAGAAATACTGTTGGAATTTATCAATATTTATCATGTTGATGTTATTACCTTTGTGGTCTTTCCTAAGATTTCTAATAATATTCCATGCTTCTTTGGTTTTTGTTCCACCTATGTGCTGTTCGACTCTTGCACAGCTTTCCTCCCATTGTTTGTTTTTTTGTCTCCTTAACTTTCTGGTTTACTTGGTTCCTCTTTTGTTGATAAGTTCTTCGGTCATCAGGGTCATTTGATGCTAGCCATTTATTGTAAGCATTCTTTTCTCGGCTATTAGTTTGTCAACTTCATCGTTAAACCATTTTTCTTCTTTTTGTTTCGAAAGACGTTCTTGTTCTCCCAAGGCCTCGAATGCCGCGTCATGGATAGCATTTTTTAGTTTTTCGTATTCTTGTGCGGCGGTACCTGTCATGTTATTTTTTAGTTTTGCAGATAATCGTACTTTGTACAGGAAAGCTGTAGATTCATCCCTTAGGGACGCTATGTTGTATTTTCTTTGTTTGAGTTCACGCGTATTATCTTTGTCTTGATTACTGTTTTGTTTAACCGCCCTATGTGATAGGTACGTTGTCATTTTAACTAGATAATGATCTGAACCGCATTCCGCACCTCGGAATACTCTGACGTCTTGTATTTGCCATTTTGTTTTCTGACCAACGATGAAATAATCTATGATGGATTTCAGTCCTCTGGTAGATTGGTGCCACGTGAATTTGTGTATCTCTATGTTGATAATGTCCATTTAATATTTTTAATTCATAGGCCTCGCATATAGTTATTAGTCTATTTCCGTTGTTGTTTGTTGTGTCTTCACCGTAGTTACCGATAACTGGATCATTTAATTTTTCCCAATTCTGGCGTTGAAATCTCCTAGTAGTATTATCTCTTTTCTGTTACTCGTGTTATTTAGAAGATTTATTAAATTATTTTCAAAAGCATCTTTTAGTTCCATATTGGAGTCGTCTGTAGGAGCATATACTGCTAAAAGAATTATTTCATGTCCCCATATGTTAAGTTCCATTTTTAACAGTCTTTCATCAATTTCTTCCCACGACCTTATGCATGATTTTAATTTTTTGTGTATACTGATGGCCACGCCAGCTCTTGCTCTTTTATCTTTTGGGACCCCACTGAAGAATAGTATGTATTCTCCATACTCTTCGTATCCTGATCCTTTCTTTTTGGTTTCTGTGAGTGCGGCTATATCGACTTTGTATTTATTTAGTTGTTCATAGATTTTATATAGATATTATTTAATAATAAACTTAAGCTATAATTTTAGATCTTATATAATTATAAAACGTTTTAAATAACGCAAACTCTCGATAAAATATTTACTTACATAAATCTAAGAAACTGTCAAAAATTTGACGTTTGAGATCAATCATTGCAAAACTTAAAAACGTTTTTAGCAAAATAATGCAATTTCTCTTTACGCCACAGGATTTATATGCCCAACCATTACAACTTTGCATCGGTACCACTCTTGATTGCTGTTACTACAATTATTATTGCATTTTATGCAATTAAAAGGTGACTTTTTCATTACACTGCAGTCCGGCTATTTCAAAACATATTCTCTCAAGAAACAAAATCTCGAAAATTACTATGAAATCAAAGATTAGTCTACAAAATATATACGTTATTAGAAGGCCTAATATATCTATAAAATTATAGTGTAATCATATTATTATTAGTTTTGTACGTATAGGCGTTAGAAAACAAATAAACTGAACTCAAAACCTTACTTTTTGACGACAAAATCTTCAATACGTCGTATCGGCGCCGTTTATTGACGGTGAACGGTCAAATTTTTGTGGGGGATATCTGGCTAGTGTTGCTATCTTAAAATAATAATACATGAACGATTCGTATGAAAACTACCGCGTAATTGATAATGGCTGTTTCAAAACTTGGCTGTTTCATGCCACTTTCCCCCTACTACATACATGCTTGGCACGGTAGAATAACAATCATTTGTTCTACTATGGATTAAAATCGAATATAATATTATGTTCCGTAAAACCTCTTTTTACGGATAGCTATCATAAAAAGAGACCTCTTTTTGGCATATATTTTTTTGATATTGGTGGATAATCTCTATGCTTTATAATTTTCTGCTAAGTGGATACTCTGTTAAACGAATACGTACAGCAAATTTTCTATAATTATGAACAAAAACAAAATGATGGAAATCGAATTAAAATACCTATAGTGATTTCAATTCTTTCTTATTTTTTTTATTAAGTATATATTTTTAATCATTATAATATCAATTATAAGTAAAATAAAAATGAAGTCTTATTAATATTTAAAGATCGCTCAACAACTTTAAAAGGAATGAACTGAATAAGTTTAGAAATTTTTGAGCGACCTTTAAAATTTTATATTTCAATTTGAATTTTTAAGAGGATTATTATTTTATGATATATAAGTATTTACCGTGCCGAATATGCAGTGACTCATTTTAAATTAATTTTTTTAAAAGAAAATGTGTTTTTATGTGTAATTATTTTCAAAATAAAGTAAAATTTGATTTATACTATTCATTTATAATTAGAATTGTTTCACATAGAATGTTTATGAATGTATGTAACTATATTATAAGAAAGAGTATTTACTTATTGTAGACTGCTGTATGCTTTACCGCTTTGAATAAAGTAGAGAAATTTTTTTGGATTGTGTTTTTAGCACTAATGGACGTCGCTTAACCACTTCAGAAAACAAAGTGATATTTTGATAATTTTTAAGAACGTTTTATATACTTTTTCCATTAATGGTTTTTATTTTTAAGTCATGATTTGCACACTTTTGAAATAAAATTGGTGTTCGTGAATATTAAATATCTATTAAACTAAAAGAGCTTCAAAACTGGGAAAAATCTAAGTTGTAAACCAAATTATAGGCCTCTTTTAATCCCTGACTTTTTTTCTGTCTTTATTCAAAACTTAACTGTATAAAATACAATTTGGGACTTTGATTTGACAAAAATTAAATTTTTAAGATGTATTTCCATAATGAAAGCAATTATTCTATAAGTTCAAATTTTTATCATAACTAGATCAATGTTAGAACCGTCTTTCTTAAAAATATCAGAGTTTTGAAACTTTACTATCAAAGTTGTAACTCTCCTATTTTGGGCGATTGGTTTAAATTATGAATATATAGAGCATCATTTGGAGCGAGGAGTTAGAATACGAGGGCAGATTAATAAGTCATTGACTTTTTGAATAAAAAATATTTTTTTCGGCAAAAAAACGTTTTATTTCTCAACATAGTCTCCTTTTAGCTGGATATATTTAGTTCAGAGTTTTTCCAATTTTTTTATTCTTTCCAAATAATAGGTTTTCTCAAAGCCCTCAAAATAAGCATTTCTGTGATGACCTGTTCATTCGCCCCCAATCTTTTACCGCGCAGCCATTTTTGCAGTTTTGGAAACAAAAAATAGTCGCAGAAGACTAAATCTGGAGAATATGCTGGATGGGGAAGCAAATTTCGATACAGCGCAAAAACTCGTTCGGATTGCGACTGAACATCGCCAAACACTTCTTTGATTGCGCTTATGGTCGAGTATGAGCAATCGCGGCACCCATCGCTCGGATAGCTTTGTCATGCTCAAATATTCATGTAAAATGTTATGTACCCGCTCAGTTGAAATGCATACAGTCTCAGTCACCTCACGCAATTTAATTCTCTTATTGTCCAATATCATTCCATGGATTTTATCGACGGTTTCTGGTGTGACGACCTTTTTAGGGCGACCACAACGGAACTCGGTAAACCACTTCTTAACCATTGAAATTGATGGTGCAGAGTCCCCATAATATTTACCAAGCCTTCCCTTAGTTCTGGTGATTGTTTTTTTACGCAAAAAATAATGTTTATCAGCACACGAAATACACTTTTTTCCATTTTCATTAAATTTCACACGGTTGTCTGCTTATAATGGCTGTCAAACACAAACTAAATGACGCAGCTTGCTCAAACTTTGACAGTAGTCTATTCATAGATGGCAGTTGACAGGACCAGTGTTGCATTTAAAATTACTGCGCGGAAAATTAAAAAAAATATTGACTTATAAAACTCCTTACGTATAACAGTTGATTTTTTTGCTGGAAATTCTTTTGATAATGGAAGTGCAACATATTTTTAGGAATAAATGGAAAGGGAAATGAGTTGATCCAAAAAAAATGTGTAAAGTTATTGCAAAATCATTAAACTTTAATAATAAAAACAATTAAATAAAATAATAAATGAAAAATTTTTACAAAATTTGAATCAAACGAAAAATGTTGACGTTTTGTACTTGTATGGCTGGCAGCGGCAATATCAAAATGGCACGCAGCTTTTAGTATTCAGTGAGATTTTAAGTCATATGACATGTTTATAACGAAAAAACATAAATGGGCCTTAAAATAATTTAAAAATCTGACTGTTCCAAATTACCTGCAGTATTCCAAATACGCTGAACTGCCTCCACGAGGCAGTAAAATTTGAAATGTTGGACTTGTTACATTCGTTAAATGTAAATTTATCTTAAAAACTACATTTTAGTTAAATATAAAAAGTAGCCTGTTTTCTAATATCCAAGTTTGGTTAATTTCCAGTTGTGCATTTCTTTTAGTTCAACAGATATTCAAGTTTCCATGAACGTCAGTTTTGTTAAAAAAGTGCGAACGATATATTTTAAAAATATGCGCTAAGGATAAACTAAAGGCATACAAAATTATTACTAAACATTACAAAACAAGTTATCAAAACCTGATTTTTTTCTCAGATTTCTTAAACTTAAATTTGGACGATTTAGTGTGGAATGGCCCAAATATTAAACAAAAAGAATCGGTTAATTGTATACAATTAATCGATTCTTTTTGTTAACATTATAGTATTGAGTCTTAGCATTACAATACAAAAAAAATTAATAAAAATATATTCACTGGGAACATCATTCGACGTTTCCTATTTTTCAACCTTAACGACTCTCTACCATTAGTACAGAATGTGAATTACTTATTTGCAGTTATCCTTACTATTCCAAGTAGTGCGATGGAGATGTTGATGACCATGACAAAATTAGATTTGTTAGGTAAGTATATGAATAAAATATAAACTAAAGTAAATATGTTACTTAAATAACGTATTTACTTTATAACAAATTAAGAGTTGTTCAATGAAATTTTCAATTTATTTGTGTTTCCAGAAGTGAAGATAATACAAAAACCATAAATTACAATGTTATTTTTCTGTTTTACACAGATTTTAAGCAGCACTGGCAATAGCTTTCTTTTAAATACTAGCAATTACGTAGGTGTTTAATTAAAAATTCAGAAAGAAATTAATAGTAATATTAACTGATATTTCTAGATGTACCTATGTTTACGTTGTATGTATAATTTGAAAATACATAATACATCTAATTTCAAATATTTAACTTGTTCGTATTCAGTGTCATTTCTAGGTATTGTAATTAGTGGAAACAATTAATGCAATAAAATTAATTGCAAGTTGGCGTAAATTAAATCGCAAGTAAACATCTGGAAACTACTATCGAAGTAAAAGTATTGGTCACTGTCTCTCAGTTTTTCAAACACAAAATTAATATAATGAATTAACATCTTCTTCGAAAAATAAGAAATTATTTATAGACGTGTGGAAGTAAAATGCCTAAAAACTCAAGATAGTCTGATTAAAATTCATTGGATACTTGTGGAGATATAAGCAGTGGCGTAACTATATCGTTGAGGCCCCTGGCAAATTTATGGGATGGGACCCACCCTCAATGTTAAGAAGCTCGACCAACTTGGTGCTTTCTTTTTAATAAATCATCATGTAAACTACGTACAAAGACTATTATAATGATTATTATTTTCTAGTAACGTTTAAACGTTTAAATTAATTTAAAGATCGTTTTGGATAAAAGTAATAATTTTATTTAATTTTTAAAATTGCTTTTTTTAGGCTTTCTGTTAAAGTGTTAATGATATCATAAAAGTTAAAATTTTGATACAAGGAATGTTGGATGGATAGAATAGCTAAGTTGCGTAACCTTTCTTGTACTATAGAATTTTTGAAAAAGTTTTTATTAATTTAAATTTTGAAAATGATTGTTTAACTCTAGCCGTAGTGACAGGATTGGGTACAAATGCGTTCAAATCTTGATACATTTTTTTGTTTAATTTGTGTAAGTACTTTAGTAGGCAGCTTAAATTAATTACATACAAAACTACAAAACTTTACTAAAGTTTGAAATAATAAATGTTTAAGATCCTTCTGTGCTCACAGCTGTCTTGGGCTCCTGGCATTTTACTCGTCTTGCCACTTTATCGTTACGCAACTGGATATGAGCCAATACTTTATACTTTGGGAGTAAAGAATAAAAGATATTTTTAACACATGCAAGTTGTATCATACTTTATGTTTTTAGTATAATATAAGAAAACGTTATCTGCAAATACGAATTTATCTTTTGGGTATGCAATAAAATAAACTTATGTAACTAACTTATAACAACAATTTAATTCTTTAAAAAGTATGAATTAGGTACAAACATTACCTATAATAAAATTTCGCCATACCATTAAAACTTTTTAAATTATTTTACTTATACCACTCTAATTGAGTTAAAAAAGTTTAAATTATGCGAAATGCAGCTTCTAATGAAATAAATAGTTTTTAACTAACGTACTCAATTTTTCATTATTTCCTTGTTATTTATTTATCTAGTCGTCTGTGAATTTTAAAAAAATATTTGGTAAATAGCGGTAATTTAATAGCAATGTTTGCGATTATTTTCGTATATTTATTCACATACAATTTACTTTTTAATGCAGTATATGTTGTAATTTGGTAACTGAACCAACACAATATTTAATGTAATACAAATACATATCCTGCAAGTATGTGTAAAATACATAATTAAGTTTTTAATAAGAACTGTTCAATATTTTACGTTTAATACAACTACCACAATTGCATTTTTTTACTATATTTGATCTTGATGATTTTCCAGCTTCAATTTAAAATAAGGAAGTAGTAGATGTATGTTATTTGTTGAACAGTAAGCCGGCTTTATCTTTAAAATTCATATTTTTTAAATATAAAAATTTATAACACTAAACTACCTTTATGTAAAACACATTTTTTGTATTTAATGGACTGTTTGTAAGAACTAGAAAGTATTAACTAAAACTTTAATATATAGAACATTACATTTCACATTTTATCATACACAATTAAAAATTAACAAAAAATATTTTATATCTAATGATATCTGAATATTAACATGGTTTAGCAATATTTCTTCGAGGTACTAATTTTATCTTAAACCCTTCAGCACGCTTAAGTATAATATCACCCTGCAACTGAAAATCCTTTTCTTTTATTTCTGATTTAATTCTGAAATTTCTTAGAATAGTTGAGAGCAGCACCTTGAGCTTAAGTATAGCATATTTACGTCCTGTAATAAAATAAATAATTACGACACATGTATTTTATGTTAATTAATTTAATTGTGCAGTTCAGAGGTAAATGGAAAGACAAAGTTCATAATTATCAATAACAAATATGAGGTTAGTTTAAATTACTTACCGACACAACTACGTGGTCCTGCACTAAAAGGTATAAACGCATAATAATGCCTATTTGCTGTACGATCTGGTAGAAAATTATCAGGGTCAAATTTGGTTGGATTGGGATATATTTTTTCTCGGCGATGTATCACAAATGTTCCAATAACAACTGTACAACCGGCAGGTAACGTATAATCACTGTTTGCTAAAAATTTTAGGAACTGTTTAGTTAATTACATATCAAATGGTTAGATTAGTCTTACGTAATTTCACATTTTCTTTCAATTGTCGTGCGATTACTGGTACCGGTGGATATAATCGAAGTGTTTCTAACAGACATCTTTCTAAATATTTCATTTCTAAAGTGTCTGCAAAGGTTGCAGGTCTGTCTGAATCTCCAAATATTTCATCTAATTCTTGAATAACTTTCTCTTGAATATCGGGAAATAGACCCATCAATGACAAGAAGAAACTACTTCCTGCTGCAGTTGTATCGTGACCTTCAAACATTATTGTGTCCACTTGTTCTTTTATTTCTTCGTCAGTAATAATTTCTCCATTTTGAGAGGCTTCTATCATCAAATCTAAAAAGGGTAATCGTTTTTTTTCTCCAACATCATTATCCTCGACATCTAAATCATCTTTTAGTCCTGCGGATTGTCCGAAAGATACGCCTTCTACTACAATATCTGATGTATTTTGTTCTTCTATTGACGAACATTTATTATTTTCCTTATGTATCTCTGCCATAGAACCTCGAACGCCTTTATTAAATGCTTCCTTTTTACTTTTTACTACTTTTCTTGTAAGACTATGTATTACATTCAGTAGCTTTTCTTGCATTTTTCCATATTTACTTAAACTAAACATCCAATCTGGTCGTAACCAAAGTTTTGTGTGACGTAAATGAAGAACATCGCACATTTTCATTACAGCCATTGCGTATTCAAATCCGCTTTTATCTTGCGTATTTTTGCTAACACCCATAGCGGTTTCTGAAATCGTATTATTAAAAGTTAAGAGCTGAATATCATGAATAATTTTCTTATAATCAAAACAGCAAATAGCTTACCTAATAACATTTCAACGGTTGCTTCGGACAAATAATCATGACAATCAAAAAAGTTTCCTTCCTCTTTTCGCATTTTCTCCACTGTTGCTTTGCTATTGGTGTTAAATAAATCAATAAAACCTTTTAGTACGTTTAAGTGAAAAGTTGGAGCAATAAGTTTTCTATGGGATTTCCATTTTTGGCCTTAAGAAATAAATCGGAATTATTTAAAAAATCAAAATCAAAAGTTTTTTTAATTACCTGAACTTATTAGTAATCCATTCCCCAGCCATGGTTTGAAAAAAAGATATTCAGTAGACTTATCAATGTGCACAAAGCTACTTAAAATAATTTCAATATCATCTGGGTCAAATAAAAATACTAATAATTTAGGTCCAATCCATACTTTTAAAATTCTTTCATAGTTATGCGTATGCTTATATATATGCTTAAATATATCTGAAATAATAAAAATTCTAATAGTTGTATTTAGTTACAAATTAAAGTACGTTTTTATAACAATTCGTAAAAGCTCTTATAAAATAGAACTTGAGACTATCTTTAGTACACACATATTGAAAAATTATAAAAATGTTTTTTTATATTATATCTATATTAATACTTTGGTATTTAATAATTTAGCGTAACTATTTTGTATAATAAATTATAGGTAGGTACCTATATGTATAAATATTTAACAGTGGGTGTTATTTTAATCAATTGATATTTTGTACAAATATGAGTTATCTAAATATAAACAAGCGATACAGTGACCGCCAGATAAGTCTGGCCATATAGAATTGTTTTTTATTGGTAGCAGTATGAAGATTTTGATACTGTATAAATATGTGGCACCATTTTAAACTAACATTAGGTACATTGTGAAATTAAGAACAATGTCCGAAGATACACAATATAGTTCTATCGTAAAGAGCTCGTGCAACATTTTGCAGCATCATAGGTGTTTTTTCAGCAGCAAACGGTCTTATAGTATTTTCCAAAGATTAATGTTCCTGAAAAATCGATGCATATAAATTTTACTTTTCAAAAAATTCCACATGAAGAAAGCGCACGGCGTCATGTCAGGCGACCTCGGTGGTCAAGTTGTTTCGGAATATCTTCCAATCCATTTTCCAGGGAACACGTCATCCAAGAAATGTTTAACCAGTCGTGAGCTTTTGAAATAACACATATGATGCCGCCAGATATTGCAAGAGCTCTTTACGATAGAACCATTGAGTCTTACGCGAGGAGGACACCACGCTGAACTTGAATTTTTATGAAAGTTTTTTGTTAATACTTTTACTACTATGTAATACTTTTTCTAGTATCTTTTAAAATAAAGTTTGTATTGCCCAAACTTTATTTTTAGCACCTACCCTCCACACCATCAAACATTGTTTTTACTTTCACAATGTAATATCTATTTATACAATGCCAAAATCTTCATACTGCTATAAATAAAAAAAATATATGACTCGACTTATCTGTCAGTCACTGTTACATATATTTATATTCAGTTGAGACCTTATAATATTTTATGTATTTAATTTTCGTAATAGATTGTAGGATTTGAAATAAGAAAAATTATTTATTAAATCTAGAGTAGAACGGTTTGTATTAAAATACACGGTAGTCCAAAAACCGCTTTATGGATTTGTATATAAAATAATAAAATGAAATATGTGATAAATTATGTAAGTATTGTTATAAAAATATAAGTTATATTTAAAAATTTAAGACAGAAGTTGTTTCTAGTATTTACAAACAAATGCAACGCTGCAGTTTCCCACAAATGTCACTATAAATAAATAGAAATGAACTGCAAAGTTAATTCGTTAAAAAAGCAAAAAAAAAATTTTGAGAATTTATTTAAAAGTAACCGCAGCCCCACCCCCTTTTAAAATAAAATTTTGGATCACTACTTGTTTACAACAGTTGTTATTTTGAAAATTATCGCTAATATTAGTTAATATTAAAATTATCTATTTATTATTAATATATACATGATTTTTCACATATTTGATATTTGTTATTTTAAATAAAAATTGGTAATTGGATTTTTGGGTTATTTAGTATATTTATTATACAGGGTTTGTTAAATAAGGATACACTTTCAAGATACATACATATGTAGGGAAACTCGGCAAATTCAACAAATAATAGGAATGAAAAAGTTTCAGGACTTTATAAAAGGCAATTTTTGAAATTTTTGTATTCGAAGCAACATTGTTCTAATTTTGTGATAGCTTCCACGTCTGTTAAAAAAGTGTGCAATCTCATTTTAATAGTTTTTATGCAGCGATGAGCATTGTAAGTCTAGATAGATAAAATATTAATTAATAGTAAGTACTTTTTTACAAAAGTAATTAGTTAATGTATTTGAATAAAACAAATTCTTATTAAAATGTTGTGAATTGTTTTACTTTAAAAAATTGCAAGATAAAATTTATATGTATAAGGAAGGTAACACTTTACTTATCTAGCTCAACATTTCAGATATTATAAGCGAATCTACCACTATGGTTTCCGAAATTTATATTGCAGATCAAATTCTTGAAACTGATAAAAAATGAAAAAAATATATAAAAATTTATCCGTCAATGGTACTTAATATGAAGAGTAAATTAATATTGAAAAGTGCAAAAAAAATGGTTTGGACAGATAACCGGGGTTTTTGATTTACTGATCCAAAACGTAGAAAATATTAATTTTTTAAATACATCTATTACATCAGGTGTCAAAAAAGAGATGAATAGGAGTCAGAATAAAAATTTCTAAGCAATTTGTAGAGTACATAAATGTATAAATTTTCGGCACTATAACCCATAATTTACTACTTTTAATTGTAGGAACTTGGTTAATTTGAAATAAAACCATTTAAATAATTTATTTTAGTTATAGTTTACTCATTAGAAATTTCTACTATATTTCTGTTAATGCAGCATGTAACTAGATTTTTTATGATTAAATTATATTTTTAACATAACGAAACAACAATACTACACGAAAAATTTTATTTTCTACATCAGAACATTAAACATATCAGCACAGCATTAAGACCATCACAGAATGATTCTGGTTATCACGGAATTATACGACTAATGGTATCAAAGTCAATTTGGTACTATAATAAAATTAAAAATGTTGAAACTTAAGTCATAGTTTATTAGATTAATTAGATTAGATAATTAGATTTATTACAAAACAGAATTTATTTTTTTCCTTTACATTTCAGAATGTAAAAATAAAAATAGTTGCTAATATCAGGTAATAATTTGAGTTTCCTCTAATAATAAAAATTTATTAATGTGGATTTAAACACATTTGAAGCATTATTAATTAAATTCGATTTATCGACGAATAATATGGTTGTATGCGATGCAGTGTGTTTAAAGCTATCTTTAAAAATATTGAAATCAACATAGTCGTTGCTAGCGATTTCAGAATAGTTTTCTGTATAAAATGATTGTCTAAGTCCATGTGGATTTATTGTTAACAAATCTCTTAATAATCTTCTAAAATAAATTGGTTAACATTAAACATTGTCATAAAAACAATATATACAGTGAATTTAATAATTAAACCAATCATTTTTAATGTTTTCAACATTTTATAAAAATTACTGGTTATATTTTTTTCGAAAATTTGTAAG
Organism: Sinopyrophorus schimmeli; assembly: GCA_036325965.1. Taxonomy (NCBI): domain Eukaryota; kingdom Metazoa; phylum Arthropoda; class Insecta; order Coleoptera; family Elateridae; genus Sinopyrophorus; species Sinopyrophorus schimmeli. The sequence continues at coordinate 8,738,862 of JARFIZ010000314.1, read as the reverse complement.
TTTTTTTTATGGCAATTTTACTGTATGTTTATATACAATTTAATTATTACATACAGTCGAACCTCCATAAGTCGAACCTCGGTAAGCAGAATTTTTGATAACTCGAATTATTTTTAGTTTCCCTTTAACTTCGACTTATCGAGATTCGGCTGTATTTAAATAATTGTTACATACAGTAAAATCTCGATTATTCGTGCCTCGATCAACCGTGCGGTACCTGTGTCGCATTACACATGTATCCGAAGCGGATGACCCGTTCAACCATCGTTTTCTTTTCAAACATTTAGTAACGATTAGAGTTTTACTCCTATTTACTTAGTCTTCTTCATTTATTCATGCCTTTTTATTATCCGGCTACGCAGACCTCACGATTAGCACGTATAATCGAGGTTGCACTGCATATTATGTTATCGACAGTCTCAAAACAAACGTTACATAAAAATTTTACCAAATTATTTATTTAACAGCAATAACATCATTATAATTATTATCTATAACAATTTATTGTAAAAAAAATATAGAGTAGTGCGATGTTTATGAAGGAAGTTGCACATAAACGCTTTTAACAGGGTGAATATTTTATGAAATACATCTCAGAAATTTCAAAACTGTTTATGTTAATTTTATTCGCAAAAACCGTTTTTACGTAGCAAATAAATATAATTTTATATTTCTAAAAAAATGTATTAAACGAAGAATTCAAAATTTTGGGGTTTTTATGAAAATGTTAAATTGATGGGTAAATATGCAAAAATGTTAATATTTTAGCCTTGGCAATCGTTCCAGTAAAAGTGTAAATTATTTCATTAATATTTATCTACTATACACGATTATATAATACACAAATGTGACCAGATTAAGAATAAAGATATTCCAAATGTATTATTTTGCTTATTTATAGTATTACGTTATGTAATAAACTCTTTTCTTCTTAAAAAAGATGTACAAGAGAAAGTTTATTTTAGAACTGTACGTGACACGATTGCGTAACCTTGAAAGCTTTTATTATCAATTTTAAGTTTTCTATTTTGTGCTTATATCACAAAGGAAATTTCGTTGAATGATTTATAAAAAAAATTTATATAAGCTTTTTAATAATTTTAAATATTTTTGCTTAGAATATTTTATAACAGATTACGAAATAATTTAGCAGGTTGTTGAACCTATTACGTTTATTTAGTTTAAAAGTAAGATGCAGTAAAAACAATAAAATTTATTAATAAAATATTTTAAATTAATATATATTTTAAAAAATTACCAGTTGATGTTCCTCCAAAATCTAAAACGTTTCCAATAATGGGCCAGCCTTTCAGTCCGGGTAAATTTTCTGAAAGCTTTATTAAATTTCTTCTTGAAATCTTCCAATAAATGTACCATAAAATTAATGCTGGAGTTAAGAGGAAGTAAATCATGCTTGAAGCCGATACGATACCAGTTTGCGTTATAGAACTCACGGACATTTTGCTTTCTCTGCAAAAGATGCGAGAACACTGAGTTACTTTTACCTATTAGAAACTACTTGCACTTTTTATATTATGTAAAACTTTCTTTGACATACCTACAGTAACTGCTCTTGAGATTTAAACGACTTCCGTTGTTAATCAATAAACGAATTTATTTCTTATAGCAGTAACTCGTTATGCAATTAATATACAAACGTTTTTTTTTATAATGTACACTCAAATAGTTAAATATATTTTTAATTTAAACAAAAAATAAGAATGATTTAAATTATTCATTTAAATATAATAAAAATTTAATCAGTATAAATAATAATGCATACTTACTCAGTTAAATTATTAAAAATACGTAAAAACAACCCTTAACACTTCATACTATCGTATTGAAAAAAGAAACACACAAATTCCAATATCAGTACCACGACATTCACATGTCACCAAATAATAAAATATGCTCTGCCAAAATCGACATACGTTCTTTATATAGCAACTTTTGCTTTCCATGCACTCGCACAAATTTGACGTCGAATTTTATTTAACCCCACATGGTACTGTTAACTTTTCCAGTTCGCGAAAAAATTGAATACAAGAATAATATCAATAAAAACATTTTTATATAATAAGTGACTTACTTTATTTAATTGTATTGTATTTAAAATTATTAATTTTGTTAAAGTATCTAATTTTTAAAAAAATTATAAAAAGCAAGTTTAAAATAAATCTTAATGAAAATATTTATTAAATAAATGTATTAAATATATTTTACAAATAAATAAAAGCAATAAATAATAAATAAAAAATAAGTTTTGTGTCATTATCTGAATATGAATAATTCTATGGTTTTGGTAGAAGTAGATTTTTAGCAAATTTAAGTTTTGAAACTTTAAATACGTATGTAGGTAGATATTCTTATTCATTAAGTATTCTAATGTGATAAATACTACGTAAAAGACATAATGATCATTCATTGAGCAATACAATTTGGTAAAATTTTTTAGAATCACTTTTATTTAACTATTTTGTCATACAAACTTATATTTATTTAGTTTTTTACGGGGTTACTATATAACAATACAATATTAACATGTAGGATATAGAACACATTACATCTATATTCGTATGTAAATAAGTTTTTCCATGGAGTTACTACCTTTTAATAAAAATTAATAAATAGTTCTTTAAATTAAATACATAGGTATTTGAGAAACAATATGGTATACAGTGGTTTAAAGTAAAACTCCTACACCGAATTAGATGAATAAACATAATAAAAACATTTAAAAAACGAATACAATGCACATGCTATGTGGTCACTTTCAGGGTCATCCTAAGATATTCGTTGCCTTTGGGCGTCCTTCTTTATATGCAAATACACGGAATAGTCCATCTCGTAGATAGCCATGCAAACAATATTTTATATTTAATTTAGCACCATGTTATTTGGTTATTTTTGCCATGAAAAGATTTTGAAAAAAATGGCTAATAACTAAATAACTCATAATAACAAGATAATATAAAACCAATAAAAATTACGACCCTCAAAAGTCTTGGTTCCCGGGACTATAGCCTATTTAGCCTTGTGGTTAGTGTTGCCTCGGCCACCCTTTCATAAAAGCAACTTTTAGTATGAGTAACAATATTTAACATTTTTAGTTTTCTGTCATTTGCACGTTTGATATAGCTAGTCACCTTTAATAAAAAAAATTGTGGTATAAGCATTCTATGATTTAGTACACATTTTTTATTTATCTGTCATTTGATGTAAATTTTAAAAAAATTTACGATTTTGTTCTGACAATAAGAACAATCCTAATAAAAATAAGTCGCGAAGAAATTTGAACAAAATTTATGCATAATTATGTTTGTTTATTAATATTCATATTACGGTGCAAAATTCATTTCTTTATTCGTTTATCTTGTTTCTTTTTAATTTAACCACTCATTCCGATAAAAAAAAACAACATTGAACAAAAGCAAAATTTTAAATTTGGATATCAGCAAAAAAGACTAAATGGCATATGCTCTCGTATTTTTTTTATTACTGTATTACTTGTAACATGTGGATTAATATCGAAACCAAAATAATTACAAAATACACGCATTAATTTATTAAAAGTAAATATTTAATTGAGATATGTAAAATGCGAAACGAATACAATTGTTTGTTTGTCAAGGTCGTGTTTTAAGATACCTACATACTGACAATGAGATAATTATAAAACTGTTATTTGAGATAAATAGTTTGGGATTAACATTATTGTATTATTATAGGTAACTTAAACGTATTAAGTAATTAGATGTCAGAGAAGGCAATCTTATATTGGCAAAAACAAATATAATTTTTAATTAAAAACAAAAAAATATATAGAACGTTGGGAATACTGCAGTTATGGCTCATTTTATTCAACATCGTAAATGACAGATCCGTGTATAAAATAACTTCTAATTGAATATACAATAAAAATGAGCCATCAGGAAATATATTTAAAAAGGGCAATAAACGCAAAAACGTAAAAAGCACTCGAGGATATTAATTCTGAAATTATCTACACAAATTAAGAACGTTTTGAAGATAATATAAGTTGAACAGTAGAATGGCTTGTCAACAGAAAGTGTATCGCTGGATAAGCATATAAAAAGAGGAACCAATTTCAAATTTTAAGCGTAAGTTGGGCTATATTTAATCAAAAATTTTTCTAAAAATTAACCATCTATTTATAGGTTTTTACGAATTATCATGAAAATGGTAAAAAACCATGAAGATTTAAAAGCCTTTTTTTTCTATAACGTCTGGATCAATTTTAATATAAACATTATTAAAATGAATTAAAAAAAATATGTGTTTCGTAGAAAAAGACAGAAAAACACGGTTTGAATATTTTTAAATTTTATTTAAGAAGATGGACTTGGGTGACAAAGTGTATATTTTTACAGGATTATGTACTATGTCTATATTTTGTAATTTAAATTATATATTTTATTCAGTTTGATAAAAAGGTTAGTACACAGTTAAAAGCGATTATCAATACAGTAATACCTTAATAATTTTAATAAAATAGTAAACAAAAAAAACGCTATTCAATTTATGCAATTATTAACAAACACGCAATTGACCTTATCTGCAAAAATCATTCCATTACCTATTATTTTTTGAAAAATTATTTATTGCAACTTGCTATAAAAGTTGAATGTTTAAAAAAAATCAATTTAGCGATTTAATTATACTTATCTACTAGACTGGGTCAAAAAAATTGACTATTTTTTTAATGGAATATCGAAAATATTAATTAGGATGATAAAAATAAGTTAACGTCAAAATTTGAGCAGTTAATTTTAATATTAAAAGGTCTATCATCGAGGATTAAAAATTTTTTACACCACACGCACCTTTCACTCAAATCTTTTTAACAATATACGTGAAAAATATAAGTAAAACATATTTTTGAATAAAATTTAATTTTCTACAAAAAAGGTCTGATTGCAAATTTACGTACGACAAGCCGTTTCCACGTAAGCGTGGCTTTAACATTAATCTGTTTTAGCGATTTGATATTTTTGCTTTGGAATTTTGTAAGTGATAAACCAATTTGCTTCTAAAAGACAACGATACATATTTTTGAAGGAAATTCAACGCTCTACAAATAAGGTTTGATTACAATTTACGTTAAATTAACTCTTTCAAAAGTTATTTAAAGTTCAAGTTATTTACAGACCTTTGTGTGTACGGAAGAAACACCTTTTGATTAAGCGCCCTGGAAGGTGTAGTGAACTACTTTAATAACATAAATTAAATATTTAATTCTTTGAAAGAAAGTTCATAATAAACAAACATAATGTTTACCTCTTATTTCTGATGCTTTCTATATAATTAATTTCTTGCACAAGAAAATAATTTCACATTTAATAATACCTTGCTATTGATGATTTACTTAATAATTCTTAAATATTTACATTTTTTAAATATTTTAAAAATACTTATACAAACTTAATCTATAAATAGTAAAAAAAAACAATATTCTATTTACTTAAATTATTTATTTTAGAATATTATTTACTTAAATAACAAAATACACAATAAAGAATAAATGTTAGGTACTTTAATGTTATACAATAATTTACAATTCTTTAAATCATACAAAATACCTAATTACTGTACAGTTAACAAATAAATTTCTATGACATTATAAATATTACTGATACACCGTAACCCAAATGTACCAATTTCAAAACAACATAACTAAATAGTTTGTTGCAATTATTTAGTCCGGGTATTAGATATAAAAATATGAGTAAACAATCAAACAACTTAATGCATTGTTGAGTTTACTTTTCTTGATTCTAATCTAACCCTAAATCCTTCTGCACGTTTCAAAATAATATCACCTTGTAACTGAAAATCGTTTTCATTCAAATCTGATTTTATAGTAAAATTTCTCATTATTGTAGATAGAAGAATTTTCAATTTCAGCATGGCGTACTTTCGACCTTAAACAAAATGTATTTTAATTAGAAATATAGTAGATTGTAATTGTTTACATTTTAATTATGTATTTTCTTTTTTCAAACATAAAACGTAATTACACTATTTTTAATATCGTAATTTTAAAATAATAAATCATAAAATTCAATAAGAAGATGATGTACAAATAATACTGGAACATCGATGTATAAGTTATATCCTGTGTTTTTACTAGTAAAGTTGGATAAGCAAATATTGACTTTGAAGTAAAAAATTATAGAACGCAGTAACTTTATTTATTTTTGATTAAGCATTGAAAGTCATTTTTTTATATAAAAAATCAAAGAAAACAATTTTTTCTTTATTTGAAATTTGACTCTCCAACTACTTCAAAAAATCGTAGATACGTATTATAACACGAAACATGTATTTAGAATATTAATATGCATTAACAGATAATTTTTAAATTTAAATTATTTAACTTGGCAAATGTAAGTTAAAAGTAAAACAATTTTTTTTTCAAAATTAGATTACTATTATACAATAATTTCTACAATAGTTTATTTATCTATGAATATTAGGGTGGTCGTTTAAAATTAAATTTCTTCCTACGCCCCAAAAAAACCTTCCTTTTAATAAAAAAATACGGGAGAATTTTTTTAAATTTTTTTTAACAAAAATAACAAGTGCCTCAAGACAATATAAATTCAATTTTTGATAAAATCGTAGTTTATTCTAAGTATCTCTTAAAGTATACAAATTTGAAAAAAAGTTATGAGAACAATTTTGTAGGAAATACAATTCTCTATAAAAAAGGTCTTTTACATTTTCTTCATGAAATCATATTTATGGAGATATTATCAATAATAAATTCATTAAATCCATATAGTCAACATTTTACGACCTACAAACGTCATTTTGCTGAAGTATAAAAAAAATTTGTAACAACTAGAATTTATTATATGTAGTTTTACGAAATTATATATATTTAATAGAGTGGTCGTTAAAAATTAATTTTTTTCCGACGCCCCAAAAAAACCTTCCTTTTAATGAAAAAATACGGAGAAATTTTTTTTAACAAAATTAACACGTGCCTCAAGACAATCAAAGTTCATTTTTTTATAAAATTATAGTTTTTTGTAAGTATCTCTTAAAGTATACAGATTTTAGAAAAAGTTATAGAAGGATATTGTAGGAATTTCAATTCTCTACAAAAAGGTATTTTCCATTTTGTTCATTAAATCCATATTTATAGAGATATTATCAATAATAAATTCATTAACTTCATATAGTCAACATTTTAAGACTCTCAACGTCATTCTTTCTTAAATATATATAATTTTGTAAAACTATAATAAATTCTAGTTGTTACAAAATTTTTTATACTTTAGAAAAATGACGTTTGAGGGTCTTAAAATGTTGACTATATGAAGTTAATGAATTTATTATTGAGAATATCTCTATAAATATGAATTTAATGAAGAAAATGGAAAAGACCTTTTTTGTATAGAATTGAATTTCCTACAAAATACTTTTATAACTTTTTCTCAAATCCGTATACGTTAAAAGATACTTACACAAAACTACAATTTTATCAAAAAATGAGTTTTGATTGTCTTGAGGCACGTGTTATTTTTGTTAAAAAAATTTAAAAAATTTCTGTGTATTTTTTCATTAAAAGGAAGGTTTTTTTGGGGCGTCAGAAGAAATTTAATTTTTAACGACCACCCTAATAAATATATTAATATATTTGATACTTTTTTCAACAGTAAATGTAATTTGCAAACATAATCTATTACATAAGATTGAACTACGTGCTTTATTGAAAGTATGTATTTATAGTAGGGGAGTGTTCCCGGGTATGAGACAGGCTCCAGATATGAGACAGTCAATTATTTTCATTATGCAATGTCAATATGGCCGATCTGAATACTGTCAAGTACGTTTTTGGTCATCAGTCAGTTTTTGTACTAACACTGAAATGAATCGCCGCATTGCTTATATCAACTGCAAACATCGTATGTAAAATTGCAGGTTAAAAACGTTTTTGAGTTTTTTCAAAATGTTATTTTTTTCATGTAAATCAATTGAAAAAGGAAAGTGTAATGTATAGCATTTAGTGTTTTTTTTATATTTTACGATTCAATATTAGATTAGGCCAATATGTGGTTGGAAAACAATTTTTTTTTTAATTCTCAAAATGTCGTCATTGTCCGGGTGTGAGACACAGCATATTACCACCACCCAAGGGTTTCAAAGCAAAAACATCATTAGTATAAAGTTGTTGCCGAACAAATTGAACGCTGTTAACAACATCAAATACAATATTTGCAAGCGGCCAGTTCTTTTGAAGTGCGCAAACATGTGTGCAAGCATCTACACATGCAAACATTGCGACGATTATGAAGAGGAAAGTGATAAATAAACATTATGGAAAGCATAAAAAATTATAATTTTGAAATAGATATGAAGTTTTTACTTTATATTTTACAATTTTTAATGTATTTTTGTAGGTGTCTCATACCTAGATACAAATTTTTTTCTTGTCAAAAAACTGTCACTTAGAAAATTGGTCATAAAATTTTGCATGTTAATGGAATCACAAAACTTTCTGCGGATAAAAGTTGTGTATTTTCATTACCTTTCCAACAATGAATAGAACACCCGACTTTATTTAACCAGTAAAAAATTTTGGCACATAAACAAAACCCGTCTCACACCTAGGTATACTCCCTTACATAACTGCTCATGAATACAAACACTAAATTAATTCTTTAATAATTCTTTTAACAGAAATTATTATTTGAAAAAAATAAAATGCTATGGTATTTTAGTTTAGTTAAAAATGGGGGAATTTTAATCCTACTGATGCATTTCGGAATATATAAATATTTTTTACAAAAGTACAACGTTTATACTTTTTCGGTTCAATTTTTTTGTTTTACTAAGAATCAAACAACTCGAAAAAAAAACGCTGTTGATGTAAAACTTTTAATAATACTACATCAATAAAGTAGTTTCTGATCTCGCAGTTGCTTGGTTATTCTGTTTAGTGATTGTGTCGTAAAAAAAGTTTGCTTTGTGTTCACACGTCAAGGCTTTTAGTAGAGTAAAACGCCCAGTGAATAACCCCTACTAATGAATGACCGTTACGTGAAATAATATTTATAATAATTAAAAAAATTAATTTCTATCCATGATATATTTATTTATGCAATCTTGTCTGTCTTCTTTTTCATTTAAGTGAAGGCAATTAAAGTAATAATAAGTAGATAGATAAAGTAATTAAAGGAGACGGCTCATAAGAGGCAAAAATCCCCGGATGTGCACCGAAAATTGATTGCAGATTATGATAGTACACAGTTCACTAAGTTTCACCATGCTTGAAAAAATTTTCTAGTGTTACGGGAACATGTTCAAAATCACACTAGAAGTTTTGACGATGTCGATCTTAAATCTGCATTTTTCGATTGGAATACTGTTTCATACACATAATGAAACAATGTTGAGAAGATATTATGGAAAATGTCAAAAAAAAGATACATTTGTTCAAGAAAAGATCAAGTACAGTCAAACCTCTATAAGTCGAACCTCGATAAGTCAAATTTTTGATAACACAAACCTGGTTAACTAGGACTTGCCTATTTCAACGTTAATATTTTTATATCGATAACTCGAATTTTTGATAACTCAAATTATTTTTAGTTTCCCTTCAACTTCGACTTATCGAGGTTCGACTGGATATAAAAAAGTCGCTACAATTCTTCTGCTTCGCTGTCTTCGTCACCATTCGTCCAGCAGCGCTTACATGCATATCACTGTTTTTCGGCAACTCTTATACATTAAATTTGGACTTTGCAACTTTTCCGCATTTCATTTCTAACAACATTTTGACTATGTTCCTGTTGTCGCCAAATTTTTTGCAATCCCTTGTTGCACTCGTCTTTCAACGTACTACAATAATCGGTAATCAAATTTCGGTGCACATCCGAGGATTTTTTGCATCTTATGGGCCGTCTCCTTTATATTGCAGGACGCAATTAAAGAAAATGGGCGTCTCTTTTTAAGCGCCAACAAAACCTTTGATTTAAAGAATACCAAAAGGAACTTTAATAAAAAAAACTACACGAAAGTACATCGAAGCATAATCTGTAAAATAAATTTTACAAAATTTACTCGTTTTTAATAGGTTAATCAATTAATCAGTCATTCACTGGGCTATGCCCCGGTCAATATGTGCACGTAAACGGTGGCAGAGTCGTATACAACAGAATAACATTTTTCACGGTACAATCACTGACCGGCAGCGGCAAAACGCCGTATGTATGAAAACAGCATTACAGAGTATGTTATTTACTACACAATGCCGTACCCTAATTATTAGATGAGTAGTCTACTAAATAAAATAATTTTTTTGTCATATCAGCGTACGATAAGTGTAAAGATTTAACAATGCTTAAAACAAGCGTGGTCAGTCTATGGCGCATCTGCCAAACGTGGTATGTAAAAGGTTAGTCAGCCTTATCTCAAAGCATTGTAAATTTTGACACTTAAAGTTAAAGTCACTGTTGCTATAACGTTTTACTTTAAAAGCAACTTTTATTTACAGAATGCTTTTTGTCAAATTCATAGTTATCCTTTGAATCAAATTCTGCTATTTGAGGATACACTTACGCCTTTTTTATTCCAACTAAAACCACGAATTCATTTGCATGTTTTTTTTTTACTAAGGATATAGTGCAAATCGCGCAAATTATTTATATTTATTACAATAAAATTAAATTAAAACCGGTGAAATAATGAAATATCTTAAAAAATTAAGAAATAGCACACTAATATCCTTTTGGTTCTAACGCCTTTAATTGTTTTAAATTTGAAGCAAAATGTTGGTAAGATAATATTAATAAAATAATTAACAATTTCACTTACCAACACAACTTCGAGGTCCTGCGCTAAATGGGATAAACGAGTAGTAATGCCTATTAGCAGATTTCTCTGGAAGGAAATTGTCCGGATTAAATTTATCTGCGTTTGGGTAAATTTCTTCCCTCCGATGTACTTTAAATGTACCAATTACAACAGTACAACCTGCAGGTAATGTATAATCGTTGTTTGCTAAAATTATAATCAGAAAATTATATAAATTATTTTACATAAAAAAGTTTTTGTACGCAAGTGTTACCTAATTTAACCTCATGTTTAAGTTGACGTGCAATTATGGGAACTGGTGGATATAACCTAAGCGTTTCCAATAAACAACGTTCAAGATATTTCATTTCTAATGTATCGGCAAAAGTGGCTGGTCTATCAGAATTACCAAATATATCATCCATTTCTTTATGTACTTTTGTCTGAATATCTGGATGAGCTGCCATTAAAGATAAGAAGAAACTACTAGCAGCAGCGGTGGTATCATGTCCTTCAAACATAATTGTATCAACTTGCTCTTTAATTTCCACATCATTTATTATAACTCCATTTTGTGAAGCTTCAATTAATAAATCTAAGAAAGCCAGTCTTTTTTTTTCACCTACGTCATTATCTTCTACATCTAAATCGTCTTTAAGTCCAACCGATTGTCCAAAAGAAATTCCATCTACGCTATTTTTAGCATCTCCGTTTTGCATTTTTGCAGGTGTTGGTTGTAAAACTTCTCCCTGTATATCGGCAATAGATCCACGAATACCTTTACTAAATGCTTCCATTTTACTTTTTACTACTTTTTTTGTGAGACTATGTATTACGTTAAGTAATTTTTTTTGCATTGTTCCATATTTTGTTAGATTGAATACGAAATCAGATCTTAACCACAATTTTGTGTGTCTTAAATGAAGAATATCACACATTTTCATAACGGCCATGGCATATTCGAATCCACTTTTGTCTTGAGTATTTTTACTTACACCCATTACCGTTTCTTAAAACAAAAAAAATGAGTATAAATTAAAATAATATAAAAAAAAATTAAGTTATTAGTTTAGAACGCCTTTTGAAACTTTAACAAATAAATTTTGAAATACTGTGAAACTTGGGTAAGTGACAAAGCTCTACTACTGATAATGAGATTTACAATTAGACATCGAAACACCTTTATGTTTTGACCAATTTAGGGAATATTAAGTTATATTTTCAATATTATTATTGATGTATAAAAATGTTCGTAAGTTAAAAAAAAATGTATGGACACATATTGAAAGTGAGTTAAACAAAACTAATTAGTTTCAAATTGCATTTTTCTGCGAACGTACTGGGTCTTTTGTTGAGCATTGGGCATTGATCACATTAGTCATAAAATTCTCAAAATTGACGTTTTTTTATGGAAGCATGTACAACAAGATTTATGTGTTTTGAATATCATTAATTTTACAAATAAGAAGTTGAAATGTAGGGGAGTGTTGCCGGGTATGAGACAGCTCCAGGTATGAGACAGTCAATTATTTTCATTAGGCAATGTCAATATGGCCGATCTGATTACTGTCAAATAATTCTTTTCTCATCAGTCAGTTTTTGTGCTCACAATGAAATAATAATAAACTTTTAATAATAATAAGAAAAGATCGTATACGTAACATCGAGATAAAGCGCCCATCAAAAGTAACTGACGTAATCTACAAATTATGTAAGTTGAGATGGATTTCGGCGAGACATATAGCCAGGTTACAGAATAATTGTTGAATGAAACAAATAACTCAATGGAGGCCACTTATGTTAGGTACAAAAAACCAGTAGGACTTCCGCCAACAAGATGGACGAATGACATTTAAAGGCATTTAAAGGGACATAATTCGATGCAAGTGGCTGCAGATATACGGAAATGAAAATTGGAGAAGCTTTCATGCTACGATGGATGCAATGACTTATATGATAATTTAGATGATGCGTCCAAAATGGGACGGTATTTACAAACTTTTGACCAAAGTGCAGATAAACTAAAAGAAATTATTTGATCATGCATATTACCTATATGCAAAATGTCAGAAAATGTATCTGAGGCAAAGTTAAAGACATTTGGAACATTCGTCAAGATTACATGTTAAAGACGTCCTGCCCACGACCCAATTATGATTTGATAATATACTTGCTCGTTTCATCTAATCCTCATATCACTTTATTTAGAAAATTCCCAAAAAAAGCTACACACTCTAAGGAGCAACACTTTTTAAAATACAAAAAGTAATTTTAAATATAAGTAGTTTTGATTTTATGTAAAAAAAATGACATTTACTCTTAAAGTATCATAGTTCTGATTCAAAGTTTTGCTTTATGTTCTAAAATGTCATAATAAACTGTGCCGTTTATTATCCGCTAATATTTGAACTTAGCTCAGTTAAATTGGTAAAAGGACTTACTGGCATCAGTTTTGAATTGATTAAATTTACAAAGAAAATAAAAGTACATACATAAAATATGTATTTTTATTGAACATTTTTACATCTATAAATGAAAAGGTTCATTTCGATCTCTCTTAGTGGAGCCCTATGTATATAAAACAACTGTTGTTTTAATCCTGACTGAAAAACGAGATAAATGGAAAACCTCTTTAGTGAGAAAAAATGCTAGGTACTTTGAGATCTTAGTTATTTAGATTTCACTGTATTCAACTATATTTACAAAAAATTTAAATTGTAATTGAAATATTATTATTATTAAAATATAATAATAATAATAATGTATAGTCATATTATGTCATTAAAAAAATGTAAAGATTTCAGCTAATTTTATTAAGTAGATTGTTCTAAAAACGATCGTATAACAAGGAAGTTTCGTTGTAACAGTAAATTATAGTATACCGAAAGTATATATACCTATAAAAATTGATCGAATATGGGTCATTCCATATGAAATCAACAAATTTGAATTAAAAAGTGTGCCGCATGATTTTTAATTTTGATAAAAAAAATTGTAGATGATTTTGTGGTGCCAGAAACGCTAAACCACTATCATTTATTTTTTTTTATTGTATAACTTTTGAACAGTGCCCATCCGAAGTCAAAAATTGGGTCAATTTCATACTTGTACATAATGGGCTGTAGCTTTTTATTTAGAACAGGTATTGAAATGGTTTTTTTTTTATTTGAAAGGGTCATAAATGTGCATTTTATATAATACAATAAAATTCAACTAAAACAATTAGGAACAAGATAGTGACCATCCGACATTTTCACAATTTTTTCTCATATTTACGATATTTGATTGGACGCTGTGTCAACCCTGTTGCATATTAAAGGTTGATTTTTTTTTACAATAAAGTACTAACCCTTGTGATGTCGTGACATAATTATAATTGTCCTAGAATAAAATCTTCTACAAAAAAAAATGGTGAACATTGATAATTTTGAAAAAAGCTCAATTTTGACCCCAAAAAAACCCATGTGGAAGAAAAAATAACAATCTGATATTTTCAGGAAATATAGTTTATATCTTCGTTAATTATGTCCAATTAGTGCCGTTCTGTTATTTTTACCTCTTTAGGAAATATGATTTTTTTAAAAGTGCTACTTTTACAAATAAATAAGAAAATAATCTGGGAGTTTGACAATTTATAGAACTTTTCTAACTTATTTAAACTATTAGAATTTTGTCAATTTATGATAAAATTAATCAAATAAAAATAAAAATTTCAAATTCTGTTATTTATTAAAAAAAACATGAAGGTATACATTATTTATTTTTTATTTTTTGGAGTCAAAATTGAGCTTTTTTCAAAATTATCAATGTTCACCATTTTGTTTTCGTAGAAGATTTTATTCTAGGACAATTATAATTATGTCACGACATCACAAGGGTTAGTACTTTATTGTAAAAAAAAAATCAACCCTTAATATGCAACAGGGTTGACACAGCGTCCAATCAAATATCGCAAAAATAAGAAAAAATTGTGGAAATGTCGGATGGTCACTATCTTGTTCCTGATTGTTTTAGTTCAATATTATTGTATTATATAAAATTCACATTTATGACTCTTTCAAATAAAAGAAAAACCATTTCAATACCTGTTCTAAATAAAAAGCTACAGCCCATTATGTACAAGTATGAAATTGACCCAATTTTTGACTTTGGATGGGCACTGTTCAGAAGTTATACAATAAAAAAAATAAATGGTGGTAGTTTAGCGTTTCTGGCACCATAAAGATCATCTATAATTTTGTTTATTAAAATTAAAAATCATGCTGCACACCCCATTTGTTGATTTCATATGGAATGATCCATATGAATTTGTTATATGAACTAACAAAACGTACCTAACAACATTTCCACTGTGGCTTCCGACATATAATCGTGGCAGTCGAACGTGTTTTCCTTTTCTTTTCTCAGCTTCTCAATTGTCATATTACTATTCACGTTAAACAAATCGATAAACCCTTTTAAGATGTTCAAATGAAATGTAGGTGCAATTAATTTCCTGTGGGCTCTCCATTTTGTACCTAATTTATAAAACCGGTCAAATCAGATTACATTTTATAAGTAAAATAATAGTAATATAATTGATAATAATTACCTGTACTAATTAATAATCCGTTTCCAAGCCAGGGCTCAAAGAATTTATATTCTGTTGATTTATCAATGTAAACACTACTACTTAAAATAATTTCAACATCTTGAGGGTCAGTTAAAAACACTATAAGTTTTGGTCCAATCCATAATCTAACTATTCTAGTAAATTCATAAGAATAATTATATACATTTTTGAAAACATCTGAAAACAAAGGAGAAATTAATTTGAAATTAATTGTTGCTAAAATATAATCTTACTGGGCGAAGATCCAATAAATTCTATCGCATTTCCTATTATTGGTAATCCCTTAGGACCAGGTAGTTGTGATGCTAATTCCAAGAGTCGTCTTCTTGATAAACGCCAATAAGTATAGCATAATATCAAAGCCGGAATTAAAAGGAAATAAAAAGCATTGGAAAATGTATTTGGTGCAAAATTCGTAGCAACCGAACTAAGTGACATTTTCACGTCTGTAACAAATTATTATAAGAGCACTACAGACAACATACTAAGAAATCGATCAACAACAAACCGCTAATACCCACTAATGCATAATCTATTCGTTGCATGTACAATTTAGTGCCTCTATCATTTATGATTTTGATTAATGATCTTAATTATTTGTCTTAGGTGAAATTTTGCGGCAAACGTAATCACTACAATATTACATAAATGAGTCATATAATTTGAAATCTTTTAATATTTTCTATTTATAACTTTAACTAATAAACATGTTTGGTTTTATTATATCTTTTATAGTTGTACTACATGAATTTAAAAACTACTGTTAAATAAATTTAATTTTTGGTGTTTATGGTTATTTTAAATTCAATTAATTATCTTCGAAACCAAACCCCAATAAAATAAAAATAAAATAAAAAATATTGATTTTCAACGTATTAATATTAAAATTGATACTGATAAAAGAATTTGTTGTAGATAAGCACTAAACCTCATTAAATGTTATTACTTTTAATATTCGGAAATTATTTAAAAATACTATGGAATTTGTATTAAGCTATATTTACAACGCGAGTGTCTGCAAAGGAATTATTTCCTGTTTCTTAATTATATTAATATATATTTTATTTCACTAAAATTTTCCAAATAAGTAGTTTAACCGACTAGGATCTACAAATTAACACTTAAGTCGTTCAATATATCAAAACTAATTATTTAGATGGAATACCTACTTATATCTAGTTCCTGGAATAGATATTGTTTATACAAAGTCCTATTGTTTGAGCATTTGGGAATGTTTCAATTAAAATATTTAGGAAAGTTAAATAAATAATTTAGAACGAATTCAGTTGTATCATTATCGTAATTTCACGATAATTTCTTAGAAAATGTATAAGACTTCTGTATACTTGATCATTAGTTTTCAATCTGTATGATTTACACTGTAAAAAATCGAGAGTGACTCCGGAGTGAATTTTCACTTCCATCACTCGGAGTTTCGGACTGAAAACAAAAATCACTCCTCGCTCGGAGTTAACTTGGAGTTTTTTTTAGCGGATTAATTGCGGAGTGATTTTCATCAATTTCGGAGTGAATATCGATTTAACTTACAGAAATTATTATAATTTATTAAACACAATAGATTAAAATTAACATATAACCTAAATCTTTACAATATAATTATAAAATTATTTGCATGACTGTAGATAAGGTTAACAAAAGTAATAAATAAATAATATGTAAATAAGTCAATAAATTATATATTTAAAACAATATAATAATATAACAATTTAATCAAAAAATTATCTGTTAGATGGCGTCCAAAGATATTTTTACAAAAATAATTTAAAAAAATGAAAGCACCATTAGTACTTCTGAACGCCATTTTCTGTTTTTTTATTTATATTATTATAAATCTAAATAATAATGATATTATTATTAATAATATTAATAATAATAACAACAATTTTTGTAATAATCAAATGTATTATGCACGGTCTTTATATCTAAAATTTATTCAGAGTGAATTTTTTGAATTGTTCATATAAAATAATGTTTGGAGTGAATTTCACTCCGAGCGGGATTAAACTAATTAAAAGTCATCCACTCCGCATTCACTCCGCAATTCACTCCGCAAATTTTTTTACTGTGTAATACTTTATTATTGATATGTAACACTAATTAAGTTCAAGCAAGCAAATTACTTGAAATGCTACATTTAATTTATTACATGTTGATTTTTAATAAATAATCAGTAATTATCAAAGGAAAGCAAATTAAATTTTACATATGAAAGTGTACACAGTATTGTACTATTTCAATTAAAAAAAGCTCTCTAGTATTAAATATTCGTATAAATATTATCTTAAAAACATCTAGAATGCACTTTATTAATGTATCTTGATTACTTGTGAACTACTTCATAATTTTTATAGCGTCAATTCGTTTAAAAAAAATATCAAAATATAAAATAAAAGATGAATGTTTTTGGATGGATAATTCCAACATGCAAAAATACAAGGAGGGTCTTTTATAACAACAATTTAGATATTTCTAATATGAAATAAAGTTGCTTATTTTTTAAAGTACAATTGACAGATACAGTCGAATCTCGATAACTTAAATTATTTTAGTTTTAACTTATCGAGGTTTGACTGTGTAAGTTTTTGTTTTAGAACGTCTTGTGCTAATGAAGTCGTCTTTTATGGCAAACAAAAAATCAAAAAAATGTATTTTATATACTTATTACATTATTTAATTTATATAAAATATGACATCCAAAAATAGTACTTTGTTTAAAAATTAGTCTGTTTAAAAAATAGTGAGGTAACCACAACTACTGTAAGTGTGCTCAGGAATCATATGTTTTCACAGAGTTAGTTTGGTCTTCATATTTCATCTTTTACTAGCAACAACATAGGTTTAATATTTAAAAATTACTAATTTCTTAAAATCACAAATTTTAAATCAATTTTGATAGATACATTTAAGCTTTGATTTTCTGTAAAGCGGTACCGTCATATTTCCACCGTAAAAATACAGTACGTGAAGTCACAAAAGAAGATGTCATATAAAAGATAGAAACTGTTTTTTCAGAGTGCAATGAAAATACTAGAACATAATAAAGCGGTGCCACGCATTATGCAAGCACCGTTGAGCATTGCAAAAGAGTTTCCCAACCTTTTTTACAGAGTCTATTCGCGCTGAGGTAGATTTTATATGCTTGTACAGTGTTCACTCGTTATTTGTTATATTTGATGAATGTCATTCTGCAGTCTATATAAATTATAAATTTTGTAATATAAAGCTCTTTCATGACTACGTTTTTTAAATAGTTTTTTGTAATGATTTTCGCTTCTTATGACTCTTCATCTTATAAAAAAAATGATATGTACAACAAAACTATTCCTTCTTTTTTTTAAGTTATTTTAATTAATAAATCATTATCAACACTTCAAGTCTTTTATGTTTTCTACGTTTTTGACACTCTATTGTTGACCATTTTGGTGACGTCACCCACCGTTCTTTTCGGATGGCAATATGACGATATCGCTTTTATGGAGACCAAAACTTTAGTAGCCGTGCACCAATCACACCAAGTCTATTATACCTACTAAAAAATGTTTTACAGTTTTTTTAACTTGATTATCGACTTAAACAAAAATGTCGATGGCAATAAAATGTAATATGGATTTAATACATATAATATACATTTAAAAAGAAATGGATAATACAAATGCAATAAATGCGAAATACCTGAACTTTAACTTGATTATTATTTTTTTTCCAAAAACATAAGATCTCCATTATTATAATAGGTATATTAATCCACTAAGTTAATCGAATTTTATTAATTAGGTTATTTTATTCTTTTATTGGAGATTATCATAATAAATATAAATTATTTTTATAATTGTTTTGATATCATGGGCTTCATAAAAAGAAGCGCATGAGTCTAATTTTCAAAATTTGAATTTTAATAGGTACTAACACCTCAACTAATTCACATAACGTTTCAAACGAACCTACCGTTTAATTATATTTTAGCACATACTCTCTTTTTTTATGAAGCCGTAGATATAATTTGGTTTATTACTACTTTTCTGTATTCTAAATACTCTTTCAAAATAACTAAATACTTACAGAAAAATAAAATATAAAACACAGCATTTAACACGAATTTCAACGATGCTCACTAAATTAATGTACATTATAAAAAATTCTGCTTAAATAGGCAAACCCTCCCAAACAATAGATAACGTATGTAAATTAAAGACCTTGAAAACTTTTAATACCCAAATAATCGTTCCTATAACCATTAATATTCAATTTCCATTACGCGTACTATCTTATAGTTCATTTTAAATTTGTTTTTAATAAAATGCTTTATTATATTTAAAAAATCAAGTTAATTATACATATGCGTAATTAACTAGATTTTTTATTTGTAAAGTAATTGGTAATAGGTTCTATCAATCTTCAAAAATACTTCTTTTTTAAATATATTAGAAAGCAAGTTTTTGTTAAGTAAATACTTACGTACATATATTTAACAAATCTATTATGTATTATAATGTACAAGTAAACATATTGGAAAGTAAAACATGTATTATTTTACTATCTAACAGAAAAGTGAGACCGTTGTGTTTTATAATTTAAATTTCGTAAACTATTTCTTCTCATGAGTAAATCATACATTTGTTTAAAATTTTATATAAAGTATATACAATTTTAAAAGTGTTGGTAAATTGTATTATAAAAGAGTGCTTCATTGAAATAAAATTTACATGTAGGTATTTTGTAGTGTTTTTTTAAAAGAACTTTTAAACAATATTAATTATAATCGATTTTAATTTTGGTTTTTATCACAGCAGGTAATATAATACAATACATTTTACGTTACACAAAAATATTGTAAAAATTGTCATAGTGTACATTACCAATTATTATAAACTAATGACTCATTATATAAATAATTATTAGAATTATTTTACAGAAAACTAACAAATGTTTTACACTGTTTTATAATTTTTTTCAAAAAATTTTAAATATATATTCTATATTTAATTATAAAATCTTACACTTGCATTTTTATATAATGAAAATGTAGTTAAACTATATGTATAACAAAATATTAGAAATATATATATATAAAAAAATATTAGAATTGTAAGATTAAGAAACAGTCACAATGATAAATAATACTGTGAATTATTATTTCAATTACCATATTTTCTTAAATATAAGACGCTTTCGAATGTAAGGGGCGTCTTTGTTTTTACCAAGTTTGGTTTTTTGAACATGGAATATAAGACGCAGACGTGGAAGAGAAGTTCGAAGAAAAAGGGACGTGGGCTCACCTGATGTTCTTTGCAGGATGAATTAATTCTATGTACTACAAGTCACGTGGTGAAGTTCGATATTCTAACAGATGTGATTTTCCCACAAATTGTCGGATATTATAGAGATATAGATAATTCAGCAGTTGCTATGTTAATTCGATTTTTTAGAACTTCAACTCGTTAATTATAACACGCATCTCTAATATAAGACGCACCCCGAATTATGCTATGCAAAAACGGAGAGAAAAATTTATCTTATATTTAAAAGAATACTGTATTATATTTAACAAAATTAGTTTTCTTATTATTATACAAATACAAATCCTATGGATTAATTAAAACATAAAAGTTTTATTATTACAGGTTTAAAAAAAGGTTAATATTCTTTCCTATTTCTTAAATAGTAAGTACTATGAAAATCTTTTTTATTTGAAAACAGGTAATTAAATACTTTAATATGCTATTTTTTATAGATACATAATTATTAATTAATAAGTTACTATATCTTTCAAAATTATGATAACATCTTTTGACAAAAGGGTTTATTCTTACTAATCTTGTTTTTAAAAAATTCAATCAAAAAAACATTCTTGAAACATTTCTAAGTAGAGAAGCAAACTTAGTTAAAGTCATTATTCACAATCTTTTTTGCCTTATATCGACCTTAAAGGCCACGAATTGTGCATATTTGGATGACAGTGTTGCCTTATTTTTGTTACATTTTCAATTATTTTTTTATTATATCTAGTCTTAATTTTTTTAGTTAAAATAAAGTTATACCTTGTTTAATAATTGTGTTTTATTGTGCTAAACAAACCAATTTAAATTATCCCAAATTGAAATTGCTTATATCTGAAAAGTTATTGATTGTGAGTTCAGCAAACTTGTATTAAAATGTTATAATTTACTTGCGTAAATCTCTAAAATCAGATAATTAAAATACGTTATATATTATTTATGCAACAATAAATCACATTTTATTACACAAATTTAGTAAAAAACCAAATTGATTAAGTATTCAATTAATATGTATAAAGATATAAAAATAATTTAATTATCCACTTCAGTTTACTGAGATACTTTATTATTTAAAAGTAAAATCTGGAGCAGAATTGATAATTGAAGACGAAGCCTTATAACTAGAATAGTATCATAGAGAATAAATAATGTCGAATTACTATTTTGGTTTAAGCACAATTATTCGTGCAAAAATTTCAATAATAGTAATTTATTCCTTCCTTTCAATATTAAATCTGTTGAATTAATTATTAGTATGTATTGCACGTCAATTCACACGTACATAAGGTATTGTTCACTTCTCATTTATAAAAAGGAATAAATTACAATTATTTATTCAAAACATATTACCCTTCATACAACATTGACGCAGTTGTAAAAATTTATAGTTTTTATTTAGTTCTAAATCTTGTAGTAATTGAAGTATAGAATATCCATATATTTAACTTTTTTCTTATTTAGACGGTTTCTATTTTAATGCAATACAATTATTTTTAAAGAAGTGGTAATATCATTGTTTTTTGCTTTTAAACATGAATATAAACGATCATTGAAGAGTAGTTTTATCAGCTTTTTATTACAAGCATGATTAATATAAATAATAGCAGTAATAATTTGCACTATAAATAACAATAGTTAATTTAAATATGTTTTCTATTCACTTAAAGTGAAAACTGGGTTATAAACTGGAATTCTACATATAAAAAATAATTTAAATGGAATGTTTTAACATAAAGCATTTTAAGTAATTAAAATACACATTTTGTTTCAAGCAGCAGGTGTCACGATACATGTAGATCCTTTTAATTCAAGACTAACCAAGTAGCCCTCTCTTCTTTTTAATACTGTTTGCCCAGCTAATACAAAATCTCGTTCGCGACGTTTAGAATATACTCTACAAGATCGCAAAAGCGTAGCCAGAACAACTTTTATTAGAATCATGGAATATTTATACCCTGCAAAATTATTTGATTACATTAAAATTAACTAGTAAAACTATTTACTTACCAATACATGTTCTTGATCCAGCAGAAAATGGAATGAAACTGTACGAATGTCGAGCTTTAACCCTTTCAGGTAAAAAATTATCAGGATCAAAGCGATCCGGATTGGAAAATTGAGAGGGATTTCTGTGAATTGCCATTATAATTATTCCAACAGTGCAATGCCTAGGAAGAACGCAATTTTCTAAAAGTAAAATATCTTAATATCAATATAATATTAGCACTAAAAATAAGTTTTTTTTTCAAAAAAAGGGAAAAAGAGAAATCTTTACCGTGACAGTTGTCAGTTTTAGTGACCTATTTTTAAACGTTATATCCAATATTAATAGCAAGTTGTATTATATTATGCCAGAACGCAATATAAAGTGTGTTTTTGGATATAAAGTTTAGTATTAAAATTAGTAAAAAAGTTTTTATTTATTTTTTTAGTTCAGATGCCTATACCATTGATGGGTAAGATTAATAAAACAATCGTTAGGCGAAGAAAACCAGGTAGACCGAAAAATCATGGAGTAGGTTTTCTTTTAAGCTGCAATATGATTACAATATACCTTCAGAAATGGTTTATAACAGAAGAGAATACTCTTTGAGAACAAGCCTACCTCGATAAGAGAGCAGTTGAGAACTGCATTAAAGACGTAGATAAAGAAAAAGCAAAGAATTAGACTGGTTTAAAAAATCCAGTATTTTTTTCAATGTCACATGTTTAATAGTTATAGAAAAGGAGAAAAAAGACGCCTGTTAAAAGAGCCCTTAATATTAATATTTAATGGTTCCTAAACGCTATTTTCTATTCAAATAACATGAGATTTTTTTTTAGATATTTTTGAATTTTGTAGCTAAGTAACTAGAAAATGTACATAAAACCCGATATATATTTTTGTAAGGAATTTAATTCTCTAAAAATAAGTTATTTTATAATTTTCTGGTAACTCAACACTATCAAAAGTTATGCAAGGTTAAATTTGAAATCATGTAAAAATTCACATTTTATTGAGATTAACAGCGAAACTACTAGACTAATCACAAAATATTGTCACTTTTTTTGTAAGGCATTTAAACCGCCATTAAATCATATCATGCAATTAATTTTTTGTTTAAGAAAATTTTTCAGTTATTTTAACTTTAACCTTGAATAACTTTTGAAAAAGTTGAGTTATCAAAAAATCATAAAAGACCTTTTTTGTAGAACATTAAATTTTCTACAAAAATATGTATTGAACATTTATGTACATTGTCTCGTTACTGAGTTATAAAATTCATTAATAACTAAACAAATTTTTCATATTATTTAAATGGATAATGGAAAATTGCGGTCAGGAACCACTAAATAGTAACATCAAGGGCGTTTTATGTCCTTTTCCTACAACTATTTGACATATGCGCTTTAAAAAGAAATAGTCGATCTTTTGAATCAGATAAAATACATATACCATAAATAAAATAATTAATACGACGCTGATTTTATTACTTTAGTATTTGTTTGATTATTTGAATTTATATTTCAATTATCACAATTGGCAATTTTTTTAGTGATGATAATCCGACAATGTTCTAAATGAGTGCTTACAAATGAACTAAATTTTTTAGTTTTTCTATTGCTTCAAACGAGTGTTTTTTAGAAGTTAATTTAAAATTTTGTAATTGAGTATGATGTCAAACTATTTTTGAGATATACAAATTTACAAGATGTATGACAGGTAATATTTCTGTTTCTAATTTTCAGATATACCAATTTAACAAATTTTTATACGTAAATACATCCAAAGTAAGTCAATTTTATGTCATTGTTTTTTAATAATAAATAATAGTATTTTTTATATTTTGGAAAACTTTGGTTTTTTAAAAAGTGGCTCCAGAAATGATCATTTAATTTTTTGCTTCATATTTTTTGATATTAACTATAATAGTCTGTTTATGTGTAATTTGTATTTAAAAAGAAGAAATTCTATACTTTTAATACATAAACACATATCTAATTATAAGGATCAATTGTAATTATGTTAAAATGGAACATATAACGCACAAGAACATATTACTGTTGCAATTGTTGACGTCAATAGTTAACTTCTACACATCGTATTATTTACTTGACGTTACTACTCTATTAGTTTGTGAAATTAATTTTTTAAATTCAAATTACAATTAATAAATTATAAAACAATCAATCTCAAATTTTTATGCTGCACCGATTTATGGGTCGTCTTACAATTAACTTTATTCTAGATTTTCTATTACAAATAAACTTTAAGGTAAGCTACAATACACCTACAATACAAAATAAAATGTCAAAATATACAATGGCACGTGAAATGAATGTCGTTTCTCAGACATTATTGTATGTCTACAGGTTAAATAATTATTCCTTTTTCCAAATAATTTAATTGTAATTAATAATAATCATTATTAAATTGAATAAATATTATATTAAATAGTTAATGTAATTAAACTAATATTTTTTGTCGGTTTATAAAAATACCTGCTTGTGATCAGGTACTGGGATATTTATTGATCAACTACAAATTTTCTTAATTTTTATATTTTTGAGTATTGGAGTAACTTAGAAATTATTATGAAATGTTAATTTTACCAATTGCTGTTGATTTATTATTTGAAATTTTATTACTTTTATATCTCCAAACCCCTCATTAATCAGTAAAATAAAAACAGAAATATTATTAGACATAAATATTTTTTATGTTATTTAAAATTATGAAAATCGTGTACTGTGTTTGCCATAGTTTTGGATTAAAATCGAGACGGGTCACATTCAGGGGCGTTTTCAGCCAACTGGCTTAGGAGGGAGGGGTAATTTTAAAAAAAGAAAAAACTTAAATATTTTTTTTATTCCATAAATACAAAACAATCAACATTAAAAAATATAATTTGTGAACAAAAAATTCTTGGAGGGGAGGAGGGGAATTACCCAATTACCCCACTCTGAAACCGCCACTGGTCACATTGACTTCATTCTCTTGAACAATTTCTTACTTCATTTGGGGTTACTTTGATTCTATTTTATTTTAATTAAAAAAAATTATTGATTTTTATAAGTATGAAAATTATTAAAAATGATTATTCATATAGGTCTTATATAGTAGGTACGCTAGTTTTACTTCTCAACGACCTGTACTCTACATATTATTTTAAAAATATGGATTTATGTAAGAGAAGAATATCACATTTGAATTCAGTATTGAAAACTATACGAAATTGAAAATTTTTATGACAATCTAATACAAAAAGTTTAGAACAGTTTTCTGGTAAGCTAACATTTTTAAAGTATTTTAAATAATAAAAATAAATACTGAGTTACTGTTTTAATAATTTATGAGATTGTATGCCAAATAAGAGCTAGAAAATGAACTATTTTAGAATGAGTAAAGCTTCAGGCCATGTCTATTTGTAAGTTGTTTACCCATTTAAAATTAATAATTTATCTAAACTTGCTGATACAAATATCGAGCAAAATGAATAATTAATGTTTATGTAATTCAAATACAATTGAATAATTAATTTATGGAAAAAGTTCATAATTTATACATAGTGTGTTATATACGTACCCAATTGAACATCGGCCGATGGTTTTTTTCCGACTACCGGAATTGGTGGATACAACCTCCACGTTTCTTGAATAACTTGCTCCATATAGCGCAACCTTAAACAATCTTCGTAATTTACTGGACGATTAGTATCCCCAAATATTTCATTTAGTTCGGCTACTACTTTATCCTGTTTTAAAAAATCGGTTTTAAATACTTCAAAAATGTGTGTAACAAATTACAGAATTTTAAATTTAAATTTTATTTTTCTAAATATCTAATACCTAATAATAATTTGCAAAAATATTAATTTATTATTGGCAACAGGTCAGAGTTTAAATTATGTCTTATTTTTTATTTCCTGTAACAAAACGTTCGATTGATATGTGCATTGATACAAATTTTTTTAAATTATTTGCACACTCACTGCACTTATTCAAACAGCAAAGTCTTTTCACAGCCAAATAATTATTTATTACTACGTTTGTAACGTAAATATTATTTGATTAGACGAAAAAGTAAAACGAGAAATTTGTAACATACCATTTTCTTTATAATAGCGATTTTAAGACAGTAAAATACATATGTGTAAAAAAATAGCAAATTTAAAATGTTTTCCGTTAAGTAATATTTTTAAATTATTTTGGAAAAAGAGTATAAAATATCACATTTTAACAAATATTTAGAGGAAATGTTACAAATTTTAATTTTACTATTAAGTTATTTTATAATACTAAATTTTTTATTGCTCAAATAAAAGTGATTTACAAATAAAGAACATTTTTTATCTAAATAATTGAAACAATATCTTTGTGCCCATGTTAGTAAAAGTGAAACATTTTTTTAATATAAACCTACAAGCAAAAAATAATTGTGACAAAAAAGTCTAAATAAAATTAACATTTTTTTAATCAATGTTATTTTCCGTTATATTATTAATAACATATGTTAATAATATTTAAATTTGATGTTTAAGTTTAAAATGTATGTCCCGACTGCATTAAATTATTAATTATAAAATTACGATTTCCTATTGCAAATTTTCTTGCGTCATAATCATTCTAATGTAAAACCAAAACCTTTCCATTAATGGATATTCTCGTGAGCGCATGATATCAGCAAGTCCACTAAACTTATTGAATAGTTAATTTGTTTTACAATGCATATATATATAATATATTTCTGATGTCTTTAAAATAACTTTTATATTTTAGAATTTTGTAAGAAATACTCTCTATCTAATTATCATTTAAAATTTTGACTAAAATTTGATATAAGAAATATTAATTGTATAACAGAACTTTAAATATAATGGTTACCGAAGTTGTATTAAGATTAATTAAAATAAAAACTAACCTGTATTTTTTGATATATTCCTAAAAGACTGAGTACGAATCCTAATGTTGCACTTGTTGTGTCTTGCCCCTAAAATACAAATAATGTACGTAGTTACAATACTAAACAAATTAAATTTTAGGTAAAACGCAACAAAATGTAAAAAGGCTTTAATTTATTTTGAGTGGCAATTTAAAATTAAGAAGTAAATTTTAATCTGATTGTTAATTAATTTTAAAAGTGATTAACTTTTTTAATTATTTATCATTAGGTAATTCAATTCTAACCGATGTATGTAGACATATGCAACCAAATGTACACACATACAGGGTGTTTTTAAAAATTGTTTATCCAAAATATTCAATTTCTCAGATTTTCTTCTAAACAATTTTTTATAATATGACCGTTATAATATTTTACAATTGCATTTTTATTTAATTAATTTTACAAAATTATCGTGACAGTATTGAAAATGTGTGACGGATATTGTTATAAAAAATATTCAGAAAAAAATTTGATAAATTAATTAATTATTTTTTGGACAACTCTATTGTTGATGAAAAAAAGAACGCTCCATATATAATGGCTAAAATTTTTATTATTGTACCACCATGACTTAAAATAAAATTTTATTTTTTACTAAATATATCAGAATAAAAACGGTTCGGGTAATCCCGTACTGTAATTAATTTTATAACATTTAGTATGTATGTAAGGAATTATACCTCGTGAAAAAAATTACCGAGAATTGCTTTTATTTACAATGGCTACATTTTTAAATACTAATGTTTAATGTTCACTGGAATTGGACACTTTCAGTAAAACAACAATTGCTAAATGTGCAACGTTTCGTTTCTTTATTGAAACTTTATCAAGCAACTTAACAACACAAAAAAGATTTTAACCATTAAAGCTCAAAAATTCTACATGTGTCATGTTTGACTTATGTAGAATTTTTGATTTTTACGATATTAACAATAACCGAGGAAAAATTTTCACTTTGAGAAATAAGGCAAAATTACTGATTAACATCTATTGATTTGATTTGAAAATTAAAACAATTTAATGGCAAGAAAGTAGATTCTTTGTAATAAAAAAAATTTTTTTTGATAATTATAAATCATGGGTTGCAAGAAGTAATTCACTACTAATTGAAGTAAATAAAACAAGAGGAGTTATTTTTATAGACAAAAGTATTTTTGATATGCGACGCAAACAAGTAATATAAAAATTAAATACTGTCTTAAATTTAAAAAATATGAGCGCAACAGTTTAGCCTGGTATTAAGAATGTTATGGTCTGAGGCTCTTTGAGTTACAATAAAGTTGGTAATTTAATTTTTATAAACGAAATACTTAATAAATAGCAATATCAATATCAAAATCAATATGAATATCTGACTATTTTTAACAAAAAAATGGAAATTATCGACCCTAAAACTAGGTATTCAAGAGGTTTTTTAATTTTACCAAGCATAAAGCTGAGGAAGTTGTAATGGGGTTGTTATATAATTGCCCACATGTACTCAAAGTACAGATCTTAACTCCATCGAACGTTTTTCGATTTATTTTGAAAAAAAAAATCGTAAATATAGCAAAACAACAAGCATTATAAACCTTAAAACATTTAGCGAAAAAGAATCGAATAAAATATCTAATTTTATTACTAAAAAACTGGTAAAAATTCATGTTAAACCAATTAAGGGATGCATTTAAACATAAGAGATACCACACTAACCATTAGGTAAAATTTTGCCAAAGTTTAAAAAATTTTGTATTAATTTTTATACAATTTTAGAAGAGAACAATGTGGATTTTCAAAAACTTTTTCACACTTGTTCAAGCAAGACCTAAATTTTATATTTAATTTCTGCAATAATAGTTAAGTAATGTATTTAAAATTATTAATGTAATATGTTTAATATTATTAACTTATCAATATATAATAATATATTTTTTGATATTTTTAAATTATATTATTATTAGCGTTTTTTTAACCGGATTTGTAATATCCATTGACTAATTCACACGACTGTAGGTGATTCTTATTGTTAGCGACGCGGCTGCCCTGTTATCGATAAATTTTTCCACTATGTACATTTGTTCTTTCACGGCATAACTAAAAAATAAACCGGTTTTTTTGTGATGTTTTCAGAATCATTTTAGGACATATGGTGCTGTCATTGTAAATAATTAATAATGTTCCATCGCAAACAAATTTGTTCTGGAAACAAAATGTGAAAATGCTCGCTTCCATGATTTTGACTGATTTTACTTTTTTCACCACAGTTTATATCTAAATGTGTAAGCTACAAAAGAATTATTAAAAATACTTACAGCGAACATCATAGTCATTACTTCAGCCTTTATATCTTCGTCGGTTAAACCTACTCCATTTTCGTCTCTGGCTCCTAAAAGATTATCCAAAAATACTGTCCATTTATCATCTTCTGATTCTCCCGTTTCACTTCGTTGCTGCTTGCTTAGTTCATATTGCTTTTTTCTCTGTTTTATAACCTTATCAGTCAGAGTATGAACAATATCAAGGTATTTATCTTGTTCTTTTTTAATATTGGAAAAACGAAATATTATGTCTGGACGAAGCCAAAATTTATAAACTCGCATATGAACAAGTCTCCCTAATCTAAAAATTTCAATATTCTATTATTTAATATTTTACTTAAATAAACTTACTTTTCCACTGCTCTAGCGTAAATTAAACCTTGTGTGCCCAGAGTTTCTTTACTAATTCCCATAACAGTTTCTAAAACACAATAATTTCATTAGATGTTAATCTATTGAATCGTTACCATTTCAGATTTTGTTTTGTATTTATTTGCCTATCAAAAATTTTGTATTACTACAAACATCAGCACATAATTACTTAATGAGATTAGTAATTGCTTCATACGGCTCATCTGCATGAATAATTAAATTGTTACATATTAGATTGTAAGCTTGAACTTGCGAATACATAATTTAAACTTTAACCCGTTATTAAATAACAGAAGGCGGCTGTTGAGACTGCGAGATACTCTTTATGTTACTTTCACTTTTATTTTGTATGATACATTTTTATATAAACTTTTAAAGATATTTTCCGTTAAATCTTAAAATAAATAATAAACAGAAAACTTTCTTTTAAAAGCAACATTCTTTTCCGGGATTACCCAGCAGACCTACAGCCATATGATTTAATTTCTCTTTAAACAAGTTATATTGATATTTAAAGTAACGTACAAAACAAAATTGCATTGTTTTAATTTACATCAGTTTTTAGCATTTTAATACAAACCTAGTAAAATGTCCATCGTGCATGTGCTGAGATAATTGTGCACGTCAAATTCATCTCTTCCTACTTCTTCTTTTAGTCTTTCTAATAGAATTGATGAATGATCATTAAACACTCCAATAAATCGTTTTAAATTTACAACGTTAAAAGAAGGCATGATGAGTTTTTTATTTTGCTTAAATTTTGAACCTGCAAGATAATATGCATTTCTTAACTATACATAAATATTTATACTTAAAAATAAATAAATCATTACGATTTTAATTTTAACAGTTAAAAAAAAATAGTAATAGCTTTATTGAATTGTAAAAGGGACTTCCAACGTTAATCTAAATGGCTATAGTATGTGTACTGATGCCACACTCTCAAAATTGAAAATAATTTTGCAAGTCACCAAAAGTTTAAATGTCCTATTAAGATAATTAATTGTAGCTACTAAAAAAAAACGGTGCTTGTACTTAGGTATGCGCGTTAGAAGTTATACTTCTTTGGCGTACCTGAATTAAATATGACCACGTGTTATGTTGTATACCTATCATTTGTGTACAGTTAAACCAGTGGTTTTCAAACCATGCTATTGCGCCTCCCTTAAAAAAAATTAAATTTTGGTTTCTTCTCACTGAACACCTATTTCTGATTTACACGGTAGATAGGTGCCTCAGAAAACCGTGTAAATTGAAAACAAAGCAAAATGTGCACAAATTGGTCAGTTACTTTTAAAAATCAATTAATTTTTTTACGTAAAATAGTATAAAGTTTAGTGCATCCTTTCATTAAAAAAATACTACGCGTTTGTGACATAGAAATAGGCATATCAAATTCTTAAGAATGTATGTGCATTATCTACTTTTATTTTACTTTAAAATTAATAACTGAATTACGTACATTTTAATTTTTTTTTTATTTAAATTTTTTTGAAAAATCTAGGTTCATTGTAAAACAGGGTTTAATAGTATTTTAGATGAATTAGATTTGTGTGTACAAAAATGAAAAGAATTTAATTTTTTGTCTATAACATGAGCGTCATACGGACAATTGTCTTACAAAAAATCTAAAAATACACATCCCATATAGCAAAAATGTGTATTTTAAATAGAATTTCTCCTACTTGCACCTACAAAATTGTCGTATCTTTTCGCTCGGTTCCACTCATTACTATGCAAAATTTTGAACATAAAATCCATATTTACTGAACTAAATTTAATTTTTTGATTTGACAATGAAAATATTAATTAAGGAAAATCAATAAATACGAAGATGTGCACATTCGAGTAAAAAGTGGCACATTACAGAGAGAGGGAAACAAATGAAGCGCGACACAGAGCGGCCCGCATCATTTTCCCGAGATCGGAATGTGCCACTTTGAGCTCGAATGTGCACACTGTGTTTTAAGCATGATTTACACCAATTAATTTACTTTCTTATACGGCTAACTTTTACCGTCGAATTTTTATTAGTTGTGCGCACGCAACTTCCCTTGCCTGCTAAAATTTTACTGTCAAGCGCTAAAAGAAGTATAACTTCAAAAAGTCTAACCGTATTAATTTAAAATTAAACAGTTCGATTAGTGTCACTGATTCTTGAAAAGTGTCTTAATTCATTAGCAACATTCTGCGGATACTCAATGAACAAACATTTTAATTCGAAAGTTAATTTGTCAAATAAACATTATCAAGTACTTTACCTGTACTTAAAAGTAAACTTTCACCTAACCAAGGCTTTAAGTATTGATATTCGTCAGCTTTTTCCATTGTTTTGCAACGAAGAACTACTTCTGCGTCCCTGGGATCGAATAACGCCACATGTAATTGTGGACCTATCCATAAAGCAACCAGTCTCGAATATTCTACGCTTATTTCGTGTAATCGTTTAAACACATCTAAAAATTAGTAAAACATTAAAATAAATAATTACTTTTGTAGGTTTATATTGTACATTTAACAATACTTAAATGCACAAAAAAAATTAACTTAAATATAATACAATTTACTAACTATTTAAAAATATTAAAAAATGTTAAATTATTCTTCACTAACTGTAACACGAATATAAACTGTACACTAATATAAGGTGTTAACTATTATATTATTTACCAAGTATGTTTTATAATAATTAACATCAATTTAATATCAATAATGAATTACTGTTAATAAATTATCGCGTTGTAACTAGTTGTAACAGTTTAGCTATAAAGAAATTCATTGAATTTGATTTTAAATTGAATAAAAAATATCTTCAATTAACGATGTTGCCGTTATTTTAAATTATTAAAAATTAAAACATTTCAATTTCACGCTAACAAGCTCTTATGATAATCATCTTTAATAAATATTAACAATGAAAAAATAAGCCACATTAAAAAAGTGTTAATTAAAGTTTTCTATTATTGAATGCATAAGTAATAATAATATTTAATATAGCTATTTAATCAAACAGAAAAATATTTTCTAAAAAAATTAGTTTGTATTTATTTATTAATTTATTGACCGTATAATACCTAAGTACATAATTTTAACACAGTTGGAATAAAATAGAAAAGTTTTTTAAAACTATTTTTTATTATAAAATTTAACTAATACTTTACAAATAGCATAGTTTTAAAAACAATCATATTATAAGACCAATTGCTTTAAAATAAAAAAGTATATTATTAAAACAAATAAGTTCTAAATGAAAAGAGATTACATTCCAACACTTAAATATTTATTGTACAAGATTATGCATAATCAAACTAAAAGATATTATTTGTTAAGGTCATTGCAATAACCAAAATGTATGATTCTAAATCTTATACTAACCACTTTTTGCAGAATTGCACGTTGCTTATAACGTCTACTTCAATTAAAATGGAAAATTATCTAAAAGTTGCAATCAACTAGAAAAATGACAATTTTAATACATATGAATTTAGAATTAAAAAAAATATTAATGTTGACATTATTATTTACCACCAGCAAAATAAATTTTTTAGATTTATAATTTAACATTTTCGTAATGGCTTAAAATGTATCCGCAGCAGCGTTCTCTTATTAGTCTTGCAAGTAGTACTTATGTTAAAAAAACTGTTATTTACCAAATATAGAATTACTAAATAATATGATGCTTAAGAATAAATATTCTATAAAATAATTTGAAAAAGTAAAAAATCGATTCTAACGTGTTAAACATTGATGTTTTATTATTATTACTTTACATTTTTAAATTTTCATTCTTGTACTAAATAGATAGGTAGATGATTTAACTAATTCCAACGCAAAAACGTTTGTGCTCTAGTTTTTTTTGTAATAAATCATTAGTTGGGAGATCGAAACTACATTTTACACATATTTTGTATTAAAATAAAAATATGAATCAGTAAATGTTTATAAAGTATGTTGAGGTATAAACTTAATTAATAAACAAGATTAAAAATGCGTAAGAAACCTAGAAAAGAAATAAAATCAAAATATATATTTTATACAAGGTGTTTTGTGAATGAGTCCGGCGTAATCAACCCGCTCATAAACGAACAAGAGAACCTTTTTAGTTGCCGTGGCTTTATGCAGCGAGACCTACACCACTCGATAGGGCATAAAAAACTACTCTAGATATCGTTTTCAAATTTTGCGAAATAATTTGGATTACGACAAGACAAGCCCCCAAAAGTGTGTTAATTTGTCAAAACGGGCATCCGCTATTGTACACTGCGAATTGCAATTTATTCAATATCATGTGGTGGTCAAGTGGAGACGCACTTCATATCCAATATTTTTGCACTTTGGTATGTTTTTGTTTAGTTTAGGGCTATTTATAATTAAGTGGATTATGTTTTAGTACTTAATGGAGGGACACCGCCTATTTATATAATATAGTAGGTACCTACAAAACTAGGGAAAATTTAGTTTAGTAAAATCAAGCCAAACTTGTTAATTTTTAATAAATAATTTACTTTTTACTGTCAATACCTACAATGGTTTCGGCACTCGCTTAAAATATTTTTTTCAACATACCTACTTAGAACTTTTATAGCTAATGATTTTATAAATTCGGCAAAACAAAAAAAATTACTTTGATTTCAGGTGATTCATTTGATAATGATAATTTAAAAGAAATATCAATGAATTTCGATGTCGGTGTGATAAAAAATTGTATACTCACCACGGGAAGAAAGTATGTTCTCCCGACCTGCGTTTTTATCGCCGTCGTCTTTGGCTCGGGAGACATTAACAAGCGGGTCGGAATGTCATACTTTCTTCTCTAGATGACTAATATACTATTGTCAAACTTTTTTATGTTGCTTAGCAACAACTTATTTACAATTAATAAAATATTGTTACAGTAAAAAAGATGTTACATTTCTATTTTAAGCAATAATTATAAATGTCAAAAAAATTAAAATGAGTACTTCAGACGATTCATGTGATAACATTAGTGTTCCCAAAAAATCGATATATTTTTTCACTTTTACATAGTAATATCGCAAAATACTTTGAAATAAAAATTCTATCCAAATCTCAGAACTTAATTCTAATTTTAACAGGTTTTGCATCGAACTTAAAGATTTCCTCTTTAAATAATATATGAAAATAATTTTTTAAAACTATTCACTCCTGCAAACTATGCAATCATTTTTTTCTACAAAATTACTATAATATACATACACTATTTTTAAGGTTAAATTTATTACAAAATAAAGTATTATAATATTAGATAAAAATTATTCAATAATTTTTGAACTGTCGCCGTGAATCATGTCTGTTTTAATTTTCCTAAAGCCAATCAACGTTAAACAGAAGCAATACGCGCCATGTGTATTTTCATCTTTAACAGTTGTTTATTATCTAAATCATGCAACTATATTAATGTTTATGACTTTTATTAAGTTATTTTATCAAATGAAGTAAATATAATTTTTATATTATTAATATCCTATAAAATCCTATAAAAGCACTTTTATCATTTTTTAAGTTGAGAATTGTAATTTGATATTTTTTTATATGTTTATTTTATACTGTATATTGTAGTTTTTCTGTTATGTTTTAAAATAATTGATGTAAGCCAATCTCGGTGAAATAATTTTAAAATATTTTTTTTAATAATAATTTATGAAAATTTTTTAATACAATGTAAGTACATCATAATTGGAGATTAAATTTATAGTTATCATTACTTTTTATTGATTGGGTACTGGGGTATATACTGATCGAGTAATAGTTCTCTTAGTTTTTTTGTGATCGGTATTGGTAACTAAGTAATTATTTCAAAATTTTAATGAGGCTAATTGTTGTTGATTTATTGCTTAAAATTTAAAAAATTTTATATTGATAAAAACTCATATTAATTAATAAAAAAAAAATAGTAAGCAATGAAAATATTTCTAATATAGTTTTATTTTGTATAACACGATAAAATAGTTTTTGGGTACAGGATTTCTTAACTTAAATAATTTTATTTATTTAAAAAGGAAATTGAATGTTCTTAAGCGTTTAACGGAATTTATAAAATTTTAAAAATATTAATCAAAATATTGATATTGTTATATTATTTGTAAGTTGTTCACTTTACGTTCTCGTTTTTTACCTAATTTTAAATTTTATTTATTCAATTATTTTTTTAGTTACTGCCAATAAAATGTTTGTAATTATACTGTTTTTGTTTTTGTCTATATATAATTATATATATTTGATAAATAATGTATTCAATGCTTATTTGATTGCTTAATTTGACAACAATTGCATTTCCCAAAAGTGTATGCTTGTTAACTTACACTTAGCGACTATTGTGAATATAAATAAATCAAAATAATCCAAATAAACTTAATTAATAGCTTCTTTTATAGCAAACTTTACCACTACTTAATTACATTTTATTACTACTCAAATAACGTTAAACAACAAATTCGAATTTCGTAATGTATATTTTAAAATTAATTGTAATATAGACTAAGTTTTATCTGTTTATATTTTTTGATAAAAAGTTACCCAATATATGTAGATTAAAATGGCTCAAAAAAAATAAAATACTGGAGGGTAATAAGGCCCACTTAGTGTTAACTATTTTTTATTAAATAAACTAAGACAACTCATAATATAATATAAATTCTAAGTAATTTTTACATATTTTTTTCTGAAAATAATGTATATTTAAAAACAAAAAAACTGAAAACACATTTTTAAAAAGCAAAAACATACACTGGTGTTTGGGCCTTGTTAAACAAACAGGCAGATAATAAAGCCCGCCTTAAAATACAATGACACATATTAAGTCCCGAATAAAGTATTCAATTCAGGGGTAGCAACTTTGGCATATAAAAGTTGTTTGGTCATCTTTCATTAGTCCAACACATTTTTTATGTACCCAAGTGTTATATAACGTGCAAGATCTCGTATCAGCCACAAAATCATGGTTACAGACGGAACACATCCAAGATTGTTTTGAAGAGCCAGCAATATTGTATTTTACGTATCCCTAATTGTGATTGTAAGTCACGACCCCCAAGCATTTGCCTTTTATTAAAATATTAAGGCCCGGGCCTTATTACTTGAGTCGTACATTTTTTATTTTTTAAGATTATCTTTTTTTCTGATTAAATAAATCAAGTCAACTAAAGAAGAAGTCAAAGAAGAAGCTTAGCTCTTTGTATATAATTTTGCTCCTCTTAAATATTCACACGATAGCACTAATTGAAAGTTAATTTGGCAGAGATATATTTATAAATTGCACATAATATTGAGGTAGATTCACTAAATCGAAGTTTCCCGCGTTAATTGAAACTCAGAAAATTTTCCAACCCAAAGGTGATATATTTTAGATGTTTCTCGCTCGCCGATGGCACTAAATAAGCGATTTTGATTATAATTTTTATTAAATGGCTTCTATACTTTATTACCTGGTGAGCCTTATTACCCTCCGGTACCTTGTTTTTTTTTTTTTTGGTTTTGCATGAAAATATGTTAATTTACATGTTTTTAAAATGCTCACGACAAATCAACTTGATAACAAATTATAACAGCCGCTCAAGGTTTTTAAAAAAATTCATAAATAGTTAAAACTAATATGTTTTAAAATTTTGTTTTCCATTATATACGTGCAAATATACAAATATTTTGAAAATTTCAAGTCAACA
Source organism: Sinopyrophorus schimmeli (assembly GCA_036325965.1). Taxonomy (NCBI): domain Eukaryota; kingdom Metazoa; phylum Arthropoda; class Insecta; order Coleoptera; family Elateridae; genus Sinopyrophorus; species Sinopyrophorus schimmeli. The sequence goes on along the minus strand of JARFIZ010000314.1, from coordinate 8,700,850 downwards.
ATATTAACTTCAAGAAAAAAAATTCAATATTTATATTTACAGGTCGCTCGAAAACGTCTAAACTTTAAAAATTAAAAAAATACTGGGCGATTTCTATATTTTAATATATAAACATGAAATTTTCAGAATATTTATAATTTTAAACGTAAACAATATGACGAGAAAACTATTCAATTTGTATCATTTCGAAAAATTTTTTAAATCTTTGGCGACTTCTTAAAATTTTTTAATCGAACTGATTTTTCATAACCATTTTAAAAACAAGCTAAATTAATATATTTATTTTTATGCGAAACTAAAATAAAAAAAATATTTTTTTTAACACCCTCATTTTGATTGATTCAACCATCTCTATACACATTAAGTGTACCTACACTTATTACAGGATACGTACGAGCAAAGTTAAGAAATGTGCAATTTGGTAATTCTACTTATAATTTCGATTTATTAAGTATTTAATAAATTGTTATAATCAAATTGTGATCTAACCACGTTTATTTTAATTCTGTATACACAGAATGCAATTTGTAGATTTGCCGACCCAGTAAAACATAACGGACGAAACATGTTAATAAATTTAGTTAACATGTTACATATATATCTACAATACATACTATAATATTAAAATATACCTATAATTCAGCTCTTAAATGATTTCTACTTCTTGAACGTACCAATTCAAAAATTATAACTAGTATTTAATTTAAGAAAAAATAATCCTCCTATAAACAAATTTCATATTTATAAGTAACTACGTATACTAAAACAATTTGATTTTAATAAAGAATAATTTCTCTAATACGTGTAGGTACTAAATTTTTATTTATTAAGTTAATTATTCATACACAAAAATGGTTTCCAAACTAATTTAAATACGTTTCCTCTCTAAATTTTTAATTTTCCTACGTAATCATATTTAAAAATAATATATTACACACAATTAAAATCAAGAGAGCTTTAATTCTATGTCGATAGATTAGTAAAAACTTGCCTTGATTTTCAAAAATAATTTTAAAACTTCTAAAGTAGCAAATTTTAAATAAATGAAAAATAACTTATTCAAAAATTTGTACTAACCTTCAGGTTTCCCCCAAAACGTAAGCCCATTTCCTATAATAGGATATCCTTTAGGACCTGGAATTTGACTTCCAAGTTTAACCAAGTGCCTTCTATGAAACCAATACCAAAAAATTAACACTGAGAACCATATTACTAATAAAGCAGTCAACATTGTGCACGAATCTAAACAAATGAACGATTTTAAATTACTTAAGCATCGTTCTTTATAAAAGAAGAGGCTGAGAATATTTTGAATCTCTTTAAATAAATAAGAGAAACCTGATTAGGTTCACAGGTGTCTTCAAGAGCTTTTCACTTTTTACAAACACTATTTTAGCTTATTCTTTAAATTACATTGTGTCAATTAATTAATTTACAAGAGTGTTTTTTACAATATTAGATTATATAAATTTTATTTAAATAGTTATTTTATAAAATTTTTCTATTTTATTACTTATTTAATCGTACACTTTAGTACAAATAAAATTTAAAACATACCTGTTTGTTGGACAATTGTAAAAATAGGCATAACATAGTTAAATACTTTTTTTTTTAATTTAGTTTACTATAATATACTTATTATATTTTATAGTTCACTGTAGCGTCAGAAAATTAAATGACTAGGATTTGAGTGAAGTGGTGCTTTTATGATTGAAATTGTAGAACTTACCGTTATTTCTAAAATTGTTAAGATGTAAACTGCACAATAGTTTAACAAGAGAAATCCTTATTCTGCTTTTCGATAAATAGTTTAATGCCTTGGTAATTTAATTTTTCACTGATGTGGAAAGACTGCAGAATAAATAACCTGAAGATCTTTAGTTAATAGTAAAACAATGTTAAACTATATTTATTCAACAAAGAAAATACGCATTTGATTTTTAGAACCTACATTGAAAGAACTTATTTATCATTGCAAACTGTTTAATATAAATTAATGTTTGTTTTAATAGTTAGTCAGATAAAACCCTTACATATGTATATATAAAAATATAAATGCATTTTGAATTAAAATTTAATTTACACAGATTTTTACATACATTCAAGATTCCTATATTTGTTGAGTACATTTTTATTCTATCCTGTATCTTGAACCCAGATCTATTATTGTCCTAAATTTTTGTTTGTCTGAATAATTATGTTAACTTTTGTTTTGTCATACTCGTTGTTCAAACCAAGGCTATTTGTCCACTGTAAACTTAGATATATAAAAGACATACATACATATATCTATGTGTACTAAAAATAAATACTATAAAATTATAAGTGCTACACGTTAAAACCATTTTTAATGTAGGTAACAAAGTCTTTGTACAATATGAGATACAAAAATTATATTTTTTAATAAATTTTTTTTTTCAACTTACTCCGTTTATAATAAACATTTAACTCACTTTTATATGCGGATTAAAAAAAATAAGAACTCTGAATTAACAAATTTTAACGACTTACATAGTAGGTATAAATCGACAATCGTTAAAAGAAAACAACTAAAAATAAATATAAAAAATTTTAAAAATCTAAACGTATAAGTTACTGATATTATTAAATGTGATGCTATGCAAAAATTATAACATGTATAATAGTATTGTTGTTCTGCCAAAGAGGGTATGATACGTAAGAGAGGCATCGCGACGTCTTCCGGATATGGTTATTAAGTGACACGTTGCTCTGCAATAACAATATATAATCGGCATTTGATAAGTTAATGTTCATCTATAGAAACAGGAAACGGAATTTTAAATAAAGATTCAAAGCATTTTCTTTCTTATTTTATTGTTTTGTGTATCTACATTTTCTGCAAGATTTGCTTTGCTGTAATATAAAATGTAGAATTTTGGATTATTAAATTAAAATACTGTGTATACTTCTATTCGTAAGTTAATTTTGTAATTACATAGAGTAATTTGGGATAACTGTGCGCAGTGGGTAAGTGGGCGCACTCTCATTGTCTTCAAAGGACGAGCGTGAGGGTAACGGCTTGCGCAAACAAGTGAGAAGGACCTTAGTGGAAAATTATTTTGCGCAAAGGAAAATAACGCGTGGTGCGCCGTTTGTATTTTTTATTTAAAAAAAATCAGTTGTTTCCAAAATCACTTTTGCAGTCATAACACTTAAGACAAACACCTACGTTACACCCTGCAAAGGCACCCCTAACATCGGTCACTGCGTCTAAAACAGGTGTCACCAGTGATTCAAGTTGCAAAAACCATGCTGATCTTATTGACATTTTCTTACACTGAATACAGAGAAAGCAGTTATATTTCTTATTGCATTTCTTTTGGAGGACCTTAGGTAGATTTATTTGTTCATTCCCGTAACAGCACTAAAATGGAACCGAGAATCAGTGTGACAATACGTTGCGATTCTACCTGTTTTATATTGTGTTCGTCTTTTTTTAATTACGTTACTTTGTATCTTTGATACTAGTATTATGTTTATTATAATTACGCTACTTTTGTGTGACTCGTTTGAATCCCAAAAACAGTAGTTTTAAAATATAAAGACGTATTTTCATTTTAATATATATAATTTTTTTAATTTTATTTAGAAAAAAAATTCTTTAAAACTGTTTACCGGGTAGAGTGATATTTAAAGAAAACAGTTAAAGACTCCTATTATAATACTTTTCAAGGTCCTCTTTTAAAAAGTATTCAGGGTACATGTTAGGTTGCCCGAACAGGGCATTGACAGTGTAAAAAAAATCTTTAAAAAACTTTATTAGTGCCCTAACACAATTTCTACACTGATAAAAAAAGTATCTTCATTCAAGAAAAATATTCTTGATCCAAGAAAATTATTTTGAAGAGAACTAGTTGCCTTGCTTCAAGAATTTCTTGTCTTGAATTCATGTTTCTTGGATGGAGAGGTCGAATCAGTCCGATCGATAACATTTTTACTTGGTTCAAGACTATATTATCTTCGATCGATACAAGTGAATTCTTCTTTCAAAAATTATTTATTGTTGGTTCAAGAACAATTTTTTTTATTTAGAATGTTATAAGTTTAAGTTAGAAAAAAACTTAGAATTAAATAAATTTTTGTTTCATTGTATGCCGAAAAATATTTATACCTTTATTTTATTAATGCAGTCGGTAACATTTTGAACCAATGTTACCGTCTATCTTAATCCAAGAGAAAGAAATTCTTGGGCGAAGTTGTATATATCTTATTTGAAAACAATCAAGTTCCTTGAATCAATAATCAATTTCTTAAGTTAAGAGAATTGAACTACTTAAAACAAGAATGATATTTTGAAGAAAACATTTTTCTTGAATCAAGTCATTTTTTTTATCAGTGTACATGGGACTTCAGCAGAATTATATATGTAGGTATATAAAGAAGTTGCTCATAGGTAAAAGAAATGGTGGATGCTATAAATTACGCTCCAGGTTTTTTTAATACAATTCTTGTTTAGTCTGCTGTAGACAAAGATCACAAAATTAAATGTTGCATAGATTATTTTATTATAGTCTCCGATCTTTTCCCAGGGCCAACGTACGTTGTCCCAAGACCAAGCTCATAAAATGTAAGTACAATTAACATAATAAAACTAATATTTTAAATTTATTTTAGTACTGCAAAAATTAGACATATTCATTTAACAATTATAATATTATACTTGGATACAAATCTCTTGTGTCAACTAAATACACGATTTAGAAACACTGAAATTCAAGTTTCTTTACTAAAATTTTAAAAATAGGTAACTATTTAATTGCAAATCTTTAAACGGTTATACTGGTACCTAATTTAAGTTAGCAAATTTACCGATTCTTTTTCAAGAATTAGTATTTTTGTAAAAACTACAATAATATACTACAAATAAATTCTGATAATGATTAGGCTTTACAAAATTATGGGCTTGTAAAACACATCAGTATGTATTCACTATGTACGTTAATTTAAAAATTAGGCAAACACAAATAAATAAAATGCTGAAATTTATAATATCTATAAAACTTTTATTATCAGATACTAATACATTTAATTAAATTACAACGTTAAACAATAGCCGTCGTTTTGTAATTACATATTGTAGTTTTGTTTATTATACCAAGTAAGAAATTTACTTATTTTATGAAGAACTGCAAATTATTTTATATTTATTTCATTAGGATACCCAGTAAATAATAAAAACGTGATTTTAGTTGTTTATATTTTTTTATAGATATTTAAGTAGGTATTAAAAAAATATATATTTTGGTATATGTTAATTAGTTTATACACCTTAAAAATTCTATTTAAAAGAAAGTCAGTACAATATAACTTAGTTAACACAATAGTTTTTATTTTATGATCTCAAATGTTAAAGAAATGTAACTACAAAATCGCTAAATCTTTTCATGGTCGTGTATTTTAATAAACAGATTTTTAAATTTAATATTAAGAACTATTCAATGTAGTTCTTAATAGTGCAATTATTGTTAATGCACTATTGAAATGTCTTTTTTAAGTATCACTACCAACAATTCAAAAAATTAATTTTTACATAAAAATGATAAAAGCTATATAATTCTACAAAAGAAAAATTTTGCTGTATGTACACAGTCAAAAACTTGCGGAGTGAATTGCGGAGTAAATGCGGAGTGGATGACTTTTAATTAGTTTAATCCCGCTCGGAGTGAAATTCACTCCAAACATTTTATATAAACAATTCAAAAAATTCACTCTGAATAAATTTTAGATATAAGGACCGTGCATAATACATTTGATTATTACAAAAATTGTTGTTATTATTATTAATATTATTATTACTATTAATAATAATATTATTATTATTTAGATTTATAATAATATAAATAAAAAAACAGAAAATGGCGTTCGGAAGTACTAATGGTGCTTTCATTTTTTTAAATTATTTTTGTAAAAATATCATTGGACGCCATCTATCAGGTAATTTTTTGATTAAATTGTTATATTATTATATTGTTCTGAATATATAATTTATTGACTTATTTACATATTATTTATTTATTACTTTCGTTAACCTTAACTACAGTCATGCAAATAATTTTATAATTATATTGTAAAGATTTAGGTTATATGTTAAATTTAATCTATTGTGTTTAATGAATTATAATAATTTCTGTAAGTTAAATCGATATTCACTCCGAACATCTATATTCACTCCGAAATTGATGAGAAATCACTCCGCAATTAATCCCCTAAAAGAAACTCCAAGTTAACTCCGAGCGAAAAGTAATTTTTGTTTTCATTCTGAAACTCCGAGTGATGGGAGTGAAAATTCACTCCGAATTCACTCCCGATTTTTTACAGTGTAGTCAACGACTAACATATCCTTTAAATTGCCTTCTCTTGAATTTAAAAATTCACCTATTAAAAAATTATTAAAATTTATTGACACGAGTAAAATAGTCACCCATTTTAATGTTGACATACTTTAAAACTGTAATTCTAAAAAGGTAATATCCTTTTAGTGCAATTCAGCATGTATAAAAGTTTTACTTAATGAATTTTATAGTTATAAAGAATTTTAATTTTTCAATAGCATAGTTTTTAAATTATTATAATTTTTTCAATGGAAAACATGTCAGTAATTTGTTATAGATGCAAAAGCTAAATTTTTACGTATAACGGATATTTATCACTAAAAATATAAAGCAACTTTTTTTCTATTATAATAACACAAGAAATTTATTATGATAAAGTATTTTATTAATCAAATCGCTTTAGAATTTTATAGCAAGTTACTTTTTATGACTTGCATTTTAGGAGCATCTAGCGTGAAACATTAAGAAAATAATATTTTTATAATAAATGGAAAAGTAATTGCAAATTATGTTTATATAAAAAACTAAAATAGCTGAACTTGTAGAAAATTAATACATATGTAGGTTGTGAATACTACAATCGACGTACTTAACGATGATAATTTCTGTAAAGAAATTGGAGTAATTATAATCCTACACAATTTGAAAATGCTCAATCATTGTTCCATTTTGACCGAGTTTTAGGTGAGTTTCAAAAGAAGAAACGGTAAAAAGCGTGAATTAAATACATTAAATGGTACTTGTTGAACGTTGTTACTTTAAATAACGAGCTTATTCGTAGTTAACATTCAAAACTTTATATTGTAAAGTAAGCAGACACCAAATACATTTAATGAATACTATACCGAGATGTACAATCAATTTGACAGACTTTCATCGTTCTTATCCATTAATGAAATGTGTTGATTGAATTCTTTTCTAATGATATACAAAGCTGACTTTATAAAACAGCTATTATGCATTACAATGAGAAAATATTTCATGTTGTTATGTAGATTTGAAAGATATTTTTTATTAAATATAAAGTATAATTAAAATTTCAATATGTGAAGAAAATACAATAAGTATTTTTTTTATATGGACAGGATATCAATCTTAAAAAAATATCAATAATTGGACTAGATCTTTACTTTGCAATAACAAAAAAGTAGATAAAATAAGAAAGCTATTGTAAAGTTATAATTATTTTACAAGTCAGATAATCTTTTCTATTGGGTAAGCCGTTTAAAGGACGTACCTTATATAGTTTTATGAGAGTCGGTAATAAATAAAATTTTATTAATTGCAATTGGTCCAATTGTAAATAATAAAAAAATTAAAAATAAAGTTATTTTTAAAATAACATTATTTTATAGATTATAAATTATAATTAAATATATAATTATATATTTAAACACAAAAAACGATATTTTTTATTAATTATTTATTTATTTACTAAAAAAAAGAAAAAAAAGTTAATTATTTTACCAGTAGATAGTACATGTGTAACTACTAAATTTTTACATGTATAATCAAGCCTATCTCTCTATTTACGCGAATTGTCCGTTTTATGCGAATTTTTTTTGTTATATCAAGCATTGGGGCAACCGAGCTCTAAGGTCGAATTATCATTCTGTCTACGAATCAAGAGCTATTAGATAAAATACATTGTTATTAATTGGATTAAAACAAATTGCTACTTTTCATTTTATTCACTTATAATATACCCTGACTAACTAACAAATTCAATACAAGTTTATAGAAAACTAAATCAATGTGGTCACAAATCATAAGATCGTATATAAAAAGTGCCGTGTAAATAAGGGTCTGATAAATAGTCTACTACAAATCAAATACAACGTAGAGAAAACGAAAATTTATTTCTTTCTTACATTTACGCAATACCATTATTAAACTTTCATTTTGTATAAAAGAATAATTACATTTCTGCTTTAAATGTAGAAAAAAACTCAAAAATATAAAATTTTAGAAATTATCCGTTTAGCCCGACAGGGGTGGCCAAAGCGGGTAGGCTCCCATAAACCAATGGGTTTAATCAAAACATTTAATAATAGTTATCTATAGTTAACGTGTCCTTGACAGTAACATTCGTATTAAGTTATTAAGCATTTTAATGTTATAAACTGCTAATTCATACGTGTAATTTGTTACAATCTTAATATCACTTTGGTTTGCCATTGTTTTTCAACCTTAATTGCTTCAAAGCTTTAAATCACTTATTTTTAATACCAATTTATTTCTTTCAACTAGTTTCTATCAATTATAATAAAATTATTACTTTTGGTCACAAGTAAAGACGGTACCTACCCGTTTTGCTCAAAGACACATTTCGTGATTTTGATACATTAACGTAAAAAATAATGGATGGATATTAAAATATTTAGTCAAATAATAAAACTAGTTTATTGTAAAAGAAAACCCCACTATAAAAAATAGACTAATGTTAAGGGTTTTGTAACAAATAAAATGAAATTAATTTTAAACATTTTAAAAACTTATTAAATTTTTGTTTTTTTAATTTTGTAACGTTATTAAGCAACTTAGGTGTCAAAAGTAGTATGACATCAATTAGGCAGAGTACTGGTAGTGTAAATAGATATATAATTCCAATTAATATATAACATATCCACATACGCGCCGTTACCCGCTTTAGGCGACCTACCCGCTTTAGGCCACATTCCCCTATGTGTTATAAAAAATTAAAAATTGCATTTTGAGGTATCAAAGAAATTATCTTTTCATAATTATAAAGCCTCATAAATTAGTTAGTGATATATGATTTTTATTTAGATAGTTCTACTTAAAATAATTAAGATCAACAAAACTAACTATAAATGAAAATTAATAAATTTCAGAAGTACAATTGTAAAATCATACTTATTTTAAAATAATGGCAAGTTAACTAAAGTTATGTTACTTATTACTTTGTAATCTGCAAGAACTATTTTAATTACTTTTACTATTAAAAATACTTATTTATTTATTACTGTATTGCTATTGTGAAACACTCAAATGATTTAACTATATTTTAGTTAGCTTAAAACAAAAATAATTTATTGTTACTTAAAAGCTTTACAATTTAATTATTAAATAAAACTTGTAAAATTGTTTTAAATCAAATAGAAAATGAAAAGTATAAGAAAATTTATTCAGAGATTATAATAATTATAACACAAGAATCTTATAAATACAATAAATATGCAGTCTTTTATAACATGTTGTAAACAAATGAACATAAAGAAGAATTATGACCATCACTACATTGTATAATATTACTCAGAATATGATTGTTGTCTTTCAGCATGCTCGATACATTCAGAACACTCTAGGCCAGGATTTGTAAGACCTATTAATAACAATTCTGCTATAGATAGACATAAATTTGAAAGCGTTTTTAAAATTTATACCTGATTCATGATGGCGATGTAAAAACTCTTCAACTTTTTGAGTTCCATATTCTTTAAGTGCATATGCTTTATCAAGAGCAGGTTGCATAAGAGGTTCAGCTATTTGACGAGCACTTTGTACTGCTGGTTCTACAACATGCTTAGCAGCTTGAACTGCAGGCTCGACCACGGTGTAGGCTGTTTTCATTGCGGGTTGTACAACAGCACAGGCAGATTGCACAGCAGGGGTAACTGTTGTTGTTACATACTCCTTGGTACTGATATACATCTGGAAGAATAGCTGAAATGAATGAGATTATTTTCTGTGCTTTAGCAATTTTACATTAAAAAGCAGGAAGCAAAATTTTATAAAATACATAGCAGAAGAATGGAAATTGTTAGAATGAAGTTAAATTATAGATATGTTGTTATTTACCTCTCCTGGAGGCAATTTTACTGCTGGAATTTTATTTTCAACATAATCTAGACCGGAACATAGCATATTATCAACTTTCTTGATAGATCCTTCTAATTGGGATACTACTGGAGCCGCAATAGGCATTCCAACCTCAATGGCTTTCTGAACTGTACTTTCGGCTGTTGTCAAAGTCCAGTTTGTTACAGAGTTGTAGTCCTAAAAATATTTCAATCATGTAAAAAAATTGTTATATAATTCTGTAACTAAATTTAAAGTTTATTAAGAATAAAAAAAATTTTTAATATTTAAAATCAATTAATGTCTTTAAAAAATTATTCCTAAACATTGAATTATGTATTTTAAAGAATCAATAAATTAAAAGTATAAATGCTGCTCCATAAGAGATAATCACACGATGCAGAGATTTAATATCACACAAGAGTACAAAGTACTTTTAGTGGTATTTTTATCTATCGCTATTTTAAGCAATCTGAGGTATACATGCGTATTATAGATTTAAAATAAATTTAACAAATTCATAAAATAACGTTTAATTATTTAATTTCACATACCTTCACTCTTTCATAAATATTCGTAGCAGTTTGAATTGTTGATTCTACAACCGGAAGCTTTGTAATTCTATTTACGGATTCCATATTAACAGTTCCAGGTGATTGGATGGTATCTAAGTTTTCAGCAACATCAGTGGAAGACATTTTTATCTGAAACATGATTTTTAATTTTAATACAATTTAAAAATTATTTATTTTTTAAACAAATAATAAAGAGTTTATTACAAAAAGTAAATATAATAACAGACGTAATGCGTAATAAAAATGTTATCAACATAACTTACTATAATTAAAATGAAAGTACTTAGGACAAAACGAACAGACACGTTAAAATGATTGAGCGGACTGCATAAGACTGATTTGAATTGCGTGTGGTTTATTCGTTTCTCTGATAAATTTCACACATAGGGGGAAATTTTTATAAGATAAATCTCAGTTATTTTACTCGCACTTAAATTTATAGATATTGGATATCTAAGGTCAAGCACTAATCGTTTTACGTTAACATCCTCTATGTATTTCATGGCAACCAAGTTTTTTTATAAACAAAATAAATTATGATAACACTTCTTTAATAAATTATATATTAAAGTTAAAATAGGTTCATTTTTTCGAACGTCTAATAAAATAGCGTTTAGTTAGAATTTAAATTGTACTACTACTTAATTCTACGACCGAATTAATAAATTACACAATTTAATTAGATTATGTATTTATGTGATATTTACGTACCTCCATATTTTATAATAACTAGTTTTAAAATTTGTATAAACCTTTATTTTGCTAGTTGTTCAATGTTTTTTGACTGATTCTGTTTGATCAGAGTAAACTTATATATGTATGTACATAAAATTAAAGAGGGGTATTAATGTGTTTGTGGAGTACCAAACAACAACCTATGAGTCGTACCTTTAATTATCACATGATTAAGAAACGTAATTTTGGAACAATATTTCTGAACTTTGCCCCAGTTGATCTTTCAACCTATCCCCATTGAGAAAAAGTATACCTAATACGTTTCTATTAAGAAATATTCTAAGTATTTACGTATTAAGTTGAAAATATGCATAATTTTTTTTATTGAGACATTAATACAAATATTGTAGATATAAAATTAGTTTAGAAAATACGTTGGAATCTTAATAATAGTTCTGCTTACGATTTTATTTATTCATATCAAGGGATTTATAACAGAGGAACGTATGAGCCAAAATAAACGTAGTTCGTAGGCCCTTTTAAAATGTTATGTAAATTTGTTGAAAGTATAAGTTACGCCTAAAATTCAAATTTTAAAAATTTAACTCGTACGTCTCTTTATTATGAAGCCTTCTGTAGCTGACAATTAAAATTAAAAAAAATATATTTAAATACTAAAGCTTCAGAATAAATCTGTTAAATTAAATTTTCAAAATTATTTACAGTACTACTCAAAACATAATTTATAAATACTACACATACTGTTAGTGTAGTTTAAATGAGTCTTTCTAGACACTAATAGGAAATAGAGTGAACTTCGTTCCACACAATTTAGATGCCTGGACTTTGACCCGAATTGAGGATTTTTGGATTACTAATGACTAATCACGAATTAAACATCTTTCGGGAATTTTCACACTGTTTTGCAATACCATTATAATTTCTCAGTAATGTAAGTGTAAAGTTCAAATTGAATTGTTGTAATATTGCATCATTTAAAAAATTGTTACTGGTAACTAGAAATTGCTACTCTAATAAGATAATGTTTTAATTAGAGACTCAAAGAATACGTGCAATATATTTGATAAAAGATACATAACTTATTAATAAACAAAATTATAATCATAATTTTTAAATAGTATTATGTTAAAATTAGACATTGAAATTGTTTTCTTTTTTTAATTTACACTTAATTTTAAAGTATTATTATTGTTCATATTTAAGAACTATTTATTTATTTAACACAATATTTTTGATATTTTAGATATCATTTTATACACACATACCTATTCACAATCACTCTACACATTAAACCCGACTATGAAAAGAGCCTAAATTTCAAATGTTTAAAAACTTTATTTTAAAAATACATAGATAAAAAAATTACAAAAGAAGATTATTTTATCATCTAGTTTCAAACAAAGCAAACAAAAAAAACTAATATAAAAATGAATATAACTAGTACACAAATTGCAAGAACTAAAACCACTCTTTAGTTATAAAGCTAGATTATTATTCAACAAAATTCATGTCTTTTATATACGTAATTTTTTATAAGTATAAAATAAATATGTAGTAATGTACATTGTGATATCAGGTTTTATTCATGTAAACAATATATTTGGTATTAAATTTTGATAGACAATTTTCTAAATATGTTTATCTTAAACAAAGTTTCATTTTTCTTTGACATAGGTACATATTTGTATTATAAAGTAAAAAATATAGATTGTGGTTATATACCTACTTAAATAATAAATATTTCAAATTATTATTGATCACAAGTCACTTCTAACTTTTAATTCATATTTCTTTTGTAGTTTGTATTAAGATATTTTTAAGTAAAAGTCTATAAAAAACCATGGTGTGGTTTAGATAAACTCTATGGGTCATTCCATATGAAATCAACAAATTTGAATTAAAAATTGTGCCGCATGATTTTTAATTTTGATAAAAAAAATTGTAGATGATCTTTGTGGTGCGAGAAACGCTAAACCACCACCATTTATTTTTTTTATTGTATAACTTCTGAACAGTGCCCATCCGAAGTCAAAAATTGGGTCACTTTCATACTTGTACATAATGGGCTGTAGCTTTTTATTTAGAAGAGGTATTGAAATGGTTCTTTTTTTATTTGAAAGGGTCATAAATGTGCATTTTACATATTACAATAAAATTGAACTAAAACAATTAGGAACAAGATAGTGACCATCTGACATTTCCACAATTTTTTTTTATTTTTACGATATTTGATTGGACGCTGTGCCAACCCTGTTGCATATTAAGGGTTGATTTTTTTTTTACAATAAAGTACTAACCTTTGTGATGTCGTAAAATAATTATAATTGTCCAAGAATAAAATCTTCGACGAGAAAAAAAAATGGTAAACATTGATAATTTTGAAAAAAGTTCAACTTTGACTCCAAAAAAACCCATGTGGAGGAAAAAATAACAATCTGAAATTATCAGAAAATATAGTCTATATCTTCTTTAATTAGGTCCAATTAATGCAGTTCTGTTATTTTCACCTCTTTAAAAAATATGATTTTTTTAAAAGTGCTACTTTTACAAATAAATATGAAAATAATCTGGGAGTTTGCTAATTTATAGAAGTTTTATAACTTATTTAAACTATTAGAATTATGTCAGTTTATGATAAAAATAATCAAATAAAAGACAACATTTTCAAATTCAGTTATTTATCAAAAAAAAACATGTAAGTATACATTATTTATTTTTCATTATAAATTTTTACTATCTTGAGATTTTCTGAGCTAGAATATCGTCGCACTTTTAATTTATTAGTTGAGATGGGGACAAAACGATGATAGGATCGTGTGTTTTTTATTGTTATTATATTATTTTTAATAAATAACAGAATTTGAAAATTTTGATTTTTATTTGATTAATTTTATCATAAATTGACATCATTCTAATAGTTTAAATAAGTTAGAAAACTTCTATAAATTGTCAAACTCCCAAATTATTTTCTTATTTATTTGTAAAAGTAGCACTTTTAAAAAAATCATATTTCCTAAAGAGGTGAAAATAACAGAACGGCACTAATTGGACATAATTAACGAAGATATAGACTATATTTCCTGAAAATTTCAGATTGTTATTTTTTTCTCCACATGGGTATTTTGAAGTCAAAAGTGAGCTTTTTTCAAAATTATCAATGTTCACCATTTTTTTTTCGTCGAAGATTTTATTCTAGGACAATTATAATGATGTCACGACATCACAAAGGTTAGTACTTTATTGTAAAAAAAATCAACCCTTAATATGCAACAGGGTTGACACAGGGTGCAATCAAATATGGTAAAAATGAGAAAAAATTGTGGAAATGTCGGATGCTCACTATTTTGTTCCTAATTGCTTTAGTTCAATTTTATTGTATTATATAAAATGCACATTTATGACCCTTTCAAATAAAAAAAGAACCATTTCAATACCTGTTTTAAATAAAAAGCTACAGCCCATTATGTACAAGTATGAAATTGACCCAATTTTTGACTTCGGATGGGCACTGTTCAAAAGTTATACAATAAAAAAAATAAATGGTAGTGGTTTAGCGTTTCTGGCACCACAAAGATCATCTACAATTTTTTTTATTAAAATTAAAAATTATGCGGCACACCCCATTTGTTGATTTCATATGGAATGACCCTATACAACTAATTATTTGAGGTGAATTTATTAATTGAATTTGTTGACTTATATGAACGGTCAAATTTTTAAATTCTAAATTAATTAAATACTAGAAGAATATAAAATAAATTATAATTAATTGTTGAAATACAGTTTTTAAAATAATTAATTATATAATTAGTTGAAAATAATCATTACTGATGTAGATAATCTTTAGCTTTTACAGATACATAATCTGCTCTCTCGATAGGATAAGCACGTTTTGAGGTCACCACTACTGTATTGATTTTTTAAAAAGTATTGATAAAACTATGACTCACTTGTAACATTTATATAAATTATTTTACTAGACTATGTACAATATAATTATTATTTTTCTTAATTATTTGTGCGATTACAAATCCAAGCAGGTAGTATGAATTAATTCCTAAATACTTTATAAAATAATTTTATTATTTAAATTTCAGGTGTATTTATTTAAATTGACAACATTTCATATTGATTTAAATTATTTACATAAAATTTATTTAAAATATATATAAAAATAATTTTATTACACCAAGTAAAGCAATAATAACACAACGAATAAAAATTCTGAAAATTTTTCTTATGCAACTTAAAATACACCATGTCTAAATGCTTCTACTAACAAATCTTCAAATTTATATAACATCTATACTCTGTCCGGCCAACAGAAATAGTTAATCCACTCCCACAAATGTGCGCTAAATTTAAATAAAATTTTTTCTATTAGCTTAATTTTCAAAGCACGTAACACAAGCAACCATATAAGCATTTATGTCCTGCAAGAACGGGGACAAACTTGATTATTAATTTGTACCGTCTGAAACTGGGCACTGTATACATTAGTTCAATTTAGTGGGGCGTGGCTTACCTATTTCTCTTGGCCAGACAAAGTATAGTAAGAATAATTGTAACTGAAAGAAAATTAATTTTGTGCCCCTTCAGATAATTCAATTTTTCTAATATAAATGACTTAAAAATCAGATTGAATAATACTTTTTTGAAATTCAATTGGGTCGTGTTGTAAACAAAAATTACTAAGAAATATTGTTTTTTGCTTAAAATTTTACGTTCTTTGAATTCTTGCAATCCTTTTTGCTTTTTGGTTTGTATACATATTTATTAGCTATACAATGTATATGGGTCATTCCATATGAAATCAACAAATGGGGTGTGCCTCATGATTTTTAATTTTAATAAAAAAAATTGTAGATGATCTTTGTGGTGCCAAAAACGCTAAACCACTACCATTTATTTTTTTTATTGTATAACCTCTGAACAGTGCCCATCCGAAGTCAAAAATTGGGTCAATTTCATACTTGTACATAATGGGCTGTAGCTTTTTATTTAGAACAGGTATTGAAATGGTTCTTTTTTTATTTGAAAGGGTCATAAATGTGCATTTTATATAATTCATTAAAATTGAACTAAAACAATTAGGAACAAGATAGTGACCATCCGACATTTCCACAATTTTTTTTCATTTTTACGCTATTTGATTGGACGCTGTGTCAACCCTGTTGAATATTAAGGGTTGATTTTTTTTTACAATAAAGTACTAACCTTTGTGATGTCGTGACATAATTATAATTGTCCTAGAATAAAATCTACGAAAAAAAAATGGTGAACAGTGATAATTTTGAAAAAAGTTCAACTTTGACCCCAAAAATCCCATGTGGAGGAAAAAATAACAATCTGAAATTTTCAGAAAATATAGTCTATATTTTCGTTAATTATGTCCAATTAGTGCCGTTCTGTTATTTTTACTTCTTTAAGAAATATGATTTTTTAAATGTGCTACTTTTACAAATAAATAAGAAAATAATCTGGAGTTTGACAATTTATAGAAGTTTTCTAACTTATTTAAACTATTAGAATTTTGTCAATTTATGATAAAATTAATCAAATAAAAATAAAAATTTTCAAATTCTGTTATTTATTAAAAATAATATAATAACAATAAAAAACACACGATCCTATCATTGTTTTGTTCCCATCTTTATTTTAGGACAATTATAATTATGTCACAACATCACAAGGGTTAGTACTTTATTGTAAAAAAAAATCAACCTTTAATATGCAACAGGGTTGGCACAGCGTCCAATCAAATGTCGTAAAAATAAAAAAAAATTGTGGAAATGTCAGATGGTCACTATCTTGTTCCTAATTGTTTTAGTTTAATTTTATTGTAATATGTAAAATGCACATTTATGACCCTTTCAAATAAAAAAAGAACCATTTCAATACCTCTTCTAAATAAAAAGCTACAGCCCATTATGTACAAGTATGAAATTGACCCAATTTTTGACTTCGGATGGGCACTGTTCAGAAGTTATACAATAAAAAAAATAAATGGTGGTGGTTTAGCGTTTCTGGCACCACAAAGATCATCTACAATTTTTTTTATCAATATTAAAAATCATGCGGCACACTTTTTAATTCAAATTTGTTGATTTCATATGGAATGACCCATATACAATGTATAGTATACATACTTTTCATTAAACTACAGAGGATACGGTATTAAAAAAATAATGAAATACACAAATTTGCTCGTTTCTCTTATACCACTTCTTCAGCAGAGGACAAGCAATAAAAATAAATTAAAAGCAATTAAAGTAAAAAAATTAACTTACCTATTTGACTAAAAAGACTACACATACTGCTTTTAGTTTTCCTATGGTCTACAAAGTAGAATTTTGAAACAATTATATTGTAGAAAAAATAAGAAAAACGCCATAAGTTCTCAAAAATGACATAAAATAATGGTACAGAAACGTTTTTTTTTTACTAATCAAATTAAACTGTTTATACTACATTTTATTACAATAAATTATTTCAAAAATTAAATTATAACGCTTTGTATGTGGAATACTATGCATTTTAAGCCAGATATTTATAAAAAAGTTTTTATTCAAAAGCTATCCAAAAAGTAATCTTTAATTTTTAAGTTTTATTTTATTATAGTTTGCATAAATATTATGTATCACTGTATAAGTTCTATGGTTTATAATATATTATTTAACATAATTTTTTTTATTAAAAAACTATATCAATATTCTCAGTATTTTCGAGGTTAGAATCCTTTTTTCAAGAATCTAGTTTTTTACCCGTTGTGCGCTGTTCCAATGCGCTGCAGCCGAATATACCACTGCATTGAAGATACTGCAGAATGTCTCTCATCGGCTTGTAACGTGAACATTTTGTCGATTTTTATTCTAGTTCAAAAAGTGACTCTAATATAAATTTACATTTTTTAAAGTACGTGATATGGTAGTGGCATCGATGATATGTTCACAGTTTAAAAATTTGTTTAATATTTATTATGCAAAATTTAATTAATTTTTTACTATTATGTATTAAATAACTTCTTTATTTTTATGCTATTTTTTAAAAGTAATTTCTGTTTAACAACTACATATATTGTTTCCAAATTTAGTTTTTTTTTTAAATGATTATTCATATAACAAGAACTTGTAACTCATACCTAAAATTGAAATAAACTATAATTATAAAAGTTGCATTTATTTAAAAAAAGTACCTAATATTTGCGTATAAATAATAAGTTCTTGCAATTCAAAAAATTTTAATTATTATATTAAAAAAAATATTTATTTAACACTTTTCTAAGTAAATAATTTGTGATTGATCTATATTTACAAATTCAACTATGTGCTTGATCAATAACAAGCATAGCTATGTACAATATGTTATCACAATAACTTAAATAACTAATTACAACGGCAGGTATTTCTTAAATAAAATATATAATATCGTAAACAATATAAATTTGTTATTTAATTCTTCTCCCTCTAGTAATGCTTTCCTTTCAAAAATGTTTGTTTTAGGTAATTATTAAATAAAATAAAACAGAATTCTAAAAATTTTAATAATTTTGAAAAAATAATTACGTATGGAATTAATTAAATAATTAAACAGATAATTCTAATCTTGAAAGTTATGCAGGTGTTAAGCACTTCGATTTAATAACTTTAGTATTTATAGAAATAGAAATATTTTATTAACTTGCTAAAGAAATTATTAAATTATTATTTACAAAAAATCAAAGTCAAAAGATGCAAGCATAATGTAATAGGTATGTATAAATTGTCTACACTGAACTTTCATAAATTACTATTTGTACCACGGGCGGAGATGGATGTTTGCTTGTTGGTCCATTTGTAATATCTCTTATCACTGCTTCCATAGCATCTTCCCACTGTATTTGTTTATTCTTTTTTCCATTTTTTTCTATATGACCTGTTAGTTTTTTTGGCATAGTTACCTAAAATTTAATAAAAGAATTATTGGTAGAATTACCAAAAAATCTGTAAAAACAATATGTTTTACAAGACATAAATATAGTACATAATAAATAATACATATTTCAAAACTATTATAAAGAGCTTAACGACTTAAGCATAATTAATCTGCTCCTGTAGCATTTTTTGCATTTGGACCACATTTGATATAAAATTTCGTCAAAAATTAACTTTAAAATCGCACGGATGAGTTATGACGAACAATAGTAAAAATTACCAAGTAGAATTTCACTCAAATGACTTGATCGATTTAATAAAAATATTTTAATACAATAACATACCACTTTATAATAGAAAAATGTGTATTTATAAAATACTTGTATTTTTCTTATTTGATTAACTTCTTATTTAATAATTACTGAAACATAAAATAAATATTTTTTTCAAACAATGAATTAATTTTATCCAAAACTATAATTTTATTATTTTAAAATAAAAGTATAACAGTGTAACATCCAGCGTTAATATTTTCTTTAGATGTAACATTCGGGATATAGCAGATATTGCGTTCCATTTTATAACATTTACCAAAAGTTTTCCAAAGTTTTTATTTACAAACTTATATATAGTAGTTATAAAAACTAACAATTTTGCAAGCAGTACTAAACTAATTTCGTTAAAAAGACTTAATTTAAAATGAAATTGATTTTATGCTTATACATTTTGCTGGAGAATTATATATTGTTTTATTAACTTAATGAATTTCATTAGTTTTAATGTTTATTAATTAAATTAAATTTATTGAATTTTGAATAATTAGGTAATATCTAAATTTTATCTACTCTGCGCAAACATTCTATCCTAGACTAATTAAAATGGTTTTTATTAATCAGATATGAAAAAAATTTAATATTTTGGAAAGCGTGTAATTTTTAGCGTTTGTTATTTTGTTAATACTGTTTTTTAGTATATCACAAGATGAGTATTTCATTCAATACAATTTAGAAAAAAGCAATCACTTAAATACACCGTTACTCACTACTGTAAGAACTTTTCGAAGATCATTTTGAAAAGCTGATACATCAAGTCCTGGTGCACTATCGGCCATTTTTCTAAGGCTATCAGCAAATGGACCAGACATTGCCTGTAATTGTTTCCACGATTGTAGATATTGAGTTCTTACTAATTCTATGATAGTTGAGGTCAATGCTAATCCGATCAAAATGTATACTGTACAAAGCAACATATATTTTGGTTGTTCTGAAATAAAAAGGTTATTGATAATCTTGTGTTAGATATATTTTTTACCTTGTTTATAGAAGAAAAAGTGATTGGTATATTTTAATATTTGCGTGTTCACTAGTTATTATTTTTTCAAGTCGCCCTATAGGTATATATTCATATTTATAACTAAATGACATTTATTGCCACTAAATATTACAAACGTACCTTTTACTATATAAACAAAGTAATAATTTGTTGACCTATTTTTTTCATAATGCAGTGGATGTACCCACTATCTCACATTAAGTTAAAAAAATTCTTAGTAATATAGGTAAGTAGATAATCATAATTTCTTTCTTAAAAATTTCTACTTTAGTTTGATATTAAACAGCAAGGTACTATTATTATTTTAATATTTAGTGCAAAGAAATGTAGTTTATCGATTTGTGTAGGTAAGTATACGGAATTTAATGACTTGGCAAAGAGTAGCAGTAAAACTAGTGGATATTTCGCCCGTTTCTAGGACCACCAATTTCAGTCTGAATTCTGATCTAAATAATGTCTTATGATCAGCAAAATGTCCAATTAAACGTAGAACTAGTTTCCAAAATATAAGTAATCCAAGAGTTTTTGAGAAAGTATTAATTAAAAAAATGTTTGTAACTAGAAATAGAAAATTCCGCAGAATCAAACAACAATCTTTTTTTTTGCAAAAATCGATTTATACCGGGCGGCTGACCCAAACTGCCATAAAGTAAGTATACAAGGTAATGGGAAATTCAAACAAACTACATGTATAAAAGTTTACTTAATTGATGCGATCAAATATTGAGAAAAATTATGATTTTGTGATTTTTTTGACTTAGCGGGAACCATTGCAACTTAAATATTTTAAATAGAAAGGTATTATGTTTTTTCAAAATAATATAGAGCTAGTCAAGAGTTTTTCAAAAATTTATAAGAAATTATTATTTGGTTAATTAGTAATTATTTCTTTAGTGTTAGGGTGTTCCATAAAGGTATAACTTTTAAACCAGGGGTGAACAACCCGCGGTCTGTGTGCCGCATGCGGCCCGCCTTGGGCATTGTTCAAGCCCGCTAGGTTCATCACATTTTTACAAAATATATTTACTTTATAATGGCCAGTTTATAATGGGTCTAAATCTAATATGGGAATATATAATTTTATATGCGGCCCGCGCAGTTATGATGCATTTCAAAAATGACCCGCAAGATCATATGGGTTGAATGCCCTTGTTCTAAACTAATGAGAATATCAAAAATACAATAACTATAACAATTTCTTTAATTACTATGGATGGGCATAAATATACATTTTCTACTTTCGGTTCAAGAGAAAATAATGTTAATTTATTTATTTGAAATCAAAGGGTATTAATTTATTTTTCAAAATCAGATAGAGCCTGTCAAGGATTTTTCAAAAACATTTTTATTAATTTATGAAAAGCTTTCGACTAACTATTCATTTCTGAAAACCAAATAATACCCTTCCATTTAAGACAAGACGGTTGACACAATGTTTGGTTAAAACCAAAAGTAGAACAAAATTCTTAATACTCAGCGATAAAACATGTAAATTAACGAATCGTTTACACCTGTACATTTTTTGATATTGTTATTAGTTTAATAATTTTGGGATTTATAATATTGTGCCATTTTGATAAAATTCACTGGAATTCAAAAAATTTATTAAAAAAATATTTATTAACCAAATGGTAACTTTTTGTACATTTTTTGGAAAACTTTTGGCAAGTCCTATCAATTTTTTTTTTTAATGAATGACTTTCTATTTAAGATAAGAAAGTTGACACTATTTTTAATTAAACCAAAATTTTGGCAATTTTTGGCCTTTGATAGATAGCATAAATTAAGAAAACTTTTACCCTAGTATTTCTATGATATTCTTATTAATTGGCTTTTGAATGGGACACCCGGTATGCCTGATTCGGGATTCTTGAACACAACCAACACTCCCATTTGTACCAAATTTCTACCACAACATTCCCAGTCCCTCACAACCCTACGGTTCGTTTTTTAGCGGCGGAGATTGAACCTTCGACTAGTTATGACCATTTTAGTTAATTGGACGTTTATGGTAATAATGCCGTTTAATTGCCTATAAAATCTTGTGCAATCAGCTGATTCAATCGGTCGCTCTCTAGCTCTCGTCGGCAAAGTGTCACTTTTTGCTCCTGTCGGCGAAATAGCGTCTGGACGCCAAATAGCGACTTTCTTTCCTCTTTCTCTATCTAGCCGCGTGAAATTCACTGAATTTGCACTAAGTCAATGAGAAACGTTATTCTGTCATATCTTTGTTTCTGTTCAATCTCCGCAGCTAATTTTACGCCCGTTTTTGTCACAGTACAATGTTCTTGGTGTGCATCAATTTTGGTTGCAATCGGAGTGTCAGTTGTGTTCAAGAATCCCGTGTGAGTATTGGGTTCGTTTATATAAGTGTTCTAACTTGTTTTTTAACTTTTTCATTTATTTGTTTCTTCAACTTATTTTATTTTTTAAAATGTGATTTATTATTTATAATAAATGGTAGGGGAGTGTTCCCGGGTATGAAACGGGCTCCAGGTACGAGACAGTCAATTATTTTTATTATGGAATGTCAATATGGCCGATCTGAATACTGTCAAATATTTCTTTGGTCATCAGTCAGTTTTTGTGCTAACACTGAAATGAATCGGCGCATTGCTTATATCACCTGCAAACATCGTATGTGAAATTGCATGGGGAAAACGTTTTTGATTTTTTTCAAAGTGTTGTGTTTTTCATGTAAATCAATTGAAAAAGGAAAGTGTAATATATAGCATTTAGTGTTTGTCTTGTATTTTACGATACAATATTGGATTAGGCCAATATGTACTTGGAAAATATTTTTTTAAATTATCAAAATGTCGTCATTGTCCGGGTATGAGACACAGCATATTACCACCACCCAAGGGTTCGAAAGCAAAAACATCATTAGTATAAAGTTGTTTCCGAACAAATTCAACGCTGTTAACAACATCAAATGCAATATTTGCAAGCGGCCCGTTCTTTTGAAGTGCGCAAACATGTGTGCAAGCATCTACACATGCAAACATTGCGACGATTATGAAGAGGAAATTGATAAATAAAAATTATGAAAAACCTAAAAAATTAAAAATTTGAAATAGATATGAGGTTTTTACTTTATATTTTACAATTTTTAATACATTTTTGTAGGTGTCTCATACCTAGATACAATTTTTTTTCTGTCAAAAAAATGATGCTTAGAAAATTGGTCATAAAATTTTACATGTTAATGGAATCACAAAACTTTTTGCGGATAAAAGTTGTGTATTTTCATTACCTTTCCAACAGTGAATAGAACACCCGACTTTATTTAACCAGTAAAGAATTTTGGCTCATAAACAAAACCCGTCTCATACCCGGGTACACTCCCTTATACATAAACATACACTATTTTTATCTTTTTTTCTTTACGGTATTAATATACCTATATATATCATAGTGATTTATCCCTTGTTAGTAGGAGAAGTTAACCGGTTGTGGGCACAGTTAGCTATTTAGGCCATAACTTTTGACCAACTCAATATTTTTTGCAAAACGAGCATATTATCGGGTAGCTAGAGACCTTAGCTAACTACTGGCAAAAAAATTAATTTTATATCTATTTAAAAAAAAAACATATTTAACTTTTCATAAAGTAGTCATTTTTCATCATGCAATTTTTTTTAACCGGTTGTGGGCACATCAGAAAAATCCCTTCAAAATGGAAAAATATGGAGTAAAACGCCACTATATAGAGCAAAAACACAATTTATTCATATTCAAAGCCTTCAGTTATGAAAACAGATGAAAATAAAATTTAAAATAGGTTTTCGCAGTAGACTTTACGGGATCATCGTCAAATGGCTCCAATGTACGCATCAAAATTGATTTTTGAAATCCACATGGCTAAAAATGCACTAAAAAATCCGCAAAAATTTCGTAAATATATTATTTACAATTTTCAAGTCATATGAATTGGTCTATCAAAGATGATCGACAATCGACAATCTGATTTTTAATAGTCGAGTTGTGAAAAGAAGTCTGTTTGAAACCCAAAACCAAAAATGTTTAATTTTTTTTTAATTATTGTGGAAAAGTTTTGATATCTTTACATTTTTGTCGTACATGATAATCGAACAGGGTCTTTGTTCGCCCCCCTCAAAATCAGGCCGCGGCTACACCTCTAGACTCCGCAGGGGGTTATGTTAACATAAACAACAATATTCGACAAATTGTCAGCGAAATACAAGGTTTAAATGGCAAAAACTTGAATGCCCACAACTAGTAAAATGTAGGTGCCCACAACTGGAAAATTCATAGCTGTCGACAAATGACCGGCAAATTTATTTCGCGAAGATTTTGATTGAATCGAAATTAAAATTATAAAATATATTTAATTTCCTGCATATATTTACATTAGACTGACCTTTTGCAATAAGTTACTGTTATTTATCGCACTTTAAACACAATAACAGATTACATCGCGATACATTTTTAGAGATGAAAACATGGAATAACGCGTAGCTCCTACGCATATGCGTCTGTTTGCTTTATATTAGCAATAAAACATAGTGCTGACATTGCGAACAAATGACGATTGTGAAAACACCTGTATCTGCTCACGATCAAAAGTTATTCGGGGGTGCCCACAACCGGACAATGCCCACAACCGGCTAACTTACCCTACCAATTAGTGATAGTACTTCGCGTCGTCTATATCAATATTTTAATTGATTTGACTTTATTTTAACTACAGAACTTGGTAACTTTAAAAGTAATTCAAATCATAAAGTCAATGAACACTTGTTTAGACTGCGAAATTTCAATTACTTTATCCCTTTATATTTTTGAAACTATTCTTAAACTTATTTTAATTTATTTTTGTGATTAATGTTTCTACATAGACATTATGTAGACCACAAATTAAATAAAAATTGGAAGGTACTCAAACCGGAGATTTTTAGAGTCATTCTGTCAGAAAAGTCGCATATCGTATGTATATTAGATTTAAAAAGAATTGCACAACATTATTTAGGTATATTATAGTTAGGTATAAGAATAAATTACTAAAAACTAATTTAAAATAATAGAAAAAAAGAAAAAAACCATGTATTATAATAATTTTCTAAAAACAAACAAGAAACCGTTTTTTTTATTAATATCGACAACTTACTAGGGCGATGTCTTTTGTATGTAGATTAAAAATTACCCCTAGTGTAAATAATACGGGATAATATTATCTTGTGTCTAGATATGATTTATTGTAAATATATGAATATTAGTGCAATAGAAGTTTCCTATGAAAGAAAACTGTTTCACTTACTTGGAACAAGATCTCCGAATCCAATTGTAGTCATTGTAATAAAACAAAAATAAAATCCATCAAAAAAGGTCCAATCTTCTTCCCAAATAACAAACAATCCAGCACCAGCAGATAAATAGACAAATAAAAAACCAACAGCACCGACCGCTCCAAAAGCATAAGATGAGGTTCTTCTTACTACTGAAGCATTTCTAAAATTTAATTTTATAATGTGTACTTTGTTGTAATATTTACATTAACAACCTTTTATACATGTGTACTAGTGTTTATTAATACTAATTTTGTATCAAATTACCTGCACCAATCTGGTAAATAATAACCAAACGTGGATAATGAAGAAGCAAAAAGTCGACCCATGTCTGCAATTACTGTGAGAGTTAAAGGTATACCGACTATTGCAAAAGCCATGCAAAACGATCTTCCCGCTGTAGTAACAGGAACAACATTACCATATCCTACAACCCATAAATAAAACATTTTTTACTAATACGAGTGTTGTTGATATTTTATAGCAGTGGTTCTTTTTTGGTTTGCAAGCCCTTTTCAAAATTCAAAATTTCCAACAACTTTTACAATCATAAAATAAACAATATTATACTAAAAATTGAGGTTGGGATACCCATTTTAAGAACCGCTGTTTTATAGAATTCATTAAAATTAAAATTAAAATGCCATAGTTATGTCTTTACATACATATATACGACGTGCTATAGATTACACGATTGGTCGTTTTTATATTTTTGTTGACCAATTTTCACAAGAAGAAGATAACGAGTATTAATGTGGCTTTGGGGGCTTATTGTTCTGTCGAGCTTGTTAAAATAAAATAGTGGGTTACAAGAAAATACTGTTTTGAGTAAATATAGCCGTAATTTTTAATTCTTATTATTTCTACAATTTGTTTACGTCTTACAAGACTAACATTTTAAATTATAAATTTTCTAACAATTTAAAATTAAAACATGTTATGATAAGTAAAATTTGTATTAATAACATGTATAAATGGTGTGCTTCTTAAAAAGCATTCTCTTTTACCCCGTAGAGAAACTAATAATAATTTTCTAAACTATTTTTATGTAAGAGTTATGTCTCTGAGTAAAAGGACCTAACATATATAACTTCTATTGTTATCCGAACATTAGTATCAATGAGAGCTCGTAAAATGATCCTACACAAAATTTAGAGCTAACATTTGAACGTATCTTATCTGCAAGACTCTTACACTACCTATATAGAGTTATGTCGGTTTATAAACGTAACACATAGTCGTTTACACAAAATGCGTTTTATATTTTTTCTGTTATAGCTAAATTACATTAAGTACTTAAGTATTAATTATTTTGTTAGTTTATGCATATTAATTATATAATTATAATAAAAAGCAGCGGAAACTTTTGATACACATTAGTAAATATCAAAAATAAAAACTCTATAACAACTGATAAAAAAAATATTGACAACAGGGCTTCGAACAGAATACCGAAAAAAAATGATATTATCATAATAGTCACGTTCCATATCTTTTAATATTAATTAATGTTAAGAGGAATTAAACTTTTAATAAAACAACTATTGTTAAATATGAAACGTTTCATTTTTTTATTGAAACTTTTTCAAGTAACTGAAAATTAACAAATTTGTATATCAACAATAAATACAAGTATTTTATAAATAAATAAAAATTTATATTTTTTAAGATGTTAAGGTATTATATAATTTTTATTTATTTATAAAATACTAGTATTTATTGTTGTTATATAAATTTATTAATTTTCAGTTGCTTGAAAACATTTCAATAGAGAAACGAAACATTGCACATTTAACAACAGTTGTTTTATTAAAAGTCCAATTCCTGTTAAGATTAATTAATATTAAAAGGCGTTATTTTTGTCCGATCCAAAACCGGAACAAAACGGAAAAAATATTTCGGTTTATTTCCATATTTTTTTAATGCAACCGGAACGAAAACTGGACTGATGAAGATAACTGTTTGAAACCTTGGTTGATAACGATTAAAACTTTTTTATATAGGGTGAGTGTACCAGTCCCAAACCAGTTAAGGATAAATTTTGACTTTGAAATGCTCTGAACTGGTATTATGTAGTTTTAACGTAGAAATGTATATATAAAATTGTTTATTGTTTACTAACGCTGCAATATTAATAAATTATTAGAATCTAAATATTTAAGTTTTTTATAGATTTCGTGAACAATATCAAAAACGGTAATGCACCTAAGGTTGACCACTGCACTTATACCTCTTAAATAAACACTAAATTTTTACAATATGTTTGGAACGTTGTTAACATTCTAGGCCACGTAACAAAACAGTCGAATTCTTCAAAAATGCCCGCCATTTCTTAATTTATTCAATCGAACATGCGAGTGGTCAACTACTGGTACCTGGTTTGGGACTGGTACACCCACCCTACTAATCGATTTAAGTTTGCAGTTAATCGATCGTTTATGACTATATCTTTTGGATGGAATTCAAAATTTGTTTAATTGTATTTTTTTAAATCTTAAATAGTAAGTGCAAAGTTTTATGAATGAATAGTATGTCACATACAGATTTTTGACATTAATAGTAAAATAGTAAATTTTCATAATAATAAAAAAAGTAGATGTACTTTCCTTATAGACAAATAAAAAACTTTAGTATACTTCTAATGTTTAAGAATTTACTGCGAGTTTTTCGTAAATTGCGTGTAGTCTATCAAGTTACAGTTATTTGTAAAAAAATCAATGAAATTTAAGGAAGTTAGATACGTATCGTGATGACATACTTCAGTGTAGTTGAAACTAAATGAATTATTGTGATATAGGTGCTTAGTTAAATATCAAATAAATCTTTGAATATTTACATTGAGTATAACAAACAACTTGTAATCTTTCTGCCTTTACGTCCATTATTTATAGTTATCTATTTATAATACAAATTGACTATAAACGAATTAGCAAGGTAAAGCACTTAAAAGTTGTGGGTATTCTCATAATTTATACACACTTTAAGACATTCACAGCGAACACAAAGTGTTATTTGTACCAATTTATAAATGGTACGAATCATGAAATGTTTATACCATTATTGCATGACTAAATAGTTAATTTTATGAATAATATGCATTAATTAACATACTAGCGCAATAAAAGGTATAAAGCGTTAAGCATTTTGATTTAACATTTTATATGAATTAATTTTAGCAAATAAAGGCATTCTGTCACGATAGAATAAAACATTAAAAAAATGGTATAAAATGATCCTCTTAAAGGAAAATAGTCGTATGTAAGAAGTTATAAACATAACATAATGTTAGAGCGGTTTTGGATAGACGGTTTATATGTTTAAGCATTGGCATTTTTACATTTTTTAATATTCAATGTATTATTAACCCTTTGCACTCGTTTTCAAAAGGTTTGCAAAAGGTTGATATCCAATTCATTTTTTAAAAACCTGTTAAAAGATTATTTTATACACCGGGATGTTCAAAATAATCCCTGTGCTATGAGTAAGATGATCCTAAGAGATTTAGTCAGTAGATCATCTACGAAAACAATGTTTTTAGTATATTAAATAAAGACAACAAATATATAATCGTTTACAACGTTTTATTCAAATAATCTATGAAATAAAATGTCACTTGCCTACAAAAAAAATTTCTTATTTTTGAGATCAATTATTTATAACCATATAACAACATAAAAAAGTCTTTTCTAGCGCATAAATAATTCGATCCACCTTATGCTTAATTATTTTTACCTTTTGGCGTCTTCTTAGTGACATTAAAAAATTATTGCTAACAAACAATACTGTCAAATAGGAGTGCAATCATTAAAAATGCGATAAGCAAGTAAAGTTGTCTACTGCTACCTACTAGCTTGCTAGTAGATAAATAAGCATTCGTCTAACTGTACAAAGAATAGTTTACACATTGTCGATCCCATAAGAGAATGAACTGACATTAGCTCAGACTAAACAAAATACTTATATTTTTGTTTAGATTTAAGAGAGACGAGCAGTATCTTTGAATTTCCTTGATAGATTCATATCCGTTCGTTCTTTCTTAGGACAAACTGTATACGTATTTTTATTTTCAATGCACATAATATACGAAATCTGTTCAGAGAATAACTGAGCATTTTTTATTACGCGCCAACGGTTATATTTAAGGATATGCTGTTGGCAGCACTGCCCTGCGCATAACCTTCTTTGTTATCACATGTTTTTGGACTGTTGATATCTCATTTAGGTTTGGTGATATAGTTACTTGAGTGCAATGTGTTTAAGTGTTAGTAGGGATTTTTAAATGTGCGATTTTCTGGAGCAACGATGCAACGTAAAATTTTGTATGAAACTAAAGAAAACTTTCACAAAAACCTTTCAACTTTTGAAAAAAATTGCAAATAGATACCGGAGTTGGAGTGAGACAACTCATCGTTCCTCTATCACGATAATACACGAGCACATTCTTATTTGTCATTTCGTTAGATTTGTGTCAAAAATCACATGTATGTGCTCCCGAAGCCAGCTTACCCACCAGAGCTGGCTCCTTGATATTTATTTTTATTTTCAAAATTGAAATCAGTGCTAAAAAGTCGCCGTTTTCAGAGTATTCATGACATCAAAGGAAATTCGTCACAGACCTCAAAAGCCCTCTCAAATAAAACTATCCAGGATTGGTTTGCAAAATAGAACCACCGCTGGAAAAAGTGTGTCAATAAGGGAAAGCAGTACTTTGAAAGAAGCAAAAAACCAATAATCTGTAAAATAAATAATAAAGTTTTAAAAATTTAAGTTCTGTTATTTTCTGAATAGACTTCGTATATACATATATATGTTTACTGTAGCATTACCTATGGTTGTTATTACTGTAGATGAAAAAAACACAGATTTCATTAACGTCCACTTTTCAAGATCACTTATTTCTTGATCATAAGAACTAGTATCAAAACCTTCCGAAAATGCATCTTCTAAAAGTTTTCATATTCGCTTAATTCAAACCATACTACTTCTTCCAAATTTACTATATCCGTATTATTAACTATGCGTTCCACTAAATTACGTTTTCTATGTTTTAATGAGTGACTTATTCGTTTTAATCTTTGTTGTTCATCTGGATGTTCCAAACATTGAAATACCTGCAAAATAAACAGTTGTTAAATTATTTTAAATTCATTATTAAACTTACAATTAAGAGCAGAATTAAATCTATACACATGTAACTATGTGTCTAGATATCTAATCAGACTAACTCGGCACAAATATGAAATGTTTAAATTTTGCATTTATATTCTGCCTTTTAAATACTATTATATCAACTTTTCTAATAAACTATACATATGTATACAAGTATCTTTTTAGTATGATAATCTAGTGCAAGTATTATATTGTAAATATTATACACTTACACGTTTCTAAAAAAGAAAACAAACATTTTTACTATAGGTACTACTGTAATGAATTTCCAACTGAACAATAAGAATATGTATTGCATAATAGTCTTACTGAATTAAAAACTGCTATAAAACTAATATAGGGATTTAATTTAAAATTCCACCAATTTTTTGTCTTTGTAACGAAGTATGACAGTCTTCTACCTTCTATACTTAAATTACGAAATCTTATATAAATCACAAGCCGGCCCAATATTTTTTCTACTTATTTTTCTAATCAATTCTTTTTCAGTTGCTTTATGTATACCTATCTACTAAAGTATAATTACGATAATTAAAGTATTTAATTCAACAAATTCTTCTTTAAAACTAAATGCAGTTGAATATAACTTTAACAATTTATAAGTAAAAATCCAACAGGCAATAAACACTTCCAAATAAAACGATTTAAAAACAAAGAAATCAGGTCATGTATTGCACTCACGAAATACAGTAGCCTTGGAATTAGTACATTAAAGGAAAAGTAAGAAATGTAATAAAATCTTTTATCTTATTCTAATTATTTATATAACGTTTCTACCACAATTTTGTTAAGTTTTGAACTTAATTCTACTATGTACAATACAATAAATATACAAAATTGTGTATTAAATATTTCACAGACGAATATAAATTGTTATGCATTATAATTATTTTTTAACTTTCATACAAGATACTTGTACACATGTTAATATAGTATTGTTCAAATTAAATAAAATTATAACTACTTAAAATGTACGTTTAAATTATTGTAATATTTATATTGTAATAGTTATACGAAATATAAACAAACAGTTTTTGTATTTAACACTAATATATTAATTTTACATAAATACTACTATACAATTATCATTAAAAAATTTTTAACACAATGACTTGCAATTTTTGGCCTAAAGTTAGATATCGACCTACTGCGGAATTATTCAGGTATTCGTATGGAGGGTAAGATGAAAAAGCTTAAAACAAGTTCCATTTTAATATTTTAGTAGCATTAATACTACCAGTACTGATATATTAGGTTACCTATTTCATAATTCAATTATTATTTTATTAATTATCTCAAAATTAAAATGCGAAAACACAAATTTTTTAATATCATAGCTAAATTGTATCTCCATTTTACAACAAAAAACGAAAAAAAAGGTTTGGTTTAATAATGGACTTGAAAGCAATTGAGTATGGTCGGTTATTGGACACAATTTAAAAAAACACAGAATATTAAATAAGAAGAACTTAAAATGCCATTTCTGAAATCTATAACTGTTTTAAAAAACCAGCAATTTTTTCCTCAACGTATGCTTGCGAGCCATTACATTTTATAAAAGGTAGTTATTGAAATAAGCTGACTGACGATCCAGCGCGACATGTGCATTACTTAAAGTTACGATTTATGAACCCGATTTACAACATTTGGTTCCACAATACAATAACAATAATCTCATTAATAAAAGTTATAATTAGTATTGACTTTTATATTGCAAAATGTATTTTATTAGGGTGCTTTGTTTGAAACGTCTATTTTTTACGCTCTATTGACAAAATATTGTTCTTAACATCGAAAAAAATTCTCATCAGTCCTTAATTGTAATTCTAAATAGCGGATAGTTATTTATGTAAATTAATGTAGCGTATAAAAAATACGGCGTAAATAGTGTTTTAATTTACGCGTAAAAAAACTTTCGCGTAAAAATAGTGACCATAAATTTAAGGACCCCGGTAAGTTATTTTATAAATATGTATTTAGGTACATACTTATACAGGGTGTTTCACGACGAACTTACACTATCTATATATTGAAAACTACTCACACGATTTTTATAAAAATTGGTATAGAGGGATAACAAGTTATGGCACATTCAGGGAAAATATTTTGAAAGACATGCCCCTTCCGCTTATACCGGAAGTGAACACCAATTTCGTTATTTTATATAGAACACCCTATATATTATGTTTTTTTTTGGATTCTACGTTAAATTTTAATATTACTTTATGTAAAATACCCTATACCTAAAATGTATACTTTTTGAGATATTAATTTTTTTAATGAGTAATTGTCAGTTTCAAACCCTTATATTAAAATATCTATGTGAACATCCCTATACCAAATAAAATGAGTCTTGCCGGGTTAATGAGTAGGAAAATCAAACTAATTGGGGACCTGTTCAAAATTGCTTTATTGTATACAGGGTTAGTAAAAAAAGGTGTAGAAAGTTCAACTTCAAAAAAGTCAAATATCTTAATTTTTTTAAATGAAACTACAACTTTTTTTTTCTTTTACTGAAATTTACAGCCAAAAATAAAGGGAGTTTATGTTTACTTACCTATACCTAAACCTAAGCGTTTTTGAGATGTTAATAAAAGTTTAAAAGTTTTTATTATTTTTGCCTTATTGTTGCTTATTAAAAGTAGACCCTGTTATTAATTTTTTTAATTTAGTAGACCGTATATGCAGCTCTTTTAATTAAATATTAATTGTTATTATTTGTGGTTATTGGCATTTTTACCAAGTGATAGATATGGATCGTTCGGAATCAAACAATGAAGATTATGTAAATTTATTGTTTAATACATGGTGAATGTGACCGAGTTATTACTAGAACATGTGCTTTATTACCCTTTGGAATAAGCAGCATAGTATCCAAGAACATTGATTGTATTAATATTATTATCAACAATAGGCTTCACTTTTTTAACTTTTTGTTTAAACAACCAAATTGTGTTAAATTTTTAAGTATTTTTTTCACGGTGTCACGGGTGGTTCGTGGTCGATCTGGATGTCTTGTAGTAAATAAAACACATGTTCTAGTAATAACTCTGTTACATTCGCCATGTATTAAAAATAAATTTACATAATCTTTATTGTTTGATTTCAAACGAGCTATATCTATCACTTGGTAAAAATGACAATAACCACAAATAATAGCAATTAATATTTAATTAAAAGAGCTACATATATGGCCTTACTAAATTTAAAAAATTAATAACATGGCCTACTTTTAATAAGCAACAATAAGGCAGAAATAATAAAAACTTTTAAACTTTTGTTAATATCTCAAAAACGCTTAGGTTTAGGTATAAGAAAGTAAACCTAAACTCCTCTTATTTTTGGCCGTAGATTTCAGTAAAAAAAAAAGTGGTAGTTTTATTTAAAAAAATTAAGATATTTGACTTTTTTAAAGTTGAACTTTCTACACCTTTTTTTACTAACCCTGTATACAATAAAGCAATTTTGAACAGGTCCCCAATTAGCTTGATCTTCTTATTCATTAACCCGGCAAGACTCATTTTATTTGGTATAAGGGATGTTCACATAGATTTTTTAATATAAGGGTCTGAAACTGACAATTATTCATTAAAAAAATTAATATCTCAAAAAGTATACATTTTAGGTATAGGGTATTTTATATAAAGTAATATTAAAATTTAACGTAGAATCCGAAAAAAAAAATATATAGGGTGTTCTATTTAAAATAACAAACTTGGTGTTCACTTCCGGTATAACCAAAAATGGCATGTTTTTCAAAATATTTTCCCTGAATTTGCCATAACTTGTTATCCCTCTATACCAATTTTTATAAAAATCGTGTGAGTAGTTTTCAATATATAGATAGTGTAAGTTCGTCGTGAAACACCCTGTATAGCTTTTGTTTATTAATTTTCATTGACACAATTATATTTAAAAAAAAGATCTAGTAACATAATTATGTATCAATAAACATTATACACTACGCATATATTAAAAAAATGTATAAACAGTTAAAGTTTTCATGTAATTCGAAGAGAAAGTATATTCCGTATATTACTCATCTTGTTCTTTTTTGTTCTGAAACTTATACAATCCCTCTAGATAACAAACGTCCGAAATAAACTTTACTTGGCTTATGAGTTTTATATAAGGGTCGTAAAGATCACTCGAAAAAGAAAACTTATAATTATGTCACTGTATTATTTTTAATTAACACTTTTTTTATAAACTGAAAAGATTCACATTAAATAATTATTTTTTATAACTGTGTATTAAAAAATGCTGTTTTACATAGGTATAATAATAAGTAAAGTAAAAAGTGCTGAGCGTTTTTTTACTTTATTTCGATGATGAATTAATGTAGTTAGGATTATGCGATTTAGATCAAATATTCGCCCTTTTTTATAACTTTTTTTTTCTATAACTTTTGTCCATTTTGAGGGCAATTTCATAATTCAGCATTTAAAGAAGTCCGCGTCCCTATTGGTAAAAAACTTGACGGCAGTTTTGTACCATCAAGAAAATTGTGCAAATGCTTGAAAAGGTGATAATCGCATGGTGGCAGGTCTTTACTATACGGCGGATTCGATAGAACCTCCCATCCAAACACTAGGAGCGTCTGGCGCATCACTAAAGAAGTGTGTGGCCTGACGTTGTCTTGATGGACAAGTCCGATCGTTTCTGGTTGATCGCCTGCTTCAATCGGATCAGTTGTTAATAGTAGAGGTTTAAATTGAGTATTTGGCCCGATGGGAACAGCTCATAGTAAATAATTCGTTTCCAATCCTACCAAACACACGGCAAAACCGTCTTGGCCGTTAATCCGTGTTTGGCGATTGTTTGGGCCGGCTCACCGCGATTAGACCACAATCCTTTTTGGCCATTGTTCTTGTGTATGACCCATTTATTATCGCCAGTTACCATTCGCCTCAAAAACGGGTCGATTTTGTTACATTTTATCAAAGAATCGCAGGCTTCAATTCGGTCCAAAAGGATTTTTTTTTCGTCAATTTGTGTTGCCCCATACATCTAGCTTTTTCTTGAGACCAGCCTTATGCAAATAGTTTCAAACGGTTTTTCGGCTAATCTTCAGTTTCTGGGTAATGGTATAAGTGCTTACATGCCGGTCCGACTCCACGATTTCCATGATTTTATCTACCTTTTCGACGATTAACCTATCAGAGCATGCCTTATTTTTGAGGTTCATATTACAAGAACGGAATTGTTGGAACCACCGCTTTGCTGTTGTATTCGATACTGTATTGGGTCAACAAACAGCACAAAATTTTTTGGCCGCCTGTTTCGCCTTTTTTCCTTGATCGTAGTGGTACTAAAGAGTATGTCTAATTTTCTCTTTTTTTACCACCATTTTGAAATACTGTATAGTTTAAAATAATCTGTTAGTCATTTTTTAGGCATGTTTGTGAGCGATGGCTCATTAATTTTATTAATTTAATAATTTTTAACTATGCCCATAGAATATAACAAATAATCGCCTTCTCAAAGAGTAGGAAAGCTGCGGAACAACTTTTATTGACCCCAGAAGCAGTTAAAACTAAAAACATAGGTGATAAAAACGTGGTTTCAAAAACGATTTTTAAAGTTTATGAATTTGTACCACACACGTAGTAGGGGAACCTGTTAAACCTCGGCCAGTTTTTTAGTTATATATTTTTTATTGTAATTTGACGTACCGTACACAAACCGTATTAGCATATATTGAAAGGTCTATTATTTGAGTAGCCACCACAAAAATATCAGCAATGTCTATTTCATACTTACATGTGTTTAAGACGTTTAAAAAAAAATGGTTAATTAGGCCAAGGTACAACACACCCTATGTACACTCACACCATTTAGTAATGTCCCTTGGTTTGGAGCGGACGGATCGTTCGTGTCCGACGTGGAGAATAATAAAGAAAACGCTAGTTTCAACTTCAACTCTCCGTTATTATTTTACAATCCTACACATGATGGTGGTATTCACTTTTTACAGATTAACAATACACTTTTTATCTTTCACCCATAAGAAAAAAAATATTTTAATATAAATGAAAGTTAATACAAGATAATTTTATCATTACAAAATAATGTAATTATTCTTTTCTACGCAAATACCTTGTGTTAAAAATCCATGTCTTTCTTTTAAATTCCATATAAGTTAGTTTGTGTATATATTAAGAATATTTAACATAACTGAAAATAGAACTATGAATTTTGATTTCAGGAATTAATTAGTGAAGTTTTCTATAAAAGATTTTCTTTTCCATTTCTAAGCAAATATATCCTATCGAAAATTATTATTATAACTCTTCACATAAGAGTTAATATTTAAATACTAAAATTAACTGAATTGTAAATTTGTTAACAATTTTCGGATACTCTAACGATTGGCAGCTCATTTCGCTGTTAAAATTCTTATAACTGCATTGCCAGCATTTTAAAATAGAACAAATTCAGATTAATTTTAAATTGTTAATATTGTTGTTGTTGGCGCCTTTTATACCTGTATCAGGTTTAGGCGTTTTCCCCGCTTGAAACTTTGTTGTGAATGTTGTAGTGTTTCAAAGATTCAAGGCACCTACTGTTTTACGTGGATTGCGAACCACGGCAATTTCTAAGGAAATTTTTGAGCAGTTTTACTCTTGCCAGGTGCTCAGCCTTGCGAAGAGAAAAGGAGCGTGAAATTTTCGATGGTCGGCGCGGGGATTCGAACCACTTCGAATCCACCTCGCTAGCAAAGCAGCCCAAACACTAAACCACTTGCACCACGCTTCCTCTTAAATTGTTAATATTACCCTTATTAATGTTTTTTCTAAAGCATTGTTTGATATGTCTATCTGCAGTTGGGACATAAATACCATAACTATTCATTTGAAAATTATTAGAATCTAGTTTGTTTTTTTTTTATTATGGACCCATAATTTTTACATTAATTGATTTTATTTGAATTATTACGAGTATGTATTAAACCTCATTTGAATAGAAGTCACCATTGAATTAAATTATCGATATTCGAGTTACATTATTGCCAGAGAATGGTGGATGGAATGCAGGAAGACTTTTACAATGTATAGCTGCAAATGGGTACTACACAAACTACTAAACGCAATTTATTTTATTAATTTGTTAATAAGTTTTATTTTAGTTCTATTTATTACCTAATTATGTTATGTAAATAAATTTTATTCAGAATACGTATTTTGCAAAAACGTGTGTTTGATTTCCTAAAAATATACAAACAGGGTCATTCCATATGAAATCAACAAATGGGTGTGCCGCATGATTTTTAATTTTAATATAAAAATTGTAGACGATCTTTGTGGTGCCAAAATGTTAAACCACCATCATTTATTTTTTATTGTATAACTTCTGATCAGTACGCATCCGAATTCAAAATTGAGTCAATTTCATACTTGTACATAATGGGCTCTAGTTTTTATTTAGAACTGGTTGTTACTTTATTTGAAAGGGTTATAAATGTGCATTTTATATAATACAAAAAATTGAATTAAAACAATTAGGAACAAGATGGTGACCATCCGAAATTTTCACAATTTTTCTCATTTTTAGAATATTTGATTGAACGCTGTGTCAACCCTTTTGCATATTAAGGGTTGATTTTATTTACAATAAAGTACTAACTCTTGTGATGTCGTGACATAATTATCATTGTCCTAGAATAAAATCTACGAAAAATAAAATTGTGAAAATTGATAATTTTGAAAAAAGCTCAACTTTGACCTCAAAAAAATCCATGTGGAGGAAAAAATAAAAATCTGAAATTTTCAGAATATGTAGTCCATATCTTTGTTAATGAGGTCCAATTAGTGCCATTCTGTTATTTTTACATCTTTAGGAAATATGATTTTTTTTTAAAGTGCTACTTTTACAAATAAATATGAAAATAATCTCGGACTTTGATAATTTGTAGATGTTTTAAAATCTATTTAAACTATTAGTATTATGTCAATTTATGATAAAAATAATCAAATAAAAGTCAAAATTTTTTAAACTCTGGTATTTATCAAAAAAATATATATATGCAGAAATTGTTTACTTTTCATTGCAAACTTTTACTATCTTGAGATTTTCTGAGCTAGAATATCGTCACACTTTTAATTTATTATTTGAGATGGGGATAAAACAATGATAGGATCGTGTGTTTTTTATTGTTATTATATTATTTTTAATAAATAACAGAATTTGAAAATTTTGATTTTTATTTGATTATTTTTATCATAAATTGACATAATTCTAATAGTTTAAATAAGTTAGAAAACTTTTATAAATTATCAAACTTCCAGATTATTTTCATATTTATGTGTAAAAGTAGCACTTTAAAAAAAAATTTATAAAGAGGTGAAAATAACAGAATGGCACTAATTAGACTTTATTAACGAAGATATGAACTACATATTCTGAAAATTTCAGATTTTTATTTTTTCCTCCACATGGATTTTTTTGAGGTCAAAGCTGAGGTTTTTACAAAATTATCAATTTTCACAATTTTATTTTTCGTAGATTTTATTCTAGGACAATGATAATTATGTCACGACATCACAAGATTAGTACTTTATTGTAAAAAATCAACTTTTAAAATCCAAAAGGGTTGACACAGCGTTCAATCAAATATCCTAAAATGAGAAAAATTGTGAAAATTTCGGATGGTCACCATCTTGTTCCTAATTGTTTTAATTCAATTTTCTTGTATTATATAAAATGCACATTTATGACCCTTTCAACTAAAGTAACAACCATTTCAATACCTGTTCTAAATAAAAGCTAGAGCTCATTATGTACAAGTATGAAAATGACCCAATTTTTGAATTCGGATGGGTACTGATCGGAAGTTATACAATAAAAAAAATAAATGTGCCACCACAAAGATCAACTACAATTTTTTTATTAAAATTAAAAATCATACGGCACACTTTTTAATTCAAATTTGTTGATTTCATATGGAATGACCCAACATTATTTTATTCCACTTTATTCATTATTTTAAAATACACCCATACCTCACTTTGCGTCGGAGTTACGTTCCAAAAAAACACGACGCAAATTAAAAAGACGCAATGTGAATTAAGAAAAAAATTGAAAAAAAGTGGAGCCGTCTGTTAAAAAACAAGAAAAAAATTAAAGACTCGAACCCAAAACAACGCAACCTCGAAAACCTAACGACGCACGGTGAAAATTAGTACTAATTAAGTAGCGACGCAACTTCGAAAAAACGCAAAAAGAAACGACGCAAAGCGAGGTACGGGTGTATATCTTTATCTTATCATTACAATTTTTTTAAATGCGGGTTGTGAATAAATTGTAAATTGCGTTGCACCGTAATTTATAAAGTGTCGTTCAATAGGCACCTAATAATTGTAATGAAATAGTTAATATATACATTACGTAACAATTTAAAGTGTTTGGGCTGCTGCGCTAGCGAGGTGGATTCGAAGTGGTTCGAATCCCCGCGCCGACCGTCGAAAATTTCGCGCTCCTCTTCTCTTCGCAAGGCTGAGCACCTGGCAAGAGTAAAACTGCTCGAAAATTTCCCTAGAAATTGCCGTGGTTCGCAACCCACGTAAAACTGTAGGGACCTTGAATCTTTGAAACACTACAACATTCAGAACAAAGTTTCAAGCGGGGAAAACGCCTAAACCTGATACAGGTATAAAAAGGCGCCAACAACAACAACGTAACATAATGATCAATCAATTATTCTTATCGTTGGATTTATCCCAAAACTCCTTCGATTCAATGACCTTAAAAGTGTCCATAATAAAAAAAGTTCTATTCTAATTATTTTTAAATGAACAATTATAGTATTTTATCCCAACTACGCATAGGTATATTAACCAATGCATTATCCAAAATATAAATAGGGGTAATTAAAATTGAAGTTGATCTGCATATGTTAAATTTAAAAAATATGTATGAAGTTATAAGAATTTCAATAGTTACTTTGTTAGGGCTATTCTAAAAGTGTTAACAAATTTACGAGTCAGTTAATTTGCATCGTTTAAATATTAACAATTATGTGAATATAGTTTTAATAACCATTTTAATGGCGTAAATTTTCTTTCAAATTGAAAAGAAAATCGTTTTCTGTTCCGTTTAATATTTTTGTTATATTATTATATTGTAAAAAGTGAACACCATCATTTGCAGCGTTTTAAAATAATAATGGAAAGTTTAAGCTAAAGCTATATCGCTTTCTTTATTATGCTCCACGTCAGACCCGAACGATACGCTGGCTCTAAACTGAGGGACATTACTAAATGGTGTGAGTGTACTTCGGCCAGTACGACGATGTACCTAGGACACATTGAAAATTTAGGGGTAAAACAAGATTATTTAAAGAAACATTAACTTTTCACTACTAAAATTGTTTTATTCGGTCGAGTGAGATATTTAATCACAAATTTTTAACAAAACCAACATAACATTCATAGTATTTCTTTCTAACTTTTGAATCAGTCATTAGGACTAACTTTTATAAGAACACTAGCAATATCTAGGTATATTATTCAGTCTTAAGCATTTAGCAGAAACCCCAGTACTTCTGTATCTTTGGAACATAACAACTTTCTCTGGTTTTGTTAACTCTGAGGCATTTTAATTTTTTCTGTAATGTCACTTATCGGAACCTTTGTTTACAAATATAACATAGTCGCGTATATTGTAATTAATAGGCGTTCTTTTCTTCTTCTCTTTACTTCTAGACATGATTTTTGAAATATTAAATATATTTTATTGGGAATCTATTATATAAATGTGAAATACATAAAAATATATCCTCCTGGTCAAAGTATAACATCCAGGATGTACCTAGGCCACCGACCAAAGTACAACTGATCGATAGTGACCGAAGTACAACACTACTTCATTGCTGTAGAAAACGGTGGATTTTAATTATTTGAGGATACATATCTTGCAAGTTTATTATTTTTTAAATACTTGTTAAGTCAAACAACCGACCGCATATAAAAGTTAAGCGATTATTATAAAGCGTATAAAACTATTAGATTTCAAAGTATATTAAAAATAATTACTTTTTTCGACAAAAAATTTTTAACTTCGATAACACCAACTACCGGCTTAATGGCGGTAAGCGACTAACTACACATTGGATAGTTAGCAGTGATGTACCGAATACCACAGACAACAGAATTTAATAGCGCGGGAATATTTCAAACGGGCCAATTGGCCTAGGTACACATATGGCCCAGGTTCAACAGGTTCCCCTATAATTTTATGTAAAAAAATGACGTTTGTGTTTAATCAACTCACCCTAAATGCGTGGGTATCTCACCCAGATACTATGGGATAGATAGCCAAACCTAAGGATTCCGTTGTACTTTTTTTTAAGAAAAATTATGACATTTTTTTTCGGTTTGTACTGTTAGAACTGGTATTATTTTAAATATAAAATTTCACCTTTGTAGTGTTATAAACTAATTTATACCAAATCAAATTAAAAATGAAACATATGTCTCGGACTGTCCCTACGGGTAGCAAAGTACAGAAACACTAAAGTTGATAAAGTACGCTACTTTAAGTCCAAAGAAATTGTTTAAAATTAGCAATAAATTAAAATCATATTGTTAAGGGTATTCTAAAACAAAGAAATACACATAATTTTATAATGTATCTAATAGTTTTAAAAATATGAACATGGTATTGTAAATTCTTATACGACTAATGACTAAATTTTTACAAAAATAAAAAAAAACAATTTTTTAATTTTTCCAATCACATTTGCAATATTTGTTATTATGACAATAAATTATTTGTATTGTTTTGTTAATTAACAGTCATAATTATTATATATGTTTGACAGTAGTCTAACTATTATATATACCTACAGTTACTCTCATAAATGAGTATAGGTACACCTTAATTATTGTAAATATTGTGGAGGTACACGACTGCAAATAAAACAAGTAATTTAGAATTTATTTTTTTTTACCATGGAAAATGGACTAACTACAGTATTCACAAGTAGTATTAAAAAGTACTTTCAAGAATTCGACTTGCAAACTAGAGTTACCGTCCTTATTTTATTTCCAACACGAGGACGTTGTAAAACATACGGCTTAAATGGTTTCGGAACATTAACGAAAAAAAGACATAAGGCTACTTTTAAATTTAAGTTGTTTTGTTCTTTATTAATTTTTTCCGGGGTTTTTTACAAATTAATAATTTTGTATTAAACAAAATGGGCCCT
This sequence comes from Sinopyrophorus schimmeli, assembly GCA_036325965.1. Taxonomy (NCBI): domain Eukaryota; kingdom Metazoa; phylum Arthropoda; class Insecta; order Coleoptera; family Elateridae; genus Sinopyrophorus; species Sinopyrophorus schimmeli. The sequence continues at coordinate 8,657,473 of JARFIZ010000314.1, read as the reverse complement.
ATATTTATAAGTTTTCAAATTTTTATTTTAACAATACGAGCAATTTTAAGTTTACATTTAATGTATACCTCCTGCACAAAATTTAGTCGACTAAACCAGAGGTCGGCAACCTTTCGATGACAAAAAGCCAAATCCAAAAAAAACTAAAAACGTGAAAGAGCCGCTAAAAATATCGCATCTAAAATTTGGGATGGTTTTATACAGACATTTTTGATATTCAGAGATTTTCTAACAAAGCCTCATGCGGCTCCGGAGCCACAGATTGCCGACCTCTGGACCAAACCCTAAATAAACTTAACAAAATTAAGACAAAAATTTCTAAATATTAGGAGTATATATCACTCATAAATCATAAAAATTATCTAGTCTTGCATTAAATTATACATTAGATTCAAATTATAGAAAATATTAATATTTTTATTTTTATATTTTTAGTTAACAAAGGGTAAATTTCTGTCAACAATTGAGTAAACATGTCGTCCCGGAAGCGAAAAATTAGTACAAAGTGGCGATGGTCCAGACATAGCTCCGCCAAATATCGATTCAATACTACGTTACAAAGATGACATTTGGTTCAATTTTAAAACTAACATATTATAATACATTTGCAAGTTACATGACCTTTATATTTGATTTCAAAATTATATACGTATACAAATTTTCTTTATATTATATCCAATAATGAGTATAAATAACAAAGAGTGCTTTACTTTTGTTATAAACTCGCTGTATATATAGTGTTTATACGTTCCAGTTTTATCTCTTTTGTCTCGGTTCTCAGTTCTTTTGAGACAGTTAATTGTCCTGGTTTTATTTAAGGGGGCGATCCAAAACATTAGCGATTTTAACATGATGCGGTGAAATAATGAATTACTACAGTGCGGTTTAGTGCTAAGTTAAGTCGGTCAAGAAATAAGATAAACTTATCTTTTGGTTTCTAGGTGGCTCTCCCGCTTGTCAGAAGATTTAGACAAACCCGGGGCCTTGAATTTGACTGAATACATATATTTATTGAAATTGAAAGATACATATCCATATAATCAAAATTGGTAATTTAATTATTTCGTGGTGCTTTAGGATGATATGTCGTTCTAAGCGGAGACCATGTTTTTAATTTTTTAAATTGATTAAGAATAAAAAAATATTTTTTATATATTAAGAAGCCTGGCTAGTGGCATGGGAACTACTATTCGTAGAGAGAGTCACGATAGTTGTACCTATAGAGATGCAAGATATCGATTTTTACGCTGATTTGAAAAACCTTCAAAATACATAAGTTGTTCCAGGTCTAGTTTTATCGGTCAAACTCGCATACTTTCGTCTATTTTCGACATATAGTTTGGTTTACCAAAAATCTGATTACTTGCAATATTATTTCAAATGTTATATTCAGAGAATTTTCATGCGATTTCGATTGTTAGGTTTGGCAGAAAGCGCAAAGTAAGAGTCGCGCGCAATTCAAAACCAGTTTAAATTTAAGAATACATATTTATTATGTTATGAATCTTAATTAATGCGATTTGTTTTATTAATATTACAAAGTAACATAAATATGTGTATAAAATTGTAAAATACTTGTTTTTCTTTAAAATGAAAGGATAATAATTATAGTATTGCAGAAAGGCGCTAATGATTAATTTTCTGGATTTCTTGTTATTTGTTCTGATGATATATTTATTGTTTTTAAATACAGTTCTAATTTTATTTATTATAGATCATAAATAAATGTTGAAAATACTTTGATACTAATGTTTTTTAGTCCAATTATATTTATTAAAAAAAGGTTTTCTATATAAATTTTTAAGTCATTTTATATATCGAAATTATTTATAATTGTGGTTAAAAAATAAGTAACAAAATTTTAAGGGCAGAAGAGTATCTTGTGGTAAAAATATGAACCGTGATAAGGGAGTAAGAACGAAAAAAGTTAAATTTAGGAAAATATCAGATTGAAATAAATACTTATATCGTAAATAAATACTAAACATGCTTAGTATTTTCAAATTCTAGAATAATTGGAAATGACCGGGAATGCAAAGTGCATATTTAAATTGCATACCTTCAATAAATATCTTCTCAAAGGGGCATATTTTTGCAAGGATCGGCAATTTTGGAAGCAGATGATAACGAAATTTATTTTATTTTATTAAGGGCCGTTCATAAAATGCGTCACGCTAAAATCAGCTTTTTTGACCCCCCGTCATGCGGTGTCACACTTCCTATGACCCCCCTAGAAATATTTTGTCCCAAAAACTAAGACGTCCCCGAATATGTTAAATTTCAATTGATAGTACACAAATATTGAGAATTAAAAATATTTATTTAGTTTTTATAATAAAATTTAAATAAATCAATAAATATCTTTTATAACGAAAAAATAAATAATATGTATTTACTAAATACGAAATGAATGACTTTCTATTATGATAAAAATTTAAAACGAAAAATAGTTGAAAGAAATACTAATTTAAAATGTAATGAACGGCGAACGTCACGTTGCCGCAGACCCCCCGTCCCTCCGTGTTACACTCAGCAAGCCCCCATGTATGCGAACGTATTTTATGAACGACCCCTTATCTATGTATGCTCCCAGAAAATGTTTACCAAAATTGGCATACTTCAATTGCTTGATAGCCATTTAATAAAAATTAATCTCAAAAAAATAAAATCTACGATAATTTCTCAAGCTTTGCTGTTTGATTAATAAAAATATCATTATTTTGAAAAACGTACAAAAGCTTAGAAGTTGAGCTGTTTTTCGTTTTATTAATTTTTTTGTGCAAAACTCGTTGATTTATCAAAAATCAAAAATTATACAACCACTTCACAACATACTATAACGTTTATCAAAGTCTGTTTGTATACGTGCCTTATTTTTTAAAAGATTGTGATCCCTACCATACTTTTTCAATCTGTATTTTATGAAACCTAGTAACTTTTATATTAAACTTTTTTTGTAAATTTTATAATTAGAAAGTTATTTGACATTACAGAAAATAACGATTTTCAATTTTTTTACGATTACTTCGGAACTATTCGGAATTTTAAAATTTTAATAACGGAATCTGAATCGGCATCTAAAACTGCAAAACATTGCCCATTTAACCAGACTTGTATCTTCACTAATAAGAAAGATACCCATGTTAGCCTACTTAATTTGGGACCCCCTGTATATGTATACTAACTTTTCAAACCTGTAGTACTATGAAAAAAAGTGCTCAAATTTTTATCTGTATTGAAGTTCATCATAAATGAAACCTAAAAATAGAAACTAATTTACACAAAAACTTACTTCAATGAATTTAATAAAAAAATATTTACCACAGACATTATTATTTTGGTATAAAGGTAAAAATGTAAATGGCACATTGGTCATTTACGTTTTTCATGAACTATTTAGGGCTATAATGTGCGAAAATATCGGTCAAAAGCGCCTTCAAACCATAAAGGCAAAGTACGAAGCCGCATTCAACAACAATTTTACCATTGTAAAAGTTGACCATTGTCAACTCAAACTAGGCGATTTAAACCACCGCATAAAGCGCAAGCGCACACTAAGCTGATTTTAAATTCGAAATTTTATTTATATACAATTGGTCGCACTGATTAATGAATGCTTTGATATTATTAAACCATTACGATGTTACGATTTTTATCGATCTGCGTTCAGGTACCTGAAAAAAATCTGGTCCGCGGGGCAACACCGCAAAGAATAGCGCGATTACGCAATCCTTACTAGTTCTAAACGAATTCTCATATTGATACCAGACAAATGTGTTTGTGATCATTACAGACCCTAAAATAAATCTGAGTGTAATTTTTAATTATTATAGTCTTTTTTTGTCTATCACTGATGTAATAACGCCATCCCAAGGCGCCATTACCCCACAACTTTCAAATACAACTGTTCAACGCTATTACCATCTAACGGACAAGGGTCAAAGTTTTGGTTAGCGAAAACGAGGAACCGCAATAAAACTCTCAACATAACCTTGCCCAGCGAGACCAAAAACAGTGCTTCGGCACTTCAATTACCAAATTGTTATTAATTACTTTTTCAATACAATTTTCTAACAATATATACACAAAAGATGGCTCTACAGCATAGCATATTTCAAATTTGATCAAATTCTTTAGTTTTTTGTATAATTACAGCTTGAACTATCGTTTTTTTTGCCCCTTAAAGCATTTTAATTTCAGCAGGTTTGCTATTTTTTTTTTAGATTTATATTACATTTTTGGGGAAAATAAAATATGCCATGCTCTAGTCCAATCCTTTATTGGTCTATTTAATTTTTTTTGCAACATTATATATTGTTATTTAGAAATGGTAATTGAAGTAAGAAACGTCTAAATTTTAGTCGATATTAGGCAACCCAGTTCTCTCGGACCGCCCCCTTAACGCTCCTTATCAGCACCTTATAGATACATACGTGAGTTTACATTTCAATGTCGAGTAAAATGGTAAGAATTGAAGGTGGGGTATAAAAGTAGATCTAGTTTATTTTGTGATTTATATTTTGTATTAAAATATATACAGTAATCTTCAATTAAGTTTTTTTTTGGGGTGTGAATTCCGGTTAGAACTAATTAAAAGTTAAAAATCCTATGTATAAAAATAACGTCTTGCATCGGATAAGTAGTTATACATACAATAAACATACACTTAACAAATAAAAAAAGACACATACGGGCAATTGTGAGTAAAATACAAGTTATAAAAATACAAATAATGGTATTATATGTATAATAATCGAAGTATAAGTTTTTAGGCATTTTTAAAATAGCTTCTACAATTTTAACTCAAATGACATAACATTCTTAAAAATAGACCAATTTTAAAAATGTTTATTTAAATATTAGATAGATTTATACATAAACAAAACTTCAAAAATTCAAAAAATACATTATTTTTAATCTATGATGAATCATAGTTATCAAAAATAGCAAAAATTAAAAAATAATGTAGATTTAATACAAAATACAAAATAAAAATTAATTATATAAATATACCTTTACTACATATGTATAGCTCCTGTAACGTATAAACAACGTGCGCAGCTGAAAAAACATAACATCCGATATATAACAGAAAAAAAGGTCCAAAATTAGTTTAATTATTTAAGTGTATATAAAATTCGTTTTTAGAACTATTAATTGGGCGTCTCGGCTTAGTACGCAGATTATTTCAAAGTTTTAATACAATTTTTACTTCTATTTTCGAACTTTAAAAAATTAAATGTTAAAGAAATCTTTTGCTCGGCAAGAGAAATAGTACTTGTGGTATGCGGCGGCTTACATCATAATGTCGAAAAAGCAGCAGTCGAATACTGTGACTGTAAAAGCTTAAAAGCTTAAAAATTTAGTTTAGTTGTTTGTAAAACATTCTACTTAAGTTCTAACTCAGTTGCTACGTAGTCCTTATTTTAAATATGTATATGGTTATGCGCCCAAACAAAATTGACTTGCTTAAAAGTTATTATAAAAATAAATTTATTGTGTGTAAACAGTACTTAAACACAAACATTTATTTTTTTAAACTTGTTTCAGACTAACACAACTTTTACGATTGTAAATTACGGTCACAAATATGCTATGCCATTTTTTTTATTATCAATAGTACACTTTTATTATTTTTTTAGTAATTCTTGCGACTGGGATATTTTATTGTAATATGGAACTTACAATTAGTCCACCCTATACTCTTACTCAGTATTTTCTACACTTTAGACCTATGTATACCTACCTCTTTTAAATATTTTTTAAAACATTGTATCAATTAATAGAACAATATCTAGGTGACTGAGCTTTGCTCGGTGTCTTTTTTTCACCCTGAGAATGTGATGACTTTCAGTTGCCTAAATACTGTAATTGTAATATATAGATATGAATGTAGTGCCATCTGTTATGGTATCAATTGATGAATATTTTATGCTACTGATACTTAACTATGCTATGAGATGGCGCTAAAATTATTTTTTTTCAAAACGCATTTTTTTAGCGATGACACCTATTTAAATAAACCTAGGAAGCAAAACATTGTCTATATACAAAATTTCATTCAAATCGTTAAAACGGTTTCCGAGAGTCACGTACGTACGTAAACAGGTTGTTCACGACGAGCTTACACTATCTATATCAAAGTTGAACTTTTTATAACATTTGTTACCAACCTTGTATACAATAAAACAATTTTCAACATGTCACCAATTAGCTTGACCTTCCTACTCATTAACCCGACAAGATATTTTTTATTTGGTATTGGGGATATTCACATAGAATTTTCAATATAAAGGTCTACCTGTCAATTATTCAGTAAAAAAATTAATATCTCAAAAAGTATACATTTTAAGTATAGACTATTTTACATAAAGTGACATTAAAATTTAAGGTAGAATCTAAAAAGTTAATAATACATATACATGGCGTATTTAAAATAACAAAGTTGCTGTTCAAATATTTTCCATAAATTCTCCATAACTTTTTATCCATCTATACCAATTTTTATAAAATTCGTGTGAGTACTTTCCAATATATAGAAAATGCAATCTCGTCGTTAAACATCCGGTATACAGGGTGTCCCAAATTGAGTAGGCTAACATGGGTATCTTTCTTATTAGTGAAGATAGAAGTTTGGTTAAATAGGCAATGTTTTGCAGTTTTAGGTGCCAATTCAGATTCTGTTAAGAAAATTTTAAAATTCCGAATAGTTCCGAAGCTATGGTCAAAAAACTGAAAATTGTCATTTCCTTTAATGTCAAATAACTTTGTAATTATAAAAATTAAAAAAAAAAGTTTAATACAAAAGTTACTAGGTTTCATAAAGTACAGATGGAAATTAAGTCAAAATTAAATTCAAAATGGCGGTTTTCAAGATATTGATACCAACTTTCTTATTTTAAATAGGTGCCATATTGGATTTTTACATAGTTAAATAGCATTTTTTTTCTCTTTCCAACTATGTATAACAACCCAAATTTAAATAAAAAATTATTAACAATATTAAATTTTTTTGTTTAAAATCAAGTAGCCATGAATTATCAAAGAACAATAAAACAGCATAATACAAGCCAAGGTCATTATATTTATTTTTTGACTAATATTGTAAGTTTTTTAACTAATAATAATTATTACCTTATAAATAATTCAAAATGGCAAGGTTTTTAACTACGCAGTATGATATGTTGTGTACCTACATTAAATGTTACAAAAGCTCCTGCGTTGCTGCACAAACATACATTAACAGTTTTCCAAAAAAAAAAGCAACGGAACCTTAAAATTTTTAAAAGATTGGATGTGAATATGTAGAAGTATGGATGTTTACAATAACCAAATTGAAGGAATGTGGAAGACGATCTTCATCATTTTTTTTTTGAAAACTGTTAAAGTATGTTTGTGCAGCAACGCAAGAGCTTTTTTAACATTTAATGTAGGTACAAAACATATCATACTGCGTAGTTAAAAACTTTGCCATTTTGAATTATTTATAAGGTAATAATCATTATTATCTAAAAAACTTACAATATCAGTCAAAAAATAAATATAATGACCTTGGCTTGTATTATACTATTTTATTGTTCTTTGATAATTCATGGCTACTTGATTTTAAACAGAAAAATTTAATAGTTCATAATTTTTTATTTAAATTTAGGTTGTTATACATGGTTGAAAAGAGAAAAAAAAATGATATTTAACTATGTAAAAATACAATATAGCGCCTATTTAAAATAAAAAAGTTGGTATCAATATCTTGGAAACCGCCATTTTGAATTTAATTTTGACTTAATTTCCATCTGTACTTTATGAAACCTAGTAACTTTTGTATCAAACTTTTTTTTATTTTTATAATTACAAAGTTATTTGACATTAAAGAAAATGACAATTTTCAGTTTTTTGACCATAACTTTGGAACTATTCGGAATTTTAAAATTTTCTTAACAGAATCTGAATGGGCACCTAAAACTGCAAAATATTGCCCATTTAACCAAACTTCTATCTCCACTAATAAGAAAGATACCCATGTTAGCCTACTCAATTTGGGACACACTGTATAGGTATATCAAAGTTTAGCCCATTTAAACTATAAGATTTCTGGAAATTGTTTTTTTTATGCCTGTCTTTAAACAACGATTCAAAGTAAAATATTGATTATTTAAAAATTATGTGTAAAAAATTCTAATGTTGCTTAAAAACAAGCTTTTTAAAATATTTTGCTCTAGTGGTATGCATATCTCGCAAAGTATCGATAGGGGTTCCGTGAAAACGGTAAAAGACACAAAAAAATAATATTTATTTTTTTCCTAAACTTGTTTATTAGTACAAGGATTCCGCAAGAATGAAAGTTTTAACAAAAGCTCTGTTTCTTAAATGGAATGCCGCAAAATGTCTTTAGCTTCAATTCTTTTTTTAAATTACAGATACATACTAGTTTTTACGGTTCTAGATTTAAACTTCTTGGAGCATATATTTTTATTTTATTGCATACATATTTCTGTTTACTATTTAAGAAATATTTTAATTTAGTATTAAAATAAATTATTGTTGTTTAAAAAGAGAAAAAACTGTAAACCCATTTTAAATTTAAGGGAGTCACGTCTAAAAAATGTTAGCAACCACTGTTCCACATTTTTTTGCAGTAGAAGACGTATATCACTATTAACTGTAAAAATTATTGTTTGTCTTTAAACATCTAAATTCTAAGTAATAATTGGTTTTGAAAAGTATATGATAGAAATAACATTTAAAAATAATCAAAATATTTACAATATAGAATTGGTTTTACGATGATTTTAATTGAAAATCCATTAGCATACAAATACAAATTAAACTGTAAATGAAACCTAAGTATTATTAAACAAAAATCAATTTTATTTCTATCTGACAGTTTATTTACTAATTTTAGTTAATTTCCATTATCAAAATACGTTTCCAAACTCAACAAAACTTACTTGATAGAAACAAAATACATAGATGAGGTAATTTAAACAAGGTTTTGATGTAAGTTGAGCAACAACGCATATCTTATGCAGCAAAAACAATAATATGAAAGATAGATTCAAAAATATAGTTTCAGTTTTAATATACAGTAAAATCTTTTGTGCCGACCATCGTATAAAGAGACTAAATACCCCTAAAAGTGGGGAGTATGCTTCAGAACAAATATATTGTAATTTAAATCTTTTTATAAATTTCTCTCTAAGGCGACCACTCTCTAACCCGACCGAGACTGTTAATTGCGCAACCTCTACCTTTCAAAATTACTTAAACTTGGAAATGTTTGTATACATAATAGCTCTAAAAGCAAACGTAGGGTGAGTGTACCAGTCCCAAACCAGTTAAGGACAAATTTTGACTTTGAAATGCTCTAAACTGGTATTATATAATTTTAACGTAGAAATGTATATATAAAATTGTTTATTGTTTACTAACACTGTAATATTGATAAATTATTTGAATTCAAATATTTCAGTTTTTTATAGATTTCGTGAACAATACAAAAAACGGGAATGCATCTACGGTTGACCACTGTGCTCCAATCAATAACCATTTTTGCACCTATAGTTGACCACTGAAAACTAATGCAGAAAAGGTAGTTAATTGAAAATAAAACACTATTTTGTTAGACAAATTGACTTTCATGTATTGACTTAAAGTTTCTCTTGACTTACAACCAATTTTTAATGGCACAGTGAAACGTAAGTAGTACCTAATTCGAATACAAACATGAAAATTAAAACATTAACTTTAACAAAACTTATTGTCAAACTACGATAGAAAAATAATAACTTTGCACTTAAATTATTAGTATCACCTGTCACAGGTGAGTAGTAGAACCAAATAGAGCAGTCTAATCATATTGAGGTAAGCAAATTTTCCAAAATCTTATCTCGAAACCGTAAATTAATAGAAAATTCTTAAAAAAGGTAACAATTGGTTTTACCAACGGAACTAGAAAGCTTTAACATTGCAAAAATTTGGCCATCTTTTCAACTTTGTACGAACCTCTGGTATTTGTAGGAACAGGTGCTTTTATAACTTCAACGATGCTGCCACGGTTATACCATATCATATCCTCTTTTTCAAGCCATTTGAAAGTGGTCCCAGATAATAACACCATAGTACTGACTTTAGCGTTACATTCGTCAAAGTTTTTGATTTGCCCAGGGAAGTATTAACCGTCATACTTGATAATGACATAAGATCCCACTTCTAAGCTATCTTCAAAGCTTGTAGGTTTTCGGGCATACAAATTCAATGGAATATCATCTTCTGAATCGGATTGCATGAAAACTTTTTTCTTAATGCGTTTCTATTAAAAGTTTCTTCGTTATGGGGATTCCCTTTTTAGCGTTAGCGTTAATCCACCTAGACAATAATAACTCTTCTTATGGGGTCAAAATAGTTGATGACCCCATTTTTCGCTGTACAGGATGTCTCATTTTTATTTTGTTTATCACAGTCGAGTGAGGGATATTATATTTTCTACTTGTTGGCCTTATTTTAGCGCCTTTACTAATTTCGTCGAGGCACTTAAACAAATCTTCCTCTGTATATTTCAAAAATGTCTTTATATAGAACAACGAGAAACAAACTTAAAACACTAATCTGGTCAACCATAGAAACACTTTTTTTACTACTGTGTACCAATAGTTGACCAGTTGGTCAACTATAGAAACTCAGTACAAAATGTGTACCAGTAATTAACCACCTTTAAAAATACTTGATAATGTCATTAATTATTAAAAATAGCAGCTCATAGCTCTTAAATAAACACTAAATTTTTCAAATAATACAAGTTTATGACAATAATTAATAATTAATAGGTGATATTAAAAGATTTAACTTACCATGTCAACGTAAACTTCTAACTGTGTTACCGTGTAGAGAACAAGTAAATGACACAACGTTATGACAAAAAATGCAAAATAGCGATATAATTAGGTCACGCTCGTAAAAAATATGCTTGGAAGGTTGCTAATAGTCTAGGTAATGTAATAAAATAGTTGAATTCTTCAATTATGCCCGCAATTTCTTAATTTATTCAATAGAACATACGAGTGGTCAACTACTGGTACCTGGTTTGGCACTGGTACACCCACCCTATGTTAAACAAAATTCATTTACCTGCATTATTTATGATTCTAAGCCTGACTAACATTATAATTCTTTCATTGTCTGTAAAATACAGGCGTTTTTGTAAATTTATAATTTTACTTACTGACAGATTCTTTGCAAATTGATTCCTTATAAAAATGCTCTAGAATAGGAGAATAACTATTACCCTTTAGAAAATTCTGGAATAGTCAAATCGTAAGAAAGTCATGGTGTTTTGTTTGAGTGTACATACTGAATAAAAAAAGTTTTCAAGTTTAAGTAAATTTGAAAAACAGATTAGCACGCATTTAAAAGTTACGGACCTGATAGAAAGTGGTCGCCTTAGAAACAATGTTATAAGTAGAATTAAATTACATTATATCTGTTCTAAAGTAGGTACACTGCTCAATTTTAAAGGTGGTCTATTCTATTGTATAATTTACTAATTATGTATATTATTTCTGTATCTATATAAATATATAAGGATGTTTTCAACTATTATTTGATACCAATTACACTTTTAAGGTTATATGTATTACAACTTAACTCTCTCAAGTCATAAATAAGAAGATGCGGAATCAAAGCATCATAAATGAACCGACTCCACCTCTGCCTCCGATTCTAGTCAATATTATATATTTTACATAGGTAAGGGAGTGTACCCGGTTATGAGACGGGTTTTGTTTATGAGCCAAATTTTTTTACTGGTTAAATAAAGTCGGGTGTTCTATTTATTGTTGGAAAGGTAATGAAAATACACAACTTTTATCCGGAGAAAGTTTTGTGATTCCATTAACATGCAAAATTTTATGACCAATTTTCTAAGTAACAGTTTTTTGACAAGAAAAAAATTTGTATCTAGGTATGAGACACCTACAAAAATACATTAAAAATTGTAAAATATTAAGTAAAAACCTCATATCTATTTCAAAATTATAATTTTTTATGCTTTCCATAATTTTTATTTATCACTTTCCTCTTCATAATCGTCGCAATGTTTGCATGTGTAGATGCTTGCACACGTGTTTGCGCACTTCAAAAGAACTGGCCCCTTGCAAATATTGCATTTGATGTTGTTAACAGCGTTCAATTTGTTCGGCAACAACTTTATACTAATGATGTTTTTGCTTTGGAACCCTTGAGTGGTGGTAATATGCTGTGTCTCACACCCGGACAATGACGACATTTTGAGAATTAACAAAAAAATTGTTTTCCAACCACATATTGACCTAATCTAATATTGGATCGTAAAATATAAAAAAAACACTAAATGCTATACATTACACTTTCCTTTTTCAATTGATTTACATGACAAAATAACATTTTGAAAAAAATCAAAAACGTTTTTAACCTGCAATTTTACATACGATGTCTGCAGTTGATATAAGCAATGCGTCGATTCATTTCAGTGTTAGTACAAAAACTGACTGATAACCAAAGAACTACTTGACAGTAATCAGATCGGCCATATTGACATTGCATAATGAAAATAATTGAATGTCCCATATCTGGAGCCTGTCTCATACCCGGGAACACTCCCCTACTTATAAAGAAATTACATTTTAATACAAAAATTAAATATTTTAATCTTATTGCGACAAATAAAATCTATTCATTTTAAAACAATATGACTAACTTGTTACTACCATAATTCATAAATACAGTGTAAACTCTTTATAATGAACTTCTTTATAACAAAAAACTCTATAGCATAGATAATGCTCGAGATTGGTTGTATTATATCAGTGGTTCTTTTTGCGCCTAAGATCACATTCTAGAGTGCCGATCGGGCGGCGGCACTATTTATTTTTTCAAGGTAGATTTATAATTGAACACTGTTAAAAATACACATAGTTTTTTATATTATTTTTATCGTGGTCGCACAACGGCGGGCACACATAAAATGGTCGCCGGAAAACATGGTGCCCGCGCGCATATGGTTGGGGGCCCCTGGTTTATATTATTACCCATATATTAAACACTCTCCATAATGTAATAGTCTCCCGAGTCGAAATTTAGCGCCGACATTGAGCCTCCTAAAGTCAGACTCATTCCGGACTCGGAGACTCAAAGTAGAGTTTATTCCTATGTTAAATTAGGTCCGACTTTGGTCTCCAAAGTGGTACAAATTTCCATTTTTACCACTTTGGGGTTCAAAGTCGGATCTGATGGAAATTTAAATTAGGTCCGATTTTAGACCTCTGTACTCTATTTTATAATAATAATAATATGGATTTAATTCGCATTTAAAATGATTAGAATACTTTTATTTAAAATACGTAGCTAAAGTTTAAAATAACAATTACATTAAAAAAAAGAAGAATAATAATCATAAGTATTATTATTAGTATTTATAATAATTAAACTAATATTGTATGTATATATATATATTTATTTATTTTGTATTATAATGTACAAATACATTGATAGTACAGAATTACCTAGTAACTTTGATAATACAATATTCAAAATTATAAAATACCTGGATTACTCTGAGATTTTGTAGGATGGGTTTTACTTTCTGAGTTAGTAACTTTTTAGTAAGCTGTTGCTGTTTCTTCGGAATTAAAGACAAATTGGTAAAGATTAATAATAAGAGCGCACTTTTTAGGTTAGGTTGCCCGACCATAAGATTTACTTGACTGGTGGACAGTCATCAATGTAAAAGAACACATGTAAATAGGGAGTGTTGCCACGTCTTTTTCATATAGTCGAACCCATTTAATGCCATTCTCATAAATTTAATAGACAAGATTTTAAAAACATTTTAGTTATTAGTATTAACAGTTTTTTATTTAAATATACATATAATTAATTTGGATGTTAATTAATAAACGTAATAGTGTAATAACCAATGTCAACGCTTAAAACCATAACTTACATAAAAAGTATTTAGTTTACGCGTACTTTATGTGTATAAATGATATTAAAAAATATAAACGTATTCAATTGTAATATAACAGCTAACTTGTGATCAACAAACAAATTACAATATCGAAAACAACTGGCAACGCTGCTCAGCTGATTTCGGTATTTGCAGTTATCGGACTTAGAGATTCAAAATCACATCTCTTGGGGAATGGTAGGAGCTAGGAGCTAACTGTCGAACCTAGTCGGGTTACAGTACTATAAATCGGGTTTTTTTCGGACTAGGGGAATCTATGTAGGCTCTAAACATCGACTCGGGGATCTATGTAGGCTTTAAATTTCGACTCGGGCTTCTCTCTAAAAAAACAATTCGTCTTTGTTTAGACATCTGTTACTATTTCTAAGAACAATGCGTTTTCTTACATGTTATTATATACTTTTTGTGTACATTTTCTAAGAATTGTTTTCCACTAATGTTTGAATGTGATTAGTTTTCGTTGAAATAGCAAACAAGTCAAGATGTGAATTGACTTTTGAACTGTGAACATAGCTCGCAGAAGAAAAACTTTGTGCCTTGGCGGAAAGCTTTCTTTAATTCGTGCAAACTTGCAAGAAGTCCTGGACGCAGCTAAATTGTTAAGCAAGGTTTAATTATTTTACGAAGACGACCCCACCGCCTCTCATGGATAAAATTTATAAAAAAATAAAAACCAAATCAATACTTGGTTTGTATGCCAATGTTTACCAAAAAACGTCAGGTCATAAGATATACAGAATAATAGAGATTTTAGAAATTGACGTATACCTAGTTATAAAAATTTAAAAAACTTATTGGTGCCCTTTATCTTTTTTTTTTCAAATTTTTATATAACGAAAGCTTTTTATAACCATAGAAACCCCTCGGTTTTTCAATTTATTTTATGCAATTAAAGACTACTGCATTTTATATCTTTGTAGATAAACCAAATTGAAATTAAACGGAAATATTTTATCTATAATTTTATTTTGGTTATAGTTTTTTAAACAGAGGAAATAGATATAACTATCAACTAACGAAATAGCTAGAGACTGAACTATAACTGTACTGTTTTTTTTTTCGAAGAAAAATTGGCACAGTGATTTGGTTGAGTGTTACTAACCATTTGCTATAATTCGCCAATTTTACTAATCAGTATTTTTTTCTAATCTAAACTATTAAAGAAGCAAACATTTGATTTAGAAAATTAATTTTTAAACCATAAGCGTACGCGTAAAAAAGTTAGGGAAGTTAAACAGTATGACAACTTTTTACATCTACACTTCTTTTTCATCTTTAGGCAAAATATGTACCACTGTAAGAAAATATTGTGTACAAAATTTAAAATATCTTAATTAACAACGATATTATTAAGATAATTCGTTTGTAAAAACTAAACTTTGATATGTGTTTTAAAAAACTATTAAATTAAAGAATATAAAAAAATTGTTCCTTATTTCAAGCTAAAAAATATGTCATTTAACCTGGTTTTTTGAAAAACCTTGTATAATAAATAGGAATACCTATTTAGAAACATATAAAATTTTTAAATATGTAATTATTACACTTAATATTAATAATTTTTTATTTGATTTGTTTTAATTTCCATTAATTTTTATAATACGTACTTATTCCATAGCGCTTAAAAATTTTCTTTGCGTTCATAAACCATTTTGAATCTCTGACTAAAATTACCAAATTTCTTGACTTACTTTAACTAAAATTAAATAATTAAAGATGCATATTTAAATACATATTATATTTTATAATTAAAAAAACAACTACGAATGGTATTTATCATATTTTAAAGAAAAAATTAATGTTAATATAAGAATATTGCTGCAATTTATAAAACACAAAGATTAAAGTGTGCAACAAAATTTATAAACTTTTTCTGTCAAACATTTAAAATCTTTTTAATTCTATTTTTATCAATTAATCAGAATGTTAACACATACCCTTTCAATTATGATCTCTACTACAATTTGAACATTTTAGTGTTTACTAAAATAATATTTTTAATAGTCAATGTACATTTTTTTAAAATGTGTGTTACGCAAAACTTATTCTACTAAATAAAACAGCAATTATATCAAATAAAATCCAAAACAGCATAATTACTTTAAACATTAATTAACCTATATACACTAACTATAGTTTTTCAATAAGCATTACGTGAATTAATTATACACAACTAAACATTAATGTAAATTGTTAATTTATATACTATTACTTACTACTCCTCCAATTATAGTATAAGCCATTAGAGTAACAAGGAGACCAATGTGCTGCAAAGCTTTTTTAAAATGACAGTTTATGCACCAAACCCGTAACCGAGCTTTAAATTCCATGCTGGAACTTAAACAAACTCTTCTTTCCATATTTTTATTTAAATACAACAAAAATAAAATTCAATATAACAACACAAGTGTTAAAAAATATCACAGCATATACAAAAAAACAAATTATACTTAATTTATTGAAACAATATTATTTTGTTTGATCATAATAAATTTAATTTAATATTAAAAACAACCAAAAAAGATTGACTTATAAAAACGGATCAGGGACTGACTCTACGTTCACGACGACACATCTACATCTACTAAAGCATCGCGGCGCTCACAAGTTTAATCTTTAAAACTGCAGCGCCACCTTCTATACTGTTTGTTTTAGGCTTAAATTTCATATTTCTTAATACAACGCTAAACTTTTTCATATTAATTACATATTGTAAAATGTGTGACCAATATTACAATATTACTTTTTCTTTGTTAATTTTTTGACTTTGCTTCCCAAAATTTGCATAATACTACTACCTAATTCCATATTGGTCATCAGCCATAAAAGTGACAACTCAAAAAACTCGAGCTTTCAGAAGAACCAAGAAAATAAAACTGGTACTAATAAAAAATTATGGGACAGTTACTCGTAAAGTTCTCTGTAACTGGTTCAATCCTTAACTTAGCGTTTTAACACTTTTTCAACCTGTCAAGAATGATGGAAAGATAAATATTTACACCCTTATTCAAAACAGCCAATTTTTGAGTTGGATCACATTTCTTGCCGATGAGTAATTCATAGAAATGCATATGTCTTTAAAACATATTTTATTAAGAAATAATACACAATTGTACAGCAAAATATTATTTGTTTTAAAAAAATAATAAAATATTGTATAACTTTTGCATTAAACAATAATTAACGTTAATAGTTACATTTTTTGATTAAGTATTTACATACACGGAGAAAAAAATATTGTCAAAATAACTATTTAACGTATACTCAAATCACGCATTGTTAGAACAACGATTTGATTTGCTAATTTAATGACATTTATAAATTAATTTGACAGTTGAAAGTAACATCAAAACAGCACTACATATTATAATTATAATAAGGATCCATTTATTTAATTCAAGCGTTCAACGAAGAACTCTCGTGAAAGTGTGCAAATTCCCTCGTGTAGGTAGCTGTACAGTCAATTTGAGGATTTGTATAGCTAAAATAGCGATACGTATGGTCATTTTGACTATATTGTGTTTTCCGTGCATAACCGTTAAATTACCATGACAAGAATTGTTTGAATGTCTAAAACAATAATACGTATCGTTACTATGACGATCCGCAATAAGGAAACTCCGAATAGCTAAATTAGCTATACGGCGTATTCCTGTGAAATGTGACTATACCACGTATAGCTAAAATAGCAATATGTATGGTCATTTTGACAATATTTTTTTCTCCGTGTAGGTATAGCAATATTTAAATAGTTTTGGTAGTAAAATTGTAATCAAGTTTAATTTTTACAGATTTTGTAAGGATAGACAGGAACTTAAAATTTGCAAATTTCAAGTTAATAGTCAAAAAATGTTTCTAATATTTATTTCTCTTGACACGAGACAAAGTAAGGAATAAATAGACCGAAAAATGTTTCTATCATAAAACGCTGCGGTATTACAGTAACGTCTAGCTATCTTGGCTTTATGACATAAATTGATATAAAAATATCGAGAATTACAATGCAACACAGTAAATACTAATTTTATTATTGTATTTTTTTTATAGCAGTTGATGTTCAGAAAGTGTCTATGTGTATATTTAAAATTTATTAAATTGTAACAATTAATTCGCTAAGTATCAACATTAACTATGCAAACCTACTGTAAAAATTAAACTTATTAAGGTGGAAGTGTATCCCTTGACTTTTAAACCACAAGTTTAAAGTTAACCAAATTTGAATCATAGGTTTTTTTGCTATAATTCAAATTCATCAAAGAATGTATGTCCTATGTCAAGTTTGTGTCCTTATATGATGTGCTGCGCATCGAATTTTTTTTTTCAAAGTGTTGCACTACATTTTTTGTAATGCAATTTATATGAGTAATAATGCATGTAAAGAATTTGTGTAGACAATAGAAAATATTGTGGACCGTCATAAGCAACGTTTCCTCCAAAACTTCCCTGTCTCTAGCACCAGTCGTTGATTTTTTTTTTCAGTGTTGCACCAATATATTTCAAACGCAATTTTTATGAGTAATAGTAGGGGAGTGTACCCGGGTATGAGACGGGTTTTGTTTATGAACCAAAATTTTACACTGGTTAAATTAAATTGATTTTTCTATTCACTGTTGGAAAGGTAATGAATATACACAACTTTTATCCGCAGAAAGTTTTATGATTCCATTAACATGCAAAATTTTATGACCATTTTCCTAAACATCGATTTTTTGGCAAAAAAAAATGTATCTAGGTATGAGACACCTACAAAAATACATTAAAAATTGTAAAAGATAAAGTAAAAACCTCATATCTGTTTTAAAATTATAATTTTATTTATGCTTTCCATAATTTTTTTTTATCAATTTCTTCTTCATAATCGTCGCAATGTTTTCATGTGTAGAAGCTTGCACACATGTTTGCGCACTTTAAATGAACTGGCCGCTTGCAAATATTGCATTAGATGTTGTTAGCAGCGCTCAATTTGTTCGGCAACAACTTTATACAAATGATGTTTTTGCTTTGGAAGCCTTGGATGGTGGTGATATGCTGTGTCTCATACCCGGGCAATGACGACATTTTAATAATTAGAAAAAGAAATAGTTTTCCAACCACTTATTGACCTAATCCAATTTTGGATCGTAAAATATAAGTAAAACACTAAATGCTATACATTACACTTTCATTTTTCAATTGATTTATATAAAAAAAATAACATTTTGAAAAAAATCAAAAACGTTTTTACCATGCAATTTCACACAAGATGTTTGTAGTTGATATAAGCAATGCGTCTATTCATTTCAGTGTTAATACAAAAACTGACCGATGACCAAAGAAGTACTTGACAGTAATCAGATTGGTCATATTGACATTGCATAATGAAAATAATTGACTGTCTCATACCTGGAGCCTGTCTCATACCCGAAAACACTCCCTTACATATCAAGTATTTTAACATATATTATTTCACTGATTGTAACTCACAGAGAAAACAGATATAATTGTTTATAATAATTTCATTTATTAATTAATGATATACATAATTATTTTAAAAATTCGAAATATGCTCCTTAAGGTTTCTTAACACCTCGCGTTGGTTTTATCTTTCTAACTCAATTAGTTTTCGTGATATGTCTTTTCTAATAATAGTCATGCGCGCGCTCATTTTTTCTTATATCTCAAGGACAAAAGGCAATGGGGCGGCAAAAAACATATAAATCGCATTCGTACATCAAGTTGATATTAAAACATAAGTTTAGATATAGATTGTCATTTATATCATAGATACATAATATTTACACGGTTTTTTTTTGCGTAATATAAAGAATAGTTGTATAAGGGGAAGGCCTCAAAATTGAATTGTTTTAAAGGTGGCTGTTTAAAATGTTGTTGTTGTTGGCGCCTTTTTATACCTGTATCAGGTTTAGGCGTTTTCCTCGCTTGAAACTTTGTTGTGAATGTTGTAGTGTTTCAAAGATTCAAGGCACCTACAGTTTTACGTGGGTTGCGAACCACGGCAATTTCTAGGGAAATTTTCGAGCAGTTTTACTCTTGCCAGGTGCTCAGCCTTGCGAAGAGAAGAGGAGCGTGAAATTTTTAATGGTCGGCGCGGGGATTCGAACCACTTCGAATCCACCTCGCTAGCGCAGCAGCCCAAACACTAAACCACTTGCGCCACGCTGTTTAAAATCTAGAGTGAAAATGTCTCGTTGCGCTCGGTAACGAAAAAAAGCAATGTTTGTTGTTAATGAGAGTGAGTTGTTATTTATATTTGAGAGTAATAACGGTTTTTTCTGAGTGATTAAGGATGTACGAGCACAAAAGGCATTTTGCTCAAAATGCTTGATTTTTTTTTATATGTAGTTT
Organism: Sinopyrophorus schimmeli; assembly: GCA_036325965.1. Lineage (NCBI taxonomy): Eukaryota > Metazoa > Arthropoda > Insecta > Coleoptera > Elateridae > Sinopyrophorus > Sinopyrophorus schimmeli. The sequence goes on along the minus strand of JARFIZ010000314.1, from coordinate 8,637,129 downwards.
AAACATGTCTAAACAAATTCTCAACATTTGAAGAAGGTTGACCGACTATTTAAAGAAATAATTGATTTCAAAAGTAAGCATATTTAACATTAGTCTTATGGCAAAGTGACGGATAGACGACATGTTTTTATAATTTTCACCCAAATTCGTCCCAGAATATGAAAAAAAAACTATCTAATTAAAAGTTAAGACATTCATAAAGATATTAAAAAAATAAAAAACCGTACTAAACCGACTAAATTAAGAGATATTTACGAAAATTAGCTTACTTTTGTTAGCTCTTAAACTAAATGGCAACACTACAGACCATTAAAGCACAGTAAGTGTCAAAAATACTAACCTAATTTTAGGAATTCTGATAAATTTTCATCCCGATAGATAGTTTTCTATTTCATTTCACCTTCCATAATTTTATATTCGCACGTGTTACACTCAACGTTTATTTTGAATTTTCTAATAACATTGCCTTAATAATCATAATAATCACAGTGTTGCCATATGAAATGCTGCGGCCATACCCTTTTTACTGCGCGCCCGGATCGGTCTATCCCCACTCAGTACACTGCTCGTACATCCTTAAAAAGGATGTTTTCTTCTAAAAACTGTGCTATAATATACGATAAGTGTTATGAAATCTTTAAAGTAGATATTGTGCATGAATTGACCACGACTCCAACCCAAGTTGATACATCTCAGCTGAGGAGAGCCAGTTGCTGACCCAATCTTACAACCTTGTATGCAGCGCCCAAGCCCTTTAAGCAGCCAAGAAGCTTCCTTTGCATTCCTAATTAGTATCCGTTCTTACCATTAATGAAACATGTAATTGCCACCGAGAACTTGTGGATCTTGAGTTTCTTTAATGAATTGGTATTGTATGTAAATAATCTCTGCTTTTTAACTTTGAGCCCCAGAGGAGACGCGTTCAGCACCCCTGTGTGCTGAACAGCCTCTAAGAAACGCTCACTTGTCTTTTAGAGGACACGAGTTCAGCACCCCTGTGTGCTGAACAGCCTCTTGTGAATGCTCCTTGTATTCAAGTCCTGATCCTTGATACATTAGGTTCTAAATTAATAACCCTGTTTACTTAACAACCTCTGTGCGATGCCTGCATCCAATTATTGAGAACATGTAAACTACCTAACCTCTTTTCTTTATTTCCTCAGCACAAGAAGCCCCGCAACCCCTCTTTGCAATCCAACCCAATGAATGATTCCTCATCCCCCCAACAAAAGCCACCCTAGCCCTTGGCCCCCCATACACCCTCTCAACCAGCCTCCAACCAGTGAATCAAACAGTGGCCCAGTAATATATGATTCGGGAACTAGTGGTCTAGCTATACTCAAACGCAAGATGCGCAACATAACATGTGGTTATACAGGGTGCGATAAAAGTTCGAAGACAACTTGTTTTAATCATAACTTTTTTATTAAACCACAAAATTGAACAAAATTATACACATTTGAAAGCCAACAAAATTCTCTACAAATTACATAAAAAATTATTCGAAATGGCCTTCTTCAGCCGACACACAGGCCTGCAGACGCTTGCGGAAATTTTTGACGATGGTCGCAAGTGTTTTTTCTAAGATTTCGTCCCAGGCCTTTTGGAGGGAGCCCTTCAGAAACTCGACGCTGCTGTGGGTTTTAGCGCAGGCCTTCTGCTCCAAGATGGACCAAATCGCGAAGTCCATCGGATTCAGATCGGGTGAGTTGGACGGCCACAAGTCCTTGCCCCAGACGTCGATTTTGTTGGCTTTGAAAAAATCCATTGTTGATCTCGCAGAATAAGCTGGTGTCCAGTCCTGTTGAAGCGTCCAGCATCTGTTCTTGTAGTGTTGTGGGCTCCAGGGGATCACGATATTTTCAGGATGCGATTTTGGTAGACATCGGCGTTGATCTTTACACGGCTTTCGACAACCACCAGAGGCGTCTTTCCATTTTTCGAAACTTCTGCCCACACCATCACGGACTTTGGGATGTGACGTCGCTGATTCCGGTTTTTTTCTAAAAATTCATTGTTTGTCTGAAAGAGTAGAAAATTCTGAACAATACCAAGTGAGTTTCAAGAAGTTGACGGTCATTCTGGCGATTGACGAAGCGCTCAATCGTAAACACCTTTTCGTCGGTGAACAAAATCCACCCGAAAGACTTCTTTTTTAGAAGACGTTGCGCATTCTTGAGTCTTACGCCTTTCATACGCTCATCCAAGTAATAACCTCTTCCGAGCTTGTAGCTACGAAGCTTTAGGCCATTCCTGACCATCTTGCGGACCGAGAACTCACTGATTTTCCTTTCCTTGGCCAGTTTTCGCATGGACTTTGCAGGATTTCGACGAATACGACACTTTAGCTTGTTCAGGTTCTTCGGGGTCGTTGGGGTGGTCGGTCTTCCTCTCCGAGGTCTGTCCGCCGTCGTGCCCAACTCCTCGTACCGTTTAATGGCTTTGTAGACCGTGCTTCTTGGGATACAAAGCAGTTTCACAATCTCGGACGCCGACTTTCCCGATTCGAATAATTTTATGACAGAAATACGGTTTGCTTAACGGCTCATAGCTAAAAACGCAAAAGCAATTTAATAAAGAAAATTTGTGTAACTTATACAGAATTTAACGGGCTACAAGATAGGCTAAACGTTGACAACAAAATGCCAAAAACATTAAAGAAATTTAAATTTACGAAATTTGTCTCCGAACTTTTATCGCACCCTGTATTTAATTTAGTTGCGCCAAAAAAGTATAAGGTCCAATATCTTTTAATATTATTTAAAGTTAATAGGAATGGGACAACAATAAAACAACTCTTGTTAAATATGCATGGTTTCGTTTCTTTATTAAAACTTTTTAAAGCAACTTTTGGAACATAGCAACCTGTATTAACGTTTGATAACAATATAATAAAAAAATACATAACAGTAACCACGTGCTATTTACCTTAAGGTTGTGTGTTTAACCTATGGTTTAATGAATGGCATACTTTCGCGCTTAAGGTGCGCAGATATTATTTTGTGTTTTTGGAATTTCAAAGTGGAACTTCTGTAAGGCGTAGTGTATTGTTATTCTGTGCGCACACTCAGCTTTGTCAATTTATCAGTTTTGTGCCAAAATTCAGATGACTGTCTTTCCACAGCTTCTTTACTCGCTAGACATGGCTCCTTGGGATTTTTCTTATTTACAAAATTTAAAATTCGCAAATTTTTCGCAGATCTTAAATGCCATCTGAATTGAAGCTATACAGGACTGCTTTATGAAAATGTATATTGTATTCCATCCTACCAAAAAAAATCATTAGAGCGATTCAACATTTTAATGCCACTTTTTGCTTGTGCTAGTCTCAAATATAGCTTAACTTGCATAGTCTACTGAATTGAGGTCAAGTTGGTGAGGTGACAATTAAACATTTTTGATGAAATCTGGAACATTTGTGCGGCACTAATATTGAGATGCTTTTGCTTTATAAGCGGGCTCAGAATACTCCTGAAATGTCCAATTTTGATTCTAAAGTACTTTTTGGGCCAAAACCAAACTAGTACCTAATAAATACCTTATATGTACGCTGTTAGGTTGATCATTAAGTCTTTAACCAAAAATTGGAAAAGATGCAAAAACTAGCAACAAGAGGCATCAAAACATTGAACCATTCAAACGATTTCTTTTGGCAAAATGGAATGAAAAGGAATTGAAGACGTTGCGAAAAATTTCACGACGCGTTTAAGGCTACATATAAAACTTACAAAAAGCCTCTTTAAAACTATTTAAATATAGTGTTTTTTAATAATATTTTATTGTCTTGAATTTTTAAATTCTTTTTATCAATTAAATTAGAAATATAGAAGAAAAATGGTACACCAAGTTATTTTTTCGCATCCTGTATTTAAGCTCTAATTTTAATTAATTTATATTCTACTACTTTTAAACTTGAATAATATTATGGATATTATTTGTTTTATGTTATAACAAAATTAATTTTCAAATTTAATTGTAGACAGTTGCGGTTAGCGAATAAACTTAAATCAGATGAAGCAGAAAAGGTTTCAATAAAAACGTTTGTCATAATTGAATAGTTTCCATAAATGAATTTTTACTGTATACTCTTGAAATGTAATAACTATTTATATTAATTGTTTTTTTTTTCTTATCTTTAACAATACATGAACGCTAACTCCTCTATCGGCGGTCATTTAGAAACATATTGTTTCTCAATATTGAAGAAAATTGGTGCTGTGCGCTTCTAGATACAGTATCATTGAGTTCAGTCCGCGTCTACATGACTCGTTTTTTTCATTGACTCTAATTGTGAGCGTTGCATTTACCAGTTCCTCTATACAAGTTCTTCAAAGTAGTTAATACCGGTAACTAGATTGTTCCATACAATAATAATAGTGTCGAGCCAACATAATTCTCGTAATCGCTGTGAAGTTATAACAACTTTTTAATAATATAAAATAAGAACTGATTATAAATATATATGATTTTGGTTACTTTGAAGTTTTTCAAAAAAATATTTTATAAAAAGAGTTACTTATGTTAGCTATCATGCAAATAAATTGATAGTTTAGGTATTTATATGAACAAGTTGATAGTTGAAACAAAAGTTATTTAAAAAGACCAGCCTTTGAAAACCAAGTTAATTTTTCAAAACTATTGAGATATTATAAAAGCCATGACGTTCTTTTTTTCAATGTTTGACCCTAAAGAAATATAACATTTTAAAAATATTAAGTAAACTTTAAGAAAACGTTATTAACATTTCATATTTACTACCTTATAATAAGTTATTCAGTACTTCAAGTAATTACACGTATTCCTCAATTTACACGCTATTTGTTTTATACGATTTTGTTTTTACACGTTTTACAAAATTTAAAATTCTGAAATTTTTTAAGAATAAAGCCATTTGTAATATATTGGGTTAGCAAGAAAGTAAAGCTGATTTTATAGTTTGAAATAAAACTCCATTTTTTATACAATGAATGGATTTTAATCTAATATAAATGTACCATTTTGTTCAATAACTTTTTGCCACCTTTTTGAAAATTTCATGATTCTACATTCTTAAAACTTTTGATCCTTAACAACAAACAACTGACTCAAGTACAATTTTCGCACATCATTATTAGTAACATTTCTACCACTTAAAAAATTTTGTAAAGATCGAAATAAATGTTAATGTGATGATGCAACGTCAATGCTATAAGGTGGATGTGTCATTAGTTCCTAACCAGTCTCCAAAAAATTTTGACAAGTTATTAAAGATGTGTGATGTCGAGCGTTGTCATGGTGAAACATAATGCCTTAACCATTAGGCAATTCTGGCCGTTTATATTTAAGAGGAGGCAGGAGTTAAAATTTTTAGCCGCGCGGATTAAGTCTAAAACTTTTCTCACTTTGACGGACCACTATATTGGATTTTCTTTTTCAGGTAGATTTACGACGGGGGTGTCAATTATCTAAATTCCCTTGTAAAAATGTTGCTTTTAAAAGAAAGAATACTAGAATTTTTCTGAGGTCTAAGCACAGGCTTGGGTTAATACATATTTCTACCTTTTTTACACTAATAAAGTCTCAAAGTACCAAATTCGAAACCAGTAAACCGGGGTACTTCTCTTGGTCTAACTTTATTTTGTAAAAAAAAAGTACACAAGCTTTCTCACCCGGCAAATTTTGCCTACCTAGAGGTGGAAGTACTGTCGAGAAAGATAAAATTTCTTATTCCTATGTAATCTACATTTTAATATTAATTGTTATTCTTTAATTAAAATTAATCAATAAATTTAATAAATAAACTAAATCCCATCTAATGAAAATCACGTGCAAATTATAGGTACTTATATAATTTTAATAAATTATTAAAATATATTTTTTTTGGGACACATACAAGTTATTAAATTTCCAAATCTTGAAAAAAAAAATTATTAAACAATTTCTAAAATATACAGTTATTTGGATAAAACCTATTATTATTCGTCTAGGTTTGACAGAACTTTATACAAAGATCCACATTCAGTTACGGCTGCTTGATTCTGAAAGAGATTTCAGGTAAACTTGTTATGGTACACCCCTTGTCGGCTTAGACTTTTTAATTAAAAACGTTGGTATTGTGTTGAAAATTTTAAGTAACAATAAGTGAATTCACAACAAACTATAGATTCTATAATTTGTTACAGTATTTAATTTTTGAAGACAAAAAATTGTATTTAGATGAAGACATAAATTTTTTGATAGTAGTTTTGTATATTCTTTCATATATTGATGTATAATTAGCAATCCTGTCAAGGGAGAGAGGCAATTCTCCCCGGGCTTAAGTTAATATTAAGGCCCGTAATATGTGCTTAATTTTTTTTTCTTTGAAATCTATGGTATCAATGACAAGGTCGTATGATATTTTCTTTGGACCCGATTTTTCTATGCATGACTCTGATAATTATCAATATTTGTTTTATACTATTTCTAATATACTTTTTCATTATTTTTAATTTTTTTCATAAAATTATGTTTATTTTTCAGATTATAATCTTATATCTATTCTTAAATTATCAAAATAAACAAAACTATTTTAGAAACGAGTAGAAAAGTTAACATTGAAAAGACTTTTGTTAACGGAGATTACCTGAGTTGAAATAAGATTTGCACGTTTGAATGACTTTCTAGCTGGGATACCCCCAATACAAGTATCCAAATAAATCGCCCTCATATAAAATTTTTCAGCTGGCCCCTGTTTCCGCCTTTGTTTATAAAGATATTCAAATTTTTTTTTTTTGGAATTGAATCTTATGACAATTTTGCAGAGATGTCAGAAATTAGAATTTTGAAAATCGACCTATTTTTAATAGTTCCATCTTTATCATCAAAAAAATATAATTCAAAAAGATTAATTCAAAAAAGTAATTCCTGACATCTCTAGAAAATGGTCATAAGATTATGTGTGTAAAAAAAATTGAATTATTCCTTATAGTTTAGGCGGAAACAGGGGCCGCGTTAACATTGTTTTTCTTATGGAGCAATTGACTTCTGCTTCCTCTTAATTACTTCCTCCAATTTTATCAGTTGTTAACAGTAAACATTTGAATGGATCGTTTGGTTACTTGGAAGCAGCTCAAAATAAACTTTATTTACCTCAATTAACTTAACATTTATAATAATAAAAGAAGTCACTTCCATGGGTAAATTTTTATCCATGGTTAATTGCGGTAAATAAAGTTAATGGTAAAATTTATTTCCAAAAAGTGTCACCTCCTTGTAGCATCTCATTCCCATGGATTGCATTAATGTAAGGAATGTCACATCTACGGATATGAGGTCACTACAATAGAGGACATTTTTTCAAACCCCTATAATTGTCTAAATTGGGAGCTGCAAGCTCGGTAAATATTTTTCTCTTGAAGAAAAAGACAAAAACTATTAAGACCCATCGTTACTTTTATTAGAAAGACGTTTTCATTTTTTGACATATATTTCAAATAAAGAATGAGAATTACCCATATAGTTTTATTAAAACGCCAACTCTTAATATTATTATTATTTGAAAAATCACATTTTCATATAAGTACTACTTAAAATAATCATATGTTTAAAAACTTGTATTATTAATTAATATTGTTACAATCCATGTTAAAAATAATTAAACAATACTACAGTTCCGGAATAAGTTTTATTCAAAATAATTTTATTAAAGTACCGAAATAGTTTTAGCAATCACGCTAATGTTAATTTTACCAAAAAATTATTTAAAAATAATTTTAATTCTATTTTAAACTGTTTGTTTTTAAACTGGTTTTAATAAATCACTTTAAAACAGATTCCAATACTGTTTCAATTTATGATTATCAACTGTTCAAAGATTTAAGCTATGCGATAATTTACTTTATCAGTAAGTAGTTTTTAAAAATTAGTATTTAAACAATCGATTTTATAAGATAATTTATATGATTTTCTTAGTTCTTAAAATGTTTAAAGTTTTAATATGTTTTAACCTCGTTTTAACAATTTTTGGAAAAACTGTGCCTTCAAAAGAGGGGTTTCAATTACATATAATCCATTTAAACGACTTTCATGCCAGGTAAGTTTTTAGTTGAGTTTTTTTTTATGTAAGCAGATATCTAATACAATAAGTGCACTATTTCTATTGTTATTGAATTTTATTGAACTGCAATTCTATTTTTCAAATGTAATGAAAATTTCAAAAATATATTTCGTACTACTCTACATATTCAATCATGTGAGAAATACCTAGTAATTTTTTTTTTAATCGAATTACCCATCCGCTATCAAAAAGATATTTTTTCACTTTTTGTACTACATTAGCTGCAAACACATTTATTGTTTAAAAAATTTGTAAAAAATTGGGGTTAGTAAAAACTTAACAAACCTTTAAACAACAATTACAATTTAAAACGCGTATCTAAAGAAAAGTTGTATAAAAAACTGAAGGTAGGTCTATTATAAGTTGGCAGCCCCTGTTCTAGGTGGGGAGCAAACTGGGCTACTTGCTCCGAACGGAAATTTAAGGGGCGCCAAATTCATATGTTGGAAAAAAAAACTTGTTTCGTTAAAGCGCTAAGCATCTCAAATACTGGAAGAAAATGGTGCTAATGTTAAGTTTTTGCCGCGGCTCGGAAAAATCATAGATCTGGGGCTGTTAGCAGGTATTATCAAAAAAATATAGAATTAAGTTAAAACCATTTGTATTTACCATTGGTTACTATGTAATTATATCAAAACAAATTATTAAGCCTAGAAAAATAACCATTCCTAAATTTTACGAATTGTTTTATAAAACTTCCGCATATTTTTTGTCTGGGTGGTCTATAACTCCGAATTTTACAGTAGTTTTTTTATTTGTGACTGGTTAATTATTGTGAGACTTGTACAGTGATTAAAACCTCTAATTTCCTTGAAACAGCTATTTGTTGATAATTTTTATGATAGGTTAGTCTTAACGTAACAGTTGTATCCCAAAGTAATATTCTATAATTATTTTATGAAAAACTCAAAATTGCATCTATGTAATTTATGGAAACAATATGCATAAATCAAGACAAAAGTATATGCATGGAAAACTATTTATGATTGAACTGAGTTGAAAACTAATATTTTCATGGAAAAAATGTCATCTAAATAGTCTCACATTGCAAAGTTCTCTTCGAATTGCTATGAAAAATATCATCAGGGTGACACTTGACAATGAAAGACCAATTCCAGGATCTTCAGAAAGAAATACTTGCCAAATCGGCCCATCAAAAAAACATCTTATAACGACTTATAATTGCCAGTTGTGTAACGCGCATTTCGTGCCAAACACCGCGCTTGTATTTATCGCAAATGATCTTGATGAATTTAAAAAGTAACAATATTGTTTGTTATTGCATTACAATAAAGTTTATCGTAACTGATAATAAACATTGTTTTCTTAAATTATCAAAAAACATAAAATTAGAAGGTTTTAAATATACAATCGTAAAATTTACGACTGGTTAGTCTTCGTGTATTTTGAAACAGGGTTAGCTCTCTAGGGTTAAACATGTTTCTATTGTTGAAGCTTGTTTATTTTAAAATTTTTAAATAGGATTAATAACTCCTTGATTGTGAACTAGACGTAGTACTTTTTCTAATTATGAAAAATATATTTTATACAAATTAATATAATTATAAAATATATATACCTAGTTTGTTTAACAAATAATCATAAAGCATTATATTACCGTTAACACAAAAAAAATCTCCGTAGATTTGAAGAAACTAATCGTTATTCAGGAATATGTAAAGAAGACTGCATTGGCGGATTTTCCAGGATATACACAGCCATCTATCGGCAACTACAAAACCATCCTAATTCGATAGTTCTAAATGCTGGAGATAACTTTCAAGGAACACTTTGGTATAACGTTTATAAATGGAATGCAACTCAACATTTTTTGAACAAATTGCCTACCGATGCTTATGTATAAAATAATTAAAATTTGTATTCCCTGTTTGGTATTAACTTTTAGTCTTTTAGACGCTAGGAAATCATGAATTTGACGATAAAATACAAGGACTAATTCCATTCTTAAAAGCTTTAAACGCTCCAACGTTAGTTGTTAATATTGATGACTCAGAAGAACCTTCTATTCAAGGATTATACAAGAAAAGCACAGTAATAAAACGGAACGGCAAGAAAATTGGACTTATTGGTGTCATTCTTTCAACAACAGATGTAATCTTGATATAAATATATTTATGTAACTTCCAAATATTAATATTACATCTTTAAATGTTTCTAGCAAATTTCAAATTCAGAAAAACTAAAATTTTTGGAAGAAACCGAAAGTATAAACAAAGAAGCCGCTAAGTTAGTTGCTGAAGAAGACGTAGATACAATAATTATAATATCCCATTGTGGTTATGAAATCGATAAAAAAATTGCCGAGAAAGCAGCCCCAAAAATTGGGTTAATCGTTGGAGCACATTCTCATAGTTTCTTATATACAGGTAAATTTAGTAATGTATAAAGCGATTTTCCTGCAAGGATTTGTGTCCGATTTAGTACACAAAAGCTATTCTAAAGTATTCGAGTATAAAAAGTATTTCTTTTAATGTATAGTTCAAGTAGGTTATATTATTAAAGTTTTGATTAGAAATTTTTAGGATGGCGTTAAGTAGATATTTTAAATTATGAATAAAAACTGTTGTGTAATTTAAGAAAAAATAGATCACTTTTAATGCTGAGATATTATTCAAAAGCTTTACAAAATATTTTTATCGTTTACTTAATATGCATATTGTAACTGGTTCGCTGGGGGTTCGAACTAGGGTTGTGAATATTAAAAAGGTCGGTAATTCATTTCCTATAATAATAATTTATTTATACACTTAACTAACTTATTTACGCACTTAACTAATTTATTTACACAGTTAATTATTTATCTATACTGTTGCCCGCATTAACTTTGAAGATTCAAACTTATCCGCGAACACACCCGTGAGGAGACTCATTCGGAGAGACTCGTGCGTCAAGTGTCCCGCCAAGACTGACTGACGGCGCACTCAATTCGCCTTATATAGATCCGAAGACGAGGCTTCTCAGATATTCCAGAACTTCTAGGATATTCCGTTCACGAAGCGATCTCTAGAATATTCCCAAACGCTTGCTGGTCCAACCGCCAGTAGATGTCGCTAGCAGGCTTGTTACAATATGCTATAGGGCTTATAAAATAAGACAACATTAATTTCAACTACAATACAAACAATTATGAAAAAGCTTTATAACTTGTGCACGTTATTTTTGACATCGACACTCCAATTTATCTACACATTCATATTGTAAAACTTACTATGAACAAGTGGGAGATAACAAACCCCTTTCAAAGTCAGAATAGTATTATTTTTTATTTGTTTCAAAATACACTTTTTATTGCACCTTGTAGCCCAGATAACTTAACTAACAGAAAGACCCGCCGTTGCTTTTATTAACTATTACTTTTATATGTTAATGTTCACCGTTTTTCTAGTATTTCGTACTATATAGGAGAAGGTGGCTTAAAACGGGTAGGCTAATGTTCATTAATCAATATGAACCACTTCGGCTAAAAAAAAGTGTTTCTTTCTTACATTTACGTAATACAATTATTAAACTTTCATTTTATAAAAAAATAATTACATTTCTGTTTTAATTGTAGAAAAAACCTCAAAAATATAAAATTTCAGAAAGTACCCGTTTTGCCCGACAGGGGGGCCTAAAGCGGGTAGGCTCCCATAAACCAATCGAAAAAATCAAAACATTTGAAAATAATAAAACTAGTTTATTGTACAAAATTATTAAATTTTGTTTTTTAATTTTGTAACGTTATTAAGCAACATAGTGTCAAAAGTAGTATGACATCAATTAGGCAGGGTACTGCCAGTGTAATTACACATATAAATTCCAGTTAATAAATAACCTATCCACATACGAGCCGTTACCCGTTTTAGGCTACCTACCCGTTTTAGGCCATCTTCCCCTACTTACATTTTTCAATACATTAATATTTATCTAATTTATAATTATTTGTTAGGCCAAGATCCACCCAATAAAAAGGATCCAGCAGGACCTTACCCCACTATTGTTGATAGAAACGATGGAAGAAGAATCCTTGTTGTACAAGCTTCGGCATATTCGGAACTTTTGGGAGATATAACAGTAAATTATGATGTGCACGGAAATGTCGAATCATGGAAAGGCGAACCAATTTATCTTGACAAAAGCATACCTCAAGGTTACTTAATTAAATTTATTTGTATTAATTTTGTATATTATTTTATATATTTTTCTTTGTATAGACGAGGAAATTAATAAGGACATTGCTATTTGGAAGGAAAAACTAGATGAATATGGTAATCAAGTTTTAGGATATACAAAAGTATTACTAGACGCGTCAACCTGCAGAAAAAACGAATGCAACTTTGGAAACTTTATTGCTGATGCAATGATACATTCTGTAAGTTTTAATTAATATATATCTATGTATGTACAATAAAACCAAATGAAAATTGCCAGTTTAAAGTAAGCAATTGACCATTCTGGAATGGTGTACGGGCTGCATAATTTAGCACCAGAAATAAATCTTAGTTTTGGCGGTCTAACTGAAGCTGGGCGCAAGCGCTTTGTTCTTGTCATTCTCAATCATTTAAAAATACATCTATAAGATTCATTATTTGCTTTTATATATTAACAAACACATAAATAAGACTTTGTACAAATTGGATCACATTATTGAAACAAACTAAAAACATTTGGGGATTAATATAGGTATAACTGATTTCAAAAGGTGTATTAATTATTAATTTGGTAATAATTGATGATTACAATACAAATCATTATTATCCTTTTAATTTACAAACAGTAAACAACACATTTTGTAATAACTATAAAGCCTTCTTTATAATTTGTGTTGACAATTCTTTTTATGGAAACAATTTCAATAATTATATCATAATATCGAGCAAGAGTGTCAATTTTTGGCCGACTAGGTAACATCTTAACTTACGACACTACCCAAAAAAAGGCAACTTTAAATTTCAATAGGGTTTTTTTTCGATTTATTTCCACGTTTTTCCTAGTAACTTTATACTTAGTTTTTGCAAGTTATGCATTGCAATAATAACCAAAGGTTCCATACTAATTTATATTTAAATGCTTTCTCAACAGTTATGAAATTTAAGAGGAATTTACCGTTTATTTTTGCCTTTTTGTTTTCGTTCTCGTCGTTATTCGTCGAGCACAAGTACCAACAAATATAATTTTTGTTGTTTATATTTTATAACAGTATGTAACAGAAAATCTAAAAAAATTAAATACTTTTTCTAAAATTATTTACCCATCAACAAGTAGCGTAAACGATTATTAAAAAAAGGCCAAAGGAGTGTCCTTTTCTCAACTTGGAGAAAGCTATGATTGAATGGTTTTGGTATACACGTGGTAAAAATATTCCGTTTGCGGGAGATCATTGGAAAAATTTGTAGAAACCCAATATTTTGGATGAATGTAGCAAAAGACAATTTTAGATTACTTTCAATCCAACAATAAATAAGATGTAAATAACCATATTACCACTTAGGTAATATGGTTATAACAATAAATAATGTTAACAATTGTTTACAAATTTTGGTTATTTTGTATAAAAGATGGTAAATATAGATATGATGTATACACACAAAAGTATGCAATATTGTAAAAATTAGGTTTTTATTTGACTAATGAATAGCATACGAAGGTCCTTAATTGGAACGTTGTTAATTCCAAATTATTGATAATTCAAAGTCTATTTTTGATAACTTAAAAAACTTTTGTAAATGGAAAATGTTTATGTAATTTTGACACACTAATTGATTTGAAATATTTGTCAAGCTTGGCGGACTACGAATCCTTTCTTCCCCAAATTTCACCAGTTAGCGGCGAAAAGTAACACTTTATTTTACAAATGTAATTCTTTGCTAAAATCGGTTGTAGAAATATTAAATCCCTTAGTAAAGCAACCACTAAATTTTATGTTAAAACCGTTTTTACCCTACCGAAAATCCATAATTTTAAATAACTTTGGAGAGACTTCGGTAAATGTTTTCTACTTCTATGTAGGGTGAATGCATCGGTTGTCGGACACTTAAAAGTTATCGTGACATTCCTGAACCTCCCTTTGTAAGACTTTCACAACCTACAGGAGATTCTATTACAGCGGCTCATCAAAGCGCAATAAGTTTAGATGTTACCCAGTCGCCCAAAAATTGACACTCTTGCTCGCTGTTATGATATATTTATTGAGATTGTTTCCATAAAAAGAATTGTCAACACAAATTATAAAGAAGGCTTTATAGTTATAACAAAATGTGTTGTTTACTGTTTGTAAATTAAAAGGATAATAATGATTTGTAATGTAATCATCAATTATTACCAAATTAATAATTAATACACCTTTTGAAATCAGTTATACCTATATTAATCCCCAAATGTTTTTAGTTTGTTTCAATAATTTGATCCAATTTGTACAGAGTCCTATTTATGTGTTTGTTAATATATAAAAATACAAGAAACACATTAATAATTATTACACGTTTTCTAACTTCTGACGTATCGAGTAGTATTACATATAATCAGAAGACTTGAATGCCGTTCGCAATTGTTTTGTTGTGTGTGACTGATACTTAACTTATCTATAGACATTCTTAAGGGTCCTGTGTACTGAAAAAAAATTCCTTTCGTCGAATGATTTTAAAGTTTTTCGTCGTATGCAACCCACAAAACTAACAAGCGGCTTGAGTTGTTTATGAGATAATATCGGCTATTTACAATGTTGTGAAAAGGATTAGAATATCCCCACGCTGTAGGGTGCTTTTACTATTGTCAAATTTTTACCTGAATATACCTAGAACTCATATTTAGTTTCTTAGTCCTATACAACAAATAATGCTTTTTCTGGAGTCCACCACGACATTTGTGCACGTACGAAAAAGTTTTATATGCAGATGTAAAAGCAAAATTTATTTATTCACCAATATTTATAAAAAGAAAAAAAACATTTTAGTTCATAGGCGTGTTAATATGTGAAAACACACTTCTACATGTACATACTTACATATGAAAGCCGGCATTATTTTAGATGGTTTTAAAAATCAATAAAATGCATCATTCAAGATATAAACAAATTATTGAAGACAGTAATAGTAACCTTATTAAAAAATACGCATTGCAAAACCTTATAGATCTTTTATTTTGTTGAATGAAAACAATCTAGAAACCATATTTTGAAAAATTATTGCAGATAAATTAAAGAAATTTGAAATATTACTATATCTGATATAAATATTAAAAAAAAAATTAATAAATAATATCAAATTGTTGGTGTTATAAAATACCGAAAAAATGAAAATGTCTGTTACAAATATAAAATTGAGAACTTAAAAACTGGTAGTTTTTAATCAAGCATTAAACAGAGTATTCGACTGCGCTTCTAGTCTATAATGTGATGTCGATAATTATTTTGCAGAATGCTACAATTGAAAAGTTAATAAACATATAGGTGGCAAAAGAGTACATTTTTCGTTGGGAGAATTTTATCAAGGTAGATGATTTGGTGCAGTGCTAAGTTACAATTTGTGTTAAAAATGTTGAAAAATTAAATGACAAGAATTAAAATGACTTATTGAAGGAAACGTAGAATACATTTAAGATGTCTCATTTGGTCAAAGAAAAAATAATAATTGGGTAATTAAAAGAAGTACTTATATCAATACAATACGGCATAGATAAGGAAAAAAATGCTAGTATACAATTTGAAAATGAAATAAGATCACGAGTACCTAAGACCATGTGGATTATTTGTTGAAGATATAGTAAGATTTTTTGGCACTTCACCTGATGGTTTAATTTACGGATTTCCAAAGTTTTTCTTAGGCGGGCCAATTTAATATTACTGAAATTTTTGGGCCAAAAAAAACGAAATAAAATCAAAACAATAACCACGATTTTTTGTGTTTTAAATATATTTAACTATTTCTTATTTTTTTTATTAGTATACTAAATTTAATATAAATTAATATTTTACTATTTACTTATTTATTTTTTAATAAAAATATAATATATCGTATCGATATCGCGTGCCGCATTCACAGGCTTTGTGGGCCGCACTTTGAAAACCCCTGGTTTAATTAGAGATGATTTAGTTATAGAAATTAAAACTCGTTAGTGGGCCCGTGACCTACTTATTATTGAAACAATTAAATAAAACGTATACACATATTGTTACCTGAATGGAGATGATGAAAATAGGACTTTATTACAACCTATATACAGGGTGTTCCCGAAGATATATCAGAGCCGAAAAGGGGTGGTTGGGGACAATTAATGAAAGGCATTTTCGAAAGAAACACATCAAATCGATCTAGTATGAGAAATTGAAAAATTCAATTTTTTCCCAAAACTGTTTTGGAACCACTAGCTTTTTCCTATTTATAAAACAAGGGTAATTCAAACTTTTAAAATTATAAAGATCGCCCACGTTCTTTAATCTTGCAGGTTTTATTTATTGTTCGATAAGCTTTTATTATAAAGATAAACTTCTGCTCGGAAATTTATCCTTGAACTTCATTTCGACCTATAATTTTGATTACAAATGAAAGACGAACTAACCTACCGTATTTTTTACCACTTACATTTAAATAAGTAATAATTCATCTACAAAAAAAGGGCTAAAGATAGCGGCGTGGCCCAAAAGTTTGGTATGTGAACTAATGCGCTAGCGACCTGGGTTTAGAACCACGCTATAACTTTACACCTGTCTCCCTTACAAGGCAAGAGGTAACCAACAAGGGTAAAACTTCCCCAGGAAAATTTCCCCAATAACAACTTTTATGTCTTTGAAATACACTACGACACACAACAAAAGAGACAAGCGGGGAAATAGCCTACGCCCGGTTAAAGACACGGCCCTGAAGAAGAAAGGGTTAAAATTCGTATGCACAAATTTTAATTGACTTTACGGAGTCAAATACCTATAAATGTTATTCAGAAAAGAGCGTAAGATTTGCTGACTTAAAAAACGTGTGTAGCAAATATCGCTTTATTAATACAACGATTATAAAATATTCTCGTAGTCCCCCTTTTCTAATGTTGTCCTTGTCATGCAAATATAAAAAAAGCGAACACATAATCAAAGTTTGTCGCGCCTATTAAATAAAATAAAAACACAGGATATCGTTAGTATCATCTTACATGTATGAAGTCATTGTTTAATATTTCGGTTTTATATCGCGCAAACTAATGGACTATTTTATTTATTTTTAAGAATAGGATTATTGAACTTGACCTTAGATTTGTTTTATACAATTTAATATTGAGCTAGGTCAAAAATATTTGGACATGTTAATAGTCTTTATTACAAGTATACGTTGAATACGTTTTGTCTGTACCGTATTTTTACTACTTTCATTTATCATAATGTAATACTAATGAAGTTCACAAATCAGATCATTAAACACGTTGCCGACATAAGTAACAATCAAATTTTTACGTGTACAAGTTTTATCGTACAACGTTTTTTAATACACAAAAATAATATTACTTTTAACAGTACGTATGGAATTCAAATAAAGGCAGTTTTATACCGAAGTCCAAACGGCGCATACTACCCTAATGGTACTCTTTTGTGAGCGGCATCATTAAAGTATCACATATTAAATATGTCCTTAAATAAAGTTTGCGAAGAAATACATTTTATTAGAGAGTGGAAAGCGTTCTATTAAAATGTACCTCCCAACGTATTCCTGTTATTAAAAATTCAAAATCAGCATTATTTTTAAAAGCGTACTTTCATTTATTAGGTCTAGAAACCACTTATCAGCTATTTATTAACAAGTCATTGGGGTTCATATTATTGTTTCCTTTATGATACATTTTATATTACGTTGCATTCGATTCGAATGAAGTCATTGTTTAATATTTTCTTTATATCTCGCAAACTAATGGATTAACTGTTTTATTTGTTATTTAAGAATAGAATTGTTGAACTTAAACTTAGATTTGTTTCTTATACGATTTAATATTGATCTAGGTCAAGAATATATGTTTAATTAGAATTTAGGCACGTTAACGGTCTTTATTACAACAAGTACGTTGAATATGTTTTGTTAGTACAGTATTAATTTTTTAGGATTTGAAATTATGTTTTTATTTAAGTTTTGATTACACCTTAAAACACGTTTCTTTGCAGACTTATGCAAATTATGAACATTTTAACTACTATCTTTTCAATACGACATATAATTGACCTTCAAGGGTGGAAGCAAGCTACTTCTAGTGAATGCGACCGATATAAGATTAAAAATTTTAAATCAGCGATTTATAATGGCACGTTTCTTAGATCATCGTTGTTTTGTTTATTACTGCATTTATATTATAAGCATATTTGTCCTCTATTATTCTTGAACTTGAATTTAGTTGTTTTTACGCTGATTTAAAATGTATTTTTGATGCGTTGGTTTTATTCAAGTTTTCATTAAGAATTTTTTTAAATGAATACACAAAATGTTGTTTTATTATAAGGTGATTATGATAATAAAATTTAATACAGTTTAAAAGTTGTCTTGTGGCGAAAACCACCCCAAATTGTCTAATTTTTACAACACTTACTTTCATAAGTCGTGTTTTACAATGATTAAAAAGAATCGGAAGTCTCTTTTAAAAAGGAAAGAAGTGTTAAAGCTGATAAAGTGTGAAACTCGATATTTGAACTCAGGCACGTTTGTTTTAAAAATAAAATAATTTATGAGCAATTCATTTTATGTGTGTATAATAACATGAATTGTTTTATCGTTTGAGGCCGTCGGATATGTTTCTTAATTAGCCAATTTAACGTTGTCATAGGTCAAAAAACCTGCGGTTCTCAAAATATGGTCTCAATTTTGATTTTGCTATAACTTTGTCAAATTAATGAATTTAAAAATATTACCAAATAGAAAGTGTTCCAAAAAATCCCCTCCACCACCCATTTCCGGCTCTGACAACTATTCGTAAACACCCTGTATTTCAGATTCAAGGTCAACTACATATAACTAAAAAAGAAAGATGCTGTTTTGTTATTTTGACTCAAAAAGATTTAAAATATTGCCTTATCAACAAAAATAAAAAGAAGGAAGAATTTAGAAAACTTGCATCTTTTTACAATATTACCTGAAATTATAGATTCGGTCCAAAGTACAAACCAACCACTTAGAGACATTTTAAAAAAGAATTTACGAAAGGATTCATGTCAGAATAATACCTTCGTTGTATAAAGATTAAAGTCCACAAACAGACCGTTTTGACCATAAATTATACATGAATGTTTTGGATTTAACGTATAGTTTGTATATCTATTTTTATTTGATTGATTCTCATAAGTTATGTTTTCAATAATTATTTTTGTATACACGCGTATTGGAATAGTTTGGGAATACTCCATATGAGAAATGCTAATTTGTGACATTAGTAGGTACATATTTTTTACCCTACCTATGTCAGATATTCGTTAAATAGTATTGTCAGGTAACTGATATTGCAGGTCCTAAACTCGGGTAAAAGAGGAGTGCATATAAACCGAGATTTACTTTGGTATAATAAATAAATACATATCCCCTAATAATTTTGAAAACGATTTAAAGAAATGTTAGGAAATCTAAGCATTCTAATAAATATCTTTAATTGCAAAAAAAAAGTAGAGGATTATCAAAAAATAACATATAAAACAGGAAAAATGCATTTAGTATATCAACTAAAAAATGTTACTCCACCTTAAATTGGGTTTGATATAAAAAAAAATTCATATGATAATTAATTTGTACAATCAGTGCTGTTTCGCTAGTTAGCGTCTCTGTATGTGACGTTTTTTTTACAGATCAACATTTCTGTACTAACCAAATATCCTGTTCTAATTAAAACAAAAAAGGTCTGTAATTTGCTATCATTTATTGATTGTTATTTATATTAATTTTATATTTAGTTTAATAAAATAGTTCTTATATTTATTTACATTATATAAATAATCGTCATAGATTTATAATTATAGCAAAATATATATATTAATTATAATTTTTTTTTAAATAGTTAGGTACTGATTTGTTTGGTTTCGTAAAAGATTTCATTTTAAAATACCATAAGATTTGGTTGTAAAAGTTGGAAGGATTACAAGTCTCCTACTGTGTCACAAATGCATCACTGTCATAAAAGTGGTCCTATATAGCCAAAGGCAATAGTGTGAGTTGGGTGGTAGGTTTGCTAAAATTTTACAGTAATTTTGTGGCTTTTTAGTTGATTTTAGTTTAGAGTTTTTTTACATTATTTGCCAAAGAGTACATTTAATTAAAAATGTAAAACCAAGCCGCACTCCTAAAAGGTTTTTCCTATGCAATGAGTCTAAGTAGGCGTTTACATTCTTAAATTTGTACATATAGCACCGGTTCTCCGTTTTTCATATATTCATGAATAATTAATAAACTAATAGACTTTAATCAATTCGGCTTCCAAGCCGCACTCCGTATAGGTATTGCCTACAATTTAAAATAGAAAAGAAGTTTTCAAATTCACTAATAAAAAAGAGCCATTGGAATGCGTTTTAACCACTTTTACGTTCAGTACACAGGACCCTTAAAATGCAGTTACAGTTAATTGTCAAAATTCCAAATTTCAATTTTGTCCACCAAAATAGGTGATTTTTCCGTGTGTGCGTCGTATCGGCGCCGTTTATTGACGATGAACGGTCAAATTTTTGTAGCTAGTGGGACTATCTTAAAATATATATAAATATATACATGCACGATTCGTTCAAAAACTACTGCGTAAATGATAATGGCTCATTCAAAACCTGGGTCTTTCATGCCACTTTCTCCCTACATATTTACACAATACTTTTTATACTTATAATGTTTATTACGGTTACATAGTATTTGGAAACTGACGAAGATGATGCATGGTCCTATGCTAGTATAGCATTAACAAATCCTGGAGGAATACGCACGTCAATTGAACCTGGGGGTGACGTTTAAAAATTTGTGCTTAAATAAATGTGTAAACTTATCTGTGCAATTTCAGAAATAACTTTTAATGATTTAGCGACTGCTATTCCGTTTGAAAATACAATTGATGTTGGAGAACTTAAAGGAAAATACATAAAAGAATTTTTAGAGAGATCTACTGAACCATTTAATAATCAAAGAATTAAATTGGATCTTAATTTACTACAAATGTCAGGTAAATATGAATAATATTTAGTCAAACTTGTAAACAATAGTAATACTAAATATGTTAATTAAACAGGACTGCGTGTTATATACAATACAACAAATCCAGTTGGTGCTAGAGTTCAGTCTGTGAAAGTACGATGCAGAAAATGTGTGGTACCCACTTATGAAGATTTAGAACTGAATAAATATTATCGCATAGTTTTAAATTCATTTTTAACAAAAGGAGGAGATGGTTTTACAATGATATCACAAAATCTAATTAATTTACAAGTTGGAGAAATAGATATAAAAGTTGTGAAAAGGCATATAGAAAGAGAAACTCCAATTATCACCGATTTAGATGAAAGAATAACGATTGTATCATAGTATAGGTATATATCCTAATATTAAAAAATAATAAAACCACTCTAGTTGCAATATGACATAATTTAACTTATCTTGAATGCACATTTAAATCCTATTACCTATCAATTTTTTTGAAAAAGATATTCAATCGCAAAATCCGTAAATTAATAATTATCTTTATAAAGTGGATACCAAACAATACATAAATAAACACACTAAAGGAAAAAATTAAAAGGTTAAAAAGATTTCCTAAATTTTATAGTGATTTTTGACAAGCTGTATTTTAATAAAAAATAGTCGTATCTAAAATTTAAAAAAAGCATTCTAAAGCTCCAAGATTCTAGTTTTTTGATCTTTTAGTCAAAAATTTTTAGGAACTACCGTTATCACGCAATCTTAAGCAATAATAGTGTGCAGAAAAAAATTTTTGTTTTTTTCATCCATTATAGATTTGGCTCTTTGTCACCGAAAGGTTGCCGACCCCTGACCTAAATTATTATACCTATGGAACGGATAGCTTGTTTATTCCACTTCAATTTTTTTTTTTTTTTAATTTCTATACGATTATTCTTCACCGAGATACCGGACGTTAAATAAAAAAAAGTTTTTTTGTCTTTAATCATTGATATTTCAGTAATCAATAATCGTATAGAAAATTCCAAAACAATTTTGGAAACTGGAATAAATGCCGTAGAAGAAACTGCTACAACTTTTAGGGATTTTTTTTCCATTCTTAACATAAATTTGAAACATGAAAAAATCAGTAATTTATTGTTTTTTAGAAATATGACGGCCAAGTTCCAAATATTTATGAAATAGCTAATGTTAAGCGTGACTTTTACATCTGAATATACCCACAAAAACTCTATGAAGTTACAATACGATCTAGCGAACCGTTCTTTTGGTTCAAACAATCAAACTTTTAAAAAGATTAAAAGGGTCATGTTTATTGTCGCTAAGAACTTCATAATCATGATAAAATGGAAACAATTTTTTTTAGCTTTTTTAACATTTCTACTGCAAACAACACTAATTAATAAAAAAAAGATTTTTTCCGAAAAAAATTTCCGATATGTTCATAGTTAAATTTTTTTCTCAAAAGAAAATTCAAATTTTTTTTGAAAAAAAAATTATTTTATTTTTTTATTTGTATAGGGGGAAAGTGGCATGAAACAGCCAAGTTTTGAAACAGCCATTATCAATTACTCGGTAGTTTTCATACGAATCGTTTATGTATTATTATTTTAAGATAGCAACACTAGCCAGATATCCTCCACAAAAATTTGACCGTTCACCGTTAATAAACGGCGCCGATACGACGTATTGAAGATTTTGTCGTCAAAAAAGTAAGGTTTTGAGTTCAGTTTATTTGTTTTCTAACGCCTATACGTACAAAACTAATAATAATATGATTACACTATAATTTTATAGATATATTAGGCCGTCTAATAACGTATATATTTTGTAGACTAATCTTTGATTTCATAGTAATTTTCGAGATTTTGTTTCTTGAGAGAATATGTTTTGAAATAGCCGGACTGCAGTGTAATGAAAAAGCCACCTTTTAATTGCATAAAATGCAATAATAATTGTAGTAACAGCAATCAAGAGTGGTACCGATGCAAAGTTGTAATGGTTGGGCATATAAATCCTGTGGCGTAAAAGGGAAATAGCATTATTTTTGCTAAAAACGTTTTGAAGTTTTTGCAATGATTGATCTCAAACGTCAAATTTTTTGACAGTTTCTTAAATTTATGTAAGTAAATATTTTATCGTGAGTTTGCGTTATTTAAAACGTTTTATAATTATATAAGATCTAAAATTATAGCTTAATATTATTATTAAATAATATCTTCGTTAATGTGGAGTTTTAATCTTGTAATAAGAACATGGCTTTTTCAAAACTTGGGTTGGCTGTTTCAATACCTATATGTTATGAAAAAGCCAAATTTTATTTTTTTTATAAATGATTAGAAGTCGAAAAATATCGTTAATTTTGAAAAATGTTTTATGACATTACGTACATAAATGCATGAACAATTACAGATTAAAAAAAAAATTGATTTATTTATGTCCTTCTATATTATTTATCCCTGTTTTTAAAACTGGCTGTTTCATGCCACTTTCCCCCTACTTACACTATATAACCTGTCGCACTAGAATAGAAATAGTTATAAGTCAAGAAAACATAAAAGTTATTAACACTTCAATTGTAGACGCCATCTACAAAGGATTCTAAATAATATGTTCAGTAGCCAGAAATAAAAAAAGTAGTATGTTATTCTTCAGAAACAGATACCTCTAATCACACAATAAGTTGATTTGTTTTTTTCGCAGAAATCTGTTTGTCCTTCCATGGCAGGGAAACAAACATTATCTATTTATTTATGAAAATCTTCAACTTTTCCAAAACAGGGAATTTTAATTTAAACAAATGGTATTTCTTGGTAATAATAAAGCATTTCTATTGTAATATAAACAGTAAAAATTCTGTATTAAAATTCGATTTATTCAATCTGGGAATATAAAGTAATGATTATTAAAATATAACATTTTATTTAGAATTATTGATGTTAAAAAATTTTAGGTTAAAAATGTCTCATATAGTTAATGTTAAAAATGAAGTGAACATTGAAAGACTTCCTGTAAATTCAGAAGAACAGACATTTAACGATTGGGTTATTAAATATACCAAATCTCACATACTTCATTCTCAATGTACAACGACAGATAAATGTGCTGATACAACTCACGAAACTTGTCAGTTTTGTATGTAAGTGCTTTTATTTTTAAGTAAATTATTATTAGTTATCATTGGGCTTGTAGATACACAAATGCATTACAACTTCCTCATCTTCCAGAAATGGTGTTTCCTAATAACATATTGTTACTTTCTCATGCTAGTGGAATTCAGATAGAATTTAATGCATTAGAAGCTTTAAAATCTGTAATTAATGGCAAACTAGATTTAAAAGTTTCTTGTTCTGAATCTTGGCAGGAATCTAGAGATCCTTCCAATCTTGAAGAAAAAATAAAACCCTTTGATTGGACTTTTAGTACAGATTATAAAGGTACAATTTCAGGGTCTGTAATTTTAAGTCCTACCGATGAAAGGATTAATATTGAAAAATTGAAAGAAAGGGAAAAAATACTTTTTTATCATGAACTTATGTTGTATGAAGATGAGCTACATGATAATGGAATAGCTTCATGCACTGTAAAAATTGTAAGGGCTACATTAACAATTGTATTTCCTAATAAAATTTTGTTTATTATTTTTAGAGAGTGATGCCAACTTCATTTTTTGTGTTACTAAGATATTTTCTTCGTGTTGATGGAGTTATGGTTCGAGTAAATGATACAAGATATTTTCATGATTTTACGAAGGATTACGTTTTAAGAGAATATACTAACAGAGAAAGTGGCATAAAACAATTAGGACTGCCTCTGCCTATGTTTGGAGATCCAAATTTACTTGCACCACATTTACCTCTGCGTAGTAGTTGTTACGAAAAACTTATGTGGACTACTTAAGTTAGAATAGTACTACCTGTGAATAATAAAAAATAATAATAATCAAAGATCATTAAACACGTTGCCGACATAAGTAACAATCAAATTTTTACGTGTACAAGTTTTATCGTACAACGTTTTTTTGTAATACACAAAAATAATATTACTTTTAACAGTACGTATGGAATTCAAATAAAGGCAGTTTTATACCGAAGTCCAAACGGCGCATACTACCCTAATGGTACTCTTTTGTGGGCGGCATCATTAAAGTATCACATATTAAATATGTCCTTAAATAAAGTTTGCGAAGAAATACATTTTATTAGAGAGTGGAAAGCGTTCTATTAAAATGTACCTCCCAACGTATTCCTGTTATTAAAAATTCAAAATCAGCATTATTTTTAAAAGCGTACTTTCATTTATTAGGTCTAGAAACCACTTATCAGCTATTTATTAACAAGTCATTGGGGTTCATATTATTGTTTCCTTTATGATACATTTTATATTACGTTGCATTCGATTCGAATGAAGTCATTGTTTAATATTTTCTTTATATCTCGCAAACTAATGGATTAACTGTTTTATTTGTTATTTAAGAATAGAATTGTTGAACTTAAACTTAGATTTGTTTCTTATACGATTTAATATTGATCTAGGTCAAGAATATATGTTTAATTAGAATTTAGGCACGTTAACGGTCTTTATTACAACAAGTACGTTGAATATGTTTTGTTAGTACAGTATTAATTTTTTTTAGGATTTGAAATTATGTTTTTTATTTAAGTTTTGATTACACCTTAAAACACGTTTCTTTGCAGACTTATGCAAATTATGAACATTTTAACTACTATCTTTTCAATACGACATATAATTGACCTTCAAGGGTGGAAGCAAGCTACTTCTAGTGAATGCGACCGATATAAGATTAAAAATTTTAAATCAGCGATTTATAATGGCACGTTTCTTAGATCATCGTTGTTTTGTTTATTACTGCATTTATATTATAAGCATATTTGTCCTCTATTATTCTTGAACTTGAATTTAGTTGTTTTTACGCTGATTTAAAATGTATTTTTGATGCGTTGGTTTTATTCAAGTTTTCATTAAGAATTTTTTTAAATGAATACACAAAATGTTGTTTTATTATAAGGTGATTATGATAATAAAATTTAATACAGTTTAAAAGTTGTCTTGTGGCGAAAACCACCCCAAATTGTCTAATTTTTACAACACTTACTTTCATAAGTCGTGTTTTACAATGATTAAAAAAGAATCGGAAGTCTCTTTTAAAAAGGAAAGAAGTGTTAAAGCTGATAAAGTGTGAAACTCGATATTTGAACTCAGGCACGTTTGTTTTAAAAATAAAATAATTTATGAGCAATTCATTTTATGTGTGTATAATAACATGAATTGTTTTATCGTTTGAGGCCGTCGGATATGTTTCTTAATTAGCCAATTTAACGTTGTCATAGGTCAAAAACCTGCGGTTCTCAAAATATGGTCTCAATTTTGATTTTGCTATAACTTTGTCAAATTAATGAATTTAAAATATTACCAAATAGAAAGTGTTCCAAAAATCCCTCCACCACCCATTTCCGGCTCTGACAACTATTCGTAAACACCCTGTATTTCAGATTCAAGGTCAACTACATATAACTAAAAAGAAAGATGCTGTTTTGTTATTTTGACTCAAAAGATTTAAAATATTGCCTTATCAACAAAAATAAAAAGAAGGAAGAATTTAGAAAACTTGCATCTTTTACAATATTACCTGAAATTATAGATTCGGTCCAAAGTACAAACCAACCACTTAGAGACATTTTAAAAAGAATTTACGAAAGGATTCATGTCAGAATAATACCTTCGTTGTATAAAGATTAAAGTCCACAAACAGACCGTTTTGACCATAAATTATACATGAATGTTTTGGATTTAACGTATAGTTTGTATATCTATTTTTATTTGATTGATTCTCATAAGTTATGTTTTCAATAATTATTTTGTATACACGCGTATTGGAATAGATTGGAATACTCCATATGAGAAATGCTAATTTGTGACATTAGTAGGTACATATTTTTTTACCCTACCTATGTCAGATATTCGTTAAATAGTATTGTCAGGTAACTGATATTGCAGGTCCTAAACTCGGGTAAAAGAGGAGTGCATATAAACCGAGATTTACTTTGGTATAATAAATAAATACATATCCCCTAATAATTTTGAAAACGATTTAAAGAAATGTTAGGAAATCTAAGCATTCTAATAAATATCTTTAATTGCAAAAAACAAGTAGAGGATTATCAAAAAATAACATATAAAACAGGAAAAATGCATTTAGTATATCAACTAAAAAATGTTACTCCACCTTAAATTGGGTTTGATATAAAAAAAAATTCATATGATAATTAATTTGTACAATCAGTGCTGTTTCGCTAGTTAGCGTCTCTGTATGTGACGCTTTTTTTACAGATCAACATTTTTGTACTAACCAAATATCCTGTTCTAATTAAAACAAAAAAGGTCTGTAATTTGCTATCATTTATTGATTGTTATTTATATTAATTTTATATTTAGTTTAATAAAATAGTTCTTATATTTATTTACATTATATAAATAATCGTCATAGATTTATAATTATAGCAAAATATATATATTAATTATAATTTTTTTTTTTAATAGTTAGGTACTGATTTGTTTGGTTTCGTAAAAGATTTCATTTTAAAATACCATAAGATTTGGTTGTAAAAGTTGGAAGGATTACAAGTCTCCTACTGTGTCACAAATGCATCACTGTCATAAAAGTGGTCCTATATAGCCAAAGGCAATAGTGTGAGTTGGGTGGTAGGTTTGCTAAAATTTTACAGTAATTTTGTGGCTTTTAGTTGATTTTAGTTTAGAGTTTTTTTACATTATTTGCCAAAGAGTACATTTAATTAAAAATGTAAAACCAAGCCGCACTCCTAAAAGGTTTTTCCTATGCAATGAGTCTAAGTAGGCGTTTACATTCTTAAATTTGTACATATAGCACCGGTTCTCCGTTTTTCATATATTCATGAATAATTAATAAACTAATAGACTTTAATCAATTCGGCTTCCAAGCCGCACTCCGTATAGGTATTGCCTACAATTTAAAATAGAAAAGAAGTTTTCAAATTCACTAATAAAAAAGAGCCATTGGAATGCGTTTTAACCACTTTTACGTTCAGTACACAGGACCCTTAAAATGCAGTTACAGTTAATTGTCAAAATTCCAAATTTCAATTTTGTCCACCAAAATAGGTGATTTTTCCGTGTGTGCGTCGTATCGGCGCCGTTTATTGACGATGAACGGTCAAATTTTTGTAGCTAGTGGGACTATCTTAAAATATATATAAATATATACATGCACGATTCGTTCAAAAACTACTGCGTAAATGATAATGGCTCATTCAAAACCTGGGTCTTTCATGCCACTTTCTCCCTACATATTTACACAATACTTTTTATACTTATAATGTTTATTACGGTTACATAGTATTTGGAAACTGACGAAGATGATGCATGGTCCTATGCTAGTATAGCATTAACAAATCCTGGAGGAATACGCACGTCAATTGAACCTGGGGGTGACGTTTAAAAATTTGTGCTTAAATAAATGTGTAAACTTATCTGTGCAATTTCAGAAATAACTTTTAATGATTTAGCGACTGCTATTCCGTTTGAAAATACAATTGATGTTGGAGAACTTAAAGGAAAATACATAAAAGAATTTTTAGAGAGATCTACTGAACCATTTAATAATCAAAGAATTAAATTGGATCTTAATTTACTACAAATGTCAGGTAAATATGAATAATATTTAGTCAAACTTGTAAACAATAGTAATACTAAATATGTTAATTAAACAGGACTGCGTGTTATATACAATACAACAAATCCAGTTGGTGCTAGAGTTCAGTCTGTGAAAGTACGATGCAGAAAATGTGTGGTACCCACTTATGAAGATTTAGAACTGAATAAATATTATCGCATAGTTTTAAATTCATTTTTAACAAAAGGAGGAGATGGTTTTACAATGATATCACAAAATCTAATTAATTTACAAGTTGGAGAAATAGATATAAAAGTTGTGAAAAGGCATATAGAAAGAGAAACTCCAATTATCACCGATTTAGATGAAAGAATAACGATTGTATCATAGTATAGGTATATATCCTAATATTAAAAATAATAAAACCACTCTAGTTGCAATATGACATAATTTAACTTATCTTGAATGCACATTTAAATCCTATTACCTATCAATTTTTTAAAAAAGATATTCAATCGCAAAATCCGTAAATTAATAATTATCTTTATAAAGTGGATACCAAACAATACATAAATAAACACACTAAAGGAAAAAATTAAAAGGTTAAAAAGATTTCCTAAATTTTATAGTGATTTTTGACAAGCTGTATTTTAATAAAAAATAGTCGTATCTAAAATTTAAAAAAAGCATTCTAAAGCTCCAAGATTCTAGTTTTTTGATCTTTTAGTCAAAAATTTTTAGGAACTACCGTTATCACGCAATCTTAAGCAATAATAGTGTGCAGAAAAAAATTTTTGTTTTTTTCATCCATTATAGATTTGGCTCTTTGTCACCGAAAGGTTGCCGACCCCTGACCTAAATTATTATACCTATGGAACGGATAGCTTGTTTATTCCACTTCAAATTTTTTTTTTTTTTAATTTCTATACGATTATTCTTCACCGAGATACCGGACGTTAAATAAAAAAAAGTTTTTTTGTCTTTAATCATTGATATTTCAGTAATCAATAATCGTATAGAAAATTCCAAAACAATTTTGGAAACTGGAATAAATGCCGTAGAAGAAACTGCTACAACTTTTAGGGATTTTTTTCCATTCTTAACATAAATTTGAAACATGAAAAAATCAGTAATTTATTGTTTTTTAGAAATATGACGGCCAAGTTCCAAATATTTATGAAATAGCTAATGTTAAGCGTGACTTTTACATCTGAATATACCCACAAAAACTCTATGAAGTTACAATACGATCTAGCGAACCGTTCTTTTGGTTCAAACAATCAAACTTTTAAAAAGATTAAAAGGGTCATGTTTATTGTCGCTAAGAACTTCATAATCATGATAAAATGGAAACAATTTTTTTTAGCTTTTTTAACATTTCTACTGCAAACAACACTTAATTAATAAAAAAAAGATTTTTTCCGAAAAAAATTTCCGATATGTTCATAGTTAAATTTTTTTCTCAAAAGAAAATTCAAATTTTTTTTGAAAAAAAAATTATTTTATTTTTTTATTTGTATACTTACACTATATAACCTGTCGCACTAGAATAGAAATAGTTATAAGTCAAGAAAACATAAAAGTTATTAACACTTCAATTGTAGACGCCATCTACAAAGGATTCTAAATAATATGTTCAGTAGCCAGAAATAAAAAAAGTAGTATGTTATTCTTCAGAAACAGATACCTCTAATCACACAATAAGTTGATTTGTTTTTTTCGCAGAAATCTGTTTGTCCTTCCATGGCAGGGAAACAAACATTATCTATTTATTTATGAAAATCTTCAACTTTTCCAAAACAGGGAATTTTAATTTAAACAAATGGTATTTCTTGGTAATAATAAAGCATTTCTATTGTAATATAAACAGTAAAAATTCTGTATTAAAATTCGATTTATTCAATCTGGGAATATAAAGTAATGATTATTAAAATATAACATTTTATTTAGAATTATTGATGTTAAAAAATTTTAGGTTAAAAATGTCTCATATAGTTAATGTTAAAAATGAAGTGAACATTGAAAGACTTCCTGTAAATTCAGAAGAACAGACATTTAACGATTGGGTTATTAAATATACCAAATCTCACATACTTCATTCTCAATGTACAACGACAGATAAATGTGCTGATACAACTCACGAAACTTGTCAGTTTTGTATGTAAGTGCTTTTATTTTTAAGTAAATTATTATTAGTTATCATTGGGCTTGTAGATACACAAATGCATTACAACTTCCTCATCTTCCAGAAATGGTGTTTCCTAATAACATATTGTTACTTTCTCATGCTAGTGGAATTCAGATAGAATTTAATGCATTAGAAGCTTTAAAATCTGTAATTAATGGCAAACTAGATTTAAAAGTTTCTTGTTCTGAATCTTGGCAGGAATCTAGAGATCCTTCCAATCTTGAAGAAAAAATAAAACCCTTTGATTGGACTTTTAGTACAGATTATAAAGGTACAATTTCAGGGTCTGTAATTTTAAGTCCTACCGATGAAAGGATTAATATTGAAAAATTGAAAGAAAGGGAAAAAATACTTTTTTATCATGAACTTATGTTGTATGAAGATGAGCTACATGATAATGGAATAGCTTCATGCACTGTAAAAATTGTAAGGGCTACATTAACAATTGTATTTCCTAATAAAATTTTGTTTATTATTTTTAGAGAGTGATGCCAACTTCATTTTTTGTGTTACTAAGATATTTTCTTCGTGTTGATGGAGTTATGGTTCGAGTAAATGATACAAGATATTTTCATGATTTTACGAAGGATTACGTTTTAAGAGAATATACTAACAGAGAAAGTGGCATAAAACAATTAGGACTGCCTCTGCCTATGTTTGGAGATCCAAATTTACTTGCACCACATTTACCTCTGCGTAGTAGTTGTTACGAAAAACTTATGTGGACTACTTAAGTTAGAATAGTACTACCTGTGAATAATAAAAAAATAATAATTTGCAGTATATCCCATATTTATCAGCGTATAACACACTTTTTTTTCAAAATCTAGGTCTGAAATACTAATGTGTATTCTACACTTAAATATTTAAAGTTTATTTTAATGAAATTTCCTTCATAAAATTAGTGTATGTGTTATACACATATATGTGTTGTACATTGATAAATACGATAGTATAAAACGAAATATTTAAGAATGAAACGTTATTAGTAACAACTGAAACTACAATGTTTTGTAAATAGTATTTGGCAGGTTCTAGAGCAGATATAAGTAAAATACATAATTGTAAATTTAACATTCTTTACGTCTATAATTATTAAGGTCGTACATACTTCATTGAGTATTTTTTGTGAAAATTTTTATAACAAATTTTAGTATATTAATAACCTAGTTATTTACTTTGCAAATTAATAAATAAATATTCGTGGCGATTGCTAATTCAAAAAATAATTTAAAGTCTAAGTGTTTACTTCTTTAATCGCCAGTGTCGTCAATATTATAATGTTGCTGTATATAAAATATTTTTTTTTTATTGTCAGTACTTGCGATAAATTAATGAAACATACTTGAATTAACATTATAATTATACAGTTTTAAATAGAAACAAAATTATTACCGGAGATCAGTTAAATAGTAAAAAATAAAAGTATTTAAGGCACCCTTTTTGAATTTACTTTAATTTCGAATTGCTTAACTAATCTTTCTTCTTTATTTCCGTCTTTTATGCAGTTGATCTGGAATGCTTCATTATATTACCAATTTATCAGTAAACAAAATATTGTATATGTATATAATTTTATTATATAAAACTTGCGGAAATTAAGAATTTAAAATACCTTACGTAAATTAACTGAAAAAATGTTTTTTTTAATGTTAGTCAATTATTTTATTTATTATTAATTTTGTTATAAATCATCAATATTATGTCAATATACTACAGTATTACGGGAGTAAAGATTTCATATTTTTATTTAATTTAAAAATTATAGTTTGTTTTTTGAAATAATCTCATCTAAATTTAAATTATTTGTACTACCAATTGCTTTTAGTTCAACATAAAAGTTTCAGTGAATAGTCTTCAAAAAGTGAGCATGCTTGTCAAGTGCCAGATTGCATAAAATTTTATAAAAAAGATTATTTTTACATATGCTTAAATATAATAAGATTGATTATAAAAGTACTACGATAGTAAATACAATATGGGTAAAGCAAAAAAGAATCGCAAAGGAGCTAAATGTGAAGATAGGTAATGTATTGGAAACGAATCTGTTAACCTTTCTTTTTATTAAATGTTACACAAATACATATGTTTACATTCATACATTTTCAGTGACTCTGAAGTAGATGTAGAAATACAAGAGCAAGTAGATAGGAATTTGTCCAAGAAATCAAAAAGTGATAAGTAAGTTGTATGAACCAATAATTGAGAGGTTATTTTAGTCTTAATATAAATCGAAATAATTTTAGATCTAAAGTAATTGATGATGATAGTGATATTGATATGTCTGAAAAGGGCTCTAAGAAAAAAAATAAACAACAGAAAGAAAAAAAACAAATAAATGACGAATCTGAAGAGAAACATAGTTCTGAAAAAACTAATTTAAAGAAAAATAAAGGAGCTAAAGATAAAAAACATTCTTTCTTAGATGAACCTGACGTTGAGGAAGATATTACAGAAAAAGAAATGCAAAAAAAAAGGTTTAAAGAGAAAAAGAAAGTCCAATCAGATGATTCTGATTCTGAAATGATTACTGCTTCCAAACCTGCTAAATCATTTGCTCTTCTTGATGTTGAGAGTGATCCTGAAATTATTACAGATGGTAATGAACATGATGAAAATATATCAAATAAAAAAGATTGTAAGAAAAAAATAAATAAAGAAAATGTAGAAAATGTAGAAAAATCTAAGGACACCAATAAAAAATCAAAAAAATCAAAAAGAAAACAAGATGATAGTGATGATGATATTGATAAGGTATTGGCCGAATTGGAGTTAGAATATTCAGGAGGTAAACTACAAGAATCAACTAAAGAAAATCAAGAAACTACAGAAAAACCAGAAGAGGATGATAATAAAACATCAAAAATAAAGAAGAAGGAAAAGAAAATCAATAAAACTGAAAATGAAGAGAAATCTGATTATCAAGTAGATGAGGAAGATACTTCTACAATTAAAACAACCGCACAGAAAAAGAAAGAAAAAAAGGAAAGAGAAAAACAAAAAAAAGTGGCAATGAAAAAGCAAGATAAACCTAAACCTGAGGGAGTTAAAGAAGATCAAACTATTGAACCAAACGATGAGACGCTTAGTTCTATGGATCAAAAATCTGCAGAAGATCAAAATGATGAAACAGAAAAGGAAAGCAAGAAGAAAAAGAAAAAAGGTGGTAAAGCAGATGAAAAAGACGATAAAAAAGATTTAAAAAAAGGTAGAGAATCTATTATGTTTACAATAAAAACAAACTTTTGATATTTTTTTAGGTCCTGGTAAGAAAACCATTGCTGCTATGCAAGAAGCATTAAAAAAGTTACGTGAAGAAGAGGAAAAATTAAAAAAAGATGAAGAAGAACGTATTAAAAAGGAAGAAGAGGCTGAACAGGCTCGTTTAGAAGCCATTAGATTAGAAAAAGAAAGAAAAGAGAAAAAGAAACAAAAAGAGAAGGAAAGGAAAGAACGACTAAAGGCTGAAGGCAAATTACTTACTGCAAAACAAAAAGCTGATAGGGCAAGAGCACAAGCTATGCTTGATAATCTCAAAGCTCAAGGAGTTGAGTTACCAGATGTAGGTGAACGTAAGCCAAGACTAGGTACTAGAATTAAACCTTCAAAATTAAAACAACAAAAAAGTATAGAACAAACAAAAGAACAGCTGATGGAAGAACAATTGCAAGTATCTCCTGAAATAGACTCTGAAGAGAAAAAAGTAGAAGTAGAAGTTGTGGAAGAACTGCCTACAAAGGAGCCTGAAGATGATGTCAAAGATGCATGGGATGCTGATAGTTCCGATGAAGAACTATCAGAAGAAGTGGGAGTTACTGCAGGTACAATTATTAATGCTTGTATTAAATTTGTATTTGTGTTTTTACTGTTGCAATTGTGTTTAAAACAATTAATAAGTACTTAATCGGCAGTAATATATTTTTTTCATTTTATGTTGATATAACTCGCGTTCCAGTATAGCTACATATTATGGTAAAGATTTATTAATAGAATATTTTGTAAGTAGACACAAATTGTATATCTTTGTTATACATTTTGTGTGCAAAACGATATTATACCTAATTTAAAAATTTAATCACTAAACTTTTTAAGAACATTTTTAAAATGAACTTCAATTATGATTGAATTGAAATCTCAAAAACGTAATGCTCAAAAATGTAGAGACGACGTTTAAATATGAATACGATTTTAATACTTACAGTACTTATTGAACTGATAATGCAGATTACAAATTTATTAAAAGTTAGGTTCACTTAAGTAAAATAAATCTCAAAAAACTCAGATTTCTTGAGTAAATAAGGAAACATTGAGATTTTCTTTATTTAATTTGTTTAGTTAATACATTAATTTAGGTAATTACGGTTTTAGGAATGAAACCAGCTCACAATGTTAAGAAAGGAAACGAGAATGAGGAGTCAGAAGATGATGATGAAGAAAGTTCTGATGAGGAAGAAAATGAAGATAGTTCTGATAGTAGTGAAGAAAAATACGAAGGTGATCATCGGACGGATGCAGAGAAACTTAAGGAACGTGCTAAACTTAGAATTCAGGTAATTATTTTTATTAATAGCTTCATTTACAAAATACCAATAGTTGCAATATTTTTAACAATTAGTTTTATAGTATCTACAAATTCACAAAAAACATTGCATTTCTGAGCCATTGGCTCTTGTGTAGTCCAAATGAATTTTACGATGATTGCACACATTACATAAAATAACGCATAGACTCATAATTTATTATACCCACTTTACTATTTATTTCATTGCTCAAAACTAAAGACAAGGGTCAATAAGAGCAATTTTGTACCTCCCTCAGGATTTCCATAGGCAATTTTGTTTTTAATTTTTTAATAATTCAACTAATTTAATAACATTGTACAAACACGAGTAAAGTACCATTTATGATTGTAAAAAAATTTTGAGCAATGAATAAGAATACGTTTACTGCAGACGCCACACATGTGCGCGATGGGGTGCTTTCAATTGTAACGAATCCGAGAGAGCAACAATAAACATGCTAAATAATTTTTTTATAATAATGTATCGATAATAACTCATTCTACGGAGTCTTAAAATGGCAAAAAGAATTACGTTAGATATGTTTAATAAAATCTGCAAAACCAGAAAAATAAAAATCAAAATCGTTTAGAAACATATGTTGAATATTCTTGGAGTATTATATCAAAAACTATTAATGTTTAAGTCAAATTATGTTTTACGTAAACACTGTGAAGCATAAAATTTTCATTTTTTTTAAGAAATACAAGTATATATTGAACTTTTTATAATATTTATATTTTTATATCTTATAATGGTCTAATAAGCTAAGTTGACAATTATGAAACTAAGTTTTCTTTCATAAGTAGGTACTAATAATAAAATATAAATAAAACTAATTAATAATTTTGCAGCAAAGAAGAATAGATGCAGAAAAAACTAGAACAACCGATCATTTGCGTGCTGCTGTTGTATGTGTATTGGGGCATGTAGATACTGGAAAAACTAAAATTTTGGATAAACTGAGACGAACAAATGTACAAGACGGTGAAGCTGGTGGTATTACACAACAAATTGGTGCTACAAATGTTCCTATTGATGCTATAAAGGAACAGATTAAGAATGTTAAAGGAGTAAGTAACTTTTTTTTTATTATTATCACAAACTATTTTATAAAAAAAGAAATGTACAAATGAAAATAGTCAAACTTTAAAACCAATTATTCCACAATTATTATTCAAATTTGCGTGTTTTTAATTTAGAAACTATTTCTTTAATGATTCCTTTATTTAGTTTTTAGATATGGTTTTTAAACTGCCTGGACTTCTAATAATTGATACACCAGGTCACGAATCTTTTAGTAATCTACGTAGTAGAGGTTCTTCATTGTGTGATATTGCAATTCTAGTCGTTGATATCATGCATGGGTTAGAACCGCAAACAATAGAATCTCTAAATTTACTGAAGATAAAGAAAACACCGTTTATTGTAGCTCTAAATAAAATCGATCGTTTATATGATTGGCAAACTATGGGCAGAAAAGACATTAGCGATATTATTAAAAATCAAGCTTCAAATACACAATTGGAGTTTGAGCAACGTAAAAATGAAGTTATTTTACAATTTGCGGAACAAGGCTTAAATGCAGCTTTATGTTATGATAATCCCGATGAAAGAAGTTACGTTTCTTTAGTCCCTACTAGCGCAGTAACTGGAGAAGGAATGGGAAATTTATTATCTTTAATAGTCGAAAACTGTCAAAATAGATTAACAAAACGACTAATGTATTCTGAAGAACTTCAAGCAACAGTATTAGAAGTAAAAGCGATATCCGGATTAGGAACTACAATTGATGCTATACTCATAAACGGCACGTTAAGAGAAGGCGAAACTATGGTTCTAGCAGGTACTGATGGACCTATAACTACACAAATTAGATCTTTACTTATGCCACAGCCAATGAGAGAACTTCGCGTAAAGGTAAGCTACATATAATTTTGACTTTGTACATTTCCTACGATGTCATAATTAAACTTTTTTATGGCTATTAGTTAATGATATTTAATTAAAGTAAAATTTATTCTGTTGTATTTTAAATTAACTTGATATTTTTTTGTATTGTTATATTTAATTTCATGTTGAAACCTACTATTTTTCATTACGAATATTCAATTATATCAGTGATTACTTTCACAGAAAAAGAAAATATTTTTTAAGTAAATAGAACCTATCTTTAAATAAAGTGTATTAATAATCCAGTTTTTTTTTCAGAATGCCTATGTTGAATATAAAGAAATTAAAGCAGCACAAGGTGTAAAAATTGCAGCAAAAGAATTAGAAAAAGCTATAGCTGGATTAAATTTATATATAGCTCAAAAAACAGATGAAGTAGATATCCTAAGAGAAGAAGTGGCAAAAGAATTAAAGACTGCTCTGTCCGGAATTAAGTTACAAGAACGCGGTGTTTATGTTCAAGCATCTACTCTTGGTTCTCTGGAAGCTCTTTTAGAATTTTTACGTACGAGCAAAATTCCGGTAAGTTATATTTATTTAAATATATTCAAATATTAATTTGTTACAATTTCTATAGTAATTGTTCTTATAAACACACAAATCGTATCTATAAAGAAAATGTGTTGGCAAAGTAATATGAAATCCCTGAAATAATTGAAAAGCTTTAAGATCTAAGCACGTAGTACAAGTGAAATGCTTTCGAAATTACAGAAATACAGTCGAACCTCAATAAGTTGAACCTCAATAAGTCGAATTTTTGATAACTCGAACTCGAACCTGTTTCCCTAGGACTTGCCTATTTCAACATTAATATTTTTATATCGATAAGTCGAAGCGTTCTACAATTCCCTAAATTCAAGTTTCCATTTGTAAATATTTCGATAACTCGAAGTTAAATTTTACAACTTTTCATAAAAATACAATACCTGGTAGGATTAAAGAACGGTTTTGTTCGGTGTTATTGATGGTCAAAATGGCTATTGTAAAATAGGATGGAAAGGTTGAAACCTACTACAAGACTTTGATGTTTTAACGTCGGCACTTAAATTGGATTTAAATACAGTAATCTCTCAACATTCTCGAATTAAAAATTAAAAAAATGTTGTAAATACGTATGTATAATTATTAAAACTTGTTTATATGTACCTTGTTTTGTATGTATATACATCGTATATCAACCAACGTGGAACGTAACCCCCCTATTTCCACATTAAGATAGATTCAACTTTCGCGAATTCGACATTCGCGGGGTTTTGTCGGAACGTAACCCTCGCGAATGTTGAGGGATTACTGTACTAATTTATGTTTAAATGCTTTCTTAACAGTTATAAAATTGAAGATGGTTTTACCGTTTCTTTTACAAGAAAAGGGTCTATTTTTGCCTTTTTGTTTTCGTTCTGGTCGTATGCGTCGAGCAGGAGTACGATCAAATGTATTTTTTGTTGTTTATAGTTTATAACAGTGTGTAACAGAAAATCTAAAAAAAATAAATACTTTTTTTTTTAAATTATTTACCGATCAACAAGGAGTGTAAACGAAAATTAAAAAAAGGCTAAAGGACTATCCTTTTTCTAACTTGGAGAAAGCTATGATTGAATGGTTTTGGTATAGACCAGAGTAAAAATATTCCGGTTTCGGGAGAGCATTAGAAAAATTTGTAGAAACCCTACATTTTGGATCAATGAAGCAAAAGACAATTTTAGATTACTTTTTAACCAAAATAAGATGTAAATAACCATATTACCTATATACTTAATAACAATAAATAATGTTAATAATTGTTTACAAATTTTGGTTATTTTGTATAAAGTATGGTAAATATAGATATGATAATATACACAGAAAAGTATTTGACTCGACTTTTTTTGATAACTCGAATTTTTAATAACTCGAATCAGTTTTAGTTTCTCTTCGACTTTGACTTATCGAGGTTTGACTGTATTTACTTTAATCGTCAAACGAAAAAAAAATTAAATCACGAATATATATCGATTTTGTAATCACGTGAATTTTAACGTGCACATTCTTCTTTGTCCCTCCCCTTAAAGTTCATATTTATGGTATCCCTTATCATTTACATTAAACAGTCATAGCGTGGGTGGTAGAAGTTGTCCCCCCGCATCAGACGCCGACCTTCAGCGACGTCGTTTTGGTGTCACGTTAATATTTTTTACATTCATTTGATTTGAGGGCGTTTTTCACATTCTATACTTGGCATCAAATTTACTTTAGTACTAATTACTTAAACGTCATTACTTTGTGGGGAATTATCCCGATATTAAATAACTTGTTTTTAAAGACGAACTAATTTATCCTGCTGCTGTTTTTTATTTTGATTTCAGCTGTGGATTTTAGTCGTTTTATAAAGAATCCTAATAACACAACTTATATTTTATATTCACTATCAATTAATTGACTTTAGTGAATCGGTACCTAACATTAACATTACTTTATTGAGATGATTTACCTGTAGGCTTTACCAAAAGGTAGCACCTGGTAGCTTAAAGCTATCGACACGACAAATGCTGTATCTTGTACCACCATAGTCTTTTGAGCTAGAGTCCCTTGAAACCATGAGTGACATGTTAACCCCACCTCTTCTTGTTCGCAAATTTTGGTACGCGGTAGTCTATATCTTACTGAAGGAAACTCTGTTCAGAACTAGAGCGAATTTTAGATATTATTTGAAATTGGGGGGTTTTGGAAAAACAAAAAAAGCATATCACCAAGGTGAGAAAAAACAATTCGAGTTTAGTTTACGAGAAAACCAAAAAACGTCCAGACATACCGTCTTCTGAAAGATAATCACCTTTTTGTTAAATATTAAGTGTAAACCAAAGTAAAAATAGTAGTTAAACGTTAATTCGTTTAACTACCTTTGCCACTAAGAGAAATTGGCTTTAAGTGGCAAAACAAACTCAATAATAAATTTTGAGAAATTTTAGGGTATAATTAGATGTGATGACGTCTTATATCGCGCAAATTAAACTCTAATATTAAATAAGCCATGTTGTCATAACGTATTACTTACAAAAATGTGTTTAATACATAATTTTTAATTTAGTTGTGCACCTATAATACATAGGGTACTCTGCAAAATTAAGTACTTGGTACAAATTTTGGTACTATCAAAAAATTACAAACTTTTATTATCCAAATATTTGTAATATTTATTTTTTTAATTTTTTTTTGCTTTTTTTTTGACATTGGTAAATATTTATCTAGGTGTAAATAACACTGACCAACAAGGTTTTTCCCATGAATTAAGATCTACATCAGTGATTCTCAATCACGGTGCTGCGGCACTTTAGTGTGCAACAAGGTTCCTGAAGTGTGCCGTCAAATTTTACAAATGTGTACAATAAAAATTATTTTGTATGTACCTATGTATAGCGAGACAGTTTTCATAAAGTACAATTATTGTTAGTGTGCCGCCAAATTGTGTAATTAATAAAAATGTACCGTGGTAAAAAAAAGGTTGAGAATCACTGATCTATATTTTTTCTATATAAATCTGTATTTCCAGAAAAGTATAGAAAAATTATCAGTGCATCAGATTTCCACAATATTATCAAATACATGGTTTAATAGTGTGAATCAGCGACCCAAAATCTATAATAATCGTGCAAAAGTATTTAAAAAACTTTTTCATCGCCGACTTATTTTGTACGTACAAACTTATTTGTAGACTTTTGTTTTGGTATGTTATTTCCCTATACACTCATTCTTAGCTACACGTTTCTTCTTTATAAGGTTTCTCGCTATAAAAGACTTATTTAATTATGGCTAAGCTGCGATTTAAAACATACAATTTTTACGATATGTGTACGTCCAGAAATCCAAGAAATGTTTTGTGTACGTCTTTTGTCACGTGTCCGGGGGCACCGCTTCGCAACTCATTATAAAGAATTTTGTTTTGCGGCAAATTTGTCAAAACTTATCTCGGTAGCAAGGTATGAGAGTACCTAAACTTCTATTAATATCTTGTGTGTTAATACCTACACATCCTGTAATATAATGGGAATTTATATTAGATGAAACTTTTTTTTCAAACATTGTAATTCCTCTCCAGTTATTTACAATATTTCTTTTTTAACTGTTCAATAAAATAATGCATTCCGGTTTTTGTATTTATATTAGCAATTCCAGAAATTTAACTAATTTTTATTTTAACAACTTTTTTTACAGAAACCGGATATACCTAATATGTCCGTCATATTTAATATGTATTTATTGATGATTTTATTAACTTAACCAATTAGGTGTTCATCTGTAGTTTATTCTAAAAAAACTTATAAATGACTATAAGGTATTACGAAGTAAATGTTATTATTTTGTTGGTTATGGTATTTACAAAAAGTTTAAAATTACTTCATTCTCTTAAATCTTGTTTTCGATATCAAAATTATTTTAAATAATATCTACAAGTTAATATATATTTTATAAAATTTTTTAACTGGAAAGAAAAATTATTGTTTTCTTTTAGATTCTATTTTTAATCGTTATAAGTAAAGTTTTGCATTTAGAAACAACGTAATTTATTTTAATTTAGTTATGAATGAATTTTATTGTAAACATTCAGATCAGAATATTTCATTCAGTAAAACGCGCAACTGCTGTATGAATTGTATTGATTTTTGTTGAAGGAAACTTGAATGAAACAACAGTGAGATGAATTACTTTTACAGAATGCAAAAAAAATATAAAGATTGTATATAATATGTGCGTATACGTATACATATGTATATACAGGGTGGGGAAAAAGTTCCCGGAATTTTTAAAAATATTTTAACAGTATAATAGTAGGGGAAGTTAACCGGTTGTGGGCACAGTTAGCTATTTAGGCCATAACTTTTGACCAACTCAATATTTTTTGCAAAATGAGCATATTATTGGGTAGCTAGAGACCTTAGCTAACTACTGGCAAAGAAATTAATTTTATATCAATTTAAAAAAAAAACATTTTTAACTTTTCATAAAGTAGTCATTTTTCATCATGCAGTTTTTTTTAACCGGTTGTGGGCACATCAGTAAAATCCCCTCAAAATGGGAAAATATGGAGTAAAACGCCACTATATAGAGAAAAAACACAATTTCTTCATATTCAAAGCCTTCAGTTATGAAAATAAAATTTAAAATAGGCTTTCGCAGTAGACTTCACAGGATCATCGTTAAATGGCTCCAATGTACGCATCAAAAT
The DNA here is from genome assembly GCA_036325965.1 of Sinopyrophorus schimmeli. Taxonomy (NCBI): domain Eukaryota; kingdom Metazoa; phylum Arthropoda; class Insecta; order Coleoptera; family Elateridae; genus Sinopyrophorus; species Sinopyrophorus schimmeli. Next base: position 8,594,359 of record JARFIZ010000314.1, on the reverse strand, counting down.
TGATTTTTGAAATCGACATGGCTAAAAATGCACTAAAAAACCGCAAAAATTTCGTAATTATATTATTTACAATTTTCAAGTCATATGAATTGGTCTGTCAAAGATGCTCGACAATCGAAAATCTGATTTTCAATAGTCGAGTTGTGAAAAGAAGTCTGTTTGAAATCCAAAACCAAAAATGTTTAATTTTTTTTTTAATTATTGTGAAAAAGTTTTATATCTTTACATTTTTGTCGTACATGATAATTGAGCGGGGTCTTTGCCTGCCCCCCTCAAAATAAGGCCGCGGCTACACTCCTAGACTCCGCAGGGGGGTTATGTTAACATGGACAACAATATTCGACAAATTGTCAGCGAAATACAAGGTTTAAATGGCAAAAACTTAAGTGCCCACAACTAGTAAAATGTAGGTGCTCACAACTGGAAAATTCATAGCTGTGGTCAAATGACTGGCAAATTTATTTTGGAAGATTTTGATTGAATCGAAATTAAAATTATAAAATATATTTAATTTCCTGCATATATTTACATTAGACTGACCTTTTGCAATAAGTTACTGTTATTTATCGCACTTTAAACACAATAAACGATTACATCGCGATACATTTTTAGAGATGAAAACATGGAATAACGCGTAGCTCCTACGCATATGCGTCTGTTCGCTTTATATTAGCAATAAAACATAGTGCTGACATTGCGAACAAATGACGATCGTGAAAACACCTGTATCTGCTCACGATCAAAAGTTCATGGAGTTGAGATCTGGTGAGTATGACGTCCAAACGTTTGTACCCCAGGAACCGTAAAACAACAGTTCGCAGACGGCTATCGTTGATTTGGCAAAATGGGCCGGATTACAGTCTTTTTGAAGGCCTAATCCGTCTTCTTTAAAGTGTTGCGAGGCCTACGGCTCAAAAACATCTTGTAGAATCAGCTGTTGATACATGTCCGCATAGATTTTCACGTTTCTTGGAATGAAAACCAATGGCGTTTTCCGAGTCGTGCAAATACCGCCCCAGGCCATCACCGAAGCCCGGAAATGACTACTTGTTTAGGTGATGGTCTTCTGCTGACCCTTCTTGAGCAGCTGTTGACGGTTTTGGCGCTTATAGAACGATTGGACCGTGAAAATTTTCTCCTCAGTGAAAAGCACCTTGCTCAAGCGTCCGCCCGCGACCAGACCCAGCATTCAACGACATTTTTTCGTTCACTTTCAAGAGTCATAACGTCAACAGAACGAAAAATAAACAACTAACTAAATTTTTTTCTAGTTTATAATTATACGAAAAATTCGATAAAATTATTTATATTCACATAAAATCACTATGACAACGATAAAAACGGCAAAAACAAAATTCCGGGAACTTTTTCCCCACCCTGTATATATTCTTTTCTTTTAGATTTTCATAGCCCGTAGAGCAAAATAAATAATAATATATATTTTTTACAATAATTAATATGCCAAATTGTTCGGTTTTTTGTATTATCTGTTAAAACACCAGTAACATTTTTTTAATTAGAAAATAAATATTTAAATATATTTATTAATGTATTAAAACAAAAATATACATTATACAAATCAAGGGTTACATTATAAGGGGAAGGGCACGATCGAAATTTTTATAATTTAGATTTTAGGCGTAACATAAATTTTCAATTGATTCACATAATATATCAAAATAGCATACGGACCTTGTGTATTTTAACTTCTACGTCTCACTAATATGTTTGAAACGATTATTTTTTACACTCTATTGATAAAATATTGTTCTAAACATCAAAGATGAAAAAATCTTACAAAATGTTAGCCCTTAATTTTATTCTAAGTAGTCGCTAGTTGATTCTAAAATTTTTCTTGAAAGCCTGTAGAGTACATTCTATTACTGGGGCATTTAGAAATTATCTTCTCTGCGATTATTGGAAATAATTTTTTATAGGTTTATTAGTTTTCAGAAAGCGATCGAAGCATAAAAATATTTAACTCAATTTATTTTATTCCTCGAATTTTATGAATAAAATGTGATATTTAATTCAGTTACGTTTATGTTATAAAAAAAATTATTTATGATCTATTAATTTTATGTATGGTTAAATAACTTGAAATGTTTTATTGTTTGAGGCCGTCGGATACGTTTCTTAATTAGGCAATTTAAGGTTGTCGTAAGTTAAAAACTTGCGGTTTTCAAAATATGGGCCCAATTTTGATTATGCTATAACTTTTTCAAATAAATGATTTTATAAATATTACACAATAGAAACTCTGTTAAAATTTACTCCCTCCACCCATTTCCGCTCTAACAACTAATCGTAACCACCCTGTATATGCACGTGAATATGGACTTATTAATTTTTTGTAATGCATATTGTGCGATTAATATTATTGCCATATTTTAGTACCTATATTTATATGTATTATTTTAAATGCCATTTAATAGTTTTTAAAAGTATATATTTCATAAGTTATAGACAGGTTTTAAAGTTTAAAATAAAATTTGTGATTTGTTAAATATTTATTGTCCATAGTGTGTATACGTATAACGTACCCCACGTTAACTAAAATGTCTCGAACAGAACTCGTCGAAAAAATCCACATGCCAAGAGGAAACTTATGAATGAAATTACTTGAAAAACGAGTAACTCGGCCCACTTATTAATGTGAATGTACCGGAAACGGTACGTCAGGTCTTTGAGAAATGTCCAAGGAATAATTACGTTATCATATGTATATTTTAAAAGATGTAATACAATCGAGTTTGTTTTATAAATTTCAATTATAATCATATTTTTATTAAAAATGATAAATAATATTTTATTTAATCAGATTCGTATTTTTGGAAAAATAGTTTATACCTATATGTACCTATGTATAAATTCGAGTTCATTTGATGAACAATGCTCAATGTAAAATATAAAAACCATCACATAATATTGATTCATTTTTACGAGGTTAATTTACAATATTAAAATGTAAAATCACAGAATTTATTCAAATGGGTTATTTTATATTTTATTGATCAATAAAATCTATATTCATAAAATTATTATTTTGTAGATTCTTGACGCCATTTGTTATTTTCTATTTTAATACGAAGATAAATATTTACGTATGTTGTTTTTTTTTTGGTTTTGTAAAATCTAGATAATGCAGTTTAGGAACAAGATATCGATGCCTAGTTATAACTGAATATATTGTTAGTTTAAATAAATTTAAATGTGAAATGTTTGAAGAAACAACAACGTAATTCTTATAGGATGTAAGATTTTTCGATAAGTGGTTTCCTGTGTTGTAGATTTTTTTAGTTTAATTTTAGAGGAATGGCCTCAGTCTATAATTAGTCGAGCGGAAATGTGAGACCTCTCAGTATTCTTGTTGGGAAGCCACTTCCTGTCAATATTTCTTGTTAGAAAATTGGATAAATTATATAAAGTACTTATGAATTATAATAACTAACTTTGATTGTTAAAATATATTTGATAATTTAATAATAATATTAACTGTATACTTCAGTAAACCCTTAATGATTATTTATTGAAATTTTCGAAATTTTATTTGACTGTTTTCTCTTCTGTTTCCAACCACTCAACAAAATTTTATAAAAGTTTCTTTAATTTATTTGATCTATGCACAGGCATAAATACAACTTTTGTAGTACTTACGGTTTAACCGGAAATTGTGTCAGTTTTCTTATCTTAAATAGAAAGATTAATCAAATGGTAACGTGTTATACATTTTTGGAAAGCCCTTGGCGAACTTTGTCCAATTATCTAAAAAAATTAATACCTTTTTATTTAAGATAAGAAAGTTGACACGATTTTCAGTTAAACTGGAAGTGGGAAAAAATTTATATTTACGCCAGTAAATATATTTTATAAATTAAGGAAAATTTTAGACTTGAACTTTTTTGAAATTTTTATTATTTTAGGACTAATAAGCTCATGGCACTTTAAATGAAACACCCGGTATAATTTCTGTTTTTTTCTTCTTGTTTTCACTTAATTTTTTTAAATTAATTTTTGGTACTTTTAGATTCTTTCTTTATTTTTATTTTTTGTGTTGTGTTGTCCATCTTAACTTGCTTTTCTTGATGTTATTTTTTTTAGTAATCTCTCTAAATTTTCGATAATACATCTATTAGTCGACTTTTTATTCGCCCTATTAAGTGGTAAAGAGAATTTCAAATGATTTTTGAAAATAAAAAGCGTAGATCTGCTCCTAAAATCAATCAAAAATGCGGCAGTGACACACACATTATCATTCGTTAATTTATTTTAGTTTCTAACAATACCTTAATTTTTAAAATTAATCAATAGGCGAGAAAAACAAAGTCGGTTTGACTAATCTCACTAACGGTTGCAATCTCGATTAATAAAACTCTAGTTTCGGCCACATAAAAATATAAAATATTTTTTTTTATGTTTTTCACACTGTTAACAATGTCGTGGCTGGATTCTAAACACAAAATATTAATGTGAATATTTTATAGAAATAATGGGAAAAAATGCTTACGTATAGAAGATTAACCCAAACAAGATAATCATTTATTACATAAAATATACTGGACTGAGACCACATGGTCGGATTTTGGGTTATATCCAAAATGGTGTACTAATTTTCTGACTAACTAATTCTAAGTAAAATATGAAAATTATTTCATACTATGTATTTACTTTGAAAACTGTTAAACACACATATCTAATATTTAAAATTAGTTGCATCATAAGCAACGAAGGAAAAAAGCTAAAACTTACTATTTAAAATGCTAATACACACTATTTTTTTACTAAATTTTGTCACGTATCCGCCTTGTGAATTTTTAAAATGCAACTGATTTCAAACTAGAAATGATGCCACGACACGTTCAAGGATATTTGTATATAAATTGAATAATGCAATTATTTGAAAGTTAGATGTGCTATAATTTCTATTATTTAAATAATTGCCAAAATAGTCGCAAACTGGTGGTTGCCGGCGTACCGACAAAATGACCCTATGAAGTACTTTTTATAATGACCCAACAGATAAAATAAACCATGCACACGTATACGCATTTGGAACTACACACCCGATGTAATACACCAGGGATGGCCAAGCTCCTTGATAGTCCGAGCCATTTTTCAAAATTTGAAATTTTTTGCGACCCGCAATTAAATACGTATTTAAAAGGTATGCAAAAAAGGTATTAAAATTTTTTTTTTAGAAATTATATTTATTGAAAACAAATAAAAGTACATAATATATGTATTGAATTTAAATATTAAAAATTAAACAGATTTATTTTACTTCTTTTGATAATTCTTTAAAATTTCGAGAGCCACAAATAATCCTTCAAAGAGCCGCATGTGGCTCGCGAGCCGTAGGTTGGCCACCCCTGTAATTGACAAAATATGTTATTTATGAGTATTTAAAAAACAACTTTGGCCAAATAGCGAATGTACCTATATGAATAGTGCGACCTTTTACACAGAAACTTTTTATCCAAAATTAGGATTTTAAATGTTGAAATATTGATAATTGTAAATAAGGTCGGTCAATCCGACGTGCGCCTTGGCCTGCCCCATATACCTATAACCTTTTCTATTAGAAATTGGGTATTTTTAAAAAATTATAAATATGTGGTTAAGAAAACGTTTAAAAATTTTATGGTAAGTGAAATTATAAAAAATTTAATTGGTACTACTAAAAAACAGCGTGATTTGTAATTGGCCGATAAAACAACAATTTTATTGAATTAATTGTAGTCAAATCCATACAAATTTAAATTTTAAAACAAAAATAACTAAGGATATTCTGGAAAGCCTGCAGATTACATGCCATAACCTAGGCAATTAGAAATTATTAGAAATTATTTTGTAGGTAGTAAAATTTTTTTTTCTTTAATAATTTCTACTTTATTATCTTTCTTCTTGTTTGTGAAGTTTTTAAAATTTTATTTTTTTGTTTTTAAGCGAAAATAGCATCAAAAACTAACCAATTTGTGGGTGTCCGAAAATTTTTCATATGGCAGTGTATATTAGTGGTATATTATTGATAATGCATACTAAAAAAGAAACAAGGGATGGACCAAATGCATTTATTTCTAGTTAAATCATGTGAATTTGAATGTTTCTACATTGAATTGTAGTGTTTTTTTACAATTTTTCCTTCTTTTACCGGTTTATTTTTTTTGATTGGGTTTAATTTATTTGTTCATGCATATACGCATTAAATTATCGATATACAAGACGTGCTATTTTGCTCAACAATTTTATTACAAGGCTGTTTTATGTTCACTTTGATTAAGAATATTAATTAATAATAAACTGATTATTAGTCGTCGGAAGTCGTATGGACAAAGAGACTGTCTTAGAAGGTATATTTGTGCGTGCTTGCGCTACAGTATTGTGTGATTTGCGACAGGGCACGTTCGTTACATCCGGCATTTGCCAGCTTTCATTTCAGCTTTACCAATTGTACTTCGGAAGCCGTTCTTTTCTTTTTATACTGAGTTTTTAGGCTTTAATAAGCTTCACAGCTGCACAGTTATTTAATAATTTTACGTGAAAGAAATTATGAAAGAAAGTTACATCCGAAAATTACAACTGCGGAAAATGTTTTTATTACAAATTCGAAATTTTGTATCGAACTGGAGTAACTGAAATCTTATGGGCATTTTTGGATGTGTGTTAGTAACCAGGGGGCGACGACTTCTGGGTCTTTTCATGCGCTATTTTGTTAGAATTGGTCAACTATGAATGACAATTGAACAAAATGAATTTCTTCAATATTAATCAAGTTATTAATTAACTAAATATTATAATAAAATAATGTCTATATTCAAGTTTTTTAAAATTGCTGTTTTTTTATTTTGTTGAAATCTTCAATCGCCAGATTGCGATATTATTTTCTGCTGATTTATTAACGTGGCAAACGTAAAATAATTAAAAAATCTAGGAACTGTGAGGCTATTCTTTTAAGTTGGTATTGAAAAGTCAGACCAAGGGACTAAATTAGTTCCCATCTAAAAGCATTGAGTGCACACCCCCTGTTAGTAACGAGAGTTTCTATGTGATAAACAGTAAAATAAAAATACGAAACCCAGTAAGTTTTATATCAAACTTCTTTCTGTGTTTCTTATAATTACGAAGTTATTAGACAGTAAATCTGCGATTTTCAGTTTTTACGGTAATATCGGAACTATTCGAAATTTTTAAATTTTCTCAACGGGTTCTGAATCAGAAATTAGTACTGCAAAACATTTCCCATTTAACTAAATTGCTATCTTCACTAATATGGAGACATACTCAAACTGGTACAGCCTGTATATAACGTCACACTTTAATAAAACTAACTGTAGGGTAAACTATTTAGCTATTGTCCATTTAAGCATTTCAAACACATTAACACCAAAAAAAAAATATATATTATGGTTACCAAATTTTTTTTCTACTTTCTGATGACGTAATTAACGCTCCTGTAGAATATCTACAGTTTTTAGTTAAAATAGATAACATAGAATATAATGATAACGAAATGAAAATCTAAAAAGTCTAGTCAGTGCCCATGCGTTACAATCATTGCCACCAGCAGAGCACAGCGATTGCTCAGTACCTTAAAGTGATAAATTAAAGTCGAAATCCATTATTTAACATAAATAGACAATAAAAACAATACATTAAACTTAAATCTAACAGATAATTTTATAATATGTCAAAATATATTGCGTTTTGCGTTACCAACTGCGTCGTATAATTGTTTTACTGATAATGGTAAGTCAAAAGACCAGAGTCCCAATTGTCTACTTTAAAACAATGATGACATAAACTTAATTGAAGTCAGAATTGTCAGGTATATGTTCTTTGTGTCTTTTTGGTGTACAACGCATATAAAAGATTTTTGAACAAGAATGGGAATGGTGCCAATTGGTTTTTGATTACAATACATAGTACGACAAACCACACAATGATTACTGAGCTTACATTACAATATCACAAGGATTGCAAAAGAATTTAAGTAAAACACAATATATTGTCAATACACGTTAACTGATAAATTATACGGGCAATATCTACGGACCTTAACATGGCAATTGCTAAAATCATGGTTGGCAATAAAGAAAAATATTATATACTTATAAAAAAATTTAAATATAGATTCAGTGATTGATTACCACCACATCTAAAATAACCGTTACGAGTTTAAAATTTAACACAGTTTTGAATTCAAGACAAAGAAAATACTTTTACTTATACCATTAATATGCAGAAATAGTAATATACAGGGTGTTTACGAATAGTTGTCAGAGCCGGAAATGGGTGGTGGAGGGGATTTTTTGGAAGACTTTCTATTTGGTAATATTTCTAAATTCATTAATTTGACAAAGTTATAGCAAAATCAAAATTGAGACCATATTTTGAGAACCGCAGGTTTTTTGACCTACGACAACGTTAAATTGGCTAATTAAGAAACATATCCGACAGCCTCAAACGATAAAACAATTTATGTTATTATACACACAAAATGAATTGCTCATAAATTATTTTTATTTTTAAAACAAACGTGCCTGAGTTAAAATATCGAGTTTCAGTTTTTATCAGCTTTAACACTTCTTTCCTTTTTAAAAAGAGACTTCCGATGCTTTTGTTAATCATTGTAAAACACGACTTATGAAAGTAAGTGTTTTAAAAATTAGACAATTTGGGGGTGGTTTTCGTCACAAGACAACTTTCCAAACTGGATTAAATTTTATTATCATAATCACCTTATAATAAAAACAACATTTTGTGTATTCATTTAAAAAAAATTCGTAACGAAAACTTGAATAAAAACATACGCATCAAAAAATACATATTAAATCAGTGTAAAAACAAGTAAATTCAAGTTCAAGAATAATAGGGGACAAATATTCTTATAATATAAATGCAGTAATAAACAAAACAACGATGATCTAAGAAACGTGCCATTATTAATCGCTGATTTCAAATTTTTAATCTTAAATCGGTCGCATTTACTAGAAATAGCTTGCTTCCACCCTTGAAGGTAAATTATATGTCGTATTCAAAAAGATAGTTAAAATGTTCATAATTTGCATAAATCTGCAAAGAAACGTGTTTTAAGGTGTTATCAATACTTAAATGAAAACCAAAGCGTCAAAAAAATATAATTTCAAATCCTAAAAAAAATTAATACTGTACTAACAAAACGTATTCAACGTACTTGTTGTAATAAAGACTCTTAACGTGTCTAAATTCTAATTAAACCTATATTCTTGACCTAGATCAATATTAAATCGTATAAGAAACAAATCTAAGTTCAAGTTCAACAACCCTATTCTTAAAAAATAAATAAAACAGTTGGTCCATTAGTTTGCGCGATATAAAAGCAAAATATTAAACAATGACTTCATATGGTGTACGATGATACTAACGATATCCTGTGTTTTTATTTTATTTAATAGGCGCGACAAACTTTGATTATGTGTTCGCCTTTTTTTATATTTGCATGACAAGGACGAAACATTGGTCAGGGAGACTACGATAATTTTTTATAAACGTTGTAGTAATAATGCGATATTTGCTACACACGTTTTTTAAGTCGGCAAATCTTACGCTCTTTTCTGAATAACATTTATAGGTATTTGACTCCGTAAACTCAATTAAAATTTGTGCATACGAATTTTAACCCTTTCTTCTTGTTAACGGGCCCAGCCTTTAGCCGGGCGTAGGCTATTTCCCCGCTTCGTTTTTTGTCGTATGTCGTAATGTATTTTAAGCACACAAAAGATGATATTGAGGAAATTTTCCTGTGGAAGTTTTACCCTTCTTGGTTAACTCCTATCTTGCAACGGAGAGAGGTGTAAAGTTACAGGATGGTTTTAGCGTGGGTTTAAACCCAGATCACTAGCGCATTACTTCACATACCTAACCTTTGCGCCACACCGCTCTCTTTATTCCTTTGTTGTAGATGAATTATTACTTATTTAAATGTAAGTGGTAAAAATACGGTAGGTTAGTACGTCTTTCATTTGTAATTAAAATTATAGGTCAAAATGAAGTTCAAGGATAAATTTCCGAGCGAGCTAGTTTGTTTTGTTTTTATAATAAAAGCTTATCGAACAATAAATAAAGCCTGCAAGATTAAAGAACGTGGGCGATCTTTATAAGTTAAAAGAGTAGATTGCTGATGTTTTATAAATAGGAAAAAGCTAGCGGTTCCAAAACAGTTTTTGGGCAAAAAATTAAATTTTTTCAATTTCTCCATACTAGATCGATTTCATGTGTCTCTTTCGAAAATGGCTTCCATTAATTGTCCCCAACCACCCATTTTCGGCTCTGATAGATCTTCGGAAACTCCCTGTCTTTAATAAAAAACATTCAAACATAACTCAGAAGTAAGTAAGTCTTTAAAAAAATTGTTAGTGTTTATCTTTTTCACATACGTCAACGCGTTTTGACCAAGTCGGCCATTACTGTTGTTTTCTTTTAAAGTGTTGCTAATTGTCCATTTTTAATCTGTTATCCAGAGAATTCTGATCGAAATAGAACGATAGGAAGAAAAACAAAATAATCTACTTCTTCTTTATCTTCGTCTTTAATGCTGTTGTTCTCAATTACTCCCTTATGGGAGTAGGCGTGTTCTTAAGGAATATTTTTTTCTATTAAAAACCATTTTTGGTCTTATATTATAATCTCGTTCCAGCTTCAAAGAAGACCTATTCCAAGTACTTTTCCATCTACCTGGTTTTCTTTTAGGTACATCGATTGTCAAAACTCACTTCACTGTGTGGTTCTGATTTCGACGTTGAACATGTCCATACTACTTCAATTGCGACTCATCCATAAAATCCTGAATTAATTGAACACCCAATGAATCTCTGATACGTTCATTCCGTAGATGACATCTCTTCGTGGCACCTACACACCATCGCCATATTGTCATCTCTGCCAAGTGCATCTGTTGGTTATGTTTGGCCAGTCTCGCCTTTGTTTATGCACTTTATGCCAAAGCAGGCCTAACGACTGTTTTATAAATCTTGCCTTTTAATCTTATAGGCATCTTTTTGTCGCACAACACACCAGAGACTGATATTCACCTCATGCAACCAACATTAATACGATATTTTACATCTGAGTCAGCTGTTCCCTTATCATTTATAAGAGACCCCAAGTATTTAAACTCATGAGTCATTAGTAGTGGTTCACTTTCTAAGAATATTGTACGTGCTGGACCAATTTGTCCAGAGAAGTTTATTAACATATATATTCCGTCTTAGATGTGCTTATTCTTCAACCGTTGTCTTCTAAGGTTTCTCTTCAACTTTCTAGCAGTTCTTCCAGTTCCATCCAGTTGTTTGTAACCCATACAACATCGTCTGCATATAAGATACTCCAAGGAAGCTTTTTCATTATATCACTTGTCAAGTAATTAATTACCATGTTAAAAAGTAGAGGACTCAAAACAGATACTTGATGTACTCCCACATTAACTTGTAAGCCTCTAGATGTACCAGCGCCACTTTTCATTTTTGTCTGGGGTTGATTATATGTTTCTACAATAGTTTTTACTAATCCTTCGGGAAGAGCTTGACTTCTCAGAGCATTCCAGCTCAACTGACGAAGAACGCGTTCATAGGCTTTTTCTAAATTCATTAAAACTGCGTGAAAATCTCTTTTCATATCACGCCTTTTCTCTGTAATTATTCGGAGGGTTTTAATTGCGTCTACTGTGGATTTTCCTTTACTAAAACCATATTGATCAACATGAATTTCCGCTAGTTTCGAAAGCCAATTAAACAGTACGCGTTCCCATATTTTAAGTGTGTGGGACATTAGTTTTATACCACGACAGTTTCCACATTCTCGGATATCTCATTTATTCTTAACCCTTAGTTACTCGCGCAGTTTACCATAACCCAGTCACTCGCGCGGTGTTTTTTAAACACCACATAGAAAATGATTTGGCTTTAAGGATTTTGAAGGTATTTAGCCGATTTTTTAATGTCATTCACATTATGCATCATTTATTTCCCCACAACAACAAAAAAAACTAATAAACTTAAAATTAAGTGCAAAAAGACAATTAATTAAAATCAATGAAACATATAGTATTACAAAAACTGTGTTGCTGGTGTCTAAAAAACACCAGCGCGAGTAATTAAGTGTAAAATATTGGAACCATAAAGCTTTCTCGAAATTGTGACGTAATTGACGCACCCGGCAATAGTTTATTGAAGAGACAACTTAACCATAAACAACCTTCGTCTCCACATTTTTCCAAAGAAATACAAAATAATGTTTTTTCTTAAAGTGGACAATCACTGTCACTAGGCAAAAACTCTAATTTACCCTATATATATCTAAACATTTACAAAAATGTCCGTTATTTTCATAATACAGTCAACTCGCGTTATAACGAATTTTAAGGGACCCACGAAAAAGTTCGTTATATCGAAAGTTCGTTATATCGAAATTCATAAATTTACAAACTTTTACAAATTTGTTTAGAGATATAGAATAAATCAATCCATTACACCACAAATTCGTTGTCGCTTAATAAAATAACCAATATAACGCATAAATGTAAAAAAAAATTAATAAAACAATAGAAAACAACAATAAAAAAAAACTAATAGAAATAATAGAAATAGAAACACGTATAATCTAAAAAAAATTCGTAATTTTAGTTTGTATGCAGATGACTGTGCGTGTCCGTTCAATTGCGTTCTCCAGATTTAAGATACTTGAGAATACACTGTCATCAAGGTCATGGCTTTACAAGTAATTGATAATTGATAGTGTTGAGTCTGCATTGCTTTAAGATAAAAAAATCAAAAATTGTGTAGAAACACATTATGTAAATTATATAACATACCTACAGTACTTACTTTTTTAACAAAAATTATTAGACTTTGGTCAAGAAACCTTCGTTATATCGAGGGGACCAAAACCCATTAAAATTTTCGTTATAAAGCGAGATGTTCAAGGGACCGGCGGTTTCTTTCTTTATATCGAGATTTTCGTTATATCGAACTTCGTTATAACGCGAGTTGACTGTACTTAATGCGGTCCAATAGCATAAGTAAAATCTGATACTATTAGTAGTTTTTATTTTAGCTGTATATATGAATTGTTTATTAAAATTGATATCTTTTATAATAATCTGCAATTAATGTACCACCTTATAAGAACACCGTGGGCGTTATATGGCTCGTTTCTTGGAACAACAGACACCCACAAGCTTCCGGTTAAGACAATCTTTTGATTTTGAACTATCTCCGATTGAATTATGTCCACCAACACAATTGTCATACGCCTTTTACTAAAATTGTTGCTACCATATACAGCTTTTTATTTTGAAAGTATTAATTTTTTAAATTAAACCAAGTTATTACACATGGTACTTAGCACACCTGTTTGTACTAATATTTTTATCTTTTATTTTATGTTTTTTTTAGAATCAAATTGAAAACTATGTTAATTTTGTATACTTGTATTTTTAATTTTACTTTTTGAAATTTAAAAGTAGAATGACTTGTTATGTTGTTTTTTTAGTATTCTGGTATTCGTATTGGACCAGTTGTAAAGAAAGATGTAATGAAAGCCTCGATTATGTTGGAACATGACAGTCAGTAAGTATTAAATAGTTTTATTGTTATATTAATATTGTAATTTAACAAAATTTATATTGCGAATTTTTTATAATTATACTAATGTAGGATCATTAATAAGTCGTGAAAATAACACAGGAAACATACTATGTTCCAATTTTATATCGTCAACAAGTATACAGGGCGACTGCTACATAAAACGTATGTCTTGGAAAAAAGCTCAATTGTTACTAATTTACCTAAATGAACTTTAGAAACAAATCGGTTTTAAGCTATTTTAATTTTGTTTTCTTTACAACCCCTTTGCATACTTTCAATAATACTTCAAATTAAATCAAATTAAAAGAATAAAACGTTTTTTCAATATTTTAAGTCCCTTTGGGAAATTACACATTTTTACATATTAGGAGTAAAAAAATATGTTAAATATTTCGGTGTAATAAAAATAGAAAATCTAAAACCTTCAGTTATAAAGAAAAACTTCAAACTATTTCTAAATTCATACGTATTTTTTTCTAAATTTTCTCAATTCATTAGGGATACAAATTATTGTAAAAAAATTCTTGTTCTAAGGTTTTTTAAAAAAGGTGTAAATGTTTACTATTTACCTTTTCATTAGGTCATCTTTGTCAGTAGAAAAATAGTTTTTTTATTCGTACTATGTATTTTATTTAATAATTATGTAGTGGTTTTGTAAAGAAAACACAAAAAGTAAAATTTCTCAAAAACTAATAACTTTTTTATAATGTATATTTAACTCGTTTTTTTTATCATTTTCTTGGTTTACCCAGCTTAGAATAATCTAATGCGGGAATGTCTCTTTAAGATAAAATTTAAAATCACAATGCTTAATAAAAAAATGTATATGACGTACTCTTATAGTTAAAATATGATTATCTATATTTCAGATACGCAACAATATTAGCGTTTGATGTTAAAATTGAACGTGATGCTCAAGAACTTGCTGACAGTTTAGGAGTCAAAATTTTTCAAGCTGATATTATTTATCATCTCTTTGATAAATTTATGGCATACCGTGAAGAACTGAAACAAAAAAAACGAGAAGAATTTAAGCATATAGCTGTTTTTCCGTGCAAACTTCGCATTTTACCACAATTTGTGTTCAATTCTCGCGATCCAATTGTCGTTGGAGTGATGATTGAAGGTGGTGTCGTAAAAGAAGGAACGCCTATTTGTGTACCTAGCAAAGAGGTAATATGTTTTTTTTTTGGCAAAATGAATTATTATTATATATTTTTATTAGTTTGTAGAAATAGGCATAGTTACAAGCATTGAAGTCAATCATAAAAACGTCGAAAGTGCTCGTAAAGGAATGGAAGTGTGCATTAAAATTGAACCAATACCAGGAGAATCCCCAAAAATGTTCGGAAGACATTTTGATGAAAAAGATTTCCTCATAAGCAAGGTAAGAATACTTTTTATTTTTGATCTTCTTATTCACAGCATATATTTTTTTTAAATGAATTTTAAAATAGGTACTATAAATTAAGCATTTGAAATATTGAAACAATATAACTTCTAAATGGTATAAGTGACAAAAATCTGCCCTGAACGTGTTAGTACTGTGAAACACCACTTAGACGAAGATGAAGGGGAACATAAAATTCTTCGAAAAATTGAATATTTCGTTTAAATGAATAGTTGTCTATTTGTCTGGTTAGGACAGGGATCAGGGATTTCAGGGATTTCAATCGCGGGCCGGATAAACATTTTTTAGAAGGATTCGGGTTATATAAAATTTTAAAACGTTGAATAAACTATTTGCCTTCTTTTATTCGTTTAAGGCGGCAATATTCATACATTATTTTTACTGAAAAACGTTTTTATTTCCCACAATAATTTTATGTTTTACCCGTCCTGGGGTTATGACGGTGTCTCCCAAAATGTGGTACGCGTAGCCTTAGGGGTATGGGAAGAGTTTAGTGGGGTACGCGGTGCACCCTTCTTTGGCTACTATTAATGAATTTTTCTATGGCTGTTATTAAAGTATATGCAATTTTTTCAATAAGGGGTACTGAACGTTACGAAAATTATAGAAGGGGTACCCAGATGTTTGGGAAGTTTGGGAAACACTGAGTTAGAATAACATTACAATAGTGAACGTATATGGGTTTCTAAATAAATTATATACTAACAAGTTGCAATATGTACTAAATAAAATACAAAACATTCTGCTTAAAACACTTGTACGACGAACACTACAACAAGTAAAACTTTACTATTCAAAACAATATGTACTACATATTATTGAACCAAAACATTCTCGTCCACATTTAAAGAATAACATAAAATAAAATTATAAAAAAAATCAAGAAGGTCACAAGATATTTTAATACAGTTTGAGAAATTGCACAATTGTTGTTTGTAATAATGTTATTAGGTCTTAAAAAGTCAGTAATTCAGTTTGCTTCGTTGATTTATAAGCTACGTGATTTGTTCGCATTTTAAAAATATTTTAAATATATTTCGCTTATGTATCTAGAGTAAACAAAACGCGAAACATTTTTTCTTCGTAGGTAACTGATTAAAATTTACATTAGAGAACTGCACTTTCCTTTGAAATTCGTCGTTTAACTGAATATATCGTATAAGTGAGTTTCGTGTAAGCGAGGATTTATTGTATTCTTGTCTTCACCATGTAAACACCTTGTATAATAATAATACTGGTCAACAAAATTGAAGTTAATTTTTCTAACTTTTTTTAAAAAAATTTAATACGAAAAGTATTCTTGTGATTCTTTATTTAAAAAACAATATATTTAAATTATGTAAATTTTTAACAAACAAAACTATTTAGAAGTTATCAAATTATAGGGTTTTTGAATACTGTATTTCAGGGACGTTTCTTTAAGGTGTCCAACAACAATAAATTCAATTAATTAAAACACTCACAACAAAAATGATAGACAGTCAAGACAATCATCACTATTACAAATAAAATACGGCTGATCAAAACAAAATGAATATTTTTTGTTACAAAATTTTGTTGACTCATTTTTAAATTCATTATTACCTCAATATACGACGTTTTACTATAACGGCCTATAGGAATTGCGGCCAAATTTTAATTTGGAACCTATAATGTTTTGATATACGTAAGTGTCTAAATCACGATTCGGCAGTAGTGCTCCGAGATTCGTTATACGGTATTTGGATTTACGGTCAACTTTCAAAGAATGTATCTCGGCCATTCGGTATTAACATATTGGCGGACTTACATTAGTCAATCTATTTTAATTAAACAAAATATTATAAATAAAGTAGTAGTCGCTTAATAGAATCGGATTGGGATTAACGGGTTGACTGCAATATCTCGAAAAAAAATTTTTAGTTAAAATGGAGAAGTATTGATACAGTTGAGAAAACGATAACACATTTTTTTTTATCTAATTTATTTTTTTAATGTTGCTGTAAAGCAAGATGCCCCCCATCCAGTCGATCGCAATCTACCGGTCGATCGTGGCTTTATTTTATGTTAATCTTTACTACTTTCTTTATTTTGTATTCTGGTTTTTTTGTAAGTTACCTTTTAAATTAAAATTATACTTTTCTACTGAAATTGGTAGATCATGATGACTTTTCTTAGAACATAGGATACCGCGGCTATAAAAAGTTTGGAGAACCCTACTGTAAAGCTTTAGATGCGTCTATGAACAAAATATGAAAATACATATTTTTTATCTATAAAAAATGTTTTTATGATTATTTCAATTCTCTTTAATTATTATCTGTCTAGCAATATGTTAATACTACTATTTCCTGTCTTGTAATTCTGGTTCACGAACTTCCTTACTTGTTTTCTAATAATTAAGTATGTTACAGGAGAATACGACATAAAACAAGGGGACGCATAATAGATACATAAAATGCTAAGTAATGACCCATTGTCAATATAGATTAAGATTTAAAAAACAGAATACCTACTGATGTTGCACTTTCCTACAATAAATACACAACAAAAATATAGGAAAGCCTAGCATCTTAATCTTCTTTAGATTATTTATGCTGCAATTTTACAAGTCTTGTAATCGGAATATTAATAAGTGACCAATATTTTACGAATTTAGTTTATTATAATCTTTTGAATAATGGGCGTTTTGAACGACCGATTCTAATAATTAATCAAAAAACAAAACAAGCTGCTGCTATTGTGTCTGTTTGCCCTACTGGACCTTTATATAATACGTACATTCATTCATTGATCAACCCCATTCTGTTTGAGCTCTGAAATATATCTTGTGACCTAATTCCTTGTAGATCAATACTTCACCTTCTCTCATACTACATTAACCATTTTCATTCATGTTATGTGTTTGAAAATGAAATATGGGTCACATAATTTGGTATCTCATTCAGGCTCATTAATTAAACATCTAATAACTACACAACTAGTTATGAGCTTTATTATTGTTTTAATATATAAATAATTATATAAATCCAAAAGTTTTGGAAAGTGATAAGTGACAATTTACCTTTTAAAATTTTTTTCGTATTTAAATTAAAATTGCAATGAAATATGATATAAAATATTGGAAAGAACCTGCCAACATTGCCTCTTATATTAGGCAGCAATGCTTCCTACTTTGACGTGTTGTTAAAATAGATATGCTTCCATTTTAGACTTAATCTGTGTTTTGAATTAGAAAACATTATGGACGACGTCAAAGAATAAATTAAAACTGTATTCTTTTATATTATGTATTTTCGGAAACACCCTGTACACATACATATATGTATTATTAAAAAAAACTGCATTTGTTTTTGATAGAAGTTAATAAACGCAATTACTTTATTTCAGATATCTCGCCAATCAATAGACGCCTGCAAAGATTATTTTAGAGATGATCTTACGAAACCTGACTGGCAGTTAATGGTGGAATTAAAGAAATTATTCCAGATTTTGTAGCAGTTGTATTATAATATGCAGTGCTTTATTCTTTTTAAAATTTCTGGATGATTTTGACTGGAATATATCCATTTTTATTAAAGCTATGCATCGGTGGATAGATTATTCTGCAATTACTTTATCCAGATTTATTAATACATGGTTTATTGTGAGAACTCCAAAATATTTAAAAAAAAATAATTCGGTTGTGTTTGAATTTTTATGTAAATAATCATTTTTTATCAAGGGTTTAAAAAAAATAAAACAAAATGTATATTACTTCCAAAAATATTTTATATCCTGCCATTAGTCATTTTAAAATTGATGTGATTATTGCTTTAAAGAAATTTTTAATAAATGTATAGCTGAAAATTATATTAAATAGAAGCAACCTTTTTTTCTTTATATTTATTTTTTTTTAAATTGAGTAAGATTCAACTGCAAAATGAAGGTGTTTAATCCAACCGAAAAACGATACAAAAAGGTAAGTCAACATTTTGTTTTATTTGCTACCCTTTTCAAGGCTCTACTGAAAATAAGATGGTGTAATGTCTCTTAACTTGGCACCATTTAATTAGTATCACATTATAGGGTACACCGAAACACATCTCATTGTCCAACAATATTTTTTTTAAGGTAGTTGTGCGATGTGAATAATGCAGAAAATTTTAAATTTTTGTAATGGAGAATATACGTTTAAGTATTAGTTGGACTAGTTTTTTATTTTTAATAAAAAAAACAACTTCAGAATGTTCTAAAAAAATGTAAAATAATGGATGTGTTCTGAATATTTAAAAAATAGTGAACCACCAAAATTAAAAAAAAACTTATTAGGCGCTTTTTTCATAACAGTGCGTTTCGCATCATCACAAATGTAACTAAAACAATGCTTAAATATTGATTCCACATATAGAACAAAACATAAGCAGACATAAGAAAAATACTTCATCATGGGGGATGTTGAATGGATAATTTGGTTATTTCTTGAAAATCAATGTCGCGCCGGTTGTTTCACTATGACACACAAATCACTATTTGTACAAAACAAATCACAGTTCACTGCTATATAGTTATAACCACATTATTTCTTTGAAAACTGGCTTAACACAATCAACAAATGCATGTGGCGGAAATGAGAATACTGCAATGGTACGTGGGTATCACGAAAATGGAGCTCATAGTAACGAACATGTCGCTCATCGTCAAGAAAATCGACCGGTTTCAATTTGGTCTTGAATATTAATCTTTAGATCATTCCCCAAAAAACTGAATGTGTTATACAATAACGCTAAAGTTGAAAGTTGACCTAGTTAGCGAGAACTTTATGAGTTAATATCATTTTTGATTCGTACAGATTTGTTTTTAGTTCTTTTGAAACGTTGGGTTTTTTCAGTTGTTCTTAATGGCGTTCTTCTTAATGATGAGTGTTATATTAGAAGTTTATTAGATAACTACCCAATCAATTTAAAAAAAATTGGATGAATTCTTAGTGAGATGGTCAGCCTTGGCAATCGATCAGCCAAGTAGACCCAAAAATACGTGGAACAGCTCTTCTCGTAAGGTATAGTGTCAGAATAATATACCTCACAAACTCTTTCATGGCGGAAAAGAATACTTTTTACGAACACACCTGCCTTACAAAATAGCAGTTGAAAATAACCGCGTTTAAGGCGAAGGTAAAGAAGAATTATAGTCTAATAAGTGACTAGGGAAATATCTCAAATAAATATTTTACAATTTAATATAGGTACCTAATATGCATCATTCGAAACACCATAAAAAATGGTGGTTACAGGGGAAAAATCCAATTTACATAACGGTTATATTCTTTATGGGAAAGAGACTTTGTATGTGCTTTTTATAAAAACAAGCAAATATCATAGTAACAGAATGTAGAAATTTTAATAATATAATAATTTAAAGAATTTTTTTTATTTTCTATTACTACGATATTTGCTTATTGCTGCATGACTTATTAAAAATTGTTCTCTTAAGGATTTTCCATACGAAAAACTACATTTTATTAACACAATATAACAAAAGGACATTATCTAGTCTATTTTTTCAATTAAAATTAATATTGTGTTCCTTCATAATAGATTTTTTTTTACCTCATGTGCTAAAGAACACACTGTATATTCTAAATATTGAGACTTTGGCAAAAACTTTACCTAACTGTTCTTCATATTTGTTTAAAATATACTATAATTTAAACGTTTGGTACTTAGTTCTGAATCACTCTGTATATAGCATTTTGGTATTAGAAGCTAAAGTTCAAATAGTTGGAACTGAATAGCTCCTTATCACAATTTGTAAAAAATGATGTCATGTAAAGTGTATTAAAGAGAGCTTGTATGGTTTGAAAAAAAAGTCTTTGAATCACGATAGCCTTGAAATATAAAAATGGTTTATAAATTTATTTACTTCTACTGCCATTGATGTAGTATGATTTAATAATAAAGGTTTTTTGTTTAATTTAATAGTATATTACTCACCTAGGGAGGTAAGTATGACTTTCCGACCCGAGTAGTATTGTCACCCTCGCCTTCGGCTCGGGGGACAATACTACGCGGGTCGGAAAGTCATACTTACCTCCCGTGGCGAATATACAATTTTTTTTATTACTCATACGGGATAAGCAGAATCTTAGCGCACGCTGTTGCGGTTGAAAAGAAGCTATTTGCCCATTTTAAATTAAACATTAATTTGAGTGCGACAAGTTTATTTGGCGCACGCAAATTATACTTATCGCACGCAAATTACCCTTGTCGCACGCAAAAACTGCTAAAATTAAAAGTGTCAATATTAAAAAAGTGAGATTGACATTTATAAAATTTATACTCATATTAATTAATACATTAAAATTCGTAATAAAAAATAGTATCTGCAACACGTGCGATATTGTCCATTGGCCACTCGAGCGAATGAATAAGCGCACTCGCTTCGCTCGGGCGCTTAACTTCGCTCTCGTGGGCAATCGACAACTTATCGCACTAGTTGCACAATATACTATTATCACACAGGGTTCGAAAGTTCCGTCAAAATTAAAATAATTAAATTTAATATTTCTAGGTTAGGTTGACAGGTGTCATTATTTAACTGTTTTCAATTAATTAATACATTTTGTTCAGTTTAGTCCAGGAGATAAGCCTCTGGTAGGGGTCTGGGGGTTCCCGCCTTTAATGGTTGACTAAAAATAACGTTTTTTGAAATTACATTTTTTAAAAGAGTTATTTATTTGATTTACAATTATGTGTTTACTAAAAAGTATATAATAATTTAAGCCAATTAAAAATTTATTTAATAAAAATTATTTTTAACAATTTTTAATTAATTGCAGTTAATATTAATGATTAATAAATTTTTTATTATTGTTAATAATTAATTGAGTTATTTTACAGTTTTTAAATATGATGCAAGGAGAGCCATTGTTAAAGAGTTCATAAGGGGCCAACCATAAATTACGTCACACGTTAATGGGGGAAGAGGGTATCACCGTAATGTGACATAGTGTGACAAGGCGCAGGGGGGGTCACAAGCTTTGTGACGTAACATGTAAAAATTTAAAATACTAAAGCACGAAATTGTGAAAAAAAACTTTAGAAATTTACGACTTTGATCTATATTAATAATTTAGCACTCTCGTTGAGAGATTATCTCTCACGCAACAAAATTTAACTTCCAGAACAAATATGTGACTTTATGTTGATTTTATTAAATATTATTTAATAAAAATAAGAAAAAATGAAAATAACTGTTTTTTTAGATTATTTTTGAATATATGCATAAATTTAAAAAATGTGTGACGTCACATCAGGGGCGGGGGGGTTCGAAAAATGTGACAACCTGTGACAAGGACGGGGGGTGGGGTTCAAAAGTCCTAAAATTCGTATGACGTAATTTATGGATGGCCCCTAATTACATTTGCGATTTTATATTCATATGTACGTTTTGTAGCAATTGACTTGTTTTGGTAGTTCTTTTACACAGATTTTTCGAAATTATAAAAAGGATTTCTCAATTGATCATTTAAAAATTTTTGATAACATATTTTGGTACATGAATAAAACAAATTTTTTTAAATAACAATTCAAAATTGTTTTTTTCTTTAATTTAAAAAACAAAAATAATACAAGAAAAAAATTAAATATTCTCGAATTGAATCCTAAATTTAGAAAATAAATAAGTACTTAATATGCTAACTTTATTCACCGTATATTTCGCAAATTATTGGGTTCTCGAAGGCACATTTTCCACACACATACATATCTTCATATCACATGAATCTTTGCATGGGTCAAATGACCCGTTGCGGTAGTTAGAGCAGATTACATATAGGTATATGTATCTCGGCAAAAAAATTAACAAGAGAGGTGTAAATATTGAAAAATACATTTGATGTATTTTTTAAGAAAAGTAGAAAAGGCAAATGACGATGTGATAATGTTATTTGCAAGAAATTCTGACAAAAAGTTTAAAATGGTTCATTTGATCCGTCGTGGTAGGTTTAGTGTTAAATTCCTTATTTAATTTGATTATTATTATTTATAATTCGTTGTTAAGTTACCTACGTGTTATTTTTAGTAGGCATACTTCAACCTCTTTTCGCGTACGTCAAAGTTATGTACGTTACTTAACAACGACTTATTTACAATTAATAAAATATTGTAACTAATATACTATAACAGGGACAGAATGTGGCACTTTCTTTCCGCAAAACAGGGTCGAAAGTCAGGGCCCGATTTAAACTTATGCCGCCCCTGGGCACTGGAAAAAAATGCCGCCCCATTACTGAAATTTTATTCAAACTTATAGTTTATACATCTTATTTTTAAAATTAAAATAACTTATTTACTGCCGAAAATTTATTATACATTATGTTCTTCAAAAACATAAAAAAATATTTGTTTTTTTTTCTAAGAATTATAAATTTTGCACTAAGGGTGACTCATATATGTATTACGTTAATTTTTTCAAAGGCAGACACGCCTGACTTTTTGAATTGCAAATTGGTCAATTATATCTTCGCAATCTAAACGTTGAAGTACGTCTGATTCGATGCATAGAATAGCTAAGCTATTGAGTCTATTTGCACTCATTGAAGAACGTAAGAAGTTTTCAAACATGAAAACGATCGTTCTGCGCTACAGTTTGTTAGAGCTAGTGTCATGAATATTCGATATGCGATTTCTACGTTTGGAAATTCAGTATAAAGGTCGTTTGTATGCAAAAATTTCAAAAGATCGGAAGGTGAATTTTGTTCCATTATTTTTAGAGTGCAATACGCATGGAAGTGCACAATTTTTTTTACACTTTCCAAATTTTGCCGCCCTAGATAATTTGCCGCCCTGGGCACTAGCCCCGACTGCCCCTAGTATAAATCCACCGCAGCCGAAAGTGAACTTTCGATCCCGGTGTGATAAAATAGTATATTGTGTAGCAAGGGGTGAAACAAGACGATTTCTGACGAGGGCGAGAGTTGACTGCCCGAGCGAGCGAGGGCTGTCATCGCCCTGGTTTGAAATCGTCTTTGTTTCATCCCGTGCCACACACACTATTTTTCATATCACATGTAATGAAACAACGAGTTTTGTAATTTTTTAAAATCTTTGACAATGATTTGATGACAGCTGTCAGACGATTATGATTTTATTCACTTTAAACAAATGCGATTCTGACAGACTTAAAATAAAGACATAAATAATAAATAAATGAATGTGCCGGGCAGAAACAACGTTGTTTCTCCCCTAGGGGAGAAACAAATGTTGTTTCTGACTGACACAGTCGCATTGGTCTGAAATTGTTTTGTTTCGACTGGCAAAACAGGGATCAAAACTAGTTGTTTCTATGCATGAGATATGAAAAACATTTTTAATTATAATCTGCTAACTTGCAAGTTGTCATATTCCATATATTATAGATAGCTTATTAATTCCATGGAAACCATAATTTAAAGAATTTTGTTCATACTAAATACATTGGTAGGGGTAAATAGTACAGTTGTTGGCCAGTCGACAATGATTGGCCATTTTTAGAAAATTATATAATAATAAATCTATATTTCTTAATACACCCATACCTCGCTATACGGCCGCTCTTTATACGTTATTTCGCTATAACGGCCCTCTTCAATTAAGGCACGTTTTCGATTTACGGCCTAAAATGTTTCGCTATAACGGCAAAAAAATTTTCGATGTCGATATATCTACATGTTGTCAATCTTACGCAAGCGGAATAATTGATTCCTTATACGGCTTTTCGCTTTGCGGCCAAGTTCCGTGGAACGTATCTAAGCCGTAAAGCGAGGTATGGGTGTATATATTTTCTAATAAATGGTTCGTTTTTTTAGCTAATTTACTATATCTTATTTTAATTAGAAAATATTGGCCAATTACTGTAAATTCTCTGGTCAATTACTATATATAGCCAATAACTATGTTTTTTAATAAAAGGGCCAATCACTGAATGTTTACCTCTATAAATTCGAAATCGAAGTTTTTATTTATTATTAGAAATCGATATAATAAAAATGTAATATTGTTACTTTTCACCCCACAAGACGTAACGAATTGGCCCATGGACTACGATAACCCCTTCCAATAGTCACTTCTCAAATTATTTATTTTCAATACGTAGTTTTAAATGTTGATGGTCCTATACGATTTTACCAAAAATTGTTTAAGTGTGAAAAGTTTACGTTGTTCCAAATTACATTTTTTTTCTTTATAAATTTAAAACTAAATCTTTTTCTGAATTTAATGGAATAAGTTTCACATTTCTCAGTATGGGAAAAGCCCACATTAATTTAGTCGGCAACGGAAGTTGCGCGCGCACAGGTAATTTGACAAGTTAGCTGTCCAAGAAAGTAAATTAATACAGTAAAACCTCTGTAACACGACCAGCGTCGGTTCTTGCTGATATAGGTCTTTTGTAGAGGTGGTCGTTTTAAGAGAGAAAGACAAAAATGGTCAATGTAAGTGTAATCTTCTTATATATAAAAATGAATTGGCGAGTGTTAGTCTGACTAAAACTCGAGAAAGGCTGGGCCGATTTGGCCAATTTTGATTTTGAAATATTTGTAGAAGTCCAAGGAAACTATAGGTGAAAAAATATTAAGAAATTTCAAGAAAAATAGTGAAAACAACAATTTTATTTTCCCATACAAACTGATCGTATTGTAAGAGTGTTTTTTTTATCAGTCACGTTTTATTACCAATTAAGATCCTAAGAAAATAAAATAAAGCCGGATGTTGTCACAATTGAACTGCTTACATAGAATATTTGGAGTATTTTAAATTAGTATGTTTTTGTGTTACATATTATTATTTGATACTTTCGAATCGTGTTAGAATTTTATATTTTTAATGAAGAGCTCATACAATTTTGTATTTTAAAGTTACTACATACGGTAATGTAATACATTTTTAGAAATGCTTCCTAGAACAATAAAATGAGCATAATAATACATACATAGTGTGTTTATAGTATTAAAATTTGTTTATTATATGTTAGATGAAATATTCTTCTACTCGATTTATTTATTTTGATTACAATATAATTAAAAATGTTTACGCAAATAAAATCTGAAACACAAACACATTGAAAGAGGATGTGAAAAAGTTCTTGGAAATCACAATAACCGTTTAGTTAAAAAACCTAACCTGTTGATTTTTTTAGCTTATATTACACTACGATAAACGGGCTTTCAGAATCTGAAGTTTTTCAAGATTCGTTCACAAATAATCGAGCTACGATTTATCAAATTAAAAATTTAGAAAAAATAATTAGAAGTAGGACCTTCGAAACCGTTTTCTCGATAATTTCAAATAGCACGCCTATGGTTTTTTGCACCTATCGGAAGCGGAAAACTCTGGCAAATGCGAATTTGTATAGTTTTTAAAGGTCTCTCTACAAATAACGGCGTTACAACTTTTTAAACGTAAACTTTTGTGCTACAAAAATGTACCTAAAACTTCAACTTTTAATTTCTCCAGAAATTCGTAAAAATTTACGGTGTTGAAGGAGAAGCAGGGAAGAATGACTCCGGCTATGTCGGTTTGGGGTCTATAGAAACGTGCCGTAAAAATTTAAAGCAAATCCATTATATAATTTTTTTCCTCATATTTAGCAAAGTGGTTAATCCAACGTTGTCAAAATGAGAAGTGCGTCATATGATTAAATATTTTAGAAGGGAAGCGCGGTTACATATAGTTTGGAAACCGCTGTCCTAATGCCTATTGGACTCAACATTGATCACAACAAACGAAATATTGATAATAATAAACGAACAAATTGTAATGCTTTTGTATTGGGTGGACCGATTCAAAGACAAGTTGAACACACTAAGCGGTTGATAACATTAACCGTGATCACTTAAGTGGCGTCTACTGTATTTGTATATACATCTAGGTATATATTTGTATATTACCGTTTCACTCCAACACCGTTCAACCCATAACCATGAAAATTGGTACGTATATGTATTTTTTGTGGAAATAGTGTATGCGTACTTTATTTTTTGGTTTTCTGCTAATTTTTAGTTATTGAATTTTGACACATTATTCAATTCTGAGGCAGTACGAAGTTCGCCGGACCAGCTATAATTAAATAAAAATAAGAAATAATTTAATTAATCTTAATGACTGCTAGAGCAACAAACAAATATATTCTTTTTGAAAAGCGTCGCAAAATTACAACCTGTAAAGGGAGTCCCAGTATAAAAAAGATTGGGAACCCTTGACATAGGCTATATTGTATTTTGAAAAAAAAATAGTTTTTACTTCGAAATTCGCAATACCCGTGCAAAGTCGGGCAAAACAGCTAGTAACAAATAATATATTAGATTATTACTTTAGATTATTACTAAATCAAAGTTATAAATAAAGTAGTATTATTTAGAAAATAAGTTAATTATTGTGAATCACGCTTAAAATCGAGTGTGCACAATCGAGCTCAAAGTGGCACATTCCGATCTCGAGAAAATTAAGCGCGCCACTCAGCGTCGCGCTTCATTTGCTTCCCTCGCTCGAAAATGTGACACTTTTCGCTCGAATGCGCACATCCTCGTATTTATTGAATTTGTATACTTCGCCCTTTCAAATCATAAATGTAAATTTAGTGTAGTAAATATCGATTCTATGTTCGAAAAAGGTATATACCATATCAATGAGTGGAAGGGAGAGAAAAGATACGATAATCACGTCGGTGCAAGTGAGAGGGACCGATTAAAATTACTCAACAAATTTTTTGTCTAAACTATTGGCCTAAATTATTGTGAATCATGCTTAAAACCGAATGTGCACATTCGAGCTCAAAGTTGCACATTCCAATCTCGAGAAAATGAAGCGCGCCGCTCTGCGTCGAGCTTCATTTGCTTCCCTCGCTCGAAAATGTGCCACTTTTCGCTCGAATGCGCACATCCTTTGTATTTATTGAATTTATTTATATATTAATTTTTTACCCGTGTTAATATTTCATTTAGTTACACCTTAAAAGTATAACTTCTAATGAGCGTACATAAGTACACACACGGTTTTTTTGTACAGAACAAGCTATAGTAAATAATGCCTCCCGGGAGTTTTTCTAACAAAATTAATTAAAACCCGACATAAACAAAGAAAGGAAAATATAAAAAGTTTTCGACTTGCTACTTATAAATAATTAACAAATCCGAATATGGAAAAATTACCCAGGGGCATCCTTTATTTAGGTTTTTAACATAATTTGTTTTTCTAGCTATCTAGGAACATAACAATATTTTCTTCTTTTTCAGTTAAATAGCTGTCCAAGGCTCTTATATAAACTTTAACGAGCATGTTTTTATATCAAATTATTCGGAAAACTCTCTTTGCCAAAACAATGCCAATTTTCAACAGGTTTGTGCTATATTTCTTAGTTTTGTAGCCAAATTATCATTCCTTCTTTGAGATGAGGACCAGAGTAAACTATTATTATTAAATGAATTAATACCAATTGTTACATTTTATTTCATTTAACTATAGCGTAACCTGACTAATTTCGCCCAATAGGATATTGACCGGATCAAAAGAAGCCGAAGACTGGAAGTTGGCCATATGTGCTTCAGAGGAAAGCAATTCTTTCGAGATAGAATAAACTTCAGTAAGTATGTATAACTATTTAAAATTAAACTCTGTATTTATGTTTAGTATACAATAACTTATAACAAGATTGCCAAGTCATATAGACAGTAAAACGACGATTCGTGCATCAAGGCTTTTTGACAGTGACATTTTTATATTTAAAAGCGAAAATAGCATTTAAACGTGCGATCAAATTAATTTAATTTTTAAATGTTACAATTTTGAACTACTTTAAGTGAAATAACAACTTAAAGCTACTTATTAATGTTCCAAGTAAGTTCCAATTGAAAAAAATCAGGTTGTAATTTCCCCTAGACTAATTAAAGTAGGTAACTATTAGTTGAATTTTTTCATAAGTTTTACGAATTGTTCAGAAACTGTTAATATATAAAACTAAAATTATAAAATTGAAGATTTTGTTTACAACAAATAAATTTTACAATTTAAGAATTTTATTTATTATTTCTAATAATAAATGAATACATTATGAATTTTTTATAAATTGCACGAAATTTTTATATCAAAGATACATTCGACATTGACCTAGTTATGAGCATAAAAAAACAATGAATGAATAGATTCGACAACGCAGGCGCCAAACTTCAATCAATGAGTTGATTCATTAAATAGGTTAAACTTGTAGTTATTTTACAATCTTCTTTTTATAAGCATAATAATAATTGTTCAATGGCATTCAAACTATTAATTGCGTCTATATTTATTATTAAGTATAAAATATTCGTCTGATTTGCAATTCCATGAATTATTTGTTAAAGACTCTGACGATTACCATTTATGCTTGACTATCTGCTCTTCATATTAATTTTTAATAATTGTTTTTCGATCATGATTGTATTACTAACGAATGTCAAACAATTCATTTTAAACTATTTACAGAATAATGAGGGAATCTGGTATTATAATAAATGAATATCATTTTTACTATTGTCTATAGTGATAACTTTATTAAAAGAAAAAATATTATTAGTGGTTTTATAGTTTAATAAATTTGGAAATTTACATTATTTATAGATTTGTACATTTTAATTTTTTTTTCTTTTTTCCTTTTTTTTCATGTTGTGTACTTTGCTATAGCTATTTGAATATATGTCTATTCATTAGAATAAGATACCAGCACCAAAAACGTAAAGATTTGTTGTTTACATATTAATTTCTTATTTTTCCTAAAAACATTTCCGGCAGTTTCACCCTTTTTCTAATCGTCTCCTTTTCCCCTAAGAAAAATACATAATTATTGTATGCGGTGTCTGTTATTACAACAAAGAAGAGTCAAAATGTGATTAAATATAAGTAAATAATAAGTTTCTACAAAAAGTGGGTGCGTGAAGATTTCAATGATTAGAAAAAATGCTTAGCTTGTAAGAAGTAACTTTAGAATGCGATTACTTAATATTATAGATTGTGATATTCTTGTTACCCTAGGGTCATTCCATATGAAATAACAAATTTGAATTAAAAAGTGTGCCGCATGATTTTTAATTTTGATAAAAAAAATTGTAGATGATCTTTGTGGTGCCAGAAACGCTAAATCACCACCATTTATTTTTTTTTATTGTATAACTTCTAAACAGTGCCCATCCGAAGTCAAAATTGGGTCAATTTCATACTTGTACATAATGAACTGTAGCTTTTTATTTAGAACAGGTATTGAAATGGTTCTTTTTTTATTTGAAAGGGTCATAAATGTGCATTTTATATAATACAATAAAATTGAACTAAAACAATTAGCAACAAGATAGTGACCATCCAACATTTCTACAATTTTTTCTCATTTTTACGATATTTGATTGGACGCTGTGTCAACCCTGTTGCATATTAAGGGTTGATTTTTTTTTACAATAAAGTACTAACCCTTGTGATATCGTGACATAATTATAATTGTCCTAGAATAAAATCCTCTACGAAAAAAAAAATGGTAAACATTAATAATTTTGAAAAAAGCTCAACTTTGACCCCAAAAAAACCCATGTTGAGGAAAAAATAACACTCTGATATTATCAGGAAATATAGTTTATATCTTCGTTAATTATGTCCAATTAATGCCGTTCTGTTATTTTTACTTCTTTAAGAAATATGATTATTTTAAAAGTGCTACTTTTACAAATAAATATGAAAATAATCTGGGAGTTTGATAATTTATAAAAGTTTTATAACTTACTTAAACTATTAAAATTATGTCAATTTATGATAAAAATAATCAAATAAAAGTTAACATTTTCAAATTCAGTTATTTATCAAAAAAAAAACATGTAGGTATACATTATTTATTTTTCATTACCAATTTTTACTATCTTGAGATTTTTTGTGCTAGAATATCGTCGCACTTTTAATTTATTATTTGAGATGGGAACAAAACGATGATAG
The DNA here is from genome assembly GCA_036325965.1 of Sinopyrophorus schimmeli. Taxonomy (NCBI): domain Eukaryota; kingdom Metazoa; phylum Arthropoda; class Insecta; order Coleoptera; family Elateridae; genus Sinopyrophorus; species Sinopyrophorus schimmeli. The sequence goes on along the minus strand of JARFIZ010000314.1, from coordinate 8,563,385 downwards.
AATCGTGTGTTTTTTATGGTTATTATATTATTTTTAATAGTTAACAGAATACGGAGCATTAGAATCTGTGGTTCGAATTTTACTAATAGGTTGTTTTTTCGGTACACGTTCACTAAAAAACAATTGTTTTTTTTTAATTAGGTAGCATTCGTTCTTTGTGTCCCAAATATTAATTAAAAGTAAATATGGCATTTGCCAAAAATTATATTTAATATGACACAAATCATATAACATTTTTTTTAACAATAGTTTAAAATATGAATAAGTTTATTTTTCAATATTGCATAATCTAATGATATTTATCAAAAACAAAGAAAACAATATATTTCGTACTAATCTAGATTAGTCCAGGCTCATCATGTTCAATTCGAATTATTTAAAACAGCGTATAAAAAAAACGCAGTAATTGGGATTCGAACCCCAAAATACGTTTTCTTTAGACCACTGCTTTCATCTTTAGAGCAAGGGGGTCTTATCATGATGACGGAATTTTACAGAAGTATCGTTATTTGGCGGACACGTCTTACATTAGATAATTCGAAATTACAAGCGTTCATTCTTTATAACACCGTGCAAAAACAATATTCCATTGGGAAACTAAAATTGTAAATAATATAAAGAGAAAAAATACTACATAAGCAGTTTATAGTCATTATGGAATGAAAGACCAATGTGATTTCATTCTATTTTCACAATCTAATATTGTGAACGTACGGGCTGTTATATTTTGTTTTCATAATATCTTAAGTGGTTGATAAATAAACGTTTCTACATTTACTTCGGAAAAATAAACTTTAATAATAAAACACTGTTAATAATTTTAAGACCAACCCACAATATTTTAATGTGATAAACTCTTGACTTGATTTGTCTTAAGGAGGAGTTAAATCCTCAAGAATAGGTAACTTTTATCCTGTGTTCATAGTACATTGTCAATTCACTACGTTAAATCGAGTCAGTAAAAAACTATACAAAATTTTTATCAGACGTCAGTTATTATGCTATGCATTGACCAAATGCTCCGTCGTTATTAAATTTTCGGTTTTTGTTGGAACTATAAGAAGAGCGCATTTAGTTTTAGCCGCTTCTGTTACACACCTTGTATGTTTTACTGTATCTAATTTATAATACATCTATTTCTAGTTGCGAAAAATAAAGGTTGTAGTTTTTAAATATACTAAAAAGATCCAATCCTGATTAAAAATTAATTTTTACATATAAACCTTTAATTCTATATACAAAATTTTTTAAAGCGAGGTAGGGTATTAAAGAAAACATTTTACGCAACTGCTATTCAATTATGCGACTTAACATTAAAATGTAATTGAAGAAAATTTTGAGGACTTGAGGACTAAATTAAATATGTATCTACTTATAAAATAAATTAAGTCTCCAAATTAACCTGCGTTTTAATGCAATGGATAAGTTAGCCATAACAAAAACAGAAATTTTGGCAATTTGAATTTGATTTCTCGTTTCAACTGTTCTTAGTAATTACATTTATATTAGAAATTTTCCAAATTACATATATAATTGATTATGCATAAAAAATCCGTTCTTCAGACTTTGAATTTCGTGTTTGCATTTACATTTTTTCAGAAAGTAAAAAACAATTTTGCGATTCTAAAAAATTCAATGTGTTTTTCATTATTTTGTTTATATATCAGATTTAGAAGCAATCTTAATATTTTCTCTAAAATCAATGGTCTTTTACATGAAATTGTTTGGAAGATATCTGATGCGTAAAAAGAGACAGTACAAACACATAGGAATATAATATTCTAATATTGGAATTTATTTTGCTGCAAATACAATAAATGACAATTTCTTAATTTTAAACACAGTTTAATTGACGACTTGATATAAATTATTCTTATCATATTAAATAAATACTGATTTTGTAGGCGGCTACATCACAGGGTGCGTGGGTGCAAAGGTGGCCTAGAACTTCATTTTCACGGTCGTTACCATAGTGACTTGAAAATCCACACCCAAAGCTAGAATGGCTTCTGATGTATAACAAAAAAATGAATCAGACGGGACCATCCTATCATGTTGCATTGCATTCACCAAATAACTTCAGTATTATGTCTTGCAAATTTAATATAAAGCGGCTCCACGTAAAGAATACAATCTATCGACCAAAATAATTGTCTCCTTTAGAATATTAATACAGGTAACATACATATATACCTAAATAGAATTATAAGATAGGATTCTATGTATGATCAATATTATGACTATTTAGGTAATAACCAGGAGCAAAAAATTAAAGAAAAATAATTTTCTACCAGTCAGATCCGATTCTTAAATATAATATCCATTCTTCGAAACAGTCTTTTATGAAGTAAAGAATAGTTTTGAATGTCATACAATGCTCTATGACAGAGGCGGCCAACCTGCGGCTCGCGAGCCGCATGCGGCTCTTTGAAGGATTTTTTGTGACTCTCGAAATTTGAAAGAATTATCAAGAGAAGTAAAATAAATGTGTTTATTTTTTAATATTTAAATTCAATACAGATATTTTGTACTTTTATTTGTTTTCAAAAAATATATTTTGTGTAAAAAAAATCTTTTTAATACCTTTTTTGCATACGTATTTAGTTGCGGCTCGCAAAAAATTTTGAATTTTGAAAAATGGCTCTGACTATCAAGGGGCTTGGCCACCACTGCTCTATGAGATAGAGGTAAATTTGATGAAATAGTCCTATACTGGTCTTAAATATTCACACTTTTTATTTATAATTATTACTAAATATAAAATTATCAGTAAGAGTGCAAAGAACTACCGTTAAAAACATAGATTTTGATGTAATTTGAACAATAGTTACCCTAGAGCCTATGTTTTAAATGTCTTGAAATTACTGACTAGTTATAAGGTGGGTGCACCATGGAAGGCCATGCTCCTTTGAAGGCCAATTATTAAAAAGTTGTAGTTATTGCCGTGTGATGACACTTTTCTTCCACTCACATTGACACCCATCGAACTGATGGACACAGACGCAGCGGCGACTCGCTTGCGCCGTTATTTTGCCAGTGGTCAACTTCCGTCGTCAATGTTAAAATTGTAATTCGCGCTCACAGCAAAACGTAAGTTTTTAAGTAAATAACCTGTTATTTTCTTAATTTTTTTTTACTCTGAATTAATATATAAGAATCAAAAATTTGACGACTGGCCTTACTAGGGTACTAGGAACATCTAGAAATTACGAAAATAAGAAAAAAGGAAGATTTGAAACAAAAGAAAAGTAAGAAAAAGGAAAATCCACAAGATCGAGAAGATCGAGAAGAGAGATGAAGTAGATAATATTTTTTATTGTTTAGCCTTTTTAGGAACGTTTTGGCCTTACAAGGAACAGACCCATAAGAAGGCTATTTTAAGTCAGTTTAAATTTTTTATAATTTACACTATAAAAGTTATTGGCAACTTATTTTTAAAATATTTCCACAAATACATTCTTAGTTATACGACTGTGTTCAAGTAATGTTCGTTGAGTATTTTATAAGTGAATATATTATGGTAAGCATTTAATGTTTCGTTTTAATGAAACACTTTTTTATGTATTTAAGTATAAGCAGATATTTTGATTGCCACAACGTTAGTTTTAAATTAAACGATGGATTTATTATATTGGCCTTGTATGAAGTCTTGTTCCTAGTAAGGCCGTTTGAAAGATTTTAATAAAACTTAAGTTTAATAAATAGTGATTAAATCTGCAATAAAAAAAAGTGTTTTCTATGTTACATAATAAAATAAAGTGTTACTTAATAATTTGTTTATTTGATTTATCCAGTAAATAAACGAGTAATAACTGTTTATGTGTTATAGTGGCCTTCCATGGTCCACCCACCTTAAGCAATATTTTGAAAATTATGTCTAATTATTTTCAACGTACGTGTCAAATTCCGAATCAACGCAGTGGTCAGCGATCCATTTATTGTGATAAGAAACTGGATTATGGAAATCAGAAATATTTTGAGCACAAAGATGTTTTTCTTTAAATTAAGGACCATATTGATTTCTTGACGTCCTTTTCATTGAGATCAGATTCCATCGTAGGCTTTTCAATTTCACAGTACAACACAGTCTACACTACTAAAGACCGTCGTATAGAGATTTCATTGGTTTTGTTGATGGAATTCCAGAGTTAAAAGACTTTCAACAACCAACAGGAAGACTGCTGATCACCAGTAAACGCGCTAAGCCAATTTTTTTTAACAAAATTTTAATTTATCGCCAGCTTTTATTTCAAAATTTTGACCATATTCCCACTAAATAAATTTCAAACATGCCTTCATATTTTCTACAACTTAAACTCTAAATTAGCCACTTTGCCAAATTAGGGAAAAAACGCTGTTTGTCGATGTCCTTTGAGTCTGTTGTGAGATTAGCATATGGATTAGACTAGGAATCTTCAAAGTACTTAAAATGCAGGCAACGATTTCGAAACTGTGGTGTAAGCCTTTAGGAAGAAGCTCAGATTCGCGCAAAAGGAGGCCCAAAAAGTTTCACAAAAATGTAATTTTTTTGATTAATATATTTTTAATGATTTAAAAATATGTGTGTAGATCTGTATCATTTTATGAAATCAAATGTGGAGATGCTTAGATTAGATTTATTTTCAGTATGTAATATAAAAATTAAAACCACTGTTTTAGAGGCACATTAGATGATTGAAATTGCTAAATGGACTGCGTTAAAAAGGTATTCACATAAAAATTATCATAGATTATATGTGTTTACATGTATTATATAAAAGGTCAGTTCAAAAAATAACCCAATATTTTGAGTTACGCACCAATGGAATTATTTAGTGATAAGCGGTTGGCCGCACTGTCTTTATAGCCACATGTTTTTTAATTGTTGCTATTTGGTTAAATTTATTGTTATTTGAAGGCAGCGTATTTAAGCATAAGGGGCAATTTTTGAAATGTGTGCCTTTTTGGAGAAACGATGCAACATCAAATTTTTTGTTTTGCAACGGGTATGAAAAAAAATTTGCGACACAACTCATGATTTAACATCACGATGACGCGCCCGCACACTCAACTTTGTCAATTCGACAGTTTTGTGCCAAAAATCAGATGAGTCGGCAGACCTGTCTCCTCGCTATTTTTTCCTATTTCCGTAATTAGAATCGTTGCAGAAAGAACACCGTTCGGATAGTATTGATGACATCAAACCATATTCGTTACAGACCTTAAAATACTATCTCAAATTACGCTATTCAAGACTGTTTCGCAAAATGGAAACACCGCTGGGAAAAGTGCATCAGTAGGGGAGAGGAGTACTTTGAAGAAGACAAGGACCAATAATCTGTAAAATTAATAAGAAGTTCGGTTATTTTCCAAACAGACCTCGTATATGTATATATAATAGTACATGCGTAATATTTTCAAAAGTTACGAGAAATTAACTTAGAAACACTCGCAGGTTGAATCCAACCGCTGGGTAATATTTGGAGACCTTTGTAGTAGATCAAATCATATAGTGTGCCTATAATAGTGTTATAAATTTTTAACTCATTATTTAATAATAATTCACCCACATTTTCATTCAGAGGAAGACAAGAATTTCTCTATCTAAAAGTTTAAAGACCTGCTCTGAACTGATATCTTATATCCGGTGGATGTTGAAACTTACGATAGTATAAATAGTATTCTTTAAATAATCATTCTTTTACATACCGTACCAATAATAAATAACTAGCGAATTAATAAAATTATAAAATATGCGTGGCCCTAGATTTTGTTATAAAACAAGTTCATTTTGAGGTAAATATGAATGAATGACCGCCAAAAGGAAACACATCAAGAAACGTAAGGTGCGTCATAATTTTACAACAAATTAGCCTACTAAAAAACAAGTCTTACAAATTAAAACTAATGATTTAAAAAAAAATCAAAAGGGTATTTTAATTTGAATGTAATTATATTCAAATTGGAATAAACTCACCTATTCACCTATTTAGAAAATCTTGACTGCGAAAAATTCTTACAATTTAATCACCTTCAAACTATCAAATACACTAAAAATTGTGGTGCCAAATTCAAAACGTTCGAAATCTTAAAAAATCACCTTGTTTGTAGTATTTTGTGTTCTCTATTAGTTGAGAAATGTACTGCTGCAAACAATCAGATACTTTTTGTTACTAAATTTAAGGAAAAAAATAGAAAAAAGTTAATTACTTTTAATCATCAATTTTTTTTGGTTATATCATTAAATAATTTAGAGCAGAACTAACATTATTCAAAATAATGCATTATTAAGACCATATTATAATTTTACAAAAATTATAGTCTTGTGTAATCGAAACTTAGATAATGTTTTATTTATTTAATAGGTATTTCTTTCATAATTTTTAGTTTTCCTTTACTCCAAATAAATTATAAAGTTATAATTAATTTTAAAGTTAAATACACAAAACTATTTTTAAGGCACCTAGAAAAACTTATAGTGTTTAGAACTTTAAATTATTTTATCCTTAAAATACTTTATTTTTACTTATACATAATTATAATATGTACTTGATTAATCAAATTAAGCATTTTAATACCTATTTACCACATTTCTAAATTTAATTTTTTTTAATTTCTTCATAACAAAAAACTATTTAAAAACGGCAATTTGTAGAAGCCATTAAAAACTAGATATAAATAAATTGTGATTACTAATTTAAACATTATTACTATATAAACATTTAAATGAGATCTGTTTCAATAATTTAATGTGATAATGGTTCGTATTGAAAATACCACTGATAAATGTTACATTTACTTGGCAACATTCCCATAAAATAAAATCAATGTTTCCACTGTGCGTATAGCCTCTTATGCTGACTTTTAATTCAACGGAAGTCTGGGTCATAAAAATTTAAAGCTAACTTTGTATTGGACCGTTTTCTTGTAAATTTTTTCAATGAAAAAATGTCAAAATAACGCTACACATTCTTTCGTTAGTTCTTAAATAATAATTGTTATTGTACTAAAATAATTTCACTGTTTAATAACAAGCAGTTAACAAAATATTACATATTTATATCATAAATTATAAATCTAGAAATAACTTTTAACCGAATCTTAGCAATTTACTAGACGGCGCAGAAGCCAGGAAGTTATAAGTAGATATGTGTACATGGTCTAATTTTGTATATTTATGAAAAATGAGTTTGTTGTCGTCTAAATTTTTATTACGAAGTAGAAATATGCATATTTTTACGCTACGCTTAATTTTTGTTTAAAAGATTTGAATCTGCAGCGTGTTTCTAATTCTTCAATTAAAACATTTAACAATTAAAATTAATTAAAAGGAATCAAACTAATTACTGATATTTTTTTGAATGTTAAAAACTGCTGGAATTCCATACACACTAAAATCGTAGCGGCTAAACTCCCAATCCAATTGCCAAAATATACTACGTAAAAATATTTTTTAAAAATTGACCATATAGGAAATGTATCTATACGTTAATTTGGCCTTCTACATAAAAGCTATTAAATTTTTGAGCAAAAATTTAGATTTTAAATTGTTGAAATATTGATAATTCTAAATAAGGTCGCTCAATTCGTATAACGTTTTCCATTAAAAATTGTGTATTTTTAAGAAATTATAAATGTTTCTGAGATATTATCAAAGAATATAATTAAGACACCCTCAAAAAAATTATTGTAAGTGAATTTATATTATATTATAATTGGTATTATCAAAAAATAGTGTGATTTGTATTTACCTGATAGAGGTGGGCGGATGACAAAAAATGCAAGGGGGACTAACATGGGACAGATTAGCACAGGACCGCACTAAATGGAGAAATAAGGGATAGGCTTATATCCGTAAATGGGTAGAAGAAAGCTAATGATGATGATGATGATTTACCTCATAAAACAACTTTGAACAAATAATTACTATAAAAAGTCAATACAAATTAAAATTTTTGAAACTATAAGCCAGAGTATTCTTGAAACCTTGTAGAATACAATTCATAACTTGAGCATTTAGAAAAATATCATTTAAGCGTTATAAAAATATAATTAATTTTATACATATTTTATTCATACAGTTCAGGGATGTACAAACCTGGAATAAGATGAAGTATCTTAAATATTTTTGTTTTAATCGCTTTCTAAGAACTAATAAACTTATAGGAATTTATTGTGTTAGTTATGTTACACTAATCATAGAGAGGCTACAATTAAATATAGTGTTATTTATTCTATAATTTCGTAAATTATATGGGTTAAGCAATTTTAAAGACAGACTATGTTTACGTTGCGGTCTTGTTCTAGCCTTAGACATTTAACAAACAATTGAAGCGTCCTAAGAGTATAATTTATTGCATTGAAACGTCTACTACATAAAATTTTTAGAACTTGTGCTTGCTTCGCATTTTGAGAATTAATAAACAGTTACAAATTTTATGTGTGCTTAAAAATACTCACTCAATTTAATTCACAAAAGCAATGTAATAATAACACCGTATATAATTGGAGCCTCTCTACGATTATTGTAGTGTAACTAACACAATAAATTGGTATGAGTTTATTAGTTCTTAACAACCGATTGAAGCATAAAAATATTTAACATTGTTTATTTTATCCCAGGTTTTTACTTTCGGGAACTTTATAAATAAAATGCGTGCAATTTAAAATACACTATTAGGTATAACGTTTAAATAATATTGTAACGGGCACGGTGATCGAGTGTAGAGCCGTGATAGACGTACATTAATCAAGCGCGAGATACTCATGCGACCATGAGATATTGAGTAAGCGGATATATCTCAATATCTCTTAAGCCCTATCTGAGTTACCTTGAATTCGCCATATCTCTGTAGAGGAGATTTATCTCGAATACTCTAGAAGCCATTTCGATAGATACCACGACACATATATAAACTCCGCGGTACTCCTACACGGCAGTCTAAGTCAACAGTTGTACGTGAATGTCAATGTTCTTAACTCCGCTCGGTGAATTTACAAGGTGAGCGCTATCGCTATCGGTATAAATGTAAACAACATACGAGTGTCAATCGTTTAAATAAATATACGAGTGTAAATAAATTAGTTAGTGTATTAGAACCGTAAGTTAGTTAGTTAGTAAATAAATAATTATTAAGTGTTAGTGTTTAAGTTATTGGTAAAGAAGAATTTGTTTATTATTTGTGTTAATAAATTGTAATTGTAAATTAAGTGGCCAACTGTGTGTTATTATTCACAACCCGAGTACGAACCGCTTTTGCTCTCGTTGGAAATTGGATTTGGATTGGGAAATCCGTTACAATATATTTCTAACTGCCCAAGTTATGAAATGCAATCTCAGGGTTCTACGAATACTTTTAGATGTCTTAGTTTTAATTTGTACTTTAATTGTTATTACTTGTACGTAATTGCTGCTTTAGCGGCTAAATACAAATTACAGTATTTTTTGGCATTAACAATTATATTTTTTCATAATTACAATTATGATTAAATTTTTGAAGGTTTTCTTAATCCCTTATTAATAGTTTTTTGAAAATATACAGTTTTTAATAGAAAAAGTTCGGTATTGGGCGAACATCGGATTGGGCGACTTTATTTAGAACTATCAATATTTCAACATTTTAAAATCAGAAATTTTCATCGAAAATGTAACATAAATGTAGATAACCTATCGTATACAATCATCATTTGGAGAATTTTTTGTTCATACTCTTAAATAACTTATTTTCTGTATTGGATCGTGGGTGCAGTCCCAAATGCGTTTGTGTATGTAGGTATAGTTTTCTATATTTTGAAATTCATTATTCAGTGAAAAAAATGCAATTTAAGACTCAATTTAAGTAAAAATTAAAATTAAACATTCTATAGAATAAGCATGAGCATCATACTTTAGGTACTATCTTCGCAGTAGAAGAAGGCAGCGGTATCAGATATACAAGGTGTTTATGATTAAGTGTCAGAACAGAAAAGTAGCGGAGATGATTTTTTAAAAAAAGTTTCTATTATGTAATATTTATAAATTTATTTGTTTGAAAAAGTTATAGCAAAATTTAAATGGAGTCTATTTTTTGTAAACTGTATTAAATTTGACCTGCGACAAAGTTTTATTGTTTAATTAGGAAACAAATCCGACGGCTGCAAACGATAAAACAATTCATGTTATTTTACCACATATACAATTAATTGCTCATGAATTATTTATATTTACAAAACAAACGTGCCTGAGTTAAAATACCGAGTTCCTCTATTTATCAGCCCAAACAATTATTTTCTTTTTTAAAAGAAACTTTTATACTATCGTCATTCATTTATAAAACTAGACTAACAAAAGTACGCATAGTAAAAATTAGACAGTTTTAAAGTGGTTCTTACAATTTTTTTTAAAATGTGCTAAATTTCTGTTTTATCTGTGATTTTCTAAAGTACAAAATAATCATTCTGTGACAAATTCTTTTTAAGTGTTAAACGCATTAATTTTAAAATAGAATGTTTATTGTTGATCTAGGTTAAAATTAAATCTTAGTAAAAACAACTAACATAAGCAAATTTTAAATACTTTAAAATGTGTTGATGCAGTTGATCTCTGACATGCAGATATGCATATTGCACATAATGTAGAAATTAGATTTAAATCAAATTATTGTGTAAATTTTAAAAACATAGTCACTATTAATCAAAATACTTACAACATAGATTATTAGAAATTGTTAACCAATTAGTATCTAGTCTATTTAAACAATTTTAACAAGCCAACTACTTTAAAAATTTTTTTGCAAATAATTATAATATTAAGCACGGTACAAGGTTAAAACATCATTTGAAGTCGAAGAAACGTAAAAATTGTTAAAACATTTATTTTAATTTGAATTTATTTAAACTTCATATAACTGCAATTTAGTTTAAAATAACAATTTAAAAACTATATTTCTATACGGGTTAGTGGTTTTTTGATATCAAATAAATTATTAATTTCTTTGTTATAACTTGTCTGCAAGGTTGCTCCATATCAATTTTTAATCAAGTCAAAATGACGTTTAAAGGTGGATTCATATCATCATGCATAAACCGTTTCAAGCGTTTCAAGAGAAAAGTTACGTGTTAAAACGTCTCTGAACGTATAATAAGAGGTTTGTTCAAACAAAAGTTCAGAACCGTTCAGAATTTTACTGAATTTGCGCAAAACGATTTTGCCCTTCCAACAAGTCAATTTAAGAATTTATAACTTATAGTGCAGTGTTCCAAGAATAAGAGAATTGCGTTCCGAACGGATTCCGAACCGTTCTAAAAGTTCTAAAATTTTACTGGAACTTTTAATTCTAAATCAGTTTGACGTGTTATCCTAACCTCACTTATTTATTTTATTTGTTAGTAATAGAAGAATTTCTGATTTATCAGAATTTTCAAGCAAAAGTGACGATGATGAAGTTTTGTATGACGTTGTTGTTTAAATAAAACAAAATAAAAATTATTTTTATTTGTAATTATTTATTTGTAATTTGTTTCATTTCTCCCTTATTAATTTCTCATAACTTTTACATATATATTTCTTGAGTTTAAATATATTTATATGGTAATATAATAGAAAGGACAATTTTTTGATTTCGTAATTTTATAAACAATTCAAATTCAAAATGATTCGAAATCGTTCCAACACTAGTTACTAAATTTCAGAACTATACGTTGGCACATGGATTCTAAGCAATTCTGCACGGAAAAAAATATTGTTAAAATGACCATACTATCGCTATTTTCGCTATACGTAGTATATCTTTCACAGGGATACGCCGTATAGCTAATTTAACTATACAGAGTTTCCTTATTGCGGATCATCAAAGTAACGTATCGTCAGAACAACGATTCGATTGGCTAATTTAGCATCCCTGTGATAAATAATTATACTACGTATAGCTAAAATAGCGGTACATATGGTCATTTTAATGATCTATTTTCTGCGTGCATTTGAGGATACGTTAGATAGTTATTTTGACGACATATTTTTCTCCGCGTGAATAACGTTCGGAATTACTTAGAATTGTTTGTTAGACAAACCTATGAACTACGTTCAGTATCGTTTGAACGTACTGGATCGGAGGAGTTACGTTTTTCAGGATATATTCTAACTGCATTTTACTCATTTGAAAATACTCATGATGTTTTGCATCATCATCCATTAGCTTCTTGTATAGTATCTAAAAGTCACCTTCTGTTTTCCTCTTTTTTAACATTTTGTGAACAGAAAATCGTCTTTTTCCTTTGCTGTTTGATTTAATTTCGTCTTCGTCTAATAAAATTACAATTGCACATAATTCTTTCTTATTAAATACTCTAGATATTATAATTAACAAATAGTGGTGATAAAAGCGAGAATATCTTCTTGCTAATGTTTTATTTCTATTGCCTGCCTACTAGACGCGTATGAAACGTTTAATGCCCTATATCAGGGGTGGCCAAGCTCCTTAATTATCCGAGCCATTTTACAAAATTTGAAATTTTTCGCGAGCCGCAATTAAATACGTATTTAAAAGATATGCAAAAAAGATATTAAAAAAAAATTTTACAGAAATTATATTTATTAAAAACATATAAATAAAGTACAAAATATGTGTATTGAATTTAAATATTAAAATTAAACACATTTATTTTACTTCTCTTGATAATTATTTAAAATTTCGAGAGCCACAAATAATAATGGCTCGCGAGCCGCAGGTTGGCCACCCCTGCCCTATACAATATGAATCAAAGATATGGTTGCCGAAACCGAGAAACTGAACTTAAATTTCCAGTTTTATTAATCAAGGCCTTAGTTTAATACGTAATGACATATTAATTAAAATAAAATCAAAAAAATTAAAATTACACCCATACCTCACTTTGCGTCGGAGTTACGTTCCAAAAAAACACGACGCAAATTGAAAAGACGCAATGTGAATTAAGAAAAAATTAGAAAAAAAAGTGGAGCCGTCTGTTAAAAAACAAGAAAAAAACTAAAGACTCGAACCCAAAACAACGCAACCTCGAAAACCTAACGACGCACGGTAAAAATTAGTACTAATTGAGCAGCGACGCAACTTCGAAAAAAACGCAAAAAGAAACGACGCAAAGCGAGGTACGGGTGTATACAACTTCATATAATCTTTGATCTAAAATCATAGTTATAATCTTTCTTGTTTGACACATGTACAATTTTGAGTTTTGATGGCTAAAACATTTTTTAAGATGTTAAGGTATTTTATAATATTTATTTATAAAATACTTGTATTTATTGTTAGTGTTATACAAAGAACGAAAGCCGGTTTAACCTGAAAGCTGCGCAATTTTCGGAAAAATTTGTGACCCTACTCATTTTTTAAGAAGACCATGCTGATCATTTCTGTCGAAAAAAAAGTATTGGGAACATGGAGTTTTTCGATTTCGAAAATTGAGCTGCGCCTAAACGCTTGAACAGTTTTTTAAGTGACTTTTTATGCAAATAAATATAGGGGAGAGTAACCTATATTGGACCACTTTTGACATAATGGTACTTATCACCAAATTCTTTCAAGCCATAAAAATGAAACATAGTTTACATTAAAGCTTGATTCAGTAACTACATAATATCCATCTGTTAATATTGAAGCATAGTCGCAATTAGTAAAAAATCGTTATTTATTTAAGGTTGTATTTCAGTCCAATTAACGCAACCGGTAACTTAAATTGGACCACTAGGATCCTAAATTGTACCGCATCTAAAAAACATAGAATAGAAAAAATAATACACAATTTAGGATCATTATCACTTATATTTATTCTTTAAATATAATCAATCTTTAAAAAAAAACAATATTACTTTAGACAGCCTTTGGAATTCTTATTTACCAAAGCATCAATATTCTGCAAAAGTGCAATGCTCGATGCGATGATGATGACCAAAAGAATGCCAGGTTTTATGATATCTAGCGTTTCAAAAGTGCAGTTATTTCAATTTTTACACCCCGTGAAACGCTTTTGATACCTAAAATTTGACAACTTTGAAATACTATTGAGACGCTATGCTATTTTTGAAATATAGATAACTTTGATGACTTGTTGAAACACTATTCCAGACAAAAAATTAAAAATTGTACATTTCAACCCCTATTGATGCGATAAATTTTAGGTAGGCCATCAATGTTGTGGCACTAAGCTTTTAATTCCGACTCTTGAAACGCTTTTGATACCCAAAACTTGATTAACCCAAGAAAGAACAAAAGACATGAGAACCTCGATTCCCTATTGATGCGCTAAACTTCGACGCGGGTACGTTGTTAGTTTTAGATGATTTAAAATTAATTTAAATTTTATAATAAAAGCAGTTGCATTAATTGGACCGGTCCAATTTAGGAACTCGGGAGCGGTCCAATATACGGACCATGGTATGTTTACAATTTGTGATAAAAAATAAAAACATAACTTCATCAGATTTCTATTCGTTTACCAGTACACAAAACAGTATAAAATTTACTCTCATATAGCATGTCTTATAAAATTATAACTTTCCGTTACGATGAATAAGGTCCTTAGACAACACAACCAAAATTAACATAAATACAGTCCAAAAACAACTTTTTTCTATCACAATCATATAATATTGTCAAACGTCAATACAAAATGTCAGAGTGCTAATGCCACTCCCTTTGCCTCTTTTTTTGTTGCCAATGTAAAAAATAGTGTTAATTGGTAGACATACAGAAGAGGTACAATTTAAGCACCGGTTCAATATAGGTTACTCTCCCCTAATTATAATAAATTTTTTTAATCCTTATGGGTACTTCCATTGTAACGGGTGCGACAATGACACTATGATTATTAAAGATCTTTATATGTCTGACTCAAAATTATCGAAAATTATTCGTGAACAAAAATTGAATACAAAATTAGATATTTGATTCAAAAAAAAAATTTTTTTAAATCTATTGTTAAAATTATTATACATTGATATGAATCGCGTAACGGGTGCGACATTAGAAAATGGACAAATGCGGTGCTGTTGATTTTGAATGTTAATCATATAAAATTTTGAATAAAAGTACCCAGTAATAATTTTTAAATAAGACTCTGATAGTGCTCTCACATAACTGCATACTTAAAAATCACATAAATTTTGTTAGGAATTTTTTAATTTCATATAAAAATGTAACGGGTGCAACAACTTTTTGTAACGGGCGCGACACTATATGAATTTACAAGTTTTCAAGTGAGAAAAAAGATCTGTTTTAATCAACATTTTTTTGTTAAAATTAGCTATGAATAAAAGAGACCAAAATCAGAATTTAAGACATGTTTTTTTTTAATTTGCAACTAACCGTACGACCACCATAGATGTAATTTGCTGTATTATAAGCTTTTTTGAAATGGTGCTTCCCTTGTAGATTTTTGATGAGTTTTATGTTCTCCTATCGTGTATCCAGCAGCTGTTGGTATTTTGTAATATTTTTGTTTGATAGATAAAAAATTTTGACGTTCTCTAATCTCTTCTTGTTTAAAAATTCGAAACAATCTCGAGGTGTGTTAAGAATAGTTTCTCGAGCATTAACTGAAGTTCACAATGTTCTCTTAACAACTGCACCAATGCCATCGACAGCGCCTTTTCCATGACTAGTAGGGAAAAATGACCAAGTACCTAATATCCACCCCCAAATCTTCTGTAGCCATATCTAAATTGTACAAGTTGTAGCGATTTTTAAACTAGAGTCAAACTAGAGTTTTTGTCAATCGGGGGTCAAAAATTATGGAAATACCCTTATGGTATTTCTTCAAAAATTATTTTATTATTTATTTTGGTTTCGTTTTTAAATATCATTTTATTAGGGTTGAGAGCCCAAAAGCTAGGGATATTAGGCTGATTTTCAAACGCGTTTTTAACAATGTTCCCGTTATCCGATAAGAAAAATTCTTTCACTACTCCACTTGATTTTTGATGCTCTTTCATAAAAACTTAGTCATTAATTTTTCCATTAACATTTTGTCTAATTGGGCAGGTTTCTGATCAATCCGGCATTCGTTCTTTATTAATTTTCAGTTGCTTGAAAGAGTTTCAATAAAGAAACGAAACGTTGTATATTTAACAACAGTTGTTTTATTAAAAGTCCAATTCCTGTTAAATTTAAATAATGTTTAATATTGTTAACTCATCAATAACTAATAAGATAATTTTTTTTTATATTTTTAAATTATTTTATTATTAGCGTTTATGTAACCAGATTTGTAATTTACATTTACTTATTCATAGCACTGTATGTATTTAAATAAAAATCATTTCCAAAAAGATTCATATAAAGGAAGCAAAAACTTTAAGTATATAAAAAAAAATTCCTGGTGTAAGATTTTTGCCTGTTCTGTATCTCAATTGAAATTTTTTTAATTAAAATCTATTCACCAAAAATTATACTGAATAAAATATTGATAAGCAATTAGTAAGCATACTTAACTAGAAAGTGCAAATTAAAATAAATGTTGAAATAAGTGTTATAATTTTAGCGAGAAATCAGTCACTTCCGATTTAGTAAATCGCGTCAGTTCAAAGGTAATATAGCAAATTCGCGCTCATTCATCGTTTTGAGAGACTCGTTCTAATTCCGTATATGTATGCGGCTTGTTTTGGTGTTCAAGGCTTGGTAGAAACAGGGATGAATGAAAGGTTGCGGGGAACGGGACGACGGAAGCTGCGAGGCGAAGTTGTTGGCGCAAGCGCAGGAGTTTTGCTCTCGCAAGCTACCAGAGACCGCCTTGACAGAATGCTCAAGGTTGCGTTGTAGATCAGAGTGTATTTGTTTTAGTGATGTGAGAGGGGTGATGATGTTAAGGGTTGAATACTACAGCGGGTTCAGTGTAGAAAAAGTGATTCGCGTTGGGTTGTCTTAGGCGTAAAAGCCAGCACAGATACTACTTTATAAGAATACACCTACAAGCGGGCTGACATGGCTGCCAAGCGAATGCGCTCGTAGTCCCTTGTACCCGCAACCCACACACATACACACACTAAGTCGTTTTCAGGAGCACCCCGCGAGTGCGCGCAACAGGCGGTTTGCTAACCCCCTACGGTGGTTGATCGTCTCATCGACGTAAAGTGCGCGATAGTGAAGTGTTACCAGCATTTTTAATATACAAAAATTATATAAACATGAAAAAAATTGTGTCACATGCCCTGGAACTTGAGGATAATATTTTTTGAAAGAACCATCGAAGATTTGAAAGTACATCGTGCTTAATGTAAGCAAGGTAAGTAACTTAAAGACAGATTAAGTCAGTAGCGCTGAAATTTTGATAGTCCCTAAAATATTTGTAATTACGTTTAGGGTAGGTGTTTGAAAGAAGTTATATAGTTACCGATGAGATTATTCGCGTATCACAAAACGATATGTAAGATGAATAAACACGTGGTAAGCGCCCTTGGCAAAGTCCTCCAGGTTCGTCAAAAAGTAAGGAGATTGCAGTTTGGCAACGCACGAGTATCCAGGTCGTTGTGAAAGCATTTACTGTTGTTCATTCAGAGATCTGTAATTCATTGAGTTGCGGCAGTTCGTTCACCCGCGCCTGCAGCAAAAAACCTAATATTAAATAGTCTGTTTCCGTTCACTGGGGGAACTTTTTCTCAGAGATGTTTTCTATTCACTATTTTTAGTCCTCGTTCCAATCGGTAAAATACTATGGAGAAGATCCGGTAAACAGCTTTACAATTACGACCATCTTGCTGTCACTTTCAAAAGAGCATTAGAGAGTTTCAAAATATAAATATGCAAAATTTCATATTTTAAATCAAATCTCAGTTTTGCGATAGAGTTTAAGTTGCGTTGATAAACATTCATAGGTATTCGAGTACGAGTTTTAAAATATTTATTTAATTATCCAGTAAGATCTAAAAATAGCGTGCATTTTGAGACCAATTTAATCAGTTAATGTAATGTAGTGAGTTAGGAAGTGAAGGTTTATTCTGAGAACATTGTTAATTTAATTAGGAAATATGATCCAAAACAGAAGGAAATACCTTTATTTTTTTTTTAATTTTGCCAAGTCACTGAAATTACGAAAAATATGGATATTTTTTTATTCTACACTAAACGTTTTGAAAACTACAAAAATTGAAATAAATAAACATTTGAGACTTTTTGATTAAATTAAATATTCGTATAACTTCCAACGAATCAAAACTATTAAAAAATATATATTGTAATTTTTCGAAGATCTTCAAAGAAAAAATGAAAAAAAAAGGTGTTTTTTTTTCTAAGTCTTTTAATAAACAAATTCTGATGATGTGAATCTATAATTTGAGTAATTTTCAAAAATTATGTTGTACCTATTATGTTTATTATAAAAAAACTTGAAAAAATAATGAACCTAATTTTAAATTTTATTTGGTCAAAAAGAATGAAATACGTAAGTATAAACTAATCGTTTTTCATTTAATTTAAAACGAAACCGATTAACGAATAAAAAATAAAAACAAACGTATGAAAATGTATTGTGAATTTTTGACCATAATAATTTTTTTTTAAATTTGTATAAGTGTAATTACATATTATATATCTTTATAAACAGTGTAATCAATTAATTTTTATAGCGTTCTAGTTGTTTTATCCGGACTAATTTACCTTATTATGATATAACTTTTTTTAGAAAATTGATAATTGTGATTAATTGAAGATCGTTCATTTACAAACAAACTCGTTTACAATGAATTGGTATTTAGAAAAATATAAAGTATAGGTACGGGATATTTTGACATAAATTGCGAAGCATGTGATATTACCGATGTTTAATTTTTCAAGCCAAGAAATCTGTAAATATGTTAGAAATTACCATCAATATTTCTGGGTTAATGGAGGTGTCTAATTTAAATGAACTTTTTTCGTTCAGTTCAATTTTTTGATATACCTGCGGTATTTACTGATAATTCAAAACAGTTTTTTAATACATTTTAATTTTAATTTATCGATGTTAAGTACACTATACCTGTAAAATATATTAGCGGAAGTTTGTTAGAGTTGGCTATAATTTAGCTCTGTTAAGTTGGCTGGACCAAGTAGTAAAAAAATTTCCCGCTCCAGCTCTTATATATCCGCTTTTTAACCGCTTTTCAATGCCGCGAAAAAAAAATTGTCCCGCTCTTCCCATTTTCTCGGAAAATGGGGTCCCGCTAACTTAAGGGGTTACATGGGTTTCCTTGGGTAAAAAACTGCTTATCTTTAACAATTTTTTTTTATATAAAAAATGAAATATTTTACTCAAACTTTTTATTGCCATAAATATACACATTTGACAAAAAATTTCTAAAATTTTTGTAGAAAAATATTTAAAACTCTGCCATTGCGAAGTCATTTTCGGCGACCCCTCGGAAAAAGGGTGCTAGCGCGTTGACAGCAGAACTCATGACAGGATCAACTGGATTTTTGGCAGACACTTTTACAAAAAAATAAAAATTTCGGTAAAATTTGCTCCATATATTTTTTTTAATAGGTGCATTAAGAATAAATCAAAATTCTTCGTTCAAGTCCTTGTTAATAATATCTCGAAGACGTGTGTAAAATTTCATCAAAATCGGTTGAGTAGTTTTCGAGAAATCTTGACAACCGACTTTGAAAATACAGTTTCGACAAAAACGCGTTATAAGTTTTGTTCCAATATAGTGTATATAACACATTTACATAAGAATTTTTAATTTTACTTGAATAAGCTTGTTGCAATTATAGTTGTAGTCGCAGTTCATCAAAAAAGGCCGACTACTGGCGAAATTACCCTACTTATCTGCTGCACGCTGAGCCCAATTGACTTTGAGCGCGCAACTTCCAAAGGCTCTATCTCCGAAACTATTACTCCGATCGACTTGTAAATTTAGGACAATATTCTAGAGATGTTGTAGAATTTAATAAGGCAATAAAAAAAATTGATATTTTGAAGCCGTGAAACCCATGTAACCTCTTAAGTTAGCGGGACCCCATTTTCCGAGAAAATGGGAAGCGCGGGACAATTTTTCTTCGCGGCATTGAAAAGAGGTTAAAAAGCGGATAATTCGGGTAAAATAATTTTTTGATTTTTTTCTTGGAAGTCCCGCTAACTTTATGTAAAGTTAGCGGGACTCCATTTTCTGAGGAAATGGGAAGAGCGGCAAATTTTTTTTTTCGCGGCATTGAAAAGCGGTTAAAAAGCGGATAAATAAGAGCTGGAGCGGGAAATTTTTTTATTACTTGGTCCAGCCAACTTAACAGCTCTATAATTTTGTTAGGACAAAATAAATTAAAACTTTATATTTTAGCAAAAACTTCTATTTTAAGAAAAACTTATACAGTAGAACCTCGATAAATCGAACCTCAAGGTAGACGTGAAAAAATTCGAGTTATAGAGGTTTCGACTTATAAAGGATTATGACTTGGAAAGGTTTTTGTAAGGGAGTGTACCCGGTTATGAGACGGGTTTTGTTTATGAGCCAAAATTTTTTACTCGTTAAATAAAGTCGGGTGTTCTATTTATTGTTGGAAAGGTAATGAAAATACACAACTTTTATCCGCAGAAAGTTTTGTGATTCCATTAACATGCAAAATTTTATGACCAATTTTCTAAGTGACAGTTTTTTGAGAAGAAAAAAATTTGTATCTAGGTATGAGACACCTACAAAAATACATTAAAAATTTTAAAATATAAAGTAAATAAAGTAAAAACCGCATATCTATTTCAAAATTATAATTTTTTATGCTTTCCATAATTTTTATTTATTACTTTGCTCTTCATAATCGTCGCAATGTTTGCATGTGTAGATGCTTGCACACGTGTTTGCGCACTTCAAAAGAACTGGCCGCTTGCAAATATAGCATTTGATGTTGTTAACAGCGTTCAATTTGTTCGGCAACAACTTTATACTAATGATGTTTTTGCTTTGGAACCCTTGGGTGGTGGTAATATGCTGTGTCTCATACCCGGACAATGACGACATTTTAAGAATTCAAGAAAAAAATTGTTTTCCAACCACATATAGGCCTAATCCAATACTGGATCGTAAAACATAAGAAAAACACTAAATGCTATACATTACACTTTCCTTTTTCAATTGATTTACATGAAAAAAATAACATTTTGAAAAAAATCAAAAACGTTTTTAACCTGCAATTTTACATACGATGTTTGCAGTTGATATAAGCAATGCGTCGATTCATTTCAGTGTGAGTACAAAAACTGACTGATGACCAAAGAAGTACTTGACAGTAATCAGATCGGCCATATTGACATTGCATAATGAAAGTAATTGACTGTCTCATATCTGGAGCCTGTCTCATACCCGGGAACACTCTCCTACATGTTTGATTTGCAGAGGTTTGGAGTCTATCCTACCTAATTTTGAGTTAGACAAGTATAATAAATAAAAATTTGTATTACGGAGGTAATGTTTGTTCTCAACTTAAGAAATTTAATAAGCTTTACAATTCACTTTTCCATTTGTCACGGATTTCATTGTTGACATTTGCGCTTTTCCAACAAACTTTTTTGAATACAATAGTATGTCTTCTTTTGAACTTTTTTACCCATCCATTACTGGCTCTGAAAATATTCAATCCTAACGATTTAGAGTACATTTCGACTTTTTCTTGTAATAGTGGTTCACTAACATTGTTTGGTTCCGACCTGCTTAAACCATTTAAGTAAGCACTCTTCTAAGTTGGGAAATTCTGCAATTCGTTGTCTTTTATAGAACAAATTTTAACCGCTTTCAATTTTTTTCATGATTTCTGATTTAATTTTTATTATTATTGATAAGAGCACTCATTCGTTAGAGCTCAAACGAAAGCCACAACAATGAATACCCACAATAAAACAAAGGGTTACCTGATAAACACGTGCAGCCGTTAGTCGTAAAAATCGGTAATCCCTTCTTTTGAGTTGTCAAGGTAGTAGAATCAAACATTGATGTCAAATATATATTTTTTGAGCTATAGAGGGAATATATGTACTGAAATACCTTGTAGGGAAATACTGACTATTTCGACTTGTCGAGAGTTCAGATTTCGAGATATGGCGGTAATGGAGCTTGAAAGGAAGGGAACAAGGGTTCCTTTCGAGTCGTAGAGGTTTTCGACTTATCGAGGTTCTACTGTATAATCAGACTTTTCAAAAATCGACAAAAATAAATTATTCAAACAAAGAACGTGGTTAAAAAAAATTACGATTGGCAATCTCTCTCGACTTGTTAGGGAGTAAATAGCTATAGAAGTATGAGATACATACCCAGCGTTAGCTTTTCTTTTTTCCTTTTCTCTCATTATTGCTCGTCTTCTTGAGTTTTATTAAGCAAGTTTTCAAATATCAATTTTGTGAATTGGTGGGCATAATTTGTTTTTATTAAGTTATGCTTTTAATTACTTAAAACTTTAAAAATTGTTTGAAATAATGTATGACTATCTTAATCATAAAAACTTAGCAACCTCGTAATACGTTAAGCGTTTTTAATTTAGTTTTCAATTTATATTTGCAAACAATGTAAATGTCTTGTTAATATAACCTTGTTAATATATAGCAACAAATTAGATACAGTAAAGTGTGATCTACAAATGCATATAAGAAAAAATGGCATTGGTCATCTCTCCCGTACGGACTAATTAATATGCATCCAATTGCATACTTTCTATTTGTTTTTCAAGAGATATTTATTTCGAAAAAAATCTTTTAATTTAATTATATATATTTAGAATATATTTCATTTATTTAAAGATTGTAGTACTTTTATTGTAAAATAACTTTTTTTCTCAAACAGATGTTGAAATTAAGAACAATATTCATATTTTTTTTATTTTGAGGGTTACAAACTATTTAGTCGTTGACTACTTTTTATCGAAAATAAGTGACTGTACCTGTTACTATTACATACCTACGTTAATTCATTTTTAAATATGAACTTTGTTTTTAAAAACATTTTATTGTACCTAAACCTTGTATCGATATTATGATATATTTCGTTTAATAATTAAAAACGTATCAAAGTACTTCAACAACCTACATTGATTACTTATAGTGTAATAAATCAATTGATTTATAAACAATATACGTCAAATTAAGTTAGTTTTACAATAAATAATTTTATCAATTAAAACGTGAGAATTACTAAACCACTTAAATTATAAATCCATGTATTAATATCTTTATTTGGTATAAGGTAAAATAGTAAATCAGATATTTATACATGTAATAAGTTTCTTATTATTTCAAATATGTCTAATTAAATAGGCATCTATTTTAAAAAGATATTTTTATTTTAAACGATAATGATAACGTGAATAATTGTTATTACTTCTGTTCGACAATGAAAATTCCAAAATAAGGGAGTTTTAAAAAATTATCGAAATTCAACAGGGAATCATATTTAACGAATTATTCTGATACAATTATATATTAAGCAACATTTATGAACTGACATCTTCATTAATGGTTTAAACTTAATTCTACTTTTTTTGTAGTATTAATGGGATCCCCGATGCAATTAATACTAAGCATAAGCTGCGGTTCTCCACTAAGTTTTTTTTTAGATATAGGTATGCTTCAATTTGTAGATATTGTTTTTTAAATTAAGTTACGACTTTTTTTCACCAACCTTAACTTTTTAAACAATTGTTAAGGAATAAATGTATATGCGGCATCTCTACTACTAAAATCAAGTGAAAATGTTGATTTTTGGCAAGTGATAATATAAATTCAAAAAACGTTACTAGATATTATGTTCGGAATGTAGTACGGAACGTATTTTATAGTTAAATTTTAAAAATTGTAGTACAGTTCTATAAGTTTCAATAAAAATTGAAATATTTCACTTATTGTGAACCGAGGTAGTACTACTTTTACAGTGGAAGTAGGTACTTACTACACCCGTACCTCGCTTTGCGTCGTTTCTTTTTGCGTTTTTTCGAAGTTGCGTCGCTACTTAATTAGTACTAATTTTCACTGTGCGTCGTTAGGTTTTCGAGGTTGCGTTGTTTTGGGTTCGAGTCTTTAATTTTTTTCTTGTTTTTTAACAGATGGCTCCACTTTTTTTTCTAATTTTTTCTTAATTCACATTGCGTCCTTTCAATTTGCGTCGTGTTTTTTTGGAACGTAACCCCGACGCAAAGTGAGGTATTGGTGTATTAATTTTTGTAGTTGATATTAGGTACAGTAAGACCTCGTTTAACGCGGTGGAGACATTCCAATAAGTTTAAGTCCTAAACCAAACAGCGTTAAACGAAGTCGTTGTGAAATGTCGCAATAAGTCGAATAAACGTAAATTTTGAGTTGTTTCGAAACTTCGAGCAGACCGCGTTATATCGAATCAACGTTACCTGAGGAAGCGTTAAACGAGGTCTTACTGTATGTTTTTTTAGCTATGAATTACAGCTTTCAAAGCTGAAAGTTTCAACACCCATATTTGAGTATTTCTGTATTTATATGTGTACGTATAGTTATATGCATATGGGCACATTTGACTGCCGAATGTGTCAATTTCTAAACACGCTGTAGTGGTTCTGGGCCCCGCATTATATATATTATTATTATATATATTATTAATTATATAAGCATTTAAATTAAACATTTTATATAAAAAAAAATTTATGACTGGAAAGTCAAGGTGTTGAATTAAAATTTTATTTTCGGCGCTATTATATAATTTTGAATTTGGATTTAGTATTTACTTGTTATAACACTGAAGGGTTTTAATTTAAATATTTTTAGTTGACAAATATTAAAACGTTGAGGTAGACAATTACATAATGTATAATTTTATTTCGGATATATATATTTAAATTTAAATACTTTAATAAATACTTATAATAGTAGTATGAATTTTTGTAAGTATTTATGTTCATTTGGATTCTTCAATATGTAGTTATTCAGAAATTTGATATGTACAGTAAGATGCTTTTATGACTTACCAGAGAGTACCTACCTTTAGAGTTCATATAATTAAAGAAAATAACCAATTACAGTTTTTGTTAAAATTTATTTAACTTACTTTAGATAATGATCTTCCAATGTATCTTTAAATATTTATAGACATTCTTGATTTGTCATTCAACAAATATGTTTATATATAAACTATTATACGATTAATTAACTTTTTATGTTAACTGTAAAATTAAAAACCTAGGTCGCTGGAAATGGACAAGTTTTTAGTGGTATTTATATTTAGAAAATTTAATTACTACTGTTTTAGCTACTGTTAGAAAATTAGAAAATTATCATAATTATCAATCACAATTATCAAAATTATAAATAATTTGATTTGTGAATTGAAATTATATTAACTTTTATATCTGTAAAGTATATAGTGCATTTAACTAACAATTCTTCATATTCTATCTGCATTGCAACAAGAAAACTATTTACATACGTACCATATACATATATATATAGGGTGATTTATTGGTAAGTGTACGTACATTACCTACATTGTAGGTTACTTAAGCGGTTTTATATCGCCCATATTTGGTGGGTGAATAATTCTTAATTATCAAGATACAGTATGTTTTAGTAATTTTTCTTATTTTTTTTCGGTCATAACTTTAGAACCACTAGGTTTAAAAAAGCAAAATTTGGTATATTTAACGAAATTAAAATACAGGGTTAGACAAAAAAAGAGACTGAATTGTTAAATGTCAAAAACAACACCCTGTATGAAAAAAATGTAAAAATCCGTTTTAAGATTTGGAAAGAGTAAACAAAAATAAGGCAAATAAAATACATTTTTAAAGCCTGCGTTTTACTTTTCTATTCACTATGCTTGTTAAAAGGAAACTTTACAATAAATTAGCCTATTAAAAAACTAAGACAAATGATTTTTAAAAAATCAAAAGGAATATCTTAATTAATTACATTCAAATTGAAATAGACTTGCTTATTCTCTTGTTTAGGAAATTAACTTAAAATGCGGAGAAGCTCTTATCTTGTTGGAAAAATATTTCTTCAATATATCCTTTTTCTTACAAACCGGCCAGACATTTTCAATAACAGTTAAGTAAATGTCTTCTGCCCAAACGTGTGAGTTCTTAGAATTAAACACACCACCTCTTGTAAATAACGACTCATCAATTATTTAGATTCTAATGATCAAGTGATTTGTGAAATTTTTGACAATTGATTATTTTTAAAAAGTTTAGCTAAGCTTTTTTCTAAGCTTTTCTTTTCTAAATAATAATAAATTTTATCATCGAATCCCTCCAAATTTTTAGAATGAGGAATATGCACATATCTTAGATGTTTACGGATTTTGTGATGGAAACAGTGGAGCAACTACTACAGAATATGCAGTGGTGTATGTTGAAAAAATTAACAACGAAAAGCAGTTGTTTGAAAGAATAAACAATACTTATCAAGAAATAAGTAATAATCTTAGTAAAATTAGAGCTTAAAATTAGTAGTGTGGTCAACGGTGTGCCTAAAAAGGTTAAAATCTGTATCAAAAAAAATGTTATTTTGAACAATATTTGTAAATTTGAAATTAATTACTAAGCTACTCTTTGTGATTTCTTAAAAATCATTTGTCTTAGTTTGCAAGATTTGTTTTTTATAGGCTAATTTGTTATAAACTTTGCTTTTATCAAGCAAAGCGAATGGAAAAAAGAGAGGCACAATTTAAAAATGTACTTTATTTGTCTTATTTTTTTTATCCTCTTTCCAAGTCTTAAAACTAATTTTTCTATTTTTTTGCTACAGGGTGTTGTTTTTAACATTATTAGCATTTTTTTTGTTTGGCTCTGTATCTTAATTTTACTAAATTGAAAAATCGCTATGGTTGATTGAATAAAATATACAGACCAAATTTTGCTTTTTAATACCTAGTAGTTCTAAAGTTATGGTCAAAAAAAGAAATAGGCAAAATTAATAAAACACCCTGTATAATAGTAATTAAGTATTGTTGACTCACTAATCATAGATGATATAATGTGACTCAAGTAACCGATATATGCAGGTGAAGTATGTACGTTTACCAATGAATCGCGCTATGTGTAAGTATATATAAGTACATATATGTATCTATTTTTTATAATGTTAATCTTGACTTGTTTTAAATCAATTCAACATCTATACACATATATATTTATTCGTTTATAAATAGTTTAATATTGCATTTATTTACCTAGTTCACTTTTTGGGACATCTTGAAATATATTGTTAAACAAACTTATAAAACTTTGTCGGATAGTTATTACATAAAATATACATATAACAATAAATGTTATATTATTCCATGTTACCAATAGCAATTACATGTGTTAGTTCTTAGAGAATGTGAAATCAAATGAAATAGTTTACAAAATGACTTACTGATGTTATATGAATATTCTTTTGTATTTGTTTGTACTATAAAGTTAGCTTCTACAATTACACTAATTTGACATATGTTAATATCTTAAAGCTAATTGTTAATTTAAATACAAAGTTTAGTAGAGTAGGTATATAATATATAAAATTTGATATTATTTTATATTTAGTTTCGATTGACGGTCATGCCAATAAACTTTAGTCAAATTGTTTATAAACGGAAACTAGCTGATAACGTTTCCGTTTGTATTACGTGACACCTCTGAAATTAGTATTATTAACTTCAATATTTTATAAGTATGTGTAATAATTAAGGTTTGGGTTTTTTTAAATTATATAATAATATCATTTAAGTGATATATATTTTTCAAGAATTCGAATATATGACTACACAGATTTCAAAACCTCTATTTCTAGAAAATTGAAATTAATTTTAAAAATACAAATGAATTTACGTATACTAGGTGTTCAAAAAGTAATAAGTCTGAGCAAGAAATAGTATTGCTAGCATAAAATTTATATTAGTTTTGTGAACCACCATCCTTCGCACTATTACTATTGGGCGAAGAGAGCGAAATCCATTGTTTTAAAACTAATCTTATATTAAAGTACCGAAAATCTTAGCTCTGTTAAGTTGACTGGACCAAATAGTAAAAAAAATACCCGCTCCAGCTCTTATTTATCCGCTTTTTAACCGCTTTTCAATGCCGCAAAAAAATCATTTCCTCCGAAAATGGGGTCCCGCTAACTTAACATAAAGTTAGCGGGACTTCAAGAAAAAAATCAAAAAATCAAAAAATAATTTTACCCGAATTATCCGCTTTTTAACCGCTTTTCAATGCCGCGAAGAAAAATTTTCCCGCTCTTTCCATTTTCTCGGAAAATGGAGTAGTGTGGACCCACCAAAAAAAATTATCAGAAAAAAAAGCAAAAATTATCTCTTATTTATTCGTAATCGAACGACGTTAGAGAAGAATTTTCGGCATTTTCCGTTCGGGTACGGGAAAAATAGGAAAAGATAGAAAGAGCACAATTCTTTAATAGAAAATTAAATTATTTATTCATTTTTTACAAACTTAATAAAAACATGTAGAAAAAAATCTAGAAGAGAACCTAAGATTACTTAATAATATGTGGGAGAGGTGTGTAAAATTTCATCAAGATCGGTTGAGTAGTTTTCGAGAAATCTTGACAACCGACTTTGAAAATACAGTTGCGAGAAAAACGCGTTTTAAGTTTTGTTCCAATATAGTGTATATAACACATTTACATAAGAATTTTTAATTTTACTTGAATAAGCTCGTTGCAATTATAGTTGTAGTGGCAGTTCATCAAAAAAGGCCGACTACTGGCGAAATTACCCTACTTATCTGCTGCGCGCGCAACTTCCAAACGCTCTATCTCCGAAACTATTACTCCGATCGACTTGTAAATTTTGGACAATATTCTGGAGATGTTGTAGAATTTAATAAGACAATAGAAAAAATTGATTTTTTGAAGCCGCGAAACCCATGATACCTCTTAAGTTAGCGGGACCCCATTTCCCGAGAAAATGGAAAGAGCGAGAAAATTTTTCTTCGCGGCATTGAAAAGCGGTTAAAAAGCGGATAATTCGGGTAAAATTATTTTTTGATTTTTTTAAGTCCCGCTAACTTTATGTTAAGTTAGCGGGACCCCATTTTTCGAGGAAATGGGAAGAGCGGAAATTTTTTTTTTCGCGGCCTTGAAAAGCGGTTAAAAAGCGGATAAATAAGAGCTGGAGCGGGAAATTTTTTTACTACTTGGTCCAGCCAACTTAACAGAGCTGAAAATCTTTATAAACCGTTATTTTTGAGGCATTTCTTCAAAAAACTTTCGTGTGCTACCTTTTGGCATGTGTACCAACAGTTGCTCTAAAGGTAGGAATAAGTTAGGAACTTCTAACCTAAAAGTTTGATTTATATATTGATGTAATAGGTAAGGGTTACTGGTGGCATATTTAATTATTGTATTTGTTATTACTTTTATTCTAGAGGTACAGCTCGACCAGGATAGCTATGCGGGTGAAATAGTCCCGCCTATGGAAGCGCATGAATAGGGAAATTCCTGCAGCGTTGAGGTACAGTCGAGAGCGAAGAGAAAATACTAACCGGGTGATATAGAATCTCAAAGCAAACTTAAAGGCAAAGTATTAAAAAGTCAAATTCGCGAAGTAATAGCCCAATGTAATTCTGTTCATGATGCGGGAATTGTTTATTTACAGAATTTATTCATTTCAAATAAATAAAATATCCGAATAAATTTTATGTTTCCTGTATTTTTCACAAGAATGTACAAAAGCCGAGCGAACAATACGTCTTTTTCTATCCGAATGCGTTCTCTCTTCATCGTGTGCGCCGCTTGTAAGATTCTTAGCCGCATAGCTATCTTGGTCACGCCGTAATTATATCTAGGGATGTATATCTACAGAAATGTTTTTGGAGCATGCGTATTTTTTATTTTTTTTAACGATATAATTTCTTTCAGTCAATTATAGAATTATAGAGTTCTAACAGCTGGGGAAAAAAAGTTTCTTTTTTCTCCTTTTTCTTAAAATTTTTAACTTTCGTAATTTTTTTAACGCAGCCATATGTAAATTAAAACTAAATTCACTGCATTCTGTAGACAATTCAGCCACTTAAAAAACATTTTAATAAGTCGATTACAACTCAAAAACATGTCACCGAGAGGTTTAGAAATATGATTACGGGAGAAGCAAAAAACCTTAAAAGCCTCAATCGTTGTTGTTTACAACAAATTCAAATTTTTACTAAACGTTACCTAAGGTTGAAACCAATACAGAAATCATTGGTTTAGAGCAAGGGTGTCAAACTTAATTAAAACAGGGGCAATTGAATGCAACTGGTAATGGTCACGTGCGATACATCACATTAATTTTTTTTTAAATTATATTTTGATTGAGAATTTAGAAATTTTCGATAGGATAATCGAATTACATTATGTAATTAAATGAATTCAGGGTAATAATTTTTCTTAATCTCCACTAAGTGCTGTTTTTAGTAAAATACTGACATGTTTTCATTTTATTTTAGAATATCGTGAGCTACAAAAAATTACCTTAAGGAACTCATGGGGCACCAGTTTAAAACCCTTGATTGAGAGTAGTTTCTAAAATAAGGGTTTATTAAAATATTGAAATTGTTAAATGAACCAGAATTTTTACAAAATCTTATCGATTATCATAAATTTTGGTTATTTGTATATAGGGGGAAAGTGGCATGAAACAGCCAGTTTAAAAAAAAAAGGATAAATAATATAGAAAGACATAAATAAATCAATTTTTTTTTTAAATCTGTAATTGTTCATGCATTTATGTACGTAATGTCATAAAACATTTTTCAAAATTAACGATATTTTTCGACTTCTAATCATTTATAAAAAAAATAAAATTTGGCTTTTTCATAACCTATAGGTATTGAAACAGCCAACCCAAGTTTTGAAAAAGCCATGTTCTTATTACAAGATTAAAACTGCACATTAACGAAGATATTATTTAATAATAATCTTAAGCTATAATTTTAGATCTTATATAATTATAAAACGTTTTAAATAACGCAAACTCTCGATAAAATATTTACTTACATAAATCTAAGAAACTGTGAAAAAATTTGACGTTTGAGATCAATCATTGCAAAAACTTAAAAACGTTTTTAGCAAAAATAATGCAATTTCTCTTTTACGCCACAGGATTTATATGCCCAACCATTACAATTTTGCATCGGTACCACTCTTGATTGCTGTTACTACAATTATTATTGCATTTTATGCAATTAAAAGGTGGCTTTTTCATTACACTGCAGTCCGGCTATTTCAAAACATATTCTCTCAAGAAACAAAATCTCGAAAATTACTATGAAATCAAAGATTAGTCTACAAAATATATACGTTATTAGAAGGCCTAATATATCTATCAAATTATAGTGTAATCATATTATTATTAGTTTTGTACGTATAGGCGTTAGAAAACAAATAAACTGAACTCAAAACCTTACTTTTTGACGACAAAATCTTCAATACGTCGTATCGGCGCCGTTTATTGACGGTGAACAGTCAAATTTTTGTGGGGGATATCTGGCTAGTGTTGCTATCTTAAAATAATAATACATAAACGATTCGTATGAAAACTACCGCGTAATTGATAATGACTGTTTCAAAACTTGGCTGTTTCATGCCACTTTCCCCCTACATATCGTAGCGTTTTTATAAACATCGACTGGCCAGACGAAGAAGATTTGCGACTGGAATAACAATTGTAATTTTGTTTTATAATATATGTACCTACTTATCATTAGCAATATTATCTTTCAAAATTTTCGATAAAAATTATAAACCAGTAGCTTTATCAGTGTCGTAATTATTTAAGGTCGGTAATTTCGCTATTTTAAAAAATATATATTTAAAACGCTTCGGGTCATCATAAGTACAAGAAACCAACGTGAAAAGATGCAGAAAGGAGTTTACTGTCAAAATCAGCCCTTAAAAAAAATTGCCTTTCTTGCCTGAAATATTTAGTGACCCTTTTAAGAATTTCCAATATAAAAGAATACCTTATCGGATTTTCTATAAATGATATTGTATCTTGTTTGCACGCTACTACCTATTCCATAACGTTTATTATGAATTGGCCACATTCATAGTTCACAAAATTTTGTTGCACAAATTAAAATTGATACGACAGTAGGTAAGTATAAGTATCTACCTCACATAAATGTTATAAAAATTACTTAAGTAATAATAATTAATTAATCAATAAATTATTGGATAATGACGATGTTAATGTATGAAGATTAATAAATTTGAAAGTTACATTGTTAAGGGTGTACGAGCACGGTACTGGGTGGGGATAGACCGATCTGGGCGCGGGGTAAAGAGGTTATGAAGATCACGTGGCCGCAGCATTGAAAATGGCAACACTGTTATTATTATGATTATTAAGGCAATGTTATCAGTAAATTCAAAATAAACGTTGAGTATAACACGTGCGAATATAAAATTATAGAAGGTGGAATGAAATAGAAAACTATCTATCGGAATGAAAATTTACCAGAATTCCTAAAATTAGGTTAGTATTTTTGACACTTACTTTGCTTTAATGGTCTGTAGTGTTGCCATTTCGTTTAAGAGCCAACAAAAGCAAGGTAATTTTCGTAAATATCTCTTAATTACACGGTTTAAAACGGTTTTTTTTTAAATATCTTTATGAATGTCTTAACTTTTAATTAGATAGTTTTTTTTTCATATTCTAGGACGAATTTGGGCGAAAATTATGAAAACATGTCGTCTATCCGTCACTTTGCCATAAGACTAATGTTAAATATGCTGACTTTTGAAATCAATTATTTCTTTAAATAGTCGGTCAACCCTCTTCAAATTTTGAGAATTTGTTTAGACATATTTAAACTACATATAAAAAAAAATCAAGCATTTTGGGTAGAATCACTTTCGTGCTCGTACATTCTTAAATAACCTTGATTTTTGTCATTTTAGTGCAATAGATTGTTTATAATAATTAATTTCATTTGTTCTCATTAAATATTTTTAGTTGATAGTGTATTTTGTAGGTATTTCTATTATAAAATCAGATAGTTCAAATTTTAGTAAAAATCTTGACTAGCGTGTTGATTTGACGTAAAAATGCGGTCATATCCCTTCATATCAACAGTATTTGCGGTTGTTGCTTGTGACGGACATCCTACTTATTAGTAATAGACTGTTTCCCGGGAATAATAGCTACCATAGCTTGTAGATATTATTACCGCACGTATAGTGTATTGTAACGTTTATAAGGTGGCTACGCTAAACCAGAACACCACGCACACACTTACGCATCTTTAACGTACTCGACGTTTTTAACCTTTAAATTTTTGATCCACAAAAATATATAAAATGTATTATCAATTTTTATATATAAATGCTAGATTGATCGATATTATATTTTAAGAATTATAATTTGTCTTAAATTGTTTAATTTTTGAATTTTACTATTTTCATCTTTATTTTATTTTTTGTATCAAGTTATTGACTATTTTTTCTACGAACAAATTAAAAAAAAACATTAATGTTAATATTATTGTTATTATTTTATGAATAACATATATTTCGTACTGTAAAAAGAAACATGTATGGTTAATTGTTGGCAGAATGGTGGCTACATCGAAACATAAGGTAAATGTACGCTGCGTACTGCATAGGCGTAAATAATATCACTGTATTTTAGACATTGTAAGAACACGAGTATATTTCTCAGATGCAAGGCAAATGTTCTAAATATGTTGTATTTATAAATAACCGTCCACCGGATATATTTGAAGTACGTTCGACTAACGTCACAGTTATACGGCCAAAACATACTAAAAATACATATATATGTACTTTTCTCCTATTTAACTATTTTAATCAATGTCTGCTTCTTTGAAATTAAGAACTAGTTTCCTGTTAAATTTTGAGTGGGTTTCCACCTCTGTAAATAATAAACACGCCTAAAAAAATTAGAAAGTGTGCAGGAATTTATTACGTAAAATATACTTAGTTCATAGTAGTACTTCTTTTGGATGCTTTCAATATACTGCAAACGTATGTCTATGTATCTGTTTAAATTTATCTAAATCCCCGTAGCAATTGTTCAATAGTGAAGAATTACTGAATACCATTCAAGTTCAATTAACCTATAAAGTTCAAAACATTCATACCATACTATTCTGTCTATAAATGACAAGCGGATGTTCTCTAAGGATGTGTAGACCGGATATCACAGCCGGCGGAAGGAACCTTCCTCAATGGCCGGAAGTTCTCGAGACTCTCAGCCTTCTAGATTTGTTAATATAATTAAGTCAATACAATACGCTTTTAAAAATTCTCATAATTTCTTATATACATATGTATAATACATTATAAAGGCTTTATATAAAAACAACAGTAAAAAATGCTTCTTATCATTTGCTTCAAGGATACAGTGTAAATTTTTATATTATTCGTTAGTTTATAGTTTAAATTAAAATGCTTTATTTAATTAGGACTTATATGTATATTCAATATTTTGACCTAAGAAATTTTCCAGTATATGAAATTATAGGTATAGTAAAGTTTTTAAAATATGCTTGCCAACCATTAATGGCAATTTAAACAAATCTTAACACAGAAAATTAATTATATAGTTGATTTAAAATCGCGTGAGTGTGTTTTATGATCAGAGTAAAGGCATATTCGGTTTACTTATTTGATTCTTCTGTATTTTGTTTATACATATTTAAAACATATATATAGTCTGTCTACACAATAAACAATTGAGAACATGAAAGTCGTTGACCTGAATGAAATTATCTATCTGTAATTACTAAAAACTGAATATTTTATATATAATTTATTTAAAAGATCGAATTACAATTAACTTTAGTGGATAGTTAAGTAAAAAACAAAATTATTATAAAGTACCAAATTTTATTTTAATTCTTAAAGATTTGTATTATAAAGCTCGTTTTGAGTAAATGATAATAATAAATAATTTGTGTTGGTTTGAAACAAGTCTCATATAGAATTTATTATAATATAATTTAAAAAGGATTCGATAGCAAAAACTAGAGGTAGCCTGTTTTAATTAAAAGATGACTCACGTGTCTTTAATGCAGGGACGTTGCTTTAAAATACTATTGTTCTGAATCAAAAATTACTTTATTTATCTGTTTTATTTTATTTTATGAAATACATAATTGTTTTTATAAAAATATTTTTTATCATTGAAAATTGAGTTTATCGAAGCTTCTGCAACTGTGGATGCTTTTATATTGAGCTAATCAAAACCTTCCGTGAAGGGGAATTAACAGACCCACATAGGAAATTTAATTATAACGCCACGCGACATTTACAATTCCTATCTGGATTACCAAAACTACTAAAATTACAGATGGAAATATTGCAAAAATTTTGGCGCCGTTTTAATACGTGTTAATATAGATTGTATAAATAACCATTATAGTGCTTTTTATATTATATTTTGTTAAAACAGTAGCAGATATCAATGTGTTCAGGAAAGTCATTGGAGTGTATTGGAACCATAAATTTTGAACTTTTTTTTGTAAAACGACATAATCAATTTATTTGCACATTTAGAACTATTTGGCATATGCCATTCTATATTTGCTTGTAATTAAATTTGTATTATAGTTATTAGGAACTTAAATACATAGAAATGTTTTAACAAAATAACTTCCTTTTATTATTTAACGGAATTATATAAGCAACATCCTCATTTCAAATTCTTTGGATTTTAAGTTAATTGAATGTTATGTTGTCACTAAAATAATCATTGTTGAAATAAATTTGTTTTTTCCTGAACCTTCAAACAAATTAGTAGCCACGTGTAGGATGGTATACGTAATTTACTAGTATTTGTTTGATTTTAGTATCAAAAGGTTGTATAGTTTGATTTTTGAATGAAATTATTGTGTGCTAAAATTTTTACGCTATTTTTATCTAATTAAAACCCATTCGTTAAGGTTGAAAACGCAATAACTATACTGTTGTCAAAAACAGTATTTTATTTGGTATACATATCTATACATGTATTTTAACACAAACACAATTCGTTCATAATATTACAATGGAAACTCAGTATTCCGGACTAAATTATTGTTGTAGTTCATTCGGTAAATCATAAAAGCGGTTAATTGAATGTGTGGAGAAAAATGAATCTTAGCTATACAGTATGTACTGAAATTTAACCAGGTGATACCTGACACTAATCTAAAAAATAAATATTTATATGCATTATGCCTTAAATTCACCGAATTTCGAGAAAAATGCATTTTAATTTTCCAGTAAATGGCAACATAGTATCGTGTCCATATGCTCTTAAAAGAGAGTGAGGTCATTTAGTACGTGCGTCATTGATAATTTATCTTATTCGTTGGATATTATGTATCACAATAAATGGCGATTAAGTTGTCTTGTTCTAAATTTATTTTATTGTTTAGATATCATGTTTTAGAATAAATGTAGGATAACAATTGTTTAGCTTTGGTTTCTTTTTATTCAATTAAAATTAGACAAGTCTAAATATAAGATTTTTTTTGTTTTTTTCCTTGTTTTGTTTTTTTTTTCATGGTTCTGTTTGTTCCCTGTTCTGTTCTTCCATACTACTCGTTCTTTGATGTCTGCAGAATGACATTCTTTTGTAAGTTTTCCATTGCCTCAACTGCTTCTTCCAAGCTAGAATCATGCACCACCACATGATTTTTCTTAAAATTTCTTTCCCTGTTTCAGTATTTTGTTCCAAGCATTGTTCAAAGACTGTCTTTCGATCAAATTCATGTAATAGTATTTTTTTAAATTCATCTGTTTGAAAAACGTAAAAACTAGAAATGTTCTCACCGAGTCTGTGCGCGGTTGACTTTTCGGAAAATTGGGATTCTGTATAATTGAGGTCCGGATAATCGAGTCTTTATTGTACTTATATTTTCCAAAAGGAGTGATGTTATTTTTTGTAGTAAACATCTAATCAAATTTTTTATTAATAAGCATTACAATGTGCGAGGGTTATTGGAAAGTATAAAAAAAATATATCATGGAAATTTCTTAACTCGTTCAGTGTTGATGTCAATAGAAAACATATCAACTTAGTCTATGGTGTTACGTTGGCAATTTTTGAGTAAAACAAATTTTGTCTTGGTATGCCAGGGTTAAATTTGATTGTGGTATCACCGCTGAACGTATTAAATGACCATTTATTTTTCAAACCATATTTGGTACTAATTTAACAACATAATGGTCGTTGACATTTATGTATTTAGTCTAGAAATAATCTTATTGATTCCAGTCTTGTAAAAATTAACCACCGACAACATGTATTGTTGTCAATGTGGTACTGCTATTTGTATATCTAGGTCATGGTCAAAATTGTTCTTTGCAAGGTATTTTTTTCAATTTTGGACGTCCCTAGGTGCGTGGTCACGGTTGTATAGTGGTTTATCCAGAATTTCCGTCTTGAAGGAATCTTAACAATTCTTGGGTGTTGTTAGTCGTCTTAGGACGGGCGTTGTCATGAACATTTTATATCGTTTGAAGGTAATCAAGATTTTCAGGAAACAGTGACATCGTGATTACAAGACAGGGTGGCAGTGGGTGATATTTACGAAACTGAAATCAAGAAACGCGTTTGTATATCAGGAATGGGCAATCTTTATGCATATATGGGCCGTATCAAAGAATTGGAAATACACGCGGATCGCGCGCAAGAGGAACAAATACGGAAATTATTGAAAATTTTGTTTGTAATGCCATTTTTGTAATTATTTATTAGTATGGCGGACTGCGTGTTTGCTTATCTTTCTTTAGTCTGTTCAATTGCATAAATGTAAACGGCGACTTTGTCGAGAAAAACTATAATGCATTGAAATAGAATCAAATTTTCTTTTATTCATCTCTAAAGCAGTTATGCTCAACTTATTTATTGTTTTTTAAAATGCCAATGATAATTTAAGAAAACATCGTGCTTTGTATCTTCACGTTCGGAATAACCCTCGTCTCACTTGTGAAAAAGTAAAAAGTTTTAATAAAATATTTTTATAAATAATAGTCATAAATAATTAAAATTGTAAAGGTTATAACCACAGGTAAAATGTAAGAGGTATCGAAATATATTTGTTTTAAATATATTATCTTTTGATGTTATTAATTGTCATTTATTTACGACAAGAATATTTAAATGCCATTTTTACACCCAATTTATTTTTCTAATGATGTTTTAGATGAGCGAATAAATTCACTTCTAATTGTACATGCTGGAGTAAATGATTGTAAATATAATTTAAATTCGGTTTTTTTATACTTTTGTATTTTTATTTTTTATACCTTTAACTTCAATATTTTTTCGTTCTATTTTTAGGTTTAGAATAATGAATTTTTCTTAATTAGAAGTGTAAGTACTTCAGCTTTGGTTTATTCTTATACAAGAGGTTATATAAAGTTTAAAATATTATAAACAGTAATTAGATTTTTAATGTTTATTAAACTAAAAACATTCAGGATATGGAAATCTTTAATAATGTAATTTGAATGGAAAATATAGAGGATGTAAAATCACTAACAATTATATAAGTACCATAATATGTAGTCATTATAATAGGTGTAATTACCCAAAGATTAAGATACAAAATGAAATTGATTACTCAGCCTTACTTATCAAAAGCATTGTTAATTGGGTTTATAAGTATGATTGTAGCTGAGGCACCTGTGACAATTCTACAAAAACGCACCTATTCAGTGGCTCACGAATTATGGGGCCGTACTTGTAATGCCCAAATTCTAGATACCTACATAAGTTTATGTAACGTTTTTACTTTTTTTTTTCTTAGTAACCGATGTCTTGTTTCAAATAGTTTTTTTTAGTTTATATACATATTTTAATTATGGACTGCTATCTTAATTGAGATATACATTATATGCTTTAATTACGATAATATTAGAAATACTATTTTTATTTACTGTTTGTACTACCTAGCTATGAAATACCAGTTATAATTAGGCGTTACTTTATTTCAAATAGGTACAGATACCTACTATTGATAAATACAACAATATAAATATATTCTTTGTTTGAAAGTACCGTATTAGAAAAATCTAGTGTAGGGGATTTCTCCGCTTCTACCTTTACTGTGTAATGTATTTTCAAGGCGCAAGGGAACTTATTGAGGAAATTTTGTGAGGCAGTTTTATCTTTTCTGAAGAGAGGTGTGCAGTTTTACAATGATCTTAGCGTGGGTTTCAACCCAGATCACTA
The DNA here is from genome assembly GCA_036325965.1 of Sinopyrophorus schimmeli. Classification (NCBI taxonomy): domain Eukaryota; kingdom Metazoa; phylum Arthropoda; class Insecta; order Coleoptera; family Elateridae; genus Sinopyrophorus; species Sinopyrophorus schimmeli. Next base: position 8,524,306 of record JARFIZ010000314.1, on the reverse strand, counting down.
ACGCATCAGTCCACGCACTAAACCTTTGCACAAATCCACTTCTCAAAAGTTAACATTTGTTAACTGGATTTCATTTTAAATGGTTTGTTCTATTTAAAAAAAATTAAAGTTATACTCTTTTTGGCTGGTTGAGAATCGAATTTTAATAGGCAACGGAACATGCACGCGATTGGCTAACGAAAATTTGTCAGTATGAATACTGTGTTAACAGTCAAATATATATATTACAGTAGAACCTCGTTAAGTCGAAAACCTCTACAATTTGAAGGAAACCCTTGTTCCCTTCTCTTCAAGCCTCAATACATTGATATCTAGAAATATGAGCTTTCGATAAGTCGAATAAATCAGTATTTCTCTCCAAGGTATTTTAATATATATTTTTCTTCTATAACTCGAAAAAAACATATTTGACCTATATCTTAAGTATATTCTACTACCTCTACAACTCAATTTTTTTTTTCTAAGTTAGGATTGCTGATTTTTACGACACACATCAACACATGTTTACCAGGTGTCCCTTTTATTTAATTTTGGGTATTTATTGTTATGGTCATGGCTTTTGCTTGACCTCTGCTGAAGCAAGTCGAAGCATCTATAACTCGAATTTTTTTTGCGTCTCTCTTGAGGTTCGACTTATCGAGGTTCTATTATATTTACAAGCTGACCTGCCCCAGTTTCGCAGGGGTATTTTTAAATGTTTAGATTTAATATATTATTTTGACAGCTACCAATAAAATATAATGGTTTATAATTTTCTTAAATCTAGTGGAATTGAAGAAAATCATAAAAACACCGCTTACAACTTTATATATTATGTATCTTTTTTATTTGTCAAACAATTTCAAGGAAACAAACACTAAATGTTAGTCCAAGCTTATCTCAAAACATTACTGAAAATTGGATCCAAATTGGTTTAGCCATTGTGGAGAATAGCTTGCCTAAATAGGCAAAAATTCTTTAGCGATTTTAATATATGTATAGATTAGTTTTGATTTAACATTCTTATTTATAGCATGAATATACTAAGAACTTTTTTTCACCCACTTTATCATTACAAACAATTATAATGTACAATGAACGGTTATTTGAAAATTTAATATCGAGTTTTTAATAAGATAAGCTCGATAATACAAAGATATTTTAGGTTTTTATACGTTCGAATCTACTTATTTCATAAACACTACTAATAGCTTTACAAGTTAGACTTTTCGGACTGTTTCCATAGCAAATTTAATTTCATCCAAAATTGTCATTTACTAATTAATCATAATGTTCACGTCCAATATCTTATAATATGTTAATGTTCACTGGAATTGGACACAATAAAACACAAATTGTTAACTTGCAACGTTTCGTTTCTTTATTGAAACTTTATCAAGCAACTGAAAATTAACAAACTATAACAACAATAACTACAAGTATTTTATAAAATAATATAAATTATAAAATACCTTAACAACACAAAAAGGAAGTTAACCATTAAAACTCAATAATTCTACATGTGTCAAAATGAAAGATTTTTAAATATGAAAGATTGCAACTATGATTCTAAATAATTATATACGTCAAAATGAAAGTTTTTTTTTAAAAAATATGAAAGATTGTAACTATGATTCTAAATAATTACATGAAAGGCTGTAACTATGATTCTAAAAAGAAAATTATTTGTAGTTGTATAATTTTGATTTAAATTTTATGATTAATTTTAGTTTTATGTTTTAATTTTATTTAAGATGTCATTATATATTAAACTAAGGCCTTGAGTATCCGAACGCAAATTTACAGTTTTATTAATTTTGATATAAACCATTTCACTTAAATTTCTTTTATGTATATTTTGTTCACGATGTAAAATGGAAACGTTTTCAAATTGGAATTGATGTCCAACATCAAAATGGTGCATAGCTAATGCTGTTTTGTTTGGTTTAACATAATTTATATTTTTACAATCATTTTTATAAAGTTGATCTCACACTATCAAGTTTCAACAACTTCCATCCAAGAATTCAATTTACCATGGAAATTGAAGATAATTGTTCTCTTTGTTTTTTAGATGTAAAAATAAATAGAGGTTCAGATGGAAAATTAAAAACGAATTGGTATCAAAAGCCTACCAGTTCAGGGCGATTATTAAACTACTATTCTAATCACCCAATGAGTCAAAAGATAGGTGTAATTAAAGGTCTTATGGATAGAGCTTTACGGTTAAGCCATGAAGATTTTTATGAAGATAATATACTACGCATGAAAAATCTTCTTATTAATAATAATTACCCTATAAAACTCATTAATCGATTTATAAATAATTATAAATTGGTAAATAACAAAAAAAGATGTCCAACAAATAACAACATACTTTAAATTTCCTTACATCAAAGAATTGTCCAGTAGTATAGATCGTTTTATTAGACCAAGAGGTGGAAAACTAGCATTTTATAATATAAAAACAATTAATACAGTTTATAGCAAATTAAAAGATCCAATTCCTCTTCTTCAACAATCTGGTTTGATTTATAAAATCCCATGTAGCTGTGGAAGTAGTTACATTGGTCAAACAAATCAAAGACTTGAAGAAAGATTAAAACAACATAAAATGATTGTAAAAATATAAATTATGTTAAACCAAACAAAACAGCATTAGCTATGCACCATTTTGATGTTGGACATCAATTCCAATTTGAAAACGTTTCCATTTTACATCGTGAACAAAATATACATAAAAGAAATTTAAGTGAAATGGTTTATATCAAAATTAATAAAACTGTAAATTTGCGTTCGGATACTCAAGGCCTTAGTTTAATATATAATGACATCTTAAATAAAATTAAAACATAAAACTAAAATTAATCATAAAATTTAAATCAAAATTATACAACTACAAATAATTTTCTTTTAGAATCATAGTTACAGCCTTTCATGTAATTATTTAGAATCATAGTTACAATCTTTCATATTTTTAAAAAAACTTTCATTTTGACGTATATAATTATTTAGAATCATAGTTGCAATCTTTCATATTTAAAAATCTTTCATTTTGACACATGTAGAATTATTGAGTTTTAATGGTTAACTTCCTTTTTGTGTTGTTAAGGTATTTTATAATTTATATTATTTTATAAAATACTTGTAGTTATTGTTGTTATAGTTTGTTAATTTTCAGTTGCTTGATAAAGTTTCAATAAAGAAACGAAACGTTGCAAGTTAACAATTTGTGTTTTATTGTGTCCAATTCCAGTGAACATTAACATATTGTCATTTACGTTTTGTGGTAAGTCTAATGGTTTATGAGATAAATGCAAAAATCGATAAAATTGACTTAAAATTTTTTAGCGGCGAGACCGTTTAAGTTAGGGTACGATTAATATCTCGTGGCACTTGACCTTCGATGCTATTCAATGCGCAAACGTGGTAAACTCGTTCGAAGTTTTCGAAACGTACAATAGTACCCTACCGAAGTTGCCCTTCCGTAGAATTTAAGCTCCTCATTCGCTCAATTCGCGCCTTACTCGCGTGCCTTTAGATATTGAAACATAATTAGATGGATTCAAATCTGAGCACTTTTAAGGATTGATATTTTCCCTACAGTATATCTACTGTTAATAGCAAGACGATTACATAAAATGTAACAGAGATAGATAATTGCAAGAAAAAATGTAGGTTTTCATGTTAAATGAATAGGAAAATTTTAAGATCAAGTATAGGATTATAATTATAATTAAGGGCTGAAATAACCTTAAGCAATGCACAATAGGGTGGGTCAAAAAAATTTTATTTCTAAAATTCAGTTGTAATAGTGAAATTATGTTGTCTTATTAGGTCAATTACAAATTTGTAAAATATTATTAATTTATCTTCAATGTCAAAGCCCGCGCATCCATCCCCAAGTTTGATACAAACTTATAAAATAGTGGTGTTACGCAACGACATCCTATGCTACTTGAAATAGTATTTTGTAAACTAAACGCATAATATTGTGTTGCTATTAAGTGACTAGAGTTATGAATCTCACTATTGTTTACAAATAGTTTTTTTTTTATAATTTTGAGAGGTAGTTGAAAGTCGTCGCGCGCGTATCGAATCACATAGTAGCGTAATTCTATTAGTTTGGTTTTAGTGCGACAAAAAAATAAGAGTACGATTCTGTGTACGTTGAACATTCGTTATACTATTATCCCTTGAATAACTAATAGATTATTATGGAAACTAGAAGATAAAAATACCAGTGCCCTATACTCGGGATTGTAGAAGATATTAAGGACAATGTATTGCCGACCTACGAAGATGTTATGAATGAAATAGATTACAACTTAAAATACGTAGAAATAGTATCTAAGAACCATCATTTTTAGATATTGCAGTGCTTGTGTCTCAAAAAGTAGAAAATATTTGGAGAAAAACGCCTCTTCCTACGGTTTCACACACAAGAGTCATTCAGCTATTAAAGACTTATCATTTAAAGTGCAAATCTTTAAAAAGATTATCTGCTAATCAAAAAAAAAAATGATTTTATACAACATAGCAGAGTTCTATTCGACATTTGTTCATATAAATGTAAACAAATTCAACTTTGTTGTAGTCCAATAGAAAACAAAGTACCAAAAGACGAGCAGGGGTTTTTGCTTGGTCAAAGACAGTAAAAGAAGAGGCGGATTGGTGGAATAGACCACGTTCTTACAATTAAAACTCAGGGCAACGAAAACTTAAATTTTTTAAAGCTACCATGTCATAGGCAGGCAGTCGAACGTTCTGTGAAAATAGTGACAAAAGTATCCATGTGTTTATGCGATAAAAAATCGAGAGAAGGTTTGATACAAATGAAACTTATGCCCCGATTTGAGAGTAAACGAAATTTTGTAGCTAAAACGCAATACGTTAATTTTTTTTTCAGTATATTAATGTTTAATGTTACCAAATTTTTTTACTATGTTGATTGTTCATACATTTTATGTAATATTTCTTTATTTTCTATTAGTATATTAATGATTTCTTAATAAAATATAAAGGTTAAAACAAATTTTGTTTTTTCAAAATTCCCGAAACTTTAAATCACATGCGCGGGCTAAAGATATGACATAATTTAACTTTTTATAACCAATTATTATTTTTTAGACCTAAGACAACATAATATCGCTATTAGAATATGATCAAATAAATTTTATTTTTTTCTATACATTTGTGACTCACGCTAATGCACAAGCTGCGCTGAATTCATCAGTCAGCTTATTTCAATAACTACCTGTTATAAAATTTATTTCCGAAACTAATGTCTCTCAAGCATAAGTTGAACAAAAAATAAACAGTATAACAGTTGCTTGTTTTTTTAAACAATTATAAATTTTGGGAAAGGCATTTCAAGCTCTCCTTATTTTTTTATTTTTTTTTTAAATTGTCTAATAACCGATTTGTTTCAATTTTTCCCAGTTTTTTCTTAAACCAATCATTTTTGGTCGTTTTTCGCTGTAAAATGAGGATACAATTTAAAAATCAATAACGTGCTAATAAAATATTTATACGTGCCACCTGTGGCACGCGTGCTACCTGTGGCACGCATGCTACCTGTGGCACGCGTGCTATAAGTTCGCTACCGGTGGTCTAGCTATATACAACCACAAGATATGCAACATAATAAGTGGTTATATTTAATTTAATAACGATAAAGAAGTATAACTTCTAACGCACGTATATTAGTACACGCACCGGTTTTTTTAAAGTATTTTACATTTTGAATTATTGTACGCACAGTTGTCTGGAATTTGAATTTAGATAAATACTATATACTACAAAAACATAAGCGAGATAAACACATGTCTGTATTTTAAATGCAATACCATGTGTACTTAAAAGAAAATTAAGCTTTAATAGCGATGCATAGCCATGTGCGATTTAAACACGACTTTAAATTATATCTTTACATACTTGCGAGAAATGTTGTATTTTTTTTTATTACAAATTTAAAATACTCATGAAAATATTATACATAGTATAATTTACCTAAAAAATTTTCACAAAAACTAAGATTTAATAATAGTACCTTACCCATTTTTTTTAATTTTATTAAATTTTATATTACGTGTTTACATTGATTTGCATAAGTATTAACGAATACCGTATTTATTGGCGTTAAGTCGCATCTTTTTTTTTCTAATATCTAGATCTTAAATTGTATCTATATCGTAAAGTACATATGGAGATGCGAGCCGTGCCATTCGCGAACCGCTTGAGAACCATTTTCAATATGCGCGTTAACATGATGGAAAATGTTTATGAAATTTGCGATTGTTTTCAAAGCTCTTTATTACAGTTTGACTACTTACCGAAATAATTCAAGATGACTGCGACGTGTTAGTGTCATTATAATTCTTCCATGTTTAGTTTAGATAACCTCTTTCCATATATTATACAATTATTTAAATTTCTTATATTAAATTGTCTTTTAGATCAGCCTGTTACTCTTATTAATTGTAGAATATGTAGGGGGAGTTTGTAATACTATTTATATTTCTTCCGAATATATAAATATAAAAATATAAAATTAAATTTTAAAAAAATTGAGAAATCTGGAAAAGTAATGTAATAAAGATTGACTTAAAAGCACACAGCGATCGACCGGTCGGGAAACACTACCTTATGGCCTCCCTGGTGGCGTTTGAAGCTCAATAAAAGTAACAATGTCGTGTCTTAATAATCTAATTAATTTTGGTAATCATCTTTGCCAATCAGTCTTCAATAATTAAGGCTGTTTAGGAACATTCGTAACATAATGTATTAGTAAAAATTTTAAAGGGGAAAAGGGCCCATCGTCCATCTTGCTCCACCCTTGTGGTAAGACGGGGTATATTTTTAATAATCACTAATATAATTATTGATGACAAAACTTGCACAAGAACACCGAATATTCAGCTTCATCTTCATCTGCACAGCTGCAGTAATCCCATTTTCCGCAAGTAGAACAAGCAGCCCAGGCTTCGTTTGACTCCTAATAGCGACCGCTACAATATAAACAAGGAGCATTTTCTATTGGAGACTTAGCTAATTATTATTTTTTGTTTTAAATGTACATTTTTTCCAATTTTCTTTAACTTTTTCTTTAATATTTCTTCCAATTTTTATTTGTATGGGGGGGAAGCGATTATTTCTCCTACCCTGGATTGCGTGAGATTTTTTTTTTGTTCTTGGAAAGGGCATTCTTTGTTGGGCAATGACAACTAAAAATGAAGACCGTTGTTAGTGCACATGATCATTTCTCCGTTACTGAGTTATCGACTCAAGAAGAGCATCTGAGTTTTTGAATTGACTTTATCATAGATGTAGTAACAGTTACATTTGTATTTACTGTAGAATTATTTGAAATGATTGCAGAAATTGTTGCGGACTTTGTTGTAGTAGTAAAAGTTATAGGTCCAGATTCGGTAGATGACGGCAACTCAGTAATGCTCGTTGGTGTAAAAGCACTGCTGGTTGTTAGAGGATTGGCTTCGTAGATATTTTGTGCAGATTGGATACTTAGTTCTGCTGCGGTAGAAGTGGTAGTCAAAATTGCATATGACAATTTGCTGCCACAGCTTCAATGCCGGGTAATATATCAGTTCGTGGAATATCCGTCACGAGAGGGCAAGATGAGGTTACCTCCAAATCCCATCTTGCCCTATCCGAACAAGCTGGATAAAAAAAACAATGTGCACTATATCTATAAACAAATGTTTACCTGTTGACGTAATAATCACCACATCGTTTGAACTTTAAACCTAATTTGAAATATTGTTAATTACATAAGGCACACGTAATAAATCAAATTAAAATATTGGTATAAAACTTTTAAATCCGGTAAGAAATAAACAAACGTTGTTTCATCGGCTAGTCACTATGCTCACTGGTAGCTATTATGACGGCGCGACGTCATCAGCTAAAGTAATTGTAATTTGTTAATTAATTTTCGAGTACGACTTGGTACTTTGTTTTTCTCCCCTTCGCCTATCTGTTTTTAATAGAAAAATGTATTTTTTAAAAACCTCTATGTAAACATATTATTGAAATTGAATTGACTTTGTCAAAATCTATGCACGTGAAACATCTAATTAAAAACTAATTTATTATTAAAGTTATCAAAAACTATTCGAAGGACTGGTATATGTAAATATTATTAGTTAAACGAAACAGCAGAATATCTATAGTTTGGTAAAAATGCTATCGTGTTTTATAATACATATATGTTTTTATCGTATAAATGGAATAATCTATGTAGGGTTATCTGTGTCGAAATACATCCGGGCCTTAGCAAACAATCGACGCTCTATGCGATTTCCATTTTTGAATCAACTCCGGGTTACATTATACAGAGAAATACAACTATTCATTAAATAATCATGTTTTATTCGGTATCGAGATTTCTTTTAAAATTCTTGTGTATTCATTTATTTAAAATCATATTATAATTAATAAAAGAATAAATGTCAATATCATCATACATTAGTACTCGTTATTTGTTATCAATGGAATTTCGTTTTTTCCATTTTGCATTTTATTATCGTATTTTAGTTAACGTTAACAACATCATATTATAGTAAAAGTCACAAAATTATTTCTTCCTTCTTTTTAAGTTAAAAATTTACTATTTGTAAAGATTTAAATCCGAATGCAGTTGTTGTTTATTACATTTTATTTTTTTTTATTTTAATATAAAATTGAACTAGTTTTGTTTAATTACCAGGCGGTTTTTATACATTATGAAAAGTTCTAAATAAATATATAGCCATGGTTTTTCTTTCGACCTATCTACAGACTCTAGGATTTTATTGTTACTTGTTTTTTACTGAAAATTCTTTGTACACCTACTTTAAGAAATACTTTAAAAATAGTAAGACTAAAGTGGATATTTCATTTTTTTATACTATAAATTGTTTTTACAATTAGAATTGTACTTCTATAAATTTAAGTAAATATGTATATTAAACAAAAAATTAGAACAGGATTTCTTTTATTTAACGCACTCAACTTCATTAATAAAAAACGATTGATCTTATTTAGGGTTAACAATAGATTTATTAGTTAAATATTACGTAATTGTGAAATTTTATTTATTTAAAAAGTACGCGCCAGTTTTCAATTATTTTATATCATGTAAACACGATGAAAAACGTTATCAGAAGATATTTAGTTGTCTAGTGGGGTCACATTTAAGCTGTCTTTTAGTGTTCGAAATTCCAAGATTATTGTAAATACATAATACTTGTACAAATAACAAATAATATGTTTATTAATGTTAAAAAAAACTTTTCAAATATATACATATTTATATAAAATAAAATGTAGAATTTTAATTAAATTAATAGTAATACGTGCTTTGCACTAATTTTATCAATATGAATTGAAGAACGCTTTATATGTAAGTCTATTTAAAACTTGCTAATTATAAATAAAAACACAATTAAAAATGACTATAATCGTTTGAAATATTTATTACCAGGGGTTGAAATTGAGCATTTTATTTCAGGGGTCGCCTGGCCCTTTCAAAAAACATGACTGGAGTCCAGATTGCTGTTTGCGTCTCCGGTGCCCGAAAATTAAGCATGATTTTTAGAGCATAATTTTACCTGAATTTTCCGGTTTTATACGTAGTCAAATGACGCATAGGAAAATTTTTGCATTTATTTTACTTTCTGGAAAAACGAGGTCTTGATAACTGTATGTTAAGGCAGCGGGATCTGCTAAAAAATCATTTTAAAAAAAGCAAGAAACTGATTCCTTTTTTATTTCCCTGTTTTTATTTAGTGGTTATATTATTATGTTTGCTAAGAGTTGCGGTCCTATAAACAAAGCTCGAACAAAAATAAATGCTAACTTTGTCATGTACAGTCAGCCTAAGAAGTAATCAACACCCTAAAACCGTAAGTACTTACCGTAATCGAGCTATTCCAAGAGATAGGTTTTAGTTAAAATTAGTCTTTGTGACGGCTTTTATAAGTACAACAAATAATTTTTTCTATTGATTGTTTTTAAAAAAGCTTTATAATCAATTTACTAAATTTTTTCTAACAATTTCAAAAAAAGGGAACCTCATCATTTAAAAAGTAATATGTGGTGAAAGTGCAGAAGTGTCTGAAAACGATTGCGAACTTTGGAGGCATAAAGTCTTAACACCATTACTGCAAGCAATATTTTTAACGCCGATGGAACTGGTTTGTTTTTTAAATGCTTACCGGATAAAACTTTAACTTTTTTAAATGAAAAGTGTTACGGTGGGAAACGCAGCAAGGAGAGAGTGACTTTGATGATAGGAGCTAAAAATGAATGATATATAGGTATACACGGAAGTATTTAACTGAACTTTTTGATAACTCGAATTATTTTGGTGTCCTTCGACTTCGGCTTATCGAGGTTTGACTGTATTTGTTTGTGGCTCTAGCAGACATTAAGATTAATTAATTTATTTGTTATTTTGTGTAATTATAAAATACTTATTCAGTGTGTCGCGTGCAGGCGACGTGTGCGGATCGTCGCGCGACACCCTCAGGATAGACCCGCGACGTCCAGGGCACGTGACGCACAATTTGGAAACCTTGGCCTAATTTACCATTTTTTTTAAACGTCTTGAACACATGTAAGTATGAAATAGACATTTCTGATATTTTTGTGGTGGCTACTCAAATAATTGACCTTACAATATATACAGTAGCGCCCAAAAGTGAGTGCCGAAACCGTTTTTCATGCATAACTTTTTGCAATCTCGGCCAATTTATTTCAAATTTTAGTATACTGTACAGTTTGATGTTAGAAAATATTATTAAAAGTTAACTGTTGCGCAGATACGGTATTTTAAGTTATGTTCCATTTTTACCGCAACAGTCATTTTTTACATATTCCGCGCCGTCACATTATTGTTTTTTTCTTGAATATTTGGGTTATTTTTTTTGTGTTCAGTAACAATTGACCAAGTTTTAACAATGCCAAGGGTTGAAACTTCTCCAGTCTTTCGGAAAGCAATTATAGATATGAAAAACTCCGGCATGAAGGCAGCTGCCATTTCACGGATTATAAAGATGCAAGCTTGTACTGTCTCAAGGATTATTCAAAGGTTTGATCAGAGAAATTCTGTTGAGAACGATAATAGAACTGGTAGACCACGTGTTACTTCTTCCCGGCTTGATACACGCATTGTTCGTCGCTCCAAAGCGGATCCGACTCTCTCAGCTGTGGATTTGGCAGCAGAATTCAATCAAAGTGAAGGTCTAAATATTAGTCGAATGACAGTTTCCAGAAGATTGAGTGATGCTGGTTTGAATGGCAGACGTCCAGCTAAAAAACCTTTCATCAAACTCAAGAATCGAAAGGCTCGCGTGGATTTTGCAAAGCGGCACTTGCATTGGACAGCAGCCGAGTGGAGTCAAGTACTTTTCACAGATGAATCAAAAGTTCAATCTATTTGGAAGCGACGGAATACAATACATAAGACGTCCTCCTGGAGAAAGATACAATTCCAAATACATAAAACCGACAGTAAAACATGGAGGTGGATCAGTTATGGTTTATGGCGCCTTCTCTCGTAATGGCATGGGCCCCATAATTAAAATTAAAGGAATAATCACTGGACAAAGTTACAAAGATATGCTGACTAATGTCGTCTTACCATGGGCCCATACAAATATGCCTTCTAGATGGATTCTACAACAGGATAACAATCCTAAGCACACCTCCTTGATTGTCAAGACTTCATTGCAGCAGCAACAAGTCAGGATTCTTCAGTGGCCCAGTCAATCCCCCGACCTCAACCCGATAGAACACTTGTGGGAAGAGCTGGCAAGAGGTTGTCGAAACAAAAATATTAAGAATAAAGATGAAAAATTTGCCGAATTGGACAAGGAATAGAATGCAATGTCTGATTCAGTCATCGAAAATCTTATTGATTCAATGCCATCTCGCTGTCAGGCAGTTATAAAATCTCGTGGTTTCCCAACTAAGTATTAAGCATTTTTATGATTATAAAACTGTTTTAGTGTATTGTTATAAAGTTATTTTTCATTAAATCGTTCTTAGTTTTCTGTTCTGAAAAATGCGATTTTTACACAAATGAGTCTGAGCTCATTTAACTACCGTAAGTTTTTGTTTATCACGTTTTAAACATAATAATTCTTTTTCTCATACAAAACTGTCTAACATACTAAAAAATGAAGTGAAATGGCCCAGATTTTAAAAAGTTCTTCCCGAAAAATCATTTAGGCACTCACTTTTGGGCGCTACTGTATATGCAAATACGGTACGTCAATTTACAATAAAAAATATATAACTAAAAAGCTGTCTTAGGTACAATAGGTTCCCCTACTGTTATAATTACAAAATAATCTTTAGAAAAGTATCTTATTTCTTTATGTAGAAATATGTGTTCTCCCTATCTTTTACTACTTTTCTCGTACCCGAACGGAAAATGCCGTAAATTCTTCTCTGACGGCGCTCGACTACCTATAAAAAAGATTATTTATTGTTATTTTTTTTTTTGGCGGGTCCCAATATCCCAGCATAAAGTCAGCGGGACCTCGTTTTTTAGGGCAAGCGAACAAGCGCTAAAAAAATTCTTACGCGGTATTTGACCATGTATAAAAAAGCGGGAAATTTGGGTCACATTATCTTTTGAAAATATTTTTATTCTGCCGGGTCCCGCTAACTTTATGTCAAGTTAGCGGGACCCATTTTCCGAGGAAATGATAAGAGCGGAATTTTTTTTTACATAGCATTGAAAAACGGTTAAAAAGCGGTTAAAAAGGGGCTGGAGCGGGATTTTTTTTTACTTCTTGGTCCTTCCAACTTAACAGAGCTTATATTTTCCCTCTATAACTTGAAAAAAATATATTTGACTTCTGTATCTGGAACATATCAATGTTTGATTCTGCTACCTCTATGACACAGAAAATTTGATTAAAGAAAGGATTGCCAAATTTTTATGACTGATGCCAACACGTGTTTACCAGGTGGCCCTTTGTTTTATATTGGGTATTTATTGTTATTGTCGTGAATTTTGTTGGAGCTCTGCCTAAGCAAGTCTTAAATTATAAGTCGAAACGAAACGTCTATAACTTTTTTTCGCGTCTCCCTTGAGATTCGACTTATCGAGGTTCTACTGTGCTTGAATATTTATGGCATCGTTTATGAGAAACAAAACGAGCCTTGAAATATACATCAACAAAATGACAGGTAATCCATTATTATTTTGATATATTACAATACTTGTAAGCATTTTAAGAACTAGTAGATTTTACAAAAACTTTCAGATTTAATAATCCAAAATAAAAAACATATTAGAACCTCTACGTCATCAGATGAATAGGAAAATGTTGAATCCACATCCGTTTCTAAGTCATTCATGTTAATTCTTAGACCCAATTGTGATAAAATATTAATGTTAAATATTATATGCTTACATTTAAATAGTAGCAAATATGCACAAAAACGATACATAAAACAACAAAAATAACCTGATTATAATGCATAAGTAATTTAATATTATTGTATTATATCATATAACTTAAATTAAATTAAATCTTAGCTTTATTGTATCCAAAATCACACTCCTGAATTAAAAGAAAACCAACTCGCAGGTGCTGACCAATAGTTTTCGATACGAGTCAGGGATAATTTTGACAATCCTCCGACTTGTTCGTGTATGCGTCAGTGAATTCGTTGGAACGCTTTTGTAACAGTTACTACGTTTCCACGGTTATTCAATACGGATTGAATACGAATTTGCGATCCAATAGGTACGTGTTTCCATAAATAGTTTTGAATACGAATTGAATACATTTACGATACAGCAATCAACTGTTTTCGGAACACTTATTTTCTAGGTTAATTAATTAATACGTAGGGCAGGTTCGAAATAAAATTGTGTTGTTTATTTTATTGTGTGCTATAATTCTATTAAATTTCATGACAATTTAATATAAAAGTGTATATATTTTAAATTATCATTAGAAAACGCCAGTGATCTCCAATTGCGCATGCACGATCGCGAGTTACGGGTTTCCATGGAACTCAATACGTTGAAATTCAGATACGATCCTAAAATTTACCGTATCGTATCTGAATCTAAATCGTGTTCAATACGTATTGAATCAGGGTTTCCATGACCACTTTTTACCCGACAACAGTATTGAATTCGTATTCAACCCGTATTGAATGACTGTGGAAACGTAGTAAGTACTTGGGATTGACAGTGACTCTGTAGGAACGAAATATTTAAAATACGCAGGCGTGTAACGTCCTTCTGATTATCACAGAAGCTGTTGGAACAAACCTATAATAATTTAAAAAACTAGTATATCAACATGTTACACGAAAATCATCGTAACTAATAAAATTATATTTTTGTTACAATGTTAAATACAGTAAAACCTCTATTTTATCGGACACCTCTCTTAGAAGAGCACCTCTAGTCGGTCGTTACACCTTTTTGATAATGATGGAAATTGATTTAGTCCAATAGACGCTATATAGCAGTTTTAGTTCTTTTAATTTTTATTTACATGATCATTGGTGTTCCGTCTGATTGGAATTTGAGTTGTTACTCTTCTTGGTATATGGTTAAAATGCCTGACATTTGTGCATTACTTCAGGCCGGAATATTGTGGATAATAATAACGGATTTGGAAAGTTACCTCCAAATCCCATCTTGCCCTATCCGAACAAGCTGGATAAAAAAAACAATGTGCACTATATCTATAAACAAATGTTTACCTGTTGACGTAATAATCACCACATCGTTTGAACTTTAAACCTAATTTGAAATATTGTTAATTACATAAGGCACACGTAATAAATCAAATTAAAATATTGGTATAAAACTTTTAAATCCGGTAAGAAATAAACAAACGTTGTTTCATCGGCTAGTCACTATGCTCACTGGTAGCTATTATGACGGCGCGACGTCATCAGCTAAAGTAATTGTAATTTGTTAATTAATTTTCGAGTACGACTTGGTACTTTGTTTTTCTCCCCTTCGCCTATCTGTTTTTAATAGAAAAATGTATTTTTTAAAAACCTCTATGTAAACATATTATTGAAATTGAATTGACTTTGTCAAAATCTATGCACGTGAAACATCTAATTAAAAACTAATTTATTATTAAAGTTATCAAAAACTATTCGAAGGACTGGTATATGTAAATATTATTAGTTAAACGAAACAGCAGAATATCTATAGTTTGGTAAAAATGCTATCGTGTTTTATAATACATATATGTTTTTATCGTATAAATGGAATAATCTATGTAGGGTTATCTGTGTCGAAATACATCCGGGCCTTAGCAAACAATCGACGCTCTATGCGATTTCCATTTTTGAATCAACTCCGGGTTACATTATACAGAGAAATACAACTATTCATTAAATAATCATGTTTTATTCGGTATCGAGATTTCTTTTAAAATTCTTGTGTATTCATTTATTTAAAATCATATTATAATTAATAAAAGAATAAATGTCAATATCATCATACATTAGTACTCGTTATTTGTTATCAATGGAATTTCGTTTTTTCCATTTTGCATTTTATTATCGTATTTTAGTTAACGTTAACAACATCATATTATAGTAAAAGTCACAAAATTATTTCTTCCTTATTTTTAATTTAAAAAATTTACTATTTGTAAAGATTTAAATCCGAATGCAGTTGTTGTTTATTACATTTTATTTTTTTATTTTAATATAAAATTGAACTAGTTTTGTTTAATTACCAGGCGGTTTTTATACATTATGAAAAGTTCTAAATAAATATATAGCCATGGTTTTTCTTTCGACCTATCTACAGACTCTAGGATTTTATTGTTACTTGTTTTTTACTGAAAATTCTTTGTACACCTACTTTAAGAAATACTTTAAAAATAGTAAGACTAAAGTGGATATTTCATTTTTTATACTATAAATTGTTTTACAATTAGAATTGTACTTCTATAAATTTAAGTAAATATGTATATTAAACAAAAAATTAGAACAGGATTTCTTTTATTTAACGCACTCAACTTCATTAATAAAAAACGATTGATCTTATTTAGGGTTAACAATAGATTTATTAGTTAAATATTACGTAATTGTGAAATTTTATTTATTTAAAAAGTACGCGCCAGTTTTCAATTATTTTATATCATGTAAACACGATGAAAAACGTTATCAGAAGATATTTAGTTGTCTAGTGGGGTCACATTTAAGCTGTCTTTTAGTGTTCGAAATTCCAAGATTATTGTAAATACATAATACTTGTACAAATAACAAATAATATGTTTATTAATGTTAATAAAAACTTTTCAAATATATACATATTTATATAAAATAAAATGTAGAATTTTAATTAAATTAATAGTAATACGTGCTTTGCACTAATTTTATCAATATGAATTGAAGAACGCTTTATATGTAAGTCTATTTAAAACTTGCTAATTATAAATAAAAACACAATTAAAAATGACTATAATCGTTTGAAATATTTATTACCAGGGGTTGAAATTGAGCATTTTATTTCAGGGGTCGCCTGGCCCTTTCAAAAAACATGACTGGAGTCCAGATTGCTGTTTGCGTCTCCGGTGCCCGAAAATTAAGCATGATTTTTAGAGCATAATTTTACCCGAATTTTCCGGTTTTTATACGTAGTCAAATGACGCATAGGAAAATTTTTGCATTTATTTTACTTTCTGGAAAAACGAGGTCTTGATAACTGTATGTTAAGGCAGCGGGATCTGCTAAAAAATCATTTTAAAAAAAGCAAGAAACTGATTCCTTTTTTATTTCCCTGTTTTTATTTAGTGGTTATATTATTATGTTTGCTAAGAGTTGCGGTCCTATAAACAAAGCTCGAACAAAAATAAATGCTAACTTTGTCATGTACAGTCAGCCTAAGAAGTAATCAACACCCTAAAAACAGTAAGTACTTACCGTAATCGAGCTATTCCAAGAGATAGGTTTTAGTTAAAATTAGTCTTTGTGACGGCTTTTATAAGTACAACAAAAAATTTTTTTCTATTGATTGTTTTAAAAAGCTTTATAATCAATTTACTAAATTTTTCTAACAATTTCAAAAAAAGGCAACCTCATCATTTAAAAAGTACTATGTGGTGAAAGTGCAGAAGTGTCTGAAAACGATTGCGAACTTTGGAGGCATAAAGTCTTAACACCATTACTGCAAGCAATATTTTTAACGCCGATGGAACTGGTTTGTTTTTTAAATGCTTACCGGATAAAACTTTAACTTTTTTAAATGAAAAGTGTTACGGTGGGAAACGCAGCAAGGAGAGAGTGACTTTGATGATAGGAGCTAAAAATGAATGATATATAGGTATACACGGAAGTATTTAACTGAACTTTTTTTGATAACTCGAATTATTTTTGGTGTCTCTTCGACTTCGGCTTATCGAGGTTTGACTGTATTTGTTTGTGGCTCTAGCAGACATTAAGATTAATTAATTTATTTGTTATTTTTGTGTAATTATAAAATACTTATTCAGTGTGTCGCGTGCAGGCGACGTGTGCGGATCGTCGCGCGACACCCTCAGGATAGACCCGCGACGTCCAGGGCACGTGACGCACAATTTGGAAACCTTGGCCTAATTTACCATTTTTTTTAAACGTCTTGAACACATGTAAGTATGAAATAGACATTTCTGATATTTTTGTGGTGGCTACTCAAATAATTGACCTTACAATATATATATGCAAATACGGTACGTCAATTTACAATAAAAAATATATAACTAAAAAGCTGTCTTAGGTACAATAGGTTCCCCTACTGTTATAATTACAAAATAATCTTTAGAAAAGTATCTTATTTCTTTATGTAGAAATATGTGTTCTCCCTATCTTTTACTACTTTTCTCGTACCCGAACGGAAAATGCCGTAAATTCTTCTCTGACGGCGCTCGACTACCTATAAAAAAGATTATTTATTGTTATTTTTTTTTTTGGCGGGTCCCAATATCCCAGCATAAAGTCAGCGGGACCTCGTTTTTTAGGGCAAGCGAACAAGCGCTAAAAAAATTCTTACGCGGTATTTGACCATGTATAAAAAGCGGGAAATTTGGGTCACATTATCTTTTGAAAATATTTTTATTCTGCCGGGTCCCGCTAACTTTATGTCAAGTTAGCGGGACCCATTTTCCGAGGAAATGATAAGAGCGGAATTTTTTTTTACATAGCATTGAAAAACGGTTAAAAAGCGGATAAAAAGGGGCTGGAGCGGGATTTTTTTTTACTTCTTGGTCCTTCCAACTTAACAGAGCTTATATTTTCCCTCTATAACTTGAAAAAAATATATTTGGCTTCTGTATTTGGAACATATCAATGTTTGATTCTGCTACCTCTATGACACAGAAAATTTGATTAAAGAAAGGATTGCCAAATTTTTATGACTGATGCCAACACGTGTTTACCAGGTGGCCCTTTGTTTTATATTGGGTATTTATTGTTATTGTCGTGAATTTTGTTGGAGCTCTGCCGAAGCAAGTCTTAAATTATAAGTCGAAACGAAACGTCTATAACTTTTTTTCGCGTCTCCCTTGAGATTCGACTTATCGAGGTTCTACTGTGCTTGAATATTTATGGCATCGTTTATGAGAAACAAAACGAGCCTTGAAATATACATCAACAAAATGACAGGTAATCCATTATTATTTTGATATATTACAATACTTGTAAGCATTTTAAGAACTAGTAGATTTTACAAAAAACTTTCAGATTTAATAATCCAAAATAAAAAAAACATATTAGAACCTCTACGTCATCAGATGAATAGGAAAATGTTGAATCCACATCCGTTTCTAAGTCATTCATGTTAATTCTTAGACCCAATTGTGATAAAATATTAATGTTAAATATTATATGCTTACATTTAAATAGTAGCAAATAGTGCACAAAAAACGATACATAAAACAACAAAAAATAACCTGATTATAATGCATAAGTAATTTAATATTATTGTATTATATCATATAACTTAAATTAAATTAAATCTTAGCTTTATTGTATCCAAAATCACACTCCTGAATTAAAAAAGAAAACCAACTCGCAGGTGCTGACCAATAGTTTTCGATACGAGTCAGGGATAATTTTGACAATCCTCCGACTTGTTCGTGTATGCGTCAGTGAATTCGTTGGAACGCTTTTGTAACAGTTACTACGTTTCCACGGTTATTCAATACGGATTGAATACGAATTTGCGATCCAATAGGTACGTGTTTCCATAAATAGTTTTGAATACGAATTGAATACATTTACGATACAGCAATCAACTGTTTTCGGAACACTTATTTTCTAGGTTAATTAATTAATACGTAGGGCAGGTTCGAAATAAAATTGTGTTGTTTATTTTATTGTGTGCTATAATTCTATTAAATTTCATGACAATTTAATATAAAAGTGTATATATTTTAAATTATCATTAGAAAACGCCAGTGATCTCCAATTGCGCATGCACGATCGCGAGTTACGGGTTTCCATGGAACTCAATACGTTGAAATTCAGATACGATCCTAAAATTTACCGTATCGTATCTGAATCTAAATCGTGTTCAATACGTATTGAATCAGGGTTTCCATGACCACTTTTTACCCGACAACAGTATTGAATTCGTATTCAACCCGTATTGAATGACTGTGGAAACGTAGTAAGTACTTGGGATTGACAGTGACTCTGTAGGAACGAAATATTTAAAATACGCAGGCGTGTAACGTCCTTCTGATTATCACAGAAGCTGTTGGAACAAACCTATAATAATTTAAAAAACTAGTATATCAACATGTTACACGAAAATCATCGTAACTAATAAAATTATATTTTTTGTTACAATGTTAAATACAGTAAAACCTCTATTTACGGACACCTCTCTTAGAAGAGCACCTCTAGTCGGCGTACACCTTTTTGATGACGGAAAGAAGTACCAATGCGCTATATGCATTTTAGTTCTTTTTATTTTTTATTTCATGATCATTGGTGTCCGTCTATGGAAGGTTTTACTCTATCTTTGTTATTACAGTAGATGCCGCTTAATGTGATTACGTCGGGGCCACGAGTTTATGATAACAATAAACGATTTGGAAAGTACTTAATAACATCTAGTATAGAAAATAATAACTCACTTAATAGAGCTATTATTTTACCTTGATGAAATAATGATTTTAAAAACGGGTAGTAAACCTTTCGTGAAAAAATTCAGTAATTTTTGTTTGCTTGCAATTTGCCCTTAACCTTCGGACGGGCGCGCTGTTGTAAAAAGTACAACAGCCAAAGATTTTTGCAAATATTCGGCTTAATAGGCAGGTCACAGTTTTAAGACTTCAGGTATTCCTTCATTGTTTTATATTTACTACGTGGCTAGTTAATTAGTTTTTCTTATAGAATAGTTTTTCAACGTTTTTATTATTAGTTAAGATCAACGCGTGCACTTTTAACATCGCACGCCTACTGCAGATATTGCAAGTGGAACAAAATTATTGCTGTTTGAAATGGTGAAATCTGTTAATTAGTCATTTTGGGCAGTTATAATACAAAATTAATAAAATAGAATAAAATTTAGGGCTTATGCTTATTTTCTAAAAAGCAAATAACCGGAAATTTAGACACACGTTGCTAAACTAATCGTAATTCACTTTTTCACAAGAACGAGCGTTTAAAACCAATTGTTATTCTATTATATCGTATGATACAGCTCATACAGAATAAAATAAATATTTTTTTTGTGACAAATATTTACAATTCTATACTAATATTATAAACAGCTAAATTTTGTTTGTTTGTATCTCGGGAACTACTAAACCGATTCTAAAATTCTTTCACTAATAAAAAGCTACATTATCCTTGAGTACACAGTAAAAAATTTACGGAGTGAATGCGGAGTGGATGACTTTTAATTAGATTAATCCCGCTCGGAGTGAAATTCACTCCAAACATTTTATATGAACAATTCAAAAAATTCACTCTGAATAAATTATAGATATAAGGACCGTGCATAATACATTTCATTATTACAAAAATTGTTGTTATTATTATTAATAATATCATTATTATTTAGATTTATAATAATATAAATAAAAAAACAGAAAATGGGGTTCAGAAGTACATATTATTTATTTATTACTTTCGTTAACCTTAACTACAGTCATGCAAATAATTTTATAATTATATTGTAAAGATTTAGAAGAAGATTTAGGTTATATGTTAAATTTAATCTATTGTGTTTAATGAATTATAATAATTTCTGTAAGTTAAATCGATATTCACTCCGAACATCTATATTCACTCCGAAATTGATGAGAAATCACTCCGATAAAAAAAACTCCAAGTTAACTCTGAGCGAGGAGTGATTTTTGTTTTCACTCCGAAACTCCGAGTGATGGGAGTGAAAATTCAATCCGGATTCACTCCCGATTTTTTTACAGTGTAATAGAAGCTATATTTTATTTTGATAAAAATAAGTTTTTATTTAGAAATTTTGATATCTGTGCGAAGCCGAGGCGGGCCAGCTAGTAGGATATAAATATGCACTTAAAAAGTAACAAAATACCCAAATGTTTTTGTTGGTGTACGTATTTGCTTTATTTATGCTAATTGAAACTTATAAACAGTCTTTAAAGCATCTGATAGAAATTCTCACTATAACTATTAAAAATTGTCATGTTGTAAAAAGGACAACGCGCGCCCGCTGGTGTTATACCATAGTGCGCGCCCGTCCGAAGGTTAAAAGATCGTTAATGCATTGTTCATAGTCATATTGTTTCTTATTTTTTTATTTCTAGGTGCGAAAGTACCATTATGAATTATTATAGTTTTCGATAGGGCTGTTGATATGTATCGTGTGCTTAAATAACAGTTTTAAAATTTTACTTATTTGGCGACAATTTTTATCATTATTGTAGTTATTTTACAATTTCAGCTTAAAAATGATTTGTCTATTTTGAGTATTATTTTTATGGTTTTATGAAAGAACAGAACATGAAAAAACAGAAAATCTTATATTTACACTTGTCTAATTTCAATTGAATAAAAAAATACAGTATTTATTTTTTGACTATTATTTATTTTTCTATTGAAATTTAATTAGGATTTATGACACAATGCATGCGTTTAAATAAAATAGCGAACATAAATAATAACGAATAAATTATTTTATTTAATTATTGTGTATTTAGCCATCTATTTTTATGTCATAATTGCAAAATAGGGGAAGAAACAAAATGTTCATTATTAATTTTATTGTTTAAATAATGGGATAAAACATTTTGGTTTTAGTACAAATACAAATAGACTGTATGCCTATAAATCCAAAAATACTGTGTTATAAATGTACATTAATTTAGAAATTTAAACATTAAAATCAAAACAATAATAATAAATATACTATAATAATAACACTGGCACACAAAAATAAAAAAGTGGTCAGTACTTTTGACCAGGCCCATCTAGGGTTATGTATTTCGATGCCCTGAATCCGAATTTGAGGTCGGTTTACCCAATATACCTCTAAAATTTTGAGTAAATTTCAAAAAACCACTAAGAATTGCAATTATGAAAATGAAGAAAATTTGATTAAAGTGTGTCGCGTGCAGGCGACGTATGCGGATCGTCGCGCGACACCCTCAGGATAGACCCGCGACGTCCAGGGCACGTGACGCACAATTTGGAAACCTTGGCCTAATTTACCATTTTTTTTAAACGTCTTGAACACATGTAAGTATGAAATAGACATTTCTGATATTTTTGTGGTGGCTACTCAAATAATTGACCTTACAATATATATATGCAAATACGGTACGTCAATTTACAATAAAAAATATATAACTAAAAAGCTGTCTTAGGTACAATAGGTTCCCCTACTGTTATAATTACAAAATAATCTTTAGAAAAGTATCTTATTTCTTTATGTAGAAATATGTGTTCTCCCTATCTTTTACTACTTTTCTCGTACCCGAACGGAAAATGCCGTAAACTCTTCTCTGACGGTGCTCGACTACCTATAAAAAAGATTATTTATTGTTATTTTTTTTTTGTGATAATTTTTTTTGGCGGGTCCCAATATCCCAGCATAAAGTCAGCGGGACCTCGTTTTTTAGGGCAAGCGAACAAGCGCTAAAAAAATTCTTACGCGGCATTTGACCATGTATAAAAAGCGGGAAATTTGGGTCACATTATCTTTTGAAAATATTTTTATTCTGCTGGGTCCCGCTAACTTTATGTCAAGTTAGCGGGACCCATTTTCCGAGGAAATGATAAGAGCGGAATTTTTTTTTACATAGCATTGAAAAACGGTTAAAAAGCGGATAAAAAGGGGCTGGAGCGGGATTTTTTTTTACTTCTTGGTCCTTCCAACTTAACAGAGCTTATATTTTCCCTCTATAACTTGAAAAAAATATATTTGGCTTCTGTATTTGGAACATATCAATGTTTGATTCTGCTACCTCTATGACACAGAAAATTTGATTAAAGAAAGGATTCCCAAAATTTTTTATGACTGATGCCAACACGTGTTTACCAGGTGGCCCTTTGTTTTATATTGGGTATTTATTGTTATTGTCGTGAATTTTGTTGGAGCTCTGCCGAAGCAAGTCTTAAATTATAAGTCGAAACGAAACGTCTATAACTTTTTCGCGTCTCCTTGAGATTCGACTTATCGAGGTTCTACTGTGCTTGAATATTTATGGCATCGTTTATGAGAAACAAAACGAGCCTTGAAATATACATCAACAAAATGACAGGTAATCCATTATTATTTTGATATATTACAATACTTGTAAGCATTTTAAGAACTAGTAGATTTTACAAAAAACTTTCAGATTTAATAATCCAAAATAAAAAAAACATATTAGAACCTCTACGTCATCAGATGAATAGGAAAATGTTGAATCCACATCCGTTTCTAAGTCACTCATGTTAATTCTTAGACCCAATTGTGATAAAATATTAATATTCGTACTCGGGTTGGGAATAATAACACACAGTTGGCCACTCAATTTACAATTACAGTTTATTAACACAAAATTATAAACAAATTCTCCTTCACCAATAACTTAAACACTAGCACTTAATAATTATTCAATTTAATAACTAACTAACTTACGGTTCTAATACACTAACTAATTTATTTCCACTCGTATATTTATTTAAACGATTGTCACTGGTATATTTATTTACATTTATTTATACGGATAGCGATAGCGCTTACCTCGTAGATTCACCGGGCGTACGGAGTTAGAGCGTTGACACTTCACAATAACAGACTCGGTCGTAACTAAACTGAGGAAGTGTTTCGGAGTTTATATATGTGTTGCTTAATCTATTCGGAAGCTTCGAGAAGTATCTGGGCCTTGGCGATACAGTCATTTCAAGGTAAAGTAGATAGAAAAGTCCAGTTAGTTGTGTGTTTAAAGATTATTGGGATATCTACGCTTACTCAATATCTCACGGTCGCGCGCGTGAGATAGAAGTATCTCGCGGGTGATTAAGCAAATCTATCGAGGCCGCTTTATTCATTTATCGCGTTTGCTACAATATATTTACCCAAAATCGTAAAAAATAGTAAAAAAGTAGTAGAACATAGCCAAAAATATCACGAGCACACAAAAAAAAGTGGTCAGTGCTTTTAACCAGACCCACCTAGGGTTGTGTATTTCAATGCGATGAATCTAAATCCGAAGTTTGTTTGGCCCCTACACCCCCAAAATTTTGAGTAAATTGCAAAAAACTGATTCAATTTGCTAAAAATTGCAGTTTTTTGCAATTTACTCAAAATTTTAGAGGTATATTGGGTAAACCAACCTCAAATTTGGATTTAGGGCATCGAAATACATAACCCTAGGTAGGTCTGGTCAAAAGTACTGACCACTTTTTTATTTTTGTGTGCCAGTGTAATCGTTCATTTATTAAATCTTTAGTAAAAATTATGAATGTTTTTTATAGGATAACTTTATCAGATTTAATGAAATGTTACTACTGATTATATTTTAAGGCATCAGACAAAATAATGAATTAAGTATATATTTATACAAAAACGATCTAAAATGAGAAAATAAAAATAATAATGGATAATTGTTCTTCCTATTCAACCATTATGGGATAAATATTAATTATTAAATACAAAATTAATAACTAAATCACTTTACTTTACTAATAAATAGATAAAATAATATTACTCATATTTTTTTTAATTTTATTTAAACACATATTTTGAATCGGGAATTCTAAATAAATTAGTCGCAAAATGTTAATATTTTACGTATTATCAAAGTTTTTTTGTTTATTATGATTTTGTATATTAGAACCAAAAGTGGCAACTGATAAAAAGCAGAAATGTCTTATTTTTTTTCTTGAATTTTACTTTTATGCGATTGTCTTTCGTCACTTACAATAATCAACACACCCAAGTTGCAAATAATTTTTTACTACCTTTTGTATAATAAAGTTATAAAGTATAATAGACTATTTTACATTAATTTTTTAGAATGTAATAGTTTAGAACTGATAAAAAAATATGTATTTAAAAATTCTTAACTGTATCTTGAACCATCGCTGTCAAACTGCTGGCCCACGGGCAACACACGGCCCTCAGGGTAATTTATTATGGCACATGAGATTTTGAAATAAAATGAAAACAAAAAAATATTTTATAAAAAAAAGGTGTTAGTTGAGATTAAGGGAAATTATTACCCTAAATTTACTTCAGTACATAATGTATTTTAGTTTTCTTATTCGTCTTCTTGATTCCGCACTTAAAAATATAATAATAATTTAGTTGCATTAAATGGCCCCTGTTTTAATAGAATTTGGCACTCTTGCCCTAGATTATATTTTAATGAAATTTTTTTAATTTAATTAAAATTGATAATTTTGTAATTAGTATTAAATTCTTCTATTATGAGTTTATGTATAAAATTTGAAGCATCGTGTGTCAATTTTATTCTTTTATATAATGACTTGAAAAATAATTAAGTATAATTTAGGTAACAAATAAGTAAAACTTTAGGTGAAACGATATGTATTATGTAACTACTGTAAATATTTTTTGTTTCAATTTGCATATCGATTTAGTTTTTTATGACTATGAAATTTTTGATTCTATTACTTTTTAATGAAAAATTAATTTTTTCGAGCAGGGAAAAATAATTCTAGACTGAATAAAATGCCTCATTCTGGCTTTCATCTAACTACGGCACGATGCTATGATTAATCCTGCATATAGGTATGTAAAATTGGTAACCTATATCTACTACTATAAGTAGTACCTACCTATAATATATATATATAAACCTAATTAAATTAATGCAAAAATTATTGGAAGTTTTAAATCATTGCCACTTCAAGTACTAACTATAGTAATTAAACAGTAATAAACTTATCGCCTACACGAAATCTCAAAGTTGTTTTTACGGTTAAACTGGTATATTCTGCCCTACAAATAATGCATTTACAAGTGTTTTGCATTAATAAAAAACAAAGGGTTATCTTCAAAGAATAATCTATAATTGTATTTTTAATAATTATTATTTTGTGAAAAATCACATTAGGTAGATATAGCTATATTTTATTTTTAAATTACATAAATATTAAAAATATACCTGCAGAACGTTTACAATTACTTATTCAAAATGTAAAAAACAAGAGTACTATGCAACAAGTTTTTAATGAAAAACGTGTTTATATACGTCTTTCAATTCAAATATAAATGATGTTAATCGCATATAAAATATATTGTTTTGTTGAATGAAAACAAATATTTTTAAATTAATTTAGTAACATAAAAAGTTGTTAAACATTGTAATTGAAATCTAATCTTTATATAATATATATTTAATGAATTGGATACAGATGCAAATTTTAAGAATAGTTGTAACTACTAAGAATATAAATCTTATAAAAGTATATATTTTGAAATAATATTTTAATTAAAACTCTTGCATATGAAACCATATACGTGTAAAGTCAAGTCAAAAAACTACAATCCACCCCGTTACATTAAAAAATACTTTCATTTTACTAGCCTAATAATAAGCGCTCTGGTGTAACTTGTAGATATACAGTAATCCTCTTATAACATGGTAGGATGGTTCCCAAAAAAATTACGTGTTGTATGACATTGTGTTATATGATACAAAGCGTTAATACAACAAGAGAGGTTAGGTTGCATAACTTAATAAAAACAAATATATTTTTTTAATCCGCACAAGCAGTTTTAATTATGTACAGTCAGCCTAAGAAGTAATCTACACCCTAGAAACAGACCTAAAGTAAACGTACTATTCCAAGAGACAAAATCTGGCGCTGCATGGTTAAAAAACAATTAAGATTGATCTTTGTAATTTTGTACCTAGAACTAAAGGTACGTTTACTGTAGGTCTGTTTCTAGGGTGTTGATTACTTCTTAGGTACACGGAGAACAAATATTGTCAAAATGACCATACGTATCGCTATTGTAGCTATACGTAGCATATCTTTCACAGGGATACGCCGTATAGCTAATTTAGCTATACAGAGTTTCTTTATGGCGGATCATCAAAGTAACGTATCATCAGAACAACGATTCGATTGGCTAATTTAGCTATAGGGCGTATCGCTGTGGTCATTTTAATGATATCTTTCTTCCATGCATTTGAGGATACGTTAGATAGTTATTTTGACGAAATTTTTTTCTCCGTGTAGGAAGGTCTGTTCAGAAGATAACCGAACTTAATTTTTTTAAACTTTATTATTAATTTTACAGATTACACTGGTCGACACGAAATTTGTCTTAGATAAGAGAGTATGAAATTTCGATAGATTTAACGATAGTGAGACCAAAAAATAATATATGGCCTGAAAAAGTTTGCTTTTGTATGCAGGAGAACGGTTGATCAATATTTATTGATAAATCGAAACACATATTTATATATAAATTTTTATCAACTTTTACTATCATATCAAATTACAAAATAGTGAAAAAAAATATAAAAGTGAACCTTATTACTTTTTTTTTCATGTTTATAAGTACTTTCACTCAGTAAACTCTAAATGTAGTCCCCCATTTTACTTTCTCACCTCGATACCAACCTAAAGTAAATAAATATAAAAATAAACATTTATTTGTATAATAAGCATATTCTTTTTGGATTTAAGACTTTCGCTGTTATTAATAATAAAATTAAAACACTTACAAGAATCCATGATGAACCCTCTGCAGCTGGCACTAGCACTGTCACTAATTCTAACCCGATTTCCGACACCAACACTAGTTAGAGCTACCGGATGGATGCCGCGTCTTTTCGTAGCAATATGCCGACGTTTTGCAAACGTTTCAGTTTGCATCTTCAGGGCTGGATGCTCTGATACGTTTGGAAAACGTCGGCATATTGCTACGAAAAGACGCGGGATCTATCCGGTAGCCGTAACTAGAGTTGGTGTCGGAAATCGGATTACTGTTAGTAACAGTGCTAGTGCCAGTTCCAGAGGCTCCATGATCGATTCTGATAAGTGTTTTAAACAATTCTTTTTTACTAAAAATTGTTTACCTTCTAAACATCTTTTGCAATTAATGCAAGCAACACGTGGGGCCTAGGGTTTGTCTAGATTCCGAACAGGACATTGGAAATAAGCTTCGTAGGTTTCACAAAGGTTTAAACATGCATTTAAATAAAATTTTGTATCTCATACTTTAATAAATATACCGCATATATAACAAAGTGCATCAGCATCATATTTACACTTTCTAGACGACATTTTAACCTCTTTGAGTCTTCTACAAAACAGTTAATGGTTATTTATCACTAAAGTTGCATCTGTAGACGATGTGGGACACTCACGACCTCTTTATTTTTTCGCGGTATTTTATAAAATACCAGAACTAGTTAATACTTTTTATTTTATATACGATAACTCAAAAAAAAGTATTATTATTATAACTCCCACAAAAGCAAACTTTTTAAGGAATATGGGTGTTTTTCCTTTATTTTGGACCATAATAAATAAAAAAATCATAAAATAAATTTTAGGACAAAGAAAAAATGTGCTTTTGTCGAGCTGTGTTATTGGTCATTGTCTCCTCCAAAGTATTTTCCTCCCCTATTCCTACACTTTTCTTAGAGGTGTTTTTATTTTGCGAAGCAGGCCCGCATAGCTTCATTTGAGATGGCTTTTAAGGTCTTTGTCGAATTTTCTATAAAGTCATCAATACTTTGAAAACTGCATCCTTTCAGCACGGATTTTAATTTCAGAAATAAGAAAAAATCGCAAGGAACAAGGTCTGGCGAGTAAGGAGGCTGCGTGAGGACAGACACCTGATTTTTGGCACAAAACTGATGAATTGACAAAGCTGAGTATGTGGACACATTGTAATGGTGAAAGAACCCATGAATCCGTTGAAACGTTTCAGTAAAAGTTTTCTCCTGTTTCGCGCAAAATTTTACATTGAATCCTTGCTCCAGAAAATCGCACATTTCAAAAATCGCAACTTACATTTAAACACGTTGCACTCAATAACAAAATCACGAAAACTAAACGAGATATCAATAATTTAAAAACCTGTGGTTACCAAGGAGGTTATGCGCAAGGCAATGCTGCCAACCGTATATAACTAAATATCTCCGTTGGTGCGTAATTCAAAATGTTCCATTATTTTCTGACCAGGCTTGGTATATTGGAAATATTAATATCTAGGTATTTATTTGTTAAACAAAACAAGTAAAACAGCTATTACTATTCTAAAAAATTTATTTGCTGATTTTTTATCACTGCTGGGTATAATTAAATGTAAACGGTTTTTTCCTCTAAACTTTATTTTTAATAAATTGAATTCTATTGTTTTACTTAATTTGTTTTTCTTAGAATTGTTAAACTTTGTCAATAACTTAAATTGTGCATTATAATGTTTTGAGAAATTATTATTAAAGTGTAAATTTTCAAATAAATACCACAAAAAAATAAAAAACCAAAATCCAACAATTTGAACTAATATGGAGTCTCAATTAAAAAGCTTTGACTGTACATAAAAATACAGTAGAAGAGAACGAAGATTTCGGTCAATATCGAATAAGGTTAGAGCGAAACCGTGTTGTTGAAGGGTTAGCTGCATTCCATTTTTTTAAGGGTAATACCCACCAAAATTTTGTAAATAATATAAAATGGTAATGAATTTATTATTTGCTTATCAATTCTCGCCTAACTACGTCATTATTACAATTAATATGTTGGCTGTACTTATTAAATCAGTAATTTTCATATTTCTCACGTAATATTTATTTTGGCATATCCTGATATTGGAATTTAATGATTACAAGATCAACTTCCAATTAAAACCGAAATACATATAACCTGCAAAATACCTATGCGTGTATAGGTAAAATATCTAACTGACAAAGTAGGCTGTGGTTGGTTAACGGAGCTAATTTGTGATATTCTGGTCAAAGTTTTCTCAACATTTCAACATCCTTTAACGTAACCAATGCAAGTTTTTTATATTGATTTTTTTACTTTAATGGGCTATTTCCTTTAAGTTTTAGCTATCAATTGATTTTTTTAAACGCAAATTTACAATTAATCTAACTGCTGCGAAAATCTAGCGAATCTCTATTTCATTATATTAATAATTTTCATGGATAATTATATTACCGTATAGCTATGGCATTTAACGCAAAACATAACTGGAAAGTAATTACCTACTTTTATTTTTATTAAATTTTATAAAATCAACTCGAGACTTCTTGTAACAGACTTTCTGATTTGCAATACTCGATACTCATTTCGTATGATGATAAAAATCACATAAATAAGAAACGGTAATAGTCCATTCAAAAGTTACATTATACCTTGCGTTTC
This sequence comes from Sinopyrophorus schimmeli, assembly GCA_036325965.1. Classification (NCBI taxonomy): domain Eukaryota; kingdom Metazoa; phylum Arthropoda; class Insecta; order Coleoptera; family Elateridae; genus Sinopyrophorus; species Sinopyrophorus schimmeli. The sequence continues at coordinate 8,493,505 of JARFIZ010000314.1, read as the reverse complement.
TCAGAGGACGCAATTTTATTGTTGGGATGTGTAGGGAGGGTCACTAGAAGCTTAACTCCAAGTTTGTGGGGTTGCAACCCTTGTCCCGCGGCCGCCATATTAGAAAAGGGGTGCAAACTCCTTTTTTGCTATATCTCAGAAACTATCAATCTCCCAGGAAATTTGTAAAGACATAATTTGTGGCAAATCGAATTGTCTACAATTTTGTTTATATAATTTTTTATCATTAAATGAAAATTAAAAAAGTTATTAACAAAAATAAGAGAAAATTTCTCAACAAATTTTCTTTTTTGCTCTATAACTTTTTATTTTATTATTTTACAATAAAATGACCTCCAACCAATCTTGTAGATGGTCTTTTAACAAACATTTTTAGCTATAATTTTTTTTAATTATATGCATTTATGGCGGTTTTCGAGCGCTCCAAATTAGACCGAATTTTTACTACTTGTAAGAATCCCGTGAAAACGAAACGTCAGCCTTATCTTTAGATAATTTTTTTTTTAATATAATGCTTTTGACATTTCTTGCAACAATCCTATGTTAATACTTATTTATTATTGATCCTTTTCTTACCAGAAAACTTTAGCTGTTTCGTCGTCCCCTATTTATTCTATCAATTGTGCTACATGTTTCGACACGTATAGACGTGTTCAATATTGTGAATAGTATTTTCAATTTCATAGGTACAATTAAGAGTTTTGTGGGCAGAATTTTTAATTCAGTGATAAGCATTTTGACTTTCTTTAAGTGTGCATCATGAGTGATTGTTTCATTTGTAAAAAATTTTTTGGGGACATTAAAGTAAGAACTGTGAAAGCTAAAGGAGTAAAAGCTTTGCTTGCTAGAGCAAAATCCAAAAACGATGTGGACAATGAAAAATTTTTTACAAACTGTTTCTGAAGTTATATAGCCCTTCAGGTTTTATATATGGAGATGTCATTGCTGAGAATTTGCTGTTTCTCCATGCTTTCTCAGGATGTGACACAACATCAGCAGCCTATAACATAGGCAAACTAAAATTCATAAAACTAATGGAGAAACATCTTGAGTTAGCTAGCGGTACAGCGCTATTTCTCAGTGACAAAGTCGATCCATCTTTACTCACTGTCATTGGCGAACGTTTTTTCGTAGCTTTATACGGTGGAAATAAAAAGGATACTCTGGACAACTGAGATGTAATGAGATATAAACGATTCGCCAAGACAGTGACCAAAATACATTCAGTCTATCATCGCTTCCTCCAACACAAGATGCAGCCGTTTCCACAGTCTCCGAGTGTATCACCAGGTCCAGTCGTGGCTCGGAAAACACTGTGATCCTGAAGATTGGGGCTGGAAAAAGCATGGAAACATTTTGATGCCAATCCAAACTTCCAAGCCTCCAGCACCCCCCGATCTAATGAAATTGATTTTCTGCAGATGCAAAGGAAATTGTGGAAGCATGTGCGGTTGCAGAAAAGCAGGTCTGAAATGCTCTGTAGTGTGCCTTAATTGTTTTGGAGAAACCTGCAGCAACGTGATGGAAATGTCTAAATTAATGGAAGAACATGAATTCGAAGATGAATTACCAACGATGACTCCAATTTCAACATCCGTCATTCCCCGAAACTTCATTTTTGATACTGAATTTGATCCTGAACCGCAGCCTGGACCATCCAAAAAAATTAGAAAAGAATAGCTGGAAAATAACTATTAACATATATAATTATGCCCAACATTTTCTCGCCTAGAAGTTTTCCGTGGAATAGGCCTACTGGGGATACCACGTACGAAAAATGCGCCTCAGACTCTACCTCATAGGTGGTGGGGAAAAGGGTCAATAATAAGAAAGTAATAACATAGGAATGTTTCAATAAATGTCAAACGCATTGTCTAAAAAAAAAGTTTATATAAAAGTGAGGCTAACGTTTCGTTTTCACGCCATTGTTACGATTAGTAAAAATCCGGTCTACTTTGAAGCGCTCGAAAACCGCCATAAATGCATAAAATTAAAAAATTATAGCTAAAAATGTTTGTTAAAAGACCATCTACAAGATTGGTATGAGGTCATTTTATTGTAAAATAATAAAATAAAAGTTATACAGCAAAAAGAGAATTTGTTCAGAAATTTTCTCTTATTTTTGTTAATAACTTTTTAATTTTCATTTTATGGTAAAAGTTATATAAACAAAATTGTAGACAATTCGATTTGCCACAAATTATGTCTTTACAAATTTCCTGGGAGATTGATAGTTTCTGAGATATAGCAAAAAGGAGTTTGCACCTTTTCTTATATGGCGGCGCGGGACAAGGGTTGCAACCCCACAAACTTGGAGTTAAGCTTCTAGTGACCCTCTACACATCCCAACAATAAAATTGCGTCCTCTGAGAAACGCAAGGTAAGGCCTAAAAATTGTAACATTTGAATGGACTATAAAGACTTATTGTAACCCCCATATCGTAGTGTGCATTGAACAAGAGATAATTTTTTTAATATCAATGTCTTATAGTTTTTAACATGGCTGTGGTGTCAAAGCATAAAACAACGAGCTCCTTTTCCGACACCATAACTACGGTCAATATAAGCAGAAATATTGACATTTTGTCCGGAACAGATAACTCACTTTTTTAATCTGATTTGGTAAAAATTAGTTTATAACACTACAAAGTTGAATATTTTTATTGAAAATAATACCAAATCTAAGAATACATACCGTACAAAAAAATGTAATTTTTTAAATAAAAATAGTTTAACGGAATCGTTAGGTTGGGCCATCTATCCCATAGTATCTGGGTGCTTTTAGGGTGAGTTGACCTCACGCAAAAATCATTTTTTCTTACATAAAACTTTACCACATGCGTTGCACAAATTTATAAACTTTGAACAACCCTTTTGATCTACGTTTCTAACAGCTTTGTTTGTAGTTTTAACTGCTTCTATAGTCAATAAAAGTTGTTCTGTAATCTATCCTACTCTTTGAGAAGTGGATTTTGTCTTATATGCCATGGTCATAGTTAATAATTATTAAGTTTTTAATAAAAAATTTGTCCCATCTCTCCCAAACAAAATTGTATCATCTCTCCCGAACAATAATGGACTATCTCTCCCAAACATGGCCAACAGAATTTTTTTAAACTGAAATAAAAAGCAACTGTACCTATGTGCATCACATAATTTTCAAAGCACAATAAAACACTTCTTTCGTATTAGAAGATTTTTGATTTGTAATTTTAGTCTAAAAATAATACAACAACTCATCGAAATATTTCCAACATTTATTGCTTTAAACGGTTTCAACAATATTTCCACTTGCGTTTACGTTAAACACTGTAGTCTGAAACGACAAACGCTTGCAAACTTCAAATAGTAAAATAGATATTCTACTGGGTCATCTCCCCTCGCGGGCCATCTCTCCCGCCATTACACTAATTATATTTTAGTACGAACAATTAATATTTTGTCTTATTTAGGCCAAAATTATGAATTTAGTTTGGGGAAAATAATATTAAAAATTTAAGAAATAACACTTTTTTTAATGTTAGTAGCAAGCTAACAACATGCCATATAACTATAGCTATATTTCATTTATGAAATATGACAATAAATAATCCAGACAAACATTTGCCATATTTTACATTATTAGATCAAATTATCAAAAATTATCCCGGCGAGAATGTGGTGAAAATCTTACAATACCCGTAAATATTTAAGAATCGTAGTAAGCAATTAACTTTAAATGAAACAAAGGGAATAAATTAACATTTTTAACATATTATTAAAAAAACATTATCGTTTAAGTTTTTTGAACAGAAAAACAAACTTCTTAGTAATGCCCTTCCAAAACAAAAACATAATACTTTTACTATTTAAAGAACCTATAAAATGTAAAAAAAATGGATAATGAACAATACTTAATAAAGAAACCATAATACATCTTTTGGAAGAAGTTTAGGAACTTATGTCTAATTCAGTACAATTTTTCCAGGAATATATTGCATGCCTTTTACATATGCCTTTGCACAGCCTATATATTATTATATATTATTATATTTTCAACCAAACATTAAACATAAAGAGTAATAAAAAAACAATTATGAATTTAACCACAAAATACAAACAGCAAGTAGTGGCGGGGTATTACGATCTGAGTTTGCACGCGCTTACCTCAACAGCGATCTGCGCGAGCCCGCAATTTTACCGCGATCTCCTCCAGCACCTCTTTAACTCCAGCTACACGAAGTTTCAAGGGGATTGGGGGATAATTTTTAAAATTGCAAGACTAAATACCAATATGGGAATGTCATACTCGCGCCCTATTAACTATACATAACAACAATATATACATCTGGTAACAACATATTTAAGATGTTTTGAAGTGACTGTCTTCAGAACCCATACTTACGGCCAAAGGTTTTTTGTATTGTACGACGATGCGCCGCAACTGTTCCGGTAAAATTTGCTTTAATCCGCGGGATAACAATTGCTTCAAATTTTTATGAGATTCAGCACAGAAACTGACCATCAAAATAGAAAATATGTGTAATCCAGTGCTTCTCAACCAGTCTATTTCAGCGTGATTTTAATTCTTCTCGTTGTTCCTTTTTGTGTTTTGCAATGTAAGTTAATGTTAAATTGAAAAATAATAACAGCTTTACATTCGCAAAGATATAAAAATATTATTATCTTCCACCCCCATTCTGAAATTGATAGATAGTAATAAATTTTTATAGAAAAAAGTCAATCGCGACTATAAAAAGGTTCAGATCACGTCAGTACGGCAGCTATTTGTATGATGAAATCTGTAAAATAATGTTTGCCTCACTTTTGAATCGTTTTATGCTGTTTTTTTAACATCTATTTTTTTGTCTATGAAAAGCTACTGAATTTTGAAAAGTACCACGAACTCTGAAATATTTTCTTCATTAATTTTAACCTCTTGAATGGAAAAAAAGTAGTTAAGGGCCTCCAAATCTCGAGAAGTCTTTTTTTTGTCAGCCATTACATCATATTTACAAAATGTGCACTATAAATAAGTTAATTTCTAAGCAGATTGAGGACCTTGTTTAGTTTTGCCGCCGCGGACCAACGGCGGGCTTTGTCGACCGGTTTGATCTACCGCGACATTTCCTAGATCAAATCCTTACGTTTTTGAAAATATTTTTTGCATAAAGATCTTCAAATTTCGATAAATTCAGTTTTTGACGATCTTATCATTTTTGACCTTGTTAACGGTGTATTTTCTTTCTTTTCTCGGATAATCATTTTAATAGAAAAGCTTTTTAACCGCTGTATCGCATCAAATACGGTTTACCGAGCTATCACACAATTTGGAATAGACGCTTTCCTTGAGAAAATAATTCCAAAATAGTAGCACGTTTGTTTGACATTTTATATACACAAGTAAATTTTAATAAACCAATAAAAAAGTGATGCAAAAAATGTGCGATTAGGTCAATTAAATAGAATGAATTTTGTTCAATTAGAAAACACTAAATCCTTGTATTTGTTTTTTGTTTATTTACACGTTTTAAATGTTTTTTAATATCTATATCTATACAGGGTCGCTGCGTGCGGGTGTGCAGGTTCTGTATGGCACACGGGCCCTTTATCGAAAAGGCGCCATGTCGCCATGATAATTTCTATTAGAGATGCAACGAATAGGCATTTGGCCGAATTGTAGTAAGTATTTGGTCGAAAAACCGAATATTAAAAAAATAGCCGTATAAAACGTATACCAAATACAGTGAAAGCTCTCTTTGCGGACAGCTCTAATAACCGGACATCTCCTTTGACCGGACAAAATTTATAGAACCAAATTTTTGACTATGGTTCTACATGTAAAATACGATCTAATAACCGGACGCTCCCATAACCGATTCCGGACACAAAATTTCATCATTTTGTATGCTGTAAATTTCCCCCAGCCGGACATGTTAGTAATATTCAATAGCAATTGGAACCTGTTTAGTGTTATCATATCCCTCCTTTCTCGTTCGTTAATCATGACTTTGGTGGTTCTGATGGGTGGCTTCAAAAATGGGGTAAAAGGCATAATATAAATTTAAAATGTATTTCTGGTGAAGCTGCTGATGTTGATCAAAGAGATGTGGATCAGTTCAGGGAACAACTTTCTTCGATACTACATGGGTATTAACCAGAAAACATTTATAATGCTGACGAAAGTGGGCTTTTCTTTCGAGCATTACCAGAAAAAAAGATTTTGTAGTTATAGACCAAAATATTGCCACAGAAAATCATTATTTTGATGTTTAAGAATATGTCTCAACTACCAATGATACGGAAGTGGAAAATCTAGGTTACTCTAATGAAGAAGTGTCGGGTGCTGAACATTGCAATGATATAAATTCATACAATGAAGCATTAAAATTAGTTTATAAATTAAAAATATTTGTAAGAGATAATTTTACTGCATTTGAGCATATAAAAAATTTTGAAAGTCGCTTTCAAAATATACTTTTACGACAAAGAAATGCACGATTACGTCAATCCAATATAATGGATTTTGTTCAATTACAAAAACACTAAATATTGTTCTTGTTTTTTTTTACTTCATATTTTACGTATTGGAAAATTTTTCAATATGTACTTACATCTATAACAATACTTTAAATAAAAATATTTGAAATTCTATTTTCTGTTCATGTAAATATACTCACTATCTAATAACCGGACATCTCTATTAACCGGACAAAAATATCCCGACCGTCAGTGTCCGCTTAACAGAGCTTTCACTGTAGTCGCTTCATGTTCGGTGCATCTCTAATTTATATACTTTATATGGACCCTAAATTTCTTTTGCACTTCGGCGACTCTTACCCACCCAGCAGCACTGTATCTATTATAATATTTTGGATACAAACATTAGAAATCCTGTTTACTGTGCATGTAAATATACTCCTATTCAATACCTGGACATCTCTAATAACCGGACAAAAATATCATAACCGTGATTGTCCGCTTAATAGAGCTTTAACTGTAGATGTAAAAATCTTTGCAATTGCTAAAATTTTAAGGATTCAACCGTATATTTTGGTAAGAAATTCTCGTTGTTACAATTTTTTTTAATACAAATTTTATATTTTAATTGTACCATTTCGCTGTACTTGTTCCCCGAATTTAGGAGATTTTGTTAATTCAGCCGAGATGAAGATGATTATTTATTTTGTGTACACATTTTAATCAGGTTATTAGTTAATTTTGGTTGATTTTTCTTTTAAAGTATTAATTTTAACATTATCAGCGACCGACCATATGAACTATTTCAGAAATTGGAGTTTAAAAATACTTATATCAATACCCAAGAAACTTTATTTGAAATATGAAGTTTCTTAAAGCATTATTGCAAATGCACGTTCTGTTACCCTAACCTACTTGTTTTAAGCAAAATTTCTGTTCAATTATTTTTTTAGTCGAATATTTAAATTACAAAGTCGCTTTTGTCAAAAAGTTCATACGGTCAGTTGGTGATTGATATAATAACGAAATGAATTTCATCTACAGTGCAAAAATCGGCGACTCATATTCGCGAACATCCCTTGTGCGGTACACATATATTTAGAGATTTCAAATTAAATAATTGAGACGTAATGTGGATGGATTCTAAACGATTTTCTGATTTATAAATTTTATAAAACAAATTAAAATATTTGTACCAAGAATACCCGTGATTTCAAACTTTTGATGTGTTTGGTTTTAAAACTAACTAAACAAGATTATAAGCATATTTTAAATTCTGAACTTGTGTTTTAGCCTTGAATTTAAATTAAGGCTTATAGCCGTAATCCGGACATCTTTGGGCTGATACGATCGACTCCCCTGCCGAGCTTCACACTGGACAGGAAGTGACGTTGTACATCTTATATCGTAGCAAGTACATAATTATGAGTTAGGAAGTTATTATTCTATTTACGTGTTCAACAGATTCAGATTTTAATTTAATAAATAGTTCCTGAATACTTTGTCTACGTTATTTTTTACAAATTCATACGTTTCAGATAAAACGTTGATCGCAAGTTGATATAATGTTTTAAATGGCTAGTAAGTTAAGAAATTTTCAAAATTTGCAGTATTTTTTTCAAAATTTTTATTTCTATTTCCAGAGAGAATTTACATTTCAAAGTTGAACTAAACAGTTTTAACTCTGGAAAGTACGTTTACATTTATAATTTATCAAAATATTTAAAATTTTAAAATAATTAATTTATATGTTTTAGAGTATTCATTTTAACATTACACACCTGTTTATCGATTTTGACAATTCTAAATCAAGTATTACACTGAAGTACCGTTTCCAGAGACAAAGTTATTCGACTTGGTTTAGAGGTGGGCGAAGGACCCAATATTTTCTCTCCAACCAAATTTAGAGATGTGAAGTATCTATATAAATTCCACAGTAATACGCATAAAAATTTGGGAATATAATAATATAGTCACATTAATGTTGCAAGTTTTATGTGTACGTATTAAGTAGTATATTTCTGAATATATATTTTTTTTAATTCGCATTAAGTTTAATTGTAATTATTTGTCATTAAAACAGCAATGAATTATTTTTAAAAGTGCTAAGATATTTTACTAAACATTAATCTTTTTTTTTATTGTTTTTAAATTTTTAATATAAATTGGTAAATAATTTTTAGTTCTATATAAGAATAAATCATACATACTTGTAAGTTAAAAAAAACTTACAGTCACTGTAAACAAAATAAATAATGGATTTTATCAATGGATTAATTCAATTTAAATAAATTGTATTTCAATAATCTTATAAACAAGTTGCAGGCACCCTCAATATTTTTATATTTGGTCTAAAATATGTAGCTCGTGTTTATTTATTAATATTACAATTTTTTTGTAATCGTTTAATTATATCATTCAAATAGCAGCGTTTAAAATGATTAAGCTATAAAAATAATGTAAACAAAAAGCTGTCGTCCCTGAAACAATTCCAGGATTTAGTATAAACTAAAATTGTAATAAAGACGTCTTTTTTTATTGTTCTTTAATATAGTTTATAATTTTTTTTTATTTGATTTTGTATTTTATGCCGACTTATAATGTTTAAGTTTGTAAATAAATGTAAAAGTAGATTAAAAATTTTAAATAAGTTATTATTTAAGTATTTTACTTTTTCGATATTTTATTATCTTATGTCAATTTTATTATTTTTGATATGAAGTAATTTATTAGAGTACTTTTTCTGATTGTGTTTAAAAAATAGCGTGCGATGTGTCAGTTTTAAAAACAAATGCGTATGCCAGAGAGGCAGCTCATTATATTTTACATACTAAATTTACAAAGTACTTTTACAATTGCTAATAGTAAAAATAAATCGAATTAACTAGAAAAGTATTTTGCAGATTTCCAACACAAATTTGCAGATTTTAATTTGAGCTTTATAAAAGTCGATAAAACATATACACTTAGATGCGTTTGAAAATGCCAGAACGACTTAATCGACAAAACATATTATTTATGAGTATTAAAAAAATAATTATAAACAAATGGCAAATGTATACGATAGTTTGCACTTGTACACACACGTTATAAAATTTATGACTAAATATAATGATTTTGAAGTGTTCAAATACTAATAATTCTAAGAAAAATGCGAAATCAGTAGTGCGTTTGAAAATGCCCGTTTTAATGTTTTCCATTTAGAACCGTTTTTTCCAACAAACTATAAATATATTGTAGATGTTGTTTAAGAATGTAAATAAGCAATCCATTAAAAGTATATTGTAAGTGAAATTTTAAATGGTAGCACCAATAAATAGCGTAATTTGTATTTATTACATAAAACAACCATTTTTGACAAATGATGACAGTAAAACGTCAATACAAATTAAAATTTGACAATTAACATAACTAACAAGGGAATCTTTTAATCTTAAGTTGGCTTCTCGTAACAAGACCTACACTATTCGATAGCCCTTCAAAAACTATCCTAGAAACCGTTTTCAATTTTTCCAAAATGACACTTGTAACGGTGTAGCACGCGATTTCATTTAACATGTAAAATTCGGAAAACTGGACAACCGCATTGTAAGCAATGGATTGGGGCAGTGAATATGTACTCGTATGGCCGAGTGCCTCTGCTCACAATTTTTTTGATTTTTTTGCTTTCTCTGGTTCGACTCCCCCGAGGAACAACACGATTTTTGAAATTATTTGTGTGAAATTATTGTTTTTTGTCGTTTATATCACGTTGGAAACTCATTTGCGCGTCTAAAAAAGCTATAGGGTAAGTTCGCCGGTTGTCGGCCAGATAAAAAACAGTTCCCCGTTTTCGGCCGTGGGGGTCTAGATTTATAACAGAAAGTCACAACAGGAAGTTGAAGTATTATAATTAATACTAACATAAATATGACTGTAACTAGGCAAATAGCGCCTCACAAGTTTGTTTGACAAGTCGTGTTTTATTACTGACTGGACGAGAACGGGCATATTTACCCTATATACCCTGATTAAACATTTTCATTGCCGCAATCCATTGCTTATAGTGCGGTTGTCCAGTTTTCCGAATTTTACATGTTAAATGAAATCGCGTGCTACACCGTGACAGGTGTCATTTTGGGAAAATTGAAAACGGTTTCTAGGATAGTTTTTGAAGGGCTATCGAATAGTGTAGGTCTTGTTACGGGAAGCCAACTTAAGCTTAAAAGGTTCCCTTGTAAGATTATTCTTAAAAAACTGTAGACCACGTTCCATATTTTGGGCATTTTCAAACATATCATTTAAGCATCATAACAGTAGAATTAATTTTATACACTTCTTATTCACAAATTTATCGGAACTAAAAGTCCAAAATAAAATAAATTACGTTGAATATTTTTATGCTTTCTTCGCCTTTTGGTAATTACTAAACTCGCACGAATTTATTATGAAAGTTACATTACAATCAATACAGGGTGGCTCCAAATAAATATGGTGCAATTATTACCTTACTTTGTGAATTAGATCGGTTGTGCAGTTTCAAACGCACTTTTTTATACGGCGTTTAAAACTCAGCTGCACAAGAACAGAATAGCGCATATATTCACCAATTGGTCCTAAATATTCTTCTTAATACTCATAAATATAATATTTTGTCTATTAGATGGAGGCGTGCAGTTTTAAACGGCCGTATAAAAAAGTGCGTTTGAAACTGCACACCCGATTTAATTCACAAAGTAAGGTAATAATTGCACCATATTTATTTGGAGCCCCCTGTATTGATTGTAATGTAACTTTCATAATAAATTCGTGCGAGTTTAGTAGTTACCAAAAGGCGAAGAAAGCATAAAAATATTCAACATAGTTTATTTTATTTTGGACTTTTAGTTCCGATAAATTTGTGAATAAGAAGTGTATAAAATTAATTCTACTGTTATGATGCTTAAATGATATGTTTGAAAATGCCCAAAATATGGAACGTGATCTACAGTGTTTTAAGAATAATCTTAGTTATGTTAATTGTCAAATTTTAATTTGTATTGACGTTTTACTGTCATCATTTGTCAAAAATGGTTGTTTTATGTAATAAATACAAATTACGCTATTTATTGGTGCTACCATTTAAAATTTCACTTACAATAAACTTTTAATGGTTTGCTTATTTACATTCTTAAACAACATCTACAATATATTTATAGTTTGTTGGAAAAAAAAAACGGTTCTAAATAGAAAACATTAAAACAGGCATTTTCAAACGCACTACCGATTTCGCATTTTTTCTTAGAATGATTAGTATTTGAACACTTCAAAATCATTATTTTTGGTCATAAATTTTATAACGTGTGTGTACAAGTGCAAACTATCGTATACATTTGCCATTTGTTTATAATTATTTTTTTTAATTTTCATAAATAATATGTTTTGTCGATTAAATCGGTCGGGCATTTTCAAACGCATCTAAGTGTATGTACATTGTTTAAAGTTTTTAATATTATAGAATGTATATTAAAAATTACATTTTGTTGATTGATAAATCAACTAGCCCGTGTAATCGTTTCTAATATTTAAAAAGCAAAATACATCTGCTAATTTGATATATAAGGCTTTCCTAAAATTTATTTACTTTAATTTTTAAGAATTCCAACCGCGCCCATCTTTAATCGCATTCACCCGCGGCATTGTCCCCGTTACCCCTCAGTCACCATCTACTGCGTAACTCAGTAGCTGGACCGGTAGGCAACAGGTCATTGCTATGCGTCTCCTTTTGCATCCTCTTTGTCTATCTTGCGGAATAATCTTCCTTCTGCTCTTCTTTCCAACGTATGCACGCTCCTTGTGCTTTGTTAAATGCCTTTTTTTAAGGATGTTCTCTGTCGCTCTCTTTTAGATTCAACTGGTTGGTGTATATAGGACATCTTTCTTTTGTGCCTTTTCATTCGTGTTTTATTTTTTCTTCTTGGGACTAGATTTTGGTATCGAATGTAGGTGCGATATCAAGGATGTTTTGAGGTGAATAGCTTTGTATGAGTATGGGTAGGACTCGTGTAGGTGTTCTTATAACATTTTCGATAAAAATGATATTAACCGTCGACTTCTTTAAGTTAATGTTTTTCACGGATTTACTTTTATTGTTACGTTAATTATATTATTATTAATTATTTTTGGAGTTTTTTTCTAAACTATTTTGCATTTTTTAATTGCTGAGGAATGTATGTTATTTGAATGCATACAGAAGTGATCAGCGAATAACACTTGTTTGCATGGGCGTCCGTAATTTTTTTTAGAAAAGGTTAGCAAAACTTAAAGACAAATAATTAAATCAATAGGTTTTTACTTTGTTTTCCATGTTTTTTTTGTACTTTGAATAGTATTACATCTAAATTAAATCTGTAAAACTCTTATTTTATTCAATCGTGTCTTTTTTTAAGAATATCAAGTTTTAATAAACTTTTATGCTTATAATTTGTGGAATTTTATATTTGGTCCTAAGGAGCCAAATGCCTCATTTATATTCATCTGGAGGCATTCACGAATTTTTATAATTAAAATAAGTGTTAAATATGACACGATTAATAGTTAAATTTTTGTTGTTTTTTTGAATACTTAATTTAATAATGAATTAGGTATTTGTTTGCTTATTTATATTGGGCGAAATCCCATTTTACCAGTGAACATTGTTATATAATTAGTAATATAATTTTAAATAAATAGTGTTGCTTATGTTTTTAATTTATTATTTAACGATATTGATTCCCCCTATTTTTAGTTCTGAAATATCTAACACTATTTTACTCTATCCCGTTATTAAAAAATTTAACGGAAAGGTTACTTAATGTTATTATTAAAGTATAATAATTATAGAATTAGGTTTTAACACTATTGTATATTGCATTAACAATTGTTTTTTAAATTTCAGATTACCAAGAAATGTTTGACGTTATACTTATACATCAATAGTGGATTCTCAAATACAATTTTTGAAGCAACCGTCTTTTCGTATCAAATGCCAGGTAAAATCGTTTATATTGTTTTATATTACAGTATTGTACGTGTGATAGAATTAAAGTATTTGTATTATATAAATGAAGGTTTACAATTCAAAATTATTTTGATTGAATGCGAATACAGATGTTTTTAGACTATTGTGAATTTGTTGTTCTTAACCAGTTCTGCTTTCTAGTGTTATAGTCCGTAGAGCAAAAGTTTGGTAAGCGTTTATGTGGTTAATGTTTTTTAGGTGGACTATACGCACGGCCTCTGGAAGGTCGGTCGCACTGTTTTGTGTTGGGAAGGGAGGGGACACTCAATTGTGAAAGTGACTTTAACTTTACTCAGCTGCTTGTGTACAGTAGCGGTCAACGGAAACCAAAAACACGTTTGTTCAATTGCTTTAGCTAACCTCTTCAACTCGATGATCTGTTATAAATGTTCGGTCTCCACATCCAACGTTTGGTTACTTATGTAGGATTCATTTTCTTTTTGCTACATAACAGTTAACAATATTGATTTTTGCTAATATGTGTTCATATCTCTCATTTTGATTAATTTTCGGATAAGTAGTTCGTTATTATTTTTTGCAATTCAGTTACAATTGAATTAGTTTTTGTTTGTAACAATTTTAATTCTGTCGCTTACGCCACAACAAAAATAATGAATTTAAATTTTGTATAAAATAAAATCTTAAATAATAGTTAGACCTAAATTCCAAAAATAAACTTGTACAATCAAAATTAATATAGTTCTTGTCTAGTTTCACAAATTTGTTATAAAGCGAAAACCTGTATAACGTGAAAGCATCTATTCCCCACAGACGAAAATATATTTGTTAAAAATTAATATAAACAATTACTAAATACGAATTTATTTAACGTGCTTATCTTAGTTGTTATTAAAACTAGTTTTTTCAAACTAATTTAAAACATTGATTACAAATATACATCAAGTTTTTAACGTTTCAACGCACTTTCTGGTTCTAGAAATAATTATATTATATTTAGTAGAAGTAACTATTATACTTTTATTGATATTAAATCACAAATTTTATAAAATCTATAATTTTTGATTCTACAAATATTTTGTCAATTAATAACTACATATAATACATACACAAATCACGTATTTATTTATAACACTTTTTTATAGCTTAAATATCTATTACGAACAAACAATGCGATAAAAAATACTGAATGTGATAAAATTATAAAAAACAAATTAAAGTTTTTTAATGGTTTGTTTAACTGGAGAAGTATCAATCTACGGAATGATTTTTTAATAACATTCAAATAACTTTAAAAAACTTTATTTTTTAATAGTTTTTAACTGAATATATTTTGTTACGGATATCGTTATTCACTTATATCAATTACATTATTGTTACAGGAATCATTTGTTTTATTTATTACTAACAATTTCCCCAACTTCGTTTGCTTCGTATATCTATAAATAAACATAAGTTTGTAAAATTAGCCCTAATTTTTACAGTGTTTCAATTTTGACGCAAGAAGCTTAAATATTTCTGGAATAAAAAGAAGTCTAGATTATTCTGAAATGTCCACTACCTGCTAAGGAATGTTCCAACAAAATCGGTTTAGCCGTTTCTGAGATTGACCTGGACAAACAAACCGACAGACAGACAGACAGTCAGACAAAAATTTTAAAAACGCGTGTTTGGATTTTCGTGACATCTAAATAACTATATGAGGTTAAGAAAAAGCCTTTCTTTCGAAATCACCGACATACACTTCAATTTTATTTATATTTTTTACTTGAAGTTTACATCTTAAAGAACAAAAATGGAGACACGAAAATAAAACATAAAGACAATTATTACTACTGTAGTAATTTTTTTTCAATATTTATATTTACTTGTTACTTGAAAACATCTAAAGTACACTACTTAAAAAATTTAAAAAATCTTGGGCGACCTTCATAAATCTATATATCGACTGAAAATTTTCAGAATATTTACAATTTTAGAAGTAGATAATAATATGACGAAAGAAAAATTCAGTTTTTAATATTTTGGACATTTTTAAAAATCTTCAGCGATTTCTTATAATTTTTTAACCAAGCTAATTTTTGGTGAGCATTTTAAAAACATTAAATTAACATATTGTGATGCGAGACAAAATATATTTGTTTTTGCTTGACCACCCTAATGTACGTACCCGCTTACATACGACAAAAACAGTACTTACCGTAATCGAGCTATTCCAAGAGACAGGTTTTAGTTAAAAATAGTGTTTTTGACGGCTTTTATAAGTACAACAAATAATTTTTTCTATTCATTGTTAAAAAAAAGCTTTATAATCAACTTTTCTAACAAAAACGACAGCTATCACAAATACCTTTACGTGTCTATTTAAGATTCCAAATTTACTTCTAGGTACTAAAATTACAAAGATCAATCTTAATTGTTTTTTAACCATGTAGCACCAGATTTTGTTTCTTGGAATAGTACCTACGTTTACTGTAGGTCTGTTTCTAGGGTGTTGATTACTTCTTAAGCTGACTGTACCTAATTATATTATAATAGAGATTTAACTTCTATCAAACGTATCTGAAATTGTTACTTAAATTTTTTTGATGTTGCAAGAATTTGTTCTCGGTGAAAATACGTTCTTGATACTTTTCTGCTTGTTTAAAGTAAACATAACCTAATTATCATAATTTGCGGTAGCTGTTTTTTCCAAAAAGTTTTTTTAATCTCCTCTTCTAGTCAATCTAACCTGATTGAAGGGATATAAGTATTTGTTATGTTGGTACTCTCTATACCAAAATACTTATCACATTTTAGAATTTTTTTTAAAATCAAATTGATGCACTGGGATGGAATTCTGAAATAAAAAGTACTATGACGTATTCGCACTTGACGCTCAGGTACTTTTCGTCTCAATTTTTCGTCCTTTATCTACTCTTAAAATATGGTTTACTACTGTTTGGACATCCAGTATATTACGTAACATATAACTGCAATGCATTAATTTTTAGATATTTTTACTGTCATTAAAACATTTTTTGGCCGTTAAAGCAGCTCTCAATTTGTGTTTAATAAGCCATAGCAAAAAAAAATTGTCTTAATTCCTCTCTAGTCATATAAATAAATTCGGGAATAATTTCTTAATTCAATTTTTTTACTTATAATACAGCGATGGCGGGGCTGCTGAAAAAAATACTCATTATTCATTGTAGCCAACTTACAGTACTACCACGGAATGTTACGAGGATTTGAGGACTTCGTAAAATCCTGAAGTGCCGTATAAAAATGAGTTTCGATTGTGTTTTGGTTCAAGATACTGATGTGAAGGTTTGTCAGTGTGTATGAAAAAGTAGGTAAAACGTATAATATGGAAAAGTTTTATTAAGATGGAAATTTTTATTATTAGACTTAATTTATTGTCATTTAATGTTAACTCGAATTATTTGAATTACATTTCAAATAGATACTTGTCACACGAATACATAGTTACGCACATTACAAACTTAAGCAGCAACAAAAGGCTTCAGATAACCAGGAATAATTTTATAGGGGTTTAAGGTAGAGCGAAGACGATAAAAATGTTAAAATTTGTAAGATTTTGGTGGCGTAACATTCCGAGATACTACTGTATTTTAAAAATAAAACGTGGTTAAATTATGCTATTTTAGTAGGGGTGAAAGTTTTTAGTGCTACTTGATTACAAATCGTTTAATTACAAAATTAGATTAAGATTTCCAATAATTTGAATAAAAAAAAGGTCAAATGTGAGAAGTATTTTAAGAACAAGGGTGCAGTATTAGTCCGTAGACTTGCGATACTTGGTTCCATCTTCCATCGACTCGATATAATCATTTTACTAATTTCTACTTACTACTATACCATAAATATTAAAATTAAATCGTTAGATTTGAACCTCTTTAACTGTCCTGGGTTCATCAGATGCGTTTATAAGGTTATTTACAAGTTCTTTAGGATGTGTAGTTAACCTATCCTCTATATTTTTGATCCACTTTTGAATTTCATTTTAACTATTTTTACGCTCATTTAGAGTCACTTTGATCGGTTTATTTAAATATATAGCTACATTAAGGTGGTTGTTAAAAAATAAATTTTTTCCGACGCCCCAAAAAACCTTTCTTTTAATGAAAAAATACGGGGGAATTTTTTTAAAATTTTTTTAACAAAAATAACACGTGCTTCAAGACAATCAAAGTTCATTTTTTGATAAAATTGTAGTTTTTTGTAAGTAACTCTTAAAGTATACGTCGGTTATAGGAATTTTTTTGTAGGAAATTCAATTCTCTAGAAAAAAGGTCTTTTCCATTTTCTTCATGAAATTCATATTTATAAAGATATTCTCAATAATAAAGGCATTAACTTCATATAGTCAACATTTTAAGTCCCTCAAACGTCATTCTTTCTTAAATATATATAATTTTTTTAAACTATAATTAATTCTAGTTGTTACAAAATTTTTTATACTTCAGAAAAAATGACGTTTGTAGGTTTTAAAATGTTGACTATATGGATTTAATGAATTTATTATTGAGAATACATATCTCCATAAATATGAAGAAAATGAAAAAGACCTTTTTTTATAGAGAATTGAATTTCCTACAAAATTGTTCCTATAACTTTTTCTCAAACCTGTATACTTTAAGAGATACTTACAAAAAACTACGATTTTATCAAAAAATGAACTTATATTGTCTTGAGGCACGTGTTAATTTTGTTAAAAAAATTTTTTAAAAACTCCGCCGTATTTTTTCATTAAAAGGAATGGTTTTTTGGGGCGTCGGAAGAAATTTAATTTTTAAGGACCACCCTAATATACATAGATATTTAAGATATGGAAAAATTTAACTGAAATAAATGAATGTTTTATTTTTTTATCGGAAAAATTTCCATTACCAACAATAAGTCATCTGGAAACTTTAGGTTAGTTCGTCAAATTCCTCGACTTAAATTTTTGAAACATCTTTTGGAACATCTTTGGAAGATCACTGAATTTATCCTTACCGAAGAAATCCTTATCCCTTCATATTCATTCGTTTCCAATGCACACAAGTAACTACAAAAGACTTATCTATTGTGGAAACGATAATATCAGGGCTTAATAAAAATTAATTAGGTGTTTCAGTTAAAGTGTTCGAGTATCTTATAATTTGCGAAACAACTGTCAATCTTAAATTGCTTCATTCATAAATATTTACTCGCAATAATTTTCTCAGACTAGTACATCCAACATTAACTCAAGCGCAACCAAATTTGTTGTCAAAAACTGTGTTTACTAAGCGTACTTCCTGCACTCAGATTTGTCAGTTTTATAATTGACTAGATTGTTATTGCAATTCATAAAGTATTTTTAAAACATTTGCCGTAATAAAGCATTATTCCTTAATTAATCTAAACATGAAAAGTTATATTGGTTATTTTTATTACTTTTTTTATTATACAAAAATTACCAAGTAATATTTCATTCCAAAGTAAAACACAAAAAAGCGATTTCGATATTGACGATAGTTTGTAAAAATAATTGAGATCAAGGTCAAATTAACCATTGAAGCTTGAAATTTTTGTGTAGAAAAATTACAACCATTCTACAGAAAAGTGACAAATGAATTCAATGCCGCTTTAACGTACAAAAAAAGGACTTCTGATTTCTACATTTAAATAACAATTAGGAGAAGTGATTATAAACCGAATGCAACTGTTTTAGCATTTCTTGTGGCTGAATACGTCCACAAACCTAATGCAGTGTTCCTCAAAGTGTGTCACGTAGATAACTCCAAGGTAAGGCGCGAAATTCGCCGATTGCCAAAATATTTGATACCTTATTATTCTATTTATTGATAATTTAAATGAAATATTAGAGCATACCGTTATTAACAAATTTGGTGTGTCGCGAAATTCTAATTAGTTTTCAACTGTGTCATTAACTCAAAAAGGTTGGGAAACACTAATCTAATGGAAGGCCAAGGAAAAGCAGTTGTTTCCCGCAAATTATGAATGGAAAAAAACAGATGTTACTTTGTCAAGTTTTTTTATGTGAAATAAGCAAATCAGATTTAACTAACGTAATTATTGCAAGTACGGGAGTTTCCAAAGTAGATAATACACAATTTAACGTGGGAATCTATTTAATTACATTATATTTTATATATAAATAATAATTAAATAACAAGTTCTAACAATTGTTAAAGTATCAAGTATTTGTGATTGCTTTACCGAAATATAATTTTCCAATATTTAAATAAAAACGTAAGGGAAAAATTGTCGTTAGTAGACATGTTATCTATAATACTTTTACGTTATTTTTATAAACTTGTAACTACTAAATAAAATTATAAGTTGATAGTAATGGTATACTAAACATACTTTCTTAATTTAAAATTAATATGAGTTTACATGTTTATTAGTGTAGTTATATTAATTTTCATTTTTAAGGCTTTATTTGAGCAAAATTGAAATAGGAAAACAAATACCTTATTTAAATTTAGGTACTTCGTCTTTTATGGTAGATATTTTAACATTAAATTTTTTTGCATAAGTTGTTGTGTTTGTAAATATTCTTTTTAAACAGTTAGGTACTACTTAATTACTTTTGTAAAAAAAAAGTAATTTAAAAAACATTAGGTTTTTTTAACATACACTAAAATTTAAAAGTGCGTGCGTAGTTACCCCCAAAAATAATAGATAAACGTTATTTAAATGTCTCTGTGTGAAATTCGAAAGAGTACAGTTACTGTAGTGAGCACTAATTGTTTAATCAAAAATTATCGTATTTCTATTTTATCAGAATTCTAAAGTATATTACTTAACATGTGTTGAAATTTTATATCTATTTATTGAAACATTAAAAGGTAAGAATCGCATAAAAATGTTTGTTATTTTGTGTTCAAATTGTAATTTGATTACTAAAAGGTAATTACAAATTCAAATAATTTCTACGGTATTCTCACCTAGGAAACTTAATTAGTAATTCTAGAATTTTTTTATTTGAAAAATCACATAATGTATTGTATGGCTTTATTTTATAATTTATGTATACATATGTACGTAAGCAAATACTTGCTCATAATTTTAATTAGGTAATGTTGTAGACATTGCAGTTATTAGAAACGTTATAATTTACATAATATGCTTATCGATTAATTAGATTTCTGTAAATCTATTTGCTGTATAGTTCATTAATATATTTTTTTTGAATTTCTAAACTAAATGCCTCATAAAGACTAAATTCATGGCGTGCTAACTTCAATTCGTTATCTGTGCACCTGAAGTCGTAGGTCACATTGATTATGTAAAAATTTTGTAATTATGGTCGTATAGAATGTAATTAGAATTTACAAATAAGATAAATGTATTTGCGTTCGACTAATACGTTCGTACATATAATAAACCGACTTTCACCGGGATGAATGGGGCGACACGTGCATAAGCATAGTGCGATCGCGAATTGTTCGCAACTCGTTTCCTTGAATGTACACCGTTTCATTCATGATGGCTGCCTTCCATTCATAAAAAGCCAAAGCGGAGTTTGAGAGGCCGCCACATGGCGCGCCACCATCGTTTCTCTCCGACCCGCTCCTAAACCAGTTCTCCATGTGGCATAGAGTTGTGTAGTTAGTTGCTACTTCTACTCGTACATTATACTGATGCGTTGTATTCAGAATGTCTGTTAAATATGGTGTTGTGCCAAATCGCAATGGGTATTTGGATATATTTAATTTTTTACAAAGGAGTGTAATAGAGTGAGTTTTCCGTTTCTCTAACTTTTTCGTTATAATAATTTACACCTGTACATAACTACGGTACTGAATTAATTATATAGGTGTGAGTGTGTATATTTATGTTAATTTTTCTATATGTTCGTACGTGTATGTATACATAGTACGTATTTTTAGACTATTGACCAAAATAAGAACAGTATTTACCATAAACATTAATAAATACGCACGTGGTAAGCCATTTAATTGAATCGACGTTTTATAAGATTTATTTATAATTTAATTTTTGGTACTGGTAATGTTGATGAAGACGATAGTAATATGTTAGAGGGCTAAGGGCGAACGGCCTGCGGTCACATTCCTTACATGCTCGATCCGCACCAGGTGCGCGGTCCCGGCCCTCGCCGCACCCACTCTATGCGTGGGCTGCTACCCACTTGCCTAAACCACATCCAACATGTATTATTGTGCATGCATATTTATGAGCGAGTGTAGTTGGGTTGTGTGGGGTGGTATCAATCGCCCACCTTTTAGTAACTTCACTTGTTGTTGCAGCTGGCGACGATGACGGACCAAGGTGGAACCTGGCTGGGCCGCTAGTTTCTTCGGCCACATGGCTCACCATGGAGGCCGTACATCCCCGCCGCGCGCGCACCGACCGCGGGCGCCCATCATGAGCGCCCCTACACCACTAATAGCGCCTTTGGCTCCTTTGCGGCCTCCGCCGCCTGTTACACTTGCCGCTCCAAGACCGGACAGTGAACGTGCTACCAACGAATATGTCGAGACGCCAATTCGAGCCGTCGTCCCCAGTCCTCCTCCCCAACCGTCAAGATTACAAAGACCTGCTAGATTGGTTTTACCACCGCCAACGCTTCCGGTCACCAAACAACCCGCTACTGCAACGTTCAGTAAAGATTCCTTGGAATGCACATCGAGGCCTTCTATCATGTGTCCAGAATGTGGTAGGTGTCGATGTGATTCGTGCCAACAGCCGAGACCGTTACCATCACGATGGATGTGCGACAATCATTGTTTCTGTTCTGCAGATGCAATTATTGATTATGCTAGCTGTCTGTGTTGCGTTAAAGGTCTATTTTATCATTGTTCAGATTCAGACGGTGGTGCATCGTGTGCGGACGATCCTTGCGGATGTGGTCCTGAAAGACGAACTGCACGGTGGAGTTGCTTGGCTGCACTGTCATGTGTTCTTCCGTGTTTATGGTGTTATTGGCCTTTACAGTGTTGTAAACGAATGGTTGAAACATGCTATGCTAGACATTCAAGACAGGGGTGTCGTTGTCGACCTTTACTCGCTAATACGGAAAAGAGGTTGCTGGACACAACGCCAGACATATAGTGCGCGAGTGCTGCCGGTGTACGCTTTATATAATGGTAATTGTAACAATTTTTCTTTACCGGTACGTTTTATTCAGCAACCTCGATGGCATCAATACTTTACTGTCCGTTTTGTTTCTTTTCCACATTTTTGTACATTATTAATTTATTTTTGTAAATATAATAGTGTAATATGATATATGTGTCCGTAGCTCTGTGCTTCGTAAGTCCGCAGTTTGCTGAGCGTCCCCGCATCTAATGGATAACTACCATTAGCGTGTTTTTAAAAATGAAAAATGTTTCGTTTTACACTGAGAGCGATCATAGTAAATACTAAAATATTCAGTCAAACAGTAAATCAATGTCATTTCGGGTTTTTATTCTTTTTTGTGTTTTTCTTTTTGGATGATTTAAGATTTAGCAAAGCGGTACCTCGGTCGGGAACCGGCCCTTCTCAGCGGGCCGGAAACGCCTGCAGCCAGGGGTGTCCAGTCGGGGGGCGCCAGGGGTCGGCTCTCCAGTATTATCTAGTCCTGCGCGCTGAGACAACTGCTCTTCCAACTTGTAAGCATAATTACTACTGCGATACGTACCCTACTTTATACTTTTACTTTTCTTATGTTTTTTTATCATCGTCGTATCTGTTTTTCTAATTTCCGTGAAATTATATGACAGATACGACAAAAAATGCAACAAGTTGGAAGGGAGATGTATACGTTATAAAATTGTATGTATGGGTGTATGTATGAATGTAAACTTTTTATGTAACAAAGTTATATAGTAGGCTGTACTACATATATTACAACTTACCAGAAGAATACCTATCGCAAAAACTACTTTAATAATATATTTAATTATAACACACAAGATCATTCACTGATTGCATTTTGTACTCGCATTGATTTTGATTAAAAATGAAGTTTGGTTTTTGCGCGAATTATATAGTCAGGCGTATGATTATATTTTGTATCTTTCGTTTCATTTTTTTATACATATGTAAAAATAGATTTACTGAATTAATGTCAACCGCATAAACTTTATATGTCTGTTACTGTGATAAGGTAAGAACATTTGCTAAATCAATGCGAGTTAGTAGTCGCACTGATATGCATTATTAATGCAATCCGTGCACAGTAGGTTCGCAAATGAGTTAGAATTGCAAAAACAAATCTCTTCCTTAACTTTGAATTCTTAAAAAACATGTATAAAACGGGAGATTTGTTTATGCGATTGGAGTTCGTATTATAAAAAATTGCTCTGGTATAGGTGTGTAATGTACTATATATCTGACTGATGTTTATATATTCATATGTGACTGTAATTAATAGTTCAACAAGAAAATAACCTATGTCATTGCTGTTTGTTGTAATGCTGACTCAGGGTTGTATAGGACGAAAGTACTCTCATGGTATGTAGTGCCAAAAAGGGCATAGCTGTTGAGCTACTACTGTATATGATTTGTATATAAATCTGTAATATTATCTAAAATGTTAATAACAAGAGACCAACATCAACATTATACGTAGTTTTTTATTATTTGAGAATTATGGAGGATGGTTTATATGGCAGCACGTTAATTTTTGTATTGAAATACTTTGTTTATTTTATTAATCATTAAATGTTAAAAGTAATGTAAAGCAGTGTTGCCATGTAGACCATATCTTTCTGTATACACCACTCAAGGCATGTTAAAGTGAAGAAATGAGGTAACAATGGTAGTGCCTGATTCGACGTTTTAAAAGGGTTCGCAAAATTTCAATTTTAAACTCCAATAAAGACTGAATATGAACTACATCACTTTCCAACAAAAGAGAGTTAACGTTCGTATTTTGTAAGTAAGTTAAGAAAAGTAAAACTAAAATTTAATTGGATTTGTGGTTTGTTATAATTAATCAGATCTGTTAATTTAAACAACTTCATAAGCATTCTCAATTTAACTAATATGAAATGCAAAGTATTTTAAAAGAACGCCTTTCGTTTAATTTGGAAAAACTTAACTAAATAGGATTGTATACATAATATAAAAATTAATCAAGAGGACAAGATTGTTCTTATAGTTTTTTTTTATCAATACCATAATTTAGAATGTACGCGTAAATATGGTATGTAGTCAAACATCTATAACAATATAATTTTAACATTTGCGATGTATTTCTAGAGAAAACCAACAAAAGTTTTTAAATTCTGAATTTTATATAAGCGTATTGTAGCACGAAGAAAATACTATGAGTAAAATTCGTACGGTAATATAACGTGTTTTTTAATAAAGCTAGTATAGTGTTTAAAGTAATTAAAACTTCTTAAATATGATAAGCAATTTAATGATACAACTGTTTGTTAGTTACCTTATCAAAAACTTTTTAGGTTTTACACTATTTTAACACTTATGGAGTTTGAAGCATCCAAATATTATTCCATTTTGTTGTTTGTGATAAATCACTCTTTCGAATAGGTGTTTTTTATGTTTAAAAAGTTTGAGAAAAACATTTAATTGAAAAAATATGGTATCTTAAGAAGGGCGAAAATGTTTTTTTTAAATATGAAAATATCTTGTGGAATAATGATCTAGTTCATACTGTCACTGAAAAGATTCTCAAATTTGTTATTTACAAGGGCAGTGTAATATATCGATTTGTCTATCTCGTTGTAGCGAAGTTTACGGAAATGTTTATTTTAATTTTAGAGAAACAAATATAAAAATATGCGAAATGTGTACAAAATCAGAAGCAAAAGTGATAAAAAAATATACTTACAAAGTACCCACTTATCTAGATTCGATTATATCTTACAAACCTTATCTCGCTTTTATCTTAATGAATAGTTGAAATACGCGAAATATTTTTATTCTGAATTTTAAACAAAACATGCGAAGCGTTGTACAGTACTACCTTTGCATGTTACCAGTATTTGGGGACTTCGTAAAATCATGAGGGCCAGTATAAAAATTAGTTTCGGTCGTGCCTTGGATTAAGGTATCGGTGTGAAGGTTTGTAAGTGTGAATGAAAAGTAGATAAAACGTAGGTATGATATAGAAAAGTTTAAACTCTGACAGCAATAAAATGCTTCATGTAGCCAGAAATATATTTTTTGGAATTTAAGTTTGAACGAAAATTATAAAATTGGGGTAAGATTCTGAGGTGGTAACATGAAGAGATAATACTGTAATTGTCTAATTTTGCATTTTACAATATTAGCACTAATAAGTGCAACTTATTATTAGTCTATGTACTTAATAATATTGTCTTATGCAAAGCACCAGTGTAGCACTCAAATCGGGGATTGCTACTGTTGTCTTTTTAAAGTATCCAAAACTTTGTATCGTACTATTTCATTAATGATTTGTCCTTGTACTTCCTTTGTATTCAATTAAAGTCGAGGAGGGCGGGCCGAAACCAATAGATTATACAGGTGTACGCCACTGTAAAGAACAATGGTGTTGTGAATCGATCGTTAAAATCATAATAAATAAAAACATTATTTTTCAAATTATCATAATGTTCGGAAAATACATGAGGTGTAAATTACATAGGTACTAAGTTTGACTTTTCGGAAACGGATTATTGTAATTTCTTTATTGATTATTATGTAGTTTAAATAACATTTGAACCTGTTGAACGTAATAAATATTTTAAATCGGTTATTTTAACATTACGTTGTCAGACTTACCTATACTTTTCATTCAAATAGGATGATTACATTTTGTATTACTTACTAGCGAATATAACTTGAATTGTAAGATAAGCATGTACACATTTATTTTGTATTTATTTTATATTTGTTCCAATGTAATTTACGCGCCAATGTTATAATAACTACGACATCGAAACTCCTCATTCCAATAAGAAAAATGTCACATTTTTAATGCAAGGTAAGTAACCATGGTATTTTACAAATTATTTCTTTGTTAAAGTAGTATGTTTGGGAATAAAATTAGGTAATTTATAGGGGTAAACAGTACAGTGATTGGCCCTTTTATTAAACAACATAGTTATTGGCCATATAAATATAGTAATTGACTAGTGAATTTACAGTGATCGGTCAATATTTTCTAATTAAAATAAGATATCGTAAATTAGCAAAAAAAAACGAACTATTTATTAGAAAATATATGTTAGGAAATATAGATTTAATATTAAATAATTTTTTAAATATGGCCAATCATTATCGACTGGCCAACAACTGTACTGTTTGCCCCTAACATACATTTAAAAGTTTAATACGTTTATATTAGAAAAATGAATGAGAGATTTGTATAAAATCATGGTATTACTAAAAAAAGTAGAAATTACTTTAAGATAACTTCAACTACGAATAGTCAATAATATGAGACTTAAAACATTTTCTTATATATATTTCGAAAAAAAAGCGCATTGAATTAGGCATAAAATTAAAACACTTACCAGAATCGATGATGGATCCTCTGGAGCTGGCACTAGCACTGTCACTAACACTAACCCGATTACCGACACCAGCACTAGTTAAGGCTTCCGGATGGATGCCGCGTCTTATTGTAGCAAAATGCCGACGTTTCGCAAACGTTTCAGTTTGCATCTTCAGGGCTGGATGCTCTGATACTAAAGCACCCTTTTATCAGGGGGTCCTTATATACCCATGCTCATGTCATGGAACAATGCACACAGAGTTATTCAACCATAACCTCAAAATTATCAAAAAAAAAAAAAAACAGCCATCTATCAATTACCTGTTGAAATTGGCAACGAAATTAGAACACGATCGGCCGTTATTTTGAAAAAATCAAAAATTCCGAAACAAAACCTAACGAGTGAAGAACGTCGAGCATTACAAGAACTAAAAAAGAATGATAAGATCCTTATTCTACCTGCAGATAAGGGGAATTGTACAGTGGTTATGGACAGAACTGATTACTGCAGAAAGATCTTTTCATTATTAGATGATTCCAACACATATAGAAAACTCAAACGTAATCCGACTTCTTCAATTCAGCGCAAAACAATTGATTTTCTCAAAAAATCTGGTCTTCCAACGGAAACGATCAAAACTCTCACACCTAAAGAATCGTCGGCTCCTAAATTGTATGGACTACCGAAAATTCACAAGGATTCCATACCATTACGTCCAATAGTCAGTAACATCGGAGGTCCCACGTATCAATTATCAAAATTTCTTACAAAACCTCTTCAAAACATTACGGGCTCAAACAATTTTAGTATCAAAATTCTACGGACTTTATTAAAAGAATTTCCAAAATTAAAACGAATCCTTCAGATATTCTGGTCAGTTTTGATATCGTGTCGTTATTTACAAACGTACCAATACCTGATACATTACAGATCATAACAAAATCAAACGAAATTTCGCAAAATCTACTACCGCTCATCAAGCATTGTCTTTCGTCGACTTTTTTCCAGTTTCAAGGAGAATTTTTTGAACAAATCGCGGGTGCTGCAATGGGCTCACCAATCTCACCTATCATAGCTAACATTTTTATGGAAGACTTTGAAAACAAAATCTTAAAACGCTCCGCTTAAACCGAAAACCTGGTTTAGATATGTTGATGATACATTTGTGATCTGGAGTCACGGCAAGGACACGCTTCCCGGGTTTTTGACTTTTTTGAACTCTCAACATCCCAACATACAATTTACTATGGAAACGGAACAAAATCGGAAAATATCTTTTCTTGATGTGTTGGTAGAACGGAAATCGAACGGTTCTCTAGGCCATCAAGTCTATCGTAAACCCACACATACAGATCGATATTTACATGCTACGTCACACCATCACCCATCGCAGAAGAACTCGGTAATCAATTCTTTGGTATATAGAGCTTTAACAATTTCGGAACCTACAGCCTTAGATAAGGAATTAGAACATATCACTGATGCCTTGTCGAAGAATGGCTATGGGAAAAAGGACATCTACCGATCCATAAAACGTTTCAAAACCAAACTAGGCTCGGACCAAAGCAACGCTGAGTTGCCAGTAAACGAAACGACAAAGACGGTGTTTCTTCCGTATCTTCAGGGTACCTCCGACCGTATCAGTAGAGTCCTTAGGAAACACAACATCAAGGTTATTTTCAGACCTCAGAAGAAAATCTCTCAGATTCTTCCGAACCCTAAGGACAAAAAACCTACTCTTGATACATCCGGGATTTATAAAATTCCGTGCTCGTGTGGAAAAGTGTACATAGGAGAGACCGGGAGGAACATAAGCACTAGAATTAAAGAACACCAACGGTGCGTCAAATATCGTAATTTTTCACAATCTGCTTTGGCAGAACATTGGTCTGAAACTGGACATCCAATTCTATATGACAAGGCCGAAAAACTGGCAACTGTGAAAGGATACTTTCCAAGGAAATATCGTGAAGGCATTGAGATAGGTAAAAATCCTAACAATCTCAATAGAGACCGAGGTTTCCAAATTAATCCTATTTGGCGCACTACCCTCCCCAAAATTTTTTGATAATTTTGAGGTTATGGTTGAATAACTCTGTGTGCATTGTTCCATGACATGAGCATGTGTATATAAGGACCCCCTGATAAAAGGGTGCTTTAGTATCAGAGCATCCAGCCCTGAAGATGCAAACTGAAACGTTTGCGAAACGTCGGCATTTTGCTACAATAAGACGCGGCATCCATCCGGAAGCCTTAACTAGTGTTGGTGTCGGTAATCGGGTTAGTGTTAGTGACAGTGCTAGTGCCAGCTCCAGAGGATCCATCATCGATTCTGGTAAGTGTTTTAATTTTATTATTAATAACCGCGAAAGCCTTAAGTTCAAAATTTCGAATTAGGCATAGGTATAAAAACTTTTAGATTTTTCGGATTAAATGTACAAACTAGGTAAGTTGCTTCCAGAGCCGTAACTAGGAATTAAAAACCCGTGCACAGTCAACAAACATGCCCTTATGCAGTGGCGTAGCTACCATAGTCCAGTTGGAACAAACCACTGCTAGTGCATGAATCATGGGGGCGAAGCGCAAAATTAGAAAATAATGTTTTTTCCGAATAGAATAATGGTATTTTTGTGCCTTTTTGTAACAAAACCTCCGTTGTTGGGGCCATATTCAGTGTTAGACTATTTATGTCATTGTTGTTACTAATTAAATAACTGCAATATGAAATATTAAAGATATAATAATGTAGATAACAAAGAAAGTGCTGCATTGAAAGCTTGGCACTTTGTTCAATATTCATTTTTCAGCACTTTTCTCCACTCGAAAAAATTGTTCTATACTTAAAAAAGAAATGCTTTTCGTAACTATGTATATGAGTGTAACAAACATCAGTAACTTATTGGGGGCACTCACATTTCTTTCAGAAAACAGATCGTCCTTTATCGATGCACAGTGATATATTAAAATATTGGGGGAGCTCCGTTTGCCGACTATAATATTGGGGGGGAGGCTCTAGTCTGTCATGCCCAAAAGAATCGGCGCATGGGATAATTTACAAATCAAAATTGAAAAAAAAAAATGTTAGTAATCTTACAAAATAATTTTAAAACAATTATCTTGTTTAATAAGTACACACACATAAAATAGTTTGGGACTGCAAATTTAATCTAATAGACAAAATATGTTATTTGTGAGTATTTAACAAAAATTGGCCAAATGGTGAATGTAGGGGAAGGTCGGGTAGCCCCGGACACTTGAAAGAATTACAAATAAAAATTAAAAATAAATAAATTTATTTTAGTTTTTGATTTAGAATGAAAGTAGTGACTTTTAAGTTTTTACTAATTAAAAATTTGTAATCATATATTTGTTTTTTTTTAGGAAATATGTCTAAACTAATTTGGTCTTATTTTTTGGCAATACAAAAGGTGGCGGGTAGCCCCGGACTAGTTCTCATTGGTGGCCTAATTGTTTTTTGGCCTTACAAACATCACAAAAATAATTAATTTTTACAATTTTTGTGTGCTCAGTCTTTGCACTCATAACATTGAATCCAGTCTTCATCTAAAGTTTCTTTGCATATGATGCATTCAGTTTCTTTCTCTCGGTCTTCTTGGAAAAAACTTAGAATATTTTTGTCTGTTTTCAATATTTTTTTGCCATTTTTTGTTTTTTGCTTTGAAAATTTTATTGTTTTTAGTTTTTCTTTTTCCTCTAAATTTTGGTCAAATGGAGAAGATGTTAAAATATCGCTCCTATGGGTTTTTTGAGCTCTCTTTGCTAAACGTTTTTTTTATGCATCAGGAAATGGTAACAGTTGTTTTAATAAATGTGCTGTGCTGATTGAAGGCACCGGGTCAGTATAGATGTTGAACACCATTGCGATTCGTACTGGATGTGAAAAATACAAAAAATTGACTGAAGTAATAATTGATATATTTATACAGTAAGTTAATCACTATTTTTTTTCACAGTAAATGATAAAGCACCGACAAGTTATTTATTTCAACTATAGTATAGACTAACTTTTGAAAAAGATTATTAATTAAACTAAAATAATGTCCGGGGGTACCCGACATTACAGTGTCCGGGTGTACCCGATTGTTAACTTGCAACATTTTTATTCATATTTTCTAAGATGTACTAAAAATATTTCAGATACTATTGCAAAGTTTAAATCGAATGGATTTTCTTCAAATTCAAACAAAGAACTAGGACTCACACTTACTTTTTCTACTTGATAATTTGAAATTAAATCTAACGAGCGCGATGAAAAACTTTTAGATTAAACAAACCGCTCCTTAAATTGTAACTGACTCGGCGTCCACGTGGCAAATAAATTGCATATGTTTTTACTCTAGACGACGCCTGTTTAAAAGAAAATTTTACCAATGAAACGTGATTAATTTCTTGGAAATTTTTATGTCCGCGGTTACCCGCCGTCCGGGGCTACCCGACCTTGCCCTATATGATATGTTGAATATTAATAATTCTAAATAAGATAGCCCAATCGGATGTGCGCAGGCACTGTACAGTATGACTCTAATTTCAAAATTTTATTCTCAACGAACCAAAAACAGTATGAGTATCTTTTATTAACGTAGAAGTGTACCCCTAGTTATTACGTTTAGCGGACAGTAGCTGGCGCTACTTATTTTCAAATTACAGATTGAAAGCAATAGTTCATATTTCTATTTTCTATTACTTTTCTAACTTCAATTTTTTATAAACAATATTCGATAACTAGATATTTATAGATATCACACGTGCAAGTATTGGGAACGTTATGTATACGTTAGCAACATGTAAATAAACATTAGAAGGTTTTGCAACAAATAATTTAATGCTGTTTATCCTTACCAGAGGCAGCATATTTGATACCAATATTATCAACGCATTTTAAGTACCTACTTTATATATGCATTTTTAAGTGATAAATGGTTTGTATTTAATTGTAAATTATTCAAACAATTCACAAAACTACACAAATTATTCGGTTATAAGTGTTATTTGAATTAAATTATTTTTAACCAGGAGAAACGTTCAAAAATTATATTTATGAATATTTCTTAAACCTACGATTTTTTTTAAATCTTCAAATTTTGCGTGTTATTCCAATACCAACAAGATGTCAAAATTTCACTAATTTTAAACTTGCCGTTTTGTGATTTTACATTTAAAAATATCAGTTTTTTCAAATTATTTTGGATATAATCAAAATTTTGTTAAAATAGTACATCCATCAATAGTAACCTATGATCGAAATTTGGCTAACTGTGAACTTTTAAAACTTTGAACGTTTAAAAGTCGTGGAGTATACCTCCACCTTAAAAAGTGTGTATTTATTTCCAAGGAATTATAAATATGAGATTTAGAAAACTTTCAAAAATTTGATTTCAAATGAAATTACCTTCCTTCTTGCCTTTTTATACCTGTATCAGGTTTAGGCGATTTCCCCGCTTGAAACTTTGTTGTGAATGTTGTAGTGTTTCAAAGATTCAATGGACCTACAGTTTTACGTGGGTTCCGAACCACGGCAATTTCTAGGGAAATTTGCGAGCAGTTTTACTCTTGCCAGGTGCTCAGCCTTGCGAATTACAAAAAAATATAAATGATAGTACTAAAAATTAGCGTAATTTGTATATGGATGATAAACTGGAACTTTGTTGAAATAATTCCAATAAAAAGTACGTACTTTAACTATAATAATTAAAATAACTAACTTCAGAAGGAATCGGCGCTTAAGTGCTGAAATTTATTCGGAATTATTATTTATCATATATCTCCTAAACTATTAAGTTTATGAAAATTTTTTAAGAGTGCATTGTTAATCATTATTAAATCTTCTACAATTTATATAAGAACTATTTATTTCTATATTTATGTAGTAGATATTAATGCAAAAAATTACATTGTTATGACGCTTTCATTGTGTTTGTTAAATATCTATTCCTGCAATTCGGTTATAACGTAAACAAAGGTGCCTTTAAAACTACTTACCCATATATTTTTTAATAATTAACAATGCACCTAACCATTGATATTATTTTTTTTGTTCTAAATTATTAAAGTACTTGTTAGTCCGGATGTTTCTGTCAATCCATCCTGGCTTCTGACATATTTTGCCACATTCCTGACATGGCTACACTTGCAATATACTCTGATTTTCACTCTTGCAATACTGTTTATTACCCTAGCTCAAAAGATTCGTTCTTTTGAGCCTGTTTTGCCATTTAAATCTGTGCTGACTGTATTGTAATTATTTTAACAAAATTGCTGATTTATAGCTCAAATACAAATTAGAATATTTTTTTGAACTACTCTTCTTTATAATTTTACATACAT
The DNA here is from genome assembly GCA_036325965.1 of Sinopyrophorus schimmeli. NCBI lineage: Eukaryota > Metazoa > Arthropoda > Insecta > Coleoptera > Elateridae > Sinopyrophorus > Sinopyrophorus schimmeli. The sequence goes on along the minus strand of JARFIZ010000314.1, from coordinate 8,460,292 downwards.
TAAAGTTTTTGAAGGTTGAATTGCATTTCTTAATTACATATTTATAATTCTTTACTATATCGAGTTTTCAATAGAAAGTGCACTGTGCAGTGTCCGCCACATCATTTAAAATTATAATTTTCATTAAAAATCAAACAACTCCTGTGTAGAAGACCGAACTATCATTTACATTCGCCATTTGGCGAATTTTTTAAATGCTGATTAATAACAAATTTTGTCAATTGAAGTGGGAGTGTCGTCGCTAAATTTTTTCTGTATTAATCTTATGTGTTTCATTTATTAGGAATGTCTCTAATTTGATGATCAGAAATTATATACCACCCGTTCGTAAAAATATATGGACATATGTATGAAGATGAATCCAAATAAAACTGAAATCGATATTTTACATGCATAACTCTTAATTATTTCAGAAATAAATCATTCAGACCGTTGGTTAATTCCATGGGTATTTAAAAAACTTTTAGATTTTAAGATAATTCGGATTCGGGTATGATGTATTGAAATATATGAGCATTATAGTGTTAATTTAAAATAATTAAAATATTTTCTAATTACTATAAAAAGATTATATTTAATAAAATACATTGAAAACAGTTTGTTTTTCAATAACAACTTTTCTAAACGTCGCTAGGTATAATAACAGAACAAAGTAAATAAGTTAAATTTAAACTTTGAAATTTATTTTAAAGCGAGTTAATCTTAGCAAAGTGAGCTAAGTGTTGCTGTCGTAAAATCAGAACCCGTTTTATCTACGCGAAAACCGGACGACCAGTCACGTGATGCGCCGGAAACGCCAGTTATATACAGGCAGGATGACTTCCATCTGGCTACATCCTCATTTTGATTCCAAAGGAATTTTAACACCGACAAAAAGCGCTTATGGGTCGACCACACGCCGGAGCTAGTCACTAGAACGTTACGTCTTCCGCTCCTCGCATCATTTGCTTTGCTTTCGTGTTTCTTTTGAAAAATTTTCCTATTTATCTTGCATGTGCGAATAAAACTTCGTTCTTCTTGATTAGGTAGTATATAAATTAATCGTATACATCAATATTATTTAATAACGTTAACACTTAATATTTTTTTAGTAATTTCTATTTAAACAAAAATTATAGATTTCTAAAGTTCTAAAATAATATATATAAACCAGTGTTACGAATTCACTAGGGTACCTATTATAATTTAAACGTCAGTATTATAAATGTACAAATACACTAAATAAAAATAAATTATCTATAACTTAAATGCATAATTAAAAACTTTGCATATTTTCAGGTTATGAGCTGATGTAAGTATATAATACAGCATATGCCGATTTACAGAGCCGTTCTGTAAGTGAGTGCAGACCCTTAATGCGAATTCTAAAAAAAACTTAAAATAAAAAAGGAATTAGCAAAATAAATTTTTGTAAGATTAAATGATCAATTATGCCACTTTCTAAATAGTGTAGCCTGGATAAGATAGACCAGTTGCACTCCGATACCAAACTGCTTTACTCCTTTTTTTTAATAAAATTAATTGTTAAAACATCAATATTAAATTGCAGTTTATCTCACCTGTTATATTCATAGATATTACGAAGTTAAAAAACATTGTGCTTAAATTGAGAATTTAAACATACCTATACGAGCCTCAATTGTATATTAGGTAAATCATTATAATACAGGGTGTGTCTGAAGATATGTTAGAGCCAAAAAGTGGCGATTGAGGACAATTAATTGAAGATTTTTTTTAAATAGACACGTCAAAACGATTAGGTGATCGTTTTGTTGTGTGTCTATGGAGAAGTTGCAAAAATCTATTTTTTTTTTTAAAAACCGTTTTAGAACCGCTAGTTTTTTTTACTTACAAAACAAGAGTAACTGAATCTTTTAAACTTATAAAGATGGCCTACGTTTATTTAATCTCGCGGATTTTATTTATTGTTCGATAAGCTTTGATTATAAAAATAATAAACTTGCTGGAGACCTTACTTTATCCTTGAACTTCATTATGACCTACTATTTTAATTACCAATAAGAGACGCACTAACCTACCATATTTTCTACCATTGCAGCTACATTTAAATAAATTATAATTCATCTACAACAAAGGGCTAAAACTCATATTCCAAAGTATTAATCGAGTTTACGGAATGAAAGACCGTTAGATATGCTTACTAAGTAATTGTGTATAACACATATCACACTATAATTAATAAAAGAGAATAATGCTTACATACATCAATGATAAAATACAAGTTTGCGAACTGTTATCATAAAAACGTTTGTTATTTTTTAACCGCCTTTTACTAATGTTTTCCTTGTTTTATACATATTTAAAAAATAGTGCAATTGAATGTAAAGTTTGTCTTGTTTCATAGAATGGTAACTTTATTATACACCAAATAATGAGTTATTTATTTAATAATTGGTAAAATAATTACAACCAAAGTACTGCTGTTTTGTAGTTAGATGTGTCAACCTTTTGACTACTGAGTTGTTTCCTACGAAGACGACTATTTACGGACGGATCAACCGCTCAGTAAAACTTTAAAGTCGTTTTTTTTTTAGTATTTCTGAATAGTGCGTTGTACTGCGTTGGCAAATTAATCTTGAAGTAGTAATCTTCAAATACTGTAAATATAAATAAAATCTACAATTCGGAGTTCTGAAACTCTCCTTTTTAGTTATATTGAAATTGACTAGCTTATTTATTCTTAATATGTACCTATGTATCTATATGTATATTTTTTGTTACCATATTAATAAATATCTATTTATAGGGAATCAAGTTGTAAGGTTAACTCGAAAATTGCGAATAATTACAAGCGTATTTTAACAATAAAATCACAATTTAAGTATCAGCAATTATGAGTAATTAACACAATAGTTGCCAAATACATAGCCGTAAGTAAAACCAAACGATTGTAGATTTTGTAAGAAAGTAGGAAGAGATTTTTGAATACAGCGTGGTTGCGACTTTCTCGAAATAGTTTATTTAGGAGTGGAGAGTGAGGGGAAGGATTCTTGGAATAGTCGCCAAGTTAGGATTCAGCAATCACACCCACTGCCACAGCTGTCATTCTTCCGACCTCTCATTCAATATATGTGATCAATGGTTTACAATGTATTAGTTCTACCTACACTTCTATAGTTTGTCTATACCGTTAAATAATCGGTTGTTAATCTAAAATAACACAATATATACTATCTTTGGTATTTAATTATCATATATAATTTTAGCTTTAAAAATATTAATTGGTCAACTATTAGTATTAATAAAATGTAGTAATTAATGAATTTGTTTTTATTTACTTTAATTCCTGCGACTGTTGGTCAAAGAAAAAATTAATTAGAAACGCAGTCACAGATATGCAAAAGTGTTATTTAAAAGTTAGAAGTACAGTAATACCCCGGCTCTCGACTGTTACAGACAAAGATGCGCGCGTTAACATAAAGCAACAATCACCAAACATGAACTTGTAAAATATAAACATAAAAAAATTTAAGAATTCGGAAAAAGAACAATATGTGTAAAGGTTTTGTAAGTATGTACAGATTTTTAATATAATTGTGTAAAGCAATGGTATCCAATCTGAAATCCTATAACAAACGACCTTCGATTTTAGGGTCACCCAGGAGGTGCGCACTCAATACTTTGAGACGGGAACTAATTTAGTTTGCTTGGTCGGATTTTGCAATACCAACTTAAAAGCAGGGGGTGCGCCCTCAATAGTTTTAGGTGGTAGATAATTTAGTTCGCTCAGTCTGATCGTTGAATACCACGTAGTTTCTAAATTTTTTGGTTATTTTACGTTTCGTTCGTTAATAAGGCAGCAGAAATTGGCAGCACACTGGCAATTGACAATTTCACCAAAGTAAAAACGACAATTTTAAAAAACTTGAAGTTATAAATTATTTCATTATAATATGTAATTAATTGATAATAACACGATAAATTTTGGAGAAATTTATTTTGTCAAGTTGTCATTCAAAGTTACACCTTCACAGATTAGGTAGAATACAGATATATCAGTCTCTTGTTCTCTATCATTTGAAAACCAGAGGTGACAAACAGACATGCGTGAAAATTTTCTCATATGCGATCTATCGCGAATTCTAAAAAAAGAAGATACCTTTTGATTTATAGTTGCTTATACAGTTTTTTTTATTCAGTAATTTACTAATAAATTTAATAACTAAGAAAGTTACTTGTAAAGTAATAAAATGATTTCCTTAATATTTTATTTATGCTACAATTTGTTTTTTTTTACTTATTTTACACTTCTTTAATTATATTTTGCACTACTTCTTATATAAGTAAAGTCCTGTAAGAAGGTTTGTATTGCTTAATATCTTTGTTTTTTAGTTTCTGTAAAAAATTGTTACAATAGTTAAAAATTTGTGGCGTGGCGCAAAAGTTAAGTGTGTGGACTGATGCGCTAAGCGACCTGGGTTCAATCCCACGCTAAAACCATCTGAGAATAATACGCCTTTCTCCCCTTGCAAGGCAGTGGGCAACCAGCAAGGGTAAAATTGCCCCAGGAAAATTTTGCCAATACTACCCTTTGTGTCTTTGTAATATACTATGACATATACAACAAAAGGCACAAGCGGTGAAATAGCTTACGCCCAGATTCGGGCACGGCACTTTAAGGGGTTAGCCTACTTGGAATCAAGAAAATTACGTGATTTTCAAGAATTTTTTTGCTGTTTTAATAAGTATTTATTGAAATTCACAAAATGCTATTCTTCTTCTTAAAGTGCTCGGCAAAAGTGCTTCGGCAAAAATATATATTACTTAACTACTGTGATTTTGTATTTGATACATCACATGTCATTGATAGAAAGTGACGAAAAAAAAATTGGTTAATGGCTTCTAATTTCTAATGTGGATGTCATAGGGGTCAACTATTATATATTTTTCAAAATATCAATGAAGAACCTTTTCGAATGATATTTCACATGGTAAATTTTGGTAGGGGCCAAAAGGGTCAACTTTAGGGAGCATTTTTTCCAAATTAAGCGTCTCGTGCACACTGGGTCCACTAGTCATGTTGCGAGAATATCTCTACTGTGGCTGAGGACGTCCGAGAGAGTCCACAAACATTGACGAGAGAGATGTTAAATGAGTGTTTTTTGCCGCAAGTTGCTGAATTGGGTCTCGAGCATTGTTGGTTCCAGCAGGACGGAGAAACCGCACACACAGCTCGCGCAACGATGGAGATTTTGAGACATCAATTTCCAGGCCGTGTGATCTCCCGCTTTGACGATTTGAACTGGCCGGCAAGATCGCCAGACTTCTTTCTTTGGGGCTTTTTGAAATCTTGTGCTTACCACACGAAACCACAAACCTTACAAGTCTTGAAAGCCAACATTGAAGAAGAAATCACCAATTTGGGGCCAGGTGTTTGACGAGCAATAATTCAAAATGCCGTAAAACAAGGACAAATTTGCATTAACTCAGGAGGTGGTCATTTGACCGATATCATTTTTTCCACTTAATGCCATCAATTTTACACCTTCTAGTAAACTTTTAGTGAAAACGGAGTTCAATTTTTCTCATTTCTAACAAAATGGCAACCAATTTACATTATGACATTATTTTTGCCCCACCTTGTATAAAAATAATGACATTAACTTTTTGTTATCATTTGTTACAACTCTTACATCCCTTTTCTTCGAAGTTGTATACCTATGTGTACATGGTTTACGGAAATTTATTTGTAAAATATGTTGTTGTTAAGAAAAGTCAATAAAGAAGTTTGTAAATGTTCCTAAATGAATCATATGTATTTATTATTTTTTTATATGTTATCAATGTATATAATATAAATATACATATTACATCATAGGAAGGTAAGAGCATGTGTTATATGTAAGAAAGGAAGGTAGAACAGGAATGGGACCGATACTAATTGGTAAAAGAACCGGAAATGCTGCAAAAAGAGTTTCTTAGCTTCACGCAATAAAAATGATGTAGTTGCTACCGCCGAAGTTTATTATTAGGGGTCAGGGGAAGGTAGGATTCAAGCAGCCGCGGGGCAAACACTTCCGGTGGAGGGGGCCTTGGCGTGGGAACAGCATTACAGATCTACGTTAAATGGACCCGTATCCTGTTCCGAACGACTATTACTTGCCTTCATTCTTGCTCTTATCTTAAGCCGGGGATATAACCTGGATTTATATATACAAATAGATATTTTAAATTGTATTGCGGAAATCAATTTTGCATTTTATAGTTAGTTAACTGTAAACAAATTATCACATAGGAGAATTTATACTTCTGAGATATTTTCGATATGTTTCAACATAAAAATGTATAAACTCATATTTTGCTTATACAACAAAAGCTTTTTTATAATACTATTCCATAAAAATTAATATTTTTTAAGTAATGTTTATAGAAAAATTGTGTTAAAAATTGATTTTATAAAGATATTTTTGATAAATAAACAAACAAATTCAAAATTGTCAATACTTATCGAACTATGGTATAGCTTAACTTACTTCGAAAATTTGTAATCAATAATTGATATCCGATCTAGCTACTTTAGACAATCAATTCGATAATCATTTTACAAATTAAAAAGTATTTGATATCTTTATATGTATTCCAATACGGAATGTTGTGTTTTAATTATTATTAAATATATACACTGTGCGAAACGGCTATTCGTACGTACCTAATTTTAGTATTCAGCCAAATATTGAACATACGTAATATACCTGTCTTTATTGGATGCATAGCAAGCCATGTGTCTAAAACATGACCAAATCTTACAATAAGCAATATTACCGGCTTTTTTTACATCGGGCATAATCTTCCTTGGTTCAGGTATTCAGTACCATTATATACATAAATTCGAACCTCGATAAGTCGAAGTTGAAGGGAGACTAAAAATAATTCAAGTTATCAAAAATTCGAATTATCGATATATAAATATTAACGTTGAAATATGCAAGTCCTAGAAAAAGAAGTTCGAGTTATCAAAAATTCGGCTTATCGAAGTTCGACTTATGGAGGTTCGACTGTATATATGTATATCCTACCAAGTTAATGAATGTCTTTTAAAAAAGAAGTTAGCGATTTTACTAACTCTAGATTTTTTTAGTGTAAAATTAAAAATCGTTAATTACATACGTTTGTTAAATCGAAAATGTTTTTGAACATTAAACATTACTATAGGATCTTTTTCTTGAAAATGAACTATTTTAATTGTTTATTTATTTTATAGATAATAAAATAAAATTTTATGATATTTAAAAACATTAAAAACACTATGTGTGATAATAAAAATAAACAATTATTAATCCGTTAAGGCCAGTTTAATTATTCGGTAATATCCCTAAATAATTACTTTATTAATTACATCTTCACAATTCTTGTACGTACAGTCAAACTAAGAAGTAATCAACACCCTAGAAACAGACTTACAGTAAACGTACTATTCCAAGAGACATAATCTGGCGCTGCATGTTTAAAAAACAATTAAGATTGATTTTTGTAATTTTAGTACCTTTAGTTCTAGGTACTAAAATTACAAAGATCAATCTTAATCGTTTTTTAACCATGCAGCGCCAGATTTTGTCTCTTGGAATAGTACGTTTACTGTAGGTCTGTTTCTAGGGTGTTGGTTACTTCTTAGTTTGACTGTACATGTTGAATATTTAAATTCAATTTTTTTTGCCTACATCTCATTTTTAAATAAAGAAAAATTATCCTGCGGACTTATATCAAAAAATTGGACGGACAATATATTATATGCAGTCGCATAAATGAAGGAACAGAAAAATCTTAAAAGTTTTATCAAATACGAAGTTGACATCAGGGAAAATACCTTTTCTTTTCTGTAGCTGTGACAAATAATGTTTTGTGTTTCACTAATCTTTGCAAACAATTCCTATTCCCATTTCAAAAAATCTTTCGGAAATACAATATTCTAAACAAATTTATTATTTTCCCTATTCTAATATAAAAGAAGAACCAACATGAAATTTTGACTAAAAATTGGAAGGCTATCCTAAAATTGTTCGAATAACTATTTCAGCAAGTGTACATGTAAATATGGTTGGTAATTTTTGAATAATTCTATTATTTGGATTATACAAAAAAGGTTTATGTTTAAAATGATTCTATATTGTATCTAAATTTTTACTTGCCTATTAGTTTTTTAATGCAATAATAATAAAGATAATAATATTGTAATAAATTAAAAAATACTGGCAGTGTGTTGTCTTCAGCTTTACACCATATCAAATAAGTACATATTGTTTATTTTTTAAATACGATTTGTTTTCAAAATCATATTGTCCGATTTTTCTGACCAGTATAATTAAAATACTTTCATAAAATACGCAGTAGATGCTAAAGTAAACACAAATTTTTAAAAATCTACGTAATACATTTTTTAAAAGTATTATTTAATTTATGATATTATATATCAATAATGTTTTAGATAAAGTAAACGATGTAAAAATTTTTTGTTAGGATAATATTAAACAACATAGTTGTATAAATTTAAAATCATATTGTTTTATTTTTAGTATAATACTATTTTAATACATATATTGTTATTTAACATTTGGGAATAAATCAAGAAATCTGAGCAGGAGTAAAATCATTACATATGTACCTATCCATATATACATTTAGATGCAAGGAAACTAAAAATTTATATATGCGAAAGTATTTCATAAATAGTGATGTATTAAATAATGATCGGTCATTCCTCTTGATTTTTCCTGGCTTGTTGACAATTCATCATTGAGCGACGATTGAGAATGAGACCAAATACCATTGATAATTGTGTGAGCGTAAACACATTGCAGGCGGCCTTGGAGTAGAAGTAAACTAGAATCATGTCAGATTTGCTTTTAATCGGTAGGTTTCGGCATTTTACGAATATCAGATTTTCATCGTCCATTATAAAACTTTAAGCGATAGAACTGCCATCTATTTTTTAATATTCTTATTAAGTAACAGTTGGGAATATTAAAACTACCGTAATTTTTTATTAGCAAATGCAACATTCTTTAAAACTGCACTTACATATATAATTTAACAATTTGAAAGAGCTTTTAGTAAATTCATTTTAATAAATAAATGAATTTTGAAACGTTGTAGTAAATAAAAATATTCCTTTAATTAATTTTTAGTGACAGGCACCTTGCCGGCCCAGGGCAGATTCGTTAGTTAACGTCGCCTGTGAGCAACAATCGTTTTGCCGCTCTCTAATAATTTGTATTAAAAAAAACGAAGAAATTTAAAGTACCGGGTGTTTCAAAATCAACTGACGTATTACAAATGCATTTTATTCAAAAGGTGTAAGGCTAACAGAAAAAGTAAAAGTAGAGTTATGAATAGTTTTAAAAAGAATTTATGAAATTACATTTTCGAAGGTGGCGTCACCTGTAACGATAGTGTGACCCCTGCGTTTCTCGAAATTCTGGGTCGCGTTTTGGAGCATTTCCTGTTTACATAGCCATTTGTGTGAAAATGTGCTTCCTCAGAAAAGAAAATCTTGTCAAGGTTCATCCCTGAATTTTCTTTTCAAACGAGCATTTTGTTGGCGAAGACCTCTCTCCGCTTTTGTTGACACAAGTCAGCGGCGTAACAACTTGGATTTGGTACGAAAACATGTGCAGAGGCTTACGTAAAATTCGATGGCTTGCTTTCCGTTTTATATTAGTACAAAAATACGCTCTTGGATTGTATTTTGATTTTTTTACAAGTATTACTGCATCTGGTGAAGAAAAAAGTGCTGTTCCATCAAGACAATGCACGGGTGCACACGTGTGTAGTCACCATGGCAAAAATCCATAAATTAGGTTACGAACTGCTACCTTATCCAGCATATTCTCTAGATTTAGCCCTCTGCAACTATTTTCTGTTTCTAAACCTGAAGAAATAGCTGGGCGGTAAAAGATTTGGGTTGAATGAAGAGGTCATCACAGAAACAAACGCCTATTTTGAGGGCCTTGAGAAAACCTATTATTTGGGAGTAATAAAAAAATTGGAAAAACTCTGGACTAAATGTATCGAGCTAAAAGAAGACTATGTTGCGAAATAAAACGCTTATTTGCCGAAAAAATATCTTTTATTCATAGAGTCACAAATTTATCAAACTGCCTTCGTACCATAGTTTATGCAATGACCAACTCCCTGATTGGTGTAATAAAAAAAAAGTTTATTCGTATGAAATGAAATTGAGTGGATTCAAGAGTTGTTTACTTATCCATGGGCACTAAAAGTTACACTGGGTTTGGGAAAGATTTTTGAACTAAAGTTCATATGATATTAAACCAAACTTACAGTATTTATTTGAACCAAAATTATGAATTATAATAAAAAAAGAAGCACGACCAATTACACAACATCCAATCGAACAACGTGATCTGACTATATACTGCAAATCCAAGTGTTTAACTTGGTGTGTTAAAATAAAACATGTAAGTGTTTAGAAATTAAACTGTATAAACGTTTAAACTATTACATAAAACATTACAAGTGTTTTAAAAAAAATATAAAACACTGAAGTGCTTTAGGGGCCGTTCAAGTATTACGTAACGCAATTTTTAAAGATTTTTGCCCTCCCCCCCCCCCCATGTAACGCGCCGGAACGTTTTTCTAGCCCCCTCCACCTGTCCAAAACGTTACGTAACGACCAAGTGAATATTTTTACCAAAAAGTCACAATTATAAGCTTTTTATTTAAATTTAAAAAAAACAATGTTACGTAACGCGATGGTCGTATTATGATGGTTGTATTAATTTTGTTTTAAATACTATAATATTATACTGATTTTTTTTTTAATACTTATATTATATATAGAAATGGCTAGAAAAATTTAAATTATTATTTGGTATCATATTTTACGACCATTTTTATTATTAAAATTTTCAGATAATTAATTGATTGAATCAAACACTTCAAAGTGTTTTGTATTTAAAAGACTTTATATGCATTCTTATATAAAACATTTTAAATGTTTTAGAATTAAACATTTGTGGTGTTTATCTTACATTAAACACTACATAGCGTTTAGTTGGTGACTACAAGTATTTAAACGCTTAAAGTGTTTTAAAATAAAACACTTGGATTTGCAGTGTAATATTTGATACGCTGATTAAAAATCTGAAATCAGTTTTTGTTGTGTTGCTCGTGGCCTGCAAATTCACAATTTGACTAAAAAGCTAGAATTTTCCAATGCATGTTAATTTAATTTTTCATTAAGTATAAAGGCTTTTATGGTTATTATTATTAATTTTCAAGAAAACTTACTAATGTAATGTCTTAAAACGATAGTTTTTAATTAAAGTATAATTTATAGACGGTGGTAACTTAATTTTTACATTCACAGTGACAGATATTGCTGCTATGTCATTTTAAATATTTATGCTGATTTAACAAAAAATAAAAATCAAAATACTATTTTTACAGGAAAGGGTATAGCCGGATAAGCACTAAAAAAAATCTGCCCCCAGTGATTTTTAAAAATCTATATGGTTGATCGATTTCTTATTCAAAAAAAGTATTTTTCTCAAAGTTTCAACTTTTAAACCCTAAGGGTGGCGCCATAATTCAATAAAATGTGTTTTTCAGTATTTATTTTATTATAATTATTCTACTGAATATTTTTGAACAAAAATTTTTTTGGTAAGAACTATCGATAAGGGACGATAAAAAATATTTTTTTTGTAAATTTTTAACTATTTCTTATTGTTTAAAAAAAAAAAAGTTTTTATTGTTATATTTAAATATGTTCCTTAAATATGTCACTCACGAATTTTTTTCAGAAAAGGCCTCTATTACCCTTCTTTACATGCTAAAACTTTCAACTTGATCCATTTGGTGCAACACAGTAAAAAAAAATAAAATCGATCACATTTCGCTGAGTTGATGAATGTGGATGGTATTACATATGAAACTTCAGTGTGTAAAAAACACAGCAAATAGTTACTACGTTTCCACAGTCATTTAATACGGGTTGAATACGAATTCAATACTGTTGTCGGGTAAAAAGTGGTCATGGAAACCCTGATTCAATACGTATTGAACACGATTTAGATTCAGATACGATACGGTAAATTTTAGGAACGTATCTGAATTTCAACGTATTGAGTTCCATGGAAACCCGTAACTCGCGATCGTGCATGCGCAATTGGAGATCACTGGCGCTTTCTAATGATAATTTAAAATATATACACCTTTATGTTAAATTGTCATGAAATTTAATAGAATTATAGCACACAATAAAATAAACAACACAATTTTATTTCGAACCTGCTCTACGTATTAACCTAGAAAATAAGTTTTCCGAAAACAGCTGATTGCTGTATCGTAAATGTATTAAATTCGTATTGAAAACTATTTATGGAAACACGTACTTGTTGGATCGCAAATCCGTACTCAACCCATATTGAATAACCGTGGAAACGTAGTAATTATAAAATTATAAGTAAAATGTCAGGCATTACTCAATGTTTGGCTAAAATAATAACACTTGCCGAAATTTTAAGTCGTTTGTTTACAGATGCAAAAAGTAAATGCTGTAGTGCATAAACATAATGAAGTGAATTAACTGACGTTACTTACAACAATTTTTACAAAAAATTTTCATATTTTAATTACAATGGATTTCAGTTATAACCACTTCGGTTGTAACAACTTTGTTGTTATAGCGGTTTAACACCTACATTACTTGAATTTCAAGTATTCGTCGTAGAAAGTTCATTTGGCAATAGTGACTTCGAATGTAACGCCGATTTCGAGTATAGTGATTGGTGCTTATGAGTCATTTATAACAAATTCCTCGAAATCCCTGCCAAATATTACGACCGGTCCAAAATGACATAAAGGTTCCTTCATAAAATTATTAAGTTTTTTTATCTCTTTATTTTTTTACAGAAAAGCTCTTTTTTACCCTTCTTTACACGGTAAAAGTTTTTAACTTGATCCATTTGATGCAACACAGTATTAAAATATAAAATCGTTTTTTTCATATTTTTTTGGACAGTTATTCACTATTTAATACTAAAATATTTATTATTTAAAAATCTATTAATAATGTAATATACATTTCCATATTGTTGAAAATAATTATTATGTGTTAAGTAATATAATAAAAACACAATTTACGATTTTATAAATTATATTATTTGTATCAAATAAAGTAATTTCACATAAAATATAGATCATTATGGTAAATATTTATGTTACGCCGCTATAACAACAAAGTGGTTATAACTGAAACCTATTGTAATTAAAATATGAGAATTTTTTTGTAAAGATTGTTGTAAATAATGTCAGTTAATTCACTTCATTATGTTTATGCAGTATAACATTTACTTTTTTCATCTGTAAACAAACGACTTAAAATTCCGGGAGGTCTTATTATTTTAGCCAAATATTGATTAATGCCTGTGATTTTATACGTATCTAGTTAATAATAAATTTTACTTATAATTTTATAATATTTGGTGTATTTTTACACACTAGAGTTTCATATGTAATACCGTCCTCATTCATCAACTCAGCGAAATATGATCGATTTTATTTTTTTCGACCGTGTTGCACCAAATGGATCAAGTTGAAAATTTTACCATGTAAAGAAGGGTAATAGAGGGCTTTTTTGAAACAAATTCGTGAGTGACATATTTAAGGAACATATTTAAATATAACAATAAAATTTTTTTTTTTAAACAATAAGAAATAGTTAAAAATTTACAAAAAAAATATTTTTTATCGTCCCTTATCGATAGTTCTTACCAAAAAAATTTTTGTTCAAAAATATTCAGTAGAATAATTATAATAAAATAAATACTGAAAAACACATTTTATTGAATTATGGCGCCACCCTTAGGGTTTAAAAGTTGAAATTTTCAGAAAAATACTTTTTTTGAATAAGAAATCGATCAGCCATATAGATTTTTAAATATCGCTGGGGGCAGATTTTAAGTGCTTATCCGGCTATACCCTTTCCAACTTTTAAAGCGATTTGTGAAGTTGTATCACAAGTATCAGAAACTAATTTGAAATTCTTAATCAGATTGTCAAATAGATTACTGGGCAGGGCCGGATCTACCATAAGGCTTTTTGGGCTTTAGCCCAGGGCCCCGTGGATTCAAGGGGCCCCCAGCTAAGTCAAGTCAAAGTCAAAAATAGACGATAATGCGAAAAAATCCATAATTTTATTAAATTAAACAGATCGTAAGGTTTGCAGCCCTGCGAATTCTGCGATTAATCAAACCTATTCAATTCATTTAATTAAAGTCTACGTTCACGTGGGTCCTTAAGTAGTATTAGCCCAGGACCCCCTAAACTCACGGTCCGGCCCTGTTACTGGGCCGATTTTGTTGTTCAATTAAGGGTCAAAATAAAGTGTAACTGGGCGAGCTTATTTATCAAAATTATCTCGTGATCAAATTAAATTCTTAATTCCCGATCTAATTCTGTAGATTATAACGGCATCACACCTATTGAAGAAAATCTGAAACAGACATATTTAGTATTTAACGAGGTTCCAATCCCAGACCTCTGGGTTGTGAGAGCTCCGCTCTTTACAAGTGGGCTACGCAGCCATAATTAAATCTTTTATTAAAAGGTTGAAGAGAAAATAGAACTAAACAGTACGAAACCGGTTTATAACGTAATAAAATTTTATAAGTCTGAATACATCTGAAAATAATTTGCGACAAACTTCTGAAATTTTGGATTCAATACTCCACAAACGAAAGCTGGAGGATTATTGGCACAAAAATTTAGATTTTTTTAAAGTAAAGTGTCTACGAATCAGTAAAATGAAATTGATTACATACAAAGTTATATTGCTATTTAAGAAAGATTTAATAGAATTATTTTTTTTATAGTAGGTACATATAAAAGTAGGTACGTCCTGTTTGTTTAAATGTAATTGTAAAAAAAACAATATATATACACGGTGTGTATAAATTGGCGCAAAAGCTACACGCTGCGACATTCTTTGTTCAGTTATGTTTTCAGACACCATTTAAAAGAAACATACAGTTGGCAACACTGTACTAGCATACTACTATAATAAGAGGTACCGTAATATGTTCTGAATTTTAACCTTTAGAAACATTTTACTCGTCATTAGTGGTATGAAATGTGTAAATTTTACGTTTTAAAATCTACACATTAGGAGAGATATGATTAGCAACGGTTATACAAAAATAAAAAACAAAAGTCGAATTAAACCCATAAGTAAATGTCAAAATTTGACAGAATGCATTTAAATTTAAAATGCATTTAAATTGCATACAAAGTTTTTTTTACAATATTGCCAAATTTGTTTTTTGTAAAAGTATGGTAATGAAGAAAGGTTAAAAACAAATATTTGAAGTCAAAACAGAAACGTTAATGAAGCAATAGTATTAAAATTTCTTCATTATTCTTAATTGCAGGAATCTTTCCAACAACTATTGTAACTAACATTTTTTTTTGAACCAAAATACAAACTTTGAGAACATTGTGAAGACGTATGAAACATAATATAACGGTTTAACATCAAGAGTTTCGATTTAGAACCAACGATGAATGTTGCTGTGTGTAACTTTATAGTAACTTTATTGTTGATTCGATAGCATTAAAACATCAAATATTGCGATTATAAGTAAGGGAGTGTACCCGGGTATGAGACGGGTTTTGTTTAAGAGCCAAAATTCTTTACTGGTTAAATAAAGTCGGGTGTTCTATTCATTTTTGGAAAGGTAATGAAAATACACAACTTTTATCCGCAGAATGTTTTGTGATTCCATTAACATGCAAAATTTTATGACCAATTTTCTAACCATTATTTTTTTGACAAGAAAAAAATTTATATCTAGGAATGAGACACCTACAAAAATACATCAAAAATTGTAAAATATAAAGTGAAAACCTTATATCTATTTCAAATTATTAATTTTTTATGTTTTCCATAATTTTTATTTATCAATTTTCTCTTCATAATCGTCGCAATGTTTGCATGTGTAGATGCTTGAACACGTGTTTGCGCACTTCAAAAGAACTGGCCGCTTGCAAATATTGCATTTGATTTTGTTAACAGCATTCAATTTGTTCGGAAACAACTTTATACTAATAATGTTTTTGCTTTGGAACCCTTGGGTGGTGGTAATATGCTGTTTCTCATACCCGGACAATGACGACATTTTGATAATTAAAAAAATAATTGTTTTCCAACCACATATTGGCCTAATCTAATATTGGATCGTAAAATATAAGAAAAACACTAAATGCTATACATTACACTTTCCTTTTTTAATTGATTTACATTAAAAACATAACATTTTGAAAAAAATCAAAAACGTTTTTAACCTGCAATTTTACATACGATGTTTGCAGTTGATATAAGCAATGCGTCCATTCATTTCAGTGTTAGCACAAAAACTGACTGATGACCAAAGAAATATTTGACAGTAGGGGGAAAGTGGCATGAAACAGCCAGTTTAAAAAAAAGGGATAAATAATATAGAAGGACATAAATAAATCAATTTTTTTTTTAATCTGTAATTGTTCATGCATTTATGTACGTAATGTCATAAAACATTTTTCAAAATTAACGATATTTTTCGACTTCTAATCATTTATAAAAAAAATAAAATTTGGCTTTTTCATAACCTATAGGTATTGAAACAGCCAACCCAAGTTTTGAAAAAGCCATATTCTTATTACAAGATTAAAACTGCATATTAATGAAGATATTATTTAATAATAATCTTATGCTATAATTTTAGATCTTATATAATTATAAAACGTTTTAAATAACGCAAACTCTCGATAAAATATTTACTTACATAAATCTAAGAAACTGTCAAAAAATTTGACGTTTGAGATCAATCATTGCAAAAACTTAAAAACGTTTTTAGCAAAAATAATGCAATTTCCCTTTTACGCCACGGGATTTATATGCCCAACCATTACAACTTTGCATCGGTACCACTCTTGATTGCTGTTACTACAATTATTATTGCATTTTATGCAATTAAAAGGTAGCTCTTTCATTACACTGCAGTCCGGCTCTTTCAAAACATATTCTCTCAAGAAACAAAATCTCGAAAATTACTATGAAATCAAAGATTAGTCTACAAAATATATACGTTATTAGAAGGCCTAATATATCTATAAAATTATAGTGTAATCATATTATTATTAGTTTTGTACGTATAGGCGTTAGAAAACAAATAAACTGAACTCAAAACCTTACTTTTTGACGACAAAATCTTCAATACGTCGTATCGGCGCCGTTTATTGACGGTGAACGGTCAAATTTTTTGTGGGGATATCTGGCTAGTGTTGCTATCTTAAAATAATAATACATAAACGATTCGTATGAAAACTACCGCGTAATTGATAATGGCTGTTTCAAAACTTGGCTGTTTCATGCCACTTTCTCCCTATTCAGATCGGCTATATTGACATTCCATAATGAAAATAATTGACTGTCTTATACATGGAGCCCGTCTCATACCCGGGAAGTTTATACTAGTTAGAGTTTTGCGCAATTTATATGTAGTTCAATAAGACTTGCGAGGGTTACACATGTATATCAAACCTGTAAAACTATTCTGAAATATTTAATACCAATTGTATAACATTTTAATATTTTGTTAATAGAGTACAGTCGAAGCCCATAGGTCAAATCTCCATTGTACAATAACAAAATCTCAAAATGTAATATTGAAACATTACAAAAATTAAAGTCATCGTCAGTTAACAAATACTTGTTATCTTTATATAATTTGTCAAAATTTTTGGTATGTGTTATAAAAATCTGTACCAAAAACGCACTTTGATTGAATAAGGTAGCATATCGACAGGCACGTTGCAAAAACTTGTAAGTACACTTTTTGTCCAAAATAAGGTTTTGAACTGTTGTGGTAATTTTCGCTCATGGGTGCCTTCTGGTGTCCACAATATCAACCAGTCATTAAATTTGATTGGTTATTTATTACAGACTACCTATTTTCAATGAGGGCAAAACCTTGTAAGTTACGATCAAATTCAGGGTCAATTTCTACGTAACAAAACAGGGCCTGAAAAACGTATGTGTTAAAAAGTACGAACCTAAAATATTTCCAAATATTTTTTTGGCTTTAGCAAAGAATAGAAAAACAGAAGACCATAAAGTTTAAAATAAACAATTTTTTACTCTTATGAACATTGTAGGAAGCGTGGCGCAAGTGGTTTAGTGTTTGGGCTGCTGCGCTAGCGAGGTGGATTCGAAATGGTTCGAATCCCCGCGCCGTCCATCGAAAATTTCACGCTCCTCTTCTCTTCGCAAGGCTGAGCACCTGGCAAGAGTAAAACTGCTCGAAAATTTCCCTAGAAATTGCCGTGGTTCGGAACCCACGTAAAACTGTAGGTGGCTTGAATCTTTGAAACACTACAACATTCACAACAAAGTTTCAAGCGGGGAAAACGCCGAAACCTGATACAGGTATAAAAAGGCGCCAACAACATGAACATTGTAAGTTTTTGCACATACAGGTGTTTGCAATGTAGATGTCGATATTCAGCTTTTTTTTTCGTCACTCATATTCAGAAGATCACAAGCAAAATTTGTATGGAAACACCATAATATTTAAAATTTATTGATCATTTGAGGATGATTATAGAAAAAGATTTTGGATTGACAGTGAACCTTTAATTCTTTACGCTAAGTGCACTATGCGTTATGTAAAATTGTGGTAAACTAGTAAGTTGGTAAAATAGTGGTTGCAAAACCGGAGGTGATAGAAACAAACAATATTATCAGTACTTAGAGTGATTTATAGGTAGCCGTCTAGTTGTCTGAGTAGTGAAATTTCTAAGAATATTTATTTATGTATCTGCGTTACTTAAATATCCATCTCTGCAACTATACATTTTATTTGATAGAAAAGTTTAAGCAAATAAAATCTACTGGCGTTATGGCTTGCGAATCTTACTTCAAGTTATATAAAAATTCTACTAAAAGGAGATATAGAAACAATTTTTAAAGTAAAATGTGAATTCTAAAAATTCGAGATATGAAGGTTTGACTGTATTTTTATTAGAAATTATGACAATATATTTGACCATATATTATAGGTTTTTACTAAATATGAGTACATACAGTCGAACCTCGATAAGTCGAAGTTGAAGAAAAACTAAAAATAATTCGAGTTATCAAAAATGAGAGTCACAAAGAAGAATCATGTACGTAATGAACATATCCGAGGTTCATTGAGTGTTCAATCAATTACCGACTTTATGGATGAATCTCAATTGAAGTGGTATGGACATGTTCAACGTCGAAATGAGACCCACATAGTGCACCGAGTTTTGGCAATAGGTGAACCTAAAAGAAAACCAGGCAGGTCAAAAAGTACCTGGAATAGGTCTTCCGTGAAGCTTCAATGTGATTATAACATACCTCCGGAAATGGTTTATAATAGAAGAGAATACTCCTTAAGAACACGCCTACCCCGATAAGGGAGCAGTTGGAACAATTGCATTAAAGGCGAAGATAAAGAAGAAAAATTTGGCTTATCGAGGTTTGAGTTATGGAGGTTAGACTGTATTTATTTATCTTATAAGAAACAAATTAAGTATACATGTATCAACTCCTTGCCGTTTATTCACAGAGGATGTTGGCGAATTCTGCCAAAGTTTGTAAATGTCGTAGGTGTATAACATTCTTATAAATTTGTGGGTGGGTTTATTGCGGCTTAGAAAGTAAAGACACGGTAATAATTATAAAAGCATTGTAATTATAATTTTTCTCTTTTCTATAGTTTTAGTGAATCATAAAATACTCTTAATACAAAGGCCATAGGGGGATAAGCATGGTAAAAATGCCTTTTGTAAATATCTTATTGATATTTTATGAATATGTAGATACTATAGAAATATAAAGATCCTGAAAATTTCAGATTTTAATCTATATCGGTTTCTTCAAAAAGTCAAAATAAGTAAAAATTGGAAAATATTTTTTTTCTTTGGTTTGATTGAACCGATTTGTTTGAAAATTTAGTATGTTATGCAGGCGATATAGAGACTTTACGGACACCATTGGCCAATTTTTGGCTTAATAAATTAATAATCAAAAAAATTATTTTCTTTTATTTTTTCAATTTTTATTATGATACTTTTTGAGCAAAATTATGATTCTATCATTTTTACATTCCTTATAAGACCTATAAAGACTCAGAATTTTTTCAAAATTTTTTAATGGTACGCCATAGTTAAAAAAAATAAAAACTATATTTATTACCAAAATATCGAATTTTTCAATAAATTCTACCTAAATAATTACAAATTATACTATTATTATTACATAAATAATACGATAAAATAAATTTCTTGCATTAGAGATGATAAAAAAAATATCTTTCTAACAATAAAATATAACGCCTATTAGAATTTAATAAAAATATAATTTGAAATAATTTGTAACTCAACTTTATTAAAACAATAATATCGTCAATAATTTTTTAAATACAGTATACAGTCGAACCTCGATAAATCGAAGTTGAAAGGAAACTAAAAATAATTTGACTTATCGAGGTTTGACTGTACTTACATACAATAACAGAAAAGAAAAAAAAATATTTTAAATTTTGACAGTGTAAGACTCATAGCTCCCTCTCATCGAGGACCACATAACGATTATTTTTACCACCCCTAGCCGGTCGGTAAAGAAGACGCGCCCCGGAAGGAACGCACCCGGAACCCGCATTCTACATCGTGGTGCAGTGTTGACCGGTTGTGCCATAAGAATTTTGTATTATTTTGTAACTTTTGTGAACATTTGTCTTTCGGACATTACATCATTTTTTGTATTAATTGTATCTCTCGCGGTAGCTCCGCCGCAAAGAAGCCTTTTAGTACCACGTGGGTACCATTTTTTTACTTTTGAAAATTCATCGGTGGCAGAACCCTTCTCCGTAGAGCCCCTTGTGAGCACTACAAATTGGCGCCCAACTCGTGGAGCCATCTTTGAAAATTGAGAGGTAAGAAACGTTACAACGTCGACAACTAGCAGCCTCGTGCTTCAGCGTCAGGTTACTCGCTGAGGTCCCAAAACCGAGAAGCTAGAAGTCGTACAAAAAGCTACAAAAAGAACAAAAGATCGCAACAATGAACAACCAGATCGTGATGACGAACGATCAACTGCAAAATCTAATCATGAGCATCACAACTCAGATGGGCAACGCAAGTAACCAACACCTAAATGTAGAATCCCCGCTCACCGGTACATTTACCGCGTGCAACTCCAGATTTGCGGGAGAAAAGACGAAGATGTGGACGCGTTCATCGACGCCATTACAATCTATAAAGAATGCGCAAACGTGTCGGACGAAAATTCAACAAAAGGACTAGCTATGCTGTTGGACAAGGGAGCCGCTATTTGGTGGAAAGGGCAAAATATCATGCAACACGTGGAAAGATGCGCTGGATGGTCTGCGGCATGCGTTTGGCAGCACTATGCCATCCCACAAAGTGTTTCGCACATTATTTTCGCGGGAACAAACAGAAAAAGAACCAACGGACGTTTTCGTGAACAAAGCACGTGCTTTGATGGCCCATTTACCCAGAGACCCCGATTTGCCAATAGTGTACCAGTTGGATATGGTGTACGGTCTGTTACACAAACGGATTCGCCGCGCCATTACACGTGATTCTTTTACAACATTTGAAGAAAAAAATGCATTTATGTACGTAATGTCATAAAACATTTTTCAAAATTAACGATATTTTTCGACTTCTAATCATTTAAAAAAAATAAAATTTGGCTTTTTCATAACCTATAGGTATTGAAACAGCCAACCCAAGTTTTGAAAAAGCCATATTCTTATTACAAGATTAAAACTGCATATTAATGAAGATATTATTTAATAATAATCTTATGCTATAATTTTAGATCTTATATAATTATAAAACGTTTTAAATAACGCAAACTCTCGATAAAATATTTACTTACATAAATCTAAGAAACTGTCAAAAAATTTGACGTTTGAGATCAATCATTGCAAAACTTAAAAACGTTTTTAGCAAAAATAATGCAATTTCCTTTTACGCCACGGGATTTATATGCCCAACCATTACAACTTTGCATCGGTACCACTCTTGATTGCTGTTACTACAATTATTATTGCATTTTATGCAATTAAAAGGTAGCTCTTTCATTACACTGCAGTCCGGCTCTTTCAAAACATATTCTCTCAAGAAACAAAATCTCGAAAATTACTATGAAATCAAAGATTAGTCTACAAAATATATACGTTATTAGAAGGCCTAATATATCTATAAAATTATAGTGTAATCATATTATTATTAGTTTTGTACGTATAGGCGTTAGAAAACAAATAAACTGAACTCAAAACCTTACTTTTTGACGACAAAATCTTCAATACGTCGTATCGGCGCCGTTTATTGACGGTGAACGGTCAAATTTTTGTGGGGGATATCTGGCTAGTGTTGCTATCTTAAAATAATAATACATAAACGATTCGTATGAAAACTACCGCGTAATTGATAATGGCTGTTTCAAAACTTGGCTGTTTCATGCCACTTTCTCCCTATTCAGATCGGCTATATTGACATTCCATAATGAAAATAATTGACTGTCTTATACATGGAGCCCGTCTCATACCCGGGAAGTTTATACTAGTTAGAGTTTTGCGCAATTTATATGTAGTTCAATAAGACTTGCGAGGGTTACACATGTATATCAAACCTGTAAAACTATTCTGAAATATTTAATACCAATTGTATAACATTTTAATATTTTGTTAATAGAGTACAGTCGAAGCCCATAGGTCAAATCTCCATTGTACAATAACAAAATCTCAAAATGTAATATTGAAACATTACAAAAATTAAAGTCATCGTCAGTTAACAAATACTTGTTATCTTTATATAATTTGTCAAAATTTTTGGTATGTGTTATAAAAATCTGTACCAAAAACGCACTTTGATTGAATAAGGTAGCATATCGACAGGCACGTTGCAAAAACTTGTAAGTACACTTTTTGTCCAAAATAAGGTTTTGAACTGTTGTGGTAATTTTCGCTCATGGGTGCCTTCTGGTGTCCACAATATCAACCAGTCATTAAATTTGATTGGTTATTTATTACAGACTACCTATTTTCAATGAGGGCAAAACCTTGTAAGTTACGATCAAATTCAGGGTCAATTTCTCTACGTAACAAAACAGGGCCTGAAAAACGTATGTGTTAAAAAGTACGAACCTAAAATATTTCCAAATATTTTTTTTTGGCTTTAGCAAAGAATAGAAAAACAGAAGACCATAAAGTTTAAAATAAACAATTTTTTTACTCTTATGAACATTGTAGGGAAGCGTGGCGCAAGTGGTTTAGTGTTTGGGCTGCTGCGCTAGCGAGGTGGATTCGAAATGGTTCGAATCCCCGCGCCGTCCATCGAAAATTTCACGCTCCTCTTCTCTTCGCAAGGCTGAGCACCTGGCAAGAGTAAAACTGCTCGAAAATTTCCCTAGAAATTGCCGTGGTTCGGAACCCACGTAAAACTGTAGGTGGCTTGAATCTTTGAAACACTACAACATTCACAACAAAGTTTCAAGCGGGGAAAACGCCGAAACCTGATACAGGTATAAAAAGGCGCCAACAACATGAACATTGTAAGTTTTTGCACATACAGGTGTTTGCAATGTAGATGTCGATATTCAGCTTTTTTTTTCGTCACTCATATTCAGAAGATCACAAGCAAAATTTGTATGGAAACACCATAATATTTAAAATTTATTGATCATTTGAGGATGATTATAGAAAAAGATTTTGGATTGACAGTGAACCTTTAATTCTTTACGCTAAGTGCACTATGCGTTATGTAAAATTGTGGTAAACTAGTAAGTTGGTAAAATAGTGGTTGCAAAACCGGAGGTGATAGAAACAAACAATATTATCAGTACTTAGAGTGATTTATAGGTAGCCGTCTAGTTGTCTGAGTAGTGAAATTTCTAAGAATATTTATTTATGTATCTGCGTTACTTAAATATCCATCTCTGCAACTATACATTTTATTTGATAGAAAAGTTTTAACAAAAAAAATCTACTGGCGTTATGGCTTGCGAATCTTACTTCAAGTTATATAAAAATTCTACTAAGAGGAGATATAGAAACAATTTTTAAAGTAAAATGTGAATTCTAAAAATTCGAGATATGAAGGTTTGACTGTATTTTTATTAGAAATTATGACAATATATTTGACGATATATTATAGGTTTTTACTAAATATGAGTACATACAGTCGAACCTCGATAAGTCGAAGTTGAAGAAAAACTAAAAATAATTCGAGTTATCAAAAATGGGAGTCACAAAGAAGGATCATGTACGTAATGAACATATCCGAGGTTCATTGAGTGTTCAATCAATTACCGACTTTATGGATGAATCTCAATTGAAGTGGTATGGACATGTTCAACGTCGAAATGAGACCCACATAGTGCACCGAGTTTTGGCAATAGGTGAACCTAAAAGAAAACCAGGCAGGCCAAAAAGTACCTGGAATAGGTCTTCCGTGAAGCTTCAATGTGATTATAACATACCTCCGGAAATGGTTTATAATAGAAGAGAATACTCCTTAAGAACACGCCTACCCCGATAAGGGAGTAGTTGGAACAATTGCATTAAAGGCGAAGATAAGAAGAAGAAGAAAAATTTGGCTTATCGAGGTTTGAGTTATGGAGGTTCGACTGTATTTATTTATCTTATAAGAAACAAATTAAGTATACATGTATCAACTCCTTGCCGTTTATTCACAGAGGATGTTGGCGAATTCTGCCAAAGTTTGTAAATGTCGTAGGTGTATAACATTCTTATAAATTTGTGGGTGGGTTTATTGCGGCTTAGAAAGTAAAGACACGGTAATAATTATAAAAGCATTGTAATTATAATTTTTCTCTTTTCTATAGTTTTAGTGAATCATAAAATACTCTTAATACAAAGGCCATAGGGGGATAAGCATGGTAAAAATGCCTTTTGTAAATATCTTATTGATATTTTATGAATATGTAGATACTATAGAAATATAAAGATCCTGAAAATTTCAGATTTTAATCTATATCGGTTTCTTCAAAAAGTCAAAATAAGTAAAAATTGGAAAATATTTTTTTTCTTTGGTTTGATTGAACCGATTTGTTTGAAAATTTAGTATGTTATGCAGGCGATATAGAGACTTTACGGACACCATTGGCCAATTTTTGGCTTAATAAATTAATAATCAACAAAATTATTTTCTTTTATTTTTTCAATTTTTATTATGATACTTTTTGAGCAAAATTATGATTCTATCATTTTTACATTCCTTATAAGACCTATAAAGACTCAGAATTTTTTCAAAATTTTTTTAATGGTACGCCATAGTTAAAAAAAATAAAAACTATATTTATTACCAAAATATCGAATTTTTCAATAAATTCTACCTAAATAATTACAAATTATACTATTATTATTACATAAATAATACGATAAAATAAATTTCTTGCATTAGAGATGATAAAAAAAATATCTTTCTAACAATAAAATATAACGCCTATTAGAATTTAATAAAAATATAATTTGAAATAATTTGTAACTTAACTTTATTAAAACAATAATATTGTCAATAATTTTTTAAATACAGTATACAGTCGAACCTCGATAAATCGAAGTTGAAAGGAAACTAAAAATAATTTGACTTATCGAGGTTTGACTGTACTTACATACAATAACAGAAAAGAAAAAAAAATATTTTAAATTTTGACAGTGTTTTAAAAACATTTGTAACTTTGTTGCGACAAGATGTTCAGTCTTCGTCACTATCTTCTTCAATCACGACGTTAATATTATTTTTAGTAAATAATTGACTTAGTATTTCAGCTGGCTTCTAATAACATATATTTTGCAGGCTAATCTTTGATTTCACACTAATTTTCGAGATTTTGTTTCTTGAGAGAATATGTTTTGAAAGAGCCAGCTTATAATTGCATAATGTGCAATAATAATTGTAGTAACAGCAATCAAAAGTGGTACCAATGCATAGTTTGTAACGGTAGGGCACATAAATCCTGTGGGGTAAAAGGAAAATTGCATTATTTTGCAAAAGTTTTTTTGAATTTTTTATCTTTGTTTTGAATTTTGAATTTTTTTGTATTGTTTCTAATTAACATTATATTATTTCCTAAAAAGAACATACCTAGTCAGTTTGCAATGATTGATCTCAAACGGCAAATCTTGTGAGAGTTTCTTAGATTTAAGTAAATATTTTATCAAGAGTTTGCGTTAAATAAAACGTTTTATAATTAGGTCTTTGAAATCTTTTTTTTTTTGTTATAAATGGAAAGATCATATATAAGTTTTATAACAAAACTATTTTTTTTTAAATTTTTTTCGCAATATTTCAAAAGTTATATCAAAATAAAAATTAATTTTTGAATCCAGTACCGAAAACACGCCGACAGCTCCCGAACAAACCTGAGTGTGTGTGACGTCATAATGTTAGTTTTCATTCATTGCAGTTTATACAGAAATAATAAGTGCAGTGTTTTGATCTATTTAATTATGTTGTCATTGTTAAATACTCAAGTTTATATTGAAAATGTCGAACCTTAAAAGTTATCGTTCTTGTTTTGTACCATTATGTACGAATACTACAAAAACAACTTCTGACAAAATGTTTTTGGAAAACTTATTTTTTAGGTTAATAGGTAGAGCAGGTTCGAAATAAAATTGTGTTTTTTATTATATTGTGTGCTATTATTCCATTAAATATTAATGACAATTTGATATAAAGGTGTATATATTTTAAAATAATATTGTGAGGCAGAAGAAATGAAATAATATTTTTGAAGCATTTTTTGCGCATGACACGATCGAGTTACGGGTTTCCATGGAATTCAATACGTTGAAATCTCGATACGTGTAATAGCCGTAAACGCTGTCCTGTTATTAAACAGCTATAACATTATGACGTCACAACGATGGTGACCAATCGTGGTGCGTTCATAGTCACGTGATTTTTTTTTTAAATTTTATCAATTTTTAATTGCTTATAATTAATTGAAAAAATTTTTTAAGTATTTTGCATTAAATTTAAATATTATTAATAATAAAGTTTTAAAATACATAAAAAAATCAATAATTTTTTTCAAATTCTTAATTATACAGTGTGTCCCAAATAGAGTAGGCTAACATGGGTATCTTTCTTATTAGTGAAGATAGAAGTTTGGTTAAATGGGCAATGTTTTGCAGTTTTAGGTGCCCATTAAGATTCTGTTAAGAAAATTTTTAAATTCTAAATAGTTCCGAAGTTATCGTAAATAAACTGAAAATCGTCATTTTCTTTAACGTCAAATAACTTTGTAATTATAAAATTTACAAAAAAAAGTTTAATATAAAAATTACTAGGTTTCATAAAATACAAATAAAAATTATATCGAAATTAAATTCAAAATAGCGGTTTCCAAGATATTGATACCAACTTTCTTATTTTAAATAGACGCCATATTGGATTTTTACACCGTTAAATAGACTTTTTTTTTCTCTTTTTAACCATGTATAACAACTTATATTTAAATAAAAAATTATTAACAATATTAAAGTTTTCTCTTTTAAATCAAGTAACCATGAATTATTTTGGAAAACTGTTAAAGTATGTTTGTGCAGCAACGCAGGAGCTTTTGTATCATTTAATGTAGCTACAAAACATACCATACTGCTCAGTTGACAATTTTGCCATTTTGAATTATTTATAAGGCAATCATAATTATTATTCAAAGAACTTAGAATATTAGTCAAAAAATAAATATAATGACGTTGGCTTGTATTGTGCTGTTTTATTGTTCTTTGATAATTCATGGCTACTTGATTTAAAACAGAAAAATTTAATATTGTTAATAATTTTTTATTTAAATATAAGTTGTTATACATGGTTGAAAAGAGAAAAAAAAATGCTATTTAACGATGTAAAAATACAATATGGCGTCCATTTAAAATAAGAAAGTTGGTATCAATATCTTGGAAACCGCCATTTAGAATTTAATTTTGATTTAATTTCTATTTGTATTTTATGAAACCTAGTAATTTTTATATTAAACTTTTTTTTGTAAATTTTATAATTACAAAGTTATTTGACATTAAAGAAAATGACAATTTTCAGTTTTTTTACAATAACTTCGGAACTATTTGGAATTTAAAAATTTTCTTAACAGAATCTGAATGGGCACCTAAAACTGCAAAACATTGCCCATTTAACCAAACTTCTATCTTCACAAATAAGAAAGATACCCATGTTAGCCTACTCTATTTGGGACACACTGTATAAGAACAAAAATTATATATTAAGATTATTATTAAATAATATCTTCGTTAATGTACAATTTTAGTCCTGTAATAAGAACATGGGTATTTCAAAACTTGGTTTGGCTCTTTCAATACCTAGAGGTTATGAAAGTGCCGAATTTTATTCTTTTTATAAATGATTAGAAGTGTAAAAATATAGTTAATTTTTAAAAATGTTTTATGACATTATGTACATAAATTAATGAACAATTACAGATTATACAAACTTTTTTATTTTTTTATTTATTTATATCCTTCTATATTATTTATCCCTTTTTTTAAAACTGGCTCTTTCATGCCACTGTTCCCCTATATTATGTAATATTTATGTAATAATAATAGTATAATTTGTAATTATTTAGGTAGAATTTATTGAAAAATTCGATATTTTGGTAATAAAAATAGTTTTTATTTTTTTAACTATGGCGTACCATTAAGAAAATTTTGAAAAAATTTTGAGTCATTATAGGTCTTATAAGGAATGTGAATATGATAGAATCATAATTTTGCTCAAAAAGTATCATAATAAAAATTGAAAAAATAAGAGAAAATAATTTTTTTGATCATTAATTTATTAGGCTAAAAATTGGCCAATTGTGTCCGTAAAGTCTCTATATCACCTGCATAACATACTAAATTTTCAAACAAATCGATTCACTCAAACCAAAGAAAAAAATTTTCCAATTTTACTTATTTTGACTTTTTGAAGAAACCGATATACCATCTGATCAAATTTGACCCGGACTGGTTCATTTAAAACGAGAGCGTAAACCAAATCGGTAATTTTTTTTTATTTCTCGGTTGATACAATCTTCTTTAATATTCGTATAAAGTTTGAGAGCAATATATCAATTAGTGTCAATTTGACAGCTATTTGTTTACGACGCGAAAAGTCTGTCTGGCGATTTTTACTATGAATGACAAAATTGAACGAGTTTGCTTGAAATTTTGTGTTTCCAATGGAATTACGGCTACGGAATTATTGAAAATGTTACCGAATTGTTTTGGGAAGTCTACTCTATCTAGAACACAAGTATTTGAGTGGCATAAAACATTTAGTGAGGCTCGTAAAGTCGTAGAAAACTTGCCTCATGCGAGTCGTTCATCCACCTCTGTTAACGATGATAACATCGGAAAAATGAAGGAAATTGTGCTCAAAAATTGACGTGTTGGCATTAGAACTTGTGTTCTAGATAGAGTAGACTTATCTCCATATGGCCTTTACTGTAGGTACAAATTGTAATAAATAATTTCATAATATATTTTTAGTAATAATTTTTATGCTAGAATGCTGAAATACATAAAGATGAACACGGATACAGTATCTTTCATTTATTTGGTTTATAATTATTTATAAGAAGATGCGTGGTGCAAGTGGTTTAGTTTTTGGACTGCTGTGCTAGCGTCGCATCCCCGCTCTTTCCATCTCAATTTTCATGCTCCTCTTTTCTTTGCTAAGGTTAAGCACCTAGCTAGAGTAAAAAAAACTGCCCGAAAAATTTTCCTAATAATTGCTGTGGTTCGGAACCCACGTAAAACTATAGGTCCCTTGTACCTTTGAAATACTACTACCACATTCACAACAAAAGTACAATTAGGGAAATCACCTAAAACTTGGACACGGGTACATAAAAAGTGTTATATATATACAGAGTGTCCCAAATTGAGTAGGCTAACATGGGTATCTTTCTTGTTAGTGGAGATAGAAGTTTGGTTAAATGGGTAATGTTTTGCAGTTTTAGGTGCCGATTCAGATTCCGTTAAGAAAATCTAAAAATTCCGAATAGTTCCGAAGTAATCGTCAAAAAACTGAAAATCGTTATTTTCTTTAATGTCAAATAACTTTGTAATTATAAAGTTTACAAAAAAAAGTTTAATATAAAAGTGACTATGTTTTATAAATTACAGATAGACATTAAGTCAAAATTAAATTCAAAATGGTGGTTTCCAAGATATTGATACCAACTTTCTTATTTTATTTTATTTTATTTTACATAGTTAAATAGATTTTTTTCTTTTCAACCATGTATAACAACCCATATTTAAATAAAAAATTATTAACAATATTAAATATTTCTGTTTTAAATCAAGAAGCCATAAATTATCAAAGAACAATAAAACAGCATAACACAAGCCAACGTCATTATACATATTTATTTTTTGACTGATATTGTAAGTTTTTTAAATAATAATTATTATTACCTTATAAATAATTCAAATTGGCAAAGTTTTTAACTGAGCAGCATGATATGTTTTGCACCTACATTAAATGTTACAAAAGCTCCTGCGTTGCTGCACAAACATACTTTAACAGTTTTTAAAAAAAAAATGATGATCATCTTACACATCCTTTCAATTTGGTTACTGTAAACATCCATATTTCTGCATATTCACATCCAATCTTTTAAAAATTTTAACGTTTGGTTGCTTTTTTTCACCAAAAGATTTAGGAAATTTTCTTGACCCTTTAATTTTTTTTTAGTGTAGAATCGCTATATCTAACGAATAGTGATTCTTAAAAAAAATATATACGGACTATTTTTGTAGCTAATTTTAAGATCTATAATTTTTGTATGAACTACTTTTTTGATAAAACTGACCGTTTTCGAAAAAAAATCCAAAAAACCTCAAATTTTGACCTTTGGCCCCGAATAACTTTTTTTAGCACACATGGGATCGATGGGGACTTTTGACACTTTATTTCTAATGGTGTACTCAAGGTACAAGCTCTGTCGGAACCTTTGTTATTTGAAATGTCTCTTTTGACCGGACTAATAACAACAAAATCAGATCATAAAAAATATGTGACTGTAACGAATGCGTTGAAATAGTCTAAAAAATACGTGGATACAGAGGGCGAATAATAATAATTGGAGTTTTGGGTTCAAATAAAACACAATCTGTTTTTGGAAATCAATGCATCTTCAGAACGGATAATACTATAACTATGTTATTCAGGGCCGGTTTTATTATTAGGTGACCGTAGGCGGCCGCGTAGAGGCGCCAGAACAATGGAGGTGCTCAGAAACTGTTTTGCTAATTTAAAAAATTAATATGTAACTACATATTGAAAAGGGGTGCTTTAATTGTGTTTTGTGTAGAGGCGCCAAAATTCTTTCACCGGCCCTGGTGTATTTAATACAAAAAGTAAAATAATCTTTATACAGTGTGTTTTCAAAGATATGTCAGAGCCGAAAGGGGTAGTTGGGGACAATTAATGCAAGATGTTTTCAAAAGAAAACCATCAAAACGATGCTCTATGAAGAAGTTGCAAAAATCAATTTCTCCCACAAAACCGTTTTTGAAGCTATAGTTTTTTCTCATTTGTAAAACAACAATAACTCAGTTTTTTAAATTTATAAAAATTGTCCACGTTTATTTAATCTTGCAAGCTTTATTTATTTTTTTATAAGATTTTATTACAAAAATAATAAACTCCTTAGGTACCTTAGGTATCTTTTAACTTTATTATTACTTTTTTTTTATTATGAATAAAAACTCACCAAATTACCACATGTATTAGCATTGCAACTACATTTAAATAAATTATAATGTATTTACAACAAAAGACTAAAATTCGTGTTCCAAAATATTAATATAATTTACGGCATTAAATATGAATGTTACTCATTTAAAGGCCGTAATATTTGATAATTAAGTAATGGTATATAAGACATATTACTTTATAAATAAAAGAGAATAATATATGGATACACTGACAATAAAATATAAGTCTACGAGATGTTCTCATAATTTTCATAGTATTGTTATAGGGGAGACCGGGTATGGTTGTGTCACGGGTAGGTTGTCACCATAAGCCATAACAGCAAACCTAATAAATTAATAAATTTGTTTACCCGTGTCAAAGAAGCCCGATCACAATACCTCCTTGCGTACTTCACTTCAGTTTGCTCTGAAATACCGTATAAGAAATATATACGTTTGTATTTTTTGTACTGTAAAAGTAATTTTTTGTGAATCTGTTTTGAGTTTCGTAAGTATATTTAAATTTAGCATAGTGATATACTTTTTCGTGTATTTATGATGTTTAAGATATGCTTCATGACATTAAATGGGACATTTAATGGTTCATTAAATGACCATTAATTTAAATTTATTTTGGGAGTTTATTGTTCAAAACTGTTTTGGGGAAAGTTGGCTCAAGTTAACGGGGGCTAGTTGTCACCTGTGCAAAGTAACCATGAATTTGTGCGGCCTTTTTTATTGGTTTCTAGGGGTTTTACTACATAAACGATTGGCTGTAATAGTTACATTTGTCATTTTTGTTACCAGAACCTAAGTTCGTTAGATAGAATAGGTTAGGAATAGCATATGCATTTGTTTTGTCGTTTTGTATTTTACCTTTTATTTAGCGGGTGATTACCTACCCCAGACACTATGACAACCATCCCTTATACACGGGGTTGAAAGTCGCACTTTTTTTTTTAGAAAAATTATAATATCTGCTCATTAGATAATGGTAGAGAAAAATCTTTTTTTTTCTTAAATTAGAATAAAAACACTATTTATTGATATACAAATGTCATTTATAAATTAAGACCTTGGGCTCTAAAAATACAAAAAAAAAGTGACTTTCTACCCCGGTCTCCCCTAATACACATTTTTTTATATATTTCGGATAGATGCTTTGAGTAATACGTTTAGTTATATAATTTATTTGTACAGTATATATTGTTGTATTATTTCAAAAAAATTTTTCACGCGCGTGTTTTTATTCAAGTTTTTACAAAATGTTGTTTTTATTAAAATGTGATTAGGATTAAGAAATTTAACACATTTTCGAATGTTTTGGTAAGCAAAAACTACACTAAAATTCAAATTGTCTAATTTTTACGACACGTTCTTTCGTAAGTCATGTTTTATACATGAATAACGAAAGCTTTGAAAGTTTCTTTTTTAAAGGAACAGAAGTGTTTAAGCTGATAAATAATACAATTTAATATTTTAACTCAGGGTTGTTTGTATTATAAATAAAAATATTTTATGGGCAATTAATTTTTAAGTGATAAAATAACATAAATTGTTTTATTGTTAAAGATCCCTGTATATGTTTTTTAATTAGGCAATTTAACTTTGTCATAGCTCAAAAAACATACGGTTTTTAAAAGGTGGGTTTAATTTTAATTTTGCTATAACTATTTCAAACGAATTAATTTATAAGTATTGCACAATAGAAATTCTTGTAAAAAATCACCACTACAGTTCTTTTTTTGGCTCTGACATTTAATCGTAAACACCTTGTATGTACATAGATATATACGGCATGGTTTTTTTTTGCTTTGCTTAAACAGTTCAAAAGTAGTTTTCGTAAAAAAAATATAGTTTCTTATTTTGATTAGTATAGTAACATTAGTAATTTGAAGAAGTTTTACACATTTTTGTTCCGCGAATTATGAATTAAAAAAATCGGTAAACTTTGACTGTACTTTTGGGTCACCTTGGCCTATGGGGCAAAGTATCCGTCTTCGATACGGTTGTCGGAGACCATGTTCTCGTAACATGGAATACAAGAATATATCCTTGCCGTGTTTTGTCCACCACCAAAGAAGGCGCCCTTATGATTTGTCTAAAGAGAGGCAAGACGTCCTGGGGCTGGCCAGCGGTTAAAGATGAAGAGCTTTACTCCTGGGACCTTGCACTTTACAAGATAGAACTTCGCAAATGTTTAAGAAAGGGTTATTAGCTATTCCCTAATTTTTAATGTTCAATTTCTAATGTTTAAGGATTATTTTTATTTTTTTGATATTTTTTATCCACTCTTCACGTCATGTTACCTTGTCTTTCTTTAAACATTATCATCCTACCTACTTAATGTAAAAAAATATTCCTAAATATGATTCTCAAGATGACTTAAATGATATCTAGTTATAAGGCTTATATCTTTTTCGTCATAAAATGTTATTTAGGTGTTTTAATTAATTATCATTGTTCCACGATTGTTTTTAGATACATATTTCTGCCTGAGAAGTTCATGGATTTAAGTAAATCTCCGCTCAGGACAACATTGGTCCAAACTTTAATTAAAAAAAAAAAAGAAATCCTTATGTACTTTTTAAAAATTAAGTATTTATATCATCTATTATACTCTTGCCATTATATATGAATAATTATACAATTTACTCTCTATTAGAAAATGAATTATAAGACTATTTGTAAAAAATTTAAAAAAAAGGGCCAAAGTAGCCCACAGGCACGGTACATTATTATTAAATTGGCTATTTTTCTCAAATAAAATGTACAGCACGTAATTGTTTTATTTTTCTGTCGATATCTGCAATATAATTGTTTTTTAAGTTGTTTTTAATAAAAATATCTACTATGGAAAATCGAACTTGTGTACTCTTACATAAGTAAAAAAAAAATTAATTATGTATATAGGATTAATACGATTTATTACTAATACCTACATTCAGCTCGTGTAAGCAAAAGAGGTATTTTATTTTATCAGTTACAGGAGTGTACAGTGTTACCTAAATGTATCACCGTACGTATAAGGTTAATTAGAAATTTTAATTTCTGTCTTGGAAGCTTTACTATATTTATTTTATCAAAGATTTAAAAGTAGTCTATAATTTTACTTCAATATAAGACTGATTTTAAATTGAAGAACGTTAAATAGTTAATTCAGTCTTTTTTAATAAACACATTGGCATTACTAACAATTTTTGCTTTACTTCGTAACTTGCTCTTTTTCTTCTTTTTCTTTTTTAGTTTTGACGATTTAGTATCTAGATTTTCACAGTCTTTCTTTTCTGTTATAGACAATTCGTTTTTGTGTTTAGTCGGCGCTTCTAAGGAATGTTGTTTGCGCTTCTTATTTTTATTCGTATTTTCGAACGAAATCCACTCAACTGCCATTTGTCTGAGCATTCTAAAAATTACAAATGTTTTTAGAACTAGTTTTTCAATGTATAATAAAATACATTTAAAAAACTAACATCTATACTTGTAGGAAATTTTAAATTGATAATTTTATACCCATTTTGTTTTATATTTGCAGTTTTTTTTCTTTCCTCTTTGAAATTGGGTTTTTTATGAGTCTTGTTGTCGTGTTTGTTGTAATTTGACGAATTTTCAGCATCTTTTTGTTTTTTATGTTGTGATCTAAAATGGTATAGTTAATCTTCAGTTGATCGAATTTAATTTCAATATTAAGGACAACCGAGGATAATTTAAGGAATGCACAGAAATTTTCGAAGGTCCCCATGATAACGGAATGTTGGAATCTCCTTCACCAACACCCATCCATAATCTGTTCTTTAACGAAAGCAATTTTGCTTGTACTTCCGCTAACTGTTGCGTAATTTTTCGTATAGGTTTGATATCAATTAGATGTCTAAAAATTTAATTATTTAGCTGTTTTAGACTACCATAACAGCAATCCTTACTTAGGTGCAGAAACGATGCCAGTTGATGGCTGCGAAGAAAATAATGCATTTTTCTCATAGGCGGAAAACTCGAGTACCGATGTACTTCGAAGGGGAGAGTTTCGTTTTTGCTTTTCGGAACGCTTAGCACATGTTTTCTGTGTTAACAAAAAATTGAACATGCAACAACGTAAATGTTGATATATTTTGAAATTTAAACGTTTGAGCTTTGGTAATAAGCTAGATAGCGTACCTGATGCTTTTTAGAACGCTTTTTCACATATCTTTTGCGTACGACTTTTTCCTTTTTTATAAAACTTGTTTTTTCAGAATCTGAATTGGAACTCGAATACGTTGTGTATCCTGTTTTTTGAATAGGCAGTGTTAAATCTATATTTGTTCTGTATAACTGCAAATTAGAAAACATGTACTAAACATTTCAAATTCAATGTTAATTATAATTACTGGCAAAAGTTTTCTGGATTCGTTAATATTATTAACATTTTTTATAATAATTTTTGCTTTTGGTTGTACTGTTTTAAATTTACATTGTCTTTGAAATAATATGGGAGATGGAGGAGGTACTGATAATTGAATGCTACTATAATCATATCTTCCTACTTCGTCAGAACTACTATCACTTGTACTGCCTTCGTCACTGCAAAAATCATAATTATTTTTTATAGTTATTACGAAAGAGGTTACCTTGAATAATCCGATAGAGGAATATTTGTTGGTTCATCGGCATTTGATCCTTCTTTTAGTAGCCTGTCAACAATTTTCAACCTCAGTCGTTCCTAGAAATAGACAAACGCTTCAGAATGAAACTACTAAATACTGTGTTTTTTTTATTTTAAAACGAGTACATAAATTATTTAAAAATTATTGAAAAACAAACCGAAATTAGAGTTGCAAATATAAATAGAACTACTTGTAAAATAAATAACCATTGTACCTTTCTTGGATCATCATCGTAGAAATCTACAAGTGTTTGGCAAAATGCACGACCCATTTGTTCATAATCTTGAACAGAAAAATGTGTTTCGGCCCTTGTTCCTAATAATGATCCGCAAAAGGATGCTTCCATCGTGTAGCTATTACCAATTCCCATCATCCACATAACTACTCTTCCTGTACCTTCTTTGCATCTTTGAATCCGAAATTTACAACTTTCAAAAGAAAACTGTAATTAATTCAACATTATATATATATTTTTGTAATAACTTTAAAGTTTACTTTATCGGCAGCATTTTTATGTAGCATCAAAGGAAACACTTGTTCTCCCAAACGTCTTTCAGAATTTCTGCGATTTTCGCATCCGTAAATAAAAATATTATGATTTCTTGAGTGAGCGTGTAAATCGCAATAAATAGCAACCCCACATTCTTCAAGCATCCTACTCAACAATATATACGTATTAACATTTAAAGAGAAGTGCAATTTATCGTTACCTTCGTATTAATAATTTAGTATACCATATTGACGGATAACTTTCGCGGATTACCGTTCTATATTGTCTATTTAAATCTTTTCCTGTTAAAGAACAACGATTATTTCCAACCACAACACCATCCGGGTTTAACATTGGCACAATTTTAAATATAAATTTTTCTCTCAATTCTTTAGCAGGTCCTGAATCGTTAGTTAAAAAGTCTAAAAATCCTTTCATCACCCAAGAGGAAGGAGATTCTCCTGGATGCACTCTTGCCGTTATTATTACAGCTCTTTTTCTCTAAAACGTTAATAGTGATCTAATGGTAAAATAAAAACTGTCAAAATTGAAACAGTTGCATTTTAATAAATTACCTTTATTTCTTCGGTTTCTTGTGGAGCAGTAATGGTAACATAGTATAAATTATTACCAGCAAGAGTTTTACATAATAATCGAAGCGTGGTATATGTAGATTTCACAGGGTGTTTCGAGAGGTCCAAAAGATAATCTTGCAACTCTGTATACGTATAAGGGTAACTATAAGCTAGATATACCATATCTTCATCATGAGGAAATTCTAAAGTAAAAGTTAGAGTATATGTAATTAACTGATCTGGATCTTCCGTCCCCCTGTAACATATACATATGTAATATAAACATTTATTATTGGGTTACGTAGCATTAAGGGTCTTACCCGTTATCATTGCAGAAATAAGTTATATTATCACCGCACCTTCTCCACCCTATGTTATGTAGTTGGGCATCCTTTGTAGAATATAAGAGCGGTTTCATTCCTTCATTATATAAACTTTCATCTTTTGTCATATTTACAATTGACAAACTAAAAGAAAACATTTTAAAGTTTAAAGAAGTTGGGGAGGTATGTTTGAAAATTATTTGATTTGCTAATTCTTTGATTTGTAATAGAGCTTCATAATATGAATCTATTAAGCAAAGAATCATACTCAGCGTTTATTTGTACTTGTTTTTTAGTTCTGGCGCCGGGTATTATATACCTATATCAAGGGTGGGCAAACTTAATACTGATATGATCCACATTAATTTTTCTTTATATGCGCGATCGACTTCAAAAAATGGCTTAAACTTTAAACAAATAAAAATATAATTAAGGTCTTTATTATCAGTTGTAGAATAGATACGTGTTTAATTTTAAATTCATTTTTCATGGTCTACTAAATTTTTAGTACAAATTTTATTTATCAGAGACGGATTTCAAAGTGCGTAAATACAGGGTTATTGGCAAAGAACAATAAAATAATGCGACAGCGGCTTTTGCATGAATTTGTATTAAATGCTTTTTCTTTGATTACAATCACTATTGTTTACAATTTTGCTAAAAATCTCTAAATATTTTACCATAAAAAAGCTTCCTATTAAATAGTTTTAAAAACAATTTACTATCTGTTGAATAACTGCTTGCATTTTAATGAACTTTTTGTGATGTGCTAAAATCTAGAAAAATGAATAAAATGATAAAAACATTAATACAATTTATTTTATTATTTTTTAAAATACTTTAAATGTTTATTAAACAATTTTCAATTGGGTACGCACACACATTTTTAGTCGATAGGTCAATTACAGAAGTAAAATTCATTTTTTCAATATTTTGCACATTTAGGTTTCTCCGGATGAATTTTATTTTGCTTTTGATGAAATACAAAACGCTTTAACTTAAAATTGCGTAATATATACAAAATATAATAAGTGATTTAATAAAATTATACAATTAAAAAAATTAAGTTTCTGAATTGGAACATAATTGGTAATGAAGTTTTCTATAACACGTGGTTCTGAATATGAACAATAAATAGTAAAATTTTTTAAACAAACACTATGTGACTTGCTCACATGTGCACACAATAAGTTGAAATAGTACTATCTTTAGTGACATGTGTAGTACGAGAAACAAATTTGTTCTATTGGAGCGTTAAGTTTTTTGATTGAAGATTGCAAACATTATCTTCATAATTTTCTCTGAAATCATAGTATATTATGTTTCCGTCTCTTCTTATTCGCTGTATAAAAAATATTTCTGGTAAAGTAATTATTATTTGAAAACGAATAAATCCATTTCGGAGCAGAGCACATATAAATGGTTATTCTCAAAAATAATTTTTTTGATTTCTGAAAAAGGAAGAAATTTTTTTTTGAAAACGAATAAAAATTTTGCTGTATATAGGGGTTTTTTGTGTTATTGTGCGAGGCTTGCAATGCACCGGCGGCATAATATAGATATTGCCATAATTTCTATTTTAGGTTTTTTTTTAATAGAAAATATTAGGGGCGGGAAAAATAGTCTAGCATACGAACGACACTAACCCACCGAACAATCGTGCTGATACGGCTGGTATTTACAAAATTGGAAATGGAAAATGTTTGTCGTGTTTAAAATGCGATTTTTTAAATAAATAATAAAATACATATTTTTATCTTTATATTAGTTTTACTTTATATTTAATCTAAATTATTTTATTGAAAAAATATTTCTTAACCTTTTCTCAAAATTTTGGTATTTTTTTATTCTAATCTAACTTTACATTTTCCATTTCTCAAAAGCGAAAGAATATCATCTAAACACACGTATTAGTTTTTAAAAATGAAAATGTAACAAATATCGATACAATTTGCGAATATTGGAAATATTAACTTTTTTTAAAAGTGGTAAGTGTATAATATTGAAGAACGATTTTAGAATAAAGTTGAACTTACCGATATGCTATATTTTTCTTCATATTGGTAATTCTAAAATAGAACCATTGCATATGCTTGTTTGTATAAAGGTCAGTTCTAAGATATAATTCATAATAAATGGCAGTTATTTTGATTGCTTTAGCTAAATTTCCGCTTTCAAATCTGGATTCGAATATAAGAGAGTCTTCTTCTGGCGAAGGGCATGTTGGAAGAAGATACCGACTTCCATTGACGCTAGAACGACTAAACTAAAATGCAAAATTAGTATAACAATTTTATTATTGTCCAAATGTATTACGTAATTAACAGCGCTTATCGGAAAATATTGATATATAACGATGCCGAGTTCCTCGCCAACTGGTTTCGGTTGAACTTCTTTTCCGGTTGGTACATAATACGGTTCAGGTACAGGCGGCACATAATGTATATGCTTAACTTTTTCATCAAGAACCTTAATAATAATTTTATATAAAGACAATCATATAGTATATATAAAAATATGTATAAATTTCGTATGAATATGTAACACATTTAGGTTTTCACTACGATACAATAAAATGTATCTATACCTGGCATTCCGTAGGCCATCTAGCAGGTTGTATAGTGGAACTGGGTTCCTTTATGATAGCTAATAAGTCTTTTTGTTCTTTCCTACATATATACTGATTTTGAGGATCATCATTTTCTTGATCTGATTTTAACAATAAATTCATAAAGAAACTACTTTGTGAAGATAGCATTTTCGGTATATTAATTACTGGAAAAAGAGCTTGTTGTAGATTTTGAACTAATCCGGATTCTAAGCCTACAACTTTAGTACATTAATTGCTATAAATTGAAGTTATATCTAATAAAGTTATACGTGATTATTGACGTATGTCAAGTAATTACAATTTTCATATGTTTTATAGATTTGTATAATTCGTTACCTTTCTTGGCATTTTCTTCCTGGTCAGAATCCATTGCAAGATAAATAAAATTTATTATCAGCTGAATTTTAGCATATCTAAAAATCTTCTTACTTTTAGGCACTAAAAGGACTCACCAACTAATGGTGATGAACGAATAAACATAAAGCATTGCTATGGGGATAGGGTTGATCAATATACTCTCTATCACTATTAGACAGGTTCTATTATATTACCGATATTTAATCAAATTATTTTTAGACATATTGGCAATATAAAATTATATTTATACTTGCTTTGTGGTTGTTGTATAGAATTAATTATTCACTATTAATAATGAAGGTCTAAAATGTAAATTTAATTAATATTACACATTGTTGTCAAAATAATTAATCAAGCACTTTTAGACACATAATATCATTAAATACTTATTTTTAAAATTTATATTTGATCGAATTTACATACGTATGTGTATATGTAAAGTAATTACGAATTCTAACGACTAAATCTTGGAACTTTTTCAATTTTTGTATTAAAAATGTCTTCTTCTTAGTTAATTCAATATGAAAAATATTTACTCTTTTTGTGCATTTCATCTACTATTTAATGTCATTAATAAGATTACTGTGATGATCTTTCAACAGCATTGATTTAACGCAATTGAAACTTTGCGGTACACAATAAAACAGCACTTGAAAAATAATACTCAGTTTGTGTCCTTAGATATTCAATCATGGAACTCTTGCCTCAAAGGACTGTAGTTTATCAAAAACAGTAAATGTTGTAATTGAAGCTAAGGGGAACGTCACTCACTTTTAATTATTTTGTCCAAATATTCTATGATCAACATTAAGAGGTGCATCATCGCGATTTTTTATTTCCTATTTAAATAACATGGGAAAATTTATTTTAAATTTTGGAATTTTATAACTCGTCAACGGATTGGTATACTGAACATATTCTTGTAGGGCACAGAATGCTCTACAAAAACGCCTCTTATCATATTATGATAAATCGACTCTTTCAAAAGTTATTTAAAGCCACTGTTCAATTTACAGTAAATTCCAAGATTTTTCAACTCTTTCCGCAAAACAAACAAACTTATCCCAAAATTCCGTAAGATCCTTTTTATAGAACGTTTTATTTTTCTTAAATTATCTCTCACAACGTTTTCTAATTATTGAAGGATCTTTAGTTACTTGCATTTAAAAATTAAGTTATTTTGAAAAATCTTATATTAACCGTTTTTTAAAATGATTACAAAACTAAAGATTTTTATTAAAAGTTATTTGTTTATAAATGGCAAAGCAAAATGTTGATATGTATTATGAATTTTTAAAGCGAAATAAGAATTAGATTTGTTAAGTTCTACATGTGTAGTATATGTAAGGGTACTTACGTAGCAGTTGTATCAGTTTAAAAAATTTTGACACATACCTTTGTTGAAATGTAAGTACTTAAATATATTAAATATGGAGAAAG
The DNA here is from genome assembly GCA_036325965.1 of Sinopyrophorus schimmeli. NCBI lineage: Eukaryota > Metazoa > Arthropoda > Insecta > Coleoptera > Elateridae > Sinopyrophorus > Sinopyrophorus schimmeli. Next base: position 8,418,039 of record JARFIZ010000314.1, on the reverse strand, counting down.
TTTATTATTTTTTAACTTTAACAATAAAATAATGTATTATACATTGTGATTTAAAAGAATAGATTGCGACTACAAAAAGTTAAGACTTTTTGTATTTGCAATCTACTTTTTTTAAATTATTATTATTATGCTTAAGACTATTTTTCAGCTGTACCATTTTTTTTACTTTATAAAATAAATAACAAATTAAAAAATATATGTAATTATTAAAACAATTATGAAAATAATGACCGAATAAATATGTAACAAAAATATTATTAGGTATAATATGAAATACATTTTTGTAATTTAAAATTTTTATAAGGGTCTGTCCAAATTTTATATCAAATTGATAAGTAATTAAACTTTAGTAGCTAAGAACGCTTTATAACGATATGGTTTGTTCAAGCATGTGATGGATCCTGGTAGTACCACTTTGATTATTGATCCTATTTTTTAAATTTGTTGAAAAACTGTGAAATCGGTCTTAACCGGTTTCTTAGTATAATTGTGTAATTCATACCTCTATTTTTTTTTAATTTTTACGTTATTTATGCTATTATTAACTACTACTAAGTGAAAAATAGTAGAAGTATATATAATAATAAAAACGTGTGTAGTGTTGGATTAACATTTAAATGAAAGAGATTTGATTAGTTGTAAAAGGGTCTTTCAGTTTTTAAGTATAATACAATATTTTATTTTAATTTTTTTTTAAATAATCAATATTTCTACATGATCAATTAAAACTAAAAAGTGTAGATTTAAGTTAAAATATTGTAAATAATATCTAAAATTTGATACAAATCAAATTTTAAAAATTTAACACTATAATCAAGGTGAAACAAATTAATATGGAAAGTGAAATTAAAAAAAAAATTTAAACCGAAATAAAAGTTTTGGTGATTTTGTTCACTATCGTTTGGTGACATTTAAAATTGTGTTGTAGCAACATTGAATTTTAGGTTAACAGTGATCGGGACTTTACATTTAGAATTCTAATAATGTGTAATTTAGTACATAATTAGATATGATAGTTAAATTGATACACATTTTTTGAAAATATTGTCTATTTAACATCTCATCATGGGTAGAAAAGTTACTCTGGCTAGTTCAACTTTAAATCAATGGGCTTTGGATTTTGATGGAAATCGTGAAAGAATTTTAGAATCTATATTAGAAGCGAAAGAAATGGGTGCTTTATTCAGAACAGGACCCGAATTAGAAATTTCGTAAGTATATTTTTGCTATGAACATTAGTTTTTCTAAGTTCAATAGTGTTGGAATCCTTAAATATAAAAGATAAATTACAAAATGTATAAAGAAAATATTTGGTCAAAGTGTAGCTACTAGGACTACTATTAAAAAACAAATGTTTTGTTACTTTCATATAAATACATTATAAATTAGATAGTATTAATGGTAAAAACTATTTATGTAAAAAAAAGTACAAGCTGTACAGCCGAACCTCCATTAGTCGAACCTTGATAAGTCGAATTTTTGATAACTCGAATCTGTTTCCCTACGACTTGCCTATTTCAACGTTAATATTTTTATATCGATAACTCGAATTATTTTTAGTTTCTCTTCAACTTCGACTAATCGAGGTTCGACTGTATATGTATTTTGAAATTTTACATCTGAATGAATCATGACAGTTTTCAATGTTTTGTAAATACATCTTTGTAGAAAAGACCTCTCTAATATAAAATTAATGCAATTATCTTGGAAGTTGTGTATGGAGCACTGAGGGGATTTTATATTCTTCTCAACTTCCTTTATGAAAAGTTTTATTTAAAAAACATTGGATTATTATAGATGATTTCAGTTCTTAAACAACCAAAATGTGTTGTATTTTTACACATGTATGGTTTTTGCCATTTAATTTGGAATCTATTAATAAGAAACTAAGGAAATACACATTTTTTAATGGTGGTTGTCGTAGCCATACTCAGATGAAATATTTAGGAAAACTATTACTTATTTACAAATTGAATGTTTGTTACAGAGGTTATAGTTGTGAAGATCATTTTTATGAGAGTGACACTTTTCTTCATTGTTGGGAAGTATTAGTTGAATTGTTGATAGCTCCTTTATGTAAAGACATTTTAATCGATGTTGGTATGCCAGTAATGCATAAAAATGTTTCTTATAATTGTCGGGTAATTTTTTTAAATCAGAAAATTCTTTTAATTCGACCAAAATTATTAATGTGTGAAGATGGTAATTATAGAGAGTCACGATGGTTTTCTTCTTGGAAAAAAGTTAGTAGGATATATGTACTAAAATTTGTATTATAATTACTTATTTTATATTTATGAAATATTGTATTTAATAATTTGAAGATAAGAAATACTGAAGATTATCATTTACCAAGAATGGTTAGTGCAGTAACTGGACAAACAGTTGTACCGTTTGGAGATGCTGTGATTTCAACCAGAGACACTTGTATAGGTAAAACAAGTTTGGTGTATTAAAATTGGTATACATATTGAATCAAGCTTTTTAGGTTTTGAAATATGTGAAGAATTATGGAATCCTGAAAGTTCACATATACCAATGAGTTTAGATGGAGTAGAAATATTTTGTAATAGTTCTGGAAGTTATACTGAATTGAGAAAATCATACATTGTTACAGATCTAGTAAAGAGTGCCACATTTAAATGTGGGGGTTGTTATATTTTTAGCAATTTAAGAGGTTGTGATGGTCAGAGAATTTATTTTAATGGAGCTTCTTGTATTGCTTTAAATGGATCTGTATTAAGCCGTTCTAAACAATTTGCTCTTCAAGAAGTTGTAAGATTTACTGTTTTTAAAGTACATTCGAATCTCTTTTTATAAGGGGGATTAATTCTGGATACGACCTAGTAAAAAAAGATATAGTGAACATATAATAATTATACATAGGTTCCAACCAAATATAGTAGAAAAGAAAGTGAAATATAAATATTTTAAGTAAAATAAAGAAAACAAAAAATACTAACAACTAAAATTCTTAGAATTGTATACAAAAATTTAAAATTTTTTTGCTGTCTATTTTGCTTAAACTATGTATATTTCACCTTTCCTATTATATAAATTGCATGCTTAAATGATTATTATTTTTGGAATTTTTAAACCCTGTTATAGTAATTAATAAAACTTAAAAATTGATAAGCTATTTTTCTTAGTACAGTAATCCCTCAACATTCGCGAGGGTTACGTTCCGGAAAAACCTCGTGAATGTCGAATTCGCGAAAGTTGAATCTATCTTAATGCGGAAATAGGGGGGTTACGTTCCACGATGGTTGATATACGATGTATATACATACAAAACAAGGTACATATAAACAAGTTTTAATAATTATACATACGTATTTACAACATTTTTTTAATTAAACTATCATCAATTTACTGAAATTAAATAACCATTCAATCAATGACCAATCAATAACCATAAGCTTACAGGGTTTTAGATCTCTTCTAGTGATGTATTCCGTACTTGGGAAACGATTTAAGCACTCACGGAAAACTAGCAGCGACCTTTTTCTAATAGATTCTTCATTTTTTTTTATGTAACACTGTCGACTCGTTTATTTTAAATAGTCGTCCGACGGTTGACGCACTCTCTCCAGTACGCACGTACTTTAATTTTTTCCGACAGAGCCATACCTATTTTCTTACGTTTCGGTAAAGATGACATTTTAAAAAAAAAATGTTAGGGTGTTACTCAAGCGAAACCGAATTAAAAATTAAAAAAATCGGTTGGGGAAGCATAGGGGGGAGGGCTGTTCGTAGTTCTAGGAATCATTCGACTCTTAGAACAAAAACAAACACGAGATATGTAATTATTACTGGGAATTAATGGGAAATGTTGACACAACTGCAAAACTGAAAAATACATTATATACAAAAATCCAAGAAACTTTTTTTTATGATTTCGCGAATAAGCGAGTACAGTTCGCGAAAGTCGAATTTTTTGCCGCATTTTAATAATCGCGAATAGTCGAAACTCGCGAAAGTCGAATTCGCGAATGTTGAGGGATTACTGTACGTACTATTTTGAATCCGCGCAAAAAGAGAATCGGGTGTATATTTTAAATAACTAGAATAAGAAATTTTGGTATAATCTACCAATTGTCAAGAAAGATTCATACTTTAAGAATAAAAGAAATTTGGGTTATTTTTCTACCAAATTTTTATGAATGGTGGACTTGTTTTTATAAATTTTAATATCTTTTAATGTTTTTCTGAAATTTTTACTCTATAATTTATTTAACAGAAATTTTGAGCTAATAATTTTAAAATTTTAGCACTTTCTTCTTTTTTACCAATTATATTGTATATAGTCCTGTCAAATTAGACATAAAAATAGTGGTCAAATAACAAAAATTCCGACAGAGCTAAATTTTGGTTGAGACCTTGGGTACACCATTAGAAATAAAGTGTCAAAAGTCCCCATCGATCTCATGTGTGGTAAAAAAGTTATTCGGGGTCAAAAGTCAAAATTTGAGGTCGTTGGATTTTTTTCGAAAACTAAGTTTTATTAAAAAAATAGTTCAGACAAAAATTATAGATCTTAAAATTATCTACAAAAATGGTCCCTATACTTTTTTTTCTAAGAATCACCATTCGTGAGATATCACGATTCTACACTAAAGGAAAAAATTAAAGGGTCAAGAAAATTTCCTAAATCTTTTGGTGATTTTGAACAGCTGTATTTCAGTGTAAAATGGTCGTATCTAAAATTTAAAAAAAGCTTTTTAAAGCTCCAAGATTCTAGTTTTCAGATCTTTTAGTAAAAAATTTTAGAAGCCGCCGTTATCACGCAATCTTAAACAATACAGCTTGTCAAAAATCACCAAAAGATTTAGGAAATTTTCTTGACCCTTTAATTTTTCCCTTTAGTGTAGAATCGTGATATCTCACGAATGGTGATTCTTAGAAAAAAAAGTATAGGGACCATTTTTGTAGATAATTTTAAGATCTATAATTTTTGTCTGAACTACTTTTTTGATAAAACTTACCGTTTTCGAAAAAATCCAAATAACTTCTAATTTTGACCTTTGACCCCGAATAACTTTTTTAGCACACATGGGATTGATGGGGACTTTTAACACTTTATTTCTAATAGTGTACCCAAGGTCTCAACCAAAATTTAGCTCGGTCGGAATTTTTGTTATTTGAAATGTCAATTTTGACCGGACTAATATGTATAGATAGTACTTACATCTTTAAAAAAATATATGGTAAATTAGTTAATCTTGATTTTATTTTATGTGTGACTAGGAAGTAATAACCGCAACAATTGATCTAGAAGATATTAGAGCTTATCGTAATAGTATAAGATCAAGATCACATTTATCTTCAGATCGTCCGAGTTATCCTCGTATAATGGTAGACTTTTCTTTATCTTCAGAAGATGATGCTGTATTACCTATTGTATTGCCACTTGAATGGAGATATTTAGTTCCAGAAGAAGAAATAGCTCAGGTATGGTTGTAAAATATGTACTTTACTTACTTTATAAATTGTGTATTACTATATTAGTTTCGAATAATCCAAAAAGAATTAATTTTTAAATAATTACCTTTTTACTATTGTATCAGGTATAAAGGAAAAGCACAAGAATAACCATAGGGTGTACAATATGAAAAAAAAATATTTATTGAATATTACGCTCGCCAAATATCTTCCATTTGAATTTATATTGAATTTTATATTGTTTCACGACTAGGATTGTCTGGATGGATTGTCCTGAATCCCTTTTTATTTTTAAGTACCCTATATTAAAAAAGGCACAGCTGGGTAAATTGGGTGAGCGATGGGCCCAATGGATATTTCCGTTTCAAGCTATGATATGATCTAGGAATAAAACATTTCCAGCAATTTCAAATATTCAAAAAATATTTTTGTATTGTACACCAAGCCAGTATTTATATACTTTTCATTTATATCTAACACATTAATAAACAAATAACATATAAATATTTTTTTTGCTATCTTCTCCATTCACTGTCGGATAATGTGTATTCAAAAGATTATTTGTACTATTCAAGATTTAATTACAAATGAAATATGTAATTTGTATATTTTTTAAAACTTATATAAAATTATTTGTTATTAATATTAAGATTCTAAAAATTTTTAATTACAAATCTTATTATTTATTATAAACACCTATTAAAACTGACGAGAAAATATATGGATATTAACTATTATAATTTATTTAGGGCCCTGCTTGTTGGTTGTGGGATTATTTACGGCGATCAGGACAAGGAGGATTTTTTCTACCATTAAGTGGTGGAGTTGATTCTTCTAGTACTGCTGTAATTGTATTTTCGATGTGTGATATGATTGTAAAATGTGTTCAACAAGGAGGTATGTAATTTTGAAATAAAAATTAACTTTTAATATTAAATCACAATAGTAAATATAGATGAATATAGTTTATTTGGAAATACTAAACTAACCAATAATTTATTTTTAGACACTAAGGTTTTATCAGATGTAAGGAAAATTCTTGTTGATAATGAATATGTGCCTAGTCAAACCTCTGAATTGTGTAATAGATTGTTGGTTACATGTTATATGGGAACAGAGAATTCATCAAAAGAGACTAAACAACGTGCAGCAATCTTAGCTTCCCAGATTGGAAGGTATATAAATTACAATATTTTTACTAAAAGTTTTTAGTTTAAGTCGTTTAAATGTATAAGTTTTACTATTAACATATTGTTTGAGAACATGTTTCAATTCTAATAATATAATTATCTTTATAATACTTTACAGCTTAGGTTTGTTTAACATTAGGAAACTATTACATAAATTCCATAATATTTATACTTGTTTTTTGTTTTTAGTTATCATTTAGTTATTGGAATAGATAAAGCTGTAAATGCTACATTAGAAATATTTAGCGGCTGTACAGGATTATTTCCAAAGTTTGGATCAAAAGGAGGTTGTCCTCGTCAGAATCTTGCATTACAAAATATTCAAGCTCGTTTGCGAATGGTCTTATCATATTTATTTGCTCAGTTAATGTTGTGGGTACGTGGCAGACCAGGAGGCTTATTAGTTTTGGGTTCTGCGAATGTAGATGAAGCACTAAGAGGTTATATGACGAAATATGATTGTTCAAGTGCTGACATAAACCCAATTGGTGGTATATCAAAAACTGATTTACGAATGTTTTTAAATTATGCAAAGAATAAATTCAAAATTGGCGTACTTGGCGAAATTCTCATTGCCGCACCTACTGCAGAATTAGAACCTTTAGTTGATGGTAATATTGCTCAAACAGATGAAGAAGATATGGGCATGACCTACGCTGAATTAAGCGTATTTGGGAAATTGAGAAAACAAGAAAAATGCGGTCCCTATTCAATGTTTTGTAAATTATTACAAACATGGTCGAATGTATATACACCTAAAGAGGTTTCAGAGAAAGTAAAACATTTCTTCAGGTACAAAAAATACCATCGATACTAAAAAATTAATTTTATAATGTTAAATATGTTTTAGATGTTATGCTATTAACCGTCATAAAATGACAGTATTAACTCCTGCTTATCATACTGAACAATACAGTCCAGATGATAACCGTTATGATCACAGACCATTCCTGTACAGAGCAAATTGGTCCTGGCAGTTTAGAGCGATAGATAAACAAGTAAGTGCTGGATAGAGGTATCTTGTGAAAAATTGCACAACTCACAATGCAGTTTTTAAAAATAATTGCTATCATTAAAAAACTTGGGAAATTGTTTGAATAATGGTGGCTTCTAACTAGCTTAATATTATAAATATACTATTAAAGATCAAACTTTTTATTAGTATATTTATGATGATTTATATTAAATCCCAAGCATAAGCTGTAGTTCCCTATGGCGTTCTTTTTCCGATGTGTTCATTTTGTAGTTGTTATTTAAATTAAATTTTGGCATTTTTCTACTAATCTTAACTCTTTAAATAATTTTTACACAATATTATAAATTAAAATATGTTTTTTTGTGTCGGTTTAGTTGGAACATCAAGAAAACTATAAAAAAGGAGGTGCTGGGGTTTCAAACAAAACCACTGAAGCTGTTTCTAGGCAACGTATAGGCATACATGTTTAGTATTAGGTGTTTTAGTACCTACATTATTGTGGTAGTACTTATTTTAATTTAGACCAGATTCGTAAATAATGGCACGTGCTATGGTTAGTATATTTGTTTAATATCGGTTATACACATATTTGAAATAATACTTTTAAAAAATATTTTTTATACACTAATGGCGACTAGTGATCTCTAACTAGAGTTGTTATTTACGATTACTATTTGAAAAAGTATATCGAAAGTGTTTTATTTTTTTATTACAAAATGTTTTTTTGAATGTACTGATACTGAAACAGTAAATATTTTAAAGTTTTATATTGTTTTCATTTGTACAGGAAATTCTTTTACAGCTACTTTAGTATTCTCGTTACAGTATATTTCAAATATTGATAAACAGTATCATCAGTGAATAAAAGTTTTTACTGTTTGTTGGTATGATATCTGCTACTTTTTGAGATTCTTTTTCAGGTAATAAGTTATGTATAGTCTGAAATAAAATGTAAAAGAACAGTGAATTTTGGTATATCAACTAGATAAATATAGACTATTTTATTACTAAGTTTTGCTTTTCTTCTAAATTGCCAATGTTGTTTGGTTTGGCTGATAAAGTAAAATTATTCTCCCGATTTAACCATTGTGCCTCTATCTGCCAACTTTCAAGTTTCTAGTTTTTAAACTTATATTTCATAAATGTTACATCTTTTATTTATTGGGACGAAACATAGAATATTTACTTTCTAAACTTATAAAACGTGAATAATCAATAAAATAAAGTTTTCTTATTATTTTTATTTATAACAATATAAATTAGGAAACATCCTTTATCTATAACGTAAAGTGATAACATAGTGAAATCATGAGTTTAGTGTATTTAAAGTGTTTACGTATGTGATGAGAATTGAAATATTTTATTATCATTATACATATTAAATTGTCCTAAAGTGATGTAAAAAGCTAAGTACGTATATATTCTGAAGTTAAGTCTATTGCAGTCCGTTTAATGATTTAAATAATATAATTCTAATTGAATACTGTAATGTAAAAGAAATATATAATAGAATAATAATTAAATTAGGTACTGGCTAAGTCATACAAATAAAGTTGAACCAAAATCCAACGTTTTTAGTGGAAGAGGTAAATACTTAACATAATTCTTATATAATCTAATTTGTATATATACAATTCTATCAAGTTGTACATTTGTAAAAAAATTATATTTACTAAATTTGATTTTTTACAAATGTTAATTGTGAATACAAGATGTTTTATTTAAACACATATCAAGAGACTAAAAAGATATTAAGAATTGAAGAATAAAGTAGAATTCGTTGTTAAGGTATAATGATAAATAAGTACAAGATAAAATCACAAAGTCTGTAGTTATAAGTTTTTCTTAATACTAAAATATTTCATAGATAAATTAACAATTCTGTAGCACCATAGTAACATTAGAATCTATGAAGCACCAGAATTAAAAAAAGGAACGTGTTAAAGTTTAGAGAGGTCTGCGTGCCCTTAACCACTACTACGTCTGTCAACTTTTAATCTAAAAACTATAAAAATAATACAGTTACCCAAAGTGCCTTTCTAAATTCTAACTTCGTTCCTACAGTATTACGATTAATATTAACTTATGTATCCCCAAATACCTGTCACCTCATTGCACAGAAAACCCGATTTTACGTTATTTCGTCTATATTTGTAGAACTTGAAATTGTTGCCGCCACAAAAGAATTACTTGTTTTTAGTATTACACGAAAATTTATAAATGCATGATAAAATGCTTTTTCAAGGCAATTACAATATATTTGATGTATGTAAGGTACTTCTTTTCAGTTCGAATTATCACAGAAGAAATGTTTGTCTCGCAGATTGTTTTTCAAACAATTAAATGAAAAAACGTCTCATGTTAAAAAATATTGTAAGGTTTTTTCATAAATCTTGTTTTATATTTAATATCTTTTATGTTGAATAATTTTGTGCATAAGAAATTATTTGAGACAAACAATAAAGCTCGAAAGATTTTACTGTATCTAACATAAGCACTGGACGGTATATCTATTAAACATGAAAGTTTTGATTACGTACGTACTTGGAGTAACATATTTGCAAAATTAGAGTTTGTAAATTTAAAATGCCTTTTATCATAAAATTTTAAAAGCGCCGGACTGTAAGGGTGTTTGTCTTTGAGGTGCAGATAGTGTACTTCTGGTTCGTTCGTCGTGTGCCCACATTCTTCACATACATACATTTTGGTTCTTCTTTCTTTATATGCGTATTGGTGCTGAACTCCATGAACTTTGAGACAGTGGGATTCCAGAGAACATCTTTGTGTAAAAGATTTTTCGCAAAGGTTGCATTTATATGGTCGAACGCCTGAAACAAATTGGACAAATATTAGTTCAACAATTACTATAACGTGAATTATATAAACTTTCGCGTACCGGTATGAGTTCTAGTGTGCCTTTTTAAATCAAATGTATCGTTGAATCCTTTTCCACAAAATGTGCAAAGATATCTTTTTATATCAGAATGACATTTCATATGTCTATTCAATAAACGTTGTAAAGCAAAACTCTTGTTACAAATTCTACAACAGAAACTTGATGATCCATCGTCATTGGTTATCGAAGCCACTTTAACTTTTTCATCTGTCCTAGGTCTGATGGTTTCTTGACTTGCCAAAGGGTTTTTAATGCCGTGTCCTCCATTTACGAACTCCAATTGCACTTCACTAGGTAAACCCAACTGTAAATCATAAGATACATGATATACCAATTGCTATTTATTATAATTTGTTCTGGAAGTAAATTACATTACATCATTAGATAACAATTACATTTTCCATTTTTTTGTGATATCATTAAAATTTGTCAAACAAGTAAATGTTTAGAAATTAATTTGTTATCTAATGATAACTTAATTTATTACATATGAAGAACATTGTAATTAAAATAAATAATTCTTTAAATATGATTTGAGTTGTGTTTTATACACAATTTTCTTAAAAGAATTCTTTCTCTTTTTTACTTACGTCTTTTAGTCATATTATAATATCATTAAATAAAAAAGTAGCATGTGTACCTCCTTCACTACCAGTAGATATATAAGTTGTAAATTTTGCTTTGAATTATATTTATTACAATAAGGCCATATTTTGCAAACTCTTTACAAGATAGGTTAAGTAAATTACTTACCCTTTGTTGTAAAAGGTTGACTCTGCCTTGTAATGAAGGAGGTTCACTACTAGACGATTCACGTCTACTGCTGATACTTGCTGGTGGACTGAGGGAACTGCTATCGTTCTGACTCTCCAGAGAACAGCTCGCTGCGCCAGGTGATGGTAAAGATACCGCCGTCGGAGAATCTAAATCTATTCCATTACCATTAAATGATAAGCTAGGAGAGAGCATCTGTTGCTGAATCTGCATTTGAACGTCAGTGTTAACGTTAGGTTGATAAGGTGGAAGAGAATCTTGATATAGTTTTCCAAATTGCTGATGTTGGTAACTGCGAGTATCGTAATTCCTATTAAGAAGTTGATCCGAAAATGAGTCAATATTATGATCTACCGATTGTAAATGTGATTCAGGTGTCATTGATGGTGAATGCATATCATTCGTTATAATTTCATCGTTATCGTTTTCTTCATTTGGCAGTCTTTGTAAAAATGTAGATAAGTCGGCAGCGTCTGATAAGCTTTCTAGTAAAGCGTGCTCCGCCGAACTTGAAAATGTAAGGGTAGCGGTAAATTGGAGAGGATCGACTACTGCACCTGTTACCATATCTACCATCATGGAATCATCATAAACTGAATACGAATTTGGAAGTAAATTACCCATCGGATCTAATTTTGTTTCATAACCATCTAAATCAGACTCATCTTTCATTATGAGTCCGTACGAAGCATTTTGAAGCATGGAATATTGTTTGGGTGGGCTTTGAGCTCCATTTATGTTTAAACTAGAAAGCTCTTGTCCCGTGTCACAATCCATATTAACAGGAACATTTAATTGATTGCAATTATTACTAGAGTTATAATTATTTGAGACAGCGTTTCCGCTTTTAAGAGATTCATAAAAAGGGGGCAAACTGCCAGTAGGAGGACTACTAGGACCATAAGTTTGACGACCATCTCTTCCAGGATTCATACCACCGTTTCCGGTACCACTACCTAAGGAACCACCACCATTAGAACCTGTTGTTCCACCAGAAAAGTTTATAGACCCTCCACTTCCGGAATTACTTCCAGAAGCTTGATTCCCGTTATTTTGTGCATTACTAGTGCCTCGTCCATGACCGGCAGCTGCTGACATTGTCATGGGTAATTTTCCTACGATAGCACGCACTGATATAAGTGGTTTAGTAACTCTTGAGCAATGACTTCTTCGTTGTTCTCTGTTTTTTCGTTCTTCGTTTTCATCTTCGGTTTCGCCTCTACGTTTAGGTATATGATAATCTATAGGTTGTTCTTGTTCTGGCTCTTGCATAAGTATGTGGGTAGGTAATCGAGTATCTTTATCTTCTTCCCGTTTTGTAGTTTTTGGTGTTCGTTGTATCACAGAACATCGAACTGGTGCTAAGTTTTGTGGGCATGCAGTTTGTTCTGGTTTTTTAATAATAGGTAATATAACTTTGTCTGGTGGAACAAGCGGAGGGTACTCTTTTCGTTCGGCTCTTGTCAACACATGACCACGACTACCATAAGGAATGTCACCACCCAAAATTGATGATATAAATCTTCTCGGTGGGACAGATTCTTTTTTTGCAGAAGATTTCTCGTCATCCGATGTTTTTGATGATTTTTCATTGTTACTCTTATCAGGATCTGCAACAATAAAAATATGTCATCTCGATTAGTTTTTCAAAAAAATTTAAATAATTGGTGTACCTTATGTAAGGACGCGTATTGAAAAAAGTTATCAATAGTATTTAATCATGAAATTTTACTACAATCGTTATTTATTGAATTTAAAAGTACAATATTAATTTTGATTTTGTAAAATAGTCTATGAAGTTTTAGTATCATATTCAGTCATTCATGTAAAACAAAGTTTATTGAAGATGAAACAATGTAATATATATATAATATAGTAATAGCAACATCCCATAATTATAATTATAATTATAAATACGATATACAGTCGAATCTCGATAAGTCGAAATTGAAGGGAAACTAAAATAATTCGAATTATCTATATAAAAATATTAACGTTGAATTAGGCAAGTCCTAGGGAAACAGGTAAAAAGAACATTACCATTTTTAAATCAAATTAATCGTTTTTAAATCTAATTTATTTTAATGTATAAGTATATCGTTTCCCAGAATTAAAGATAATACTTTGAGGCATATGTGTTCTACTAAAACTAAGCTTTCATTGTGTTAGATCCCATATTACATATACGCGCGACCGGTGGTATTTGTAATACTAATGGTAAACTAAAGTTTCGTACGGGCTAAGGGCTGTGCTGGCTGCCGGAATCACTTTTAAGACTCTTCGTGATAATGTTACAACAATATGCAGTTGTTTTAAGAAATTCACAAAATAATCTTAAATAAATAAATAATATAGTAATTTAGTGTACTACAAAAAAAAGTTATGAAATCTAAATAAACCTAAAATTTTTCCCTTGTAGTATCTACTGAATGTATTATAAGTAAAAACTTTGGAAAGAACTTATTGTTAAATAGTCTCAAAAAATGTATTGTAGATATGTTTAAAAATAAAGTAGTTTATTAAATTAATAATAAATATATTAGATTAAAAAAAATAAACAAAATAGTAAAGGATAATAAAAGCGTAAAAAAAAACTATAAGAAATAACAACTTTTATATTAAAGGTATAGTATAAATATCATTAAATACTTTTTCTTTAAAGTACATACAATGTGCTATGTATACTTTTCTTCTCTATTTAAAATTCTATATTACAATGCAATAGTAAATATTAAGTATTAAACTATTAACTTGTTCAATAGACCTGATAATTATGTAAAATTTCAAAAAATTGAAGATTAATGTAATGAGAACCTGCAATAGTTAAATTACAGGTGACATAGAATTATTAGAGACTATGTAGTTGGTGTGGGTTGTTACATCGTTCGTTGAATAGAAGATATTCGAACCATGACTAATAAGGAACAAGTTCAATGTTCCACCTTGAAAATCTAGCCAAACAAAATTTATTTAGCATTTGGAAAGACATCTTAGATGAGCAAGTTATTGTACCTTAAAGTTGTTTTTGTGAAAAATTCAATCTAAGCATAAAATAAATTTTGACTGCGTCATTAAATCGAGCAGTTGTCGCATAGATGTTAAATGATTGTGTATATGCTTCTGATATTCATTTAAATTCCTATTTTAATAAAGTGTTTTATTGTCAAATAAATATTGCAAAGTGCCGTTTGTTTCAATACCTACTTCATTTTCTCAACTAGTTTAAGACGACACTGACTATATGATATGACCAATTTTTTTATAGAAACCATTATAAAACGATCTGCAAGTTTTCAAACAGAGATCGCTTTATTAATTTATAAAAAAATACAACTGAAATAAAAAAATAAACAACATACCAACTTTCTATTCAAAATTTGTAATCATAGATCTTTTTAATTGCCATCAGTATTATTGCGTATCTACATCAGCACAATAACAGATCAAATCATTCAAAGGAATTTGTGAAAGGAGACGGCCCATATGTGGCCAAAAAATCCCCGGATGTGCACCGAAATTTGATTGCAGATTATGATAGTACACCGTTCACTGAGTTTTACCATGCTTGAAAAAATTTTGTAGTGTTACGGGAACATGGTCAAAATCACATTAGAAGTTATGTCGATGTCAATCTTAAATATGCATCTTTCTATAGGAATTCTGTAGCAATTCATACTCATAATGAAACAATGTTGAGAAGATATTATGCAAAATCTCAGAAAAAAGATACATTTGTTCAAGAAAAGTTTAAGTACAGTCGAACCTCCCTAAGACGAACCTCGATAAGCCGAATTTTTGATAACTCGAACCTGTTTCCCTAGGATTTGCATATTTCATTGTTAATATTTTTATATCGATAACTCGAATTTTTGATAACTCGAATTATTTTTAGCTTCCCTTTCACTTCGACTTATATATATATGACTGTATATAAGAAAAGTCGCTACAATTCTTCTGCTACGCAGACTTTGTCACCACTCGGCCAGCAGCGCTTACATGCATATCACTGTTTTTCGGCAACTCTTATGCATTACACTTGGACTTTGCAACTTTTCCAAATTCCACTTCTAATAAAATTTTGACCATGTTCCCGTTGTCGCAAAATTTTTTGCGACCCCTTGTTCACTCGTCTTTCAGCGTACTACAATAATCTGCAATCAAATTTCGGTGCATATCCGGGGATTTTTGCCACATATTGGCCGTCTCCTTTTTAGGTTCAAATATAAGACAACCCTCTCTATCAGTAGTCCTATATAGGGGAGACGGTGTGAACGGCCCGCCCCGTGCAGCACTTTTTGAGTGCCTCAAAATTTCACTACAATTCCAGTAAATTTTGGAGCCTTTTGGATTTAAATACCTAAATACTGGGACGGCTGAAACCCTCGCTACGCCACTGCTCTTTATTGTTTAATAATATTTTTATTAAAAACTTTTTTTTAAATCCGTATAATTTAAGAGATACTTACAAAAAACTACAATTTTATCAAAAAATGAACTTTGATTGTCTTGAGGCACGTGTTATTTTTGTTAAAAATTTTTTTTAAAAATTCCCCCGTATTTTTTCATTAAAAGGAAGGTTTTTTTAGGGCGTCGGAAGAAATTTAATTTTTAACGACCACCCTAATATTTATATATATGTATATAGGAATGCGCAAATAAATAGATATAAATATTGTTTAAATGTTAAATACTTTTGTTTTATTGATTATAATATTAATCATGTAATAAACTCCATCGGTGTTTACTGAGTGACCTTACTTACTACACCTTTCTCTATACGCCTGTAATTGTCATGATTTGATCTTTATATATAAATTTAGAAAGTAACACTGAACTTGGTAATACGTAATAGATTATTTTACATCGCAAAGAACATTGAACAGCAATTTTATTTGATTAATTAAAATAATTGTGATATTGTTACCAATACGGGTAAGTTAAAAAAATAGTTTTGAGGTTCTCAAATTACATAAAAATCATTTTTTTTTCATTTGGTCTACCAATAACATGTTTAAATTATGAAATAAAACTTATTTTATAACAAACATTCTGTAGAACTGATTTGGAGGGTATAGATACTAATTACTTGTAGTTATGCACATTGCATTAATCTGTATAATTAACGATAATCAGCCTGTAACCAATTTTTTTTAAAACTGTTACTTACTTGACATTTCATAAAACAGTTTTATCTAGATGCTAAACTTTATTAATATTGTAATATTCTGTAAGTATATTGTGTTTAAAAGATTTATTAAATCATAGGCGTAACAAACATTTTATTAGAACAAAAAGGTGCACATTCAATACCTACTTATTTTTATAATTTTGTATTTTAAAATTCAATGAGATTTTGGTATAGTGAACCGACTGCTGATCACTAAAATTAATTGTAATTAACAAAACCGCAAATTCAAAATTATCGAAAAATTATTTGGTAATTCATATACAATAATTCCTCTTTAACGAATGTTTAAAATCTGATTTATACAGACACAAACAGAAGATACTAAATTGTCGCACTCTTGTCTATAGAGTGTGTATGTTACTTATGGAATATTATTAATAAATCATTATCAATTAGGTTATGTAAAAAAATCCTCGCACACATCAATTTTTTTATTTTTAACTACGCATTTTTTAAAGCGTGAAATATGTCTATAAGAACTACAGGGGCGGCTCGAGGGAGAGGTGCTCAATTATTTTAAATAACATAAGGCATATAAATATATATTTTTTGTTGATCGACTTTGGATGCCTAGATGCACCGGTAAAAGACAAATGAAAATATATTCACAGACACTAAAATTACAAATTTATGAAATTTCAAAATAAAAGAGTAAAATATACCGGTTGTCCCATGACCGGATGGCTATAGCTTAAGAGTGTATTCTTTTGACAATTTTAAGTTGAATGTACCTTATACAATTTTGTACAAAACTCAATAGTTAAGGAGTTATAGGCACTATTAAATTTAACGATTAAAATAAAGATATTGTTGAATAAAGTAATATAATTTTATATTAATTAAGTTTTTTTTGTTGCCAACACTTTCGACTTAAAATAGTCAAAAAACGCTTTTATTAGGTCCGGTGTCATTTAAAATAATTGGGCTCCTTTCCCTCATGCCGCCCCTGTTGACTCTTTAGTCATATTTTGCGATTTAAAGAGCGTGTAGTTTAAAATAAAAATCGACATGGCCGAAGATTTTTTACATAATTTTATTGTTAATGATTTATTAATAATATTCCACAATTAAGTTATACACTGTATATAAATACATTAGAACCTTAGAATCGCCCTGAGACTATTAGTTTTGATTCCAACAGCATTCATAAAGGAGAGAACACATAATTGGATAAAAACATATTGTCAATAAAAATTAATACATAAAAAGCGGAAGAAATGAATTACTAAACTTTTCTATAGAAATTAATGAATAGTCAATTAGCTCTCTACGAAAATATAGTAATACCTGTCGTCCTTTAATCATTTTCCGAGAATTTTATCAAGTTGTTTTATGATCCTTTTAACCGAATTTTTGATTCTAGATAAATTTGTTAAAGATACAAGAAATTTAACTATTCTAAAATTCATGATCTACCTATATGGTACTTACATCACTTTAAATAATATATACATTTGCAAAATTTTCAGACCCTTATCCAAAAGACATACCCGAAATAATTTAAAAAACAATGTAAATATTAGAATAAGACTTTAGTACCTATATGGGTAACCTTATTAGTAGAAGAAAAACTTAACAGAAATCATATTGCTTGATTTAAAACTGCATTTTTCATGTTTATTTATTCAAAACTTAAAGGAATTCATTAAACGGGATATTGATAAATTTGCATATTTAGATTTTATTTTAAATAAAATTAAATTACCTGCTTTAGTACTAAATATCTATGTATATATTTACTATGTATGTAAGTACAGTGAAAGCTCTCTTTGCGGACAGCTCTAATGGCCGGATAACTACTTCGACAGGACATATTTCATAGGACTAAATTTTGACTATGGCTTTGCATATAACCGGACGCTCCCGTAACCGTTTCCAGGCACCAAGTTTCTTTATTTTGTATTCTGTAAATTTCCCACAGTCGTACATGCAGTTTTATACTTTGAACTTACTAGTGATTTAACACTCAAACAAAAAAGCATGCGTGGCACGGAAAATCATGGCTGAATAGTTATTAGAGTATTAGATAGAAAAATAGACATACAAGCAAGAAAATTAATTTTATTTTTGGATAATGGTGCGCCCCATCCATGCGGCTTAAATCTAAAATATTTCATAGTATTAAAATAATATAATAAAATGGCACAGGACTTTGTAGCTATAGACCAAAATATTGCCAAAGAAGATAATAATTTTGATTTTCAAGAATTCGTCGCGACATTTACAAATGATACGGAAGCAAAAATAAAAGTTACTAAAATGAAGAAATATCGGATACTTCAACAAAATAAATTCATACAATAAAGCATTAAAATCGATTTATAAATTAAAAATTTTGTCAGTTAGAAAAACACTAAAAAATTGTTCTGGTTTTTTATTTTACATTTTAGAACATTTTAAATGTTTAATTAATATGTATATCTATTAAAATACATTAAATAAAAATATTAAAAATTCTATTTACTGTGCATGTAAATATACTCCTATTCAATACCCGGACATCTTTAATAACCGGATAAAAATGTTATGACCCTGAGTGTCCGCTTAACAGAGCTTTTACTGTATACTTATAATTATGTTATACGCACGTCAACTAATTGTAAATGTTATCATTTTATTATTAATCCATATGTATGTACTATATACACAGCTACTATATAAATACGTATGTAGTTGCAAATGGTTTAAAACTAACGAAACTTGTTTTTTTTATATAAGACTTCAACATTCTCATAAAGGTTATAACTAATTCAATCAACTTCTAGATTCAAGGACAAATTGTAGGTATTCAAGTTAACGTTTATATTAATTTTACAGATTTTTATTTTAATCGGTTTAGGTTAGTCACTTATAAACTCCAAAAAATAACTTACTGTAAAAGAATAAACAAATACTTTATTATTTTATTTCTCTTACTGTTAAATTAAATAACCATTAGGAGTAAAATTTTAATTGCAAAGAACAAGAAAAACATGATATTAGAAAAATGTGTAAAATCTATCTAAAGATAAAGACCAAAAAGATGTAGGTACCTATTTGTTAAATTAATAAATAAATTATGAAAGACAAAAATTGTTTGGGTATTTTTTGTTTACACAAATTAATTACATATTTTTAGAACCTATTTTGTCAATTGCATTTTCACATTGTTATTAAAACACTATTACTTCTTAGACCTACAGAATTGGGGCATCCGCATACTGGAGCTCACCAATAATTTACTTGTATGTGTATGTATTTAGATAAATTTCTTTAATAAATCTTTTCTAATCACTACACCAATAAACATGTGAATTTTTCAGAATCAGAATCGCAAAATATTTAAAACATAATCATAAACATTTTCAATTAAGAGGTTTATATACATAATAATTCATATTTAGTATTATACAATAAAACTAATGGTGTTAATTTTATGATTCGAATAAAAACAAAAAAATCTAAATTTCAAAATTATCAATTTTCTAATATACCTATAGTTCTTCGATAAAAGCTATTCCAAGATAACGCCAAAGTTGTCTAGCAATATCTGCTTAAAATAGAAAATATAATTTAAATTTTAAAACTATTCTCTTCTAAAAAAGGCATTCAATGTTCAAAGTAAGTAAGCCTTAAATTTATCCATATTTACTGTTATATGAGACAAATACTTCCAAGTTTTGAAGGCGCCAGGATATTTGCGTCCTAGGCAAAGTTATGAAATGTGTACTCAAATCATACATGACTATTCAGATATCCCAACAAGAAGTTAATTTTTATTAAAAACCAAATTGAAATACTTTTTAAAGTTTTTTTATGTATACTATTATGAAGTTTTTGCCTTTTTTTCAGCGCTTAGCCCTAGACAGTTTGTCTTAAAGGTAGTATGGGCCCTGTTTCCAATAAAAAGTATTCTACTTGACGAGGTCATCAATTTAACACGTTTTATCCTACTTACAGAACATCTATTATATAAAATAAAACTCTCACATTTTGATTTATTTATAACATCAAAGAGAGGAAAAAAATTATTAATCATTAAAAAAATATATTGAACAGTTATCCGCCTTAGTATTGGTTTTGCCTCCTTTATTTAAGATTAAATGACCAGATGCAGTGCATCAGGTATGGCCATGGCGGTCATACATGACCACTGCTGAAATTTTCAATTGTACCAACGCGTTTACACCACGATTAATCACTAGATATGCTATTTTACCTAAGGCATGACCACTCGGGCCTAGTGAATAGTTTGTAAGTTTGTGATTTTGCTTCGTAGTCGATATTTTCTGTGGTTTATCGGGTGCTTTGCACTGGCTGTAAATATACGCGGCATTTGTGCATCGTAGTAGCGATAGCACGTAGTGTTTCTTGTTGATCATGTTACTTGGTTTTTATTTTTTAAGTAATTGGGTTAAGATTCTGATCAGTGTTGATTCATAAACGTACACAAATAATTATGCATAGGGCTCTACAATGTACAATACAATCTGTGCATGTTACGACTACCGAATCTTACTAATTTTAATATTTTTATGATCTTCGTCTAACCCTAAACTCCCAAAAAATATCTCTGGTTATCTGAAGCCTTTTATTGCTGCTCAAGCTTGTCGTGTACGTAAGTGTGTATCCGTGTAACACGTATCTATTTGAAATGCAATTTAAATAATTTGAGTTAACATTAAATGACTGAATAAACGTAATAATGAAAATTTTTATCTTAATAAAACTTTTGTATATTATACTTTTTACCTACTTTTACATATACACTGATAAACTTTCACACCTTGACCGAAGACACGATCGAAACTCATTTTTATACTGCCCCTCAGGATTTTACAAAGGCCTCAAATCCTCGTAACATGCCAAGGAAGTAGTGTGATAGGCATTACCTACTTTTTCCAAAATAGCGTTTTTTTTTTAAATAAAATCTTGTCTGATAATACAAATTTCGATTCTCAACTATTTTTTTGTAACATTCAATGAAACACATGACCGCTTGGACGTGGATAGCCATCCAGGCCCAAGCCTTCATATATGACCGAAATTAAAGATTTGTCGTTATTTTATTTGAAGATGAGCAAATAATTGAAAAGATTTCGTTTTTGTAAAACATATATAATCAGAAACGTTTAATCACATAAGTATGCATGCATGCCCTATGAATCTTTAAAAATCATTAATCATTATTGTCTATACTTAACAGTGTTCGTTATTTTAAATAATTTATAATTAAATATTAACAACTGTATTTAAATTACACTTTTTATTTCCTATTGTAACGTTCTTTGGCTTAATGATTAATGTATAAAACGTTAATTTACATTGTTTAGCAGTATCCAAAGACCTAAATAACTGAATTATGTAAAATTTTAGCTTCTAATATACGATAATCGTTTATACATTCAAGCACGTTCAATAGCTGTTCAAAAGTATAAGAAAATAGAAATTAAAATAATTTTCAGTTAAGGTAATTTTTACACCAAAACATTTTTAAATAAAATACAAATATATAAATAAACCGGGTATACGTATAAGTAATCAATAGTTCATGTTTTGATATTTTAAACAAGAATATGTATTATGTGTTAATAGACATTAATTTCAAGTTTTTGTGCAGAACTAACGCGTAATTGTGTGTTTAGTTTAAAAACAATTCTGAACGTTTTTTCTTTGTTAATTACTAGTTCTACTTTTATGGATGTAGCATAACAAGGCAGATCAGGTAAAACACTCACACACTACTGGAAGAATATTGAAGAGATAATAAAAATGTTTAATTTATTTGTCGATTGTTTTTTTTTTGATAGTAAACCATCATGTATAAAGAACATAGTGTAGCAGACAGTATGAAATATGTATGAACATAATTTAACAGCCATTGTTCATTTATATTCATTCCATTTATAAATTTAAAACCTAAGTTAGAAATATAAGTGCACATACAATCAATCACCTTTTAAAAATGTTTATATACGTACTGCATTAAGTAATTATGGTAGGTAGATAGGTTATAATAGGTAGTGTGGTGTAAGAATTAGTGATATTTTAAAAATATTAAATGCGTAAGATACCTTTTATATGCCATCAAATTAGCGGCTGTAAAATTATCAATAGAAAATTAATTTTAATGGTATGTCGATACGTAAGTAAATGATAACCAAACTGTAAGACCAACTTTATAGTGAAAATTTCAAAGGAAGGACAAAATTTACGTACAACTAGTTTATTATGTTAAGAATTTGAAAAAAAATGTAGGTAAATATATTTAATGTTTATATTTCTGGTTAATACTAAAACCATATTGCTTTCTTTTTTGTACATTTCTTTATATGTTTCCAACTGCACTTTATAGTTTTTTGTTTAATTGTTTTTAATATTTGCTATCAGTAAATGTAGAACGTAAGAAAGATGGGTAGTCGTATTCGATGTATCTCCAGTTAATGTTCATTTTAATTAAAGTTAATAAAGTGGTAATTGCAGACAGCAACTGACGAAAGTCAGATTTAAAAATCAAAATTTCTACTAAATAAGATTTGAACACAATCTTTCTACTCGCGTGCTTTACATGTGAAAGAAAGAGTATGTAATTATCTTTAGAAAAAATATTACTTAAATACATAATATGAAAATTAAAATTTTTAATTGAAGGCATCATAAATGAGACCATAGAACAATTTTATATGTGTAGGCACTTTACTTGTGCTTTAAAAATTCATGTTAATTATCATTATACTGTTATAATCAATTCATTATATTCCAGTATATTATTGACGTCAACTCTGCAATATTAAATTCTGTAATAATATTAAACATTCTTTATGATTTACAATATATTTTTTGTAATTTATAAGAAAATCACATATTATCAATTTTTATCTTTTTCTTTCTGCCCTTTACGCATGCATGTCATCTATTTATTTAATTATTGCTTACATGTCATATACTTAACTTACTTTGTATTATTTCTAAAACGTTTATTTGGTAACAAAGAAGTATAGTTTACTAATTTAAACAACGTGAGACCGAGTTATTTTTGCAGGTTTTTTCCCATTTTCTCATATTCCAACAAAAACAAGAAATAATATAAGACATTTTTTAAATAAGATTTAATAAAATCATGTTTTCAGAATAAGTAGGTACTACGGAAAAGTACATTGCCTAAATTTAAAACAAAATTCTAAATACACAACTGAAAAGAAACATATAGTAGGTACTAGAATATACAGAAGTGTGGAACTACTTTAGTAAAAGTGCATTTAGTTAAAAAAATACACTGTTTAAAGCTGTATTTTCTATTATATATGTATAAAATGTAGTGACTTTACCGTAGCTATTAAGATTACCTATTTCAAAATTATTAAAACTAAACTTAAAATAAATAAATATCTGCATATAATGACTATCTACGGTGGTAACATAATGTGGTACTTATACGGGTATTCAATTTGGATAAAAGTGTTACTAATGACTTTAAATAACACTTACGTAAGTACAAATGGTCTCCGTACTAAACTAGATGCATATTTTTAAAAACTAAACATTTTTATAACAATTATTTTGGTACTTTTCTTTAACTCTTTAAAACAAGATAATAACCAGCTCTGTTAAGTTGGCTGGACCAAGTAGTAAAAAAATTTCCCGCTCCAGCTCTTATTTATCCGATTTTTAACCGCTTTTCAATGCCGCGAAAAAAAAATTTTCCGCTCTTCCCATTTCCTCGGAAAATGGGGTCCCGCTAACTTTACATAAAAATCAATAAATCAAAAAATTTTACCCGAATTATCCGCTTTTCAATGCCGCGAAGAAAAATTGTCCCGCTCTTCCCATTTTCTCGGAAAATGGGGTCCCGCTAACTTAAGAGGTTACATGGGTTTCCTCGGGTAAAAAACGGCTTATCTTTAACAATTTTTTTTTATATAAAAAATGAAATATTTCATTCAAACTTTTTATTACCATAAATATACACATTTGACAAAAAATTCTGAAATTTTTGTAGAAAAATATTTAAAACTCTGCCATTGCGAAGTCATTTTCGGCGACCCCTCGGAAAAAGGGTGCTAGCGCGTTGACAGCAGAACTCATGACAGGATCAACTGATGTCAAAAGAAAAAAATAGGTATTTTAGTTAATACCTTAAACTAGAATTTGAACGAAGGAAAATAAAAAAAAAATAAAAATTGGATTTTTGGCAGACCCTTTTACAAAAAAATAAAAATTTCGGTAAAATTTGCTCCATATTTTTTTTTTAATAGTTGTAAGAATAAAACAAAATTCTTCGTTCAAGTCCTTGTTAATAATATCTCGAAGACGTGTGTAAAATTTCATCAAGATCGGTTGAGTAGTTTTCGAGAAATCTTGACAACCGACTTTGAAAATACAGTTTCGACAAAAACGCGTTTTAAGTTTTGTTCCAATATAGTGTATATAACACATTTACATAAGAATTTTTAATTTTACTTGAATAAGCTTGTTGCAATTATAGTTGTAGTCGCAGTTCGTTAAAAAAGGCCGACTACTGGCAAAATTACCCTACTTATCTGCTGCACGTTGAGCCCAATTGACTTTGAGCGCGCAACTTCCAAAGGCTATCTCTCCGAAACTATTACTCCGATCGACTTGTAAATTTAGGACAATATTCTAGAGATGTTGTAGAATTTAATAAGACAATAAAAAAAATTGATTTTTTGAAGCCGTGAAACCCATGTAACCTCTTAAGTTAGCGGGACCCCATTCTCCGAGAAAATGGAAAGAGCGGGACAATTTTTCTTCGCGGCATTGAAAAGCGGTTAAAAAGTGGATAATTCGGGTAAAATTATTTTTTGATTTTTTTCTTGGAAGTCCCGCTAACTTTATGTAAAGTTAGCGAGACCCCATTTTCCGAGGAAATGGGAAGAGCGGAAATTTTTCTTTTCGCGGCATTGAAAAGCGGTTAAAAAGCGGATAAATAAGAGCTGGAGCGAGAAATTTTTTTACTACTTGGTCCAGCCAACTTAACAGAGCTATAATAACCGAGTGATTATGGCACAGGATATATTTTAAATGAACGTCTTAAGTGGATTAGATACAAAAGTCTTGTACAATAAATAGTATTGATTATTAGTCAGTTTAAAAAATAAGAATTTTTATTAAATACAAAGAACGTTAGAAAATCCATATATTTGGTTATCAAAATAGCCGTTTGGTTCTACGTTCTACGGTATACTTGGTTATTATTCTAATTTGTGTAATTCAAAATACATAAACGGTTTCACTTTCCCGGCTAATTGAAGTCTTCAGTGACGAATTCGTCAAAAGTGTGTATGAAGTGGCTTTGCTGACCAAACCTTAGACTTAAAAAAATTTCGACAATTGGTCGACAGGTCAATTTCTTTCCTCCAAAAATCTGTTTCTTTAGTGCCTCGGTTCATAACGGGGGCCGTACCACCCACGGTTTTGGAAATATCTTACAATAAGAGGGCATTTCTGGTACGAAAGAAGGGCCGCAGCAAATAAGTTTTTTTGCATTGAATTATCATAGCAGGTACCTATACTACAGGAGCACTATACAATTATTGTTTGTAAATCGACAAAAGAACTTGTAAACCTATCTTTTACTTTATTCTGTCAACTCATTGAAAGGTACGGCAAATTATTTTAATATTAGATAAGTAAAGTAGTATGGTAGTTACTCACGTGTTTTCTTTCACAATATTTATTACATTTTTTTATAAATATACACACATATTGTCGTCAATATCCCGAAGTAGCATAACAAAAAATTGCAAAGCATCGGCTATTTAAGAAATTAGATGTTTCTCTATCATTATTAATTAGATAAAAGTAGACAAATACCTACGTATGTTTGTTGACACAAAGTGAAAAAGATAACTGCAAGATCAACTTTATAGTGAAAATTTCAAAGAAAGGACAAAATTTAGAATCGATCTACTTGTAAAATCGGTAAGAATGAGTTATGCCGCTTCGTTATATCATTGGTGATATTGAAGAGATCTTTGACGGGTGACGACTTAAACCCTTTAAAATAAGTTTTACATAGGTTTAATTCAATTTCTGGAAAATAATTTTAAATTGGGTTTATTTTCAGTTTATTAACCCATTTTAATTTAAGCTCAAACTTATAATAGAGGTTTAAATGTGCGAAAATAAATCTGAAATTAAACCATTATTATAGGTTTAGAAAACTAAAATAATAACACATGTAAAACTCAAATTAATCGTAGTTGATAATGTAATTTAATAGTTTAAAATCAGGTTATTTTGAGTTTTAATTGTACTTAGATTGAAAATTAATTTTATAGCAATGTGAATGCAATTTTAATTTGTAGTCACAATCGTTACATGAATTAAACGTAATAATTGTTATTCTAAAACACTTAGCTTTTTTCTACTGTAGTAAATGGAATAAATAAACGTACTTAAGAATATTTAATTACATAAAATGAAAAAATAAAATTAATTAATTAAAGTGGTGTCGAAATTCTTCGAGCTATAATTGCAATAAAGCGTTTGAATAATTTTGTTTGTATTTAGGTAGTAACATATAAAATAAATAATTTCCATGAATAAACATAACGCGGCAACCGTATAAATTTAAAAAATTTTTTTTAGAGTTTTAAATGTTAATGTTCGGGATAAAATAATCCGTCTGCTTGTGGTGTTCTTTAATATCATTAAAAAGACGCACAAATGTAAAAATAAGTAAGCTTTAGGTGAATCCAATTATTTATACCCTAGAAAAGGTTTTTTATGTCATTATAAATATCTATAGTTATAAATAATTGATCTCAAAAATGAGAAATTATTTTTTGTAGGCAAGTGCCATTCTATTTCACCTATTATTTGAATAAAACGTTGTAAACGATTCTATATTTTTTTGCTTTATTTAATATACCAAAACGTGGTTTTGGTAGATGATCTGCTGACTGGATCTCCTAGGATCATCTTGGTACTTTTCTTTAACTCTTTAAAACAAGATAATAACCAGCTCTGTTAAGTTGGCTGGACCAAGTAGTAAAAATTTCCGCTCCAGCTCTTATTTATCCGATTTTTAACCGCTTTTCAATGCCGCGAAAAAAAAAATTTCCGCTCTTCCCATTTCCTCGGAAAATGGGGTCCCGCTAACTTTACATAAAAATCAATAAATCAAAAAATTTTACCCGAATTATCCGCTTTTCAATGCCGCGAAGAAAAATTGTCCCGCTCTTCCCATTTTCTCGGAAAATGGGGTCCCGCTAACTTAAGAGGTTACATGGGTTTCCTCGGGTAAAAAACGGCTTATCTTTAACAATTTTTTTTTATATAAAAAATGAAATATTTCATTCAAACTTTTTATTACCATAAATATACACATTTGACAAAAAATTCTGAAATTTTTGTAGAAAAATATTTAAAACTCTGCCATTGCGAAGTCTTTCTCGGCGACCCCTCGGAAAAAGGGTGCTAGCGCGTTGACAGCAGAACTCATGACAGGATCAACTGATGTCAAAAGAAAAAAATAGGTATTTTAGTTAATACCTTAAACTAGAATTTGAACGAAGGAAAATAAAAAAAATAAAAATTGGATTTTGGCAGACCCTTTTACAAAAAAATAAAAATTTCGGTAAAATTTGCTCCATATTTTTTTTTTAATAGTTGTAAGAATAAAACAAAATTCTTCGTTCAAGTCCTTGTTAATAATATCTCGAAGACGTGTGTAAAATTTCATCAAGATCGGTTGAGTAGTTTTCGAGAAATCTTGACAACCGACTTTGAAAATACAGTTTCGACAAAAACGCGTTTTAAGTTTTGTTCCAATATAGTGTATATAACACATTTACATAAGAATTTTTAATTTTACTTGAATAAGCTTGTTGCAATTATAGTTGTAGTCGCAGTTCGTTAAAAAAGGCCGACTACTGGCAAAATTACCCTACTTATCTGCTGCACGTTGAGCCCAATTGACTTTGAGCGCGCAACTTCCAAAGGCTCTATCTCCGAAACTATTACTCCGATCGACTTGTAAATTTAGGACAATATTCTAGAGATGTTGTAGAATTTAATAAGACAATAAAAAAAATTGATTTTTTGAAGCCGTGAAACCCATGTAACCTCTTAAGTTAGCGGGACCCCATTCTCCGAGAAAATGGAAAGAGCGGGACAATTTTTCTTCGCGGCATTGAAAAGCGGGTAAAAAGCGGATAATTCGTGTAAAATTATTTTTTGATTTTTTTCTTGGAAGTCCCGCTAACTTTATGTAAAGTTAGCGGGACCCCATTTTCCGAGGAAATGGGAAGAGCGGAAATTTTTTTTTCGCGGCATTGAAAAGCGGTTAAAAGCGGATAAATAAGAGCTGGAGCGGGAAATTTTTTTACTACTTGGTCCAGCCAACTTAACAGAGCTATAATAACCAAGTGATTATGGCACAGGATATATTTTAAATGAAAGTCTTAAGTGGATTAGATACAAAAGTCTTGTACAATAAGTAGTATTGATCATTAGTCAGTTTAAAAAATAAGAATTTTTATTAAATACAAAGAACGTTAGAAAATCCATATATTTGGTTATCAAAATAGCCGTTTGGTTCTACGTTCTACGGTATACTTGGTTATTATTCTAATTTGTGTAATTCAAAATACATAAACGGTTTCACTTTTCCGGCTAATTGAAGTCTTCGGTGACGAATTCGTCAAAAGTGTGTATGAAGTGGCTTTGCTGACCAAACCTTAGACTTAAAAAAATTTCGACAATTGGTCGAAAGGTCAATTTCTTTCCTCCAAAAATCTGTTCCTTTAGTGCCTCGGTTCATAACGGGGGCCGTACCACCCACGGTTTTGGAAATATCTAACAATAAGAGGCCATTTCTGGTACAAAAGAAGGGCCGCAGCAAATAAGTTTTTTTTTGCATTGAATTATCATAGCAGGTACCTATACTACAATTATTGTTTGTAAATCGACAAAAGAACTTGTAAACCTATCTTTTACTTTATTCTGTCAACTCATTGAAAGGTACGGCAGATTATTTTAATATTAGATAAGTAAAGTAGTACGGTAGTTACTCACGTGTTTTCTTTTACAATATTTATTACAATTTTTTATAAATATTCACACATATTGTCGTCAATATCCCGAAGTAGCATAACAAAAAATTGCAAAGCATCGGCTATTTAAGAAATTAGATGTTTCTCTATCATTATTAATTAGATAAAAGTAGACAAATACCTACGTATGTTTGTTGACACAAAGTGAAAAAGATAACTGCAAGATCAACTTTATAGTGAAAATTTCAAAGAAAGGACAAAATTTAGAATCGATCTACTTGTAAAATCGGTAAGAATGAGTTATGCCGCTTCGTTATATCATTGGTGATATTGAAGAGATCTTTGACGGGTGACGACTTAAACCCTTTAAAATAAGTTTTACATAGGTTTAATTCAATTTCTGGAAAATAATTTTAAATTGGGTTTTTTTTCAGTTTAGTAATTCATTTTAATTTAAGATTAAATATACTCACAGTAGAGGTTTAAATGTGCGAAAATAAATCCCAAATTAAACCTTTATCATAGGTTTAAAAAACTAGAATAATAACACATGTAAAACTCAAATTAATCGTAGTTGATAATGTAATTTAATAGTTTAAAATCAGGTTATTTTGAGTTTTAATTGTACTTAGATTGAAAATTAATTTTATAGCAATGTGAATGCAATTGTAATTTGTAGTCACAATCGTTACATGAATTAAACGTAACAATTGTTATTCTAAAACACTTAGCTTTTTTCTATTGTAGTAAATGGAATATATAAACCTACTTAAAAATATTTAATTACGTATAATGGAAAAATAAAATTAATTAATTAAAGTGATGTCGAAATTTTTCGAGCTATAATTGCAATAAAGCGTTTGAATAATTTTGTTTGTATTTAGGTAGTAACATATAAAATAAATAATTTCCATGAATAAACATAACGCGGCAACCGTATAAATTTAAAAAATTTTTTTTAGAGTTTTAAATGTTAATGTTCGGGATAAAATAATCCGTCTGCTTGTGGTGTTCTTTAATATCATTAAAAAGACGCACAAATGTAAAAATAAGTAAGCTTTAGGTGAATCCAATTATTTATACCCTAGAAAAGGTTTTTTATGTCATTATAAATATCTATAGTTATAAATAATTGATCTCAAAAATGAGAAATTATTTTTTGTAGGCAAGTGCCATTCTATTTCACCTATTATTTGAATAAAACGTTGTAAACGATTCTATTTTTTTTTGCTTTATTTAATATACCAAAAACGTGGTTTTGGTAGATGATCTGCTGACTGGATCTCCTAGGATCATCTTAGCCACAGCACAAGAATCATTTTGGACACCCCGGTGTATAAAATGATCCTTTAGCAGGTTTTTAAAAAATGAATCGGATTAATAATACATTAAATAATGTAAATATGCCAATACTTAAACAGATAAATCGTCTATCCAAAACCGCTTTAACATTAAGATTATGTTGGATAACTTCTGACGTACGACCATTCTGCCTTAAGGGGATTATTTTATACCATTTTCTCCTGCCCTTCCAAAAAGTTAGATATTTAAACGATTAAACATCTTGTTTGTTATTTATAATTATGAAATAACTGTATACAAAGTATTTTAGAAAATACCTTTATAATTAGTCGTGTACTACACATTTAATTCTAATTCAATTTGGATTGTTTATCAACCCCAATTAAAATATAAGCGTACAAACACCATAGTAAAAAAAAGATAAATTTATTATTTAATAGTATCTCTTCTTTTTAATTTTAACGAAACAATACATAATAATTTAAAATATTTATTTGTCAGTTCAATACACAAAATAATTTTTTTTGTTAATCTTAAGATTTTATCAAACCTATTTTTGTCTTTAAAATTTTTTATTACTTGCATATGGGTCAAGTCACGTCAAGTGGACCCCTCATTTTCCACTATATCATGAAATACTTGTTCAGATCTATTTTTCGAAAGTAGTTATTACTAATAATCATTCCTTAAAAAAGTTTTTGAAAATTTTGAATTTAACACCAATTTTTTTTACAATGAAAATTTTCTGTACTATTAATTCAAAGATGAATTGTGAAAAAGCTGTTGGAGATAACTTAACGAAATTTGCAGAGCTTATAGTAATATATTTATAATTTCATAAAAAAAATATAAAACAATTTCATTTGTTTATTATCATACTTTTTTTTAACATTTAAATAAACTAATAAAAATTTTAATAACTTCTCTGTACGATTTTTGAATTTTTTTTTTTTAGTTATATGCGTTATACATTTAAGTTCAACATTCCGAAATAAAATTTCATTGCCCGGAATTAGTTTTAATGATATATGTACATTTTTATTTACGAAGCGGTAGGCGGTGTCAGTGCAGCGCGCTCCCGATTTTTGTTGCTCTGGCTGTAGATCGCTACATATTACACATTTTAATTAGTATTTCTTATAATTAAAATAATGCCATATAATTTAATTTTTTTTAATTATATTTCAAATAATATCTTCAACAAAGAATCAAGATAATTATAAATTTATTATTTATATAAATACAGTTAAATGAATAAACAGGTTATAAAAATTAAAAACTAAATTAACATTTAATTTTTTTTTTGTTGTTTTGTAACGCAATATTAGTTGTAATTTTTTCATCTTCAGAAAAAAAATTGCAGTTTATGGATTATTTATTACTACCTACAAAATGATGCAACTGACGCGTATTTTTTATAGTTATGGCTTGTTCGTACTGCGATTTTTATTTTTCATGGGAATCATGTTCTTCTTGTGTACAAAAACCGAAATTGATATTTTGAAAAAGCCCAATCAAATAGTGACTGTGCTGTATTGATGTGTTGGTCATTATCACGTTAAATACTAGTGCGATATGCGTGTTTTTTAAGAGTTCCTCCCAAACCATCACATGCACCTTTGCCATGAGATGTGGCAAAAAAATATTAAAATATTAAAATCAGCTTGATGGTTAATCAAATTTACAAAATTATATTTATTTTTATATTGGGACGCTGCTCCGTCAGAAAAATTTATATATTTTTTAATATTACTAATTCCAAATTTGTCTTTTAAAATCTTGACTAATTTAAAATTAAAAAGGTGGACTGAGCTTGAATCAGGAGTGACTTTTTCAAAAATCATGACGTAATTTTCATGTATAATTGTTTGGCTTTCTTTATAATAAATTATCTTGATTCTTTGTTGAAGATATTATTTGAAATATAATTAAAAAAAATTAAATTATATGGCATTATTTTAATTATAAGAAATACTAATTAAAATGTGTAATATGTAGCGATCTACAGCCAGAGCAACCAAAATCGGGAGCGCGCTGCACTGACACCGCCTACCGCTTCGTGAATAAAAATGTACATATATCATTAAAACTAATGCCGGGCAATAAAATTTTATTTCGGAATATTGAACTTAAATGTATAACGCCTATAACTAAAAAAAAAATTCAAAAATCGTACAGAGAAGTCATTAAAATTTTCATTTGTTTATTTAAATGTTAATAAAAAGTATGATAATAAACAAATGAATTTTTTTTCTATTTTTTTTATGAAATTAGAAATATATTACTATAAGCTCTGAAAATTTCGTTAAGTTATCTCCAACAGCTTTTTCACAATTAATTTTTTAATTAATAGTAGAGAAAATTTTCATTGTAAAAAAATTGGTGTTAAATTCAAAATTTTCAAAAACTTTTTTAAGGGATGATTATTAGTAATAACTACTTTCGAAAAATAGATTTGAACAAGTATTCCATGATCAAGTGGAAAATGAGGGGTCCACTTGACGTGACTTGACCCATATGAATTTGTATTTGTGCAAGTTGACATTAATATACAGTTTGCTTGCAAATTTTTTAAATTTAAACAGAAAAATAAGCAATTTGAGGTAGTCAAGGTCTTCAGGACTTGATTGAATAAAACTTGAACCAATAGCATCCGCTACAGGTCACGATTGAAAACAGTGAATAGCTGGGGCGGTGAACAATATTTGTATACACATTCAATAACGTATTATGTAGGTAAAAACAGCAATAATAAGTACTTACATACGTTAACATATTTCTTATAACTTCATAATTGTAATACAATACATACAATGTAGTGAAATTAATTATTAAATTATTCTGATTTTTAAACATATCTAACTGTTATTCATTCATGATATTAAATTATATCTTTGATTATATATAATCAAAGATTATAATCTACTCTATTACTGTTTCATAATTGTCAAAAAATTAAAATAAAAACATAACATCTTTGCACCGTTAGCTTAATAAACCATAAAAATAATTCATATACAAAAGTATATTTAACTTGAACCGATTTTACAAAAATAGTCCTTATTATTTGAATATTTCTACAAGAACACAAATCAGTAGCATATCCTTTCAGCACGTCCGGTTCCGAAGGGCGTCCAATATATGCTACAATGCATAAGGCGGTCAAATAATTTGCAAAACTGTCGCAATGATCTTTTTGAACGACTATCCTGCTTATCATTTTCGGAAGACTGTATTTTTGTATGCATGCGGCCGAGTGTTCAATATTTTAAATATAAATTTAGTAGTTTTCTAATTAACACATATCGTTCATCGGCAAGAAAAGAGGGGCAACTCAAAAATTTGCTATTTTGAGTTTGGTCTTACATATTAAGCTTGAGACCATTCTCCTTAGCCCGGAAAAGTATTAAAACGCTTAGTTAAACATTGAACTACGTGAGACCACAAGTGTCATTTGTCTCTCAGACGTTTCTTCCACTTTCAAGCAACAAAAATGCGACATCTTAAATATAATACGTTTTTGAAACTTTTCTGGAATTGTAGCCTTGAGTTTTTTAAGCCACTGTGCTTTGTCTGCACCCGGCTTTAGTTGATGTTGTTAAGCGCAATGCACACTGTAGTGTTTGGCCGTCGTGCCGAGGAAATTGCTGTTTTCGGTTCAAACTCGAGGCATAAATTTATGTTGAGTGCAGTTTTTTAAATTTAAGTTAGATGACTAACAGTAATTGCGAACTGAGTTACCTAATTGAATTGATGTAACCTTCTTAGAATATATCAATAAAATTGCTTTTATTTACTATTTTTTTACGTTACAATTTCTATTATATTAAAAAATATTTGATGAACATAATATGAATACTAAAACTTTTTACTGAAAATTGCAAGAGAAATAAGTTATAACTCAAAATGTGAATACTTATCCAACCGTGACTGACAAATGACACTACTCAAATTTTAACCAGAAAACTATAACAAAATTATATTTTTTAGAGGATTTAAGTACCCAGAGACCTTTTAGGCAGTAACACGCTGAAATAACTTAGTAGAACTCTCATGGGTGATTGTCACAGTGTTTTCCGTTAGGCTGATATTAATTTTTTAGGTTCTTGAAAATTTATAATTTTGCTTAGTTATATCACCTTTTTGCCGATGAGCGATACGTATATTGAAATATTTTTCTTTTTTAGACACCCAAACACAAAAAAGTGAAAATATGTACAGTCAAACTAAGAAGTAATCAACACCCTACAACTAAAGGTACTAAAATTACAAGATCAATCTTAATTGTTTTTTAACCATGCTGCGCCAGATTTTGTCTCTTGGAATAGTACGTTTACTGTAAGTCTGTTTCTAGGGTGTTGATTACTTCTTAGTTTGACTGTACCTATAGTCGCTTAAGCAGTAAGACCTTTTTTAACGCTGCCTCGATATAACGCGGTCTGCTCGAAGCTTCAAATAAATCAAAATTTACGTCAATTCATCTTATTGTGATATATTTCAATGGATCTCGTTTAACGCTGTTTCGTTTAGCGCTTAAACTGATTGGAACGTATCCCCTGCGTTAAGCGGGATCTTACTGTACTAAAGTTTTTCTTAACTCTTTAATATTTTGCCCCGTTTTGTCTTTTTGGTAAGTAGCACTATAATGTAGGGTTTTGTTATTATATGGCGTTGTTATATTATATGAATTTTTTTATTGGGTATTAAGTATTGTTTTAATGATGCATTCAATGTCGAGTTCAAGGTTACTGGTTCGTTTCTATTTATTGCATCATTGCTGTTTCATAATATTACATAGATAATTTGTAGAAAGTATCTCATGCAACCACTTTCACTGGACACGGTGAGCTGACTTAATATCAACTTGTTGTGGGTCACTATCATTACTTTTTATCTAATAAGTTTATACACGTGTTAGTAATATTAAACTGCATTTTTGTAAGGTGTTAAAAATACTTCTAGCTTAGTGAATTAATAATTTTAACCAATATATGATTAACTGTTAGATGCTCTACTAACAAGTATATTATTTACATTAAAGTATCATTGAATAGTGTTTAATCGATAAATTAAAAAACAAAAATCTTTTAAAACTTTATTTTCTGGTGTTACTTACAAAGATGGTAACCCAGGTGGTCACCCCCAATTTTAATGGGACTAATACGTATATTGCTAATCTACATCGAATTCTAAGAGACCAGTAATTTTTATATTTTACGGAAAACATTTCTCACGGGCGAAATGAACCCCTAAATTTCACCACATCATATATTTTTTCAAGGAATTTCACCCCTTAGAAATGTTTTCCACAAAAAATAAAAAATACGGGTCTCTTAGAATTCGATGTAAAATCAGTTCCATTAAAATCGGGGGCGACCACCTGAATTACCTTCCAGGCTAGTTTGGTATAAAATCGGATGTGCTCATTGCCAGAGCTACATCAACCATTAAAATAACTAAGAACTAGATTAAAGTATCTGAGATCAGATATTTAAAATATGATAGTTTTTGCTCAACTTCAAGACATCAAATAAGTTTTAGTAATGATTTTATTCACCTTTTATGCCAAAGTATTTAGTTGGATTTAGAACTACGTGTATATTAAAATATCCCAAAATTCTAGTAAGTAATACGTTTATACTTTATTGACGTAAATATTTTGGTTTAGTGTTTTTTTTGTTAAAATTTTTGTTAAAAGTAAAACGTTTCTTTCACTAATGTAGACTTTACTGAAATTGAAAAGGGTTTCGGCTTTTAAATCTCAAAAGGAAATAACTAAAATAGATAAGTATGACAGATAACAAGTTTTACAGGTATTTCGTTGAAGTCGTACTTTAGACAAAATCGTTGAAAAAATAATTTACTGTCGATTTGTTCGTATATGTTTAGTAAATGGTGTTTTAAATAAAGGGGTTCTTGACGAATTATTAGTGTATTTATCACAAATTTACAATTTTTGTAAAATATCAATAAAACAAGTAGTATTGCAAGTAGGTATATAATTAAACTATAAACCAAGCAAGCTAAATATTCTGCATTATCAATATTAATCAGAAAGAAACAATAATAAATTGTTTTGGATAAATACCTACCTATATACATAAAACTTAGCAAATTAAAAGTAGATGGGTACTTACTGAAATATTATATAAAATAAAGCCTACAATAGATGCTAAACCTAATACTATAACTCAGAATTCGATTTATTAAAATGTATAAATATGGTTATACCAAAATTATAAAACTCATTTTGATAATTCACACAGATTTTGTATTTGTTAATAGTATACTCAGGAAATTGCCTCTAATTCCATAAGAGAATATGACAAAACGTCTCTATGTATGTAAACTGATTAATATTATTGTGTTCAAAAGTCCTCCTTTACATATTAGTGCTTTACCTAATTTGCGTATATAGTACAGGTAGGAAGACACCCTACCATTCATTTTCATAAATATGAACACATACACATGACAAAGTACAGTTACGTTATTCAGGTGGCTAGTAGGACTACGAACGGTCATTATGAAAACCGAACTTCTAATAAATATAACCTTGAGTCGTACACGCAACTGAGAGAATTTCTTGAGCAAATAGCAGCTCGTAACGAGCTTTGTCAAAACAAGAGAAGACGGCTAGTTTTCATTGCCAGGTAATGCTTCTGGCGAGTATAATAGAGCATTGTTCTTTTCGAATTACTTGCTCAGTTGGCCTTGTACGTGTAATGGTTCATAGCCACGTTGGTTCCAGTAAAAATGACTGCTTCAAGGTTATCTTACCTATGCCGCTCCGTTTTTGGCGGTTGATGTGACTTACATTCCATGGCAGAGTATTTTTTGACATTTTTTTAAACCAACCATACCAGTTGCCAACATAAATCAGGCTTGTTTAAGTACATGTAAATTAGTATGTTTGATAAATAAAAAAACACCTTTGTTAGTAACCAATTGTCTGAGTATTCATTTAGAGATTTATCAAGTACAAAGAAAAGCAATTATAAGTTTTTGTCGCAGAAACAAAGTTTAAAAGTATTAAATTATACCTTGGTTATATTTTTCTAGTAATGCTATAAAATTTAACAATTGTAATTTCGAATTTGATACATTTCTTTTAACCGTAGTCCACAATACTACGTGATAATTAGCAACATCTCAGAATTACTTTCTGACTGATGCACTGCTCCGTTTTTTTTTTCGTCAAAGAAATACAAATTTATAAAAATTAAAAAGGAGGCAAGGATTAGAATTCTGACAGGTAAAGAATCTAAGGGAAAAAATGTCCTTGCGCGTGCAAAAGAAGATAAGCCCGAAAAAGTAAAATACGAATTAGCTGTTTCTTTTTCCAAAGGTTCCCAATTTTTTTTAATTGCTATTTAATTGCAACAATCTGTGAAATGTCAGAAAAGAAACCCTGTTTTTTGGCAAAAGTAAATTTTAGTTTAGTCATTTCGTTCGTTAAATAAATTATTCAATTATTTATTGTCAATATCCCAAAAGTACTATTCCAGACTTGTCTCCTTTTGTATGTGCAAGAGCGAAATATTTATAAAAATTATAACATCTACGTTCTAAAGATTATAATGTATTATTTTTGAAGATTAATTTACTAGAATGGAGAAATGCCCATCAGACGAATTAAACACAGTTCCAATTAAAATATAATTTTATTTTTTTAATTGCCAAAAATTTTAATACAAAACAAATTTAAATCAAACATTTCATTATTTAAGCTATTATAAATTGTATGTAGCTAGATACTTAAATATTATAGTGCGGTTCTTTGCAATAAATGAAAAACAAGCATGCGGCTCTCATTGACCTCCTACGTGCCCACTATAACTTCTAAAATTACAGTCAACAAAAAAAGCTTTATGTTGAGAAATTAAAATCATATATTATTTTTTTCAGGATACCTATAAAAAAGATAAACTAGGTACAGCTGGGAACACAGCATTTTCTTTGTTAAAAAATATTTCTGATGGTGATCGAGGATAACGTAACAATCATTTTAAATTCTTGAAAATTAAAAAAATAATATGAAGGTACTAAATTGTAAAGCCAACAAATTTTCTTTAAATTTTTAAGACATCTTAACATTTTAAATCTTAAATGGTACTTACACAGTACAGAATAAACTTATTAAAAACGGGAGAGTTAATAAGTATGAAAATTAAAATTAACAATCAAAGAAATTCTCGATATAAATTAACACGTTTCATGGTAACTTTTAGTCTCGATACATATCTATGAGCATGTGTTCATATTTTTGCAAAAAGACTATTAAACCTTTTTAAAATGTTCAAAATAGGTAATAGAGGTTTAAAAATTTCTCAAAATTCTGCAATGGAAACGTGTTTAATGTATTATTCTGATAAAATAACACATTAATTAAGTAACAATTATGAACTAACACATTTACCAATGGTTTAAACTTAATTCTGCATTTCTTTGGTACTATAAATGTCATCTCTGATGTAGGTATTTGATACTAACGTAAGCGTAAGATGCATTTTCTTACGAAGTTTTACTTTAAGTATGTGTTTTAATCGATAGTTGTTGTTAGTTAAATTAACTTTTGACATTTTTCCCACAACCCTAACTCTTTAAAGAATTTTTAAACAATAAATCGATTGCAACTTGTACACTACTGACATCCAAGTGAAAATTTGTATTAATTTTTCGGAATTTCTAATAAGAAATTCCGAAGATGATTTATGTAGTCTAATACGAAATATATTTACATAGTTAAATTTTAAAAATAAGATTACTGTTCTATTAATTTCAATAAAAATTTAAATAGCTATTGTGGTTCAGAGATATCTATTAATGCTATTAATTTACAGAAAGCTTATTCTCATTTCGCATACTATATGTAAGTAAATACACACATGTTCCATCTAAATTTAAGCCAATGAATAACCCCACATTAGTCTCACCCAAAATATCAATCTTGCATTGTTTACTAAACGAACAGTAATAAATTGTACGATTCAAGTAAAATAGATAAACTACAATTTTATTAAATAAATGTTTATTTAAATCCATTGGTTAGGTACTTGTTAATACCAAAGCCCATAAAATAACCATTTAAATTGAATCAACAAATAAATACTGAAGTATTAAATTAAATCAAAATTATGAATCGATACCGTTTTACATCATAGTATTATTTAAATTGTTACTTATGTTTCATTTATAATTATATTTTTTGTGTCTATCATGGTGTATTTTAGTGCCAAAATCTTAAATGAATTATGTACCACTTATTTAGAAAATAAATAGGATATTTGTGATTTTAATATTGTCATTCAAACAAATTCTAATAATGACTAAAATTAGAATGTAACTTAATTTTATATTTTTATTAATAAGTTTAAACATTAAAAAAGTTTATTTACAAAATCATACTGCAAATTTGTTTAATGATACTATTTTATACGATTGCAAGAGTAGGTAACTAAATAACTAGTATGACATACTACTAATCGAAATTATTTTACTTGGATTTAAACCATTTTCAATTGAACCATTTTCAATTGAATTGTTTTCAAATAATTTAAAAAATGAGTACAGTAACAGGAGAATATTGATATTTAATGAACAATTGTCAGAAGTAAGTATACACCAAACTAAAGAAACACATGTATTTTTGTAGACATGGTGTTGTACATCTAAATCTGGTCTAGAAGGTCGACTTCTACAGCTGCATTATAAAATTACGATATTAAGATGGTATGCACTTTTGTAGCACCGGACGCATTAAATACGAAGAAAACTTGCTAACATATTAGCAGCATAAATACAAAGAAGTTCTGTTACGTATGCAAATCTTGTAAACATACAAAAGTGAACGAGAGTACGGAGCCGCATTTAACATTGAATCGCCATTTACAGAACGGCAACCTGTTATATGGCATTGTTGTCATGCCTGGCCGCAGTTTGTGCAATTGGTTGAATACTAAAGTGTTTCAAAGTCAAACAAGAACTAATAATACAGTTTGCCCAATCTTAGCACATTTTTACTAATTTATCACATAATTTAATGCAATTTTATACTAAGTGTTTTTCTAAAAAAATAAGAGTGTTAAAAAGACGTAATATATCTACTTGCCAATATTTAGCATAAATATATAGAAAAACCTTTAAAACAAATTCTTTATATATGGCTATGAGAAATAATAATTAACATCCTACTATTATTGCGTATATTGGAGTTTCTTGTCTGATCTATCGTTAACATCTCTCGTCAACTTTAATAAAATCTACGCAGTTCTTTGCCGGTTTATTTCAAATCAATGTTTTTTAAGAAAACCGTCAGTTACTTTAAGATTGAAAAAGGCGCATTCTTACCTTCTTTCTTTTGTACAATAAGTGACAGAGGTTGTGGATCAGCACCACCGAGTATATTTCCAATATCTCCTGTTTTAGTCGATGCTGCATTTTGAGACTCCAGCAGCCGCAGCTGTTGCTGGTGGAGTCTGTTTTTGATGAGAAATATTTTGGGCATTTTGTACAGAAATTAAATAGTTTTTAATAATCCAAAACCTGTCACAGCACTGATAAGTAATCCATTCTTTAATTGTTATGTTACACTTCACTACCACTTCTTTCCCGAGTACGTTTTAAATTTGTGTTTTTTTTTCAAAATTATATTTTGATAACGCGTTTCACAAAATACCACCGCAGTTTAACAGTAGTCACCGATTTTGATTGACATTGACAGACAACCGTGTTAAACCTTCTAGGTCTAAACTAAGACTGATGACCGC
Source organism: Sinopyrophorus schimmeli (assembly GCA_036325965.1). Taxonomy (NCBI): domain Eukaryota; kingdom Metazoa; phylum Arthropoda; class Insecta; order Coleoptera; family Elateridae; genus Sinopyrophorus; species Sinopyrophorus schimmeli. The sequence continues at coordinate 8,376,504 of JARFIZ010000314.1, read as the reverse complement.
TGAGGCACCAGTCGGTGTGAACCGTTGTGTGAGCCCCTGTCTCCGATTTCCCCTCACATAACCATGGACGCATATTCGACCTGTTGAGGTTACCAATTCTGACTCACTTGTCAAGTACAACTACCTGTTCTCGTACGGAAATACGAGGCGCATTTGTGGATTATTATAAAGCTTATTTAGTGTGTCTTTTGTAAAATCATTAAAAATTATAAATTTGTATTACTATCATCTCAACACAAATATTTGTCTGTTTTTGCCTTATGATCCTTTTCGCCTTGTGATCGAGTTTTTGGAACTTTTAAGTGTTGAAAATTATAAATAATATGCGAAGATGATATAAATGTGTATTTATAAATTTTTAGTTATTAGATGAAAATCAGCATAAACTGAAGTAAGCAAATTCTATTTTCTACGTTTTTCTTTATTACCTTTATTAAATAAAAGATATCGAAATGATTTTTTAACGATACTTGGCCACTTTTTTATATATGGGGGAAGGTGGCCTAAAGCGGGTAGGTTCATCGATTAATATGAACCACTTCGGCTAAAAAAAAGGTGTTTCTTTTTTAGATTTACGTAATACAATTATTAAACTTTAATTTTATATAAAAAAATTATTACATTTTTGCTTTAATTGTAGAAATAAATTCAAAAATATAAAATGTCAGAAATTAACCGCTTTGCCCGACAGTGGGGCCTAAAGCGGGTAGGCCCTCATAAACCAATCGGATTAATCAAAACCTTTGAAAAAATTATCTACACTTGACATGTTCTTGACAGTAACATTAGTATTAAGTTAAATTAAGCATTTTCATATTATAACTGCTAATTTGTTCCAATCTTAATATTACTTCGGTTTACCATTGTTTTTAAATCTTAATTGCTTCAACGCTTTAAATCACGTATTTTTAATACCAATTTATTCATATCAACTAGTTCCTATTAATTATAATAAAATTACTCCTTCTGGTACAAGCAAAGAGGGTGCCTACCCGCTTTGCCCAAACACACATTTCTTAGTTTTGATACATTAACGTAAAAAATAATGGATGGATATTAAAATATTTAGTCAAATTATAAAACTAGTTTATTGTAAAAGAAAACTCCATTATAAAAAATGGGTTAATGTGAAGGGTTTTAGTAGAAATTGAAGTTAAATTAATTTCAAACATTTTACAAAATTATTAAATTTTTTGTTTTTTAATTTTTTGACGTTATTAAGCAACTTAGGTGTCAAAAGTAGTATGACATCAATAGGGCTGGATACTGGCATTGTAAATAAATATATCAATTTCAGCTAATATATAACATATCCATATAAGGGCCGTTACCCGCTTTGGGCTACCTACCCGCTTTAGGCAACCCTCCCCTACACATACCGATAAATTTTAAATTACAGTAAAATCTCTCGTGGCAACCGTCTCCATAAGGAGACCACCTCTAAAAGCGGTCAGTATGCCTCAGAACAAATATATCGTAATTTAATTCTTTTATAAATTTCTCTCTAAGGCGACCACTCTCTAACCCGATCGCGACCGTTACTTTTCAAATTTTCTTAGACTTAAAAATTTTTGTATAGATAATAGCTGTAAAAGCGGACGTACGTTAAACAAAATACATTTACCTGCATTAGTTATGACTGACATTTTAATTCTATCGTTGTCTGTAAAGTAAAAAAATCCGCAGGCGTTTTTGGAAATTTCTAATTTTACATACTTACAGGTTCTTTCCAAATTGAGTTCTTATAAGAAAGCTCTAGAATAATAGAACAACTATAACCCTAAGAACATTCTGGAATAGTCAAATAGTAAAAAGTCATGGTGGAGAAATGATTAATATAAACAAATTCATTGAATGCGGGGTATGTGCATATTCGAGCAAAAAGTGGCACATTTGTGAGCGAAGGAAGCAAATGAAGCGCGACGTGGAGCGGCGCGCTTCATTTTCCCGAGATCGGAATGTGCCACTTTGAGCTCGAATGTGCGCACTCGGTTTTAAGCATGATTCTTAATAATTCAGGCCAATAAATTACATGAAAAATTAGTTGAATAATTATAATCGTTCCCTTTCATTCCCATTGACATGATTATTGTATCTTTTCGCTCCCTTGCACCCATTGGTATGATAAATACGTTTTTCGAACATAAAATCGATATTTACTAAACTAAATTTAAATTTATGATCTGAAAGAGCGGATGATAAAGGAACAAATTCTGTGAATGCGGGATATGTGCACATTCGAGTGAAAAGTGGCACATCTCCGAGCGAGGGAGGCAAATGAAACGCGATGCGGAGCGGCGCGCTTCATTTTTCGAAGCTCGGAATGTGCCACTTTGAGCTCGAATGTGCGCACTGGGTTTTAAGCATGATTCACAATAATTAACTTACTTTCTAAATAATACTACTTTATTTATAATAAGTTTGATTTAATAAAAATATGATTCTGATAAATAATAACTGCATTTAACCTAATATAATATTCGTTATCACATTTGCATTGTCTATCTTTACCACCTCTACCAAAGACCAATTTGAGTAAGAACCGACGCTGGTAGTGTTAGAGAGGTTTTACAGTAGTTTTCTCAGCAGCTTATGTTTCGAGATTTTAAATACATACATACACATATAAATCGTACTAAACTATAGTTTTATTTAAAAAAAAAACAATATTTTTCGTGTTTAGAGATATACAATTTGTTGGGTCTGTTTTTATAAATTAAAATCAGAAGAAACGAATAAATTGAATTAGAAATATCCATTTTAAATAATCATTATTTATTTAATTTTAAAAAGAATCGAATGATTTAAATGCACTGTAACTTTTTTTGACAAATTTAAATATGTAGGTATTATGGGTAGTTATATTTAATATTTTTTCTATAATATTAAGTTATTTAAGCAATTTATTATATTGTTATTTTATTTCATAGAATAAAATTCTATTTAGTAAAATAAAATATAAAAAATATTTTACGAAAATACCTATTAGATAATATTATTAAAAAAATTAATATATGTATAGTACAAATAGAAATATTAATCCTTAATCGGTTAATGTATTTTGTGAGATATATTATCATGTAAAATCATATAAAACTCATGTAAGATGATGTAAATCGACCAGTGTGAACTGCAACATACACATGCATAGAAGGATGTTTGGGAGATTTAGACATTGGTTTCGAACCTTCCTCGTATATGATGCAAATAATTCTTCTGAAGACTGGAGCAAAAATGATGATATGTCATTATCAAATATTGCTGCAATTTCAACAACAAATGACACAAAAAATAATGTCTGGCTGTTATACAAAAAAGACATGGAAGCTTTTGGAAATGGAAAATATGAAAAATTGAATACGTTTTCATTTTTAGCTATGGCACTTATAATACCACGAAATGTTTTACAAAACAGAAATCCTATTTTACAAATAAACAGTCACCCAAATAAATGAGACTTCCGGTAAGTGCCAGACCAACTGAAGACGTCAGATGCGATTAAACAGGTCATTTGTAGAGAAGAGAAGGTGCAAACTTTGCACAAATGTCCAAACAACAGTTTTTTGTCACAAATGCAATTTACGGTTGTGTTGTATTAGGAAATATTTTCCGAAATTTATCACATAAAACGCTTCTAAATGGACAGTGTATCTTAAAGGATGAAAACTGTTTTTTGTTAGCTATGAAAAAAAAATCGCAAAAACTTTTTTGTAATTTTTAATATGTATTTAATAACATAAAATGCTGTTTCTTCACAATAAAGATTTTCCCGTTTAAGGGTTAATATTTACATATTCACACTTGCCACAGAAAGGTTTTTTTTATTACCACTCAAATGCTTATTTGATTCTTTTGCTTCAAAATATTATTGTTGTTTTTATAATATTTCATGAGTCCTTCTGATTATTCTTATAGAAAAAGGATGTTAGTATTTATGGTTTTAATACGTTCCGAATTTCTTTTGAGATATTTGTATTTCTTTACGTACTGTAATTATTTTTAAGTGCAACGTTAATGCTATACTGGCGTGATTGTTATATCGAATTTTACTCAATGCGACGGTTAAACAGTGGTGTATCATCAGTAGGTACTACATCAATAAACATTACGTATTTATTTAGGCACACTTGTGCTGTATGTGTTCTCTTAAAAGTTATAGCCAGTAGCGTAACAAAAATGGAGTAGAGCTGTTTGAAAACAAAGTTGTGAGCCTTTCAGTTACAGTTGCAATTTTTTCTATCTAGTCAATACTTATAATTTTTTTTTGTATGAGGTATGTCACTGAATTTGCTACTTGTGTGCTTTAAACCAGGGTTTCTAAACTATGGCCCGCGGATGGATCTGACCCACTGTTGATTTTAAAAATATTATCTACATATTTTTTTTTTAAATAAAGTCCATTTAGCAGTTTCAATACTCAAATAAGGCTCTATTTTTAAAATAATGTAATGTAATTTTTTATACAATTTTATTAAAATAAATAGATGTTGTTAAGTATGTGTTTGAAGTTCATATCAAACTCATAAATAAAAGTACCATGTGCAAGTTTAATGTGATAAAAACTAAACAATTGCTGACACAAATAATATAAAGTTGAAGTTAAGTTTGCTGTCATCTTTAATTATTGTTTGAATAGGATGAATACCTATGAAAAAAAATATATGTACATTTTAATGTGGCTATCATTCTATAGGATAATATGGCGAGATAATATTACGTTATCGTCGCAGCGTGGGTGAAACTTTGTGGTACTAGTTTCGCGCCAGTGCATATAATATTACACGTAGAGAAAATTATATTTTATTGTTGATTTCTAGATATTTAACACTTTGATGGCATAAAATACTTTCTTCAATTTCATATAAGGATGCCTACTAGAATGTTGCCATTTAATACAGGGTGTTTCCGAAGATATATCAGAGCCGAAAAGAAGTGGTTGGGGACAACTAATGAAAGACATTTTCAAAAGAAACACATCAAATCGATCTAGTATGGAGAAATTGAAAAAATTCAATTTTTTTCCCAAAAACTGTTTTGGAACCACTAGCTCTTTCCTATTTATAAAACAAGGGTAATTGAAACTTTAAAAAATTATAAAGATCGCCCACGTTCTTTAATCTTGCAGGTTTTATTTATTGTTCGATAAGCTTTTATTATAAAGATAAACTTCTGCTCGGAAATTTATCCTTGAACTTCAATTTGACTTATAATTTTGATTACAAATAAAAGACGAACTAACCTACCGTATTTTTTGCCACTTACATTTAAATAAGTAATAATTCATCTACAAAAAAGGGCTAAAGAAAGCGTGGCCCAAAGGTTTGGTAAGTGAACTAATGCGCTAGCGACCTGGTTTTAAACCCACGCTATAACTTTACACCTGTCTCCCTTACAAGGCAGGAGGTAACCAACAAGGGTAAAACTTCCCAGAAAATTTTCCCAATAACAACTTTTGTGTATTTGAAATACACTACGACAAACGACAAAAGAAACAAGCGGGAAAATAGCCTACGCCCGGCTAAAGACACGGCGCTGAAAAAGAAAGGGTTAAAATTCGTATGCACAAATTTTAATTGAGTTTACGGAGTCAAATACCTATAAATGTTATTCAGAAAAGAGCGTAAGATTTGCTGACTTAAAAAACGTGTGTAGCAAATATCGCCTTATTAATACAACGATTATAAAATATTCTCGTAGTCCCCCTTTTCCAATGTTGTCTTTGTCATGCAAATATAAAAAAAGCGAACACATAATCAAAGTTTGTCGCGCCTATTAAATAAAATAAGAACACAGGATATCGTTAGTATCATCTTACATGTATGAAATCATTGTTTAATATTTCGGTTTTATATCGCGCAAACTAATGGACTAACTGTTTTATTTATTTTTTAAGAATAGAATTATTGAACTTGAACTTAGTTTTGTTTCTTATACGATTTAATATTGATCTAGGTCAAGAATATAGGTTTAATTAGAATTTAGACACGTTAACAGTCTTTATTACAACAAGTACGTTGAATACGTTTTGTTAGTAAAGTATTAATTTTTTTTAGGATTTGAAATTATATTTATTTGATGCTTTGGTTTTTATTTAAGTTTTGATTACATCTTAAAACACGTTTCTTTGCAGACTTATGCAAATTATGAACATTTTAACGATATTTTTCAATACGAGATATAATAAAACCACCCCCAAATTGTCTAATTTTTACAACACTTACTTTCATAAGTCGTGTTTTACAAAGATTAACAAAAGAATCGGAAGTCTCTTTTTAAAAAGGAAAGAAGTGTTAAAGCTGATAAAGAGTAAAACTCGATATTTTAACTCAGGCACGTTTGTTTTAAAAATAAAAATAATTTATGAGCAATTCATTTTATGTGTGTATAATAACATGAATTGTTTTATCGTTTGAGGCCGTCGGATATGTTTCTTAATTAGCCAATTTAACGTTGTCATAGGTCAAAAAACCTGCGGTTTTCAAAATATGGTCTCAATTTTGATTTTGCTATAACTTTGTCAAATTAATAAATTTAGAAATATTACCAAATAGAAAGTGTTCCAAAAAATCCTCTTCACCACCCATTTCCGGCTCTGACAACTATTTGTAAACACCCTGTATAGAAGTTTTAAAAATATATTTTTTTGATTGCAATAGAGTTGGCAAAACTTATTTGGACCATTACGACAAACTTAAAGATATACTGTGTTTTTAACTGTCAGGTAAGATATAAATTTTAGAAGTTTGTTAATTCTGTTGGTTAAATGTGTCACACTAACTACAATACATTTGAACACCATAATTTTGCTGTGAACTATTGATGTTTTGGCCACGAAAAATTAGATGTCAACTACTAGAGCTATTAGTCAGATACATCTATAGTCAATAAGTTTAGCAAAATAATGGTTTTTGTTTTATCATAGGCATAAAGTACTTGTTTAAGCCATAATATGCTCGCAACGTCTCATAAAGTCAGATATTTAGTAATACCTATAGTTCGTATAAAATAGGTTTTTTGTAGTTTCAATTCTAAAAGTATCTACTGCTGCTTTTACCTTATATGATTTTCGAGAGCTGGTGGTTATTATCCATGACATTCATCTTAAAAACGAATTTTTTTTTAAATAGTTATTTATACTTTGGCAATTACGAAATGGCAAGTCTGCCACCTAGCGTTGTAACGTTAGCTACCACTGAATTTTTGTAAATAAATACCTACCTATAAAGGTCAACTTAAACTCCATTTATACAAAGCTGAAATTTTCACAAGTAAAAGTTTATAGTTTTATTTGTATAAACATAAACCAAACGGCATGCGGTTATGCTGGAAAAAAGCCCTGAGAGCTCAGTTTAAAATAAAAATTTATACATTCAAAATTGAATTATTTTTATATACCTACATTTTATTATAAATTTCAATATTATTTAAATGATATTAATAAAAGTGATCAACTCAAAAATTTGTAATAAATAGTAGGTAAACACAATAAATGCAACTTATGAAGATATAAATTCTTTTTTTAAACTGGTCTTCCAGGGTCTTAGTCTTAGCATAATTGTCTCCATTTGGTTTTTGTTTACATAAAAGTGTAAACTATTACATGTAAAATTTTCAGCTTTGAAAAACTGGAATTTATTTTGAAATTTTAAAAAATTGAGGGGTGATTAATGCAACAACGCAGCATGAAAGACTTGCCATTTTTTATTTGCCAGGTTATAAATTACACTTTAAATAAATTTTGCATAAAAAATTAAAATAAATAAATAGGTATTATAGAAAGTAGCCACCAGTTATCGAACTAGTAATAATTTGTAGTAATTTTTCAAAATATATACTATAAAGCCCGTATAGTTATACAATTTTATCAACTTTTTATACGTCCAGAAACTGCCTTAAAACAGCTTAAACACGACATCGACATTGACATTGTACACACCTGTTGCGTAACTATTTTAAATTGCAGGTGTCAGTTAATAAAAACACGATGTACCAAAATATATCTAACAAAGATATTCAGAATGAAGTGTACCGGTAATATACCTGGAGATTGGTTGTGGAGGTTGTCTTTGTCTATTCGTGCTCTTGGAAAGAGGAATGCCAAGATCACGGTCTTGGTTGCTTCGATGCCGTGCTTTTAACAGCAATTTTAAAAACCGTATTATATTGCTTTACGTTTGTATACCACTATGTTGTGGCAACGTCGCATATTTTAGCATAACATACTTGTTTGTAGCATTACATTATAATTATATACATAGATGTGTTCATCAACCGTTGTTTCGCAAAAATAAATACATTATTTGACGAAACCCAATATTTATTTATTAGATATATAATAACTAATGTGGTATATCTATATACACATGTTTTAATCAATGTAGATTACATATTTGTATATACAGGGTGCTTTGATAACACTGTATTATGACTTTTGATGTATAATATTAAAACTAAAATATATTTTCAAGAATTCATGGTTTTGTTTTTAGTGCAAGGTTCAAAGTCAATTATAAGATATTTAAAAAATAAATTTTACAATAAAATTGTAGTCAACTATTGCAGTTAAGCAAAAAAAAAAACATTTTTTGTATAATAATACTTATGAAAAATTTAAAATTAAAATTAAGTAACCAAATAAGGAATAGCATTATTTTTATGAAAACAATAGCAACAATTACACTTAAGAGTGAAAAGAATTAAACATTTTCAGACGAGTTACTAATGAGGCGATGATTTACATTTTGATTGACTGTAGCTACATTTTGAGTTCGTAGAATAGGTCTATTCCATTAGTGGAATCTCAATGATTGTGATTTTTTTTATATTTTACAAAATAACAGCACATAAACAGTAAACCGTTTTGATAATATAAAAATAAAAATGCATTAAATATAGGAAGCGTGGCGCAAGTGGTTTAGTGTTTGGACTGCTGCGCTAGCGAGGTGGATTCGAAGTGGTTCGAATCCCCGCGTCGACCATCAAAAAATTTCACGCTCCTCTTTTTTTCGCAAGACTGAGCACCTGGGAAGAGTAAAACTGCTCGAAATTTTCCCTAGAAATTGCCGTGGTTCGGAACCCACGTAAAACTGTAGGTCCCTTGAATCTTTCAAACACTACTACAACATTCACAACAAAGTTTCAAGCGGGTAAATCGCGGGTATAAAAAGGCAAGAAGAATTAAATAAATTACATATATAAAAGTACAATTAGATTATTTTGTAATTAATGAAAAATGCCTAAACCTACACACAAAAATTTTTCTACAGCAATCGCAAACTATCTTGGCATTATAACTTAACTTTCTATATAATATTAAAAATTACTCATAATGTTCACGTCCAATATCTTTCAATAATGTTTAATGTCCAATTCCAGTGAACATTAAACATTATTAAAAATTACATTATACAATAGTAAATATTGGTAATTACTATAATTATACGAAACTATACGCGGGACTATAGGTCTGGCGTTACTATAGTACCATAGAATTTTATAATAAAAAAATTTCGTCGTGTATTTTCAAAAATTTTTTAAGCAGATACAAAGTAAAAAATCCCAAAACAAAGTTAGCATGCGCTATATATATTGACTAAAATGATACTATTATAGTACGAGTGAAAAATATAGAAGATAGTCCCATACAGGAGCCCCCAGAGTTGAACAACGGGGCCATGCTTGAGCCAAGACTGGGACGCCGAACTTCGGCGTACCAAGGTTGGCCCAAGACTGGGTAACTCAGCCTCTGCCATCCATGCAGTTTTCCAGCTTTGGGCCAAGACTGGGTAGCCTAGCCTCGGCCATTCAATTGCGTGCCAGTCTGGGGCCAAGGTTGTGTAACCCACTCGCAACTATTTTCTTCAATTTTACAATCTCTAAATACACAGAATAAAAATATCTATACATCATAGTCAAAATAAACATTAACACTTTTCTATAAACATATTTCTAAACCTAGTAAATTTAACACTATCGAGTGGTTTAGTCAGTATATCAGCGATCTGGTCATTTGTATTACAATACTCTATTACAATAGTTTTATTTGCAATCTTTTCGTGAATAAAGTGATATCTGACATCAATGTGTTTACTACTTTTGTTTATAACACCGTTTTTTGCCAGTTCCATTGCACTTTTATTGTCAACTTTCAAAACTAAGAAAAACTAAGAAATTTTTAATGCAGATCAAATTTTGACAACAATTAGCTGCAGCAATAAACTCTGCTTCTGTTGTACTTAACGCAACGATCGGTTGTTTAAGCTTGGGCCAGTCTTGGCAATTATGCTCGGGCCAGTCTTGGTAAGCCAGTATTGGCCCAGCCTTGGTTAAAGCTTGGAATAATAACGTCGTGCCAGCATTGGTGACCATGCTTGGCCCAGCCGTGGCAATCAAGTTTGGACCAGCCATGGCAACTACGCTCGGCCTAGTCATGGCAACCAAGCTTGGCACGACGTTATCATTCCAGGCTTTTACCAAGGCTGGGCCAATACTGGCTTACAAGCCTGGGCCAGAGTTTTTCAGAGTTGGGCCAAGTCTGGGCCCCTCGTTACTTTCTGTATGGGGTCTTGCATTTTTTATTAAACGATTTGCTGTTAAGATATTGAAGAATTCCATATTAAGATACTCTTATATGTATATTTGCTGACTTTTCTCTACCTTTATCACATTTTTTTTTATATCTAGGAAAACAAATTGTATCACTGATTGTTAAAAATCTTTTAATTTTTGATTGATCTTTTCTGTCTTAATTTCTAAGATTTTCACAATTAAAATTCAAAAACATTGGGGAGAAGAGGTGCCCGTTAAAGCTGAAAGACCGTTATATAAAAATAGGTTTATTTATACTAATATAATATCGCTATCATGGCCGCTAAAAATTGTTTACATGCGACGACACTTGAATTTCAGCATGAATAATATTAACAGGACGTTTTTATTTTTTTTACATTTGTCCGGATTTTTTGTCCGTTATATCCAAAGTCCGTTAAATAGAGGTCCGTTATATCGAGGTTTTACTGTACTTTAATTGATCTTTTCTGCACGTGTATGAAAAGTACATAGTTTCACGCTTCTCTTTTAAATTTATTTTCCTTCTGTATTTTAAAACACCATAGTTTGTTTTAGTATTTACTGTCAATTTATTTATATAATTAGACAATTTAAATAAAAGCAGTAATTAGCGTGTTAAATTAAAAACAAATTTGTTAAAATTTCTTCCTTGAGGTATTTAATTTATTTTTTTTGCTATAAAGTATTTTATTTTAAATTATTGTTAACGATAATACAATAATACGATAATACGATAATACGATAATACGTATGCATAAAACGAGGGATCTGGTAGACTTGAATAGGCAATACGCCTCATAGGTTGTGATACATTTACAACGACTTCTCATACGCTTACACATAGTTTGCTGTCAGCTCGTATGTGTACTCTGTGTACTCGATCCCGTAGTGAATGCGTCAAATCCAAGCCTACCAAAATCTCTCCCTTTAGGCATTTGTATAGAAAATATCTATATTTTACGAAAAAACTTGTTAATTACATATGTTTTAAATATGTATAAAGTTAATTTTTATAAATTAAAAGGCTAACATATGTAAGTTAAAATAATTGTAGCGTGCCAATTGTTGCTACTACAATTTGATAACTTAAAATTATAGAACAACTTAGCTAATAGTGTATTCATTTATTTTTAGCACTACGATCATTAAGTTTAATTTTTATTTTATAAGAAATGTTAAAATAAAATTGTATAACTTTGTTGTTTATAAAAATTGAATTATTCCAAATTAAGAATATTGAATTTAGAAGAAAATATAAGAAGGACGTTTAAATTGAGCATAACTGAAAACAGATTGATAAATTAATTTTTAATGCATAAAAAATTGATTGCAGTTAATTCAATACGGATCTGTTGTTATTACATCACGGCTCGAGCAGAAAAGCCCATAAAATTTATATCATTATTGTTCTTTGAACTAAAATGTGGGTTAACCTGGGGGTTTTATGTAATGCATTTAATATCTACGTTTACGTATAAGAGAAAGATTAAATTGATTTAAAAATTACGAAAGAATAAAAAATTCCGATAAATAACTTTTATGTTATTTATCAATGTGCAAAAATATAATTGTAATTATACACACTAATCTAATTTTTTTTTTAGTTTAAAAGTAATTCTATATTTAGACATTTGCATTTTACAATATGTGTTTCTAAATCAAGTAAGTATACATAAAAGTAAAGAATGCGTATCAATCTATTAGTACAATTTGCAAACAATTTAAGTATTATTATTAATAAGCACATTTTTAAATATATGCGAATAAAAATAATAAGTTTTTTTTTAATTACCCACTTGATATGTTTGTTCCTCGTTCGTTGATTTAGACTGAAGTATATTTTTGTTCTTCATTTCTTTGTTTTTTACGTCTATTTTTCTATGATACGATTGTTGCTTCAACTCTTTCGTGGTCTTCCGGTATTTCTGCCTTTCATTGCCTGCTGTTTCTATTGTCACAATCTTAATTATTTTTACCTGTGCACATGTGTAAAGAACAGTTAAAATACAATTAAAATTAGCCGGAAATGTGTTGCGAGCTTTATACAAGATGTATATACACTAGAAACAGAAATTAAAGGATATAAAAAAGGCCTCAATATTTTAGCTGATTTTTAAAAGGCTGTAACTTGAAAAAATGAAAAACGCTATTTATAGGTCCAAATTTTACGTCTTAACGTCAAAATTTTTTAACGTCAGGAGTTCTTGAGCAATCGTAGGAAAGCCACCGAACAAAAAATTTCCAAATTTTTGCTTTCCTTTAAAAAGATCCACAACTTCAGTCATTTTTTTTAAAGAAATTTTATCATAAAGCTTTCCTAGATAAATTAATCTATTTAAATTTACTGGTTTTCGAGTTTTGTACGATAGTTTTTTGCTGAGTTATAAAAGTTCCAAGCAAAAAAGTCATTTTTGACTTTATTAATCAGTAACTCAAGAAATAATTTTTTTATCATATCCACAATCGTCAAAAATTTTTTTTTGATTTTTTGGCTGTTGTAATTACTTTAGATTTAAATGTCCATTTAAAAATTATGCGGCCAAGTACAAATAGACCAATGGTCACTCCCAGCAATAAATCTTAAACCTAACCGGAATATTTTTTTTTTAGTAAATATTTCTACGTTTTTTATTTAATAGTAATTAACTCATAAAAAACTATTCAATTTTAAAGAAATACAACTTCTATGTTTGTACTTATTTACACAGCAAGGGCTTTATAACAAAAAGGCATATAACATATTAGAAGAGCGAAACACGTATATATTGGCTAATACGCCCTTCTCTTATGAAGCTCTTGATATGTTTATTGATTTGTAATTTAAGAGTTAGCTCATAAAAACATTTACGTTTGTATGTTACATACCTATGTGATAATGCAACAGTAAACAAATAAAAAGTAACTGCGTATTTCTAGTAAAATTATTATTTTACTTATATTATTATATATAATTTTGCTTCTATTGAAGTCAAATTATTCTAGATTTACATATGTGCATACATAAATAGAAATATGTTTAAGACGACAGTTTAAAGTAATTTTATCCCTATTTTGAAAAATTTGGCATAAGAATTAATAAATACATGTGTAAAAAGTTAACTCAAAATGTAATTTAATACCTAAATACTTGTCTATGATAAGACTTTACAAGGACTGTGATTCTTTTTTCACTACGCATTGAAATCACTAATGTGTATCCTACAATTAGCTATATGTAAGACTTATTTTTATTAGTTACATTTAAATACAGGTTTACACATTTAGAATCATATATTTGAAGTACTGAGTCTTTGATTGTATATCTATATGTGCAACAATATCGATTAATTTCAGAAAAATGTAGATTAATAGAATGAATGCCTAGGTGTCTATATTAAAATAATTTAAATGCTTTTTAACAAAGTATAAATTAATTTCGGTATTTACATAGTCATTAAATTAATTTCAAATCGATCAATGTTGATATATTTAATGAATCACAATCAAATTCACACATGTGATGATATATTTATACATCATTTCCGTTAGTTAGTGGTAGGAGTTAAACTGGATACCGTTACAATGCTAATTTCGTAGTTACCAAAAGCTTTTATCGTTTTCATAAAGGTCAACTCAAAATGAAACAGAAACCAGCTCATTCATTAGTAACACGTCGGTGATTGTTTTGGTAATTTTACATCCTCTGCAGAAAAAACTATTATAGGCTAATGCTAATGGTGGGTAGTAAACTTACAAGTACGGGAGTGTTCGCTTTAGTGCATTTGTTGCAATAAACGCAATTGCAATTTGCATATTTGTTAAGGAAGAACTACATGACCCACTGCACTTTGCATTGTAATACAAGATGCGTAATAAGATATTGCAGTCATGTGACCGGCAACGCCTTTAGGTTAGTTCTAGCCTTGACATTGGCTGTCACATTCTCTGTTAGAGGCCCTGGCAAGGCTGCACTCGATGAACATACTTCAAGTTACTCACATAATGCAGATCAAACCTTTGACATTTATTGAATGACGCACGTAAACTGTTGTATTACATAAAAAATATTTATAGAAGTATAAAATAAAACACAAATTTTAGTTTATTATGGAATACCTTATTGTCTAAAGTATTTCTCGCAGTAAATGTACTTAAAAAAATTTATAATTATTTCATATACTTCTTGCTAGATTGAGTTTTAAAATTAATAGTTGAATTTGACTATACCCATTGTTATCTAATGTATTGATTAGATATTATTACATCATTTAACCAATTTAGTGATCCAACCTTTCTTTAGTTTGTTTTTTGTTTCATAGCTGGAGAATTATTTCTACAATTCCTGTGTTAAAAATTACATTCAGCTGTCTTATATTCAGCACTACCTCTGCATGGTACTTACGAGCTCAGAATTTTACGAATTATTTTATTTTCATGATCTTCGCTTAATCTTAAACTTGAAAAAAAAATTGTGGCTCTCCGACGCCTTTTATTGCTTCCCAAGTTTAAACTTTTCTATATTATACGTTTTACCTATTTTTACATACACACTTACAAACCTTCACACTAAAACCTTCTCTGGCCCAAGGCACGACCAAAACTAAGTTTTATACTGGAGGTTATTATTTAGGCATGGGCAGAGTAGGTTAACCAAAAACTGTAACATTTGAGAAAAGTCGGATTGTTCTTGAGATGTTCCTTATAAAAAATCTCATGGGGCAGAGGCCTAGAAAATAATTATTCTTGGAATTATTTTTTTTTAAAGAATAATAAAAAATTGCATTAGAGTGTGCTATCAAAATCTACAATTTTATTTTACGATTGATTTCATTATTTTAGTAGAGGATATCAAAGTATGTACAAATCCAGTTGAAATTTAAGGTTTTAATATTAATATTAAGAAGTTACGCGTGTTTTGAATTTTTTATCTTGCGAGTGATATAACTTGAGGTTTTCCTAATGATTCTTGTAGGCAAAAATTATGATAATTTAAAATTTATTATGCTATTTGTGAAGAATAATGTAATTTTACATACGTCAATATTCAGAGCTTAATATCATTGAAGCGGCGCGATATACATGAATTTTAACTCAGTTCTTTTTTGTACCGCAAAAAAAACGAAAGCCAGTTTGACCTGAAAACTGTCCAATTTTCGGAAAAATTTGTGAGCCCACTCATTTTGTTAAGAAGACCATTCTGATCATTTCTGTTAAAAAAAAGTTAAAAAAAGTATTGGGAACATGGATTTTTTCGACTTCGAAAATTGAGCTGCGCCTAAGCGTTTTTTAAGTGACTTTTTATGCAAATAAATATGAATATAATAAATTTTTGTAATCTTTATCTATGATATCTATGATTTCTTCAAAAATTATTTTATTATTTGTTTTGTTACGTTTTTAAATATAATTTTTTCAGTCGCGTTAAATTTAATTGCCACTTCTATTTATATATGTGCATTATATGATATTTGAAAGCTAATGAGTATTAGATTTCCATTCTATAAGCATTTATGCTATTTTATGACTCTTTTCGACCGTATCATTAACACCTACACTTATAGACTTGGACGTACCAGTTATATAAGACATTTAAGAGAGTGTATCGGGCAATAGGGACATACTTTTTCGCTTGTCCGGATTTCAAGAGACAGTTTACATTTATAAGTTTTTAAATAAACAACCAACGATATTAACTATTTAAAAAGTTTAGTTCTGTAATATGAAGTATTGTTGATTAGTACAGCTTAAAATAATTATTTACGAGTAAGTATTTTTAATGAACTAACGTTATATTATAAACCTAACCTACAATCATAAAATGAAACTTTTTTGTACTTAAGCAATTTTTTTTTAATAATTAAATCAGTATTTAATATTTTTACATATATTATATGTATATTGATTTATAAAATGTTTTGGATTAAATAACAACAGTGTGCAAAACAAAATTTTTAATTAAAAACTGAGAGAATGGAGAAGAAACAAAAATTAAAGAAGACAAGAAAGCAATCTAAATTAACCAAAAAAAAAACAAGTTGTGCTCAAATGTGAAGAGTAAAATAACAAAGAAAAAGATTAAAAAAATTAAAAGTCGTTTAATTTACAAAAATTTAATGATTTGTTGTCCTAAAAAATAATCTTATTGATTTTTTAACTGTCTCAATAATGGGGACCTGTATCATGAGACACTGGGGCCATACACCTTTAAAGTGACTCATAAATAAGGACACAGCGGTTCCCATTACAAAAGCTCATTTTTAAGTATTTTTAAATTAATATTTAGTGCAAACTCAAAATATTAATAATAAATGATAAGACATATGTATCATTTAATTTAAATTGTGATTTACACTAAAACTGATTAAATAATAGCGCTAATGTTTGACCTACCTAGAAATGTGTCTCATAATAGGGACGTTTACCTTACCTGCGTACTATCCAATAAAATACAAAGAAGCAAAGCTAATTAACTGCATATTTAGGGACAAGTGAGGATTAATGAAACGCGGGGCACAATGAAACGAAGGCGATTAATATTCAAATACCAACGAATTTGCGGGCTTCTGTTTAGAGCGATTACAGCGCCTAACTTTCCACACGGGAACGCAGTGAAATTAGAACGCTCTGCAACAACGAAGTTCTGAAAAGAAAAAAATAGTTTTCATTAGTAAAAAGTTTTAATTTCTTACCCAAGAACTCTTTTTTTACTGAAAAAATAATAAGGGAGTGTACCCGGGTATGAGACGGGTTTTGTTTAGGAGCCAAAATTTTTTACTGGTTAAATAAAGTCGGGTGTTCTATTTATTGTTGGAAAGGTAATAAAAATACATAACTTTTATCCGCAGAAAGTTTTGTGATTCCATTAACATGCAAAATTTTATGACCAATTTTCTAAGTGACAGTTTTTTGACAAGAAAAAAATTTGTATCTAGGTATGAGACACCTACAAAAATAAATTAAAAATTGTAAAATATAAAGTAAAAACCTCATATCTATTTCAAAATTATAATTTTTTATGCTTTCCATAATTTTTATTTATCACTTTCCCCTTCATAATCGTCGCAATGTTTGCATGTGTAGATGCTTGCACACGTGTTTGCGCACTTCAAAAGAACTGGCCGCTTGCAAATATTGCATTTGATGTTGTTAATAGCGTTCAATTTGTTCGGCAACAACTTTATACTAATGATGTTTTTGCTTTGGAACCATTGGGTGGTGGTAATATGCTGTGTCTCATACCCGGACAATGACGACATTTTGAGAATTTAAAAAAAAATTGTTTTCTAACCACATATTGGCTTAATCCAATATTGGATCGTAAAATATAAGAAAAACACTAAATGCTCTACATTACACTTTTCTTTTTCAATTGATTTACATGAAAAAAATAACATTTTGAAAAAATCAAAAACCTTTTTAACCTACGATTTTACATACGATATTTGCAGTTGATATAAGCAATGCGTCGATTCATTTCAGTGTTTGTTCAAAAACTGACTGATGACCAAAGAAGTACTTGACAGTAATCAGATCGGCCATATTGACATTGCATAATGAAAATAATTGACTGTCTCATATCTGGAGCCTGTCTCATACCCGGGAACACTCCCTTACTAATAGGTATGTGATATTTATTTACATAAATTTTAATCATATTGACTATTTAATACAGTTGAATATAAAATGGAAATCGTTACTAAGTTTTAATAGTTCGCGTTTGATACTTTTGAAATCTTGTGGGGCACCTTGAAATGGGGCACAATGAAACACTGCTTCATAGAACATCATTTACTTTTTTGTTGCATATTTTAACGCATATTGGTTAGAAAGCGTATGAGAAAAAAGGATAAGGGTCTGCATAGTGAAGCAAATATGTAATATTTCTCTAGAACCTGACATGGCAATAGTGTCAATTCTAGATATAAAACTAGTGTTGCCTAGTTCGTGCTTGGCAAGAAAGAGTGTTAAAGAAGTATTTTATTGGTTAATTATTTATTTTAATATACTTTGTGATCTTACGCGATTTATTGTCCATGTTTCATTGAACCCCAGACCTGGGGCACATTGAAACAAAAAAATATTTTACAAACACATAAATATTTTAGGTTTAAAATTAATTTTTAATCTCTTTTTTGTGCTCAATTAATAGTTTTATGTCTGTTCTGGATTATTTTAAGCAAAAATTACAAAAATATAAAACGCAGATTTTTCTAAAAATCGAAATAATTTTTTCGTTTTATTGTACCCCACTTGACCCTACACATGTTTTTTTTAATAAAAAGTTTATTTAATTACTAAAGAAATATGTTACCCAAGATTGCTTTACGATGCAAGTCATACTACATATATTGTATTAAACTGATCAGGAGCGTTATGATTATAAACATCTTATGTTAGTCAGAAGCAATTAAGATAAGTAGTTTTATTTCGCGTTTTAATATTGAAAAATTGTTGCATATTTGATTTGCAATTTCTATGGTTCTAGTGATTTATAAAAAAGATTTCGACATAAGGTAAAAAACCCAGTTATTGACACTTTAAGAGTGACAGCTGGGGTTATAACAGGATAACTTATAAAAAATTTAATTTAAATAATTTTTTTTCCATATATGTATAAGTTCACGATTTCTAGAAAAGGTCATATGCGTAAAATAATTATTTGAAGCAGATTAATAATTTAAATTAATGTTTTAAAAAATAAAGTTTGAATTCCAGTTTCTGACACTTAAAATTTTTATTGCTGTAGTTTCTGGCACTGGCATCTGCCTAGTTTCTGACACTCCATATGTCAAAATTATTCGTCATTTATTAGGTTATACACTATCAAATTTAAATTTATTATTATCAAACATAATTTGTTATAATGTATCATTTATTATAAATAAAATGTTAATTTTTTCAACACAAAAATAATTAAAATAATAAAATTAAATATTATAAAAAGAAATACGTAAACATAACATAAGTTAAAATTTGAGTGTCAATAACTGTAACATACCTATAAAATTGAGCCTAGTTATTGACACTCTTATTTTAATAATAAAATATAATTTACTACGATGTTTTAATATTTAAAAATAAAGAGTAGTTAATTATTAATCAAACCATATATTTTTTATAATATTTTTATATTTACATGATGATTAAATCACTAATTCAATAGTCGAACGCTCTTCTGTCAATTGCTTAGACTATAACCAAAAAATGGCTTTCACAGTCACTCTAGGCTTAAATATTATTTTATATTGAGTGAGTTTTTTTTTTGTAACTGATATCGTCTTCAAATAGGTACACGATAAATTTATTTTAATTTTGTAAAAATTAATTTATTAATTTGGGGTAATTTTCTTTTTATTAATTCAAAGTAAAGTCGAAAGTGTCAGAAACCGGGTCAATGTCAATAACAGGGTCTTTTACCTTAAGGTTTTAATGATATCGTTATAACAGATTTTTTTTGAAGTTTACGATACTATAACTTAAAAATATTTTGTTTAGTTTAAGGTCATTTACAAGTCGGTTAAGTTCCAGTAATTATTCAGCGTATACCCTGTATAGATTCATTAAAAACATAAACTGTCATATAACACAGGTCTACAAAAAAAAATTGGTGCTGACATAATTTTGTTATAACTTTAATCTCTACTGCCTTAGAAAACAAAAAATGATATTTATTCGTCAAAACTACGTACAGTTTCAGAACTACCCTTTTAAGTGAGGGTAGTTCTGAAACTGTACGTAGTTTTGATATTTAAATACAATTTTTTGTTTCCTAAGGGAGTAGAGATTAAAGTTATAACGAAATTATGTCGGCACCAATTTTTTTTTGTAGGCCTGTGTAATTTACCACAAACTTATCATAAAACTACATTTTATATTGTACCAAATGTTGATAATTTAATAAGAGCTTTTTAGTATGTTCCATTACCATACATCTACATACATAATATATAAACAGGAAATCTTTTAAAAATCGGTGTAGAAAGTAAAGTTTTGATGTACTAAGTAATTAAAGTCAAGTCTTGATTCAATATATTTTTAATACGATTTATTTACTAAGCGACGTTTCGATTGCAAGTTTAATTATAATAATAAAGAAATTGTGTAAAAAATAATTTGGCCCGGGACTTGATTTAATCGTCCATATCTGTATATAAAGTCACAAAACAAGAAGGACACAATCTAACTTTAATCTTTCTTATATTATAAAGGTTTTGACGCATTTTATTTTTAGAGGACTGACGAATCAGATCATGGAAATAGTTTATGACGATTCAGTTCTTGCTCTGATTGTGAGAGCGTCTGTTCGAAAATTGTGATTGGTTAATTTGTGATGTAATTGTAGCTACTAATTTAGCTCACCAATGGGAATTCACGTTTAGACTACACTATTTAAACTGCATTATTAAACTGTAGAAGATGTATTTCCCATTTATTATTCGAAATATTTTATTTTGATAGACTTGTTAGTGTTTATTAAAAAAAACCTACTCACTAATTTAATGATTCTCGATTTGATTTTTTGTATATCTATAATTACACTGGCACAAAAAAATAAAAAAGTGGTCAGTACTTTTGACCAGACCCACCTAGGGTAATGTATTTCGATGCCCTGAATCTGAATTTGAGGTCGGTTTGCCCAATATACCTCTAAAATTTTGAGTGAATTGCAAAAAACTGCAATTTTTAGACAATTGAAGCAGTTTTTTGCAATTTACTCAAAATTTTGGGGGTGTACGGGCGAAACGGACTCCGGATTTGGATTCAGCGCGTCGAAATACATAACCCTAGGTGAGTCTGATCAAAAGTACTGACTACTTTTTTTGTGTGCTTGTGATATTTTTGGCTGTTCTACTACTTTTTTACTATTCTTTACGATTTTGGATAAATATATGAATGATCGAGATTAAGAGATTCTGAATTTGGATTCATCTTATCAAAATATACATATAAGAAAGATTTGATCTAGTTTAATCAAACTTTCTTTATTTTCATAATTGCAATTTTTAGTGGTTTTTTTCAATTTACTCAAAATTTTAGAGGTATATGGGGTAAACCGGCCTCAAATTCGAATTTAGGGCATCAAAATACATAACCCTTAGGTGGGTCTGGTCAAAAGTACTGACCACTTTTTTATTTTTGTGTGCCAGTGTTATTTTAGTGTGATTTTATGAACCTGACGTCTTACAAATAGTTTATACATAACTATTTCTTTTTTATTTTTAAAATATTCTTAAAATAAATATTTATTTATTATAGGTAATTATTTTTTGATTTGGAATTCACAAGATTTTACTTTATTTTATACAGGCATAGGTATTATACAGGGTGTTTTGCGACGAGCTTACACTATCTATATATTGGAAACTACTCACACGATTTTTATAAAAATTGGTATAGAGGGATAACAAGTTATGGCGAATTTATGGAAAATATTTTGACAGACATGGCACTTCCAGTTATACTGGAAGTAAACAGCAACTTCGTTATTTTGAATAGAACACTCTATATATTATTAACTTTTTGGATTTTACGTTAAATTTTAATGTTACTTTATGTAAAATACACTATGCTTAAAATGTATACGTTTCAAGATAATAATTTTTTTAATGAATAATTGTCAGTTTCAGACCTTTATATTAAGAATTCTATGTGAACATCCCCTATACCAAATAAAATAAGTCTTATTGGGTTAATGAGTATGAAGATCAAGCTAAATGGGGACCTGTCCAAAATTGCTTTATTGTATACAGGGTTAGTAAAAAAAGGTGTAGAAAGTTCAACTTCAAAAAAGTCAAATATCTTAATTTTTTTAAATAAAACTAGCATTTGTTTTCTCTTTTACTAAAATCTACGGTCAAAAATAAGGTGAGTTTATGTGTACTTTCTTATACCTAAACCTAAGCGTTTTTGAGATATTAACAAAAGTTTAAAAATTTTAATTATTTCTGCCTTATTGCTGCTTATTATAGGTAGACCGTGTTATTCTTTTTTTTTATTTTAGTAGGCCGTATATGTAGCTGTTGTAATTCAATATTAGTTGTCATTATTTTTGTGATTATTGGCACTTTTCCCAAGTGATAGTTATGGTTCGTTTGGAATTAAATAATGAAGATTGTGTAAATTTACTTTAAATACATAGTGAATGTGACAGAGTTATTACTAGAACATGTGATTTATTTGATACAAGATATCCAAATAATAATATATTTTCCTGCTTTTAACACCTAAAAATGTATGTTGCAGCCATTTGGTGAGTCGAAGCTTCCAGTTTGTGAAGTACTGCACCTAATTAGATTAATAATTAAATATTATTTAAAAAATTCTATCCAATCAAGTATAAAGTTATAAAGTCAAAATATACAACATATCTCAGTAATTTCATAATATTTTTTACTTTTAGTTTTGTATGTATTTTTTGTGAATTAGTAGAAAGGCACGAGGCTGAGGTTAAAGTCCTTAGTCTAGCAGGCTCTGAAAACGACGGTAAACTTCCGGTCGCGGATTCACCGTTACTTCTTATATTCAACAACTAGCTCTGCGAATTTTAATCATTTTATCTTTATTCTAAATTTACTTATATCCGAATGTAGAAGAAAGATAGATAGTATATATTAAACGTAACACGTTCCTCAAACAACTTATAATCCTACGTGTTTGCTTGTTATTCTTATTTGTGTCTGTTTCTTTTCTTTCGTATTGCTAGAGCATTAGGTTAACAATGCCATCCTTATGGAGAACGTATTGTTGATCGTTTATTCTAAACAGGTCAAAACGTGAAGAATTGTTTAGAGTTTAGTATCAAATTATTAAAAATATTTAATTATGTAAAATAATTTTCATATTTTTGTGGTTATTTTTAGATTCAAGATTTGTCCTTTTACATGCATACATAGTTGAATATATATATTAGGGTGGTCGTTAAAAATTAAATTTCTTGCGACGCCCCAAAAGAACCTTTCTTTTAATGAAAAAATACGAGGAAATTTTTTTAAAATTTTTTTAACAAGCATAACACGTGCCTTAAGACGATCTAAGTTCATTTTTTGACCAAAATCGTAGTTTTTTGTAAGTATCTCTTAAAGTATACAGATTTGAAAAAAAGTTATAGTGGTAATTTTGTAGGAAAGTCAATTCTCTATAAAAAAGGTCTTTTTAATTTTCTTCATGGAATTCATATTTATGGAGATATTCTCAATAATAAATTCATTAACTCCATATAGTCAATAGTTTAAGACCTACAAACGTCATTCATAAGCAATTTCGCACAACTATAATGAATTCTAGATATTTTCCGTATTATTAACAGTACTCCGTTTACGACATCAATAAATACTAGGGTGGTAGTTAAAAATTAAATTTCTTCCGACTCCCCAAAAAAACCTTCCTTTTAATGAAAAAATACGGGGGAATTTTTTTAAAATTTGTTTAACAAAAATAACACGTGCCTCAAGACCTTAAAAGTCCATTTTTTAATCAAAATCGTAGTTTTTTGTAAGTATCGCTTAAAGTATACAGATTTCAGAAATAGTTATAAGAACAAATTTGTAGGAAATTCAATTCTATATAAAAAAGATCTTTTTTATTTTCTTCATGAAATTCATTAGTGTTACCCAAAGCATACTACGTGGATGTTGCGCGGTCGGATTTTTTTTCATACCCTGACGGCGGTAAAGAAATCGTAATCGAACTAGAAACGACTGGACATTGAGTTTTTTATAAATAAGAAAGCTTTTTCAAAAAAAAAAATTCAAAAATATTTCAAAAAAAATTTTTTTAATTTAATTTTTTTTTTTGCATTAATTTAAATGTTTTTTGCAATAGAAATGTTTATTTT
This sequence comes from Sinopyrophorus schimmeli, assembly GCA_036325965.1. NCBI lineage: Eukaryota > Metazoa > Arthropoda > Insecta > Coleoptera > Elateridae > Sinopyrophorus > Sinopyrophorus schimmeli. The sequence continues at coordinate 8,352,122 of JARFIZ010000314.1, read as the reverse complement.
CTATTTTAATTATGATTATAAATTTTTTAGCGACAAGAAACGTGACCCTTTAATTCTTATCAAAAGTTGGATTGTGTAAAACAATAGGAAAAAGGCTTGGTAGATTGAATTGTAACTTCACAGAGTTTTTTAGGGTATATTCAGCTATAAAAGTCACGCTTAACATTTGTCATTTCATAAATATTTGTAACTTAGCCGTCAATTTTCTTAAAATCCAAAAATACTCTTTTTTTGTTGTGTTTTCAAATTGATGTTACAGATTGAAAAAAAATTTTTTCATAAAGTTCATAGCAGTTCCTTAAAGGGCGTTTATTCCAGTTTCCAAAACTTTGTTGCAATTTTCCGTACGACTTTTGGTTACTGAGATATCAATGATGGAATAGAAAAGATGATTTTCTATTTAACGTCCTGTATCTCGGTAAAAAAAAATCGTATCAAGGTTTTAAAAAAAGAAACTCGAAGCTGAATAAACAGGCTATCTGTTACATATAATGGTTTAGCTGAAAAAAATTTGTAAGTCAGTGAGGTCTCAACGAAAAAGAAAAAAATTTGCAAAATTTTTCTTGCGCGTCATTGCTTAAGATTGCACGATAAAAATGGCTCCTAAAAATTTTTGAATAAAAGATTTGAAAACTAGAATCTTGGAGCTTCAAAATGATTTTTTTAAATTTTAAATAAGATCATTTTTTACTGAAATACAGCCTGTCAAAAACACCATAAAATATCGGAAATTTTTTTGACCCTTTAATTGTTTTCCTTAGTGTGTTTTACGATCCAATATTGGATTAAGCCAATATGTGGTTGGAAAACAATTTTTTTTTTAATTCTCAAAATGTCGTCATTGTCCGGGTATGAGACACAGCATATTACCACCACCCAAGGGTTCCAAAGCAAAAACATCATTAGTATAAAGTTGTTGCCGAACAAATTCAACACTGTTAACAACATCAAATGCTATATTTGCAAACGGCCAGTTCTTTTAAAGTGCGCAAACACGTGTGCAAGCATCTACACATGCAAACATTGCGACGATTATGAAGAGGAAATTGATAAATAAAAATTATAAAAACATAAAAAATTAAAAATTTGAAATAGATATGAGGTTTTCACTTTATATTTTACAATTTTTAATGTATTTTTGTAGGTGTCTCATACCTAGATACAAATTTTTTTCTTATCAAAAAAACGATGGTTAGAAAATTGGTCATAAAATTTTGCATGTTAATGGAATCACAAAACTTTCTGCGGATAAAAGTTGTGTATTTTCATTACCTTTCCAACAATGAATAGAACACCCGACTTTATTTAACCAGTAAAAAATTTTGGCTCATAAACAAAACCCGTCTTATACCGGGGTACACTCCCTTATATAATAATTTTTAAATGGCTTTTTGTGAATCATATTTGTTTCTATTTGTTTATAGGTTAAGCAGCGTTTTTATATTTTTATATTTAACAGTTGTTTATTACATAAAACATGCAATGTTTATGATTTTTAATAAGTTATTTTAACCATTATAGAAGGTAAATATTATTTTTATGTTATTAACCCGTTGCCGCACACTTTTAATTTGACGATCGTGCTCAGAAACACATTTTTTCTTCGATTGTTTATAACTGCCAGATGAAACGATGGCTATAGCCGTCGTTTGCCTACATATTGCCAAAGATCGGACGGCTATAACCGTCATTTGCGGCAACGGGTTAATAATCTATAAAATTTTGATCTAGTACTGGTACCATTTTTTTTGTAGAATTAATACTGAATCAACTACGATAGATATAAAATGTCATTTTTACAGTGGCACATGAAATGAATGACGTTTCTCAGGCGTTATTATAAGTCAAAAAGATAAACTAACTAATTTTTTTTCTGAATAATTTAATTGTAATTAAGTAATGTACATTATAATTGGAAGTTAAATTGCATCACTTTCTAATGATTGGGTCTGTATGGCAATTTGATCCGGACACGCAATGGTAACAAATACCTATATAAGTTCAGAACTGTATTGCACCGTATCGTATCGGTTAATGAAACGATATGGTGATACGATACGTGGATACGCAGCAAATGGATACCGGCCTTAATATTATTTAAATACATCTAGTTTTTTTAGAAAGCTAAATAAAAAACTATTGTCTTAAAGGACTTGATCTGTAGTATAGCTTTGCTTTCTTCCAGGCTAACTAATATTATGTCTTTAATTGTAGGACTTTGGCTAGTAATACCATCCCTCATATAAAATATTTCACTTTAATGTATCAATACTAGTTTATTTTCTTTTGTTTTTAGTTTTAGATGTTATTGTCGCGAGCTAGGTATTTTGTTATAGTATACGTATACTACAGCTTTACAATTTGTATGACTAAACAGCAGATTTGCCTTTGCTTTAACGACACATTTTGTTTCAGACAAATTCTTTTAAAGAACTTTCTTTGACCACATGTGTATTGGCGAATTTTGGCATTATACTATTTTTCTTTTTCATCTTATTTTTGTACCTTTTCATCTCTTCCGATTTCTTTTTGCGTAACGCTTTGATTGCATCTACACACCCTATCTGTTTTATTAAACGTCGTTGCTGCTTTTACTTTTCTAACTTTGTTTGATTTTTTAAATAATTTATTGGCTTTTGGTTTTTTCTGTGCATTTGTTTTATTTTTGTATCTATTTTAGCCCTATACAAAAAAAACAAACAAAAAGGCTAATAGTCTATTATGTATCAAGAGTGGAAAGAAGTCGATTTCAACAAGTGTGAAGTTAACGACCGAAGCAAATCAAAGGCCAATATATTACAGGAAACAAAATGATCTTGCGCCCGTGTTGCACACAGCATTTTTCGCCCGATCCAACAGTTTTCACCGTCACTAATTTCTTGGTAGACTTTCAACATAGTACTACTTTATAAAAATATTATTGTTTTGTTGAAAAACTGTGAATTGTCAATCTGACAACATTATCACTTGATAAGTTAGGCAGAAAAATGTTTGTTCCCCCAATTGCTCAACGCACATGCATGGCACTCATCATACTGCAAACGGTTAGTTTTTGTTTGGAGTTTTTTCCTCCATGTCGCACCATCCACACATGGGATTGTCTACAAATCCCAGTGTGTTGAAATGTTTTCTCAGCTTGCAGTGTCCTGTTAGTAGTACCACAAGTTGGCGTAAGTTCTTCCTGGCTAACTGCAGGATTTGAGTAGTGTATTTCCTGTCTGGTTTTGCAATGAATAAATTCGATTGTCTCGGTCCAGGCACTGATTTCCAATGTAGGTAGTAGATATGTAGATACGTCTGTAACCATATTATTAAATGTATTTAATACATATGTTTGTCTAAAAAAGCAATTGTAGCAGTACAAATAATATATTACTTTCATAATTGAAAATGGAGTATAGAAAATTAAGTAATTTAAAATTGTATAAAAAAATCATTTTAAATAAATAAAAATGAACTAATAATTAAACAACATATTGGTTATTTTAAACCAGTATAACATTTTAATTCGCCATAAATTAATAATTAAAGACGATAGCACACTGCAATTTATTCTTAAAAACCGCTATAAATATTCGCTTCACTGCCATCTATAGAAAGAAAATCTCCTTTCGCTAGGTTAAGATGTAATAATACTTTCATTATATTGTTCATAGTTTACAGTTATAACATAAGCTTTTTTTCTAAGATAATTATTCTTCTTCAATTATTTTTGACAATATTATTAATAATATAATAGCAACAACAAATAATAATTTTTAATGTAACTAAGTACATATGTCCGCGTACAATATTTAAAAATTGATAACATAATAACCACAAAAATTTACTTCTTTGTGATTAATTGTAAAATATGCACATCAATTGTGCACAAACCATTTTGTTTAAATTTTATATTCTCCAAAAAAATGAATTGTCTTTTTAAATTTGATGTATGCTTCAAAATTAGTTTACAAATTAGTAACCTAAAAAATACATATAGGTACGTAATCAGAAATTGATGCTTATTAATGGTTTCACGTCGTCATATTGTCTTCCAATACTGATAATATTTAATTTAAGTATAACTATAATATTACTCTTTGTTTTCTTTATATTTCACAATTTAACTATGTATTTGTAAATTCAAACTCTGATGATAGGTAAGATCTACCGTTATTAAAATAATGTGGTTCGAAAAAAAATTAATAAATTACTTATGCTTGTGATTTTTGGAGTTAGTAAATTTTTAATACTTTTTATATTATTGACTTTAAAATTATTTTAAAAATCTAATGGACGAATAATCATGAATTTTTTTTTACAGTTCTATTCGCATAACAACTTTTGCTTAGCGGAAGTTGTAATAACCGTGGTAAAACATAAAGTTAGACAATTCATAAAGAACCGCAATTTTTCTTAAAATTTTATTTTTTATGTTACTTTTTTATATTGCTTACATTCAGAATAGTACTTATAATAAACAAGTTTTGATTTTAAAACTTATTCAGCAATCTTCTTATATATAAAAATGAATTGGCGAGTGTTAGTCTGACTAAAACTCGAAAACGGCTGGGCCGATTTGGCCAATTTTGGTTTTGAAATATTTGTAGAAGTCCAAGGAAACTATAGGTGCGAAAATATGAAGAAATTTCAAGAAAAATAGTAAAATCAATAATTATATTTTCCCATACAAACTGATGGTATTGTAAGAGTGTTTTTTTTATCAGTCACGTTTTATTACCAATTAAGATCCTAAGAAAATAAAATAAAGCCGGATGTTGTCACAACTGAACTGCTTACATAGAAGATTTGGAGTATTTTAAATTAGTATGTTTGTGTATTACATATTATTATGTGATACTTTCGAATCGTGTTAGAATTTTATATTTATTAATGAAGAGCTCATACAATTTTGTATTTTAAAGTTACTACATACAGTAAAGTAACACATTTTTAGAAATGCTACCTAGAACAATAAAATGAGCATAATAATGCAAAAAGTGTGTTTATAGTATTAAAATTTGTTTATTATATGTTAGATAAAATATTCTTCTACTCGATTTATTTATTTTGATTAAAATATAATTAAAAATGTTTACGCAAATAAAATCTGAAACACAAACACATTGAAAGACGCTGTGAAAAAGTTCTTGGAAATCACAATAACCGTTTAGTTCAAAATCTGCAAAGTACAATAAAAATGCAATATTATTATTTCAAAAATACACTACGGGCTGTTAGGGTAAGGTAGTTTGTTTTGCAATTAGAGCGATGAGAAATATGTTTTCAAACTGTAAAAAAAATAACATAGTTAATACCAACATTAATATTAGATCTGTTGTCATTTTTTATAGAGAAAAAAGGAAAAATCCTTTATTCAATAGCGGATGTGTTTCAATTAAAATTAAGTACAGTACATGCTACATGTTGCCATAATTTAAAGAAGGTAATATTAAAGAAAAACCACGTTATGGGGGCCCTAAGATATTAACAACCAGTAATGAAAAATTCTCACTTAGAAAAATATGGGCAAAATCACAGATTAACAACCACTGATTTTGTTTCAAAATTAGAGCAATTTAGTGCCAAGGAAGTAGATTCTTCGTTAATACGAACGGCGTTACAATTTTTTAAACGTAAACTTTTGTGCTACAAAAATGTACCTAAAACTTCAACTTTTAATTTCTCGAGAAATTCGTAAAAATTTACGGTGTTGAAGGAGAAGCAGGGAAGAATGGCTCCGGCTATGTCGGTTTGGGGTCTATAGAAACGTCCCGTAACAATTTAAAGCAAATCCATTATAATTTTTTTTCTCATATTTAGCAAAGGGGTTAATCCAACGTTGTCAAACTGAGAAGTGCGTCATATGATTCAATATTTTAGAAGGGAGGCGAGGTTACATATTTTACCACATGTTCCACATTTTTTTCTTTCAAAATTTAATATGCCGTATCTCGCGTAATCGGCCGATTCAAGGCTAAATATTTTGTAGGTCTACCCGTACTAGTTCGTGGAACATGTGGTAAAATTTTCATCCAAATCGGAGACACACGTCAAAGAGCCTTCCCTAGTCAGCTCCATATACTTTTAAAAGAGAGTAAGGCTATCTATGTAGTATGATACGCGTATTATTACTAAATGTTCTATTGCTAATTGTTATATTTGATAAGCAATTCCAATAGTTTTTTTTTAAATAAAAAAATTCTATATATGGTTTTAATTACATCATTATAACAGACTTGAACTCAAATTTTTGAAAGTTTAAAATATTCTAAATAAAAAATATTTATTACACATTTTTAAACTGAATTTTACGATAGCATAATTCTAAAATATGATCCATAAAGCCATTTGAATTGGGGCATATTTTTGTTTAGTTTAGAACTTCAGTTTAGTACTTATTCGTGTAGCATTGGGTAAGAGTCACTACTGTCAACTGTCAAAGAAAAAAAATTATGACATTGACCAAAGTTATTAAAAAAAAATTGTAACGTCATCGATTGGTATAAACCGAAATTACTTTTTTGCCAATAAGATATACGTATTTGTAGTCATGAATGATCTTAATCGAAGATCGCCAGGAACCCACACTTCGTGGGCCGCATGCGAGTTGAGTACTATTTTATGTAGCCGCAATACACAAAAATATAATTAGAAAAATTGCGTTACAATGAAAATTTTTGACAATTATTTTTTTTGTGAGCTTTTTTTCTTTTAGGTGTGACCTTCGTAAGTTCAATTTATTTAAATCTGATCCTGCAGGTTATGTTTAGCCAAATGAAATTGCAAAATTAAATTTTACTAAAGTCGTACATAGTACCAGCTAAACCAATGTTTAATTTGGTAGAGGGGATGACGGTGCCAATGTATTTGAGCAGACTGAATCCAAATTAGCATTTTTATGTAGGTAATTATAGAGTTATTTAAAGAAATAAAAACCAACAACAAATTAAATTCATTACATAAAAATGTTTATTTTTATTCACTTTGTTGAAAAACACTTTTCTTACTGTTTCCTTTATCCAAATTAAAAGAGGTCTGGTCCGGGACCCTATACAAATCCTTTTTACAATTTTTCCGAACCGGGGCAAAAACTTGACATTGGCGCCTCTACCTTTCAGCATTAGGTATATGTAGGGGAGTGTTCCCGGGTATGAGACGGGCTCCAGGTATGAGACAGTCAATTATTTTCATTATGGAATGTATATATGGCCGATCTGAATACTGTCAAATATTTCTTTGGTCATCAGTCAGTTTTTGTGCTAACACTGAAATGAATCGACGCATTGTTTATATCACCTGCAAACATCGTGTGTGAAATTGCATGGGGAAAACGTTTTGATTTTTTTCAAAGTGTTGTTTTTTTCATGTAAATCAATTGAAAAAGAAAAGTGTAATGTATAGCATTTAGTGTTTTTTTTTATATTTTACGATACAATATTGGATTAGGCTAATATCTGGTTGGAAAACAATTTTTTTTTTAAATTATTAAATGCCGTCATTGTCCGGGTATGAGACACAGCATATTACCACCACCCAAGGGTTCCAAGCAAAAACATCATTAGTATAAAGTTGTTTCCGAACAAATTGAACGCTGTTAACATCAAATGCAATATTTGCAAGCGGCCAGTTCTTTTGAAGTGCGCAAATATGTGTGCAAGCATCTACACATGCAAACATTGCGACGATTATGAAGAGAAAATTGATAAATAAAAATTATGGAAAACATAAAAAATTAAAAATTTGAAATAGATATAAGGTTTTTACTTTATATTTTACCATTTTTAATGTATTTTTGTAGGTGTCTCATACCTAGATACAAATTTTTTTCCTGTCAAAAAATGATGGTTAGAAAATTGGTCATAAAATTTTGCTTGTTAATGGAATTACAAAACTTTCTGCGGATAAAAGTTGTGTATTTTCATTACCTTTCCAACATCAAATGCAATATTTGCAAGCGGCCAGTTCTTTTGAAGTGCGCAAACACGTGTGCAAGCATCTACACATGCAAACATTGCGACGATTATGAAAAGGAAAGTGATAAATAAAAATTATGGAAAGCATAAAAATTTATAATTTTGAAATAGATATGAGGTTTTTACTTTATATTTTACAATTTTTAATGTATTTTTGTAGGTGTCTCAAACCTAGATACAAATTTTTTTCTTGTCAAAAAACTGTCACTTAGAAAATTGGTCATAAAATTTTGCATGTTAATGGAATCACAAAACTTTCTGCGGATAAAAGTTGTGTATTTTCATTACCTTTCCAACAATAAGTAGAACACCCGACTTTATTTAACCAGTAAAAAAATTTGACTCATAAACAAAACCCGTCTCATACCAGGGTACACTCCTTTACAAATCACTTTGAGAAACATGTTTTTTTTTCAAATATATAAATTTGGTGCTTTTTTAAATGGCCGTCGGTGGTGGGCACCCTAGTTTTCTTGCACCTCATACTTTTCAGATGGGAGGCTGCTATATAACAGAGTTTATGTGTTGGTGGACTCCTGGTAAGTACCTGATCAGTGCAACTTTTTTTTAATGTATTAATATTGTGGTTAATTTGTATTTAATTATACGGGGTTAAAAGGGCGGCGCTGCAGCTCCAAAGTATGCTAATATAAGTAGAAAAAATTATTCAAATATAAAAAAAAAAACGTTTTGTGTTTTGAATAAGAAAAATAAACAATTTACAATACCAGCTAAATATATTTATTTGTTATTAGTTAAACATTTTTACTTGACTTGACAAGTGTTATAATTTAACAGGTAATTAAACATAATAAAACTTTGCAAAAAAAATACTGAAATTGCACTAAAGAAAAAAATTAAAAGGTCAAAAAATTTTTGAAATTTTTTGGTGATTTTTGACAGTCTGTATTTCAGTGAAAAATGGTCGTAACTAAAATTTAAAAAATAATTTTAAAGCTCCAAGATTCTAGTTTTTAGATATTTTAGTCAAAATTTACATTATTACGCATTCTTAAGTATAGCGCGCAAGAAAAAATTTCAAAATTTTTTTCTTTTTGTTTTTGTGTCTACGGACTTGGTAATTTTTTTCAGCTAAACCATTGTATGGAACAGATAACTTGTTTATTCAGCTTTAAGTTTCTTTTTTAAAACTTTGATACGATTATTTTTCTTTGAGATACCGGAAAAAATTATTTTGTTTTCAATCATTGATACCTCAGAAATCAGTAATTGTACAAAAAATTGCAAAGCAGTTTTCAAAACTGGAATAAAGGCTCAACAAGAAACTGCTACGATTTTTAAGGAATTTTTTTTCCATACTTAACATAAATTTGAAAATAATAAAAAAATGAGTAATTTATTCTTTTTAGAAAATTGACGGCTAAGTTACAAATATTTATGAAATATCTAATGTTAAGCGTGACTTTTATAGCTGAATATACCCACAGAAACTCTGTGAAGTTACAAATTGGATCCAGCGGACCGTTTATTTTTTTCGAGCAATAAAATTTTTGAAAAAAATTAAAAGGTCACATTTATTCTCGCTAAAAACACATAATCATGATTAAAACGGGAACAATTTTTTTAGCTTTTTTAACATTTTTAATGGAAACAACATTTAATTAATAAAAAAAAAGATGTTTTTTCAAACACTTGTTTAACTAGTCACATGCAAATACAAAAATTTTATTTAAATAAGAATTAAGAGTATGGTTTCAATTCTATTTTGTTTTTATTCGGCTTAGGTGGGTTAAGTTTCAGTAGTTATTCGTCTGACATCAGATGGTAGATAATTAATATATAACACGTAGTTTACGAGATCTATCAATTGTCAAACTGAGACTCTGTTACTCAACTAGTCCCGCTCTACCCTACTGTAAAAGCAAACGTTCAAAATTTTCCAAACTAATCCTTTCCAGTTAAATATTAAATTATTTAGCGCAATTTCAGCTTTAATATTACGCAGAAAAAACTACTACCTAGCCTTTTGACGTAATTTTTTTTTTAAGTTTATATGTTAGTTATACAATTTATTTATAATAATATAACAATATCTTGAACCAGGGGTTTCCAAAATTTTTCTTAGGCGGGCCAATTTAATATTACCGAAATTTTTGGCGGGCCAAAACAAAACCGAATAAAAGCAAAAAAAATAACCACGATGTCTTTTCTTTTAAATATATTTACATAACTATTTCTTATATTTAAAAAAAAAATATTACTATACTAAATTTAATATAAATATAAATCTTTAATTATATATTTATTAAAACAAAAAAATAACTGAAATCCATCTTATTTTATAATATTTATAATATTTATTATTGATTTTACTATTTCCTTATTTATTTTTTAATAAAAATATAATATGTATATCGTATCGATATCGCGGGCCACTTTCACAGGCTTTGCGGGCCGCATTTGGCCCGCAGGCCGCACTTTGGGAACCCCTGTCGTAAACGGTACATAATTATAAATAAATAACAAAAACTAATAAGTGCATGTTCGAAAAGAAGTAAAAATTAGCAATTATTTTTTTGAAATTAACAGATATTTTATAATTTAAAAAATATAGTAATTTATATTCTGATAGAGCTTATAGCGCAATCTAATAAATTAGACTTATAACGGAAGACAAGTAGATGGAATGCGCGATGAAGCGAAGAAGAGTCAGGTTGTTGATAGTAAAAGACATTTTATGGCGCAATGACTGTCGTGGAATTGAATAACATTCGTCAATGTAAGTGAAAAGTTCAGAAAGGCAATGATCTCCCTTGTCACCATCAGTGCTTCAACCTAGAAGATATTTTCTTTTGCTTTTTTAATTTTCTGCGCTGAAAGCTTTGGTGTTTCTTATATTATTCTATGAAATTTCATATTTAATTATTAATCATATGTATAATTACCAACAAATATAACCGTTCGATTATTATCAATTACTTAAAATATAGCATATTGAACTTTGTATGAAGAGATAAGAAATACAGTTGTATAACAATTATTACATTTTTCAAAAGGGTACCAGCATATGATTGGTATCTTTGTGTGTATTTAAAATTTATTTTTATACGTAGACAAAATCACATAATTTTATTTTTGAATTAGTACAAAAAAATATTGAATTTAAAGGATACATACACCTACACATATATGATATATACATTTAAAAACAATATATATGAACATAGGTACTTACCTATATACTTATGTTAAAACTGCTGCCCTTTTGTATTCGCAATAAGTTTGACTTATGATTTACATTTAGTATAGCATGAATTTAAAATTATATTTATTTGTATTGCACAAGCGTGGTCAGATCGTGAACAATGTGCATATCCAATATACAGTACACAAACAGTGACAATTATTCTTATCTAAAAGCTGGTTAACCGATATGCTCTGTAGATTTTAATTTAGATACTAAATATTTAAAAGGATTCACAATTACTAAATATGAAATAGTTGGTTATTATTAATTTTTTTAAATAAAAATTTAGTATTTTTAACTACAGAAACTCCCATACAGGCTTCTAAAACGTATTAGCTTACTGTCTCCTTTATTTTTAATCTGTGGTTTAAGTCTTTATTGTTGAAAAATTGAGAAGTTCATTTTGCTTGTTGTTTAATATGCATATGTTTACATTTATGTAATTATAAATATTTTAAGCAAATGGTAGGTACCTCTTTATAAACAAACAATGAACATTTCTAAGATGGGCATTTTAATTTAGTAAACGTGTACATATAAATCTGAATATAATTTGATATTATGAAGCGCCAGATGCAGAATAGATGGGTTCCGCACTAATGTTAGCGGAACCCATTAGCACCGATAACGGTAATACTTGCACGTCACTGGCCGGGCTTGCCATTCCGTCAGGTGCAATGAACCTGCTTTTCTTTTCCATTCCCCTCGGATCTATCTTTTCCATGATGTTGGACGGCCAAGGTCCTACAAATGACTTTTGCCACAAATATGTGCATCGCAAATTGGTCACTGTCACACACTGTACATACAAAGATTTACATAAACAAAAAGATTTCTCTATAAATACAGAAAAGACTTGCTACCCTTCATGATTATGTATTTTTTGCCAAAATTTACATACCATAGTAATCAATTTATTATTTTCAACAAATTTGTCTTTCCAATATTTTTCAGTAATTTAGTAACTAAGGGCCGGTATTTTAGTTGCAAATATCTAATTTCATTATTGTCATGAAGGCGTAGCTTAATAATATGACTGATTTTAGGTTGCAAATTCAAAATAAATATGTACTCTTTGGTCATTTAGTTTTGGCACGATGAACGATAAAAAAAAGTCGTTTAGAGATTACTTAAAAATAAAGATATCTCAAAATTTTTTTCCTACTTACAAATCAAAATCTTGTAAGTACATAATTATGATTTAAAAAACGCTAAGATACAAAATTAACAAAAAAAAAAAGTCTTTTTTACAAGGAAGTGTATTTAAAGGTCATAAACCATGAGAAAATCAAACATCTCTACATAATTCAAAATTTTTATTCGTTGTGGAATTGATATGGACACCCGACTTACTTTGGAAAAGAGAAGGAAGGTAGCAGCTTGGATGGAAGAGTTTGGGTCACCCTCAATAGTAAAAAACAACTTTCAGCAATGGTTTCATAAGGATCCTCCAAGCCTTTTAACTATCCGTTGACTCCATGAGAAATCTGTGCATACCGGGTCTGTGACCAATGACTGTAAAGCAAACAGTGGACCTCCAAAAAGTATCCAAACGGAAGATAACAGGTAAAAAGTACTCTTAAGACACTTGTATACGCAATTCCGGTTTCTAATGAAAATTTTGTAGTTGACTTTCTTGGACTCCTAATGATTGTGCTTTGAACATTATGATGTTGTCTTCCGTTCAATTACTTCTTGGACGTCCACTGTTTTCTTTACAGATATTGGTCACAGACCCGGTATGCACAAATTTCTCGAGCACATGTGCAGAATTAAACAATTTCTTTAAGGCTAATTATGACACAGGTCTGCAAATTTAAAGTGTGCAAAAGTTTTTTTAATTTTTATATCTAATTTTATAGTATTTTAGTATAATTGCAAAAATAACATAAATTTTTTTGTATTACTTTTAAAGCTTTTTTTCACATCGTAGACAACAAAAAATTAGGTTTTTATTATTATTTTAATTATTAAAAAAAATAAAATCCGCATTTAAAACTAATAAAATATGAATTTACCTAAAAAATATCATTATTTTCCGGAATAAAACTGATGTTTTTGTCTACCCGCACCACGATTCTTGGCAAAGTAATTGTAATGTGAACACTAGAAATGCACTTAAACAATGTTACATAATTTTCAAACGTTAGGCTGTAGGTAATACATACGAAACATTGTTTTTAATAGACTTTCATAGTCCATCTTTATTATTTCCTAAAAACTTCTTATTTGCTTTTTTAAAAAAACACCAAGCATTTTTTTCTAGACTATTTATATTTTTGAACATTTAATAACGATCAATACAAATATGCCTTCTTTTCAGATAGAACTGGCAACTTTGGGCACAAAACAGTTAATGCAGTGTTTATTCTTTTCAAGCCTTTTCACATACTGTTTCATTACAGCAAGCTATGGTCATTCCAAAACGTAATACATATTTTCTGTCTACCTATGATCCAATTTCTCAAGATTCCCACATACCAGGTTGTTCAATAAGTTTTGTCGTTCGATAAAAAAAACACAATTTTATGGTTCAAAATACACTTTATTATTCAGTATAATCTCCCTGAAGATTAATACACTTGCTCCAACGATCCTCCAATCTGTGGATCCCATCCCTGAATTGAGAATCCGAAAGGTCTGTAAAATACGCCTCAACAGCCGTTATGACCTCTTCATTTGTTGAAAAACGCTTGCCACGCATAAATTTTTTGAATTCTGGAAACAAATGGAAGTCGCTGGGGGCCAAATCTGGTGAATACGGTAGATGCTCCAACAATTCGAACTTTAATTCATGGATTTTAGCCATTGTCAAAATGCTCTTGTGACACGGTGCATTGTCCTGATGAAAAAGGATTTTTTTCTTCTGCAAACCGGTCTTTTTCACGAATTTTTTCCTTCAACTGGACCAAAAGATTGCAATAATATTCAGAATTAATTGTTTTACCAGTTTGCAAGTAATCCACAAACAAAATTCCTTTCGCATCCCAAAAACTGATGCCATAATCTTCTTGGCCGATTTCCGGACACGAACTCGTTTCAAAGCCGAACAACCAGGTTCACACCACTCTTTAGCCTCTTGTTTTGATTCAGGATCATGGTGATAGACCCAAGTCTTATCCATAGTGATGAATCGACGCACAAAATCCACTTTATCCTTTTTAAAACGCTCCAAATGTTGCTGAGAACGTCGCATTCGAATGTTTTGTTGTTCCATTGTTAGCGAATGCGGCACCCATTGTGCACACAGCTTTCTAAAACCCAAAATTTCACTTAAAATATGGCTCACACTGCCTAATGAGATGTGTAGAGCCTCTACTAAATTTCTCTCAGTCAATCGACGATCTTCCAAAACCATATCCTCTATTTTGGCTATGATTTCTGGTGTTGATGCGCTTTTTGGACGTCCTTCACGTGGATCGTCTTCAAGGCTTGTACGACCACGTTTAAATTCAGCAACCCATCTTTCTACTGTTCTAATTGTAGGTGAACAATCATTATACACTTTTAACATTCGTTCGTGAATTTCTTTTGGTGCTACACCTTCCAAAAATAAGAATTTTATCACTGCACGATATTCAATTTTTTGCATTGTAAAAAAATACTGTGACACGGCGACACTAAATGGCTTGTAAACAAAGAATGAATTGACAGATTGAAATGAAACTTCACATACGTTCATATGAAGAGTGTACCAACAAAACAAAAAAAATTTTGGGCTAGTAGCAACGCCCTCTCTTATCGAACGACAAAACTTATTGAACAACCTAGTAGTGCGCAGTGCCTAAAATTTATCTTGGTGCTCCATTGAAAACAGAAATTTTAAAAAAGAGATTATTTTATTTCATGTTTTACTACATTATAATTCTACATATAACAAAAGTTTACACAAAGGCTTTTTACCATAATATTTATAAATAGCAAAAACTAGTAAGAAATAGATAACGCAGTTACACAACTAGCTGTGGCCCGCGAATTCGTTCTCGTCTATTGTAAAATGGTTGTACTAATCCATAAATTTGTTTTTTGTCCGATCGCAACCAAGATTTAGAAATACATGTCCTTTGCTAAGCTTAAGTTTTCCTCCAAATTTGATCAAAATCGATTGAACTGTTTAAAAGTTCATAAAGAACAAAAACTACAACATTCATTTTTACAAATAGGTATAGAATTTTATAACTTGGTTTTACAGTGAAAGACTGTTATCAACTTCGATAGTATAGTCATAATAAACATTCAAAATATCTCAATTAATAAGCATTTAAAAAAATATTGTTTTGTAAAAAATTCGAACCTAATGAAAAAAAAAATACTTATAGGGGGAAAGTGGCATGAAACAGCCAGTTTTAAAAAAAGGGATAAATAATATAGAAGGACATAAATAAATCAAATTTTTTTTTAAATCTGTAATTGTTCATGCATTTATGTACGTAATGTCATAAAACATTTTTCAAAATTAACGATATTTTTCGACTTCTAATCATTTATAAAAAAAAATTTGGCTTTTCATAACCTATAGGTATTGAAACAGCCAACCCAATTTTGAAAAGCCATGTTCTTATTACAAGATTAAAACTGCACATTAATGAAGATATTATTTAATAATAAACTTAAGCTATAATTTTAGATCTTATATAATTATAAAACGTTTTAAATAACGCAAACTCTCAATAAAATATTTACTTACATAAATCTAAGAAACTGTCAAAAATTTGACGTTTGAGATCAATCATTGAAAAAACTTAAAAACGTTTTTAGCAAAAATAATGCAATTTCCTTTATGCCACAGGATTTATATGCCCAACCATTACAATTTTGCATCGGTACCACTCTTGATTGCTGTTACTACAATTATTATTGCATTTTATGGAATTAAAGGTGGCTGTTTCATTACACTACAGTCCGGCTATTTCAAAACATATTCTCTCAAGAAACAAAATCTCGGAAATTACTATGAAATCAAAGATTAGTCTACAAAATATATACGTTATTAGAAGGCCTAATATATCTATAAAATTATAGTGTAATCATATTATTATTAGTTTTGTACGTATAGGCGTTAGAAAACAAATAAACTGAACTCAAAACCTTACTTTTGACGACAAAATCTTCAATACGTCGTATCGGCGCCGTTTATTGACGGTGAACGGTCAAATTTTGTGGGGGATATCTGGCTAGTGTTGCTATCTTACAATAATAATACATAAACATTCAAAATATCTCAATTAATAAGCATTTAAAAAAATATTGTTTTGTAAAAAATTCGAACCTAATGAAAAAAAAAATACTTATATGCCATTTTTATAACAAGATAGCCCACAATACTTGTTATTTTACAAAGAACAAAATCATTGTTGACCTGTGAGGTTTTTTCAGTATTAATAGATTTTTACTTTAGATGCCCTTACTTAGTTTTATTCAATGCATATCATTTTTCAAAAGACTACTATCGCCTCTTGCAGTGTAATATCGTTTACTTTGCAAATCAGGGATTGGGTGCAGCTGCACAGACTAAGGAAAATCCAGAACTGAACAGTAAAACGGAATGCGGTCATTGAAAGACGAAGTTAAAATTAATGTTGGCGTATTATTTACATGTAATTTAAGAGTTTCTAGAAAATTATGGAAAAACTAATAGGTATTCTATATTTTAAATCGTAATTAATTATTATAATGTAAAGATGAGTTCACATGAAATGAAATGACGTGTAGATGTGATGTGTAATTGAAAATAATAACGTTTCTTAAAATATAAGTTAAAACTTGTAAATTTTTCAAAAAGTTTATATATCATTTACACTCTTTAACTAATTGCATAAAAAAATTAAATATATCTGAAATAATAGAATTAAATTTTATAAAGAAACGTAATTTTTATGGTCACAATAGGTATGTTATGTAGTTAAATGGTTAGTTATTGAGAGATAACAACGCAAAAATAAGCAGCAAACTTTTTAGTATTTGCATATTTGAAATAATTAATGCGCAAATGTGCACTTAAAAGAAAATTGTTTTGCTTTATTCAATTGTCAAATGAAATATGTACACTTATTTAAAAAAAAAATGTGCAATTTATTATAAATTATGGAACGTAAATAAACAAAAATACAAAGGAGTGTCGCAAAATACTTTTCTCGTGATGTAAGAAGTAGCAATCGGTAATTAATAAATAGTAAATTAACATTCACATAATTATTTTTGAAAATTACATGTAACTATATAAAATGAAGAAGTGCATACATATAGGTAGAGGGAAAGTGGCATGAAACAGCCAAGTTTTGAAAAAGCCATTATCAATTACGCAGCAGTTTTCATACGAATCGTTCATTTATTATTATTTTAAGATAGCAACACTAACCAGATATCCCCCACAAAAATTTGACCGTTCACCGTGAATAAACGGCGCCGATACGACGTATTGAAGATTTTGTCGTCAAAAAGTAAGGTTTTGAGTTCAATTTATTTGTTTTCTAACGCCTATACGTACAAAACTAATAATAATATGATTACACTATAATTTTATAGATATATTAGGCCTTCTCATAACGTATATATTTTGTAGACTAATCTTAGATTTCATAGTAATTTTCGAGATTTTGTTTCTTGAGAGAATATGTTTTGAAATAGCCGGACTGCAGTGTAATGAAAAAGCCACCTTTTAATTGCATAAAATGCAATAATAATTGTAGTAACAGCAATCAAGAGTGGTACCGATGCAAAATTGTAATGGTTGGGCATATAAATCCTGTGGCGTAAAAGGGAAATTGCATTATTTTTGCTAAAAACGTTTTTAAGTTTTTGCAATGATTGATCTCAAACGTCAAATTTTTTGACAGTTTCTTAGATTTATGTAAGTAAATATTTTATCCTGAATTTGCGTTATTTAAAACGTTTTATAATTATATAAGATCTAAAATTATAGCTTAAGATTATTATTAAATAATATCTTCGTTAATGTGCAGTTTTAATCTTGTAATAAGAACATGGCTTTTTCAAAAATTGGGTTGACTGTTTCAATACCTATAGGTTATGAAAAAGCCAAATTTTATTTTTTTTATAAATGATTAGAAGTCGAAAAATATCGTTAATTTTGAAAAATGTTTTATGACATTACGTACATAAATGCATGGACAATTACAGATTTAAAAAAAAAATTAATTTATTTATGTCCTTCTATATTATTTATTCCTTTTTTTAAAACTGGCTGTTTCATGCCACTTTCCCCCTATATGTAAATAATAGCAGATAATTCTTAAATTAAAAAAATTTATATAGATATTTTAAATATTTAAGTATTGTAATTAATAGAGCTTTTTATTGACACCTTTAGTATCATGTATTTTTATACGTAGATAAAAAAAATTAACATTGGCAATGGAAAAGTTCAGTTTAAAAGATTCTCCTGCCATATAAACATACATGACTTTTATTTTGACTGTGTGATGTAATGTGCCTCAGGATAGTCGGTCGCAGCCCTCCCACGGCTTAAGAACAGGATCGGATTTTGTTAAATTCGAAAACCAGGTTTATAATTTTTTATGGGTATTATTTATTATAATTTTTTTGTATTAACATGTTTTTATTTTTGTCATTTTTAACGTTCAGTTAGCGTTATATTATTTTCTATTTAGTCGCCAGTGGCGTATCTAAGAAAAACATTGATGGGTTTCTTATATAAATTATATTATTGCTATATTTACATAAACTTAGAAAAATATATAAATATAACATAACAAATACTAAAATGGATCAATACTACTATACAAACATTCGTTAAAATGAGTAAGTATATTTTTATAGAAATACGGCATATTAGCCATTTTATGATTTTAAACAGTTCTATTATTATTTTAGATTTTATATAATTTCGTTTTTATACTGTATTTTTTAGTTATATTTTGTAAAAAATGTTTTCTTTAATAACAAGTTTTATATTGTTTTTAAACATCGATTTATGCTTTTATTATATTTTTCATATCAACATTTATCTAGATATGCTCGAATAAGATTTTTGTAAATTAATAAATACGCATTAATAATATTGTGAAGCTCTAAATTATATTTATACTAATACTAGCTGGCCCGCCCGGCTTCGCTCGGGTATTGTGTTAAAAAAATATAAAAAAAAATTTGGGGTGGACACCCCTTATCACTTAGAGGTTTGAAAAATAGATAGTAGCCGGTTCTCAAACTTACTGAATATGCATAAAAAATTTCATAAGAATCGGTCAAGCTGTTTTGGAGGAGTATGGGAACGAACATTGTTACACGAGAATTTTATATATTAGATTATAAAGTGGTAAAGTTCGTAAGTTTGGATGTAGGAGGTAATCTTCAAAACTACTCATCCGATTTCAAAAATTCTTTCAACAATATTTAGAATGGACTTTTAGGGTGGACATAGGGTGTATATTATTGAGTTAAAATACAAGCGATTTATGTTCAAACCAATGAACTTTCAATATCCGTGCGAATCGGGACGGACCAACTGCTTTAAAAATAAAATTAAAACATGATGATTTGCTTTTCAATAATATCTACCATAAAGTTAAAGATCTTATTGTAAAAATTAGATTAGTGGAGGGAAATCTCCTAGTGACGGACGTTTAAGCTTTTTTTTTAAATAAAAGTAAAATTACATTTGTTTTTTTTTTAATTTAAGCATTTATTAATACTTATAATTCTAGATTCAACTTTAGGTCAATAATTTAGGGCTTTGAATAGTGTCCCCTAGTACCGGACATAACATAAATATGATATGTAACGCTGAATAGATTAAAATACTTTTCATCGATCACAAGTATAATTACTTGAAATTTCTGGGATATCGGCACAAGTTTTGTAGCACTATTAGTGACAATATGAACATAGGATTTCTCTTTTGAAAGTACTTTACACATACTACACAATTCTTAAACTTTTTCGCCATTTTTTCAGTCTCTAATTTTTCATGCAATTTTGAGGTTTTGCTAGATATTTTGGTTTAAAAAATACCGTATTTCAAAAATATAAAGTGTTCGATATTAGAGAATAAAAAGCGGTCCGGTACTAGGAGAAATCGAAAAACAAACAAATCTAACAATGGAACATCACCAACTGTGTTGCATCGATTTTGTTCAAACTGTGCATACAGACTTACTGTTTCATACCAATATTTTATACATTAATAAAAAATGCTGGCGAATAGTTTTTATTGAGTTATAAGACGTTAAAGTTGCAAAGTTGCACAGAGCATGACATTGTCAATCGCAGTTGCGGTGCACTGTGTTTACTTTCTGCTTTTTCAATTAATAAAATAAAATAAAATTTAGAGATTATGCTTATTTTCCAAAATGCAAATAACTGGAAATTTAGAAACACTTTGCTAAACTAATCGTAATTCACTTTTGCACATGAACGAACGTTGAAAACCGATTGTTATTCTATTATATCTTATGATGCAGCTCATACAGAATAAAATATTGTAACGGATTTCCCAATCCAAATCCACTATCCAACGAGAGCAAAAGCGGTTCGTACTCGGGTTGTGAATAATAACACACAGTTGGCCACTAAATTTACAATTACGATTTATTAACACAAAATAATAAACAAATTCTCCTTCACCAATAACTTAAACACTAGCACTTAAAAATTATTTATTTAATAACTAACTAACTTACGGTTCTAATTCACTAACTAATTTATTTACACTCGTATATTTATTTAAACGATTGTCACTGGTATATTTATTTACATTTATTTATACGGATAGCGATAGCGCTTACCTCGTAGATTCACCAAAAGTACGGAGTTAGAGCGTTGACACTACACAATAACAGACTCGGTCGTAACTAAAGTGAGGAAGTGTTTCGGAGTTTATATATGTGTTGCTTAATCTATTCGGAAGCTTCGAGAAGTATCTGGGCCTTGGCGATACAGTCATTTCAAGGTAATGTAGATAGAAAACTCTAGTTAGCTGTGCGTTGAAAGATTATTGGGATATCTACGCTTACTCAATATCTCACGGTCGCGCGCGTGAGATAGAAGTATCCCGCGGGTGATTAAGCAAATCCATCGAGGCCGCTTCATTCATTTATCGCGTTTGCTACATTGCCCCCTTCTTAGCTCCATTTTGTCCCGAAATGTACATTTAGGGCTGTGTCGATATCGGCAACTTTGTCCCCGGTTGCAATGCGATGTTTGAAAGAAGTAGCAATCGACGGTTTTCTCCATTGTCTTCTGAAGATTGTAACAGCATACCAGGATTTCTACGTTGGTGCTCGCAAAGAGGACCTCCAGCATATTTCGAACAGTTCTCCAGTTGAGTCCGTCGTAGTTGGCAACCAGCTTCGGGATGGCTAATTTTGTGATGTTGTTGGAAGTCACCACATCCCTTAACTGCTTTAAAGCGGTCCATATATCGCTGTACTGCATTTTGTCTGATGTTTTTGACTTGGTTATTAAATATAGGAGTTTCCGCTCCCCTAAGCGGCGTAGAATAGCGTTCCCTACGCATACTTTCTGTTCTTGGAAGTTCTTGATTTCCCCGAACTTTTTTCTGAACACCGAAGCAACCCCATTCGGCAATTCTAAGTCCTGTGCCACGGAACACGCTAAGGCATAGTGGGTGGGAACTTGGAAGAGATCGCAGTTTTCCTCCCTGGTTATCCCGTGACGAATCTTACTGCTCCCCGAATACAGTGACATAAAGTTCTCAAACGACTCGCTGGCCTCTTGTGTCGTTTTTACAGGTCGTACTTCTGCGTCGTTGTGACCAGCATAAAGGGCGAGCCGATTGAAATGCACCACCTTGGGCTTTCCTCGCGGTTGTTTGCTTATTCGGTATACAACGTCGTTAATTCGTTCGAGCACTTCGTAGGGACCCTCCCACGATGTTTGCAACTTTGGACTTAAACCACGACGTCTCTGGGGATTGTATAGCCAAACTAAAGCGCCCTTTGGTAACCTCCTTCGTGAGCCCTAATGTCGTAGGACTCTTTCATGCGGTCGCTAGCTCCTTGGATGTTGTGCCGGACCCGTTGGTGAATGCTGTCCATTTTGGATCGCAATTTATCGACATAACCTTCCCCAGCAACATCTTCCCCTGGTAAGCAGCCGAACTTTAGGTCACAGGGCAATCGTAACTCTCGTCCCATGACAATGCTTGCCGGCGATTGACCAGTTGTTTCGTGGACGGCTGAGCGGTAAGCCAGCAGGAACAAATGAAGACAAGAGTCCCAGTCTCTTTGATGGTCGGAGACTACTTTTGCTAGGTGGCGGTTGATTGTCCGATTCATTCTCTCTACCATGCCATCTGACTGCGGGTGTAATGCAGTAGTTCGCGTTTTTCTGATAGACAGCAATTTACATAAATTTTGGAATACTCCGGACTCAAAATTTCTTCCCTGGTCGGAGTGTAGTTCCATGGGTACGCCAAATCGACAAATCCATTCCTTTACCAGCACGTCAGCCACAGTAACGGCCTCTTGATTCGGTACAGCGTAAGCTTCTACCCATTTGCTGAAGTAGTCCATTACTACAATGATGTACTTATTTCCCAAGTCGGTTTGGGGAAAAGGACCGGCTACATCTATGGCGATTCTTTCAAATGGACTACCGACGTTGTACTGACGCATTGGAGCTCTGGGTTTTCTGCCAGGACCATTTGCCGCTGCACACGCAGCACTTTTTTGGCACCATTCCTTCACATCCTTTTACATCGCATCCAATAAAACGATCCCTTATTTTCTCCAGCGTCTTTGCTGCTCCCAGATGCCCTCCCGAAGTTCCACCATGAACTTCTTCCAGGATTTCAAAATCCTTCCATTCGGAATCAAGACCTGCCGTCTTTCCTCCTGACCATCTGAGCCTTTAAAGACACGTTTCAACACGTTTCCATCCAGGATGAGGGAATTCCATTGTGCCCATAACGATTTCACATCCGGGGAATACTTGGCGACCTCTTCCCAGCTAGGTCTCTGCCCGTTTTCTTCCACCGGATCAATATTCCCAATGGGGGGTCATCCTCTTGATCTTTAGCTAGCTGATCTCCGTTCCAGTGTTCATCCACCACGGTTGTCCTGTTGATGACAGCATCCTTTTCTTCAGCGCGATTACAATGTTTGCAGTCGTCCAGGCAAGGTCTTCTAGATAGGCATCTGCATTTCGATGAGCTGTACCAGCTCGATGGCGGGTTTCGAAATCAAATTCTTGCAGCCTTTCGATCCATCTGGCGACTTGCCCTTCTGGATTTTAAAACGCAATAACCACTGTAATGCTGCGTGATCAGTTCGCAACAAGAATCTTCGCCCATACAAATATTTGTAGAAGTGTTCTGCGGCCTTGATTACAGCTAAAAGTTCGCGTCGAGTAACGCAGTAGTTCCTTTCTGGTTTGGACAGGGTTTTACTAAAATAGCCAATCACTTTCTCCTGTCCGTCTTGCTCCTGAGAAAGGACTGCTCCTATCCCCACGTTGCTGGCATCTGTGTCTAGAGTGAACCTTCCGTGTGGTAGAGGGTAACTCAACACAGGGGCGTTTGTTAAAGCATTTTTCAGTTCAAGGAAAGCTTCTTGACAACTGCTGTCCCATTGAAACTTGCGTAGTTCTTCAGTAAGGCGTGTCAAGGGCTTGGCTATATTGGCGAAACCCGATACATAACGCCTATAGTAGGTACAGAGACCCAGAAAACTTCTAACTTCATGCTTGTCCCTGGGTACTGGCCAATCACGAACTGCCTCTATTTTGTTGTCGTCCACGGCGACGCCTTTGCTTGAAACAATGTGACCCAGATACTTAACTTCCTTTTGAAAGAGATTGCACTTCTTAGGATTTAGTTTCAATCCGGAACTTTGTAATCTTTGAAACACCTGTTCTAAATTTATTAGGTGATCCTCGAACGAAGTACCCATTACGATGATGTCATCGAGGTAGACTAAACAGGTTTTCCACGATAAACCCCTTAGAACGGTCTCCATCAGTCTTTCAAAAGTTGCTGGTGCATTACACAATCCAAAAGGCATGACCTTAAACTGCCATAATCCCGTGCCTACGGTGAATGCTGTTTTCTCTTTATCTTCTGGTGCCATCTCTACTTGCCAGTATCCGCTTTTTAAATCTAGCGTCGAGAAGATTTTTGCCCCGCAAGTGTGTCCAGGGTATCGTCGATTCTTGGTAAAGGGTAGCTGTCCTTCTTCGTCACGTTGTTTAATTGCCGGTAGTCTACACAAAACCGGGTGGAGCCATCCTTTTCTTTACCAGCACGACAGGTGACGCCCAAGGGCCGGTAGATGGTTCGATTACGCCTTCCTTTTCCATTTCCTGGATAATTCTGTCGACCTCTTCTCGTTTGGCGAAGGGTAATCTTCTAGCTGTTTGGCGGATGGGTTGAGCACCATTGGTGTTGACCTTGTGATGAACCACGTTGGTCCTCCCTTTGGATTGATGCCTGCTCTCGAATATAGTCCAATACTTATTGATTAAATTTTCGAGCCCATTTCGTTCGTAACGGCTCAAACCCTTAGAAGAAGCACTGATCAAATCCTTAAGAGGTTCTGATTCCTCCAACAATGGTTTATTGATAACTTTAATTTCTCGAATAATAGAGGAAACAGGGCAGCAATTAGCTAAATTCGTCCCTTTCCGTAAGGTGACCGTGTGATAGTTCATGTTTGCCACTCGTACCGGGACAGTGTTTGCGACACGCGTCAAACTTTTTCCCACTACAATTCCGACTGCCACCTTTTCATCGTCGTTTCTTGGCTCAAGCATCATAATGCTCCCATCATTTCCATTATTTTCCACGACCGCCTCGACGATTACTTCAGCGCGTTCTGGTATCTCAGTATCTTCGATTAGGAACGCTCGAATTGTAGTTTCATCTCTCCTATGTATCACACTTTCTTCGCCATTTATTTTTACAACACCATTCTTGAGGTTCAATTCGAATCCCTTGGTGTTCATGATGTCCATACCGATAATAACTTCATCTTCAATCTCGGCCACAATTGCCGAATGTGTAAAAGATGTGTTTCCTATAGTCAGACGGATGTTGGCTTCACCATGTGTTGTAGCCGAGTCACCTGTTGCAGTGCGCAGGCGCCATTTAGTGGGTCGTATCTTGGTTTTGGGGGATACAACGTCTGGTCTGATAATGGTTTTTGTTGCACCTGTGTCCAGCAACAAAGCACACATTTTGTTATTAATTAACCCATCTATAAAGATGCTGCCGGACGGATGTTGTTTCGAGGTAACTTGCACTATTTTCTGTGGGGCTTGTTGCTGGCAGGTCGACGGTTGCCCCTTCACGTTGACCCTTTCTAGTTTTCCGACGCCTTGGTGGTCGACCTCGATGGGGCTGTACCACCCCTCCACTTTCTACATTGGCGTTGCCTATGTCCCACTTGGTCGCATCCCCAACATCGCATCGGCTCTCTCTTTTCCTTTATAAGCGCTTCCATCATTTTTCTTATTTCATTGAGTTCGCTTGATTTTTCGGCCTCGGTCCCACTGACTTCACGAAGTCTCCCCGTACTTTTGGAATTAAGTTTCGCCGACTCAAATTCCAAGGCACATGCCAATGCTTCGGAGATGGTTTTGGATCTCGACAACAGGACACTTTGTTTAACCTCCGTGTCTCGAAGTCCATCTGCAAAGGCCTGGACCGCTAATCGTTCTTGGACCTCCTTTGATGTATCCGAATATGCGTAACGGACCAACCGAATTATGGCGAGCTGAAACTCTTGTAAAGTTTCAGCCGGTTTCTGGTAACGGTTTTTAAGCTGATAGTGGTACGCCTGCCTTAAATGCGCTGACCCATACCGCGTTTCCAAGCTTTTGGTAAGTTCACCGTAATTCCCTAAGTCTTGGTCAGGAAGCGTTTGTAGAATGTCGGCAGCGTCTCCACAAAGAGCCAAAGTTAATGCCGTGGCTTTTTCCTCAAGCGTCCACCCATTGGCCTTAGCAGCCGCCTCAAATTGACGCTGGTAGTTGTCCCACGGTGTTTTTCCGTCAAACTGCGGAGGTTGCTGAATGGTTCTAGGTGGGTCTACAAATTTTCTTTCGGCGATTAATGTGGAAATTTCGCCATTGGTTTCAATGGTTTCCAGCTGAGATTTAAGAGCTGCTATTTCGTCCTGAAGTTTCTCCAATTTCTCATCACACTGTTGTGTCACTTTTTCCATTATCCTGCTCTCTAAACTTCTGGAGTGCTCCATTAAATCTTCCTTCATTTTTTTAGAATGGTCCATTAATTCTTCTTTCGTTCCTTTTGAACTTTCTTGAATCTTTTCCAACATTCGTTCTTCCATTTTTTTAGAATGGTCCATTAATTCTTCTTTTATTTTGTTAGAATCTTCTTGCATACCTCCCATCTTTTCTAGCATTCGTTCTTCCATTTTTTTTGAATTTTCCTGAATCTTTTCTAACACCGTACTAATATCATCAGTACAGTAGTTAAATCTGTACTCCTCCGGATTTTTTCCTTCATTTACTAATGCCTCGAGTAACCGTTTTACCAATTGGCTTTTAAATCCGGACATATCCAACTCGCGTTCTTCTAACTCGATCTTTAGTTCGGCGACTTTAAGGTCTTTTAACAATTTTCCGGAAACCATTTTTATTTATTTTCACTTTTAATGTTACACTCAAATATTCCGTTAATTTATTTATTTAACACTCACGAATATTCACAACCCCACACCTGACACCAATTGTAACGGATTTCCCAATCCAAATCCACTATCCAACGAGAGCAAAAGCGGTTCGTACTCGGGTTGTGAATAATAACACACAGTTGGCCACTAAATTTACAATTACGATTTATTAACACAAAATAATAAACAAATTCTCCTTCACCAATAACTTAAACACTAGCACTTAAAAATTATTTATTTACTAACTAACTAACTTACGGTTCTAATTCACTAACTAATTTATTTACACTCGTATATTTATTTAAACGATTGTCACTGGTATATTTATTTACATTTATTTATACGGATAGCGATAGCGCTTACCTCGTAGATTCACCAAAAGTACGGAGTTAGAGCGTTGACACTACACAATAACAGACTCGGTCGTAACTAAAGTGAGGAAGTGTTTCGGAGTTTATATATGTGTTGCTTAATCTATTCGGAAGCTTCGAGAAGTATCTGGGCCTTGGCGATACAGTCATTTCAAGGTAATGTAGATAGAAAACTCTAGTTAGCTGTGCGTTGAAAGATTATTGGGATATCTACGCTTACTCAATATCTCACGGTCGCGCGCGTGAGATAGAAGTATCTCGCGGGTGATTAAGCAAATCCATCGAGGCCGCTTCATTCATTTATCGCGTTTGCTACAATATATATTTTTTTTGTGACAAATATTTACAATTCTATAGGGGGAAAGTGGCATGAAACAGCCAGTTTTAAAAAAAGAGATAAATAATATAGAAGGACATAAATAAATCAAATTTTTTTTTAAATCTGTAATTGTTCATGCATTTATGTACGTAATGTCATAAAACATTTTTCAAAATTAACGATATTTTTCGACTTCTAATCATTTATAAAAAAAATAAAATTTGGCTTTTTCATAACCTATAGGTATTGAAACAGCCAACCCAATTTTTGAAAAAGCCATGTTCTTATTACAAGATTAAAACTGCACATTAACGAAGATATTATTTAACAATAATCTTTAGCTATAATTTTAGATTTTATATAATTATAAAACGTTTTAAATAACGCAAACTCTCAATAAAATATTTACTTACATAAATCTAAGAAACTGTCAAAAAATTTGACGTTTGAGATCAATCATTGCAAAAACTTAAAAACGTTTTTAGCAAAAATAATGCAATTTCCTTTTACGCCACAGGATTTATATGCCCAACCATTACAATTTTGCATCGGTACCACTCTTGATTGCTGTTACTACAATTATTATTGCATTTTATGCAATTAAAAGGTGGCTTTTTCATTACACTGCAGTCCGGCTATTTAAAAACATATTCTCTCAAGAAACAATATCTCGAAAATTACTATGAAATCAAAGATTAGTCTACAAAATATATACGTTATGAGAAGGCCTAATATATCTATAAAATTATAGTGTAATTCTATTATTATTAGTTTTGTACGTATAGGCGTTAGAAAACAAATAAACTGAACTCGAAACCTTACTTTTTGACGACAAAATCTTAAATACGTCGTATCGGCGCCGTTTATTGACGGTGAACGGTCAAATTTTTGTGGGGGATATCTGGCTAGTGTTGCTATCTTAAAATAATAATACATGAACGATTCGTATGAAAACTACCGCGAAATTGATAATGGCTTTTTCAAAACTTGGCTGTTTCATGCCACTTTCCCCCTACTAATATTATAAACAGCTAAATTTTGTTTGTTTCAATCTCTGGAACTACTAAACCGATTCTAAAAATTTTTTCATTAATAAAAAGCTAGATTATCCTCGAGTAATAGAAGCTATATTTTATTTTGATAAAATAAGTTTTTAGTATGAATTTCAATATCCGTGCAAAGCCGAGACGGGCCAGCTAGTAGGATATAAATATGCACTCAAAAGGTAATAAAATAGCCAAATGTTTTTGTTGGTGTACGTATTTGCTTCATTTATGTTGTTATGTTATGTAATTGAAACTTATAAACAAAATCTTTACAGCATCTGATAGAAATTCTCACTGTAACTATTAAAAATTGTCATGTTGTAAAAAGTACAACGTGCGCCCGCTGGTGTTGTACTATAGTGCGCGCCCGCCCGAAGGTTAACGGCTTATAACTCAATAAAAATTATTCGACAGCATTTTTTACTAATGTATCAAATATTGGTATGCAACAGTAAGTCTTTATGCCAAGTTTGAACAAAATCGATGCAACACAGTTGGTGATGTTCTATTGTAAGAACTTAAAACAAAAACTTAACTATAAAAATTTTATCTTTTGAAACTGGTTTATTAATAACAAAAATAACATAAAAAACGAATAATAAATATAATATAAAATAATAAAAATATATTAACTTAGCGAATATAACACCTATTAAATTATAGGATGCAATGTATTCTTGTCAAAAATAACAAACCAAAGCTTGCCTGAAATATGAACTGATGATTGAGTCTTGTTGTAACTTACACACATTTCTATCCATGTGTACTACTTTCTTGCATATAACACAATTCTTTTGTTTTTATTAATACACTTTGGCTGTTATCCAGTACTAGGTGTCATCCGGCGTTAGGGGACTTCCGCCTAGTCACGTTTCCTCAAATACAATTTTTCCATACTTTTTCCTATTATAATCTTATTTTCGAAGTTGTGGTAAGAGAAGCTTACTAGAAAAGTCACTATTGTGTTTTCTATTGGACACCTAATATATGAGACCTAACTTAAAAAAAACACAACTGAGTCACAAATTTTTTGCGCTTTATGCGACTGCGTAAGGTACGTAACGTTTATTTAAAATTATATCAATAGCTTAAGCTACATGATTGTTTTACTTAAATAATATATTTGAGTAATATTTGTATTATAGGTATACAAACAAATATTAAGCTAAATTGTTCTTTTTTTAGTTCAATATCTTAAACTTTGGCAGTTGTTAAGCTTGGTCCATAATTAACTGATTTTGCTTTAAATTTAAATTTAATTTTTGAATTTAAACATTGATAAGATACATACTTAAAAATAATGTATTATAAAATATTTTATATGAAAACTATTAACAACGATGTCTGATGGATACTTTGACGATAAACTATTCGTACGACAAAGATATAAAAAAGAAAGAAAATAAATTGAACTAAACATAAGAACTGTTTTTCATCTAGTTTTTTTTTTCGAAGGTTCACTCTGACTTTTATAAATGATGTTACTTTTAAAAAAATAATATTCGAAATTTATAGCGTATTATTTATAAATATCATTTAAAAGAAAAAAATAGTTATGCTGTTGAAAGTTTAAAAGTTTCTCAAGTCCGTATCTGTTTTATACAGTCTATGTTAAGATACTATATAAGAAGTTTTGTTAAATTATAGTGGATGACGAAGACGAAGAACGGGTTTGGTTCACTAGGCAATCGGAGGTCGTTGATTCCGTGGCCCTGGCCATAGTCCTCGCCATTGCACTCGCTCTTATTGCGCAACTATTCCTTCAGCTTCACAAGAAAGTTTTACCAGCATTCACAATAAACTTCAAGCATAAAATAGTTATAAATTATATAGGTACATAAATCATTTTTATATAAAGGTATTTTTAAGAAAAATAATGATTTAATTTTTAATAAAATATTCAGCACATCAATATCTTAAAAAATATATTGACCGATACCAATAAAATAAAGTGGAATTCATAGTCAGAAAAATAAGAAGTTCATACTATGAATCATTTTCGAATTTATGGAGATGCTTACAAATTGTTTTGAATTTTAACTAAAAGAGTAGGTATTTACAAATAACTTAAAAGTTTCATTAAAATTATATCAATCTGCATCCGAATTTTAAAAAAATACACTTGTTCAAAGTAGAGCATTTATGATATATCAGCTAAAAAATAATTTGAATATAACATACCTATGTAAGATACATACATATTTATTTTTTTAATGTTTGTATACAAATTAAATTATTTGTATTGCCCATTAGTAAATTATTACGTATAGGAATGGACTGATAAGTAGTCTTTAAATAAGTCTTATTACATATTATATGTTAATTCAATGTATGTATAGATGACATTATAACAAATAGTTTACATTTCAAGTAACGGAATCAATAAATTATATTAGACAATACTAGAGTTAAACCTAACTAATTTTAGGATTGTTAATTTTAAATTAATAGAAAATTTAAGCGTTCATTAAAAATAACTTACCTGGAAAAATGATTCAACTTAATTAGTGTAAAACAAGAATATATAATACGCATAATGCAATAATAACTACTGCAGGTAACAATAAAGAAAATATTTCAAAGTTCCTCTTTTTTTATTTTATAAAGCGTACATAATTAATTCTAATACTATATACAGAATGGTACTAAATAAGAGTAAATCATTTTAAAAGTACGTATTACTTATAAAGTTGTAAATCGTTGTTAATTCAGGTGCATTGTGGTTTTCTTTAAATTAATAGATAAAAGACACCAAATCTCATTATTTTAGTAACCTAGCGTAAAATAAATATTAATAATGTAGATTTTTATAATTGTAAAAAGACTATCTGTTGGTATCACTGTCGAAATCAGGTTACCGCAATCTATAAATTATAAATAAATTAAAAAATTGAATATGTTTTTTTAGTACAATACAACAACAGAAACTTATTTCTTACAAATTTAGAAACATAACAAATGAATATATAAAAATAAATAAAATTCTAAGTCTCTATTTATATTTGGATTTCCCTGAATTTCCAATTTTCTGCTTTTTTATAAAGAAAGTATCTAATGTCATTTGCATTTTTTTGCGTTCTGTAAGAAGTTGTCGATAAGTGAACAAGGAATATTTTCTATTATCATCCATGTTAAAAACTAAAAATTATAATATTTATCACTTTATCAATTATTATATTACAAAAATATATACTTACAATAACGGCAATAAATGTTTGAAATAATAAAAATATGTTTGTGTAACACTACAGACAAAAAACAATGCAGATAAATTACTTTGGATTTCGGGAAATTCCAATGCTGAGTAATATTTTTAGATAATCCTACTGTTCCAATAAAAGCGCGTTAAACCGAAACAGCGATAAACGGAGCAGCGTTAAGTGGGGTCTTACTGTACATTCCTTTGTGGATATCCAAAGATTGAAGCAGCTCTTTACTCTTGTCAATTTACTACCAAGTTCTTCTCTTCCCTAAAACTAGTTTTACATATTACATCTCTTTCTTTGTTTGCTATACAAATAAATATGTAAATCAAATGATTATAAAAAAATCGATAAAGAAAAGTGTATAAATAACATTTAAAGTTGAAATTATAAATAAAAGAATACCTATGTCAAATGTATTACCATAGATTTGAGCAAATAAAATTAATTATTAAAATCGTTTTCTTAACGTTAGTAAAGATTTAGTAAACATTTCTCACTTACAGTTTTTTAAGGTAACATTGACGTATTTTTATTTGTTTTATTGAAAATACATTGATATCTATACAAAAACAAGTTAAACGGGTTTATAATTCCTCACCAAATAGAATTGCAAAAAACATAACTTTCTTGAAACAATAATAAATGTGGTTTTGTATTTGTTTGTAAAACAAATAATATAAATGTAATGGTATAAAACTGTTTAAACAAGTAATTTAACTAACTGCTAAAAGTAATTCACATAATACTTATGTAAATAATATGTATGTGTATAGATTAATAAATTAGATGTGTCTTTCATAATTTGTGCAATATTTAAAACAATCAATCATACATAATCTGTTTTCATCTTTTTATGTTACAAAAAATCTAAACAGTATTATGAATGCGGTAATTATTGTGATGATTTGCGAAAAGAAAGCAGTTACCGCAATGAATAAAACGTCAGATGATGACGTAGAGACCTAAAGATGCAAAACGAAATCAAAATCTCAACAAAAGTAACTCTGTTCTAACTGTTGAGCGGTTACTTTCCGAAAGCCGTTATATCGCCTGCGTATGTGTGTTACTTGACCACGCCGCAACGACGAGGAAATAATTCGAATTCCATTCAAATTGTTTGTTTCACCATCTCTGGTGCTAAACACCCATCCAAATGATTTCATTTGTAACAAGTATAGGTTTGTTTATTTTTCAAAAAAAGTTAAAACGTTCCACAATTTGTTAATAGCATATTGTTTTAATAAAAATTTAGCAAAACATGAAGTTTGAGCATTGATCAATTTTATTGAAGTATTTTATACGGTTTACCAAAAAATAGAACTTGAATAGAACGCGATTTGCCAACATAATCCAAAGAGATTATGTTGGCAAATCAAGTAATATAAAATTTTTGAAGTTTAGGAAATATGTAAAAACCATAATTTGGTTTAGCTTTTAAATTGTTAAAGTTAGTAGAGTTCGTCGATTTTCTCTTAGACCTTAAGTCATGCCTGAGCAAACAACGTTGTCGACGTTGTCGGGTAGATATTTTCAAGGCCTTAGCCCAAGAGAAAACAGACGGACTCTACCTACAGATAATTTGCGGTATTCTTCTGGGTAGTGTCTTTAGATATATCTTGTCCAAGTTCTAAAATAATTTGAAAAAAATTTAATGTTTAAGTTTATGTTACTTAAAATTTAGCATTGTTTATACGATAAACGTAATAGTTACTGTTATGATAATAACTATTACTATCGGTATGTAATCAAATAAGCATATTTCCAAATGTAACATATATTTATACATTAATTCGGCCGGATAATGTTATCAAAAAAAAGCATTATCGCCTATTATTGTTATCAAATACTTTTTTCATTTTCAAAAATAATTAAGTAGAAAAACATAAAGTTTATGTAAGTACGTAGACAAAAAAAAAGATCTTTGATGGTCCTTTTTTAAATAGTCTCTTTTATAACTTTTTCTCTCACACCTACCTATGTGTGATGATGATAACAAGAAGGCGTTAGTTAATTAATTTGGAAACGAACAATAATGTGAATGTTAATGATTTCAATCTATTTTATAAATTAGAAAACTAAATTTATACAAATTTGATGAACGCAATCAAACAAACAAAAATAGATAATTATTTTTCAAAAATTTAAATTTGTATTAACAAAGATATGTATAAAATATGCAGTACATAAATTATATTTGATTGATTCCAGTGTTTTTAATAAATTGTACGATAATACATATTTTATTTGATAATCTTCTTTTTTTCATTTTAAAGTCTTTTTTCCCTAATTTTATAAAATTATTAAATGATCGGCGTTTTATAATATTAGCCGCCCAATATAATCAAAATTCAAAAACCAAATGCGATCATATTAAGCGGCAACTTTGAGAAACTCAAAAGCAGAAAATCGAGAAAGACACTATTATTTTCAGTCTCTAGGTATTCGTTTTATTTGATTTATCGGCAATTTGGTACAAAGTAGGTAAGATACCATTCTTTAAATTTGTCGCATCTCTAAATTGCATTGTTCATAATATTAACCTTATGACTTCTTCGAGTAATTTTGGAAAATATTTTTTTTAAATTGCTTTTACATATACCTACTATTGTTTCCGATGAATTTTGATGAATCTTTAGTAAGAAGCCATCGAACATTCAAACATTAAAAAAATGAGGCCAATTATTTGAAAATTCTTAAAATTATTCGTTCGTCGAAAAGATTTCTCAGATAATCCATCGTGGACTTGATTGCATGAGTAATAATCTCATCCTGTAACAATAAATATATGTAGGTAGTACCTCTACATACAGTTATGTGATTAAATCGTCGGAAATGGTTCCTAGAACTATAAAATCAGCAAAATAAAAACGAAAGGAAGTCTATAGTATTAAATGAATTTACTGAATGTTATTTAAAAAACAAAATAAAAAAAATGAAAATATAGATGAAGCATAGCTTTTCTATACACATCAATAAATACAAAATAATATTACAAAGAATATAACATTAAAAAATACAGTGATATTAAAAGTTAAATAAACGTATTGGTTCTCAATCTTGGCATGCTGCGGAACAATTCCCGGGAGACTGCATGGGGCCCGTGGGCCGCGTGTTTGACAAGCCTGCAGTAGATACTTTATTTTTTTAAAGCAGCACCTACACAAAGACTATACAAGCAATGATAGGCAGCGCATTACAGCGACCTTCTACTTTCGCACAGTTCGCTATTTGGCACATTTTTAAGAATTCATTTTTTTTAAATTTTTGTCAATAATAAAAAATATTATTTTCTGCAGAACGCCCTCAAGTGCGATAGCTTGCTCTACATCCTAGGAGCCACATTACTTCTTACAATAGCGGATTTCTTGGAATCGTTATCATTATTGTGTAGTGCCGATCAAGAGGTCAAAAAAGTTTCAGCTTATAGTAACGCCTATATCAACGTGTTGTGTTTTTTTCTAATTTATTTGTTTATGTTCAAATATTTTGCTTTTATAAATTGATAAACATGAGTAAGAGAAAGGGAAATTGCAGTGTTGATATAAATAAAAAAAATTAAGCACTTATACACTTCATACGATCGAGACAAAGATGGAAATAATTAAACGTGCCGAAAACGGTAAATCTTTTACTTCAATCGGAAGTTTTTACGATGTAAACAGATCTACAATATGTTCAATTATGAAAAATAAGAGTAAAATTAAGAAATACGTTCAAAATTGTGACAATACTTCTTCAAAGATGTTTCTAGAAGACACAGCATAATTTTTGGTGCATATTTTTTTACATCATTTACTTTCGAACATTGAACATTCGCACACACTTTCGGGAACAAATTATGAGCGAAAGTCGGGGATCCCCTGTATATGCTACCATTTTTTGCAATATTAAAATGCGTTTTCTTAATAATAACTATAATTTAGATTTATTTTGTTAGTCTTTATTGTTCAGCTTATAATAATGTCAAGCTTACTTGGTTAAATCTACGTTCTTGTAAATGGGTCACTATGTACAAAGGTAATAAAAAAATTGTTAAACAAGTGAAATCCTACATCTCTATAAAATAAACGAAATAATGTTTTCAAAATTTGAATAAATATTTCAAAAGTAAAAATTAAAAAAAAACTACTAATGTAAATAAAATTTGCGTTTATTGGGTATTTCTATTAAAAACAATTTCCAAACAAATAGTTTATTCATGTACAGTAAATTACTTTATAAATAAAGTTCTAAACTGTATCTACACGGAGAAAAAAATATCTTTAATATAACTATCTAACGTATACCCAATTGACGTATTGTTTTGACAAGGATTCGAATGTCTAATTTAACGATATTTATAAGTCAATTTGACAATTTATAGTGTAATCAAAACAGCTCTATATAGTATACTTATAATAAGGATCCAGTTATTTGATTCAAGCGTTCAAACGAAAAGTTCTCGTGAACGTGTGCAGTATCCGTCGTGTAGGTAACTGTATAGTTAATTTGAGGATTTGAATAGCTAAAATAGGGATACGTATGGTTATTATAGCGATATTTTGTTCTCCGTGCATATCCGTTAAATCACTATGACAAGAATCTTTTGAATGTCTAAAACAGTAATACGGATCGTTACTATAACGATCCGCAATAAGGAAATTCTGGATAGCTAAATTAGCTATACGGCGTATCCCTGTGAAAGATAACTATCCAACGGATAGCTATAATAGGGAAACGTATGGTTATTATAACGATATTTTTTTCTCCGTGTATTAATTTTTTTAAAATCATCTTAACTATTATTTAAATATTTAATGGTAAAATTGATAATTATACATAAGTAATCATTATATATGCAAATCAAATATAATCTAAAGATAAAAGAAATACACAGTATACCTAACCTTAAATTGCCTGATAGGTACAATATTAACTAATTCATTATTTTAAATTAGTTACGGTCAAAATACACAATGTCTTTGAACGAATAATAAAATTGTACCACACAAGAAATATTGCTTTAGAAAGATTATGAAATATCTATATTAATCTTCTTCGTAATTCGGTTTTTATTAACTTTTATTATAAGATGGACAGCTAGGTATAAGTTTTTTAAACATAAAATGATTACTTTTACCGACAAACATGTAATTAAATTTAGTCATCGTAGTTGAATTAATGTAAGTGATACATTAACATTTGTTAAATAATTGCAAATTTTAGTCGAGGTTATAACAATCTGACGGAATTTGTTATGAAAAGAAAAAGTTCAACGGCCCAGATGAATTTGGTCAACCGGTAGTAATGGAATTTTAAGCAGTTTTATATCAGTATGGAAATTTTCTTACGAAACCAGTTATTTTTAAACCTTAATCGTGATTTTCATTATCCCATCCGCTTTATACCGTTTGAAAATTTATAAAACTGAGTTTTTATTCAAAAAATATGATTGGTGACATTTGACAGAGAAAGGGTGTCCTGTATACCTAGTACAAATTGTTAGCATTTTTTATGACTATAATAAAACTGTTCCTTTTACTTTTTTCAACCTTACCAGTTTTGTTCGATTTTTTTTAGTAGGTAAGCATTACCGAAAGGAAACTATCAGTTTTTATTGTATTGTAAATACATAAAAAAGGGTAAAGAAATATTGTTAAATACAGTTGTATCTAAAATATTGAGTTTGAATTAAAATACATATCTAATATATATATTCGAGTTTTGTTGACAATACCCGATGGAGTAAAAGTATTTAAAGATTCCCACGCCAAATTCTTTAAATTTACCCTTTTTCTGGTTTGGCATTAGATGACAATCAATACTTTGTCAATACTAGATGGGATCAAGAATTTCTATACCTTTTATCTCAATTTGGTATTAATGTTTTACTATACATATATGGTTACAATATTATTAATATCTGATCCAGTTATGGCATAATAAATCATTTTAAACTTGTGATTATATAATTATTTAGAAAAATAAAAGCATTTAATTTTCAAGATTCTCAGGTAGACATGAAAGTCTAAATGTATATGTGAATACATGAACCTTGAGTGAATTGAGAAATACAGACAAACAAGAGGGCGGAAGGGTTATGTCAGCTGTTCCGTAGGGTGTGGGAAACTTGCACAGGTGGTAAGAGGCTGAGAACGTTTGAAGATGCCAAAAACGTCATTACCAAGATGAATTGGAAGTAAAAGGAAACGTGATTAAGAGAATCTTTCAAAGAGGAAGTCTTGGTTTGTATAAATGTTTATCGGAAATCTAACTTCTTTAGACACAAATAGAAAATGAAAATATGTCTGAAGTATAAAAGGCGTTTGTTGTATATGAAGTTAAAAAAATAACATATTTTTATTTAGAAAATCTTAAAACATATAGTATGTATATATTTTTACTATTGTTTTCAAAAGAATCCTATCTTACAATTTAAAGGTGTTACAATAGTTATTTGGTAGTAGTACCCAACCTTTGGTTTTCTAATTATAACGCTTCGCTTTGTGGCGTTATTATACACAATGAAATAAAATATGCAGGCATTTTGTATAACTAAACATTTAATTTAACCTTATGCGCATTTTAATATTTGCCCCACTTGTTTGCTAGAACTTTGTTGTTAGCTTTTCATTTCCCCGCAACTTCGTCACGGTCAAGGCCTACGCGATGTCGCAACAGAACGCGGAAGTACTTAAATATCAACTTCTTTAAAAGCTACAACGCGCTAAGTGGATAATTGTAGAGCTAACTTATCCATTTTTAATACTACACACTATCGTATCTAATATTAACAAATATTTAGTAAGATCTAGTAAAATTGGAATAAGCTAAATTGTTAATTTCCATCTTAATTTATGAAGAATATTGATACAGGGTATTTGTTTAAAATTATGTAGAACGAAAAATTATAAAGCAATTTTTTATTTAATACCTACATAGTAATACAATAGTATTCATCTAACCATGTATGTAGTGTTCAAAATAGGGCCATTTCGTGTTATTGTGCAAGGGGTGCACTGCATCCGGATAGCACAATATAGGGGGCGTCATTGTTATTTTAGAATATTTTTTTTGAAATAGTAATTATTATGGACGCCAAAAATAGTTTCGCACCCGGGCGGTGTTAACCCACGAAACGGCACTGTCGAAACAAATTCAAGAGGTTTTACTACACTAAAAACTAAGTATTTTATAAATAGTTTCTTTATTATTTTTTTAAAATATGTGTAGGTACCTTAGGGTAGCGCAAAAAAACCGACTATTTTTTTTTTTGAGTCTTGAGTGAAAAAATGTTAGTTTTTGATGTTTTAAGAGCTACCTCCAAAGGACAGCTCAAAAAAAAATTTTTAAGAGGTCGCTCAAAATTTTTTAAAATTTTAAAAACCGTCAAAAATCAAATTTTCTTTTTAAATTTTTTTTCTCGTTACAGTATAGTTTTATAGACAAACAAAAAATAAGTTTCTGAAAGTTTCAATTTAAAATTTGAGTTTTAAAAGGTCGCTCAGAATTATTTTTTATTTATGAGTGCATCACTTTCGATTTTTTCGAGCGACTTTTTAATATTCAAATTAAAATTTTATACATTTTTTTTCTATTATTTAGTAAAATAATCAACAAAAATTCACCACGAGATAAACTAAAAATCAAACAAATGACAATAAAACATAATTTTATCAAAATTCAATAATTTTATTTAATCAACTACAACATTTTAACAATATTTAAATAAACATTGTTCATCTCGGGGTGAATTTTTGTTAATTATTTTACTAAATAATATGTAGAAAAAAAATGTATAAAATTTAATTTGAATATTAAAATCTCACTCGAAAAAATCCAAAGTGATGTACTAATAAATAAAAAAAAATTCTGAGCGACCTTTTAAAACGCAAATTTTAAATTGAAACTTTCAGAAACTTATTTTTTATTTGTCTATAAAATTATACTGCAACAAAAAAAAAATTAAAAAAAAAATTCGATTTATGTCGGTTTTTAATTTTAAAAAATTTGAGCGACCTCTTAAAATTTTTTTTTTAGCTGTCCTTTGGAGGTAGCTTTGAAAACATCAAAAACTAACATTTTTTCACTCGAGACTCAAAAAAAAATAGTCGGTTTTTTTGCGCCACCCTAAGGTACCTATTTGTAAAAACTACAAACGAATTATTTATAGCAACGCTGCTGATTGCACAATGATAAAAAATATTTATCCATAACTAACTGAGCCCCGCGGCCCCCGGTTCACTCCGTTGCGACTCCTTTGGCGTCTATCGTTAATTTATAAAACACGGGGAATAGTAAAATTATTTAATATGTGGTTAGTTTCTGAGGAAGATAATACCCTTGGAGAAAACCCGGTTAAAGGGTTCAGGAAAAAAATTATGTTCAAGAAAATTCAATATCAAAGCGTCAAAAACTATGCGATAAATACCACCAAACTTCCGACTCTTTCAATTGATTTTACAAATTTTTTTTCATACAAACTTTGTCCTGACAATTACGAACACAACAAAAAAAGCATCAGCTAAATCGGTCGAGCCGTTGTCAAGTGATGCTCCGCCATACAAGAGGCAATTAATTTTTATATATACAGGGTGTCAAACAAATAGGTATTGACACTTAAACAGGCGATACTTGACATCAATCTATACAAATAAAATTGATATACAATATGTCTTAAATTTAAAAAATTTTGAGAAAAATGCATTTCAATCTTCAAGTAAATGTCAATACAATATTCTCTCCATATGCTTTTAAAAGAGATTGAAGTCATTTAGTACGTGCTTCATTGTTAATTGATATATTTGATATCTAATTTCTGTTTATTAATTTTTTTTTAAATTTTTATATAAATATTTAAAAGTATCGTTATAATACACTTGAATAAAAATTATTAAACTATTATAAATAATAGAGTATTTTTTTACACATTTTGAAATTGCAGTCTACGATACCACGATTCAAAAATATAACACATTAAACCACTTGACTTAGGGTACTTATTGCTCCATTTAATATCATTTATAAGTAGTTTAACTAGGGAAGGCTCTTTGACGTATGTCTCCGATTTGGATGAAAACTTTACCACATGTTCCACGAACTAGTAGGAGTACATCTACAAAATATTTAGCCTTGAATCGGCCGAATACACGAGATACGGCA
Organism: Sinopyrophorus schimmeli; assembly: GCA_036325965.1. NCBI lineage: Eukaryota > Metazoa > Arthropoda > Insecta > Coleoptera > Elateridae > Sinopyrophorus > Sinopyrophorus schimmeli. Next base: position 8,311,238 of record JARFIZ010000314.1, on the reverse strand, counting down.
TATTAAATATTGAAAGAAAAAAATTTGTGATTGAGTCACTTATGGTCAAAGAACATTTGATTTTTTAATTGAAATATAATAAAAAACATTGCACGGCACATGACAGTAATTTTGACGTCGCACTGTTTTTTTAAATAGGTTATTTTTTTTAAACGTATATAGGGCCAATTTTTTTGACTATTAAATGCAGCCTTGTCTACTGATTTTAAATATAAAATACTCCTTGATTAGTACGCTTAATATTTTGCGAAAAAGATACGCCAAGCAAAATTACTTTATCAAAATCGCTTTATTCAAACTTAATCGACATAAAATAAACATCTAAATGCCTTCCAACAGTCTTAAAACAGTAATAATTAATCTTTTTAAAATGTGCTTTTATACACTAGAACAAAAACAAAGTCATTTGAAAGAAAAAGGTAGCGAATTTTCCTTTTCAAGAAAATGTGTTTTATTAATAAAAGTTTATATTTATCATCAATTTATCATGATTTTTTTAATACAGGCAGCGCTCGATTAACATTCGTTCCATTAACACGAAAGACGATTTATAATTATCACGAAAATTTCAGATTGAGCGATATTTTCTATTCTTACTGCACTGTGATTTCTTATGTAAATACTGCTTTGTCAATTTCAATAAATTTTGTTTTTGTTTTAGTGTAAAAACACATTTTAAAACTATTAATTATTACTGTTTTAAGACTGTTGGAACGCATTTAGATATTTATTTTATGTCGATTAAGTTCGAATAGTGCGATTTTGATAAAGTAATTTTACTTGGCGTATCTTTTTTCGTAAAATATTAAGCGTGCTAATCAAGAGGTATTTTATATTTAAAATCAGTAGACAAGGCTGCATTTAATAGTCAAAAAAATTGGCCCTATATACGTTTAAAAAAATAACCTATTTTAAAAAAACAGTGCGACGTCAAAATTACTGTCATGTGCCGTGCAATGTTTTTTTTTATATTTCAATTAAAAAATCAAATGTTCTTTGACCATAAGTGACTCAATCACAAATTTTTTTCTTTCAAAATTTAATATGCGGTATCTCGCGTAATCGGCCGATTCAAGGCTAAATATTTTGTAGATGTACTCGTACTAGTTCGTGGAACGTGGTAAAATTTTCATCCAAATTGGAGACACACGTCAAAGAACCTTCCCTAGTAAGTTACAGTACTTATTTGTCTAACACCCGGTATAATGGCAAGCGCACCAACTTCAAATAACTATAAAAGAAAATTAAGCGAGTTAAGTTTCTAAAAAATAGATTGTCCCTAATCACAATGGGCCCAACTAAGTGGCCTAAGTGCAGTTGGACTAATGCCCCCCCCCCCCAATAAATCCAATTCACAGTGACTTAATAAAGTATTGAGGAAAGCTCAATTCTATCGACAGTGACATAGGTAAGACTCGAGTGCCCTTAGGCCCCGTGGAGTTGACATCAGCCTATATTAAGATATAAATATAATGTTTCTTATGATATTTAAATGGCAATTTAATTACGAATTTTATATTGTTAGCAAAGATAGTCTATTTATGAGCGTCTGTTGATAAGTAAGTAAATTTGGAAGAATCTACAACACTGTAATTACGTAAAATATGCTTTTCTTATAAAAAAAGCAAAAGCCCAATTACATTTTGAATAAAGGCGTTCACGATTCTTTCTATAATGTTTAACGAAAACATCCTCTGAAAGTTACAGGGTAGCTTAAATTACACAAAAATAGCTTGCAAATTCCAGACACCCTTGCACCGGTTCTGCTTATATTATACTAATATCATTATAAGATTTAAAATACATACAATATTGATACACTGACAATGAGATACACGTTTAACGATTTTTTAACTTTCGAAAAAAAGTTTTTCTTGGTAATTTTTGAAATAAAGTATTGTTTTTTTAAGTTTATAAATATATTACTGTTGATTATATTCATTTTTCATATTTGGACTTTTAATAGTCTCTTTAGAGTGGCACTATCTGCATATAACTTTTGTGAAACTGTAATTGTGAATGTTTTGTTCTACTAAAAATTATAATTATTATTTATATAATTTAGGTTTTTATATGTAGGTAACTATTTTACCATTTCGTGGTTTTAAAAACATTAAAACGATTTCTGTTTATTTTGCACCTACTTTATTCCTGTCATAGTGTGCTATCGTTAAAATATAATATCAATGCATACAACTATTGTTAATTAAGTATACCTATAGTATAAAATATTACAAGCGCGACTAGTAAAGCTATTGTTTTTTTTAATAACAAAATTAAGACATGCATTTAAAAATCCATAAAAATAACTACTTACAATATGTTAATAAATACATCGATACCCATTTTTATTACAACAAAACACTAAATCACCTTCCAATTAAAATAAAATTTGATTTATAAAAAAAATTAATAACTGAACGATTTCTAAAATATTGAAAAGTGTGGTACTCGCACAATTAAACTAAGCGCTTATAAAAATCAAGCATTCTGATTTTTTAGAACAGCGAAAAAAGAATATGATCCTCTTCCAATCTAAAACAAATCAAAAAAGTTAATAATACCATAGCTTTATATATCTATATACAGTCGAACCTCTATAAGTCGAACATGGATAAACCGAATTTTTGTAAACTCGAACCTGTTTCTCTAAGAGTTGCTTATCTCAACGTTAATACTTTTATATCGATAACTCAAATTTTTGATAACTTGAACTATTTTTAGTTTCCTTTCAACTTCGCCTTATCGAGGTTTGACTGTATATGTTACAGTCAAAGTATAGACTAACAAGATAACGTATGCGTTTACTGCCTACTTTAGTAAATGCGGTTACTTTGGCCGAAAAAGATTTTACATTTAGCACGCTTGCACCGTAAGTATAAACAATCGAAATCTGGTACGTAACTCAACAATGCAGAAGTTTCCTTTCGGCCAAAGGCAGTAAACGCATACGTTATCTTGTTAGTCTATACTTCTGCTAAATCAACACTTGGACTGTAATAAGTACATTAACATTTGGTATGATATGATAAATTACATGGTTGTGTTTATTTGTTGTTTGTTAAAGAAAGTTTAATGTAAGACTTATTTTTTGCAAGTACAGTATAGCCTCGATTATCCGAGCTAATGTGGACCAAAAACTGCGCGGTTAAACAAAAACTTAAATAATACGGAAAAATTTTAAAACTTTTGTAAGTTTTTGTGACAAAAAGGTATGTTATACATAATACCTTACAAATAAAAGATGCAAAATGTTTAATCCAAATAGATGTAATGTTAAATACAATAGAAATAAAATATTAATGCAAAATTGAATGGCAGGTATACTTTATATGATTATCAGATATTTTGTTATTCATAAAATGTCTTCATTGCCATATTAATTTAAACTAATTTTTTTAAATTATAGCTCAGGGAGCTTAGAAACTCAGATATCCAAAGCTTGAATAATACGCAAACTCGGATAAACGGGGCTCCAATAATCGAGACTTTAGTAGGTATACTTATGTACCATAATTCACACGATCTGATTATACGTAGTTGCACTTTATTTTTTAACATATTTATGTTAACGATCAATCATTTAAAATATTAATTATCAAAGTAAAAAGTTGTTGACCGATGCTCTTTATAAGGTAATGTTAAACTTAATCAAAAATGAAAATGTTTATGATTATACATTTTATAACATGGGCTTTTGCAAATCTCACCGTAACAAACGTAGCTAAAGTTAATGGTGAGAATTTTCCCATGGTTAAATAGATGGGTCTTCTCATACGAGTCATTGTTATTAACATGCTTTTTTTAAAAGAACAACTTGATGATAACCAATCGCCTTCGTAAAGCGCCAAAGAAATATCTTCACCCTAAATTGGTTTTTTCATTAACTTTTTCAATATCAATCGATTTATACTCACCATTAACGTTACTTTATTGCCAAAGAAACAATATAAAGCAATTTGCAATTCTATAGCTACCAAGTAGACTAATTCTGTTAAAAATGCTTTACTAGTAATCGGTATCTGAAAAACAATGTGTTAAAACCTATACCTTTAAATAATATTATACATACTGAAGATACTAAGTAGAGACATGTGCATATTAAGATTTCAGACATTATAACTTGTGATAAGGTTAAATATGTAAAGATACGTTCCATTTCGTCGCAGGTGCTAAAAATATTTACAATTTAAAATTGTGATGTATATTTTTTATAACAAATAAGAATGGTATTAAAACAAAAAATACTATGATTATAACTATATATACAACAATAAAAGTATTTAATTAATTCATTCATGGTCTTACTCAAAAACGACTTGCAAATGTCGAGCACACTTTTTCATTTCTTTTTGCATTTCTTTATCTAATTCTGGTGGATCTCTCAAAACATCAACTTTTGCTAACCCCAAATTTCTTAAACTCCTGGAACGAATTGTTTTGAAAGCTCCTCTTAAAATTGTCAATTGTGCACTTATATTACTGACTAAAGCGGTAAATATGGTATCGAAACCTAGAAATATAGATATCATCGTCAAATAAAATGGGACTTACTGTAATTGTACCAACAATAACATAGGCTTGCTGAAAAGGTGTAAAACATGTATATAAAATTCCTAAAAAAAATCTCAACCTTGAAGATCTATAATCGAATGGCATCCATGCCCAATACGGTAATTTTTGAGTATAAGTATAAATAGTTACGTTATTAGCATCTATGGTGATTTCTTCATATTTTGTATAGTCGGTCAAAAAAATTGCGGTAGCTCCAAAAAAAGCTGTTATAGACACACCATTTGCAAGCAAAAGAAAAGCTGCAGTTGAGTAATTTTTTACTCGTTTCTCTTTCTCTAGAATTTCTGTTGGCTGAAAATCGTCGATAGCTTGATATTGTAACGCATTTTTTTCTAGAATACTTATCATTTTTAAAATCAATTTTCTGTTAAAGAGCCAAACTATAACTTTTATACTCGATAATAAATGTGTAACAGCTACGCTTGCATTTTTTATAGCGTCTTCAAGAATTTTTCCAGAATCTTCAAACGCTAAAAACTCCGAAGGCATAAACAGTCCTACCGAATATCCATTTGTAATTATGTTAAAAGACCAGTACCAAATTTTTAAAAAAATATTTTCATTTTCATCGGGAAACCAAAGGCCGGCCAATTTCAATATGATTATATTGAAACCAAAGAATTCTTTAAACTGTTTTTTTATAAAGTTCATTTTTTGAAAAAGCACACGTATCTATGCAGGTAAAACGTGTTGGTGTTTAAGTGTACCTAGTTGGTATCAAAACCTATAACAGCTATAAAAGCATTGAATATAAAATGTTGAGAACACACGCAAGTGTTTGAGAATGTTATTTCTAGCAGCTTGTGCTTTCACACATTATAATTATTATTACATGCTAACGAATTTAAAAGATTTTGTGTTTACGATCATCAGTAGATATAATAAATTACTACATCCGAAAACTAGTTTTATCGTGACTTTAAATATCTACTATTTATTCTCTTATTGTTTTGTAATTATAGTTGTATTCAGGAGAGAGCTCGTGTACGATGATAAAGTGTATGTACTAAACAAGTAAGACGTATATGTTACTCTAAAAGTTTTATTTTTTTGTCACATCCTTAATTAAAAATAATTTTGTAAAGTATAAAGTTGGGTTTACACGTCAAAGTTAAATTGGACGTTGAATTCGGCATAAATTTTGCGCATTTACTGATTTATTTGAAAGTGGTCGTTTTTATTATGTGACAAACATTTCCACATTCGTGTTAATAAGTAAAGATACGAGCAAATTTATATCGAATTCAATGCACAACACAAAATTTTTGCAATCGCAATACAGTAAAACCTCGATATAACGGACCTCTATTTAACGGACTTTGGATATAACGGATAAAAATTCCGGTCAAATGTAAAAAAAGTAAAAACGTTCTGTTAATATTATACATTTTGAACTTAAGGCTTTCGCGGTTATTAATAATAAAATTAAAACACTTACCAGAATCGATGATGGATCCTCTGGAGCTGGCACTAGCACTGTCACTAACACTAACCCGATTACCGACACCAACACTAGTTAAGGCTTCCGGATGGATGCCGCGTCTTATTGTAGCAAAATGCCGACGTTTCGCAAACGTTTCAGTTTGCATCTTCAGGGCTGGATGCTCTGATACTAAAACACCCTTTGATCAGGGGGTCCTTATATACCCATGCTCATGTCATGGAACAATGCACACAGAGTTATTCAACCATAACCTCAAAATTATCAAAAATTTTGGGGAGGGTAGTGCCAAATAGGATTAATTTGGAAACCTCGGTCTCTATTGAGATTGTTAGGTTTTTTACCTATCTCAATGCCTTCACGATATTTCCTTGGAAAGTATCCTTTCACAGTTGCCAGTTTTCGGCCTTGTCATATAGAATTGGATGTCCAGTTTCAGACCAATGTTCTGCCAAAGCAGATTGTGAAAAATTACGATATTTGACGCACCGTTGGTGTTCTTTAATTCTAGTGCTTATGTTCCTCCCGGTCTCTCCTATGTACACTTTTCCACACGAGCACGGAATTTTATAAATCCCGGATGTATCAAGAGTAGGTTTTTGTCCTTAGGGTTCGGAAGAATCTGAGAGATTTTCTTCTGAGGTCTGAAAATAACCTTGATGTTGTGTTTCCTAAGGACTCTACTGATACGGTCGGAGGTACCCTGAAGATACGGAAGAAACACCGTCTTTGTCGTTTCGTTTACTGGCAACTCAGCGTTGCTTTGGTCCGAGCCTAGTTTGGTTTTGAAACGTTTTATGGATCGGTAGATGTCCTTTTTCCCATAGCCATTCTTCGACAAGGCATCAGTGATATGTTCTAATTCCTTATCTAAGGCTGTAGGTTCCGAAATTGTTAAAGCTCTATATACCAAAGAAAATTTTTTGATAAAAATTTTTTGATAATTTTGAGGTTATGGTTGAATAACTCTGTGTGCATTGTTCCATGACATGAGCATGGGTATATAAGGACCCCCTGATCAAAGGGTGCTTTAGTATCAGAGCATCCAGCCCTGAAGATGCAAACTGAAACGTTTGCGAAACGTCGGCATTTTGCTACAATAAGACGCGGCATCCATCCGGAAGCCTTAACTAGTGTTGGTGTCGGTAATCGGGTTAGTGTTAGTGACAGTGCTAGTGCCAGCTCCAGAGGATCCATCATCGATTCTGGTAAGTGTTTTAATTTTATTATTAATAACCGCGAAAGCCTTAAGTTCAAAATTAGAAGCCTGTACGGAGAGGCTATCATTGGTTCGGTAAATTCTTTTACCAAAATCAGGAAATCCTTATGTATTCAATTGTGTTCATTGGCATTTTAAAACGGTGTCGCGACCAACGTGTGATACCAAAAGCCTTTCTATTACGAAGCCCTTATCCATCAAAAAGGGCAGTGACATTCTTCGACTAGCGTCGTTGAAACTTATCAGGAAAGAATTTCTTTCCTAAAACACCAAATTTCGAAATTATCGCAAGAACTTTTAGACTACATCTATTTCTGGCTGCTACCCTGTCCAACGAGTTATGGCAGGTTCTTGATCGTGTTACTTACGAACAAGCCTTGCAATCTGCCGAGCTTAGGTCAGGAAAGCAGAAACAGAAGTTTCACAAAATTCAACCCCCAGCGGCAGTATCTGTGATGGGTGAAACTGTGAAAACCTCAGCGAACATAAATTAACGCGTGATCAAATTTCGGTTTTGTCAAAAGGTCATAATTTTGCGGTAACTCCTAATAGAATTCCTACGGAGGAAATCATTAGTGAAATTGAAACAGCCATCTATCAATTACCTGTTGAAATTGGCAACGAAATTAGAACACGATCGGCCGTTATTTTGAAAAAATCAAAAATTCCGAAACAAAACCTAACGAATGAAGAACGTCGAGCATTACAAGAACTAAAAAAGAATGATAAGATCCTTATTCTACCTGCAGATAAGGGAATTGTACAGTGGTTATGGACAGAACTGATTACTGCAGAAAGATCTTTTCATTATTAGATGATTCCAACACATATAGAAAACTCAAACGTAATCCGACTTCTTCAATTCAGCGCAAAACAATTGATTTTCTCAAAAAATCTGGTCTTCCAACGGAAACGATCAAAACTCTCACACCTAAAGAATCGTCGGCTCCTAAATTGTATGGACTACCGAAAATTCACAAGGATTCCATACCATTACGTCCAATAGTCAGTAACATCGGAGGTCCCACGTATCAATTATCAAAATTTCTTACAAAACCTCTTCAAAACATTACGGGCTCAAACAATTTTAGTATCAAAATTCTACGGACTTTATTAAAAGAATTTCCAAAATTAAAACGAATCCTTCAGATATTCTGGTCAGTTTTGATATCGTGTCGTTATTTACAAACGTACCAATACCTGATACATTACAGATCATAACAAAATCAAACGAAATTTCGCAAAATCTACTACCGCTCATCAAGCATTGTCTTTCGTCGACTTTTTCCAGTTTCAAGGAGAATTTTTGAACAAATCGCGGGTGCTGCAATGGGCTCACCAATCTCACCTATCATAGCTAACATTTTATGGAAGACTTTGAAAACAAAATTTTAAAAAATGCTCCGCTTAAACCGAAAACCTGGTTTAGATATGTTGATGATACATTTGTGATCTGGAGTCACGGCAAGGACACGTTTCCCCGGGGTTTTTTGACTTTTGAACTCTCAACATCCCAACATACAATTTACTATGGAAACGGAACAAAATCGGAAAATATCTTTTCTTGATGTGTTGGTAGAACGGAAATCGAACGGTTCTCTAGGCCATCAAGTCTATCGTAAACCCACACATACAGATCGATATTTACATGCTACGTCACACCATCACCCATCGCAGAAGAACTCGGTAATCAATTCTTTGGTATATAGAGCTTTAACAATTTCGGAACCTACAGCCTTAGATAAGGAATTAGAACATATCACTGATGCCTTGTCGAAGAATGGCTATGGGAAAAGGACATCTACCGATCCATAAAACGTTTCAAAACCAAACTAGGCTCGGACCAAAGCAACGCTGAGTTGCCAGTAAACGAAACGACAAAGACGGTGTTTCTTCCGTATCTTCAGGGTACCTCCGACCGTATCAGTAGAGTCCTTAGGAAACACAACATCAAGGTTATTTTCAGACCTCAGAAGAAAATCTCTCAGATTCTTCCGAACCCTAAGGACAAAAACCTACTCTTGATACATCCGGGATTTATAAAATTCGTGCTCGTGTGGAAAAGTGTACATAGGAGAGACCGGGAGGAACATAAGCACTAGAATTAAAGAACACCAACGGTGCGTCAAATATCGTAATTTTTCACAATCTGCTTTGGCAGAACATTGGTCTGAAACTGGACATCCAATTCTATATGACAAGGCCGAAAAACTGGCAACTGTGAAAGGATACTTTCCAAGGAAATATCGTGAAGGCATTGAGATAGGAAAAAATCCTAACAATCTCAATAGAGACCGAGGTTTCCAAATTAATCCTATTTGGCGCACTACCCTCCCAAAATTTTTGATAATTTTGAGGTTATGGTTGAATAACTCTGTGTGCATTGTTCCATGACATGAGCATGGGTATATAAGGACCCCCTGATCAAAGGGTGCTTTAGTATCAGAGCATCCAGCCCTGAAGATGCAAACTGAAACGTTTGCGAAACGTCGGCATTTTGCTACAATAAGACGCGGCATCCATCCGGAAGCCTTAACTAGTGTTGGTGTCGGTAATCGGGTTAGTGTTAGTGACAGTGCTAGTGCCAGCTCCAGAGGATCCATCATCGATTCTGGTAAGTGTTTTAATTTTAATATTATACATGCTTAAATTCAAGTGTCGCCGCATGTAAACTATTTTTAGGGGCCATAATAATTACGTCATACGTCTAACACTAGAATTTGAGACATAATGCCGTCCTGTTCGTAGACTGCACCTATAGATGTTTGAAAGACTCATGAACATTGCGCGAAGAACCAAAACACGCAGGGTTACTCTTTCTACACAAGAAACTACCTACTCTTCAACCTAGAAACATTCGCTTTAATATGGGTTTATTTTTATCCTTGTTCTTGTGGCAGAAGATCTTGCATAGTGGTTTATTTACATTTCTTCTTTTGATTTTTTTCTTGGCTTACGTTTATTTAAAAACAATCTGTTTTTTTCAAGACAATTGCATTTTAACTTCAGCATAACTTTTTGATTTGTGTAGTATATTTTCACCACTCGTCCTCTATCCTGATTTATAACTCCTCCTTCGCGCATTAGCGTAGTCATGAGTCTTTCAAACATCTATAGCCGGAGCGATAGTATATTAGTATAAACCTATTTTTATATAACGGACTTTCGGCTTTAACGGACACCCCTTCCCCCCAATGAATCCGTTATATCGAGGTTTTACTGTATATTCTTTTTATCGACTAAAGCACAAAATAAGGCATCATTGTTTAATATTAAAATGTAATTTTTTAATACAAACTTAATGTTTTTACAAAAATCATTTTGCAATAACATAGGGACTACCAATACAATTAAATTAGGTAATTGTATTATCGAATTACGTATTGGCTTTTATTTTTATTGGGTTTTGATGTTATTACTGTCTCCTGATGTGAGTAAAACTTTTTGTTTTACTTTATCGTATTTAGTCACTACATTTATTGTTATCAGTTTTTCTTTGTAGTATTACTAACTATTTTTAAAATGAATCACGAAGACTTATGTGAGTTGATTAAACAGTTTTTTTATAGATAGAATCGTTTTAAAACGTAGTATGTTCTGCGGATATATCTACTTCAACTTTAAGAATAATATATAAACATTGTATTTTACAGTAATAAATAGATACAGTGCAAATTCTTTATAAGAAACTCTTTTATAACGAACTCTTTTATAACGTAAAACTGTCTACATATAGCATAGATATTGCTCAAGATTGGTTGATTTACATTATCACCCATACATTAAAACACTCTCTATAACGTAATGGTCTTCCTCTATGTATAACGAAACGATACATCTTTATTTGCATGTTATTTAATTACTTTTTCTTTCCATTTTTTAAGAATTGTTTGCCTTTACAGTCGTAATAGGTATCGATGGATTTTGGCTGAAATACCAAACAAGTCAAGTTGTGTATTAACTTTTGAACTATAACATAGCTAGCAAAAGAAAAACTTTGTGCGTTAGCAAAAGGTTTTCTTGATGCGTGCAAATTTGCAAGAAGCACTTGACGCAGCTAAATGATTAGGCGAGTATCTATAATTTAAATTATAATAATATAAAGTGGATGGACCATGGAAGGCCATGCTCCTTCGAAAGCCAATTATTAAAAAGTCGTAGTTATTGCAATGTGATGACAAATATCTTCTACTCACATTAACACCCATCGAACTCAAAAACATAGACGCGGCGGCGAGTCGCTCGCGCCGCTATTTTGTCAGTGCGGTCTCTTGCTTCGTTGACTTCCGTCGCAACGTTAAAATTGTATTTTGTGCTCACAGAAAAACGTACTTTTTAAGTAAATAACCTATTATTTTTTTTATTTTTTTACTCTGAATTAATATATAAGGATTTGCTATGGTACTAAAGATTACTTTATTTCGATTTCAGTTAAAATATCGGTAGTGATCCTTGTAAGGCCGATCAAAAATTTAACGGCTGGCCTTCCTAATTTTTATAATTTCATTATTAAAGTTATTGGCAACTTATTTGATATCGAGTGCAAGTAATGTTCGCTGAGTATTTTATAAGTGAATATATTATGGTACGCATTAAATGTTTCGTTTTAAGGAATACACCTTTTTATGTAGTTTAAGTATAAGCAGATATTTTGATTGTCACAACGTTAGTTTTAAATTAAACGACTGATTTATTATATTGGCCTTGAATGGAGCCTTGTTCTTAGTAAGGCCGTTTGGAAGAGTTTAATAAAACTTAAGTTTAATAAATAGTGATTAAGTCTGCAATAAAAAAAAGTGTTTTATATGTTACATAATAAAATAAAGTGTTACTTAATAATTTGTTTGTTTCATTTATCAAGTAAATAAACAAATAATAACTGTTTATTTGTTAGAGTGGCTTTCCATGGTACACCCACCTTATTTATATCAAAGCAGAGGCGATTGTAACAGCTGTTCAGGGTCTGTTTTCACCTATCCATAAAATTCTAATATCGCAAAAATTGTAGTAACATTTTTATTGTGACATTTTTCAGACAATAAACAAGGGTTAGGGGCGTAAAATTGTACACGCACGCAGACTACTATAAGAAAGTCAGAACCGGCGTTTTCTCCGAGTATTTTATCATCTCCAATATGTACAATTCTGTTTAAAATTTTTAAAAAATATTTTCATTTTCATCGGAAACCAAAGGCCGCAATTTCAATATGATTATATTGAAACCAAAGAATTCTTTAAACTGTTTTTATAAAGTTCATTTTTGGAAAAAGCACACGTATCTATGCAGGTAAAACGTGTTGGTGTTTAAGTGTACCTAGTTGGTATCAAAACCTATAACAGCTATAAAAGCATTGAATATAAAATGTTGAGAACACACGCAAGTGTTTGAGAATGTTATTTCTAGCAGCTTGTGCTTTCACACATTATAATTATTATTACATGCTAACGAATTTAAAAGATTTTGTGTTTACGATCATCAGTAGATATAATAAATTACTACATCCGAAAACTAGTTTTATCGTGACTTTAAATATCTACTATTTATTCTCTTATTGTTTTGTAATTATAGTTGTATTCAGGAGAGAGCTCGTGTACGATGATAAAGTGTATGTACTAAACAAGTAAGACGTATATGTTACTCTAAAAGTTTTATTTTTTTGTCACATCCTTAATTAAAAATAATTTTGTAAAGTATAAAGTTGGGTTTACACGTCAAAGTTAAATTGGACGTTGAATTCGGCATAAATTTTGCGCATTTACTGATTTATTTGAAAATGGTCGTTTTTATTATGTGACAAACATTTCCACATTCGTGTTAATAAGTAAAGATACGAGCAAATTTATATCGAATTCAATGCACAACACAAAATTTTTGCAATCGCAATACAGTAAAACCTCGATATAACGGACCTCTATTTAACGGACTTTGGATATAACGGATAAAAATTCCAGTCAAATGTAAAAAAAGTAAAAACGTTCTGTTAATATTATACATGCTTAAATTCAAGTGTCGCCGCATGTAAACAATTTTTAGGGGCCATAATAATTACGTCATACGTCTAACACTAGAATTTGAGACATAATGCCGTCCTGTTCGTAGACAGCACCTATAGATGTTTGAAAGACTCATGAACATTGCGCGAAGAACCAAAACACGCAGGGTTACTCTTTCTACACAAGAAACTACCTACTCTTCAACCTAGAAACATTCGCTTTAATATGGGTTTATTTTTATCCTTGTTCTTGTGGCAGAAGATCTTGCATAGTGGTTTATTTACATTTCTTCTTTTGATTTTTTTCTTGGCTTACGTTTATTTAAAAACAATCTGTTTTTTTCAAGACAATTGCATTTTAACTTCAGCATAACTTTTTGATTTGTGTAGTATATTTTCACCACTCGTCCTCTATCCTGATTTATAACTCCTCCTTCGCGCATTAGCGTAGTCATGAGTCTTTCAAACATCTATAGCCGGAGCGATAGTATATTAGTATAAACCTATTTTTATATAACGGACTTTCGGCTTTAACGGACACCCTTCCCCAATGAATCCGTTATATCGAGGTTTTACTGTATATTCTTTTTATCGACTAAAGCACAAAATAAGGCATCATTGTTTAATATTAAAATGTAATTTTTTAATACAAACTTAATGTTTTTACAAAAATCATTTTGCAATAACATAGGGACTACCAATACAATTAAATTAGGTAATTGTATTATCGAATTACGTATTGGCTTTTATTTTTATTGGGTTTTGATGTTATTACTGTCTCCTGATGTGAGTAAAACTTTTTGTTTTACTTTATCGTATTTAGTCACTACATTTATTGTTATCAGTTTTTCTTTGTAGTATTACTAACTATTTTTAAAATGAATCACGAAGACTTATGTGAGTTGATTAAACAGTTTTTTTATAGATAGAATCGTTTTAAAACGTAGTATGTTCTGCGGATATATCTACTTCAACTTTAAGAATAATATATAAACATTGTATTTTACAGTAATAAATAGATACAGTGCAAATTCTTTATAAGAAACTCTTTTATAACGAACTCTTTTATAACGTAAAACTGTCTACATATAGCATAGATATTGCTCAAGATTGGTTGATTTACATTATCACCCATACATTAAAACACTCTCTATAACGTAATGGTCTTCCTCTATGTATAACGAAACGATACATCTTTATTTGCATGTTATTTAATTACTTTTTCTTTCCATTTTTTAAGAATTGTTTGCCTTTACAGTCGTAATAGGTATCGATGGATTTTGGCTGAAAGACCAAACAAGTCAAGTTGTGTATTAACTTTTGAACTATAACATACCTAGCAAAAGAAAAACTTTGTGCGTTAGCAAAAGTTTTTCTTGATGCGTGCAAATTTAAGAAGCATCTTGTACGCAGCTAAATGTTAGCGATATCTATAATTTAAATTGTAATAATTTTAAGTATGACCATAGCAAAAGACACTGCTCTTCGAAAGCCAATTATTTAAAAAGTCGTAGTTATTGCAATGTTATTTCAAATTATCTTCTACACATTAACACCCTTTCGAACCTTAAAAACACAGACGCGTACGGCGAGTCGCTCGCGCCGCTATTTTGTCAGTGCGGTCTCTTGCTTCGTTGACTTCCGTCGCAACGTTAAAATTGTATTTCGTGCTCACAGAAAACGTACTTTTAAGTAAATAACCTATTATTTTTTATTTTTTACTCTGAATTAATATACAGTCAACTCGCGTTATAACGAAGTTCGATATAACGAAAATCTCGATATAAAGAAAGAAACCGCCGGTCCCTTGAAAATCTCGCTTTATAACGAAAATTTTAATGGGTTTTGGTCCCCTCGATATAACGAAGTTTTCTTGACCAAAGTCTAATAATTTTGTTAAAAAGTAAGTACTGTATTGTATTTTACAGTAATAAATATACAGTCAAATTCTTTATAAAAAATTTTTCAAATTTTTATAACGAAAACTGTCTACTATAATAGAATTGCTCAAGATGGTTGAACATATCACCCTATTAAAAATCTTATAACGTAATGGTCTCCTCTATATAACGAAACGTACATCTTTATTCATGTTTTTTAATTACTTTTCTTTTTAAAATTGTTTTTTACATTAATAATCGGGGTTTTCTACAACAATTTGTGATTATTTTAACTTAATAGTAAAGAAACTTTGTCGTTAGCAATTTTCTTGTTGCAAATTGCAAGACCTTGACGCACTAATGATTCTATTATAATTTTTAAATATTAGTGGAGGACCAATTGAAGGCCATGTTTCGAAAGCCAAATTAAAAGTGGGTAGTTATTGAAATTGATGAAAATATTTCTATACTTAACACCATCGAACTCAAAAACGAGGGGGATTCCCCCTATTTTTATGGTCTTTTTGTTGACTTTCGACGTTAAAATTGTATTTCGTTCACAGAAAAACGTACTTTTTAAGTAAATAACCTTTATTATTTTATTTTTTACTCTGAATTAATATATAAGGATTTGCTATGGTACTAAAGATTACTTTATTTCGATTTCAGTTAAAATATCGGTAGTGATCCTTGTAAGGCCGATCAAAAATTTAACGGCTGGCCTTCCTAATTTTTATAATTTCATTATTAAAGTTATTAAGCAACTTATTTGATATCGAGTGCAAGTAATGTTCGCTGAGTATTTTATAAGTGAATATATTATGGTACGCATTAAATGTTTCGTTTTAAGGAATACACCTTTTTATGTAGTTTAAGTATAAGCAGATATTTTGATTGTCACAACGTTAGTTTTAAATTAAACGACTGATTTATTATATTGGCCTTGAATGGAGCCTTGTTCTTAGTAAGGCCGTTTGGAAGAGTTTAATAAAACTTAAGTTTAATAAATAGTGATTAAGTCTGCAATAAAAAAAAGTGTTTTATATGTTACATAATAAAATAAAGTGTTACTTAATAATTTGTTTGTTTCATTTATCAAGTAAATAAACAAATAATAACTGTTTATTTGTTAGAGTGGCTTTCCATGGTACACCCACCTTATTTATATCAAAGCAGAGGCGATTGTAACAGCTGTTCAGGGTCTGTTTTCACCTATCCATAAAATTCTAATATCGCAAAAATTGTAGTAACATTTTTATTGTGACATTTTTTCAGACAATAAACAAGGGTTAGGGGCGTAAAAATGTACACGCACGCAGACTACTATAAGAAAGTCAGAACCGGCGTTTTCTCCGAGTATTTTATCATCTCCAATATGTACAATTCTGTTTAAAAATAAGATACAAATTATAAGAACAAAAATGAGCACTTTGCTAAATAACTAAAAAAAATTGTCATGTTGCGTGCCAGAATAGAAAAAGTAGATGTTTCAAACAAAACAAGTTTGGAAATAATAATCTTAAAATAGCAATTATGACTAAAATTCTACCTAATAATACGGAGTGTACTAATTACAGTTAAGTAATGATGTTAAATTGGCAGTTGCCAGAAATATATTGATTTTGAATTCCGTCCCCTATAGGTTCTGTGTACTTATGCAATTTATTTATTGCAATTGGTCAGCAAATGTCGTGTATAGCAGAATTTCAGTGTGCATAAATATAAACGAATGAATAAAATTTTTCTTCCAGTTACATATGCTGAATTATAATTACGGTTGAACCTCGATAAGTCGAAGTTGAAGGGAAACTAAAAATAATTCGAGTTATCAAAAATTCGGCTTATCGAGGTTTGATTTATGGAGGTTTGACTGTACTTATTTAATGTAAATAATTAATTTAAAAATCTACTAGGTGTATATACTCGTATATAGGTATAAGATCATCTTAAAATTACAAATACATATTATGTACTTTAGAGTAAAAAAAATTATTATTTTTATTTATTGCAAAGCTTGTGAATGTGCTAATAAATATTACACCTGTTTACATACTTCAGAAAAACCGATTTATTTATAAATATGTAACGGAATACAAATAGTGAAATTAATTTCTATTTTTATTAGTTACAGTAATACTCTCATTCTCATTAGTTTAGATATACACAAATTATTTAAACAGAAACCGTTAAATTTAAACTGACCAAATTGTTTATCGTAAATCAAGGACAAGCCATTCCTGGTTTTTTACATTTTGTGGTGGGACAAACCTCTTAGTATTTTAATTAATGTTTATTTATTATTCAAATAAAGAAAACTAAAAATACAAATATTACATATTATCAACATAGTGTCTGGCTTAAAACTGATAGAAAAGCTAAAATAATTAAAGTACTTATTTGAAATAATTAATTTAAAAATATTTAACTGGTGTTCTTAAATAAATTGTTAATCAAACAGCTTAAAATTGTATAATTACAATTTTTATAAGTATGTAATTATATTTCTTTAATTTTTGGTATTTATTTAGAACTATTTGAAATATAGTTTAGACAAACTTAAGGTATCGTATTAATTTTATTATTGCAGAGGAAGGTGGGGTAGCAGGGTATATAAAAATATTACTACGTATGTAAATATAGGTATTCTTTTTATCTTCAAATAAATATAACATCTTGTTTTGCTATATTCATTTGAAATATATTTTAAAAAATTATTTTAATATTGATAAACATTTAAAAAAACCTTTTAGAAATAGTATTTTAAGTGAAATTATAAAAAATTATAAATGCTAGTATTAAAAAATAGTATTTGTATTTGGGCGATAAAATAGTAATTTTGTTTAAATAATTACAATAAAAGTCAGTACAAATCTAAATTTGAAAAAGTATTTATACCTATAATTAGGACCATTGTTGAAACCCTGTACATCCTATAACTTTGATATTTAGAAAAATAACATTTAAGCATTATAACTGTGTAATTTACTTCATACAAATTTTATTCAATATTTCCAAAAGTAAAAACCTGGAATAAAATAAAGTACGTTGAATATTTTTATATTCTGGGAACTAATTGAATACGAATTAATTGTGTTAGCTACATTACAATAATGGCAGAGAAGTTCCAATTACTAGGGTTACCAGTTGACAATGTTGATTTTTTAGTGAAAGAAAACACGTTAATGGCAAGAGAAATATCGCAAATAGTTTATTCAAAAATTTTTCTACCGCTAGCTACACAATTTATCCAACTTTCAGTCAAATTACAGATGCCCCAAAAAAACTTTTCCTCTTTTGAGGCAAACCATGAATCACCCAATTTTTCACTTATTTGAAATTGACAAAGCATTTCTCAGCTAATCCAAAGGCCTTCAATCGGAATAAGTGATAATGGGAAGAGGCAAAGTCTGATGAACATGGCGGGTGAGATAGAACATCCTAGTTAAGCCATTTTACTTTGTCCTTAACAATTTTTGTTATATGTAGTGAAGCTTTGTCATATAGCAAAATTACTTTTCTATGCCTTCTGGACGTTTTTCCATCAAAGTGTTGTTTAAATTGATACTTCGTCGTTGGTAACATTCATTAATGATATAATTTCCGGGTACTACCATTTATAATTTATTATAATTTCTCTTAAAATAAAATTATTAAATGTTTCTTTAATCACATTTCTAATTTATATATTAATAACACAGCCACACAAAAAAAAAGTTATGGTCGGGTCAGAAGGTCAGACCATAAATTCTATATGTATTTGGGGTCGATAAATCTGAATCGAGGTCAAAAATACCCCTGCACGTCTGAGTTCCGACATAACCTCAGAAAACCTATTTTATAGACAATTTAACATTTTAACGTTGTGATTCAAGTTGTAAAGTACCCAACCGGTTATTATCACATAAACCCTTAACCTTATTATTTCATAACCTTATATTCCCATAACTCACAACTGATCAACCTTAAAAAGGTCGTAATCTTACGTATTAAACACCAATTACAAAATTTAACTCAAGTTCTAAACAAAAAAACAAATCAGTGAAACAGCGTTTTCTCGTAAGCTTGTAACCCTATAACCCCACGACCCTATAATTTTATAACCCCCATAACTCAATAACCACAATAACTTCAGCAATTAAGCACTGAATTTTTTTTATTTAAGCTGTAAACTAAAAAATATGATGGCAGATTTCTGTTGGACGCTAAAACGAGATGCACCAAAAGAAGATACAAAGCGTAAATCGTTGCATAGATCATTTCATGAGAAAAAAATCCGGTATAGTACCAAAAAAGAACCTGACACTTGATTTAAGAATATGATTTTATCAATGGTTCATTCTAATCGTTTAGTTTCAAGTTTATTTACTCTAGTCATTCAATTTCTATTTAGTTATTCGTTATTGAGTTATAGGGTTACGGGGCGAAGGGATTATAGGATTTGTCTAATTGGTTTTTTAGTTTACAACTTAAACAAAAAAATTACAGTGTTTAATTGATGAAGTTATTGGGATTATTGAGTTATGGGGTTATAAAATTATGGGGTCGTGAGGTTATAGGGTTACAAGATTACGGAAAACGGTGTTTTACTGATTGGTTTTTTTGTTTAGAATTTGAGTTAAGATTTTTTTGTTGGTGTTTAATACGTAAAATTATGAATGATTTAAGGTTGTTCAGTTGTGAGGTTATGGAAATATGAGGTTATAGAGTAATAAGGTTAAGGGATTATGTGATAATAACCGGTTGGTTACTTTACAACTTGAATCACAACGTTAAAATGTTAAATTGTCTATAAAATAGGTTTTTTGAGGTTATGTCGGAACTCAGACGTGCAGGGGTATTTTTGACTTCGGATTCGGATTCAGCGACCCTAAATACATATAGAATTTATGGTCTAACCTTCTGACCCGACTATGACTTTTTTTTGTGTGGCTGTGTAATTTTTCCAAATTACACTGTTGTACTGCATAGTGACAGGCGCATACCGGATTAAACGACCTTATTTAGAATTATGAAGAAATTTCGAGAAAAATAGTAAAAACAATAATTATATTTTCCATACAAACTGATCGTATTGTAAGAGTGTTTTTTTATCAGTCACGTTTTATTATCAATTAAGATCCTAAGAAAATAAAATAAAGCCGGATGTTGTCACAACTGAACTTCTTACATAGAAGATTTGGAGTATTTTAAATTAGTATGTTTTTGTATTACATATTATTATTTGATACTTTCGAATCGTGTTAGAATTTTATATTTATTAATGAAGAGCTCATACAATTTTGTATTTTAAAGTTACTACATACAGTAAAGTAACACATTTTTAGAAATGCTACCTAGAACAATAAAATGAGCATAATAATCCATAAAGTGTGTTTATAGTATTAAAATTTGTTTATTATATGTTAGATGAAATATTCTTCTACTCGATTTATTTATTTTGATTAAAATATAATTAAAAATGTTTACGCAAATAAAATCTGAAACACAAACACATTGAAAGACGCTGTGAAAAAGTTCTTGGAAATCACAATAACCGTTTAGTTAAAAATCTGCAAGGTACAATAAAAATGCAATATTATTATTTCAAAAATACACTACGGGCTGTTAGGGTAAGGTAATTTGTTTCTGCAATTAGAGCGATGAGAAAGATTTTTTCAAACTGTAAAAAAAATAAAATAGTTAATACCAACATTAATATTAGATCTGTTGTCATTTTTTATAGAGAAAAAAGAAAAAATCCTTTATTCAATAGCGAATATGTTTCAATTAAAATTAAGTACAGTACATGCTACATGTTGCCATAATTTAAAAAAGGTAATATTGAAGAAAAACCACGTTATGGGGGCCCTAAGATATTAACAACCAGTAATGAAAAATTCTCACTTAGAGAAATATGGGCAAAATCACAGATTAACAACCACTGATTTTGTTTCAAAATTAGAGCAATTTAGTGCCAAGAAAGTAAATTCTTCGTTAATACGAACGGCGTTACAATTTTTTAAACGTAAACTTTTGTGCTACAAAAATGTACCTTCAACTTTTAATTTCTCGAGAAATTCGTAAAAACAAATTGTAATACTTTTGTATTGGGTGGACCGATTCAAAGACAGTTTGAACACACTAAGCGGTTGATAACATTAACCGTGATCACATTAAGCGGCGTCTACTGTATTTGTATATAAATATAGGTATGTTACCGTTTCACTCTAACACCGTTCAACCCATAACCATGAAAATTGGCATGTAAATGTATTTTTTGTGGAAATAGTGTATGCGTATTTAATTTTTTGGTTTTCTGCTAATTTTTAGTTATTGAATTTTGACACATTATTCAATTCTGAGGCAGTCCAAAGTTCGCCGGGCCAGCTATAATTAAATAAACATAAGAAATAAATTCATTAATCTTAATATCTGCTAGAGCAACAAACAAATATATTCTTTTTGAAAAGCGTCGCAAATTTACAACTTATAAAGGAAGTTTCGGTATAAAAAATATTGGAAACTCCTGACATAAGCTATATTTTATTTTGAAAACAAATAGTTTTTACTACGAAGTTCGCAATACCCGTGCGAAGCCGGGCGAAACATCTAGTCTTATATATAAAAATGAATTGGCGTGTGTTAGTCTGCCTATAACTCGAGAACGCGGGCCGATTTGGCCAATTTTGGTTTTGAAATATTTGTAGAAGTCCAAGGAAACTATAGGTGAAAAATATGAAGAAATTTCCAGAAAAATAGTAAAAACAACAATTTTATTTTCCTATACAAACTTATCGTATTGTAAGTGTTTTTATTAGTCACGTTTTATTACCAATTAAGATCCTAAGAAAATAAAATAAAGTCGGATGTTGTCGCAACTAACTGCTTACATAGAAGATTTGGAGTATTTTAAATTAGTATGTTTTGTATTACATATTATTATTTGATACTTTCGAATCGTGTTAGAATTTTATATTTATTAATGAAGAGCCCAAATAATTTTTTATTTTAAAGTTATTACATACAGTAATGTAATACATTTTTAGAAATGCTTCCTAGAACAATAAAATGGTCGTAATAATACACAAAGTGTGTTTATAGTATTAAAATTTGTTTATTATATGTTAGATGAAATATTCTTCTACTCGATTTATTTATTTTGATTAAAATATAATTAAAAATGTTTACGCAAATAAAATCTGAAACATTGAAAGAGGCTGTGAAAAAGTTCTTGGAAATCACAATAACCGTTTAGTTAAAATCTGCAAGATACAATAAAATGCAATATTATTATTTCAAAATACACTACGGCTGTTAGGGTAAGGTAGTTGATTTTTTAGCTTATATTACACTATGATAAACGGGCTTTCAGAATCTGAAAAGTTTTCAAGATTCCTTCACAAATAACCGAGCTACGATTTATAAATTGAAAATTTAGAAAAATAATTAGAAGACGGTCCCTTCGAAATCGTTTTCTCGATAATTTCAAATAGCACGCCTATGGTTTTTGCACCTGTCGGAAGCGGAAAACTCTGGCAAATCCGTATTTGTATAGTTTTAAAGGTCCTCTACAAATAACGGCGTTACAATTTTTAAACGTAAACTTTTGTGCTACAAAACGTACCTGAAATTTCAACTTTTAATTTCTCGAGAAATTCGTAAAATTTACGGTGTTGAAGGAGAAGCATGTAAGAATGGCTCCGGCTATGTCGATTTGGGGCCTATAGAAATGTCCCGTAGAAATTTAAAGCAAATCTATTATATAATTTTTTTTCCTCATATTTAGAAAATTGGTTAATCCAACGTTGTCAAACTGAGAAGTGCGTCATATGATTAAATATTTTAGAAGGGCGGGGAGGTTACATATAGTTTGGAAACCGCTGTCCTAATGCCTAATGGACTCAACATTGATAACAATAAACGAAATATTGATAATAATAAACGAACAAATTGTAATGCTTTTGTATTGGGTGGACCGATTCAAAGACAGTTTGAACACACTAAGCGGTTGATAACTTTAACCGTGATCACATTAAGTGGCGTCTACTGTATTTGTATATACATATAGATATATATTTATATGTTATCGTTTCACTCCAACACCGTTCAACCCATAACCATGAAAATTGGCAAGTATATGTATTTTTTGTGAAAATAGTGTATACATATTTTCTTTTATTTTATTTTTGGTTTTCTGCTAATTTTAGTTATTGAATTGGACACATTATTCAATTCTGAGGCGGTACAAGTTCGCCGGGCCAGCTATAATTAAATAAAAATAAGAAATAAATTCATTAAATATATTCTTTTTGAAAAGCGTCGCAAAGTTACAACCTGTAAAGAGTCCCAGTGTAAAAAGATTGGGAACCCTGACATAGGCTATAGTTTATTTTGAAAAAATAGTTTTACTTCGAAATTGCAATACCCGTGGAAGCCGGGCTAAACAACTATATAGGATATTTATTTTAATAAAAACAATTTTTTTTAACACAATACCCGTGCGAAGCCGGGCGAACATCTAGTGTTTGATAAAAATTTAACGGTTCTTGTATAAAACGCCGAACTATCGTATACATTTATCATGTAGTCAATTTTTATTTTTTAATACTCATAAATAACTTATGTTGTCTATTAGTCCGGGGATGCAATCTTAAACTCTCTTATGAGTATATACATATATACATACATAGTTATTTGTAGTAGCATAAATTTTCAGTTAAATTATTTATTTCATACAAATTTTTTGAACAGATTGTCTAAAAATTGATTATTTAATTAATTCATGATTTTAATCGAGTTTCAATGTGTTGTATATAAATCTCAATCATTAGCAGTGAACTTCTTTGCAACAGATGGAAAATAAGTTTATTGTTATTATATAAGCTGCAATTACTTGTTTTAAAAATTGTATATTGATATACAACGTTAATTCTAATTTAACGGTATAAATAAAATGCAAATTTATTTATTTACTATTGATGTAACAGTTGGCATGCGTGACCGTTCTATAAAGAATAAAATAAATAGACAGTAAGCAGGTAGGTATGTATGAGTAAAAACAGATTTGTATTTTTCTTTTAAAATATAACAGAAACATACGGTATCTACGACGGAAAATTGATGAAAACATTTATACAAACAAGCACTTATATCATACAAATAATATTACGATTTAATTGTCGCCATTATTACAAGCAAAATAAATAAATCATTTAAAAATTAATAAGAACACAAACTTGATTTAATTATATCTTTACGATATTTTTTTGCATAAGTTGTTATACCATAATAATTTCATTATTGATTGCTATGGTGAAATAACTACATACAACTTGATTTTCTACAGGTAACGTTGAGTCGTTGACCCACCAATGCCAAGAGCAGTGAATAAGGTTGATTCACATGTAAAAACCTGCAATAAAAATTACAATATGCTATCTTACAATTATTCTATTATTCAATACAGAAAAAGCATAACATACTTAATTACAGTTTTCTAAGAAATATTTTTTTATAAGAAGTATAATAAATACATAGTTATCCAAAAATTTGATAAACACATTTGTAAAAACATTTTAATTATAACGTATTGCATGCATTTAGAAAAATACCCAAATTAATTGTTATTGAATAAATAAAAATCGTTAAATATACAAATTGAAAATTAAGCTAACTAAATGGATACTTAATATTAATCTAGAAATGTTTCATTAACAAAAAAAATTTATAGGAATAGTAATACTAATGTATTTTTTCAATATTATATTAAAGGGTGCGGCGGCAAAATCCGGAAAAAAAATTATTTGAATTTCCCGCCGTTCTATGGCACTTGTAGATATAACAATTGCCATCCAAATAGCTTGACGCATGTACTAAACAGTCATAACCTCAAAACTGTCGTAAGGTTAAACCCAAGTGCGGAGTACAACCGAATAGCCGCGATTATCGAAAGCGTTTGCGCTGGGGACTCATCGACAAAAATCATTTGGTTCTTCTGGTACCCGAGATCTACTGTATATGATATTGTAAAGTATAATTAGTTGAAGTTCAACGAAAGTTCTGCAACATTGGCGAGAAAAACTCACTCAAAGAAGCACGTTGTCAGGCCATCCGATATCATTTAATGGATTCAGGAGCTCCCAACAGCCCAAATTTAAATCTTTTGGGCTTCTAAGTATGTAGCGTAGTTGAAAGGGTCACCAACAAGCCCCGACATTCAAACGTCGCATCATTGAAAGCGGCTATTGAAGCGGTAGTTACTGATATGGACCGTAACATATTAAAACGGCCCTGCAAACTCTTCAGGTCAAAAATGGTACCGGCCATTTAAGCAGCGGGGATATATTGAATAAATGTGTTCTGTATTCCTTTATAAATAATACATAATAATTGTTGCAATAAAAGTTGTTTGGAATTTTTTTTAATTTGTCCGGATTTTGGCGCCGTACCCTGTATATGTATTTACATACATACGAATATTAACAACAATAAAAGTCGATTGTATAAACTAGTGTTGTTACACCACGGTTGGAATACAGGGTGTAGATGAAAAGGTATTTGAACCTATCCGCGTGATGCCTCACACCAATCTAAAGAATAAAACTTTATACGCAATATGTCCGGACTCTAAAAAATTTCAAGATAAAGGAATTATAATTTTCCAGTAAGTGGCAACGCAGAGTTGTCTCTAAATGCTTTTAAAAGAGAATGGTGCTATTTAGTACGAGCTTCATTGCTAATTGGGATATTTGATATATGATTTTTATAAATTTTAAAATGTTTTGCATATGACTTTAATGGCATTGTTATAATAGACTTAGACAATTTTTTTGAAATGTTATAAATAATAAGGTATTATTACACATTTTTAAATTGAAGTTTAAGAGATCATAACTCAAAAATATTGCACATAAAACCACTTGACTTGGCGGAAGTTCTTGTTAATTTAGGGTTATTTATTATAAGTGTGTTAGTTCCAGTCTTTATTTGACACCCAACATAACTTCTCGTAACAATAAATTAAATACATATACAAGCATTTTTAAAAGTTTTAAGCATTTTCTTCAAATCTAAAATGTTTGGATTTGTAGTACTTATATACATTATTTTAGTTTTTTAGTTTTTTATCTTTTTTTCTTCAGAATCCGCAAACTGGTTAATTAATCTGCTTTTTAACAATTCATATTTGCCTTCCTTAGCAGGATCAATGACTATATCACTTATAGAATTTAAGATGTCGCTATCAATTGAAGAAATAGCATGATAATACCTGGTTTCGTCTTTTGTAATGTTTTGGAGAGCAAATTTAGCTTCCAGCTGATAAAACCATAAGACTGGATTAAGTTTCCAAAAAGGCGGAATTTTAATTGTTACTCGTACAATTTCTTTGCCCTCCGTTTGTGAGTCCGTCATTTTTATCAGGGTCACCAATTTAGTTAGTATTATTTATTAATTCTTTTATATTTATTTGAAATTATTTATTATCAACACTTTATTTTAAAATTATTTACATAATAAATATCAACCATCATTTTCCTAGCAACAGTAAATTTTTTGTTTTTAATCCCAAAAAATAAAATTTTATGTAAGCCTACACATACTTTAACGTCTTTTGAACAAGGATATTTGTATTCTGTACATACCATGATGGGATTGTATGTTTGTAGTTTTATACCATTTATATTATTCGTTATTATTCTAATCAGACTTTTACATGTTAACGTTTTAATGAAAGGTATTTGCCATAGTGACACAGTCGCCATATCAATGTGTTAAAAATTAAGCTATGCCAAATAAATCAAAACTGACATTGTAAGCTTTAAAGCAAATTGTATATTTGGGACACGCTTATGATTTACTTAAATTAAAAAATTACATTTACATTAAAAATTGGTATTTAAAAAATTATATAGTATTATCGTTTACCTATAAATATATCCTGGTTTACAATTAGAGAAAAACAATCAAATCTCTTCTAAACAAACTTATTAGTCGTGTTGCAATATAAAGAAAAGATTTATGAACACAGCCACAAGCTGGTTTTTCGTTTATTACTCATATACACTACTCGCAAAAATTAAAGGAGCAAGAAAAAATTTTAAATTTTTTGGTGTATTTTGACGGGCTGTATTTAAGTAAAAAATGGTCATATCGAGGTTGTTAAAAAAGCATTTTGAAGCTCCAAGATTCTAGTTTTCAAAGATTTTTAGGAGCAACGGTTTTTACGTGAAGATACCAAATAGCGCGAAGAAATTTTTGGTCCACGGGCTTGGAAATTTTTTTTTAAACTTACCCATTGCATGGGTCATATAGCCTGTTTACCCAGCTTTAATTTCATTTTTAATTTTTTTTCTATGTTAATTTCTCACGGAGCTATCGAATTTTAAATAAAAAATGATCCTTTTGTCTTCAACCATTGATATATCAGCAACCAATGGACTGTAAAAATTTCTTCAAACATTATCTTTTCCATCAATATTTGTAAAGATGCAGTCGATTTACCAAAATAAGAAAAAAAGTCCCTTTTTTTTCACATTTTGTAATTTAATACCGAAGGTAGGAATTTTTTTTTTCTAATAGCCATGAAATAATCTTGTGGGACAATTATTCCAGATTCCAAATTTGCCCTTAAATTTTTGGTATGCCCAATGGTTGCTGAGCTATCACTGGTTGAAGATAAAAGGATCAGTTTTCATTCAAAATCCAATATTTACGCGAGAAATCAACGAATAAAAAATGAAATTAAAGCTATATGACCCATGCAATGGCTTAGCTTAAAATAATTTTCCAAGCCCGTGAACTAAAAAAATGCATAAAATTAAAAAAAAAAAAATTTGCATTATTTGGTATCTTCACGTAAAAACCGTTGCTCCTAAAAATTTTTGAAAACAAAATCTAAAAACTAAAATTTTGAGCTCCAAAATGCTTTTTTAATGACCTCGATACGGCCATTTTTCACCTAAATACAGCCCGTCAAAGAACATCGAAAAATTTGGAATTTTTTCTTGTTCCCTTTCCCGAGATTGGAATGTGCACTTTGAGCTCGAATGTGCATACTTGGTTTAAGGCATGATTTACAACAATTAATTTACTTTCTAAATAATTTTAAGTAAAAATTACAAAACTCTATTTATGAGTCAAATCTGATGAATACCAGGGTGTGCGCATTCGAGCTCAAAGTGGCACGTTTCCGAGCGAGGGAAGCAAATGAAGCCCGACCCCAAGCGGAAGCTTCATTTTCCCGAGATCGAAATGTGCTACTTTGAGCTCGAATGTGCACACTCGGTTTTAAACGTGATTCACATTACTTAATTTACTTCTAAATAATACTAATTTATTTATAATAACTTTGGTTTAATAACAATATGATTCTGATAAATAATATCTGCATTTAATCCAATATAGTATTCGTTATTACATTTACATTATCTATCTTTGTCTTTCTCTCTAAGACGACCACCTCTTCAAAAGACCAATTTGAGTAAGAACCAACGCTGGTCGTGTTAGAGAGGTTTTACTGTAAATGTACACTCACACCATTTAGTAATGTCCCTCAGTTTAGAGCCAGCGTATCGTTCGGGTCTGACGTGGAGCATAATAAAGAAAGCGATATAGCTTTAGCTTAAACTTTCCATTATTATTTTAAAACGCTGCAAATGATGGTGTTCACTTTTTACAATATAATAATATAACAAAAATATTAAACGGAACAGAAAACAATTTTCTTTTCAATTTGAAAGAAAATTTACGCCATTAAAAATGGTTATTAAAACTATATTCACATAATTGTTAATATTTAAACGATGCAAATTAACTGACTCGTAAATTTGTTAACACTTTTAGAATAGCCCTAACAAAGTAACTATTGAAATTCTTATAACTTCATACATATTTTTTAAATTTAACATGTGCAGATCAACTTAAATTTTTTAATTACCCCTATTTATATTTTGGATAATGCATTGGTTAATATACCTATGCGTAGTTGGGATATAAATACTATAATTGTTCATTTAAAAATAATTAGAATAGAACTTTTTTTATTATGGACACTTCTTTTACGGTCATTGAATCGAAGGAGTTTTGGGATAAATCCAACGATAAGAATAATTGATTGATCATTATTGTTACGTTGTTGTTGTTGGCGCCTTTTATACCTGTATCAGGTTTAGGCGTTTTCCCGCTTGAAACTTTGTTGTGAATGTTGTAGTGTTTCAAAGATTCAAGGCACCTACCGTTTTACATGGGTTGCGAACCACGGCAATTTCTAGAAAAATTTTCGAGCAGTTTTACTCTTGCCAGGTGCTCAGCCTTGCGAAGAGAAGAGGAGCGTGAAATTTTCGATGGTCGGCGCGGGATTCGAACCACTTCGAATCCACCTCGCTAGCGCAGCAGCCCAAACACTAAAAATTGTTACGTAATGTATATATTAACTATTTCATTAGAATTATTAGGTGCCTATTGAACGACACTTTATAAATTACAGTGCAACGCAATTTACAATTTATTCACAACCCGCATTTAAAAAATTGTAATGATAAGATAAAGATATACACCCGTACCTCGCCTTGCGTCGTTTCTTTTGCGTTTTTCGAAGTTGCGTCGCTACTTAATTAGTACTAATTTTCACCGTGCGTCGTTAGGTTTTCGAGGTTGCGTTGTTTTGGGTTCGAGTCTTTAATTTTTTCTTGTTTTTAACAGACGGCTCCACTTTTTTCTATTTTTTCTTAATTCACATTGCGTCTTTTCAATTTGCGTCGTGTTTTTGGAACGTAACTCCGACGCAAAGTGAGGTATGGGTGTATTTTAAAATAATGAATAAAGTGAATAAAATAATGTTGGGTCATTCCATATGAAATCAACAAATTTGAATTAAAAAGTGTGCCGTATGATTTTTAATTTTAATAAAAAATTGTAGTTGATCTTTGTGGTGGCACATTTATTTTTTATTGTATAACTTCCGATCAGTACCCATCCGAATTCAAAATTGGGTCATTTTCATACTTGTACATAATGAGCTCTAGCTTTTATTTAGAACAGGTATTGAAATGGTTGTTACTTTAGTTGAAAGGGTCATAAATGTGCATTTTATATAATACAAGAAAATTGAATTAAAACAATTAGGAACAAGATGGTGACCATCCGAAATTTTCACAATTTTTCTCATTTTTAGGATATTTGATTGAACGCTGTGTCAACCCTTTTGCATATTAAAATTGATTTTTTTACAATAAAGTACTAACTCTTGTGATGTCGTGACATAATTATTATTGTCCTAGAATAAAATCTACGAAAAATAAAATTGTGAAAATTGATAATTTTGTAAATAGCTCAGCTTTGACCTCAAAAAATCCATGTGGAGGAAAAATAAAAATATGAAATTTTCAGAATATGTAGTTCATATCTTCGTTAATAAAGACCAATTAGTGCCATTCTGTTATTTTCACCTCTTTAGGAAATATTTTTTTTAAAGTGCTACTTTTATACATAAATATGAAAATAATCTGGAAGTTTGATAATTTATAAAAGTTTTCTAACTTATTTAAACTATTAGAATTATGTCAATTTATGATAAAAATAATCAAATAAAAATAAAATTTTCAAATTCTGTTATTTATTAAAAATAATATAATAACAATAAAAAACACACGATCCTATCATTGTTTTATCCCCATCTCAAATAATAAATTAAAAGTGTGACGATATTCTAGCTCAGAAAATCTCAAGATAGTAAAAGTTTGCAATGAAAAATAAACAATTTCTGCATATATATATTTTTTTGATAAATACCAGAGTTTAAAAAATGTTGACTTTTATTTGATTATTTTTATCATAAATTGGCATAATACTAATAGTTTAAAGGACGCAAGGAGGAACATAACGAATAACTTCCTGAATGAGCAATTGGTTCCACACAATTTTTCCAAGATGACTTAGTAACAGTTGATTCATTGCAGTCTAATCGCGTTGGATATGGTGCCAATTATTTAAGCGATGGTGCCACACTCTATGTGTAGCGTTGCACCAAGAATTAAAGTGTTTACATGTGAATTGTGCAAAGAAAATTAACTATGTCAACTTAGACTGATGTGTGTTATCTTAACCACATAAATATGATTGATGTTTTCTTATTTTATTTCGATTATTAAATGTTCTATAGCGTCAAGATTTTTTTGTGCTTTGTAAATAAACGTTTTAAATGTATAACCTTAGATTTATTTTTACCACCTTTGAATTTTCAAATATTTGCCTCAAAACAAAAAGTATGTCATCTTAAGCACAATTCCCCTACAACACAACACAAAATACTAGAATGATGGTTTGTAAGGCCACAACAAAAAATTTAATACCTACCCTTTGGTAATATTTTTGATTTTTCCAAGAATAAGATTTTTGGTGTTTTACCAGCATGAAACAATAAAGTTACAAAGGGAAGCTCAAGTAGGTGAATCACATTTTCGGTTTATTTAAAATATTTGAAAGAGCAACGTCCATCTCGGCACAAGTTAATATCTTAAGTCTAAATCCCTTTCTAAGAACAAATTTAAAATGCCCATCTTGACATAAAGTGATTCAGGTATAATTGAAGAATACAATGGAGTATACATACTAGGGTGTTCCAACAAAAACAATTTTTTTTCACTATCACATGAAAATTTTTCAGAATACGTCGAATTAAAAAATCTGTCCAAATTACATCTCTTAATTTCAATTTTAAGAGGTCCTTCATCGAACTTAAACATTTTTTATTTAAAAAAGTTACGAAAATGATTTTTTAACATTATTTACTTCTACAAACTATGTAATAATTTTTTTTATATAATTAATTAGTAATCCTTTATAGTCATTAAATTCTCTACAAAAAATTTAATTGAGTCAAATTTCTATTATTAATATTTTACTTAATAAAGAACTTACAAAATTGAAATTTGTCGAAATTTCAAATTTTTTTCAATTAAAAGGCTAAACTATTAAAGATAGGTCAAAAGTGAAATGGCAGTTTTATATTCTATTTAATGCACTATCAAATAGTCTGAAAAAAATATTTTATATCATGAAAAAGTTATCGATTTAATTCTTATTTTTATGATTTTTTAATTATAGAAGATTAACTACCCGAAAAAAAAATTTTCTTTATAAAATTATATAGAACTATACAATTTTACAAAATTTCTTAAAATTATTCATAAAAAATAAATGGATGTCAGCTATGCTAAGTCCGGATATTTTTAATCCGTATACCTGCATCATACTCCGAGCTGTGTATACCTCATTTGAAGACCAATATTGAAATATAAATTTAGCAAAACATTGAAAAATGTTCGAGAAAAACGATTTTAAACTTTTAGGTAGAAGGATATTCTTCTATAAGATTTCGTGGTCACAACAAAAACTTTAAAAACAAAAAATTAAATTTGGTTCTTAACTTACGAGCAAATATGGTATGTAACTCGAATATCGATAATTTAATGCAATGGTGTCTTCTATTCAAATGAGGTTTAATACATACTCGTAATAATTCAAATAAAATCAATTAATGTAAAAATTATCGGTCTATAATAAAAAAAAAACAAACTAGATTCTAATAATTTTCAAATGAATAGTTATGGTATTTATGTCCCAACTGCAGATAGACATATCAAACAATGCTTTAGAAAAAACATTAATAAGGGCAATATTAACAATTTAAAATTAATCTGAATTTGTTCTATTTTAAAATGCTGGCAATGCAGTTATAAGAATTTTAACAGCGAAATGAGCTGCCAATCGTTAGGAGTATCCGAAAATTGTTCACTAATTTACAATTCAGTTAATTTTAGTATTTAAATATTAACTCTTATGTGAAGAGTTATAATAATAATTTTCGATAGGATATATTTGCTTAGAAATGGAAAAGAAAATCTTTTATAGAAAACACCACTAATTAATTCCTGAAATCAAAATTCGCATAGTTCTATTTTCAGTTATGTTAAATATTCTTAATATATACACAAACTAACTTATATGGAATTTAAAAGAAAGACATGGATTTTTAACACAAGGTATATGCGTAGAAAAGAATAATTACATTATTTTGTAATGATAAAATTATCTTGTATTAACTTTCATTTATATTAAAATATTTTTTTTCTTATGGGTGAAAGATAAAAAGTGTATTGTTAATCTGTAAAAAGTGAATACCACCATCATGTGTAGAATTGTAAAATAATAACGGAGAGTTGAAGTTGAAACTAGCGTTTTCTTTATTATTCTCCACGTCGGACACGAACGACCCGTCCGCTCCAAACCAAGGGACATTACTAAATGGTGTGAGTGTACATATAAGCTTACTTTTATTTCTATAACAAATACTTCTTTACCTATTTAAAAATTAGTAATTAAATACAGTATCACATACAAGTGTAGCTAACTTGACGGATCAATAGTTATGATTTACAACCATGAAAAATGTGGATATCCTTGAAATCTTATACAAGCAATAGTATCATATTAATTTATAAAGCAATAATGTCATTTTTTTTTATAAATTTGGGAAATAAATTCAATAATTCTGATATAAAAAATTATAATATGTATTTTTATTTTTGAATATTACTAAGTTAAAGTTTTTTTTTTAAATAAAAATATTTCATTTATTTTGTTTTTGTATTTATATTATAAGCATAATACCTATTGTAAAATCACATCAAAACCTAACGCAGAAATTTGCAATTTTTTCAATCTATTTTAAATAATGAGCTATTATAGTTTTGTTCCTTATTTACTGCAGCATGGCAAATTATACTTAATTGCTTTTGAACTCCAAAAGATCCACAACATCCTCTTAAACTATTGGTGAAATTCAATAAATCGAGCAGCTGAAGTTGGCTACTGAAAGGTCATTTGAGAAACCAAAGAAAGTTTTTTTTTAGTAGGTATACCTGAATTGTGGTTTATTTAAAAGTATATTAATATAGTAAATTGAGAATAGCCTGCTGTGAATTTGGGATGTAAGCACCATTAACATTATAAGTGGTGGTATACCTGCATATTCTACTGTGTGTCTAATATGTATAACCTATGTATACAAAAAGGTAGTCGTGGGAAATACTAATGTATTTGTAATCTCTCTATAACCGATCTTTGGCTATTATTGAAAAGAAAATAGAATGTTTTCTTTTTTTTTTCGTTTTATGTAAGACAAAAATATACATTTTTATGCTATATGCATATTAATACATACATCTTCGCAATATTATATATGCCATAATATTAACTGAAGATTTTACCAATCTTCATTTTTTATTTAACATTACTAGTGTAGCAATTTTTTTGTTAAAAACAGTTTAAATTTTTTACAGATATATGCCTAATGTAAAGAACTACACAACTATTTATTATTTATATTTAATAATTTAATCAATAAATAATGAATGTTTTATTAATTAATTTAAACTAAATAAATGAATGGTACAAATTTTTTACTTAATGATTTTTTTATACTGTGTGTTTATTTAGTTTCTAGAACTTTGGCGATAGTCTATAAAATTAAAGTAAAACCTTAAAATAATAATTAAACTTCAATATAAAATCACAGGAAAAAAGAGTACTTTGGAAATATTAGTTAACGTTTTTGCTTTTATATAAAATATAGGTAATTGTGGGTGAAGCAAACGGTACCTACCTATCACGTGGGTCAAGATATTTAAATATCAAGAACAATCGTCGACCTCGTCAATAACGCCTTGAATTCCAACTACTACATTTTAATTTTTGTTTATTTTTATGTTTAAATACAATATAAATAAAGTTAAATATAAAGTTTTTTTTAGAATAACATAAATCTGTAGTACGTATACCCAACAATAAATAATTAGTTTATTTGTTCTATATATTATATTGACATACAGCTACATCATAAAGTAAAATTGAATTATTTAGTAAAATTCAATATTTTCGCGCCAAGCATGAGGATTTACTCTTAATTTGAAAAATGGCTAATTTAATGCCAATTTTGGTATTCATTTCAACTTAATTAATCAAAAAGAATGTGGTAAAAAGACCGTAATAAAAGTTGACCTTTATTTAAATGTACATTTTGAGAAAAATATTTGACCTGCCTCTCTTTCAATGTAATGTATCTGGTTACGTACCCTCAAATTTCATCAATACAATTTATGAAATATCCAAATGTATATTGCAAGTCGTGTTATACTGGGAAATCAACGAGGCAGCGACGGAATCTCATGCAAATGTAAATAACGTCAACGAAAACACGCCGCTTAATT
This sequence comes from Sinopyrophorus schimmeli, assembly GCA_036325965.1. NCBI lineage: Eukaryota > Metazoa > Arthropoda > Insecta > Coleoptera > Elateridae > Sinopyrophorus > Sinopyrophorus schimmeli. Next base: position 8,275,884 of record JARFIZ010000314.1, on the reverse strand, counting down.
CGAAATTCACACATAATTAATTTCAAGCTTCCTAGTACATATGTGAATAATTCGATAACTGACTATAACGTTTATCCGAAATCTGACGCAAAAGTTGAAGACGATTAGATAAATCTCAAAATATGTTTAAAATTAGTTCGTAATTTTACAATCTTATAATTTTATAATATCATACGTCACTGAACTCAGCTGGAACTTTTTTCAACATAGCTATTTTCCAAATAAGGTGTAAATAGTTATTTTTGAGGGTGATTCTTTGGATACAATTTCAAAATTAAAGATTAAGTACCAACATATCTACTTGTATTGTACAGTCAAACTAAGAAGTAATCAACACCTTAGAAACAGACCTACAGTAAACGTACTATTCCAAAAGACAAAATTTGGCGCTGCATGGTTAAAAAACAATTAAGATCGATCTTTGTAATTTTAGTACCTTTAGTTCTAGGTACTAAAATTACAAAGATCAATCTTAATTGTTTTTAACCATGCAGCGCCAGATTTTGTCTCTTGGAATAGCACGTTTACTGTAGGTCTGTGTCTAGGGTGTTGATTACTTCTTAGTTTGACTGTACATATGTACATATACCTATATTACGTTAAACAAATTATATACCTGTATTTTTTTATATGGATAATTTAATTAAAAATGTTATTTTCAAAATTTATTTGTTTCGTTATTAAATATGAGTTGTAATAGTCATAATTATTAAATATTGCAGTTACACAATACAATATCTTAGTATTTTTTATACTAATGTACATAAATCTACACTCTAAAATCTTTTATAATTTTTTGATAACTCAAGTTTTCAAAAGTTATTCAAGTTTAAAGTTGAAATCATGTAAAAATTCAGTTTTTAGAAACTAAAAAATTATATTCAGTTTTATATAATAAGAATATATATTTAAATTATTTAATATGTATAGTGAAAAAAATTATTAATGATTATTGGTACTCTAAGAAAGCATTAAAAAATAACCTATCTAAATATACGCCTTTTCGCTAATTGTTTTAATTCCACTTTAAAGGCACCTTTTTTTTGCCAAGAATAAATTGGCTTAAGTGGAAACCTAATTGAATGATATGATTTTATAACGGTTGAAATGTTTTACAAAGAAAATCCTACAATATTTTGTTATTATTTTAGTAGTTTTGCTGTTAATTTCAAAAATTGGAAATTTCTATATGATCTCAAATTGAACTTTCAATAGAATTCAATTTCCTACATAAATGTTTACCGAACATATTTGTATATTGCCTCGTTACTGAGTTACAAACTCAGAAATAAAAAAACAATTTGAAATTATTTAAATAGAAAATCTAAAATTGCGTTCAGGAACCACTAAATTTAATTATTAGCGCTCAAATTTTAACAGACTTCTTAATAAATGACTCTATAAGAGCAAACAAATTTTTACTAGTTAAATGTAAACTTATAGTACCTACAGCTGGCGTTAGTTTTTCAAAGATCACAAAAGATTGGTCATCTATAGAAGTAAAAAGTTCGAAAAACTATTGATAAAAAAAATTAATTGATTACGAAACATCTGCTGGACTTACAATTAATGGTTTTAAAATTCTTCTGGCATTGTTGTGCAAGATTTAGTTAGAATATATCTAACTATCGTTAAATAAAAAGCTATTAATCATTGAAAATGCCTTTTATCTAACACTAAATTTAATTTTCAACATATGTTTTTTTATTTATAAAAATATGTCTAAAGTAGGAATTAATTTAAAGTTTTGTTACATACATGTTTTGAGATACCTATAATGTACATCAAATATTAAAATATGTTAGTTTGATAAATTCAGAAATATTTATTATCTATCAATTCAATGTTTAAAATAATTATGAAATGTTGTTTTATATGCAACGTTGTATTTTTATAAATATTGTGCATTTATTTGGTTACCAAAAACATTGAGTTGTTTTTAAATCTTAAATGTATTTATGTGACATTTAATTTATATATTTCTAAGTTTAACTTTTCCATTTTCTCTTTAAATAACACGTAAAAAAATCGGATTTTTTTTTTAAACGGCTTGACTTATAAACTATCTAAATACAGATTCTTATAGGAATACTTACGTTTTATAAAAAAGTACTAAGGTAAAATTTTCTAACTTTAATCGATTAAGAGGTATTCGTTTATAAATATTGACTCATTTTGAAATTTATAATTCTAGTTTAATCGTTAATTTAACATTTTATTTTTTATTTATATTTTAATTGATAATCTGTTAACTTTCTTAATAAAATATCATTATATAGTATACACTAGAAAAGTATCTTTGGCGCACAACCTTTGCGTCATCTCGTGTTTATTATTTTAGATTTTAGATAGTTTGAAGCTGCTAAACATATGTCATAGACATTTAAAAAACCAATAGTTTTTTTAATAATTAGCAAATAATTACTCACGATGTCAGTAAAAAAATTGATGGGTGGTTTTCAAGTAGTGCAATTAAATATTTTTTGGAAAAAAAAGTATTCAGATTTTCTTTTTTTATATAACGGAGGAAATATAGTAGGATTATAAGATTCGTTCAGTTTATTATTAAATTTTTCTCCCCAAAAAATAAGTAATGCAAATTCTAGATTTTTGTACGGGAATCCACGCCTTTTCTTTACACCTGCACAAAAAAAATGAAATAATAGAAAGCAAAAAAAATATCAAATATAATTTTTTTATGAATCTTTGTTCATTTTTCGGGCCTCAAACGTCCAAAAGTGTGTTAGTTGGTTTGACGGTTTATATTTCTTTCACGCAGAAACAAAGCAACGGGTCAATGTGTTTTTTTGCATTGAGATAGTTTATGAGCCAAAGAGTGCTATAGGCTACTCTTTATCCTGGAAAAATGGACGGTTCCTGTAGGATTCAACATATTCCACAGGAATGAAGCTGCGGGTAAAAGCTGTGAACGTAACGTATACTTCAACTTTTTGGGCGTACGTCAAACTCTTTCACGTTGCTTTACAACAATTTAATTACAATTAATAAAATATTGTCAAAATAAAAAATAATTGACATTTCTATTTTAACCAAAAATTATAAATGTCAAAAAATTAAAAATGAGTACTTCAAGCGATTCATGTGATAATGATTCAGAAAAAATATCTAGAAATTTCGATCCTGGTATTATAAAACATCGTATACGCACCCAGGGAGGAAAGTCTGATATTACAACCCGCGTGATATTGTCTCCCAAGCCGCAGGCAAGAATTACAAGGGTTGTATAGTTCCAGTATGATTCAATCTTTGTCCAAATGTGTAATAAAAAACTGTTTATTGCTTTGTTAAATCCTGTAGTTTCATAATCAATAGTGTTCCAAAAAAATCCATTTATTTTTTTCACTTTCACATAGAAATATCGCAGAATACTGTGAAATGAAAATTCTTTCCAAATTCCAGCCTTTGATTCTAATTTTAACAGGTTTCGCATCGAACTTAAAGATTTCCCATTTAAATAACATAGAGAAATGATTTTTTAACACTATTTACCCTCGCAAACTGTGCAATCATTTTTCCACAAATTTAATTAATGATTCTTTATCAGCATTGAATTTTCTACAATAAAACTGCATGACACTTTCTATGGTTAATATTTTACGTAGTAATGGATTTACCAAGTTTAAATTAGTCGTAAATTTACGTTTTTTTTAATTTAAAAGCTAAATTATTGAAGATTAGTCAAAAAGTTAAGCTACAATTTTTTAGGCCATTAAATGGCCTACAAAATAAGTTCAAACAAGTTTGTTGTATCTATCATTAATTAATAGTTATAAAATTATATACTCATCAAGTCTTATTGATATGATTTTTTATTTATAAAAGATAAACTACCCGTAAAAAATATTTTTATACAATTTTATAACACTGAAGTTTTTTGTAGAAAATTTAATGCTGATAATGAATCATTAATTAATTTTATTTAAAAAAAAATTTTACATAGTTTGCTAGAGTGAAAAATGTTAAAAAAACATTTTTCTATGTTATTTAAAAGGGAAATCTTTAAGTTCAATGAGAGACCTCCAAAAATTTTAAATTAAGGTTACTTTTTATCCTGGAAAAATGTGCGGTTCCTGTGGGATTCAAACTTAGCCTACGTGAGCAAAGCCGCGGGTAAAAGCTAGTCTTTAATAAATCATAAAAATGTAGATATATAATATTTGGTGTAATTTGTTTTCTTTTTTCTTGAAGTGGATAACGTCAATTACTTATTTGCATAGAAGCGCTGATGACCATACCTCCAGTCCTTAAAGGACCGTACATATAAAGTAGTGAATGCTAAAGATGCATTTTATTGGATCATACCAATTTGTGAAGAGTTAACTGAAGACTTTTCGTGAAATGGTAGTATAAAAAAGGAAAGTTTTATTATATCATAAATATCTTTTCAAATGTTTGTTGGGAGAATTGCTGAATATGGAGTAACCTAAAACTCTTGGAAATGTTTTTACCTGGATTGTTAAATTGTAACATGAGAACATAATTTTAGTAAAATACACAATGCAATTTTATATCCGGGAAATACATATTTTTTTAATAATATTTCATCTTTTGTAAGTATTCTTTTTCGATTTTTTTTTTGTATGAAAAAATATGGTTTATGCTTAATGTATTGATATCTACACTCATGCATACACACTTATGTATATGATTGCTTATTTTTTACTGTTTTCAGTAATTACATATTTAATTCCAAAAACTTTTAAACTTCTATACATGGAAAAAAATCACTAAATTCTGAAAAATTATTTACTATAGAAAATTTTTGTTAAATGTACATAAAACAATAAAATAATGGTAGCAGCGACTAACTTAAAAATTTGTCATACGAAGAAATTTGCTATATACAAGTGTGGTATATGACAGTTTCACTGTATGTTGTTTATTAAGTAACTGTAGTAAAATTTTTAAAATAAATCTTTAAAATCTTTAAAATAAAATGTGTACTTTCAAGAAATTGGTCTAATTTAATACACTTCAATCCTACCGTAACAATGTCAGTTAAAACAAATTAGTCACGGTAATGCCCAACTCTATTTCCGTATTTATGGAGGTCGGATAGAGCTAAAATCCTTGCATACCTATTACCAGTTTTAAATCATTTTATGGGCTCAGTTTGACACTTGTATTTTCGGTGTCTTCAAAAACATGTTTGAAGTTATTGTACAATTTGACATTTTAAAAATATTTTCGAACCTTTTTTACACAATATTTTCGAAAGTAAAAACGGGTATCGTACAGGGAATTAGTTACTGTTTGCCAAAATATTTATGGTGTTATTTATATTTTACTATTTACATAAAGCTGTTTTTTTATTTTTAAAATTCTTCATAATTTTTGATAATTGAAGTTCTTGGTAATTAGAGAAGGTAAATTAGTCTTGTATCAGCCATCTTAGTAAATAACTACTATAAATAAAGGTTTTTGACAACAATACAATTACTAATTTATTATAGTAAATATGTTACATTTTTGTTTTTAATAAATTAGGGGAGAACATGCTATTAATATAGAACCTCTTCGTTAAATTGACACTACTGTTGTTTTCTACCTGTACATGAAATTATGATAAGAAAGTGTTAATTTAAGTCTGTTAAAATCCAGCGTGACGTAAAAGTAGCAGATAGAATTTCGATGTGCGTTTTAATTTATCATACGTTGTTAAATGATTTAGACATGATGCTTGAAGCTACTTAAAATTTATTGCGCTGCTAAACGAGTGAGGAAGAAATAGTGTTCCTCACTACAGTGCTAGTAAATTTACTTTATTTCAAACAAATTTTTGTGCGCTTGATTAATAGAAAACAGATTCCACGTATTATGGAACAGCAAACTTGGGAGTAATAATCTAGTACCTTTCTTCAGTTATGCCGCCTATCATATTGAATTAGAAGTTACCATCCTTTTACAATAAAATTGAATGTTTAACATGAGAACATCTTAAAATTTTCAGGATATGTAATCTTCCTTCAACTTTTTGGTCGAGTGGAGATTCACGTGTTGAGTGTACTGGAAGTGAATACTATCACTATATTTGATATTATTGTAAAATACAATACTGTGAAGAAATAAATGGAACATACAAATTCACTTAGAAAAACGCTAATAAAAAATAATTTAAAAATATTCTTATTATATATTGATGGGTTAACAATATTAAACTAATTCGTATTTTGTTCTTTTTGTACTTTTTCAATTATGTGTGTATTGAAAAAAAATACTTTAGTTATAGGTCTGTTCTTTTAAATACATTAGTTTAATATTGAGTATGCGCAATTATTTGTTAATAATATTTGATAGTATTATAAAAATAAGCAGGGCCGTAAACTGGCCAATTATTATTTATTTTTATTAGAAATAAAAATCTATTTTCGAACTCTATATAATTGTGCTTAGAAAGCTGCGCGCAATCACGACTACTTGTGGTCGCGACATTGTGGCCCCGACTTTGTGGCAGCCACACATTACGGTTCTTAGTTTACATGCAGTTTAACGTAGAAGTGTACCCCTAATTATTACGTTTCGCGGACAGTAGCTGGCGCTACTTATTTTCAAATTACAGATTTAAAACAATCGTTCCTATTCCTATATTCTATCACTTTTCTAACTTCAATTTTTTGTAGACAATATTCGATAAACAGATATTTATAGATATCACACGTGCAAGTATTGGTAACGTCATGTATACGTGAGCAACATGTAAATAAACATTAAAAGGGTTTGCAACAAAGAATTTAATGCTGTTTATCCTCACCAGAGGCAGCATATTCGATACAAATATTACACCGGCCTACAAAAGGTGCCGACATAATTTCGTTATAACTTTAATCTCTACTCTAGAAAACAAAAAATTGTATGTAAACGTTAAAACTACGTACAGTTTCAGAACTACCCTAACTTAAATATTTTTCCTTAAAGTTACTGTTTTATATACATTAGGGTGGTCGTTGAAAATTAAATTTTTTCTGACGCCCCAAAAAAACCTTCCTTTTAATGAAAATATACGGGGGATTTTTAAAAATTCTTTTAACAAAAATAACACGTGCCTCAATACAAAATATGTTCATTTTTTTAAAAATACATGTAGTTTTTTGTAAGTATCTCTTAAAGTATACGGATTTGAAAAAAGTTATAGAAGTATTTGGTAGGAAATTCAATTCTCTACAAAAAAGGTCATTTACATTTTTTTCATAAAATTCATATTTATAGAGATATTCTTAATAATGTTGAGATATTCTCAATAATAAATTCATTAAATCTATATAGTCAACATTTTACGACCTACAAACGTCATTTTTTCTGAAGTATAAAAATTTTTGTAACAACTAGAATTTATTATAGTTTTAGAAAATTATATATATTTAAGAAAGAATGAAGTTTGAGGGTCTTAAAATGTTGACTATATAAAGTTAATGAATTTATTATTGAGAATATTTCTATAAATATGAATTTTATGAAAAAAATTAAAAAGACCTTTTTTGTAGAGAATTGAATTTCCTACAAAATGCTTCTATAACTTTTTTCAAATCCGTATACTTTAAAAGATACTTACAAAAAACTACATTTATTTTTCAAAAAATGAACATATTTTATCTTGAGGCACGTGTTATTTTTGTTAAACATTTTTTTTTAAATTCCCCCTATTTTTCATAAAAAGGAAGTTTTTTTTAAGGCGTCAGAAAAAATTAAATTTTTAACGACCACCCTAATGTATATAAAACAGTAACTTTAAAGAAAAATATTTAAGTGAGGGTAGTTTTGAAACTGTATGTAGTTTTGACGTTTACATACAATTTTTTGTATTCTAAGGGAGTAGAGATTAAAGTTATAACGAAATGATGTCGGCACCTTTTTTTGTAGGCCTGTGTTATTAACGCATTTTAAGTACTTATACATGCATTTCTAAATGTTAAATGTTTGCATTTAATTGTAATTTAATTCATTTTTTTAAGTATTTTAAAGTATTGTTTATGAGATGGGCTGTATAAAAAGGTTTGCGGACTAGATGCGACCCGCGGGTTGACTTTCGTACACCTCATCTGAATTATATAGGTAGTTCAAAAGTTTGTTATTTAATTTATAATAATACATATTGTAAAATAATAATTAAAACTATCTATTAAAATTTATACAGACTGAGCAACCCTTATTTTCGAGTTGTATATGTTTATACACCGTGTTCAATGATTTTAACAGTAATCAATTAAAATAAGCATTTTCATAGGACCATTGAAAAACGCCAAAGAAATTACCATTTTTTATTCAAAATGTTTAACTGATTTTAATGAACTATTCAGAAACAGTTCAAAATAATTATGTAATATAGATATTTTCTTGTCCACCTTTACTAGTTTAGCTAGTACACTGTAAACAATATAATTATTGTAATATAATAGTAATGTTATTTGTCCATGGTTGGCAAAGTAGTCATACCGCAACAAATGACTAAAAGAGACTATGGCAAACCGGGAAGTAATCGTGAAAAGGCCATTAACCTGAAGACATCATCGGTCAAGCTTATTCCTACTTCTTCATTTAAATTCTAAGCTTGGTCTCTTTCTCCATCCTTATACAAATTTCGTGCGGTATAATCGATTGCCAAATCTGAATTATAAAATATCAATTTTCGTAAAGTTCATGTAGAACTATTTGACTACTAAAAAAATATTTTTTACGCATTAAGAACGTTAATATATATTTCCAAAGATTAATCCATTAGTAGGTACTAATTTTAAATAGATATTGTTATATTTGTTTAAAGTCGTATTAATACCTCCCTACTATAATTTGAAAAAAACCTATATATTTGTAATGGGTATCATTTAACAATAAAAACCATAAAATTATTTATTTGCGTTTAGTTATTTTGATATTAAATAATTAAAAGAAGAAAAGAGTAATATAAGATGTAATTATTATATACGGCCGTTTTTTACGCCTGGTTATTCTACAACCAATCATGCACTATATAATGTCGGTTTGGAAGATATCTATTGAAAACTAAATATGAAAGAGGAAACTGTTAAAAAAAGCAGAAATTAGTAAATAAAGATTAAAAACTATGGAAGTATTATTGTAGTTATCGAAGATGAAGTAAAATTTTTAAACACCTGCCCAAGACCGTTTTTAAGAAAATTAATGTATAATTCTTCAAAAATATCGCTCTCGTAAAAAATATCTTTTTGTGATATAGTTTACTTACAAATCGAACAAAATATATATAGAAGGAGGAACATCTTAGAATTCCAAAACGTGAACTGATTTCGGTTGTAAATAAGAGTGGTGCTATTAAACATAAGTTGTCGTGGCGCAAAAATTTGAAAAATCACTGCAGAAAGCGATGAATATCAGCATCGGGCCATAACTTTTTAAATTATCGAATTACCAAAAAAACATTTATTCATGGTTTTTATATTACACACATCATAATTCTATTTCACTACAAACTATCTCTGTTCTTAAATCTAAAGATAGTTTAGGATATAAGTGTAATCTTCAACCATTGTACAGAAAACCTCTCTCTAACGGACAGTCACGGGACCAACTATATTGTCTATTATAGAGGGACGTCCGGTGAACAGGAGGGCTTAATGCATTGTTCTCCTATACTTTTCTCAACTGGGACTTTTGAAAATTGTCCGTTGTAGAGAGGTGTCCGTTAAAGAGAAGTGTCCGTTAAGAGAGGTTTTACTGTATATCTAATACATGTATTATCATTGTTATATGTATGTACAATGCTTCAACTTTCAACTTTGTATCAATCAGCGCCATGTCGGTTATTCTATGTACCCTTATTTGTTTACAGAATTTTTCACCTTTTATACGTGGTTTCCATTAGAGAGAGGTCTTCTTATTTACTAAGGTGACCAACTATTTTCTGTTCAAAAAGAGTACACTTTGCAAGTTTTTCATAGGTGAAAAAAGAAGAAAAACGATAAAAACTTTATTTTCTTTTAAAAACATTTTTTTTTTCGGAGTGGATTTTTTTTGCTAAATGAGGATGTTCGTCTAATAATGTAGCCACATCCGAACAACTTTCATTTTGCATATTAAATTTGACTGTTAAGACGGCAGATAATGTTTTTACAGAAAGTTGCGACTTCTCACTGCTCCAATAATCATTCCCTAGTGAAAATACCCTTTCAACAGCAGCATTAGTGCCTGGACAACATAAGGAAATTTCTATTAAAACCTTTAAATTTTCATGTAGGATATGTTCTACTCTAAATTGCAGAAAGATTTCTACCCATCTTTTGTCAAGTTCTATTTTCTCATCGTTCCATTTCTTCAATTTTTCTTCATTTAAATATAAATTTACTCTTCGAATTTCTTTAAAGAGAAAATTGTCATTAATAACAATATCTTTTACTTCCTTCATTACAAATTCGACTGCTGAAGAAACTTCTTTCCATTCAATTTTACTATTTAGAAGGGTCCATTTGAAACAATTTAATGCTCTAAAGTTCACTATCCATTCTTCGATATATTCATAGCAAATTTTATAAAAATTTTTAACTTTTTTTAAAAATTCATCTTTATTCCGGGATTGGAAACATCCAAAACGGTCAGTTTATTCTTTAGAATTAGTGGTAAAAATCCATCATTAAATTATACAAATGAGTACTTTCAGAGTACAGGATTTGTAAAGAGTACGGTTTGCGAAAAAAGAGTACAAAACTCAGTAAATGAGTATAGTTGGTCACCTTATATTTACACTTCATTTTATTAATATTGTAGCAAACGCGACGAATGAATGTATTAGTCGCGATAGATTTACTCAATCGAACGTGAGATATTGTGTAAGCGAATATATCTCGTTAATCTTTTAATACACGCTAACTAGAAATTTCTATCTACATTACCTTGAAATGACGATATCACTAAAGATGAGACAAATCTAGAATTATCTGGAAGCACATTGCATGATACTACAGTGCGTATTTAAGGAAAACATTCGCTCCCATAGTTTAGTTTAAGACTGAGTTTGTTATTGTGAAGTGTCGGAGATCTATACGCAGCTGGTTCCTGATATAAATTCAATGTAATCTTTTTAATGCATTGTTTAGATAAATGTGTATATAAATATTAGAAATAAATATTCGAGAGAAATTCAAATAGTTTAGTGAAATAAAACTGTAAGTAAATAAGTTCGTATTAAAATAGTTATTAAGTAAATGTTCTGTAATTAAGAGGCCTCTCTTGCACGTGACTTTTTCCGACGTAAACAAACAGTCACCTTACGTCTTCGCTGGGAGCTATACCCATCCCTACACAAACGCAAACGCGCCGATCTAGCTCAGACACTATTCTATAATATGGATGACATTGACGAATGTAGAGATATCCACTGGTCAAGCGACGTACATATTTTATTAAAAAAGGCAATAACACTATGTGGCAACGTTGTATTCACGCGTATCACGCTGCCTTCATTTACAAAATAAAGTTCTACTAGAGCAGAAATTAATACATGCAAACGGTATTTGAATAATTCGACCATTCATCAATATTTTCTTATCGGTTTTTCAGTAATTGATTAAAATAACTTTTATTTACGGGGAAAAGTCCGAATTACGGAAAATAATAGTTCTTTCTTTATATTAATAAAAAAACAACTATTGAGAGATCTTTAAACACTTTTCTGAATACATATTTTTAAAGATAATATTGAGATGAATCTCAAACACCTCTACCTGTATAAAACATTAAGGCGCTTCGTTTTTAAACATTTTTTAGGCGGCTATAGACAAAATATTGTTCTAAACATCGAAAAAGTAATTCTCACGAATTTTCAGTTCATAATTTTAATTCTAAGTGTTTCATAATTGTTTTAAAATTTTTCCCATTTACTTAATATGCAAATTTATAGTTTTTTTTCATTCATTTATATCTCTGCTATACTTGATGCAATTATCTTGTTCTTTACAGCAATTTGTACAAAAAATGTTAATCTTTAAAAGTGCTGAGAACGGGATTTATGTAACTTATGTAACGGTTTCACCCTAAAAATCTCAATATTATTTTTATCGATTTTTGTATTTTTCTCATAAACGGCTACGCTTAGAGCAAAACACGTAAATGACCATTTCGGAGGAAACTCGATTTTCTTCAAAAAGGTCTTTAGAGTGTAAGCTGTAAAGCTGATAAATAAAAATTAAATTAAATGAAAATTAAAATGTAATTTTTAAAACGATAAACTCCATAATACAGTAATATTTTAGATTTTTATACCTTCGCATCTATTTATCTCATTAACTAAGAGTTTTACAGCTTAGACTCTGATGACCTTTTTGTAGCAAATTGAATTTCCTCTAAAATTGTTATTTTCGTTTTGCTCTAATCCCCGCTAAAATTGATAAAAATAATGTTAAGATTATTTAGAAATAAAACCGTTCAATTTTCATAGATTCCACTTTGGGCACTTTTAAAGATTGATATTTTCTCTACAATTTTCCATAAAGAACAAGACCATTGCATAAAATACAACAGAGATATAGATAATTGAAAAAAAACTGAAAATTTACATGTTAAGTAAAGGGGAAATTTTAAAATCGACTAGCGATTACTTATAATTAAAATTGGACTTTATTTTTAAAATTGTTTATTAATTATTATTATTTTGTTTGTCTAACCGCAAAATTGATAAAAATAGAAGTTATCCAAAAATAAAACCTTTAATTTTAAAAGTTTTTGGGCACTTTAAAGTTTGTTTATTTTCACTCATTTTTCCCATGGTTGAAAAAATAAAAAAGATTTGTATATACATTTTAATAAAAGCGGAATTTTAAAATATACTTTTATTAAATTAAAATTCAAAGACTAAAATTTTTTTTAGTTTTTATTTTATTATTTTGAAAATGTAACCCCAAAAAATTTTTTAAATAAATAAAAAAAGATATTTTTTTCAGAAAAGTTTTCTTTGCATTAATTTCATTTTAATAAATTTTTATTGGGTATAAACTAAAGAAAATATTGTTTATTGTTATTACAAATAATAAAAGTTTATAGGTAGTTTTTTTTTAAAATTAAAAAAAAGAAAATAAAAAGTTGTGTTTTTAAATTTACTTTCTATTAATTTCACAAAATGAAGTAAAAGGCTAATAAAAATTTATTGGGGGAAAACCTTATAAAATTTATAGGATTTTAAAAAGAAAGAGAAAATTAACATTTGGGAAAATTACTTATTATTACGTTTCGCGGATGAGCAAAGGCTATTTAAATTTTTAAATTACAGATTGAAACACTAGTTCTTAATATACCAATAGATAGCACTCGTGTATGTTACGTCGCACACAATCGTCACTCTCACTGCTCATGACGTCAAAAATACAAGTGCTTATTAAAAGGCAGCTATTGCAAAACAGAAACTGTGTAGGTGGCACAGGAGATTAAAACTTTTATACCACGTTCTCACAAGAATACTAGGTTGAAATTGCAATATAATTTTTAACTAATTATTTAAAGTTTTATACCTATTTATCTAAAATTTTGATTACATATAATACATACATATATATTGTAAGTTGCATCAATCGAATTTGTTTTTACTAGTAATACTCTGAAACAATTAGTGAAGGTGATGTTTAAAACATTTTACCCTTATGAATAAATTATTTTTCACATACCTATTTTACGACCATTATTAACAAATATTGTCTAATAAAAAGTTGTTATTAAAAATTAAAAGATTTGTTAGTACTATTATCTTTATAGATCTCGTAGTATTTCACAATAATACCGTTTCGAAAAAAATAAATGCTCTTCTTCTTGCCTTTTTATACCTGTAGTAAGGTTGAGGCGATTTACCCGCTCTCAAAAATAAAATAATTAAAATTCTATAATAGGTAAATAAGTTTTATTATTACATATAAAAGTTTAAAAAAGGTAAAAAAAAATAATGATAGAACATTAATTAATTGTAACTCATAGGTGTATTCGGATTGTAAAACAAAATGCAATCGAGATTCTTTCCATATGTTATTTAACATGTTATAAATCATAATGAATTTTACAGTTTTTTGCAAATTTTATTTCAATCATACGTTAAATTACTAATTAATTAACAACCTAAAACCAGATTAGTTATCACAAGATTTTTTATCACGCAGATTATGTTTAGTTAAAAGAAAACACTGTGATGATAAAGGGCTAAGCGGATTCAGACTATGAAAAAGATTGAAATAACATTATTAATGTTTAGAATACCCATCCAAAGTGCAAAAAGTCTATAATTTCAAATACAATAATAATTTCAAAAAAAAAGTACTAGTATAGAAACGTACATATAATGTATGTGTTTTGTTTTTGAGCTGACTATAAAATTTTACCACTTCCGGTGTAACCCAAAATTGTGTCAATATTCTTATAGTAAACGAAAAGGTATTAATTGTATATCAAAATTGAATAGAGCTTGCAAAGCGCCTTTCTAAATATATACTCCCCGCAAAAATTAAAGGAGCAAGAAAAAATTCCAAATTTTTCGGTTTTTTTGACGGCTGTATTTAGGTAAAAAATGGTGGTAACGAGGTCGTTAAAAAGCAGTTTGAAGCTCCAAGGTTTTAGTTTTCAGATTTTGTTTTCAAACATTTTAAAAGCAACGGTTTTTACGTGAAGATACCAAATAGAGCAAAGAATTTTTTTTTCAAATTTTATGCATTTTATGTTCAGTCCACGGGCTTGGAAAACTTTTTTTAAGGTTGAATAATTTAGATATTATTCATTATTATAAATAATCAATTATAACAGAAAAATAACTAATTGAATTTTTTTTAAAAATAGAGAATTTTTTTTTTCAAATACAAGACAATTATGATCTGCGCTTCGCGTATTATCAAGCAGCGACCGTAATTTGTTTAGGTCTCCTATAAAGATATCCCTCGCTAGTGATACTCTGCTGCTAAAAACTTGCAAGTTGACGGAAAGCTGCATGCGACCTTGTATGCATATTTCTATCTCTTTCACAACTTCAACCTCTCAATCTACCTCCATTCTTGGTAAGCAGACAGCTTCGACAAACACATGTGTAATTATTGGTGACGTCGTATATACATACGTCAACAACATGCACACATTAGAAAGGTTTGCAACAAAGATTTTAAAACTGTTTACTGTGGCCAGAGGCAGCACATTCTATACAAATATTTTCATACACATTTTAAGTACTTCAAACATTAATTTCTAAATATTAAACTGTTTATATTTAATTGTAATTTATTCAAAAAATTCATAAAACTGCACAAATTATACGGCTATAAATATTATTTGAATTTAATATTTTTTTAAAGCAGGAGAAACCTCCAACAACTATATTTTTCATTATTTCCCAAACCCTAGCTACGATTTTTTTTAAAGTTTAAATTTTTGCGTTATATTACAATATCAACAAGCTGTCCAAATTTTATTAATTTTGAACTTCCAGTTTTGTGACTTTACTCTTACAAAATATCGGTTTTTTTTATATATTTCTGAAACTTAAGCTACGATTTTTTTTAAATTTTCCCAAAACAATCCTTTAATTAATAATAACCTATGTTCCAAATTTGGTTAACTTTGAACTTGTAGTTTAAAAGTCGGGGGGTACACTTCCACCTTAAACGCTATATCGCGAAGCTGGTCAGATATGTGCTGATTTAGAATCTTTCTTACGTCCAAGCCTAAACTCTTGACGATGTTGTCAAATGCTATTTCACGCAAGCTTACAGCTTTATCCACCACCGGGCAGCACTTGCTGGCAATTATTTTCTAATATTTTTGTAATGGATTTAATTAATTGTTAAATGTTAAAAAATATTAAATTTTGCGCCAATGCGTCTAAAAATATAAGATACTTACGGGTAAGGTATTATGTTTCAAAAAATTATTTTAATAACAAAAAGAAAATTTAAATTTTTATTATATATTAATTTCTATGACTTACCCGGATCGAAAAAGGCCCTACTAATCAATTGGTGAAAACCCGATCAAAAAATATTGATTTATAACGGAGTAAAACAAGTATAAAATTACGAAACAGCGAAGAGGCCTCTTAAGTTATTGGTGTAGGTAAATTGGTTAATTCTTTTGTTAAATAAATTGTAATTGTAATTAAAATAAGTGGCCGATTGTTATTATTCGCAACCATAGTGAACTCGTTACAATATAATCAATTCAGTAGATATAGGGTACCCCATTAATAAGTAGGGGAGTGTACTCGGGTATGAGACGGGTTTTGTTTATGAACCCAAATTTTTCACTGGTTAAATCAAATCGGTTTTTCTATTCACTGTTGGAAAGGTAATGAATATACACAACTTTTATCCGCAGAAAGTTATGTGATTCCATTAACATGCAAAATTTTATGACCATTTTTCTAAGCATCGATTTTTTGCAAAAAAAATTTGTATCTAGGTATGAGACACTTACAAAATACATTAAAAATTGTAAAATATAAAGTAAAAACTTCATATCTATTTTAAAATTTTAAATCTTAATGCTTTCCATAATTTTTGTTTATCAATTTCCTCTTCATAATCGTCGCAATGTTTGAATGTGTAGATGCTTGCACAAATGTTTGCGCACTTCAAATGAACTGGCCGCTTGCAAATATTGCATTAGATGTTGTTAACAGCGCTCAATTTGTTCAGTAACAACTTTATACAAATGATGTTTTTGCTTTGGAACCCTTGGGTGGTGGTGATATGCTGTCTCATACCCGGACAATGACGACATTTTGAGAATTACAAAAAAAAATGTTTTCCAACCACATATTGGCCTAATCCAATATTGGATCGTAAAATATAAGTAAAACACTAAATGCTATACATTACACTTTCCTTTTTCAATTGATTTACATGAAAAAAATAACATTTTGAAAAAAATCAAAAACGTTTTACCATGAAATTTCACATATGATGTTTGCAGTTGATATAAGCAATGCGTCGATTAATTTCAGTGTTAGTACAAAAACTGACTTATGACCAAAGAAGTACTTGACAGTAATCAAATCGGTCATATTGACATTGCATAATGAACATAATTGACTGTCTCATACCTGGAGCCTGTCTCATACCCGGGAACACTCCCTTACTTACTTTTAACACGTTTAGCGCCGCAGCGGTCCGTAGGGACTGATATAAATATTTTTCGTAGTGGCCATTATAGTCCCTAGGGGATTCCGAGAAAGATCTTATGAAATAATGAATTCAGCAATGATCTGCATATATCATTTACAATTATTTCAAATAATGCTACACTAAAGAATAAAAGTATTGTATCATGATACAGTTATACCGGTATGCTAGTTCTGATGCATAATCACATCGACTTCGCTTAGGTGACGTCACTGCGAAGTATATAGCTTGTTCAGTAGCACGGTGAAGTGGAGAAGTTGTTTCACTTTAAATAATAATTTTTACACGTTTGTTAGTGTTGGAATATAAAATTTTGCTTCATTTTATATAATAATTACACATTAAAAATCTACAATATTTTAGCAGTTTTAATCATGTTTTAATGCAAAATATAGCATTGTATGTAAGGTTGGCAAATATTTAATAATTGTTAATAAATAAGGATTGTTTAAATAATAAATATTTCTGATTTTTGAAATTACGAGATTGTATCAATAATCCGACAAATCGTGTGTGGCTGAGGATGGATCTTCAAGCTTGAAAATGAATAGTGTTGGTTGCATATGCATCAGGTATAAGGAATTTAGAGTAATAAATAACTAACTACAAATCACCTGTTGAATAAGATATCTATAATAATAGTACATTGGTTGGTGCTGCGCTCTAGGAAAGTTAACACTCGAACAATTCCAAATGCTCGTATATTTTAGTTGTGGTAGAGATATGTTGGAGTTACAAGTGTTGTTATTGTGACAGTTTTTAATGTTTTATAAATTTTTTCGTTAAAATAATGATTTTTATTACGTTAGTTGGTTCATAATAACATCAATATGTGCCAAGATTTGTTTTATCATAAACTCTGCGCGCTTTTGTTAATAGTTTCGTAATTTACTTGTTGTACCTGCTTACCTTTTTGTTTTATACCTGTAGATTTTATTAAATTGTTTACGATGACAACACGTTTGCAGTGTTTCATTTTATTTGTTTGCTTTATTGTGCTCTATGTTACAAAGGTATGTTGTTCTTTTTAATTTGGTGTATGAATTTTTTTTTATATAAAAGTATTATACATACTGTCGTATCGAAATTAAAATTATAAAAAATAATGCATGTGCTGTACATCCTGGTTTCCACGCTTCTAAAGATACAGTTTTTTAAATTTGTACGTCTTGTACTATCAAAACAGATGTAACACAGTCATAAAGTTATCTTTGAAATCTACAACTTTTAATCAGTTATGCGCTACTTTCTAATTCTATTGCGCTCACTCTGTAAGTAGATAAAAATAATAGATCCGCGTACACTACTTGCAATATGCTAGAATTAATTTCATCTTCAACTAAAATTAAATAAAGTAAATTACTTGTAAATCCATTTCTCAATAAAAAAAAAACTAAATATTTACATATAGGTATATTGTGTAGGTACATACGTATGATTTGTATATTTAGTTCATAGTAGAAATTGGGAAGTCACAAGTGGTCCAGTTCTGACCAAACCAGTTCAACTGTGCAATTTATTTTATTAGTTTTAGGTTTTTAATAAAAAAAATTAGTTGAGAAAAGATGCGAGATAAACTGAAAGAAAGCATTTCTTTATTTATTTAATAAGTATAAATTCATTTAATAAATATAAGTTTAAATTAATTCTATTATCATCTTCCTTAAATTTTATTTTGAAATTTACTTTCTTTGACACTCTTCGATGGACGTCAAAAATTCTAATATTCGGGAGGGTTGCGACTAGTTTGATCAGCATTTGTTAGCCCATATTTTATGTTTGAAATGGGGATTATGTTTGCTCAAAATACTTAGAAGTCCATATTCATAAAAAGTAGCATATATAAGTACATACCTATGTACGTATTTAAAAAATATGTTATTTAATGTAATTCTAAACACTATTAATAGTCATTATTGATACACTAATTTAAATTTTATGTTAATGCTGAATTAAAAAAATTATCATTTTCCTTTAACGAGATACTCTGTCTATAGAAATTTAAATTCTATAGGTACAGTCAAACTAACATTACCTAGAAGTAAAGGTACTAAAATTACAAAGACCAATCTTAATTGTTTTTTTAACCATGCAGCTCCAGATTTTGTCTCTTACTTCTTAGTTTGACCGTACATGTTATATGTATAGATTATTTCTAACATTTATCACCTTTTTGGCGATTATACCACATTTAAAGTAAATGCAGCAGTTTTTTTTAAACAAAAATCGATGTTTTGTAAGTGAAGATCGATAAATTTGTTCATATTGAAATAAAATTGGTTAATTAATTTTCCAGTAAGAACAACTACCTAAATATCAAATAGGTATGTAGAACTTTTCCAATAGCTTTTTTAAACATCGAGATAATTTTTGTTAGTCGATTATACAATTTGTCTGTATTTTATGCTAATATTTTATATAAAGTTGTGGTCAACCAAATTAAGAACATTACAAAAAAGACAATAAAATTATAAACGTACATAAAATAAAAAAAAACTTATGTGCATATATTGCTCTTTTAGTATCTTAAAAAAGATATTTGTACATGTACATATTTGTATAAATATTTATTGAAAATGTGTTTATCAAAATAATAACACAGCTCGACAAAAACATATTTTTTCTTTGTCCTAAAATTTATTTTATGATTTTTTTATTTATTATGGTCCAAAATAAAGGAAAAACACCTATATTCCTTAAAAAGTTTGCTTTTGTGGGAGTTCTAATAATAATACTTTTTTTTTGAGTTATCGTATATAAAATAAAAAGTATTAACTAGTTCTGCAAGGAGAAAAAAATATCGTTATAATAACCATACGTATCCTTATTATAGCTATCCGTTGGATAGTTATCTTTCACAGGGATACGCCGTATAGCTAATTTAGCTATCCAGAGTTTCCTTATTGCGGATCGTTATAGTAACGATCCGTATTACTGTTTTAGACATTCAAAAGATTATTGTCATAGTGATTTAACGGATATGCACGGAGAACAAAATATCGTTATAATCACCATACGAATCTGATGCTGATGCATTTTGTTATATATGTGGTATTTTTATTAAAGTACGAGATACAAAACTTTATTTAAATGCATGTTCAAACCTTTGTGAAGCCTACGAAGCTTATTTCCAATGTCCTGTTCGGAATCTAGACAAACCCTAGGCCCCACATGTTGCTTGCATTAATTGCAAAAGATGTTTAGAAGGTAAACAATTTTTAGTAAAAAAGAATTGTTTAAAACACTTACAAGAATTGATGATGGACCTTCTGGTGCTGGCACTAGCACTGTCACTAACACTAATCCGATTTCCGACACCAACACTAGTTAACGCTACCGGATAGATACCGCGTCTTTTCGTAGCAATATGCCGACGTTTCCCAAACGTATCAGAGCATCCAGCCATGAAGATGCAAACTGAAACGTTTGCGAAACGTCGGCATATTGCTACAAAAAGATGCGACGTCCATCCGGTAGATTTAACTAGTGTTGGTGTCGGAAATCGGGTTAGAGTTAGTGACAATGCTAGTGCCAGCTCAGGAGAGTTCATCATCGATTCTTGTAAGTGTTTTAATTTTATTATTAATAACCGCGAAAGCCTTAAATCCAAGAAGAATATGTATATTATACAAAAAAAAAGTTTATTTTTATATTTAATAACTTTAGGTTGGTATCGAGGTGAGAAAGTAAAATGGGGGACTACATTTAGGGTTTACTGAGAGAAAGTACTTATAAACATGTAAAAAAAGTAATAAGGTTCACTTTTAGATTTTTTTTTCACTATTTTGTAATTTGATATGATAGTAAAAAATGATAAAAATTTATATATAAATATATTTGTTTCGATTTATCAATAAATAAAAATTGAAACTATGGATTTTGTAAAATATTGATCAATCGCTCTCCTGCATACAAAAGCAAACTTTTTCAGGCCATATATTTTTTTTTGGTCTAACTATCGTTAAATCTATCGAAATTTCATACTCTCTTATCTAAGAGAAATTTTGTGTCGACCAGTGTAATCTAAGTGGGGTATATGCAGCGTTGATAGACGTCCCGCTTATGAAACGTAAAAAGAAAAAAAACTACTGAAAGAAATATCAGAAAAAAACAAATAATAATTTAGTTTCATCACTTTTTTTAGTTAGACGTTTGTCTATTTGTGCATATTTATTACTCGTACAAAAAATGAATTAATCTTATTGATCTAATAAATAGTGCCTGATTGCTTTGTTTTTTTATTATGTCTCGCTTCTATGAAACGAATCCCGTTCTTTTACTTTGGAATATTAAAAATTCCGCCTTGGTCGGACAAAAATCTGGCAATGTTGGGTATATGTACAGTGGAGTTAAAAATAATAGCTTACTTAACAATTTCGTTAAGTTCAGTGTCACTAAAATGCATTAAAATGCAAATTATGATAATTCAAAATACATAACTAAGCCAATTAAACTCGGAAGGACTATCTCTAATACTTTTCGCAAATATTCCTCTGGAATTAAGTTAGATTGTATACTAAGTAATTTTTTTAAGGTGACACTCGGACCTAAAAGTACTGGCTTACAGTGAACACAAAAAGTTTAATAGGTATATTCAACGGCCGAGAATTTTATTTTTGTCAGAAACGGTACTTGATACAAAAAAACGTTTATATATAAAACACACAAATGCAATCACACTTTTAAAGAAAGTAAATAATTTGAAAATGGCATTTGATCATGATCAATTGCGACATAAAGCGTGAAGACACACAGTGTTGCCAAACTATGATGTCTAGGCGTGTATTAATTTAAAAAAATTATATCTTTGAATATTTATAACTTTAACAATCGATAAAAATAATCATGTTTATTTTACAAGTTTTCATGTTACAACATATTATTTTTTTAAAAAATCGGTAGTGAAGTTTTCAAAATATACACGAAATTATATCTTTTTTATATACATCGCTGACCTATTGCATGTTAATTATGTACACTTTAATTAAGAATGTCTTTTTTTAGTATCGCTCAAACAATTTGAAATAAATGACACTTAGCTCAATATTATATTTCAATTTTATTAATTTCATAAGAAAAATGAATTTACAAATGAACTACCTTAGGTTATTATTAAAAATAAAAGTTTTACGATCAACCGTTATATCAAATTATTTTTTTATCGGTTGAGAAAATTCAATTTAGTTATCCTATTGTGATTTATCATAGTTCGCATTTTCTTGTATTTCAGTAACAATAAAATATTAACAACATTTTTAAGCACTTTTATTATTTTCAACACAACTGTAGGTTATAACGACATTTCGGCTGGTTTAATAAAAAAAGTTTGTTTTATACTTATTTATATGAACATGTTTTTATGCTAATGTAACTTAAATTTAAAAGTTCACTTGTCACTATATTTTTACATGTATATGTAAGTACGTATATTTTGCATATAGAAATCGCCGTTGATGGTATATGAAACCCTGCCCATGCTAAAATAAAATTTTCTCCCTATTAAATTGATTTAATACTGTGGAAAATACTTATTCTCAAAATTTAAACTAAATCGAAGGTTTTGTTTAAATTAATGTTTACATGTAAATCCAATTAATATAAGAATGGGTGTCCTAGAAAGTAATATAAAAAATTAAACTTCGGAGCAAAGTATATGATGATCGTTTTTGAAAAAAAATAAAAGCAATATTGAAACGAATAAAAATAAATCAAAAACAATAAAAATAGACAAATAAATATAATCGACTAAGCAAAATCCTAATTAACATGAATGATAAGAAAAGTAAAATCACTTAGAGAAATAAAGGTAGATATACATATAATGCCAAAGGCATAAAATAATCATACTTATTATTAGATATGTTTTTATGATTTGAAGAGAGCGTTCAGATAAATCAACAACAACTGTCTAATTTTCAGCCCTTATATGACATCTAAAACAGAGATCTTTTTGATATTTTTAATAGATCACTGTATAGGCTATTAATTCTACTATCAATTACATGAACAGAATTATTTAATCCCTGGTATTCTGTAGAGATATGAACAAAAGTATCATTTTTACAATGCATTTATGTAGAATTTTGAGGTAAGTTTTAAGTATTTTAATTTGGTTTCAATTTTGAGGATAAGTGGGGTAATGTGATCAATGGTCGTCCTTTCTCCAATACTCGACCATTTTATCTATTAAAGACAATACTAAATCAATTTAATAGGGCAATAAATGTATCTCTGCGTGAGTAGTTTTTTTCTATCGTCCGTAGGTCTGTTAATATTAAGTTCAAAATATTTAAATTAAAAACATTACTATCGTTAGTGATTCATGGCTTTTCCGATCATTATAAACTTTAATTATTGAATGACATCATGCCTTTGTATCTTCAATTTTTATAAACCTAAATATACTATAATATTGTGCTGGATAATACCATTTTTTATAACAGAAAACGAAAATGTTTTGTAGCTAAACATTTGAATATTATCTAAAAATTAATGAGTTTATTAACAAGTACAGATGTAAAGAGAGATAGTAAATGTAAAGATAAAGTTTTTTATAATTTAATAGTAAATTGTATTTTTTTAAACTTTCCAGTCATGCTTAATTGAAAACATTCGCTTATTATAGATTTAATGAATTATAGAAATCTATTTTATGTGTTTATTTCTTCAATGAAATATATACAATGTAGTTAAGCTTTTCTGAGTAATTATTACAAGAAAGAAACTGATTTGCATACCTAAGTCTGTGATGCTGGTATTGTTCAGAGTAATTAATTTCAATTTATGTAATGCAGTCATGGACAGTATAAATAAAAACAATGTAGATTTTTAACAGCTGTAACAAAAAGAGCTATCAGAGTTAATGAGATTAATTAGAATTAATTATGTTTTAGAAGTGGTACATCCCTGAAGTTTAACGATAGCTTCATAGATTTTGCATTAATGATTTGTTTAAACTTATCATTAATAATGTAAGAAAATTAGTTTATATCAAGTTTAAATCAGTTAATTTTGCTTACACATGATGTAGTAGTTTTTAAATAATATGAGGAATGTAATGTTTTAAATTAATTACACGAAGTAAAAATGTCTAGCTATCATTACTTGTAGTACAAATGATCAAACTCAATTGTAATTCACGTGACCACAATGATCAGATTGGTAAAGTATTGGGAATACCATAATTAAATAGGGTAATATTGCCAGTAGTTGTATGTTTTTGATGTACTGCCACTTACAACTATAATTGCAACGAACTTAGTCAAGTAAAATTAAAAATTCTTATGTAGGTGTGTTACACATACATTCAGTAATTAAAACGAAAAGGCAAAGAAAGCTTGAACTGTAACACATTTTTTGTATAAATTTTTTTCTTAAAAATTAACAATTTTGTCGCTAGTCGGCCGTTATTAAAGTTTAACATTTTGTTCTATGAAATAAATACATATATAATTGTTTGAAAGAATATTTCACAATTTAAACACACTAAAATACATTTTTATTAATATATAAAATTAAACTTCTAAGCTTATTGTCGTAGATCTTGAAAAAACTTTACACCTTACTTCGAACACTAATTACTGAAAATTTACTCTTGTTACCGGAATTTGGAGATATAAATGCGAGCCTACAGAGAAAAACTATTATTTTTAATGTGTAATGAATGATTTATAAGCATATCTGCAGTTAATAATTTTCCAAAGTTTAAATTATTATAAAATAAAGCAGTTTATGGCCGACTACAGAAGGGGATCAGCAAATTGGCAAAGTCTACTCTTTTGGTTAGTTCAGTTTATGATTTATTAATACATCAAAAATAATAAACTTTTTAAATTTCAAATCAAAATATGAATTTTTAAAGGTCGTTCTAGAATTTCTAAACTTTTTCAGTTCATTACTTTTAAAGTTGTTGAACCTTTATATATTAAGATTAAGACTTTATTTTTATTTTACTTTTAATTAAAATTATAGTGATGAAACATATACTAAAAAAAATTAAGAAAGCATTGAAATCACTATATTTTAATTAAAGTACATTTTGGGGTAGCCCAAATAACCGACATTTTTTTTTTCTTTGTTTTTTAATTGAGATATATTACTTTAACATATTTTAAGAAACCTCACTAAAGATGAGAACGATTAAAACATTTTTAGAGGTAGCCCACGAATTTTAAAAATGTCAAAATTGTGAAAACTATAATTTTTTTATTACTTTATTTTTTCGTTACGGAAATACTAATTCTTCAAAAAAGAATAAGCTTCTTAAAATTTCAACTCAAAATATGAATATTTAAAGGTCCCTCAAGATATACGTTAATTAAAATATAGTGATTTCAATGCTCTCTTAATTTTTTTTGTATCATTGTATATGTTTACTCATTATAATATGAATTAAAAGTAAAATAAAAATTAAGTCTTAATTTTAATATTTAAAGGTCGCTCAACAACTTTAAAAATAATGAACTGAAAAAGTTTAGAAATTTCATATTTTGATTTGTTTAAAGGACTTGCAATATTTTACAATTTTTAAAATTCGTGAGCAATCTTTAGAAATTTTTTAATTTTTCTCATCTTTGGCGAGGTTTTTTAAAATAAGATAAATTAACATATTTTCATAAGAGAATGAAGAAAAAGAAATAGTCGGTCTTTTGCGCCACCCTAATGTATAAGCAATTTGCTAATATTTTTAACACCACGAAAGGGAAGTCTAATTCTATTTTAGAAAGTTCCAGAATATATTAATTATATACATATATATAGCTGTAATATGTATATGCGTGTATATTTATGTATCTTATTTATGTACATATGTAGGTATTTTCAATTTGAAATTGTAATCAATTTATTTGATAATATATTTTATTTAAATTAAAAATCCTTAGATTTATATAGGTAGTCTTGTATTTATTGAACATAATATATATAATAATTCGTTTTTCAGTTTTGCTAAAATGTATCAATGAACTGTTTGCAAAATATTTGCATAAATAATTACTAAACCATAAACGGAAGTAACAAAACATTACATGTAATATACATGTGTATTTTTAAATTATTCATATTAAATAACTATTTTACAATGTTAACTTATTTCTACACAACTACTTTTAAATTATTATTAATTATTTATTATTTGTAACACAATTTTGTCTATTTTTTTTACTTCACGATATTGTTTTATACATTTCAATATTAAAGGTGAAAATTGTATAATTGGCTGGGTTTATATTTTATAATTTTTTGTAACCGTAGTATAATTGAACAGTAGAAATTCAAAAGCATCTAAGAGCAAAATTTATAGTATTATAATTTTATTATTTATAATTATTTTTATACAATTATGAACATTGTGAACAAATATTTAACTCTAAATGAATTTCATGTCAATAAGTATTACATTTCGTTATGGGTTGTTATTAAATTAAGTTTAGTTTAATAAAAAATAACGGCATAGTAATTGTGGAGCACAGAACATCTTCAAGATAATATTTAAGTTGAGGTTAAAATGTTTATAGAAAATTATGAGATTTCAAATATAAATAGTGACTTAGAATTTTATTTATCTTTATATATTCATTTGTTATGTTTCTAAATTTGTAAGAAATAAGTTTTTGATGTTGTATTGTGATAAAAAAACATATTCAATAGCCTTAAATGATAAAATTCTTGAAGAATTTTTTAATTTTATACTAGTTTATCCATAACTCCATTATTTACATGCTGAGATGCCTTCGTTTAATGCTATTTCGTATAACGCTTAAACTCATTGGAACGTATCCCCCGCGTTAAACGGGGTCTTACTGTATATATATTCTTAAGAGGCGGCACTTTGTTTTTTTGTCCGAGGCGACGTAACCGCTACAGCGGGCGCTGT
The DNA here is from genome assembly GCA_036325965.1 of Sinopyrophorus schimmeli. Taxonomy (NCBI): domain Eukaryota; kingdom Metazoa; phylum Arthropoda; class Insecta; order Coleoptera; family Elateridae; genus Sinopyrophorus; species Sinopyrophorus schimmeli. Next base: position 8,248,884 of record JARFIZ010000314.1, on the reverse strand, counting down.
TTCCACCTCGTTATATAAGAAATTGTACTATAGACAGTAGTGCTATAAGAATTAACTGCTCAGTATATGTACATGTTATGTTTGTCCTAATTACTTTTATAACATACTTTTTCAACTAAAGAAATACTAGAGCTTTTGCCTGCCTCTCCCCTCAGCTGGAACCGTTTATTTGTAGTCATGCTACAGAATGTAGATTAATGCCTACAAGTATAACTTTTACTATTATATTTATTTCTAGTGCAACATTTATAATTTGATTGGAAGCCAAATTTATATTTTTAGCTTTCTCGAAATTTTACTTTCAATGATAATTTAGTTGCTATTATAAAAAATTGTTTTATTGAAATAGATATCTAATTATGAAACTTTATAATTTTTAATAATGTATATTGTACAACATTATCTCGGTTGCGCACGCAATTTATATTATAGGATTGCATTGTAGGATATGCTATTGATTATACTGCTGCAACAGACGGTGCATCGGATATAACAATTAAAAAACCAAGGGTGACGAAGGAATTTACGGAAATACCAATTAACTTTTTTTGTAGGCAACAACAAATTTGATTGTTAAATATTTGTTGTATGTATTGATTTCATAAATAGAACTAATCAAAAAAAAAATTCAGTTCTAAAAAGCCTTTTTATTACATCTAATAATTTGCATTAATACGACTTAAAAATATGGCTTACTTTAAAAAAAAGCCTTTTGATTTATCATGCAACAAGTCAATGTAGTATGGTAAACTTTGATGTTATTCTTTACACAACAAGAGCTTTGTTGTATTTAATGTATCGTGTTTGTTTATTTTTCGTTTTGAATAGATATTAGTAGGTTGCTTCGCTTTTAGATAATTTTTTTTTTAATTTACGATTCATTGCCAAAATATTGTTCTAGAAATTGAAAAAAAAATTACACCGTATTCCAAGTGGTCATTAGTTGCTTTTTAAATTTTCCCATTCATTTAACATGTAAATCTCCAGTTTTTCTTCATTTATCTATATCTCCGGTACATTATATCCAATCGTCCTGTTCTTTACGGGTAATTGTAGGGAAAATATTAATCTTTAAAAGTGCTCAGAGTTGGGATCTATGTAACTAGAACAGTTTTACCTCTAAAAAAAACTTCGTTAATCTTTATCGAGTTTTGCACTTTTTTCATAAACGGCTAGACTTAAGCAAAAACCTAAAATTAAGAAAATAAATTTTCTACAAAAAAGATCTTCCGAGTATAAGTTCTATAGCTATTAGTTAATGAGATAGATAGATTCAAATATATAAAAACTTATTATTTTTTTATCAAGTTTATTGCTTTAATAATTCCATATTAACTTTTCAAATAACCGTTTATTTATTATCTCTACAGCTTACACTATTCAGACCTTTTTTGCAGCCAATTTTTATTTTTCTCCAAAATCGTTATTTCCGTTTTTGCTGAATCTAGTCATTTATGAAAAAATTCAAAAATCGATAAAAATTGACTAAGATTTTCTAGGGGATCAAGTTACATAGATCCAACTGTGGACACTTTTAAACATTATTTTCTCTACAATTTGTTGTAAAGTATCTGATGATTTCATAAAATGCAATAGAAATACAGGGTGTTTTACGACGAACTTACACTATCTATATATTGAAAACTACTCACACGATTTTTATAAAAATTGGTATAGAGGGATAACAAGTTATGGCGAATTCAGGGAAAATATTTTGAAAGACATGTCATTTTCGGTTATGCCGGAAGTGAACAGCAACTTCGTTATTTTAAATAGAACACCCTATATATTTTTTTTCAGAATTTGCGTTAAATTTTAATATTACTTTATGTAAAATATCCTATACCTAAAATGTATACTTTTCGAGATATTAATTTTTTTAATGAATAATTGTCAGTTTCAAACCCTTATATTAAAAATTCTATGTGAACATACCCTATACCAAATAAAATAACTCTTGTCGGGTTAATGAGTAGGAAGATCAAGCTAATTGGGGACCTGTTCAAAATTGCTTTATTGTATACAGGGTTGGTAGAAAAAGGTATAGAAAGTTCAACTTCAAAAAAGTCAAATATCTTAATTTTTTTAAATGAAACCACAACTTTTCTATACCTAAACCTAAGCGTTTTTGAGATATTAACAAAAGTTTTTATTATTTCTGCCTTATTCTTGCTTATTAAAAGTAGACCATGTTATTAATTTTTTTAATTTAGTAGGCCCTATATGCAGCTCTCTTAATTAAATATTAATTGTTATTATTTGTGGTTATTGGCATTTTTACCAAGTGATAGATATGGCTCGTTCGGAATCAAACAATGAAGATTATGTAAATTTATTGTTTAAAACATGATGAATGTGACCGAGTTATTACTAGAACATGTGCTTTATTACCTTTTGGGATAAGCAGCATAGTATCCAAGAACATTGATTGTATTAATATTATTTTCAACAATAGGCTTCATTTTTTTAACTTTTTGTTTAAACAACCAAATTGTGTTAAATTTTTAATTATTTTTTTCACGGTGTCACGAGTGGTTCGTGGTCGATCTGGATGTCTTGTAGCAAATAAAGCACATATTCTAGTAATAACTCTGTCACATTCGCCATGTATTAAAAATAAATTTACATAATCTTTATTGTTTGATTCCAAACGAGCTATATCTATCACTTGGTAAAAATGCCATTAACCACAAATAATAGCAATTAATATTTAATTAAGAGAGTTACATATACGCCCTACTAAATTAAAAAAATTAATAACATGGCCTACATTTAATAAGCAACAATAAGGCAGAAATAATAAAAACTTATAAACTTTTGTTAATATTTCAAAAACGCTTAGGTTTAGGTATAGGAAAGTAAACATAAACTCCCCTTATTTTTGGCCGTAGATTTCAGTAAAAGAAAAACAAAGTGGTGGTTTCATTTAAAAACATTAAGATATTTGACTTTTTTGAAGTTGAACTTTCTACACCTTTTTTTACTAGCCCTGTATACAATAAAGCAATTTTGAACAGGTCCCCAATTAGCTTGATCTTTCTACTCATTAACCCGGCAAGACTCATTTTATTTGGTGTAGGGGATGTTCACATAGAATTTTTAATATAAGGTCTGAAACTGACAATTATTCATTAAAAGAATTAATATCTCAAAAAGTATACATTTTAGGTATAGGGTATCTTACATAAAGTAATATTAAAATTTAACGTAGAATCCGAAAAAAATATATAGGGTGTTATATTTAAAATAACGAAGTTGCTGTTCACTTCCGGTATAACCGGAAGTGGCATGTCTTTCAAAATATTTTCCTGAATTTTCCATAACTTGTTATCCCTATATACCAATTTTTATCGTGTGAGTAGTTTTCAATATATAGATAGTGTAAGTTCGTCGTGAAACACCCTGTATAGGATAATGGAAAAAACCTTAGATTTATATGTTAAATAAATGAGAAAATTTTAAAATAAAATAGGGATCACTTAGAATTAAAGTTAAGGTCTGAAATTGAGTGGGAATGGTTAATTCGATGTTTAAAGCAATATTTTTCAATTGAACGTAGTAATAAAAAATCGTTTTACAAACGAAGCACCCTAATAGGTATATATTTTTGGTAATAATTCTAGGTGGTCGAATAATATCTCTGGCTATTGTGCGTGCAAACATCAATTTAAAATATTTCGAATGACTACAGTATTTTTGATTTTATTTAGTTTTGTCGATTGTTGCAAGGAAAAATGGTTAAATATAGGAAAAGTAGTGCAGTTTTATAAAACAACTATTCCAACAAAACTAAAATTTAACTTTTAAGTTCAAAGTGTTTTTTTTTAATTATTATAGAAGATGGAAAAAAATCTAATAGAAAAGTTGTTCAATTTGACTTTTATGTGAATATCAAGTTAGACTTGGAATTTCTCAAAATGTCATTTAGGTAGTTCATATTTTATATTACACTCAATTTGTCATCTAACCCTTTTTTTTATCTGCTATAGTTTAAGGCATTCCAATGTTTTAAATCACAACAAGGAATCTTTTGTTTTTTGCTATTGATGTACATATATCAAATTTTGTTAATTTTATGAAGATTAAAAATAAACAGAATTTTTTTTTTATATTCTAACCTACAACTAATATTAACTAAGGAATTATGAATTCGCATAAATCATTCTTTTTTACAAGGTAGCTGTTTCTAGTTCTTTTATAGTTAATACTAAATTAAGTTTAAATTAATACATACATGAAGGTCAACTGCTATATCATAACGATGATATTGAAAAAAGTTAACATATGCTTCTCTTATTATTTGTTACTCATATAATACATATAAGATTTAATACAGTACAACTACGATGCCGTGAAAATGCATTAATCTGAGTAACGCTTGATTGTGTAGAGTAGGAACATTTTATAATATTAATCATTGAAAACAGGCTTTACTTAATTATTCAGAAAAACCTTTAAAAATATTTTGAGTTATTTTACTTTTATTTAGAAATTCTCAATTCTGAAGTAGTTGCAAGCTTTTGCATTTATTTTTGTAAATCGTGTTTTTATTTTACAGTTGCAATAAACTTGCAATTATTTGTTTATTTAAAAATGTTAAAATCATATCAGTGTTTATTTTTGTTCTGAAAAGTTGTTTTTTTTCCAGAACTGATAGTCAAAAATGATGGTCTAAAATACAATTTTTATTGTTAGGATTAATTTACACACAAGCTTTTTACTTCAGAATACATATATATTAGAATAGTATGCCCCATGCAAAATTTAAATAAAAAGCAACTTATCCCTCTGAGTATGTTTACAAATACTCGGCCATCTTAGGAAGGACTGTAGCCTCTTAACCGTTTACATTTCGGAATAAGATACGTTTATTAAGACACCTTCAATAAATATTATTTTCAAGGTAGAATTACTTCTTAATTTTTTTAGAACCTTTTTTGTTTGCTTTATGGAGAAAGTCAATCAATGTCAAATCTGAAATATTATTTTGAATAAGTAAAATATCCACGTTTTAAAGTTTATTCAACTTATATTGTAATCAAACACATATGTACTATCGATCTTTAATTGAAATCGAAAGATATTTGTTTTATGCTTAATTAAATATAAAAAATGCATGGTAGTGTATATATTGAATAATACAATCATATAAATAAATCGAGAAGAGTTTCAACCCAAAAATACATCAGTTTTGTATAAATCGCTTTCTCCGTTTAAACTTTCTATACCATTGTTTGTACAGATTAGCCTTTTTACAAGGTTTATATTTAATTACTTGGTAAATTGTAATATTATTAATCAAATGGGTGTCTAGTAATTCTTCAATAATAACCATTAAGCTCTCACTTTTTAAAAACATAATTAAACAATGAATTGCAATTATATTATTATTACTGTACCAGGAGTGTTTCTATATGTAGAGTGATTTTATGGTAAAGCATTAACATAGTATAATTTAATAATATTTTACGTACATTATAATAAAAATATGTTAGTACATAGTATATTAGGCAGTTGTCATTCGTTTTCGAAGGTAAATCTAAACGGATATATAAAATTGCTGAACTAATTTATATTACTAATCAAAATAGGAATTTTTATAGGAACGCAATTAAATATAAATATTTTCTAATATCTATTGATTATAATTAGGTATATGCAATTTTAAAATGGGGTTTTTAAGATTTCAGTATTGCTTTAAATAAGTAATAAATTGCAATCCTTTTTACGTAACGTGGATATGCCTAACTAAAATCTTAACTAACATTTATATTGGTAATTTATTTATGATAAAGCAACGTAATATATAGGTATGTATCCATACTGCTAATACCTATAACCAAATTTGCCGTTATTAAAAACATATTATAAAATAATATACAGGGTGTCTCGTTGATAATTATATCTTAACAGGTAAATCTAAAATGGTGGAAAAAGTTAATCAGTGCATCTTTATCGTGGACGAAGTTATTTGATTTTGAAAATTATGACTTTCTTTATTTTATTTTTTTTAAGTTGTGTTTCGTCATTGTTGTGAAAGAAAAACATTATTTTTCATGTAGATTTTAGATTTACCTGTTGAGCTATCATTAACGGGACGCCTTGTTGATGTACATTGTTGATTTAAATAATATACAGTTCTAGTAATTTTTTGTTATTAAATTTTAACAATCTAAAAAAATGTATGTTAGAAATTATTTTAAATTAGAAAGCTAAATAAGTACAAAATTTTATAATTAACTGATTTTATAATTAAATAATAATTAGGTAATTATCAATCAATTATATAACGGAAAAATTTGTATTTATTACACTTAAATAGGATTCTCATTTTTATATTAGAAATTATGTATGCTTACTTTATATAAGTAAAATAAATTTGAGTTCTAGGAAATATGTAAATACTGCTTGTTTGTTTTTTATATTGTTTCCATTATATTAGTACAATAAAATTTATTTTAAATGTTAAACTTAACGTAGCGTTTTTCAGTTCTGATTAAATTAATGAAGAAGTGATCAGAATTTGCAATGGAGTTGCCTAAATGTGCTCTATATTCGTATGCAGGGTAAACATTATATTAAAAATAATAACTACATAATTAGTTTTAAAATTATTATAACTAGGTGTTTATTAATAACAGCAAATTTTGTCTTTATATAATAGCTAGCATTATTTATAATAAACACAAAAATTATAAAAATAAGTATACATATAGTGCTCGGACACCATGTTAAGTATTTTTTTCAAATATTGATTTTTAGATTATCAATCTTGGTCTCAACGTTTATATCAAAAACCGCAGAATGTGTGAAATATCAAAATTTTGATGTAAAAATATAATAGAACTGTTTAATAATTAATTAACAGATTTTGCTGAAAGTAGCATATTCTAGTCTACATTTGGGATAATAAAATCAGCAGGTACGTACTTTCAAAATATGTAATTTTAAAATTTTACATAAATAATTAAGTTCTTTAAATGAATATATTATCAATATGATAATGAAAATCAATACCAATCCTAATGAATTGGAATATAAAAATTAACTACAACATAAATATTTTAGTAGACTATATATAAATGTTCTAGAACTGCTGATCGTTTGTTCAGTTTTATTGAACAAAAATAAACTGTAATTTAGGATATGTGTATATATAGAGACAAAAGAATAATTATTTTGGAGATTTTATGTAGAGAAAGTATTGTAAAATTTGAAAATTTACTATACTTCACTAAATACACGTTGCCAAGTTGTTTGGGTATCGTTAACCAAATTCAATTTGTATAGTTCACTGGACATATTTTAGGCATTTAGCCAAATATTAAATTTTCAAATACACATGTTTATAAGACACATCTTATATACACATATTTTTCAAGGATATCGTTTGTATTACCACCAATTTAAAAATACCTAGACATATTTAAATGCTTATTTATGTTTAGTAGGTCACTTTATTAAGTTTACTTCCTTATTTTTTTTCTCAGTGTAGTTAAGGTTAACTAGGATTTTTATTATTGTTTTATTTTGAATCGGGAATAACAATCATCATATACCTATTATGAACTTAGCGTATGATTTCATCTTCCTGTATTTAATAATCTTCTTTAAGTAATCTTATATTTTTGATGTAGTTTAAGATATCTTTGGGGGATATTGACTGATTTTTTTCTGTTTCTATATACCGGGTGTTTTATTTAAAGTGCCACGAGCTTATAACTCTTAAAATAATCAAAATTTCAAAAAAAGTACAAATATCAAAGTGTCTTTAATTTATTTGATCTATAGAATGCCATAACTATAAATTTTGTTCTACTTTTGGTTTAACCGGAAACGGTGTCAACTTCTTATCTTAAATAGAAGGGTATTTATTTTTTTTTATAATTGGATAGAGCTCGTCGATAGCTTTCCAAATATGTATAACAAGTGACCATTTTGTCAAAAAAAATTTTTTTTTAATGTTTATTTTTATTTCAAAATGTGGTGTACAGTAAGGTGCCACAAGCTTATAACTTGTAAAATAATCAAAATTTCTAAAAAAGTACAAGTATAAAAGTGTCTTTAATTTATTCGATATATGGAATGGCAAAGTAAAAATTTTGTTTTAATTCTGGTTTAACCGGAAACGGGGTCAACTTCCTTATCTTAAATAGAAAAGTATTTATTGTTTTTTATAATTGGATAGAGCCCGTCGACAGCTTTCCAAACATCTATAACAAATAAGAAAAAAATTTCTGATATAATTTTACGTTTACGCTATACGTTTTCGTTTATACCGATTTCTTTTTTTAAAGATTTTTTTGGAAAAAGGTCACTTGTTATACATATTTGGAAAGCTCTCGACGAGCTCTATCCAATTATAAAAAAAATAAATACTCTTCTATTTAAGATAAGGAAGTTGACACCGTTTCCGGTTAAACCGGAAGTAGAACAAAATTTATATTTATGGCATTGTATAGATCAAATAAATTAAAGACACTTTTATACTTGTACTTTTTTTGAAATTTTGATTATTTTACGAGTTATAAGCTTGTGGCACCTTACTGTAACACCACATTTTGTAATAGAAATTTATTTTTAATTTTTTAAAGAAAAAGGTCATTTGTTATACATATTTGGAAAGCTCTCGACGAGCTCTATCCAATTATAAAAAAAAATAAATACTTTTCTAATTAAGATAAGGAAGTTGACACCGTTTCCGGTTAAACTGGAAGTAGAACAAAATTTATATTTATGGCATTGTATAGATCGAATAAATTAAAGACACTTTTATACTTATACTTTTTTGAAATTTTTATTAGTTTAGGAGTTATAAGCTCGTGGCACTTTAAATGAAACACCCGGTATATACATATATATGAAACTGCAAACTTCCAGAACCTCTTCTGTGTTACTATTGACATTGACAAATAATGTGCAATGGTGTTTCATTCTTCATGTCACAAAACACTATATTAGTAGCATTGATTTTAAAAAAATTAATGTTATAACCTTCCTTCTCTACGTCATTTTTGAGCCTTGGCTATTGTGACTAGAGAGGAAGTCGTCCTTTTAGTAAATACCTTGTAGATGTATCTATTCATTGTTAATATCTAGAATTGTTTAATGTTATTTGAAATACATTTTTCTAACATTATTTTAGGTAATGTTTATAAATTAGTTAACCGTTTAACTAATTATAATGAAACAATTAAAACTTAAACCGATCAAATGGTATCTCTACTTGGAGAAAGTTTTCTATATTCAAAGACGATTTATACTCTAAAGGCATATAAGGCCGAAATAACACAGGAATTAAAGCCTTTGAACGATTCAAAACGTCGTGGATTTGTCAATTACCAGATGATTTTTCTTAAAAAATAATTAATTGGCAGATCATGTCATTTGACATCGTTGGTTATTTTCTTTGGGGTCACGTAAAAAATAAAGTCTGTAGGAACTATCCACAATTGATTCTTGAACTAAAGAATGAAATTATTAATGTTAGTGCTGAATTAGAAATTTTATTCAAAATTTTGCAAAAGAGTGAACGTGTGTGGAGCTACAAGAGGATGTCATTTAACAGATATTATTTTTCGTGTTTAAATGTCATACATTTTACTTCAATTATTAATAAAAAGTTTTTGAAAATCAATGCAAATTATATGTTTTATTAGGTTTTCAAAAAGGCTCTCAATTTGAAAAACCCTTTATAACGAGTTTGATGGCGATTTAAAAATGGTCATATTACTTTTCGATTAACATGATTGATAGGTACTTAATATTATTGATTAATTTTTGTTTTAATTATGATATGTTAGTTAGAAACTATTATTCATAAGTTCTCTATATACAATATCTGAACTCCGGTTATATATATTTCAACAGGAAATTTTATTTTGTTTTTGTTACGCACGGCTATACAACTCGCATTCTGTTAACCTTGTAAAAATCATTCTGATTCATAATGATTACAGAAAATTATTCTATTATCAAATATATAATGACATTAAAAACAACAGTAAATTAAATAATTAGGTGTATTGTCTAGTGAAACATTTAAAAGTTAGGCAAATTTAACATAATTTTTGGATGATCTACTTATTACATGTAGTACAGATCTCGAACTTGACATTGGGACAAATGATACAGGTGAATAACAGAATTTATCCTATTACCAATGCAAGTTTAAAATCTATATCAAATATTTAATATTAAGTCTATTTTTTAACTATAGACACTCATTTAGAAAATATTGACTATATTAGTTAAAGTGAAATTTTATTTCTGACTAACATGTCTACGTATATTCATAATCCACTTGAAAACATTTAAAGCCCACTTTAGTATAGATAAAGCATCCGGTTATCTTCTCACCTGTTTTAATGTACGTAGGGAAAACATACCATGAGTCAGTTGACATCTAATATTATTTCTAGAATCTTTCTAAAGAGTAGTTTTAAAAGGTAATAAATGAAGTTCTAAGCAAACCTTGCGTACCCAAATCTCTGAATTCCATACTTCGTATAGGTAAATGGATAGGGTCTAAATAGATTTTTAAGTACATTGTAACTAGGAAATAAGAGGTCTACCTTATAATTGACTTTTGTACGAAATAACATAAATACACATATTACATCAAATCACCATGTCATTTATATATGTTTCTCATGACTATTTTTTTTCTTATTAGGTGAACTATCTAATATTATTTTTTGGACTATATTGTTAATAACGTAGGTCTATGATTAAAGAACATTAAGTATCTCTTTCAAATATTGACCAACTTACGCTTTTCGGCTATTGGGCAAATGTATGTCTCTATTTATGTATGATTTTATTTTTGCCACTATGTTGTAATTTGACTATATACATATGTATGTGGGATATTATATCTTATATGTATATAACTTTTATTTTTTTGATTTTAACTATACATATGTATTTCATTTACAAAATGCATTTGTATGACTTTGATTTAATTATTATTTATTTTCAGGATTATGTTAAATGTGCCGAACTGGTAATTCACATTCCGGGGAACTTAGGACAAGATGGAGTGGTATATCGGCTTGATTATTATCCACCTTATGGGCATCCGATACCGAACACAACTATTGCTTCTAAAGATATTAGAGATGTTATAAAATTTTCTCAAGCCTTACCTGGAACCAAGTATGATTTTTGGTTGTATTACTCAAATGCTACCCATAATACTCTTACATGGACTGCCAATTTCACAACCGGTAATTAGAATATCATATATTAGGAAATACTCAATTGTGGATAATTAATTTGCAAACCGTTATAATTCTTTGATTTATGATTAATTTGCAAATTGGTTTATTTTGTTATTAACTTCCTATACAACATTAAACTGTTAAATGACCTCAATATGGTCTCTTTATTTAATTAGTTATGACAAAATGTAACATCAATTCTTTATTACTTTTTAACAAAATAAACATTTTGTTGTAAATGACAGAGTAGCACCGTCTTATTTCTTTGAAAAAGTAAATAGAATAACATTTATGTAACATGTAGCGGTTTAATGTATTTGAAAATTATTTTTATATACATGTGATTGCTTTGTTGAAAAATATTGTTTGTGTTTGGTAGTTCCCGACCCACCATCCAATTTATCAGTGGCTGTACGAAATGGGAAAACGGCAATTATAACATGGAATCCTCCTGTACAAGGAAGTTTTTCAAGTTTTAAATTGAAAATAAATCCGTTAACAGTGTCTTTGGATCCAAAATCTGAAAGTCTGACTGTTGAAAATTTGGAAACAACTTCATATATTTTACGAGATCGAACTCCTGGAGCAACTTATCAAGTTCAAGCGTTTACAGTTTTTGAAGGAAAAGAAAGCGCTGCTTACACATCTCGCAATTTTACTACAAGTTTGTATCCGCTTGACTTTTAATTATAATTATTTCACTGAATTATTTTATAGAACCAAATACACCTGGAAAATTTATAGTTTGGTTTCGAAATGAAACAACTTTACTTGTATTATGGCAACCACCTTATCCAGCAGCTATTTACTCTCATTATAAAGTATCAATAGAACCGCCCGACGCCATAGATAGCGTTTTATATGTTGAAAAGGAAGGTGAACCTCCTGGACCAGCACAGGCAGCGTTTAAAGGTTTAGTTCCTGGTCGAGCATATAATATTTCAGTTCAAACCATGTCTGAAGATGAAATTTCAACACCAACGTCTGCTCAATATAGAACAGTGCCATTAAGACCTTTAAATGTTACGTTTGATAAAAACTCAGTTACTTCAAATTCTTTTGTAGTGCATTGGGAAGCACCTAGTGGCAAGAGGTAATTTTAATATAATAAAACGATAGGTTTTATTTAGTATTAAAATCTAATGTTTTAGTGAATTTGATAAATATCAAATTTCTTTGGGATCTATAAGAAAACAACCTCCAGTTACAAGAGCAAGAGATGAACCACAATTTTGGGAATTTAAAGATAATTTAGAACCTGGAAAAACCTATCAGGTTATTGTTAAAACAGTTTCAGGGAAAGTAACATCCTGGCCAATTACAGTAGATGTAACATTAAGTAAATATTAATTTTTTAAAATACATATGTGATCAAAACAACTAATATATTTGTTTCAGAACCTCTGCCCGTTATAGATCTGCAAGCTGTAACAGATCAACGAAATGGGAATGTTAATATATCGTGGTCTGCAAATCCTGACAGTTTTCAAGAAGGATATATAATTGCATATCATGAAGTTGAGAGTTCTATTGGCGATAGTAATACTATTACAAGCAATAAAACTAAAATTACGCTCGATACACTTCTTCCTGGTAGAAATTATTCCATAGCAGTCCAAGCTGTATCAAGAAAAGTGGAATCGAACGAAAGCTTTTTGTATATTGTGACTAGACCTAGCGCACCAATTATTCAAGATTCGAGATCACTTATTGATGGTTTAAATATAAGTTGGAAATCTGATGTTAATTCAAGACAAGACAAATACGAAGTTCAATTGATCAGAAATGATACCTTGGATAAAATCACTAGGATTACTTACGATTCACAAATTGTTTTAACAAATTTGTATCCTGGTGCTGGATATACCGTCAGAGTGTACGCTATTTCACATGGATTAAAAAGCGAACCACATGAGTATTTTCAACCAGTTTGTAAGTGTATTATTCTGTAACAAGCGTAACTAAATTAATAATTGATAAATTTTATATAGTTCCAAGACCACCAAGAAATATGACAATCGAAAAAACTACCACAAATTCTGTAATTGTCCAATGGGTTGCTCCTACTGATTCTCTTATTTCTGAATATGCTATTAGATATCGTACTGATTATGAAAGAATGTGGGTTCGTTTACCAGCAGTTCAGAATACAGAAGCTGAAGTAACAGATATGACGCCAGGTGAACGATACACTATACAAGTAAATACAGTTAGTTATGGTTTAGAGAGCAACGATCCCCAACAATTAAATCATACAGTTCGTAAGTTATTTAATAAGTTGTTATTTGTCGTTATATGTAATTTATTATTTTTTAGACCCAAATCCAGTATCAAATATAGCACCTCTGGTTGATTCAAACAATGTTACTTTAGAGTGGCCACGGCCTGAGGGTCGTGTTGAGACTTATATAGTTCGATGGTGGGAAGGTACTAATGCTAACTATATTAATAAACGTAATGTTAGTCAAAATCAGAATAGTACTGGTCCTGTACGCTTATTAGTTGGAGAATTAATGCCAGGAGTTGAATATGTTTTTGACATTAAAGCCGTGTCTAATGATTTAGAAAGTGATGTCACCGTTCTTCGTACAAGAACTAGTAAGTAGTTTTTTTTTATTAACAAGACTTATTAGTTTTATGAAATATATGAGCAATGCTTTAGAAATGGTACTATATTAATTTACGCATTTTTAAATTTTAGTGCCATTAATACAATCCGAAGTAGTAGTGGTTAATAATCAACAATCAACTGATTCAATAAGTTTGCGATACACACCTACTCCACAAACATCTTCGAAGTTTGATCTTTATCGATTTTCATTATCGGAATCTACCATTCCAGATCAAGAAAAAACAGCTAATGATTCGGACCGATTAGTTACGTTTACAAATTTAATACCTGGCCGTCTTTATAATATTACTGTTTGGACAGTATCTCACAATATTGCTAGTCAACCCTTGCAACGACAAGACAGATTATGTTAGCTAATATATATTTACTCAATTATTTTAATTCTTACTGTCTCTTTGTAGACCCGGAACCCATCACAGGAATCAATGCTACAAACATTCGTGATACTGAAATTACATTAATGTGGGCATCTCCGCGTGGAGAATACAATGCTTTTGAAGTACAATACTTAACCTCCGAAAATGTGCTAATTCAAAATTTAACACTGCACAATTCAATTACTATAAATGATTTAAAACCTCATCGAAATTATACTTTTACCGTTGTGGTTCGAAGTGGAACTGAATCCAGCATTCTCAGGAGATCTCTTCCAATATCAGCTATTTTTACAACCAAGGAATCTTTTCCGGGTAAAGTAGAGAAATTTGAACCAGTGGACATTCAACCTAGCGATATTATTTTTGAATGGTCTTTACCAACTGCTGAACAAAATGGTATTATTCGAAAATTTACCATTACCTATGGCTTGGAGGTACATCTGTTTACAATAATTGAAATAAACAGTTATTTTATTAAAACTTTTAGGGTTCTACAGATACATTATATCGCGATTTTACACCACAAGAATTTAGGGGTGTTATTAGACAATTAATTCCAGGACGAACGTATATTTTTAGAATACAAGCAGAAACAAAAATAGGATTTGGTCCAGAAACTGTTTGGAAACAAAAAATGCCAATATTGGCACCTCCTCCTCCTCCTATGCAGGTAGTTCCAACCGAAGTTCGTAAAACGTCAACAACAATACAAATTCGGTTCCGAAAGAATTACTTTAGTGAAACGAATGGACCAGTGAGTTAAAATGTTTTTTTTTACTAACTGATATTGAAATAACTTGCATTGCTGTGTGTATTTACTCTTTACTGAATTTCGTATTATTTATATATGATTATTAATTTTATAGGTGGTGTCATATGCAATTGTAGTTGCAGAAGATAATACAAAGAATTCATCTGGACTGGAAATGCTGTCTTGGCGCGATGTTCAAGCATATTCAGTATGGCCTCCTTATCAAGTTATGGAACCCTATTATCCATTTCAAAATAGTACAGTAGAAGATTTCACAATCGGTGGCGAGTCTTGCGATGTTCGTCAAGTGGGTTATTGTAATGGACCTTTGAAATCCGGATCGACATATCGTGTTAAAATTCGCGCTTTTACAGCACCTGATAAATTCACAGATACTAGCTACAGTTTTCCAATTCAAACAGGTTTGTTAACTTTTCTATTATATTCATTCAATAGGTTTAATGTTTATTTCTATGCTAACACAGGATTGCTCAAAGTCAGTAAGTTACTATTTAATTAAAAAATGAAATCGATGAAGTTTTATGCTTCAATAGCTTTTGAATGAGATTTTTTTCAAATTTTTAGATCAGGATAACACACCAATTATTTTGGGAATAATAATACCCATAATTTTGATATCTTTGCTGTTTATAACTGTTATCATAATTAGAAAAAGACGTGCTGCTGGAAGAAAAGCTACTGAATCACGTACCAATGACAATATGTCTATACCAGACTCCGTTATTGAAACTAGCAGACCTATTAGAATTGAAAATTTCGCCAACCATTACAGAATTATGTCAGCAGATTCAGATTTCAGGTAATGTATATTACTAATAAGAATTAAGTTGATTAAAACATACTTTTATTGCAGGTTTAGTGAAGAGTTTGAAGAATTAAAACTTGTTGGCCGAGATCAACCATGTACTTTCGCTGATTTACCATGTAATAGACCTAAGAATAGGTTTACCAATATTTTACCGTATGATCATTCGCGATTTAAATTACAACCAGTAGATGACGAAGAGGGATCTGACTATATAAATGCCAATTATGTACCAGTGAGTGATTAATTTTATAAAACATCATGTGCAATAATGTAATGATTATTTCATCGATAGGGTCACAATTCACCTAGAGAATTTATAGTTACTCAAGGACCATTACATTCAACCAGAGATGATTTTTGGAGAACTTGTTGGGAATCCAATTCCAGGGCTATTGTGATGTTAACTCGATGTGTGGAAAAAGGAAGAGAAAAATGTGACCATTATTGGCCTTATGATACGATGCCCGTTTACTATGGAGACATTTCTGTACAAATCCTAAATGAGACTCGTTATCCTGATTGGAATATTTCAGAATTTATGGTTTGCAGGGTAATAAGATTTGATTTATTTTTAAATATATTTAAATTAGGTTTTTTATGCAATTGATTTGAATGTTTAACGTTACAATAATGTTTAAGATTTGATAAAATTTGTGTTTATATATTTTATTTAAATTCTATACAAAATTAGCAGACAGATGAGACACATTAACGTGATCATTTATTTTTTTCTTCAGAGCGTGACGCCCTTATATTATTGTTTAAATAAAACATATATTTATAATGTACTTACGGAAATGTTTAACGATCAAAAAAGAAAATAAGAACTAATTTTATACAGTCTGGTGGGCTAAGTTTTTATATTTTTTGGAGGAGCAAATTTAGTTCATTATATCAGGTTTATGTTTTTAAATGGGAATGGAACTGTAGGTATGCCTTTGAACGGACCTAAAATCATGGCGTGGGCCATATGGCTTTTTTCTGCTATACTTTTGTTTTGTCAAAGCGGGACATTTTACTGCATTTTGGGGACAACGGGATACATAACTTAAAAGCGTTAGGTATGATGCCGAATAACTAGTATTATTCATTTTCTATGACTGTCTGCTGGTCTGATTTATACTTCAATTTACCATACATTTGGGAACAAAAATAGACTATATATGTTTCGTAAAGTAAAAACTAAGTATTTAAAAAGATTTTGAATATATTCCAACCGAAAAAAATGCAATAAAATTGTTTTTAGGGGGACACTCAACGTGTTGTACGTCACTTCCATTTTACAACTTGGCCTGATTTTGGAGTACCAAATCCGCCACATACACTAGTTAGATTTGTTCGTGCGTATAGAGAAAGGGTTGGTTCTGATCAAAGACCTATAGTCGTCCATTGCAGGTATATAACCAGAAATTGCTAACATATTTATGTATTTGTTGTTCCTTTTATTAATAATATTATACGATTTTAAGTGCTGGTGTAGGAAGATCAGGCACGTTTATTTGTTTGGATCGTATTTTACAACAAATACAAGTAGCAGATTATGTTGATATCTTTGGAATTGTGTATCAAATGAGAAAGGAGCGTGTTTGGATGGTTCAAACAGAACAACAATATATATGTATACATCAATGTTTATTAGCAGTTTTAGAAGGCAAAGAACTTACAGGACCTCCTAGGGAAATTCATGAAAACCAAGGATTTGAAGGTAATATTAACAATTACTGATATTTCTGCTATGCTTCGGTATGGTCATTTGATGTCACCAAAGCGTGCAGTATATTGATGTAAAGCGTAACGTTTTTTAAAAATTAATTTCTTACAAAAAATTACAATTGGAGAAGTTACAATAAAATGACATGAATTGTAAAAATAAGAAATCAAAGCCGATTTTTAAGTTCTTTTAGATCAATATATTGTATACTTATGTATTATAATTAACACACTTTATAATTGTATATATAACTGACATGGCACTATAGAAGTGGTTGTCCAATTCGTTTGGCACTTTGTAAAGTTGCTGAACTGTGGTTCAGGAAAAGGTGTTGGAAATGGTGTAGTAAATTCCTCGCTAGGGTCGGGAGAAAAGGAGAGATAAATTATACTACAGGAATTCATCAAAAAAATCTTTGAATGGTAACAGCTTTACTTCTTAGCATACTGCATTTTTATATATTTTTTCACTTGGCTTAATTTTTGGTAAAAGAATATTAATATCTCTCAATGGCTGCTATATTGCTATAATTGCGAATTATTTTAATCTTGCTT
Organism: Sinopyrophorus schimmeli; assembly: GCA_036325965.1. NCBI lineage: Eukaryota > Metazoa > Arthropoda > Insecta > Coleoptera > Elateridae > Sinopyrophorus > Sinopyrophorus schimmeli. The sequence goes on along the minus strand of JARFIZ010000314.1, from coordinate 8,230,808 downwards.
AAGTATGAATTTTTGACTTGATTGACGTTAATTACTGATATAGAATTATAAAAAAAATATTATATTTTACAATTGCATACTGTAGATTTATTATTTACATACGAAACCACACTTTGTCATGCATGGGATTACATTATAACTCAAAAAATATATATGCTTATTTAGTTTGTATTTATTTTTTTTCAGATGATGAAGGAATAGCCGAATCGGGCATGTAAATGACAACCAGATAATTTATTATTCACTACTTCCAAAAAGTATCAGCAAGATACACCATTTAGTATTACAAGGAATATCGTATTATTCCACTAATATTTGAATCCATTTATATTTTTATAACTGTTTGAATATTTTTTAAGGTATTCATAGTAATACCAGAATGTTTTTAAAAGATATTTGAACAAGGTTAATTACAAAACTTTTTGTAATACATTTATCATTTAGTGGAATGATTGACCAGTATATGTATCTAGAATTTGCAATACAGCAATTGACACCTATCATTTATATATCTGTTAATTATTATATTTTTTTATTAAGTGTTCGTTGTATAAATGGAAGTACTTGTTCATTCATAGGAGGTTTACCAATTAAAATTACAAAATATGAACGGACATCAATGAGATTATATTTAATGTACATACCATTATATTAAACCATGAATATATTTGGACATCAAGCTGGCAGATTGATCTTGTCTAATTAGTATAAAAAAATTCAGTAGTGGTTATGCCATTAATTAAAAGAAATATCTAAAATGATGTTTTATATTCTGTGATAGATTTCTTCTTGATTTTTTTGCATCAGGTTTAATATCTAATTTATATATACCGGATTTTAAGGAATCTGGTTATTTTTGTTGTAGTATATTTTATGAAAACGTTTCAATACATGAACATACATACATACATACTATTATAGGAAAATCATTTTTATGTATTTTAAATAGCTTATCCTTTTTGTACTTAAAGCAATAAATTGTTTCAATTATAAGTAATTTTATTAACTTGATATATATATATATATTAATGTTTCGTTTTGTAGGCAAATTAAAAAAGTACGCAAAAGTTGAACACCTATTGGTTAAAATTTTGATGAGAAGTCCCATATTGATGACAATAATTCTACTAAAAAAAAAAGATTAAGTAAGAAGTTTGTAGAATTTAAGAAGTAAATACAACAGGAATGTACACACACAACAAATTTTTAGATTAGGCTTGAACAATTTTGATGGAGTAATTAATTGCAGTATTTCTTCCGGATTTTTTTTAAATACTAGGATAAACAAATAAACTAAATAAAATATGAAATAAAAAATATATAAATCGTTATTTATTATGAAAAATAATTTACTTTTTTATTCAGGTTATGGACATTTATTACAGTTTTAATCTATTTTTCTAAAGCAAAACATAGGTATATTAAAATAATACTAATTATTCTAAAATTATGTTTTTTAATATATGTTAATATCTAAAACATTTTACAAACACGAACCTTGTTATTAGGGTTATAAAACGCACAATATAAATAGTACTTCGTTTGCCAACTGTTGAGGTAGTTATTACTTAATGTTCTAATAAAACATTTCTTCTTTTGAAACATTTTTTAAATATTTCTACCAGTTTGTTACAATTATTCAGTCACTATCGAATTAAATATTTTATATCACCCCTGCAACATACAAGTATTTAACTACTGCAAGAGTTATTTTAAGCTTTGTGTAACTCATATTTTCATTAATACATATAGTAAACAATACAACAATTAATATTTTAATTATTTAATTCCTTTACTTTTGTTCATAATTAATTACAGGTACACTATTGACGAATGTATTAATATTTCAAAAACATTAATATTATTCTAAGATACCTTTTAACACTTCAATGCTAAAAAAATCTCTTGATATTTCAGAATGTAAAAATGTAAATTTGAAATAGTGTTTAGAATAATTACTGTAAATGCATATTAACAAGATATTAGAGATTCTAAATTAACAAATTCTTTCTTATAGTGCACATAGGTACATATATAAAGATATATAAGAACGTAGTATTGATAAATAAGAAAACATTGAATTACTTATCTAGGTGTAGCATTTGAAGAAACGTTCTATTGAAAACAGTCATATATGCAGAAATATTTTTTTTAAGTTTAAATAAATAATTTGATAGGAATTTTTGGATCAAGAAATTTACAAAACAATTAGTACAATTACATAATGTAGAAAACCCTATTTTATACTATACAGTTCCATATTCACTCGAATTTGCAGAAGAGCTATTGCTAGTTCTTCTTAATGGTGGTGGTGGTGGAGCTGGTCTCAGTCTCATAGGAGAAGGTGAATAAAATTCATCTGCCTCACCATCATCACAAGAGGAAGGCGATGGAGAAGGTGATGGTGGAGATAATGCTCTATCATCCTGTTCTTGTAACATTTGCCTGAAGTCCTGAATGGATTCATTCAATGACCACAGCTGAGATAGCAAGGACAAGTCCAGCTGCCGTAAACTGTACTGTAAAATAATATAATTGTAAAGATCGTTGACACAATATATTAATTAATTGGGATTAATAATTAAAATTTAGTAGAATGAATATGTAAATATTGCTTTTACAGTTTTTGCAATTATACAAAAATAGATATCTAATACAAGTTTCCTAAGTGTAAGGCTCTTAAGTAAGAGTGATAAGTATTAGTATTGTAGTAACAATTTCACTGCATAAATTACGCAAAAGTATCAGAATACTCGGTTACATGTGTAATTGCTGATATCAATGTAGACCACAAAGCTGTTATATAGCGCTTGCATGTTGGCCGAACAATTTTGCTCGCGATATTGCGTATTGATAATAATATTTTGTTTTATATTTCTAAATCTGCAGATTTAAAAAAAAATATATATAAGTACATTATCCTATAACTTTAAAAATTTGTAGTTTGTCTTCTTACGCCAAATACTTTCTTTTATTCGTTTTATTTTTAGAAATCTGTCTGAACGAACAAATTTGCACGCGACTGTACATAAACCATTTAAAAAAAACAGATCTTTGTGTATTGTGTAAAAGTTAATTAAATCACAGTTGTTTTATCAATATTCCGTTGAGTATTTTTTATAAGCCAATTTACCTAAAAGTATATGAGATTTATAACAATTTCAAAAAATAAAAAACCGGTGCGTGTACTTATGTGCGTGCATTAGAAGTTATAGGTACTTCTTTGTCGTTACTAAATTAAATATAACGTGTAAATAGAAAACAGACCAAAATGTGCATAAATTGGACAGTTGTAGAAATTAATATTTTTTTACATAAAATAGACATTTTTTAGTGCATCCTTTCATCAAAAAAAACACGACGTATCTATAATACAAAAGTAAGATACATATATGGAATGCATAAGAATATATAGGTATGTATGCATTATTTATTTTTATATTTCATTCAAATGAATGACTAAATTATGCATTTTTAACTTTTTCGATTTTTACACGTTTCTCAGGAATTTATCTTAGCCGAAAAGAGGTTTAGGAGTATTTTAAATGAACTAATTGTTGTCCACTACCGCTCATGGAAGTTCGAACACTCAATAATTTTTAATAAAATAAGTATTAAAAAAGTTATGCTGTGTTAAAAAAGTTTTATTATTATTAGTTAATGCACTGTGGGATATATATGTTTAATATATAAATAAACATTTTTAATAAAATAATTGGGCCTTTATATATCATTTTACTACTCCCTTGTTTGTCACACAAACTATATTTATTATAAAAATAACGATAAACGTTAGTAATTTTAAACAGATGTTATGTCGGGTGGTTGTAAAAGATATCTGGGGTTTACCTGAAGATTACTTGCTTCTCTATCGACCTTATTGTACCGTTAACCCTTTGTCGTATATTAGCCGTTCTTCAAACTTGAAGCTTTAAAGTTACCAAAATTTTATCCTGAATAAAGCCTCAAGGGAAATCTCAGAGTATTGAAAAACGACCGAAGATTATTACTCTTCATGAAGAAGGTTATTCGATTCGTGAAATTAGCGGAAAAGTAGAAATTGCTTACACCACTATTGAAAATACATTAAAACGCCGAACAGAAACTGGGGGTTTGGAAGATCGCCATCATCCAGCACCATCTAGAAAAAGTTCAACTGCAGATGATCGACATCTTACGTTAATAAGTAAACAAAATCGCAAATTGACAGCTCCTCAAATAACTGCAGAATCCAATCGCGATCGCAAAAATAAAATATCGATAAGTACGGTCCAACGTCGCTTACAAAAAGCAGATCTGCATAGACGTGTTGTTCTAAAAAAAACATTATTGCGCCGTGATAATAGAGTAAAAGGACTTCAGTGGGCACAATCACATCGTGAATGGACCTTAGAAGACTAGGCAAAAGTACTTTGGACAGCTCAAAGTAAGTTTGAAGTTTTTGGACAACATAGAAAAGTTTTTATAAGGCGGGCAACTAACGGAAAAATGCTACCTGAGTGCATTGTACCAACGGTAAAACACAGGGGTGGTTCCATTCAAGTTTGGGGATGTCTTTTACAACAAGGAACAGGTGACCTAGTGGAAATCGAAGAAATATTGCGTAAACAACAGTATTGCCACATATTGGAGAATCATGTAGTTTCTTCAGGTTTAAGGCTTTTGGCGGAGAACTTTACATTAATTTAGGACACTGATCCAAAGCATACCGCCAAAATATGCAAACAGTATGTGGAAGCACAACAGCTCAATAAAAAATTAAAAATAATGGTATGGCCAGATTTGAATCCCATTGAGCTTTTAAGGGACGAGCTTGATCGTCGCATTAGAACTAAAGCTCCAACGTCATCTAAACATCTTTGGGAACTTTTACAAACAGAATGGAGTAAAATTCCACATGATACACTAGTGGCTTTGGTACAAAGAATGGCTCGTATTGTTAAAGCAGTTTTGGCTGCTAAAGAGGGTTACTTCGATGAAGGAAAAGTCTAAGTTTTTAAAGTATTTTTGATAATTTTTTTTAACTAGATTATATATAACATTTTTTATTTTATAAATTATGTATATATTAAACAATTTTAACAATTTTAAGTTTTTTTTTATATAATAATGTAAGTGATCGAACTTCCATGAGCGGCAGTGTATGTATACAAATAGAAAAAAATTCTTTTTTTTTTGGCTATAATATCAGTGTCATCCAATGAACTGTCTTAAAAAATAACTAAAAATACACATCTTGTCTAGCAAAAATACTTTTTGTTGAAAATTTATAGAATTTTCATTTGTTTACACCTAGAAATTTTCATTTTTGTAAACCTAAGAGAAATTGTGTTGTTTTATTTGGGTAGATTACTTTTTTCTTTGTAAATTAAAAAATGATTGTAAACAAATTCGATAAATACGAGGATGTGCACAATTTGAGCGAAAAGTGACATTTCAGAGTGAGGGAAGCAAATGCAGCGCGACGCGGAGCGGCGCGCTTCATTTTCCCGAGATTGGAATGTGCCACTTTGAGCTTGAATGTGCACTCGCTTTTAAGGGGGCGATCCGAGAGAAATGGGTTGCCTAATATCGATAAAAATTTAGATATTTTGTATTTCGATTACCATTTCTAATTAACAATATAAAATGTTGTAAAAAAAATTAAATAGACCAATAAAGGATTGGACTAGAAGATATTATAGTTCATTTTGCACAAAAATGTAATGTAAATCTAAAAAAAAATAGCAAACCTACTTAAATTACAATGTTTTAAGGGGCAAAAAAGATAATAGTTTAGGCTGTAATTGTGCAAAAACTAGGCAATTTTATCAAATTTGAAATGTAATATGCTCTAGAGGCATCTTTTATGTATACATTATTAAAAAATTGTGTTTCAAAAGTGTCTAATAACAATTTGGTAATAGAAACGCCGAGGCACTGTTCATGATCTCTCTTGATAGGGTTATGTTGAAATTTTTATTGCGGTTCGTTGTCTTCGCTAACCAAAACTTTGACTCTTATGCGTTAGATGGTAATAGCGCTGAACAGTTATATTTAAAAATTTTTTGTTTACCATTCAAGTGCTGGAAATTCCGACACCACATGTTTGACTAATGAGAATTACTTCTGTGATTTTCATTGACGAAAAAGCGATAGGTGTATTTATTATTTCTGAAAATTTAATTATGTTTCTTGCATATGTCCTGTTCTTAAGTAATGGCTTTAAATTGGCCAAATCAGGTAAAAGAAATTTCTTAGATCTTGAGCCTGATGAAGAAAATATAGATTTCAAGGAGTTGCTTATATCCTCAAGTTGTGGGGTAATGGCGCCTTGGGATGGCGTTATTACATCAGAAAAAGACTATAATAATTAAAAATTACACTCAGAATTTATTTTAGGGTCTGTAATGATTACAAACATATTTGTATGGTTTTATATAAGAAATCGTTTAGGACTAGTAAGGATTGCGTAATAGCGCTATTCCTTGCGGTGTTGCCCCGGACCAGATTTTTTTCAGGTACGCTGAACGCAGATCGATAAAAATCGTAACAACGTAATGGTGTAATAATATCAATGCATTCATTACTCAAATATAAATTAATCCCTACAAAATATTAAACCATTTCATTCTAGTGCCTGATGTTAGAAATGTTGTGTATTGCATATTTCTAATTACGCTTAGACAGAGTGTTATACACAGGATCGATCGATATTGAACTATAAATGCAACTGGTTCTTATTCTGTTAATATTTAAAAATAATTTTCACACCTTTCAACTCAATATTATAATAACAATTTTTAATATTAGTTATTTTACATTTATAATAAGTTAAATGATTTTAATGAAACTTTTGTGCGTAACGTTTCCAATACTAAAATTACTGCAAATTTTAATTATTTATAAAGATAAACATTTTGAATAATAGCCAGCATAAAAAAATATATGTATTAGGGTGCTTCGTTTTTAAACAATTATTTTTGCGATCCGCAGACAAAATATTGTTTTAGAACAGAAAAAGAAATTTTCTCCAATTTTCAATCTTTAATTTTAATTCTAAGTGGTCGCCAATTCATTTTAAAATTTTTACATGCATTTAACACGTGAATTTATATATCTGTATCTGTCCTGCATTTTATAGAATTATCTTGTTCTTTACGGAAATTTGTAAAGAAAATATAAATTTTTAAAAGTGCCCACCGTAGAGTCCAAGTTGTAAAGTGATTAGTTTATAAGATAAATACATTCCAACGTATAAACATTTAAAATATTTTTGTATTATCGTGTTAAAAATTCCATATTAAATTTTCAAATAACTGTTTATTTATTATTTTTTCACAACTCTTGACTGCAGACCTTTTTTGTAGAAAATTTAATTTCCTCCAAAATTGCCATTTATCTTTTTGCTATAAGTTTAGCCGTTTATGAAAAAAATGCCGTGAAACCATTCAAGTGACAGATCCAACTATGGAGCACTTTTAAAGATTGTTATTTTTCCTACAATTTTTCATAAAGAATAAAGAACACGACAATTACCTAAAATGCAGCAGATATATAGATAATTGAACAAAAATGGTAAATTCACATATTAAATAAAAGTGAAAATTTGAAAATTAAATAATAACCAATTAAAATTAAAGATTGAAATTATGTGAAAATTTATTTTTTTGTTTAGAACAATATTTTCTCAATGGACCATAAATTAAAAAAAAATCGTTTAAAAACGAAGCACCCTATTATAGATGTTATACAAAACAAGGTTTTTAAACCTCAGGGGGGCCACCAAAAGGTATGGTAAGGATCACAATCTTCCAAAAAATAAAGCACGTATACAAATAGACTTTGATAAACGTTATAGTATGTTGTGAAGTGGTTGTAGGTTTTGATTTTATTTTTTGAAGATGTAAAGTTGAATTTTTTAGAGCTAAAGATCATCCGTTTTTAAAAAATATAATTTTGGATTTTGATAAATCAACGAGTTTTACACAAAAATTAATAAAACGTAAAACAGCCCAACTTCGAAGCTTTCGTCCGTTTTTCAAAATAATGATAATTGTATTAATCAAACGGCAAAGCTTGTGAAATTATCGTAGATTTTATTTTTTTGATATTAATTTTTATTAAATGGCTATCAAGCAATTGAAGTATGCCGATTTTGGTAAACATTTTCTGGCAGCACACATAGATAATAAAATAAAATAAATTTCGTTATCATCTGTTCCAAAATTGTCGATCCCTGCAAAAATATGCCCTTTTGAGAAAATATTTATTAAAGGTATGCAATTTAAATAGGTATTCACTTTGTATTCCCCATCATTTCAATTGTTCTAGAATTTGAAAATACTAAGCATGTTTAGTATTTCCAAAATTTAACTTTTTCGTTCTTACCCCTTATCACGGTGTATATTTTTACCACAAAATACTCTTCTGCGCTTAAAATTTTGTTCGTTATTTTTAACCATAATTATAAATAATTTCGATATATAAAACGATTTAAAAATTTATATAGAAATTTTTTTATTAAATATAATTGGACTAAAAACATTAGTATCAAAGTATTTTCAACATTTATTTATCGATAAAATTATATAAAATGAAAACTATATTTAAAAATAATAAACATATCATCAGAACAAATAAAAAGAAATCCAGAAAATTAATCATTAACGCCCTTCTGCAATACTATAATTATTATTCTTTCATTTTAAAGAAAAAGTAAAAGTATTTTACAATTTTATACACATATTTATGTTACTTTGTAATATTAATAAAACAATTCGCATTAATTAAGATTCATAACATAATAAATATGTGTTCTTAAATTTAAACTGGTTTTTGAATTGCGCGCCGACGCTTACTTTGCGCTTTCCGCCAAACCTAACAATCGAAATCGCATGAAAATTCTCTGAATATGTATAACATTTGAAATAATATTGCAAGTAATCAACTGTTTCCTATACCAAACTACATGTCGAAAATAGACGAAAGTATGCGAGTTTGACCGATAAAACGAGATATGCAGCAACTTATGTATTTTGAACGTTTTCAAAACATCGTAAAATCGATATTTTGCATCTCTATACAACTATCGTATTCAAGGCCTCGTGTTTGTCTAAAACTTCTGACAAGCGGGAGAGCCACCTAGAAACCAAAAGATATTTTTTGAGAGACTTAACTTAGCACTAAACCGCGCTGTAGTAATTCATTATTTCACCGCATCATGTTAAAATCGCTAATGTTTTGGATCGCCCCCTTAAGTCTAATTCACAATAATTAATTTACTTTTTACATAACTTTAATTAAAAAAAAACAAGACTGTTTTTATACTAAATACACCAAATCTGTAATTTGGTGCTTTTAAACAGTTATTTTAGAAAAATAAACACTACAACTTTTTTTGAATGAAAAATCCGAATTTACATTTTTGATTTGAAAGAGAGATGATTAATCCAATGAATGTGCACACTCGGTTTTAAGTAAGATTCACAATAATTAATTTTCTTTCATGGACCTCTAAATTGATAGTGTCGAATTTTCGTTAGCTGTTCACGTTCAACTTCCGTTGCCTGCTAAAATTTTACTGCCAACGCGCCAAAAGAAGCATACCTTCAAAAACACTGCGTCCAATAAATTTAATTATTATACTAGTTTTCTGTAATATGTAATATGGAAATACATATTTAACGTTAGTTGTTTTTATTTTAACTTATAAAAAACTAATACAAAAAATATTCGTATAAATAAATCGAAAGTTATGAGTGCTGAAAAAATATAAAGTCAGTTTCTCAAAAATTGCACTGCTTGACAATAAACTTCAAACCTTTTAGTTCCAAAAAAGTCGAAAATAGACGAAATATGCGAGTTTGACCGATAAAAAATACACAATTATGTATTTTGAACGTTTTTCAAAACACAAAAATCATATTTTGCATCTCTATAAACTATCGTATTAAGGCCTCTTTTGTCTAAAATTTTGAAAGCGGGAGAGCCACCTAGAAACCAAAAATATTTTTGAGGACTTAACTAGCACTAAAGCGCTGTAGTAATTCATTATTTCAGATCTTTAAAATCGCTAATGTTTTGGATGCGCCCTTAAAACCCCTAAAAATTTAATTTTTTATTAATATTACAAAGTAACATAAATATGTGTATAAAATTGTAAAATACTTGTTTTTCTTTAAAATGAAAGGATAATAATTACGGTATTGCAGAAGGGCGCTAATGATTAATTTTCTGGATTTCTTTTATTTGTTCTGATGATATATTTATTGTTTTAAATATAGTTCTAATTTTATTTATTATAGATCATAAATAAATGTTGAAAATACTTTGATACTAATGTTTTTTAGTCCAATTATATTTATTAAAAAAATGTTTTCTATATAAATTTTTAAATCATTTTATATATCGAAATTATTTATAATTGTGGTTAAAAAATAACTAACAAAATTTTAAGGGCAGAAGAGTATTTTGTGGTAAAAATATTAACCGTGATAAGGGAGTAAGAACAAAAAAAGTTAAATTTTGAAAATATCAGATTGAAATAAATGCTTATATCGTAAATAAATACTAAACATACTTAGTATTTTCAAATTCTAGAATAATTGGAAATGACCGGGAATGCAAAGTGCATATTTAAATTGCATACCTTCAATAAATATCTTCTCAAAGGGCATATTTTGCAAGGATCGGCAATTTTGGAAGCAGATAATAACGAAATTTATTTTATTTTATTAGGAGCCGTTCATAAAATACGACACGCTAAAATCAGCTTTTTGCCCCCATTGTCACGCGGTGTCACACTTCCTATGACCCCCTAGAAATATTTTGTCAAAAAAACTAAGACCTCCCGAATATGATAAATTTCAATTGATAGTACACAAATTTTGAGAATTAAAAATATTTATTTAGTTTTTATAATAAAATTTAAATAAATCAATAAATATCTTTTATAAGGAAAAATAAATAATAATGACTTTCTATTATGATAAAAATTTAAAAAGAAAAATAGTCGAAAGAAATACTAATTTAAAATGTAATGAACGGCGAACGTCACGTTGCCGTAGACACCCGTCCCCGTGTCACACTCAGCAAGACCCCCTTGTATGCAAACGTATTTTATGAACGACCCTTATCTATGTATGCTCCCAGAAAATGTTTACCAAAATTGGCATACTTCAATTGCTTGATAGCCATTTAATAAAAATTAATCTCAAAAAAATAAAATCTACGATAATTTCACAAGTTTTGCTGTTTGATTAATAAAAATATCATTATTTTGAAAAACGCACGAAAGCTTAGAAGTTGAGCTGCTTTTCGTTTTATTAATTTTTTGTGCAAAACTCGTTGATTTATCAAAATCTAAAATTATACAACCACTTCACAACATACTATAACGTTTATCAAAGTCTGTTTGTATACGTGCCTTATTTTTGAAAGATTGTGATCCCTACCATACCTTTTCAATCTGTATTTTATAAAACCTAGTAACTTTTATATTAAACTTTTTGTAAATTTTATAATTAGAAAGTTATTTGACATTACAGAAAATAACGATTTTCAGTTTTTACAATTACTTCGGAACTATTCGGAATTTTAAAATTTTAATAACGGAATCTGAATCGGCATCTAAAACTGCAAAACATTGCCCATTTAACCAGACTTGTATCTCCACTAATAAGAAAGATACCCATGTTAGCCTACTTAATTTGGGACCCCTGTATATGTATACTAACTTTTCAAACATGTAGTACTATGACAAAAGTGCTCAAATTTTTATCTGTATTGAAGTTCATCATAAATGAAACCTAAAAATAGAAAATAATTTAGACAAAAACTTACTTCAATGAATTTAATAAAAAATATTTACCACAGACATTATTATTTTGGTATAAAGGTAAAAATAAAGGTAAAATGTAAATGGCACATTGGTCATTTACCTTTTCATGAACTATTTAGGGCTATAATGTGCGAAAACATCGGTCAAAACCGCCTTCAAACCATAAAGGCAAAGTACGAAGCCGCATTCAACAAAGATTTTACCATTGTAAAGTTGACCATTGTCAACTCAAACTAGGCGATTTAAACCACCGCATAAAGCGCAAGCGCACACTAAGCTGATTTTAAATTCGCAATTTGATTTATATAAAATTGGTCGCACTGATTAATGAATGCATTGATATTATTAAACCATTACGATGTTACGATTTTTATCGATCTGCGTTCAGGTACCTGAAAAAAATCTGGTCCGCGGGGCAACACCGCAAAGAATAGCGCGATTACGCAATCCGTACTAGTCCTAAACGAATTCTCATATAGAAACCAGACAAATGTGTTTGTGATCATTACAGACTCTAAAATAAATCTGAGTGTAATTTTTAATTATTATAGTCTTTTTGTCTATCACTGATGTAATAACGCCATCCCAAGGCGCCATTACCCCACAACTTTCAAATACAACTGTTCAACGCTATTACCATCTAACGGACAAGGGTCAAAGTTTTGGTTAGCGAAAACGAGGAACCGCAATAAAACTCTCAACATAACCTTGCCCAGCGAGACCAAAAACAGTGCTTCGGCACTTCAATTACCAAATTGTTATTAATTACTTTTTCAATACAATTTTCTAACAATATATACACAAAAGATGGCTCTACAGCATAGCATATTTCAAATTTGATCAAATTCTTTAGTTTTTGTATAATTACAGCTTGAACTATCGTTTTTTGCCCTTAAAGCATTTTAATTTCAGCAGGTTTGCTATTTTTTTAGATTTATATTACATTTTGGGAAAATGAAATATGCCATGCTCTAGTCCAATCCTTTATTGGTCTATTTAATTTTTTGCAACATTATATATTGTTATTTAGAAATGGTAATTGAAGTAAGAAACGTCTAAATTTTAGTCGATATTAGGCAACCCAGTTCTCTCGGACCGCCCCCTTAAGTCTAATTCACAATAATTAATTTACTTTTTACATAACTTTAATTAAAAAAAACAAGACTGTTTTATACTAAATACACCAAATCTGTAATTTGGTGCTTTTAAACAGTTATTTTAGAAAATAAACACTACAACTTTTTGAATGAAAATCCGAATTTACATTTTGATTTGAAAGAGATGATTAATCCAATGAATGTGCACACTCGGTTTTAAGTAAGATTCACAATAATTAATTTTCTTTCATGGACCTCTAAATTGATAGTGTCGAATTTTCGTTAGCTGTTCACGTTCAACTTCCGTTGCCTGCTAAAATTTTACTGCCAACGCGCCAAAAGAAGCATACCTTCAAAAACACTGCGTCCAATAAATTTAATTATTATACTAGTTTTCTGTAATATGTAATATGGAAATACATATTTAACGTTAGTTGTTTTTATTTTAACTTATAAAAAACTAATACAAAAAATATTCGTATAAATAAATCGAAAGTTATGAGTGCTGAAAAAATATAAAGTCAGTTTCTCAAAAATTGCACTGCTTGACAATAAACTTCAAACCTTTTAGTTCCAAGATTTCAGTATATTTACTTAACTAATTTTTTTATACAAATTAATTTATGTAACTAGTTAACGATTACTTCGACAATGGTTAAAAAGAAACTAATAATTGAGGTATTGTACTTTCCAGAGCAGTCCTAGTTATTGTTTCCTTTTCTCTTTGCTATCAAAAAATTGTTTATTTTAATCGATTCTTTAAACCTTATTGAAAAAACCTCTTTCAAATACAAATTTATAACATTGACCTATCTTAGATGCATTACAACTGAAATCTATTTAATGCAATATCGCAATTCGTTTCATATACCTACTTACAAAAGTAATATTAATTCGTTACTTACTAGTATGAAATAGGATTCCACATAAAATTTAAATAAAAATAGTATACTTACGCAGAATTTATAACTAAATTACACATACATATGTATGATTTAAATTTATTTATTATAAAATGCTGAAATTATAATGTAGTACGTGTGCAAAGCAATAAGTACAAATACTAAAGTAAAAAATCTTACCTACATAAATCTACGTCCTTATGTTAATATCCAAGTAACTGTAATTTCTACAAGTTGTGAATTAATAACAAGACCATTTGAAAATAGAAAGCTATATATGTGCATGTTTAAAAATCATTTTAATCATAGTAGTATTAAAGTAATAAGTTATACTAAAGGCATTATTAATGGAAAGTTAATAACAACATTAGAAATAATCTTTAAAATACTATTTGTTATAATTATGAGGCATTTCTGAACCATTTTTCAAAAAATGCAAGAACACGTTTAATAGTACCTACATATTGACTTTGGTTAAAATTTTTGGAAGTAGGTATATCACAAAATGTCTTTCAAAATAAAAATATATGATTATACGATGTACCTATACCATTTTGGCTGTTTTTATTAATAACTCCTTTGTAAAAATTCATTGAAAATGCACAGATACATATTCCACAAAACAGAAAATTTTCATTGATGAAAAGTTTATTAGAGATGTATCATGTCTTTTTTCTGTCGCAAGACAGTATAAGAAGCGTTTTTAATAGCAAACAAAGGTTAATGTCTGGTCAATATAGAATGTTGTAAATAAATGGACAATTTTGGATAATACGCAGATACCGAATAAAAAAGCAATTCAAAGCCAAATACCGTGTAAAGTTCTGTTTAACGTTACGTAAAGTTTTTCAAATAAACTTCCGTATTTGATTGCATCAAATGGTGCTCATTTTAAAACCAAATTTTCATAAAAGGCAAGGATTGGACACCACAATAATATAAAAATCGTATTTCTAAAACATACTTTTCTAATAATAAAGACTTATTTGAACGTTGTTACCTGTTTATATTTTAAGTCTCATTATGTACCTTGAAATGAGATCACTTTATGCATGGTAGTTTCAAAATCTCATGGTACTCTATCTTCGATACTATTCAATGCGCAAATCATTGTCTCTCTTTTTACTCTTCGTAGTTGTTTGAAGGTCGCTGTCCTTTTATTTTATGCTTTTTTGTATTTAGTTTTGAGGATTGGTTTTCGGTAGATTGTTTATTTTTATACAATAAAGCATCTACTTACATTTTACATAATATTGCATTAAAACGAATAATACAGTCATTAAAAACCCATGTTTGGAGCACTGCTTTATATGGTTGCGAGACCTGGACCATAGGAATTTGCGAAAAAAGGATACTTCAAGCGCTAGAGATGTAGTGCTACCAGAAAATGATAAAAGTGAGATGGGTTGCCAGAGTCACTTAGGAAGAAGTCCTGGAAAGAATAGGATATGGGAGGAGCCTCTGGAAACAAGTAGTAAAACGATGATGTGTTGTAATAGGTCATACCTTAATGCACAATAGCCTTTTGAAAAACATATTAGAGGAAAGAATAGCAAGAACTAACGGTCGCGGAAGACCAAGAATGGAGTACCTTCAATAAATAATAAAAGACGGCGGATATAAGAACTATATAGAGCTAAGGCGCTTAGCAGAGCACTGGTAACATATAGAGCACAGGTTCTCAAACTTATTTCGTCCACCGCCCACTTTGAGAATAAAATTAAGGCCCCTAAAATTTTTTAAATTACCATCTGTTGCACATCTTAAAAACAGCTATTGTAAATATTACTTTTATGCGTGCCATATGATACGCATAGGATATATAGAATACGGCACCATATCCTATTTCTGAGTCCAAAGAAGAATTTTTCAATGAAAATAATTAAAAAGCATAGGTTAGTACCTATTTAAAACTTATCGAATGTGAAGAACGAATCTGATGCAATTTAACGAGTTTGTTAATATTGTGTTTCAATTTACTTAAAAACAACCGTAAGTCGTGGCATCAGTAACATGCAACCGATTTCTCTTTTTAGTTGACAACGTTGCTACAACAATAAATCCACGTTTCACACAAAAACGATGATGGAAATGCTATCAGAAATCATTGAAATATCGACCATAATTCAGGGGGATTGAGTTCTGCAGCTAAAAGTCTCGGTACCTATTATTGACTTCAATTTTTAGTTCCTCATTTGTTGTCAGTTCTGTAAGTTGTTCTTCTAACTGAGATGATCCTGCGGTGGCATTTCTTTGGTCGATTTTGTTCGATATTTGCCGAAGTTGTCGTTTCGTAAAATGCGGGCTTCTCATTCGCGCAGATTATGCCTATCTCGCGTCCCACGCGATTTTGAAAATACTTTACATAAAGTGATCTCATTTCAAGGGGTTTATAAAATAGTTTATTATAAATAATTATTATAGTGGGTGTCCCAAAAGAAAGGAACCAAATTTTAAAAGTAGACAAGAGATACAATTTTGAAACGTAAAGTAGCGGGAGTCCCACTATTCTCTTCATACCGCTATA
This sequence comes from Sinopyrophorus schimmeli, assembly GCA_036325965.1. Classification (NCBI taxonomy): domain Eukaryota; kingdom Metazoa; phylum Arthropoda; class Insecta; order Coleoptera; family Elateridae; genus Sinopyrophorus; species Sinopyrophorus schimmeli. The sequence goes on along the minus strand of JARFIZ010000314.1, from coordinate 8,214,461 downwards.
GCCTGTTTCCGATTGGTTATCGAAATTAATAACTCATTACCTATGCCTCAGGTGCAAAAACGCCACAGGACTTTTCGTCTCAAAATTGCATCCCCTATCTACTGTTAAAATTTGATCCTCTACTTTTGGGACACCCAGTAGATGGAACAAATATGATTTTTAAAACAAGTTTCTGTGTCCCATGAAAAATTTGTAGAATTACAATTAAAGTAGTGTCGATTATCCGCCTTGATCACCAACCACTTCGGATAACCTACGTTTTCCTACATAATTATAAAGAAAATTGCTCATTTTTAATTTTAAAAACAACTTGAAATCATTTATTAGTAAAAATTGTAAACAATATTAGGAGACTAATAAGGCATTTTTTAAAATATAAACCATGCTAGTTGTTGATATAAAAAAAAATTATTATTATTATACTTTCTATAACTACCGTTTTGAGCCTTTAAAGTGATAATTTATACGCATTTTAAAGCGTGATAACTTTTCAAGGAAACACATTTGAATCAAAATCTTGTTTCATTTAATCGGTTCCATTTAATGTTAGAAAGTTCTAATTAACTTGTCTTTCAACTTACCGGACATCCTGTATATTTAATAAACATGGATGAATGCACAAGTGAAAAATTTGCTTTAGCTGTTTCGACAAAATTCGTATAAAAAACATTTTTCTAACATAATCAAAATGAAAACAATATTCTTAAGTTAATTAACAAATCTAGTGTGAAGAAAATAAATCAAGTTATATTTCTAAAATATCCATAACATTTATTACATTGCTCAATTCTGTATGATTTATAATATATCTATGCATTCCTCGATTTTTACGGTACTTGTTTTACACGGTTGCTTTTTTACACGGTTTACAACAATGAAAATAATTTAAAATATATATTTTTGATATACAAGATGTGTATTTTTAGTTATTTTTTAAGACAAATCTTTGGATGATATCGATATTATAGCCAACAAAAGGTATTATTTCTATTTTTATACACACAAAAGTAATGCATTTAAAATACTCCTGAAAACTAATTTACAAAGAAGATGGGTTCATCAGAAAACTCTAAATAGAAAAAAAAAGGCAAATGTGCATAATTCAGTCATTTATTTAAATGTAAATAAAGTAGATAATGCATACATATTCTTATGAACTAAATATATCAAAACTTTTATATTATAGATACGTAGTATTTTTTTGATCAACGGATCCACTAAAGAAATTTACAACTATTTTAGGAAAGAATACAATAATAAATTTTTAAAGTAACTGACCAATTTATGTATATTTCCCTTTGTTTTCGATTTACACGGTTTCCCCGGAACCAATCTACCATGTAAATCGGAAGATAGATGTAATGTCAAAATCTCCAGATCTACGAGACTTTATAAAGCAACGTATACAGAGACTGCCTACAAACTATTTCTAAACAAAAATTCCGTAAAAAATTGTAAGAATTCCGTTGGAAATATTGCACTAAACAATAGTCAATGTGTCATCCACGTTAAAAGCCTCTATAACAAGAGGATGTTCATTTTTTTGATATTATCTTTAAATAATTAAAAAGGATTCATTTATAGTTAACTGTTGATAAATTATTTTATTCCTGTACACCTTCCGATTGAATTAAGAATTTCTCATAGTTTGGCGTTCTTGTTGAACGCTCTATTTAAATTGCATTTTCAGTCTGCTTATGACTCATAATATAAGATATTTCATTTGAAGAGTTTTACCAAAAAATGATAAAAAAAATCAGAATGCACGTTGTATTAATTATTTTAAAAATATATATCTGCTAAGTATAGGGAAGTGACCTAATAATGAGCTGTTGGTAAACTACGCAAACGTAAAATCACAAATGTCCTTATGTAAGATAAATTAATTAAACATATTTAACCTAAAGCTGCAGGCAGTGAATGTGTGAATTATATGTACTCTTTGGTAAAAGCAAAGGCGTATAAAAATTAGACACTGCTATAATTTATTGAAGATACACCCGTTTTATGTTGGTTTACGTATTTATGTCACTACGTATATATATGTAAATAATTTGAAATTTTACCTAGGTACTTACATTGTATATGTTATGGTAAATGTGCAAATTAGGAAAATGTCCACATTTACTGAGGAAGCATTTTGAGAAATGTGAATTTATGTGGGTGAATGTACATATTTACCGTTAACTGTTCTTATTTACGATCATATTAAGTAAATATAAAAGATGCAAATTATCAGAAAGAGTAAATAACTAATATTAATAAAAGAAAATAAAAAAGAGTTTTCTTAAGTTAAGATAAAAAACATACATTTTGGCAAGTAGTACTGCCATGATATTTAAAATTACATACTATGGAGTACTTATGCAAATTTGACATTATATTTTTACTTGTAGAACGTTTTATAATTAAAAACCTAAGTAGCGTATTGACACGCATATAAAACAGGTTTTTTAGTGAAACAATCATTAAAGAATAAAAGAAAATTGCGTCCGCTAATGAGAGTGAATCAGAACAAAATGTTAACAGCGATAAAAATGATTGAATAAAGCTTAGTATCCTTCTGTTTTGTTTTAACTCTAATTTTGTTTCTTTTAATTTTTAAAAAATTAATAAATTAAAATGATTTAGTTATGTCGTAAAATTGCATGTCATTTTATAATCGGGATTTTGTATTTGAACTAATATGATATATGAACATTTACCCAATACCAGCGCGTATGAATATATAGGTATACCAGTAATAGTGCACCTGTTAATAAAATTTACCATAACATATACAGGGTTCCCAAAAATTTATCTAGAATTTAAAAAATTTTGAAATCTATAATTATCAGCACAAGGTTTTATTTAAACGGATACAATGAATTACACGTTTTCTATATTTATGTTAATGGACACATTTTTTTATTACATTCTGTGTAATCAGCAATGGGTTTCGTAAACCTTGCCATATTTTGTAAATTTGGAATTTACAATATTATTCTGATATCATAGCAAAGTACTGTTTACATTTAGTTGCATGTACGACAAAGTGGTACAAAAGTATCCCTTGGAGTAAAATGATCCTCTTCGGTTCTCATGGAACTTCTAACCGTTATCTAGTTAATTCTTGGGCAATATGTCAATATTGGCCTACCTATTCGCCTGTTAAATCGGCATGGCAATGTGACCGATGAGTATTATGGTGAGTGAAAAAATAAAAATTACATGGTGCTGATTTAGATTATCAGTCTTACCTTAGGGTAAGTCGAACTTTGATCGAAACATAACGCGGTAACCGTATAAAATTTAAAAATTAGTTTATAGAGGTTTAAATATTATGTTGGGTTCGGGGCAAAATGATCCGACTGGTTGTGGGGTTCTTTAAAATCATTAAAAAGATGCCCAAATGTAAAAATAAGTAAGCTTTAGGTGGATCGCATTATTTATGCGCTAGAAAATTTTTTTTATGTTATTAAAAAATATCTATGGTTATAAATTAATTGATCTCCAAGAAATTCTTTTTTGTAGGCAAGTGACATTTTATTTGACTAAAACGTTGTAAGCGATTCTATATTTGTTATCTTTATTTAATATACTAAAAAATGGTTTTCGTAGATGATCTACTGACTGGATCTCCTAGAATCATCTTACCCACAGCACAGGGATCATTTTGGACACCCCGGTGTATAAAATGATACTTTAGGAGGTTTTTAAAAAATGAATCGGATATTAATAATACATATATTAAAGAATGTAAATATGCCAATACTTAAACAGATAAACGGTCTATTCAAAACCGCTTTAACGTTATGTTGGATAACTGCTGATTTACGACGATTCTCCCTAAGGGGATCATTTTATACCACTTTGCCGAAAATATGCTGCCAGACCATTAACACTATTCCTACCAGGACTGGTGATATGACCGTTTTAAAACTTTCGATTACAATTTTTTATATACCACATAGTTGCATCGGCTTTAAGTTTCACAACTTTTCCTAAAATAAATATTGAAAAATGTGTTATACATGTGTATACATTTTCAATATTCACTTCTTTTTTTTATTGTTTATTTTCTGAGAACTGTGTAGGGTGTCTTACATACCAAGACTGGCCATTTGACCCGTTGAACGATTTATATCTTTTATAATAGTATATTCTTGAAGACTCAATTCCAAAACTATAAATTCGTTACAAACGAAATATAAAATGCAGTTGTGACATGATTTTAGAAAAAAAAAAACCACACCCATTAAGGCAGTGGTTTTCAACCTTTTTGTACCTGCGTCCCTCTTAAAAAAAAATAATTGTTGCGCCCCCTTAATTTTTCTAACAATCTAATTTCATAAATACTCAACTGATATTATAATTTATTTAATGGGCTGCAAAATAATATACAATATTATGTAAAAATATACATAAAAATTTTTTGATACCTATTCGACTTTTTTGGTTTGTTTCGAAAATGATATTTTGGTAACAGCTGCATGCCCCCCTTGCAACAGTCTCGCGCCCCCCAAGGGGGGCGCACCCCACAGGTTGGAAACCGCTGCATTAAGGACTAACCCACTATAAAAGTTCGTATTTAAAAATCCGTATACTTCCTGATGAATTAATTAAGCAGTATAGTTATGTACAAAATTTTCAGGTCTAAATTATAAAAGATAAAAAATGTCATTATAAAATGAGAAAGTTATTAATAATTATCAAAAAAGAATCAGAATACGTTCCAGAAACAAATATCAAAAAGAATATAAAAAAAACAAATAAAAGAAATAAAATAAAATTCACAAGAAAGTCAAATACAATAGGTTGAAACAATTAAGAAAAACTTAAATATTCAAAAGAGTAGACATATGAATATATAACAGCACCTATTAAACAAAACCAATTATTAATTTTAAAGCAAATTCCGCCATTTAGATAAAAAGTAAAATTAAAAAAAAAAAATATTACAAAGATTTAATTTATGGACGTTCCCATGAAAATCACGTGACTTACCATATCAGACAATGAAGAAAATCACTTTTCTTACAATATCTGTCAACCTTTGTATACACATACTAATGATTGTCCTTTATACGTAGAAATTTTGCAAAATCGTCCTAGTAGTACTACATTTGCTAATATTGACAATAAAAGATTACATACAGTGGTACCTCGATATACGAGTGCCCTAACATACGAGTGTTTTGAGATACGAGCCGCCGAGCGAGCGATATTTTGCTTTGAGATGAGAGCAAGATTTGAGATACGAGGACAAATTATTATTATTATACTTTCTATAACTACCGTTTTGAGCCTTTAAAGTGATAATTTATACGCATTTTAAAGCGTGATAACTTTTCAAGGAAACACATTTGAATCAAAATCTTGTTTCATTTAATCGGTTCCATTTAATGTTAGAAAGTTCTAATTAACTTGTCTTTCAACTTACCGGACATCCTGTATATTTAATAAACATGGATGAATGCACAAGTGAAAAATTTGCTTTAGCTGTTTCGACAAAATTCGTATAAAAAACATTTTTCTAACATAATCAAAATGAAAACAATATTCTTAAGTTAATTAACAAATCTAGTGTGAAGAAAATAAATCAAGTTATATTTCTAAAATATCCATAACATTTATTACATTGCTCAATTCTGTATGATTTATAATATATCTATGCATTCCTCGATTTTTACGGTACTTGTTTTACACGGTTGCTTTTTTACACGGTTTACAACAATGAAAATAATTTAAAATATATATTTTTGATATACAAGATGTGTATTTTTAGTTATTTTTTAAGACAAATCTTTGGATGATATCGATATTATAGCCAACAAAAGGTATTATTTCTATTTTTATACACACAAAAGTAATGCATTTAAAATACTCCTGAAAACTAATTTACAAAGAAGATGGGTTCATCAGAAAACTCTAAATAGAAAAAAAAAGGCAAATGTGCATAATTCAGTCATTTATTTAAATGTAAATAAAGTAGATAATGCATACATATTCTTATGAACTAAATATATCAAAACTTTTATATTATAGATACGTAGTATTTTTTTGATCAACGGATCCACTAAAGAAATTTACAACTATTTTAGGAAAGAATACAATAATAAATTTTTAAAGTAACTGACCAATTTATGTATATTTCCCTTTGTTTTCGATTTACACGGTTTCCCCGGAACCAATCTACCATGTAAATCGGAAGATAGATGTAATGTCAAAATCTCCAGATCTACGAGACTTTATAAAGCAACGTATACAGAGACTGCCTACAAACTATTTCTAAACAAAAATTCCGTAAAAAATTGTAAGAATTCCGTTGGAAATATTGCACTAAACAATAGTCAATGTGTCATCCACGTTAAAAGCCTCTATAACAAGAGGATGTTCATTTTTTTGATATTATCTTTAAATAATTAAAAAGGATTCATTTATAGTTAACTGTTGATAAATTATTTTATTCCTGTACACCTTCCGATTGAATTAAGAATTTCTCATAGTTTGGCGTTCTTGTTGAACGCTCTATTTAAATTGCATTTTCAGTCTGCTTATGACTCATAATATAAGATATTTCATTTGAAGAGTTTTACCAAAAAATGATAAAAAAAATCAGAATGCACGTTGTATTAATTATTTTAAAAATATATATCTGCTAAGTATAGGGAAGTGACCTAATAATGAGCTGTTGGTAAACTACGCAAACGTAAAATCACAAATGTCCTTATGTAAGATAAATTAATTAAACATATTTAACCTAAAGCTGCAGGCAGTGAATGTGTGAATTATATGTACTCTTTGGTAAAAGCAAAGGCGTATAAAAATTAGACACTGCTATAATTTATTGAAGATACACCCGTTTTATGTTGGTTTACGTATTTATGTCACTACGTATATATATGTAAATAATTTGAAATTTTACCTAGGTACTTACATTGTATATGTTATGGTAAATGTGCAAATTAGGAAAATGTCCACATTTACTGAGGAAGCATTTTGAGAAATGTGAATTTATGTGGGTGAATGTACATATTTACCGTTAACTGTTCTTATTTACGATCATATTAAGTAAATATAAAAGATGCAAATTATCAGAAAGAGTAAATAACTAATATTAATAAAAGAAAATAAAAAAGAGTTTTCTTAAGTTAAGATAAAAAACATACATTTTGGCAAGTAGTACTGCCATGATATTTAAAATTACATACTATGGAGTACTTATGCAAATTTGACATTATATTTTTACTTGTAGAACGTTTTATAATTAAAAACCTAAGTAGCGTATTGACACGCATATAAAACAGGTTTTTTAGTGAAACAATCATTAAAGAATAAAAGAAAATTGCGTCCGCTAATGAGAGTGAATCAGAACAAAATGTTAACAGCGATAAAAATGATTGAATAAAGCTTAGTATCCTTCTGTTTTGTTTTAACTCTAATTTTGTTTCTTTTAATTTTTAAAAAATTAATAAATTAAAATGATTTAGTTATGTCGTAAAATTGCATGTCATTTTATAATCGGGATTTTGTATTTGAACTAATATGATATATGAACATTTACCCAATACCAGCGCGTATGAATATATAGGTATACCAGTAATAGTGCACCTGTTAATAAAATTTACCATAACATATACAGGGTTCCCAAAAATTTATCTAGAATTTAAAAAATTTTGAAATCTATAATTATCAGCACAAGGTTTTATTTAAACGGATACAATGAATTACACGTTTTCTATATTTATGTTAATGGACACATTTTTTTATTACATTCTGTGTAATCAGCAATGGGTTTCGTAAACCTTGCCATATTTTGTAAATTTGGAATTTACAATATTATTCTGATATCATAGCAAAGTACTGTTTACATTTAGTTGCATGTACGACAAAGTGGTACAAAAGTATCCCTTGGAGTAAAATGATCCTCTTCGGTTCTCATGGAACTTCTAACCGTTATCTAGTTAATTCTTGGGCAATATGTCAATATTGGCCTACCTATTCGCCTGTTAAATCGGCATGGCAATGTGACCGATGAGTATTATGGTGAGTGAAAAAATAAAAATTACATGGTGCTGATTTAGATTATCAGTCTTACCTTAGGGTAAGTCGAACTTTGATCGAAACATAACGCGGTAACCGTATAAAATTTAAAAATTAGTTTATAGAGGTTTAAATATTATGTTGGGTTCGGGGCAAAATGATCCGACTGGTTGTGGGGTTCTTTAAAATCATTAAAAAGATGCCCAAATGTAAAAATAAGTAAGCTTTAGGTGGATCGCATTATTTATGCGCTAGAAAATTTTTTTTATGTTATTAAAAAATATCTATGGTTATAAATTAATTGATCTCCAAGAAATTCTTTTTTGTAGGCAAGTGACATTTTATTTGACTAAAACGTTGTAAGCGATTCTATATTTGTTATCTTTATTTAATATACTAAAAAATGGTTTTCGTAGATGATCTACTGACTGGATCTCCTAGAATCATCTTACCCACAGCACAGGGATCATTTTGGACACCCCGGTGTATAAAATGATACTTTAGGAGGTTTTTAAAAAATGAATCGGATATTAATAATACATATATTAAAGAATGTAAATATGCCAATACTTAAACAGATAAACGGTCTATTCAAAACCGCTTTAACGTTATGTTGGATAACTGCTGATTTACGACGATTCTCCCTAAGGGGATCATTTTATACCACTTTGCCGAAAATATGCTGCCAGACCATTAACACTATTCCTACCAGGACTGGTGATATGACCGTTTTAAAACTTTCGATTACAATTTTTTATATACCACATAGTTGCATCGGCTTTAAGTTTCACAACTTTTCCTAAAATAAATATTGAAAAATGTGTTATACATGTGTATACATTTTTCAATATTCACTTCTTTTTTTTATTGTTTATTTTCTGAGAACTGTGTAGGGTGTCTTACATACCAAGACTGGCCATTTGACCCGTTGAACGATTTATATCTTTTATAATAGTATATTCTTGAAGACTCAATTCCAAAACTATAAATTCGTTACAAACGAAATATAAAATGCAGTTGTGACATGATTTTAGAAAAAAAAAAACCACACCCATTAAGGCAGTGGTTTTCAACCTTTTTGTACCTGCGTCCCTCTTAAAAAAAAATAATTGTTGCGCCCCCTTAATTTTTCTAACAATCTAATTTCATAAATACTCAACTGATATTATAATTTATTTAATGGGCTGCAAAATAATATACAATATTATGTAAAAATATACATAAAAATTTTTTGATACCTATTCGACTTTTTTGGTTTGTTTCGAAAATGATATTTTGGTAACAGCTGCATGCCCCCCTTGCAACAGTCTCGCGCCCCTAGGGGCGCACCCCACAGGTTGGAAACCGCTGCATTAAGGACTAACCCACTATAAAAGTTCGTATTTAAAAATCCGTATACTTCCTGATGAATTAATTAAGCAGTATAGTTATGTACAAAATTTTCAGGTCTAAATTATAAAAGATAAAAAATGTCATTATAAAATGAGAAAGTTATTAATAATTATCAAAAAAGAATCAGAATACGTTCCAGAAACAAATATCAAAAAAGAATATAATAAAAACAAATAAAAGAAATAAAATAAAATTCACAAGAAAGTCAAATACAATAGGTTGAAACAATTAAGAAAAACTTAAATATTCAAAAGAGTAGACATATGAATATATAACAGCACCTATTAAACAAAACCAATTATTAATTTTAAAGCAAATTCCGCCATTTAGATAAAAAGTAAAATTAAAAAAAAAAAATATTACAAAGATTTAATTTATGGACGTTCCCATGAAAATCACGTGACTTACCATATCAGACAATGAAGAAAATCACTTTTCTTACAATATCTGTCAACCTTTGTATACACATACTAATGATTGTCCTTTATACGTAGAAATTTTGCAAAATCGTCCTAGTAGTACTACATTTGCTAATATTGACAATAAAAGATTACATACAGTGGTACCTCGATATACGAGTGCCCTAACATACGAGTGTTTTGAGATACGAGCCGCCGAGCGAGCGATATTTTGCTTTGAGATGAGAGCAAGATTTGAGATACGAGGACAGTTTTTTTAATCGATCTGCAGGTAAAAATGTGCAAAGCGTGACGAAAAAAGCGAAGACCAGTAATGAAAATTAAGCGCTTCCGTAAGCACTACACTTTTTTTTTATTATGTTTTATAGAATATGTATTTGTTATTTATAAACATTATAAATGTTTCTTTTTGTAAATACATTTTTCTTATTCAAAAACACTTAAGGTAAAAACAACTGAGGTGATGTTTTGGGAGCTGGAACGGATTAATAGCATTTCAATTAATTTCAATGGGGAAAATTGCTTTGAGATACGAGAAATTTGACATACGAGCAAGGTTACGGAACAAATTAAACTCGTATGTCGAGGTACCACTGTATTTAATATGTGAAACAGGTAGTGAAACCGGTTTCATATGTTAAATTTGTAATCTTTGATTGTCAATATTAGCAAATTTAGTACCACAAGGACGGTTTTGCAAAATTCTTATGTAGGGGAGACCAGGGTCGGAAGTCACTTTTTTTTTTTTGTATTTTTAGAGCCCATGGTCTTAATTTATAAATGACATTTATATGTCAATAGATAGTGTTTTTATTCTAGTTTAAGAAAAAAAAAGACTTTTTCTCTACCATTATCTAATGAGCAGATATTATAATTATTCTGAAAAAAAAAGTGCGACTTTCAACCCCGTGTATAACGGATGGTTGTCATAGTGTCTGGGGTAGGTAATCACCCGCTAAATAAAAGGTAAAATACAAAACGACAAAACAAATGCATATGCTATTCCTAACCTATTCTATCTAATGAACTGAGGTTATGGTAACAAAAATGACAAATGTATAATTACAGCCAATCGTTTATGTAGTAAAACCCCTAGAAACCAATAAAAAAGGCCGCACAAATTCATGGTTACTTTGCACAGGTGACAACTAGCCCCCGTTAACTTGAGCCAACTTTCCCCAAAACAGTTTTGGACAATAAACTCCCAAAATAAATTTAAATCAATGGTCATTTAAGAAACCATATGAATAATGTCATGAAGCATATCTTAAACATCATAAATACACGAAAAAGTATATCACTATGCAAAATTTAAATATACTTACCAGGCTCAAAACAGATTCACAAAAAATTACTTTCACTGTACAAAAAATACAAACCTATATATTTCTTATACGGTATTTCGGAGAGAACTGAAGTGAAGTACGCAAGGAGGTGTTGTGCTCGGGCTTCTTTGACACGGGTAAACAAATTTATTAATTCATTAGGTTTGCTGTTATGGCTTATGGTGACAACCTACCCGTGACACAACCATACCCGGTCTCCCCTATAAAGGACAATCATTACTATGTGCATACAAAAGTTGACAGATATTGTAAGAAAAGTGATTTTCGTAGAAACGTCCTTAATGATGTGTATTATTCAAAGCGTGTTATTTTATGGTAACCCACAGCTTTTGGTTGAAATATGTCTTATCAAGTTTATCCTAAGTAAATCTTTTAAGGATTTCAAAAATAAGTTAACTGAAGATTCCGAACGAGACAAAGAGAAGTCAGAAGAACCGAAGCACGACCAGCAAGAACTAAGTTGTATTTAAATTGTTTTTTTAATGAATAATTGTTCTAACAACTAACGTACTATCTTTACAAGGGAGAATTTGAATCAATATGTATAAGCAATAGTTCAAAATATGTATTATACATACATAATAGTTATAACAATAGTAGTACCTATGTTCATTATTTTAATTTAACTAAAAAAGTACGCAATAAATATCTTACAATTAGTGATGGCTTTTAAGATAGAAAGTTTAAATACCTACGTTGACACCCTGTTTTATATTAATCAAAAGTATAAAACTATGCCATCAAGTATTGAAAAAATGTTATAGTTCTTCACTAATCCGGATCAACTGACAGTACAGACTGTCTCAATTACATAGCAGATTTTTGCAAATTACTAAATGTTTTTTATATACTTATTTTGGCGTTGGATTTTTGTGACTTGTTATCCTTTCCCTACTTGGAAACATCACATTTATAGACATACACGTATCTATTATTGATAAACTTGTATTCTGCTGTTTTATTGTTCTTTGATAATTCATGGCTACTTGGTTTAAAACACAAACATTTAATATTGTTAATAATTTTTTATTTAAGTATGGGTTGTTATACATGGTTGAAAAGAGAAAAAATAAATGCTATTTAACTATGTAAAAATCCAATATGGCATCCATTTAAAATAAGAAAGTTGGTATCAATATCTCGGAAACCGCCATTTTGAATTTAATTTTGACTTAATTTCTATCTGTATTTTATGAAACCTAGTAACTTTTATATTAAATTTTTTTTTGTAAATTTTATAATTACAAAGTTATTTGACATTAAATAAAATAACGATTTTCAGTTTTTTCACGATTACTTCGGAACTATTCGGAATTTTAAAATTTTCTTAACGGAATCTGAATCGGCACCTAAAACTGCAAAACATTGCCCATTTAACCAAACTTCTATCTCCACTAATAAGAAAGATACTCATGTTAGCCTACTCAATTTGGGACACCCTGTATACGGTGAAGCAGCGAAAGTGTTAAGTAAACTTGTATTACATTGGAACAAATTCAAGTAATTTTACTTTTAATGACGTCCTTTGTTATTTTTTTTTGTCATAAATATTATCATATTTGGATTTATAAATAAAAGTATTTTAGAATACAAGGTGCCAGACAAATATGTACCGAGACTTAACGTCACACCAAGATAAACATAAAAAGTTGAAATGCAATATGTTCCAAATCTATAGAATTTCGAAAAAAAATAGTTTTAATTTGCCAGTAAATGGCAACACATCATCTTAAAAGAAAGCGTAAAAGAAACGTAATTTATTGCAAATTTATTTTATTGTTTGAACATTGTGTCTTACAATAAAAGTCGATTACGATTGTTTATCGCACATTTATTTTATAGTTTAAATATCATGTTTCAGAATAAACGTGCGGAACTCTATTATTATAAACATCTTATGTTACCCGTGAAGTGATTAAGATAAGCAACTTTATTTCACGTCTCAATTTTGAAGCATTGTTGCGAAGCAAATCTTCCTATTTCAATATATAATATAGTATAGTGATATACGTACTCTATGGTATTTTTGATTTAAAAATAAAATCTACGTATGGCTTTATTGTCATCTTTATAACAGACTTGAACAAAAATTTTCGAAATATTCTAAATAATAAAGTATTTATTGCACATTTTTACATTGAAGTTTACGATAGTTCAAAAATATTACACATAAAGCTATTTGACTTTTGGTATGTTTTTCTTCAGTTAAGGGTCACGTATAAGTGAGTTAAGTTCCAGTACTTATTCGTCAGAAAGGCTGTATTAAATTTTTTTGAAGATAACGTTTATGTTACATCATACGTTAACATATCCGATTATACGTTAAAAGCAGCCTTTTTACATTTCTATTTCTTTAAAAAAATTCATTTTAATAAGTAAAACCTGTTTTATAAATAAATTAAAATAGTAATAAAGAATAATACAATGTGGAAAAAAATATTCAGACTTGGAAACAACGTGAGAATGTTGCACGATTCACCTGTACTTGCGTGACGCAATAAGCCATTGAACATAATAATTGTGTTTATAAGCAAGAAACTAAGAAGGCCACTGACTAACATAAGTTGGCTAGGTGAAACGAAAACAGTTAATAAAATAAGAAGGATATGTAAATTTTTTTAAATAATGGATATCGATAAATAAAGGCGGTTTACAGTTATGTCCTAATATATTAACACAAAACTCAAAATATAGATGTTTCTCATTTTTTCAACATATATTTATGTGCTAAAATATAATTCTTTGTTTATTAAACATTACTTATAAACAATTAACCACGATTTCATATGATTGTAAAAATAGTTTTTTTATTCGTTTGTATTTCAATTTATATGTACTAAATATATTTTTTAAGAAAAATTACGTTGGTATATGCAAATTAAAAAAAATTGCAATAAGTCCGGGTTATTATAATTTATTTAATTTGTTTAAATTAACAAGAACATTTTTATAAAAATGTTAAATTTTCCATTATTTGTGAAATAATATAATTATCTACAATGTTTCTTAATACAAATGTTACTGAATAAAATACATTATGGTACTTTCACTCACGAAACTAACATTTGTTTAATTTTAAATAAATTAGAACCGAATTTATAATATTTTAAACATTAAGAAGGTATTTTAACTACTAACATAAAAAAGTACTAGCTATGCAAATTAACTAATTTCATTTGTTAAAATACTTTTTAAATGCCTTTTATACTAAATATTTTTAACTGCTAAGTTATCAGTATATCAATGATAGTATTTTAAAAGAAAATTAATAAATTACACTAAAGAGAAACCTACTGTTGCTAAATAAATTAGCAATTATCTATGAGTAATTTTCATAGGAAATACTTATTAAAGTTCTTGTTAAATTCCAATTCAATTAAAATAGAATTATAATTGTCAGTGGGGGGAAATCAATTTTGAAGCATCACAGCTAGATAAATACGTATAACAGACTTGGATCAAAAAGTTTCATTCAAATCTTGGCGAACAAAATTGTTTCAACGTGATTGTTATAGGATTTACTCCGATTTTATTGTATGAACGAATAATAACCTACACATTTGTATAAATTAAAAAATGTAATCCTACAATTCTAAAACAAATTAGTTTAAGTTATTATGATTAAAACTATAACAGTTAAAATCACCAGTCCATCACATTATAAAATATCAAAACATATTTCAAATAATAATTTTCATAATACATACTTATAAGTATGTATTATACAAGTAACCTCGTCTACACATACATTATAAATGTTATCAAATATTCGCTCCTTTCCTTTATTTGTGAATATGTAATAATATTCCAAAGATTTCACCTGTGTCATACTTATTTAAATTAAAAAACAATACTGTACATATAAATAGTAGTTAAAGTATAGATTTAAGTTTTTATAAAAAAAACTAATCAAAACATTTAATGCGGAATTACAAAACTATGTTTATAAAAATGTAAATATTATATGCATATGTAAATAACAACAAATTTTCGATATTTAATTAATTTAAAATTAAAATAAAATAAAATCTTGCACTTCCAGAGAATGATTAAGTTATTTCATTTATCTAGGTATTTACGATTTTTGACATGTTATAGAAGTTTCAGTTTAGATATTAAACATTGTTCCAATATTTATAATCATATGATGTTGTTACATTAAGTACTTATCAAAAATGTAACACATCTTGTTACTTTTATTTTTTGGAAAAGATTAAATGTAGACCGTAGAATTGATATTAGTTATTAGTTAATTATTATTATTTGTATCGCGTTAACATTTGATAATTAATTTTTTAGAATTATGTATTTGTAGTTTCATTTTCATTTTATTTTATATGTAGGTACTATATGTATATTAGGGTGGTCGTTAAAAATTAAATTTGTTCCGACGCCCCAAAAAAACCTTCATTTTAATGAAAAAATACGGGGTAATTTTTTTTAACAAAAATAACACGTGCCTCAAGACATTACAAGTTCATTTTTTGATAAAATCTTAGTTTTTTGTTAGTATCTGGTAAAGTATTCAGATTTGAGAAAAAGTTAGAGGAACAATTTTGTAGGAAATTCAATTCTCTATCAAAAAGGTCTTTTTTATTTTCTTCATGAAATTCATATTTATGGAGGTATTCTCAATAATAAATTCATTAAATCCATATAGTTAACATTTTAAAACCTACAAACGTAATTTACTCTGAAATTAAAATTTTTTGTAACAACTAGAATTTATTGTAGTTCTACGAAATTATATACATTTAGGTGCGTTTCAAAATGCCCGACCGACTTAATCGACCAAGCATATTATTTAGGAGTATTAAAAAAATAATTATAAACAAATGACGAATGTATATGATAGTTTGCACTTGTACACAAACGTTATAAAATTTTTGACCAAAAATAATGATTTTAACACTTTCTTGACCGGTGACGAGTTAACTCGTCATGAAAATGTGCAACGTGTTTACCGATGATTAAATGCGCATCTAGGTTTAAGCTTGTCCGCTTTATAATAAAGAGATACTTTTTTTGGTATTTGGATTAGTTTTAGTAATTCAGAAATTTTAACCATGACGGAACATAACTATGAAGATAGTTTCAATAAATTGTACGCCTATACTTTATCGGATTGTCCGAGTGATTTAGAATCAAATTTTAGTGAATCGAAAAGTGATAAATCTGACATTAGTTAACGGACCACGGTTTAGAAAAAATAGTCACTGGCGTAAAAAAAACCAACGAAAAGGTGTAGAGTATGCCATTTAAAGGCAAGCGCAGCAAAACAAGCTATATCTGCAAAACATGCCGTACATTACACGTAGATGATTGCTATACAGTTTATCATACCAAACAGAAATTTTAAAAGTTATATAAAACATATGTCCAACGTTTAATTTCATTTCATTGAATATAAATAAATTTTATTGCAGTTTATTTAGAATGTTTTACTTTAGTTCTAAATTACAAAATAGTAGCCGGTGACATGAGATAGTTTTTGTGTAAAATTACCGGTCAACAAAGTGTTAAAGTGTTCAAATACTAATAATTCCAAGTAAAATTGCGAAATCGGCGATGCGTTTGAAAATGCCGTTTTAATGTTTTCCATTTAGAACCGTTTTTTTTCCAACAAACTACAAATATATTGTAGATGTTGTTTAAGAATGTGAATAAGCAAACCATTAAGTTTTATTGTGAGTGAAATTTTAAATGGTAGCACCAATAAATAGCGTAATTTGTATTTATTACATAAAACAACAATTTTTGAACAAATGATGACAGTAGAACGTCAATACAAATTAAAATTTGACAATTAACATAACTAAGATTATTCTTCAAACACTGGAGATTACATTCCATATTTTGGGCATTTTGACACATATAATTTAAGCATCATTACAGTAGAATTAATTTTATACACATCTTATTCACAAAATCGAAACTAAAGTCCGAAATAAAATAAACTACGTTGAATATTTTTATGATTTCTTCGCCTTTTGGTAACCACTAAACTCGCACGAATTTATTATGTAAGTTACATTACAATAAATTCATGGGAGCTCCAAATAAATATGGTGCAATTATTACCTTACTTTGTGAATGAGATCGGACGCGCAGTTTCAAACGCACTTTTTTATACGGCTGTTTACAAATATGATATTTATGAGTATTAAGAAGAATATTTATAACTGATTAGTGAATATATGCGCTATTTTGTCGATTAGATGGGGCGTGCAGTTTTAAACAGCCGTATAATAAAGTGCGTTTGAAACTGCACCCCGGATCACAAAGTAAGGTAATAATTGCACCATATTTATTAGGAGCCCCCATAGAATTTATTGTAATGTAACTTACATAATAAATTCGTGCGAGTTTAGTAGTTACCAAAAGGCGAAGAAAGCATAAAAATATTCAACGTAGTTTATTTTATTTCGGACTTTTAGTTTCGATTTTGTGAATAAGATGTGTATAAAATTAATTCTACTGTAATGATGCTTAAATTATATGTTTCAAAATGCCCAAAATATAGAATGTAATCTCCAGTGTTTGAAGAATAATCTTAGTTATGTTAATTGTCAAATTTTAATTTGTATTTGCGTTCTACTGTCATTATTTGTTCAAAAATGGTTGTTTTATGTAATAAATACAAATTACGCTATTTATTGGTGCTACCATTTAAAATTTCACTCACAATAAAACTTTTAATGGTTTGCTTATTCACATTCTTAAACAACATCTACAATATATTTGTAGTTTGTTGGAAAAAAAAACGGTTCTAAATGGAAAACATTAAAACGGGCATTTTCAAACGCATCGCTGATTTCCCAATTTTACTTGGAATTATTAGTATTTGAACACTTTAAAATCATTATTTTTGGTCAAAAATTTTATAACGTGTGTGTACAAGTGCAAACTATCGTATACATTCGTCATTTGTTTATAATTATTTTTTTTTAATACTCCTAAATAATATATTTTGTCGATTAAGTCGGTCAGGCATTTTCAAACGCACCTAAGTATATTTAAGAAAAAATGACGTTTGAAGGTTTTAAAATGTTGACTTTATGAAGTTAATGAATTTATTATTGAGGATATCTCTAAAAATATGAATTTCATGAAGAAAATGGAAAAGACCAAAATGATATTACATACTTATTCGAGTAAAACATTGTTTGCATATTTCGTACTTTTTATTGCTTGCGGGGAATTTATGTTCGGAAATTTGCTAATAAACCTTCACACCCAACGTTATGACAAAGTATCTACATTAAAATAGCTGCAAAGACTGCCTTGAGTCACTTTTCAGATGACCTGATACGCGACTCGAATCGCATGTTTCATACAGGAAAATTCAACTATGTGGCTATAGAAAAATATAACTGTAAGAAAAGTATTGCTTCATCTAGTTAAATCTACTTTTTATTTGATATGTCTAGAAATAAAATTATTTTCAAATAATTTTATTTTAATACTTTTCTCCTATTATTATTATTATTATTATTACCTATTATTAACTCAATTTTACACTTATCTTTGGTCGCGATCATTTTAATATTCACATATTCTACTAAATTGTAAAAAAAAAATAAAATCTATTATGCATACTAGTTTTAGGGCTTTCGTGTAAAAATAATAGTTCTTTGAAAGTAGTAGAACTTCTAGAAGAAATTATTTACTTTAAATTATACTAGAAAAAATTTATAGTACATAAATTCCAGTAATTTCATCTTCTTCTTTATCTTCGCCTTTGCTGTAGTTATTCTTTTTCTTTTAAATTCGAAAATTTAATATCAAAAATTCAAGAATACTTCTAATTTACATTGTTAGATAATTAATGTATCCTTTTGATATCTCAAAACAACAGTAAGTACAATTTTCAGAATTATTAACATTAAAATTTTTCATTAGAAAAAGCAATTCAAATCAAACATGGAATATTATATAAGCGATATTAAAAAAATACAAAGTATTCAATAAAAAAAATAGTTTTTGATGTCTTATGTATGATCAAAAATGCACAAAAGAATAATTATGAAGTAGATTTACGTTAGATATAAAAGAACTCACCATTTCTCGTCGTAATATGGCTAGTTGATTATCTAGATTAGTCGACTTCCTTCCTGTAACCGTACTAGGAGAAGTACCATTCGTAGTTCGAGGATGAGGAGGATACACCACTTGTCCAAAAAGAAATCCCGGTGTTGAAGGAGTTGACGATCGAACAGGTATACCACGATTTGGAGTTTGAGGAATTCTTTGGTTTTCCAAGAGGTTGAATCCACTCAAACTCTTAGGTAAAGGAGGAAGTCCATGCAATGAAGACATTTTTAATCTGGAAAGTACAGGGTCCACTAGAGTTTCTATAGGATTATCAGTATCATTGTAATTGTTATTATTATTATTATTAAAGCCATCTTCTATAATTATTTGACAGCTAGAAAGACGAACTTCCTTGCCGTCATTAACTTCTAACCAATCGGAATGATGTATTTTCGAAACATCATCGTTATCACCAAATAATTGCGATGGTTTTCTTTGTCGTTTAAGAATTCTGTTTTGGTCTCTCCGCATATTTTCTAATTCAGAAATTAATAGTTCGTGATTTTTTTTATCGTCAAATTTAACGTGTTTATCGGATCTGTCAGTGTCTATTAAATTATTTCTGTGCCGTTCGAAATCCTCGATGTCAATTATATCTTCACCGTTAATATTGTCTTCATTTATTGAAGGCACTGGTGCATTCGATGATCGATCGGATACGTTTTCATTATTTTCACGTTGGTTCAACAAGTTTGAATGAATTTCTTCTGCTGTACAATCTACAGTACCATTATTTGAAATAATTTTAGTTTTATCAGAAAAGTTCGACATCTCTTCATTAGGGGCCAAAACAGAAAACTGTCCTATTATTACGTTTTCATTTACTGCTTCTTTTACATCAATACTTTTATCTGAGTTATCAATAATGCTAGCAAACATTTCATCTATGAGAGTATTAACGTGATTTTTCTCACTAAACCTGTCATTTAGTTGAAATTCAGTTCGAAAGTTATTGTTTTTTTTACTACTACATAAATTATCCGTTGAAGGTTCGCTTGTAATTAACTGACTTTGTTTTAAATCAGGTTCTGTAATTCTATTCAAGCCTTCGTTTCGACAAGTGTTTGAAAAATTGCTATTGTTCCTTAACAAATTTCTTTGACTACAATCTGAATCGCTTCGGTCTAATTTAATATTTATATGAGATTTTAAATTAGAAGACCGAAAAATAACAGGCCTTGAACTTTCTTTATATTCTTGTTCAGTATGCGATGTAGATCTTTGAAGTTTTGGTACTTTTCTGTCAATTAAATTAACGGTAGAATGGGACTGCGACTTACATATAGGTAAAACATTATTTATTTTATCGTTACTATGTATGTCTTTACTATGAATTTCTTCAAAATTTGGAGGCGGTGGCGCACTTCTACTTGGCGATAAAGGAATTTCTACACTATTTTCTACATTTTCGTTTGTTTTCGTGTTTGTTGGAGATTTCCTAAGTTTAGCAAGAGATTCGGCTACAAGGGCTTTACTTGGTCGTGGAGGGATAGGCGGTGGTGGTTTAACCATTTTTGTAACCGAAGTTGACCTCATAATTATATCACCACACATGAAACTCAAATAACTTCACCGTAAGCCTTAGTCATCACATTATATGATTCACTTTATATTATCGAAGTCGCAACAACACTCGCGTTAACGGTAAGTAGCTACGCGCAACTGAACCAAAACAACAGCAATAAGAAACTTTTAACATTTAGCATGCATACAGGTAGCAGAAACTATAGGAATGAGAGGGGCCCGAGATTGGTTTGTAGGTGAATAAAATGTAGTCTGCTGTTTTCGAAGCAAATTACATGTTGTTTTGTTAGATTATTTTTATAAAAGATAACTGCAGATAATAAAAGCACGTGACTGTGGAATTCGAACTTATACTAATTAAACGACGGATGTACAATGATACCTGCTTTTTTATTGAATTACAATTATGTAGGACTTTAAATTTAATTTAATTTTGTAAATTATCATTTCTTATTTAATTCATGTTGCAGTATTAGTTGTTCATAGTATTATTAAGATAAATTAAAAAAAAATAAAACTTCTTGAAAAAACATTAAATAGTAGTTATCTACAATAACAAAATATATATATAAACTAACCAAATATTTATTTTAAAGTTATATTAAAAAATGAATGTTTATATGTATTATGAAATTCAGAATGTAACTAATTCTTATACAGGGTGTCAAATAATATGCAAATCACAATTGATTCTTTTATTTATTAATACTGTTTAGTATAACCAGTGGCGTTCCCAAGGGGGTAGCTACGGGGGCTCCAGTCCTCCTCCCCTCCGGAAATGTAGACAATAGATAATAATGTTACTTTTTAAATTCAAAAATAACTCACTTGTACGACAACCAAATCAATGGTCTATGACTTTGCATACAGTCGCAGATAATGAAAGTAGCAAAACACTATCAGAAACGTTATTATTATTATCAAACATTAATACGTACATGTTTGTTTTCGTAAATTTGATTCAGTCCCTTTTTAATAGATTTCAGGGCACGCGACCGAATCTAACAATATCTGTAAGCCCGTTGGGTATAAAAAAAGGACAAGACTATAAATTGTATAATACAAATAATGTTCACCTTTTGATTTCCTATTAAAATTTACATATTGGATATTAGTTTAGGTTTAAACCCTAGCTATTTAATCATTTAAAAAAATTGATAAAACGGCCCAATCCACATTAATAAGTCTATAAGTTTATATGAATAAATAAGCGGCAGGTGAAAATTTGTGTCAGAATTATAAAATATAAAACTTGAAAAAAATATAGACAATAAATAATACCATAATAAATTATTTAAAATGAGTTGTACCTAGGCACTTAAAAAAATCAAGAGTAAAAAAACTTCTCAATATTAATATTAATTAATTACTTTCCTTGTCGCAAATGATCGATATTGATATATTTTTTAATTATTGAAAATCTTAATCTAATTGTTAATATCATTATCAATTACCACTAAAAGGTAGTAAATCTATCCATTAGCATAATTTAATTACCTACCTATTAGTTTTTAAAGTACGGTGGTTACAATTTTGTAAACAAATACACCCGTCATAGTTTTATTATATCATTATCATTATACAAAATAGGCGAACCATCACATGCAATAAGTAAATAAGCGAGAATTGGGCAATTATAGCGAAAGGCGGCTCATCAGTATTTGCTGCGGTATTGTAAAAACGACAAATTACAACAAATATCGACTAGGTATATTAAATGCAAACTAAAAATGATTTTAATGATCAAAAATGGTCTTAATAGTAGTAAAATAGTATATTGTGTGGCAAGGGGTGAAACAAGACGATTTCTGACGAGGGCGAGAGTTGACTGCCCAAGCGAAGCGAGGGCTGTCATCGCCCTGGTCTGAAATCGTCTTCGTTTCATTCCGTACCACACATACTATTTTTCATATCACATGCATAGAAACAACGAGTTTTGTAATTTATTAAAATCTTTGACAACGATTTGATGACAGCTGTCAGACGATTATGATTTTATTCGCTTTAAACAAATGCGATTCTGACAGACTTGAAATAAAGACATAAATAATAAATAAATGACATTTGTTTCTCCCCTAGGGGAGAAACAAAAGTCATTTCTGACTGATACAGTCGCATTGGTCTGAAATTGTTTTGTTTCGACTGGCAAAACAGGGATCAAAACGCGTTGTTTCTATGCATGTGATATGAAAATATATTTTTTTGGTTATTTGTCATGTAACATAGTATGATCAAACATTCTTCGGATTTAACAAGCTATTTATGAAATAATTTCTTTCATTAATTTTAACATTTAATTGCCAACTGTTCCTATAATGAACTTGATTTTTTATTAGTTATTTAAGTGTTGTTTATTCATATATGTACTAAATTGCATCCTGTATTCCCTTTATAAATGTTATTAAATAACCTAAAACCCATGTTATTTTTGTTTATCGCACAGTTTGGCTATGTCTACATTAGAACTATTTTGAAATACATATAAAAACTATGCGCAACAGAAGTAAATAATTGTATGGATGAGAGGTGAGCAACCTTTTTAATCAACGGGCCAATTTAAATTTAAATTTTTTTGGCGGGCCGCACATAAAGTAACACTTATTAATAATTTACAAAACTTTATTTATAATAAACATTAGAATATAAAATTTAGAAAAATGAATTCAATATTATAAATGCTTGGCGAGCCTCATAAAAATGTTTAACGGGCCGCAAGCGGTCCGCGGGCCGCGTGTTGCTCATCCCTGGTATGGATAATTTTTTACATTACATAGCTATTGCGACCAAAGACTTTTTAATCATACGATATAATATACACTAGAATCTCGGTTATTCGAGCTTGTGTATTAATCAAATTTCATTTCTGATTGTGAGTTGCCCCTTTGGATAACTTAGAAATGCAGTTGAATGACATTTGAATCTTTGGAAAGGTACCTCTACCTTTTTAAAAATTTTCAATTAATATTTAGTTTCTATTATAACAATAACTCTATACATATAGCATTCGAAATTCTGCATCTTTTGAATAGTGGGATTCTATATACCAAAAATCCCTTAGTTGCAAAAACTGACGTGTTTTTTAAATTTTTCGTATGCCTTATCCAAGTTTATGCAAACGGTTTTCGGTCTACATTAGTTCGGATCATGGAGATTCTACTGTACATTTATATTAAAAAATATTTAGAAATTTTTAAAAAATGCGACATTTCTTTTGGGAGAAGGAGCTTTAATTTTTTTTTACATATTATATCGTATTGTCAATAATAATTTTGATAGAGTTTATGCTGACTCCCAAATAGTTGTATGCATACCTAAGAAAATAGGAAGAAATATAAGACTTAAGTATTCTAAAGGTTTCTGAAATAATTGAACACGTTATACGTGTTGAAACTATATATACAAATTTTTATAGGGTTTAATAAACAATATTTCTATGTAAGTAATAGTAATTAAAAAAATATGTGGCTCTGCACCAAAAAATAATGTAATATGGAAGGTAGAAAGTTAAATAACATGCTTTTACTAAATAGAGAGACCATTAAAAAAATTATAACTTCCGCAATGTATGGATAGCCATTATATAATTTTATTATGCCGTTAATAGCATTTATTACAAAATTGTTTATTTTCAGTGAAAAGTTTTATAATTAGTAAATGTGTAATTATACCAAAAATATAACTTTAACGTTTGTTTTTGATACAAAAAAATAAAACAATTACAAATTATTATTTTTCTTAGACTTTCTCAATTATTTCTAATTATACGAAAAACTGAATATGTAGCTTTATTTTCAAAAAAATAATTTAATGTTTTTTAAAGATAGGACAAACACAACTTAAAGTTTTACTGTGAGAAATGATGTAATACAATAGTTTTAATAAAATATACAATATATAATAGTAAGATTATAAAATTCGTATATTTGTTTAAAAGCAAGTTATAAGAAAATAAAATATCACAATCAACTGGTTGAACATTTTTGATCTAATAGATGGTGTTTGCTTAAGACTTCTAATTCACAAGATTATAAAAATAACAAGGTATTTAAATCTTAATCCATATTTAACATAAGAATTCTCAAAAGGCAATTATTTCCTTACAAAAGTAGATTTATGTACTATGTATGTTCAAAAACAGTGATCAGTAATCAGTAGATGTAGATATTGTATTTTATAAGTATGGAATAGAACAACTATAGCCGTCTACAACCATATTTACCTGTAATGTATTTTTCAACAAAAAACTTAAGAAAATTTCATAAGAGGGACTAAATATTATTATGTAAATACAAATACTATTAATTTTATTTTAAATGTTTAAACTGGCTGTTATTTATATATTCATTAAAATTAGTAGTTCACATAAAGTACAAACCTGTAATTATTTATTATTAAATTTCCATTCCTGTCTGCACATAGGGCACTGTTGATTAACTTGCTGAGATTGCAACCACTTTACAATACAATGCATATGGAAGCAATGCGAACATTGGCCCCAAACAAGAGGGCAATCATCGCCTGGTAATTTACAATCGGGGCAACAACCATCAAAAGGCATACGACAAATGCCACAGTTATCATCATTTGCTACCCATCTCCATGTTGCTACTCCAACCCAATCTGAAAATTAATTGATTTGTTAACTTGCATCATATATAAATTTAAGAGGTGCCAATAATTGAGGTTATGTTACTATACACTTACTTTTAATAGTAACTTTCATAATCCCATTTGCATTTTAAAACAATACAATGCATTAAAAATCTGTCAGTTTTGTAATTATTTTCTGATTTTTCATTTATAACACAAATTTTAAAATGGGAGAGTCTGATATTCAAACAGAAACAAATATTGATAAACCTACAGAAACGCCAATAGAGAACGCGGATCCTCAGCAAAACGAAGAAGAGAAAAAAAATAACAGTGAAGGTAATTCAGATATACTAGATATTATAAACAAGACATATAAGTAGATATTATATTAAATTAATACAAGATTTATTCAAGATTTTTCAAAATAATTTTAATTTTTGCAAACTGTACATGCTTTTGATTTGAATTCACGGGCGCTCTAAAAAGTGTTAATGTTCGGAGAAAAACAAAGAGATGGCTCTACCAATTTATGCAAGACCGATACTAAAACTGACAATCAGACTGGACATGAATATAAGTCTTGTTTAAAAATGAAACTGTAAACAAGAGAGCTAAACAAAATGTCTGTGTCGTAGATATAACGTTATATTTACATTTATATTATTGTTTGACATATAACCTCATAACAGCGTCGGATCTACGAATTTACGGAGGCGCAATAAAAACCAGGCGCTGTATTAAAATTTTATTTAAACAATGCGAAATATAAAAAATAATTCAATTAAAGACAATTAGAAAACTTGACAACGATAAAGTTTGCGGCATTAAATGCAAAAAAAATCAACGTTCTTCTTGGAAAAAAAAATAAATAAAATGACTAATTTTGATAAATTAATGATTTTTTCCGAAAAACTTAAAATTTTATAGAATATAACTTTGAATACTTTATTTGTTTTTTTCTCTCTGAAAAAAGCATTTAAAACCGAAAAATGTGAAAAAAAGTTTTTGAAAAAGTTGTGAGCGTTTGAGAAAAAATACCATTTTTTATAAAAATAACTTTTTTTCGGTTGAGTAAAGAAATATGAAAAAATTCATAAAAACTTTTCTAGTGGGGTAATATAAAATAAATATTTTAGCCAACTAAAAAGGGGCCAGGTTCAAAAGTGGTCGTTTTAGCGTGTAATAAATCATACACATACATAAAATTAATTAAAAAAAAGATTAAACTATATAGAATATTTTTGTATTTTTTTTATAAGTAAGTATAATTAAGTATATATAAGTAGTATATAATTATCAAAAACATTTCATATTATAATTTGAATAATTTTGTTAAAAAATATTTATAAATTTTTAAAAATCAATTAAATCGAGACTTTTGCAATAATGGCGGTAAATCGATTCAATTCATTGGAGTAAACTCATCTTATATTAGTACAAAGGTACTTATTTTATGCGCTATTCGGCCTTAAAGTCACAATTTGGATAATGTTTTTTGTAATAAATTTTAAACTGCTTTTATGATTTTATTAAAATTTGGAACGTTGACTTATTAAAATTATGATTATAGACGTAGTATGTAGATATGTACATACATGGGTTTTTTTAATAATTGCACATTCAAAATTTTTACGCCAATAGAAGAAGAAAAGGGGTTTAAGTATAAAATTTAGATTGGGTACACTGTTAGAAATTTCCATAGTAATTTTACTAAACTTGTGTAGGGGAGCGTTCAAGTATTACGTAACGCAATTTTTGAAGATTTTTGACCCCCCTCACAGTAACGCGCTGTAACGTTTTTCAGACTCTTCCCAGCCCTAAACGTTACGTAACAACCAAGTGACCATTTTCCCGTAATACATAAACGAAAGGGGTAGCCAAATTGGGATATTTAATTCCCTAGCTTTTTATTTAAATAAAAAATGATGCATAACGCTATGGTCGACCCCCATATTGCGTTACGTAATACTTGAACGTTCCCTAGAAAGTTTTTACGCACCACCCTTTTGTAATTATGGAACTCAGTCTTGTAATTTTACTACACAACTGTTTCAAATTATTACAAATCATCAGTCGCAAAATTACTAATCATTTATTGGAACTATGCTTAGTAATATTACTATACATTATTCGTAATTTTACTAAGCCAAATGTATCAAATAAATGTAGTAAATTTACAAAAATGTATTGTAAATTTACAAATTTGTATACTCGAAATTACATGACTAGATTGAAATATTGTAAAAATGCAAACAAAAAATAATGATTTGTAATTGCAAATATTGGTTAGTGAAGCGGGCGTAGGGTCGATCCGAAGTCGAGTGAACGTCTTCTAACGGTGGCAGCGCGCTGGCTACTTGATTCGTATCTTGGTTGTCGTCCCTGGTCCTGAAGAGGACCGTTGTTTTGTTGTAAAAAGCCAAGGGTTACTCTTCGAAGGTGCACATGACTCGTACAACGTCGGGTTTACGAATGCTTGTTTGGCTCCGCGACAGCCGTTTAAATAATATGCGGGCGTAGTGTCGTTTTGTGACGATTTGATGGTGCGCCCTCTAGCTGGGGTGTCGCATATTAGGGTGGGGGCGTGTTGTGCGTAGGGGGATGGTTTAGTAGAGCGCGTGTTACATTAGTAATTTTACAAAACATTAGATTTAATCCTACAACTTAGAATTGTAAAATTACAATAAATATCTGACGAATACAAAAAAATTGTAAAATTGCAACCTGCTTAGTAGGTACTCTAGCTATTACAACAAATGCGTGTTAAAATTCCAATACAATACAAGGGTTTGTAATTTTACTATGCAATTGCTTAGTAAAAATGTAGTAAATTTACAAACATTTTTAACAGTGTAGTTTATTTACCACCAAAAAAGTACTTTAGATAGCACTCAATTATTTCTATGGTTTTTGCGAATTTATACTTTAATAATTTTTAGTAAGTTTTACAAACATTTAAGTTAATAAAACATCAATTCAAATAATAAAAATTTCATAAAAACTTTAGTGTCCACCATTTACACATATTCAAAGATTTATGCAATCAAGCAAATTAAATTTAACTTTGGGTATAACTTCTTCATCACCTTTAACATTATTTGTTGCATCTTAAACACGTTGTCACAGTTGTTGTTCGTTATCTACAGGCGTCCTATAAACCTTTGAGAGTACACTTTAACATATTTTGGATTATTTCTTTGGCAATATTCAAATACCAATAACATAGTGACATGTTCTGCGTATACTGCGAATTATTATAATACAAATTGTATAATAGTATAATAAAAAACAAGATATCAAAATTGTAACCATAGGGCCGAATAGAGCTCAAACTAAACTACTTTGTACTAAAGTAAAACTTTAATCGGTTTATTTTAGTCTAAAGAGTATATGATAGGTATTTGTAAAGACTTTTTACAGAAACCCTGTAAAAAACAATAGTATAAAAAATTCTTTTTCATTATTTAGTTTTGTTGTATTACTTCTGATGTAGGCAGCAGCTGCTTGTGCAAAAAATAGGTGAATGTATAAATGTTTAATTATTGGGTTATTTTTTTAGAGCTGTGTATATAGATCTAATATTCAATAATGAATTATACAAAATGCTTTTTACAGTTTAATTAAAGAATACTTAAAGTTTTATACTTTTAGAGTCAGATAAATCTCATTCACATGGATCTCATGATTCAAAAACAAACCTACCTTCGGAAAAGAACAATTTAGAAAATTGTGATGTACACAATTCTGTGGAATTTTGTGAATTAATCAAGGTTTAATTAAACTTATTTTTAAAAACTCTTGTGCTTAATACATTTTGCAGATACTTATGAATTCAGATGCAAATGAAGAACATTTCGCTTTGCCATCTGAAGTTCATTTAAGAGCATTACCTCCACGTCAATATTTAGAAGAAACAGTAGTTCCAATTTTAATGCAAGCTCTAGAATTTCTAGTTGTAGAACGACCAGCAGAACCTATAAATGCTTTATGTGTATATTTACTTAAGTTTAAATCTAAATTCGAAAAATGTATTAATTCTGAAAAATTTAAGACCAACAATAAAGATAAAGATTGAGGTCTATAGTAAATGATTAAGGGCTTATGTAGATGATTTTGGAGAATCGTTGCAAGACCGATTGGACGCGTTTCTAAACGAGTTACCATGATGTGCATATTTTGTTTCTGAATCGAAACAAGTTCCACTGTAGTGGAAAAAAATTGTTATTGGGTTGTATAACAGACTGGGATAGATTCGCGGCTAAATTTTTACTGTATCGCAACTTTATTTCCAGAAAAAAGTCGTCTGCATATTCGCTAAAGCATTATTATAGCTCAACCCTGTAAGTATATTCGTTTCATAATTTTATCTATTGTACAAATTGATAGTAATAACAAAATATTAATATATTTAATGTGCATTGCTATTTAATACATACTTATAATTATTTCATATATGTACTTATGCATGTATGTATTTACATAAAATGTATTTTTACAAAATATGAATCGACACTCGATTCAATTGCATCATATCTGGAAAATTTTGCATTAAGGCGCAAATAGTATGTTTTGCTTGACAAGCAATTCCTTCTTTTAAGAAATGTTTATGTTAGAATTGTAAATGTTTGCAACAGGATTGCGGCAATATGCAGTAGTTTTTACATAATTATGTAGTTAAAAGTTTTGATAATTGATATGATTTACAAGTTTGTTTTTTAAGTTGCCGATTTTAATACTTGATTTTTAATATTGAATAAAAAGTCAAATTAATCGGGGCGGAAATTTAAACAAATGTGGATAAATATTTTGGCTTGTTATTAAACAGTAAAGCTGCTAACCACTGCGTCACATAAACAATTTACAATTTACATAACAAATATCATTAATTGAGATGCAATTGATTGTTCTTAAAAAGAAACAGGTCTAATTGCATAAACGTATACAAAGACTTCAGTATAAAAAGAAAATAAATAATAGGTAGATGATGGAGAAAAACCGAT
This sequence comes from Sinopyrophorus schimmeli, assembly GCA_036325965.1. Taxonomy (NCBI): domain Eukaryota; kingdom Metazoa; phylum Arthropoda; class Insecta; order Coleoptera; family Elateridae; genus Sinopyrophorus; species Sinopyrophorus schimmeli. The sequence goes on along the minus strand of JARFIZ010000314.1, from coordinate 8,184,068 downwards.
ACAATATCCAAATAAAAATTCTAAATATATATATTCAGTACTAATATAAAAAATGTTTTTCTAAGTCCAAATAAGTGTTACTAAATGTTTTAAATTTTATAATTGTGGGTACATGTTAAATAAAAAAAAAATAAGAAATGCGTATTTCATTATATAAATGTACTAACCAAAAAATTATTTGTATTAAAAAATCTTATTTCTGTGTTATGCAGGTTTTACAAATAAAGCTATATAATTACAACTTAATTTATTTATATCCTTGAAATACTAGATTTTAGCAGTCATGAGTTCAACATTTAAAAGAAGTTAAGGGATATCTTAAACTGGACATCTTGTACTTTCAGATGATGATATCGCATTTTCAGCGCAGATGCAAGTTTTACTGTTTTGACTATTTGGCAAACATATGTGATTTTGTGGACATTGTGTGGTATAATATTGACAAGCATTGCTAAGTCCAATACAATTTTGAGGAACAGCTACTACACCATAAAGTTTGTTAGTACCACCTAGTGGTACCTCGAGTGGCTTAAGTCGTTGAAGACTGCGTTTATCTACACGTTCGATTTTTTTTCTGAAAACATTAGAAATTATAGTTTACATTAATAAATAATTATTTTAATGTACATAATTTGAATATAAAAAAATCTATAAAATGTATAGTAAAGTAGGTATGCACTTTAAACCAATTTTTTAGATTTAATTTATTTAAAAAAATGTAACTTCTAAATTTTTACATTCAAGCTAAAAGAAAAAACAGCATGTTTTTTATACTTATGAATATCACATCGGAAAAATGTTTTGCTAAGTTATTATATACATAAATTACAGCAATCATTCGCGTAAGGAAACTTGAGATACACTACCATTAGATTATGTCCAGGTTCAGGCAAAATAAATGTTTTACAAAGGTCGTATTAAAAAAGTTTTTTATGGTCTATTTCACGAGAGCTCGAGTATGCTTCTTTCCTTAGTTCCGTGAGAATTAACGCCTACTATTGTATTGTTTGTCATATTTACAAAAAGTACCTGCTAGAAAAAGAAGCGAATATAAAAAGTTGTCTTCTACCGTTACCAATGTAAATTGTGTAAACGTAGGTCTAGCATGTATTGCAGTCCCAGCAGTCATTCGAGTATTTTAGTTCCTATTGTGGGATTAGTTTGTACCACAGAATACTCACTTAAAGAATCGAAATTGACCCTTTTTATCGGCATTATATCTACGCGCATGACCCGCACCGTTAACGTGACGTCGTAAAGCTTGGATTTAAATTCAACAAAACGGAAACATTCTGTTTCTTTCTAACTCATTGTCTAAATTCATTTGAGGAACTTGAGTATGTTTTGCGAGCGACCTCTATCGCAGGAAGGAGACAAATTCATTGAAAATAAGTAGGTTGCAATGCTATCGGAACTCCGTTATTAGAAGTTATTTACCAATTTTTGAAAAATAAACAAATCTACTACACTTATACTTATAAATTATGTATGATAACTATGATTTTCCTATTAATTTATGTTGTTTCTAACAGTTTTAAGCATAACGCATTTCAACTTTTCGGTTCTATAAGTGAGTATTCTGTGTTTGTACTTCAACAGGAGAGCGCTTAGATCAACGTTTAGTTCGGATAGTTTTTAGGTATGAGTCTATATATCTGTTCTGTGGTATAAGTCAAGTTCGAGCTCTCGTGAAATATACCATAGTTACAGAATTTCAATAGTATTAAAAAGGTAAAAAATCCAAAGGTGGGATATACTTATTAATTAAATATATTATAGTCGAGTTATTAATAATATTGTACTCACATTATCCAATCAGTCCAGTAAATGTGTTCATTTGTAACGGTAATACCAAAAGGATAAGTGCAATTTGTTGCTATAGTTTGTTTATATCGGCTATCAATATCCAAACATTCAATACTTTTAGTACCAGCATCCGCATAGCACAATCGTTCCAATTCAAAATCAATTGCTAATGAATTTGGTAACTGTACGCTATCGCCTTGCAAAAATATTTCTCTCCCGGTTCCATCTGCATTTGCCCATTCTATTTTTGGATGTTTTCTATCCCAATCCGTCCAAAAGATTTTTCTATATAAATTTATAATGAATATGCATGATAAAATTTAATTCAAGTTATTGTTACCCTCTTTGTGGATGAACAGCAATACCTCTTGGATTTATTAAACTTGTATTAAATAAAGTTGTTCTCAAATTTGTATCAAGATTTGCTACTTCTATGGTATCTTTTGTTGAATCTGTCCAATAAATATTTCTGGAGACCCAATCTACACTTAGTCCTTCTGGTGAACCAATATCTATATTAAAAAAATATATTTGTACATTTATTAAATCGTTTATCTAACTATTATAAGACAACATGTAAAAATGAAAAATAAAATTTAATTGAATTAGAATATAAAATAAAGTAATGATTACCATACATATGAATATAATTAATAAATGGATATTGTGTACCGTTTATCATAAAATCTGTAACGTTGCTTCCATTATAATTTGAGCTTTTTATAACTCTTCCAGATATGTCACTCCAATAGACCTTTCCTAATGTGCAATCCACATCTAATCCTACTGCTGTTTGAAATTCATTAATATATATTAATTTTGCTAAATGTTTCTGAGATGCATCGTATGGTATACGAAGTGTAGCTTTTCCTTGATTCACGAACAAAAAGTTTCCATCCTGTTTTGGAATCTCTTTACAAAAGGTTCCATTGCCAGAAAAACCTGGTTGACATTGGCAAATATATTTGCGGTCTGATGTTAACAAACATATTGCTTGTCTATCACAAATATAAGGATTAACTTGACACGTTTGTTCAACATTACATATTAATCCATCTCCAACATATCCTTCATTACATTGGCATTGATGGATTTCTTGTTCATGATTATAAATACATGTAGCGTGCGTAGAACAATCATTAACGACATTGCATTCAAGTGGTTTTCGCTTACATTCATTAATTCCATCACCAATAAAATTTTCTTTGCATTTACAATAACTTGTTTGGTAAATATTATCAAATAAACATTCTGCATTGGCGTCACATCTTCCTCCACCACAAGTGCCTGATGGAACACATAATTTTTGTGAATCTCTTATAAAACCCTCTTTACAAACACACTCATGATGAGTAGCGTCTGCTGAATACACGCATTGTTCATTTAAAGGACAATCATCATTAATCTTACATCCACCTAAAAAAATAATTTTTTGGTACACATTTTAAAATTATACTTAATGTTATTCTTTGCAACGTGTCTCATTTATATTATAAAAATATTTTTTTTATAAATTTTACCTAAATAACAATGTCTACCATTTCCTTCGTAGCCATAATCACAAATACATATAGATTTTCCATGTAAATCGCTGTATGTGCATGTTGCGTGAATGTCGCAAATATCTGTTTGAGTAGTGCAAGATACATCAGCTTCTAGACAGTTATAACCATTTCCCTCAAAGCCAAAATTGCAAATGCACTGATAGCTGTTGCTGTTGAGTTGATATATACATTCAGCATTTTGATGACAATTATTTATTTCATTGCAAGAAACTGTAAAGACAATTTGAAATTATTTTTTTATAATTATTAACATTTTGTATTACTGGCAGAACCGGAGAAGCCCATTGTGTGCAATATTGTTAACTTAGGTAAACAAATGCTACTTGTTTCGTTTAAATAGAATCCACGAGGACAAAAACACTTATTATTAAAACACTGAACTTCAGGATATGATACTAAGAATTAAATTTTAATAAACATTTATAACAATATAAAAAAATGTATAATAACATAGAATCATGAGATGTTTAACTATTTGCACTTAGTCCATTCCTATACAAAGTAAATTTTCTTTACTTTTAATTGTTTTTAAAGCGATTGGAGAATAAAATTATATCTTCATTTTGAAAAGGTTGAGTCAGTTAAAACCATACATTTCACAATCCTAAATATATTTGTTCGTCTAAATTGATTAATTAAATCTATAATGATCTTGTTCAAAGCCAACGTCGTAGTTTTGCAAAGTTTAACATTATACTAATGTAAACACATAAGTACTTACATATGTAGAAACCTATCTAATACAATGGTTAAATAATAATAATAAATTATTTTTACGAAGAACTTTAGTCAGATAAATTCAATAATTATATCGTTTTTGTCATAATTTCTTATTTTAAAACTTAAGATGATTCCTTTTGATAAAGGCTGAATAAAAATAAGATATTTTAATGTTAGCGGTAGACTCCAATAATAATGATGTATATATAGACATAAATGGCTTATATATAATTTATCGCGTTTGTTAAAGTATCTTTTGATGACTGGTGAAGTGATTCGCGGATAACATTATTCAAGTGTAAATTGTTAATATCTCATGCAATAGTGTATGAGAAAAGTCGAATAAGTGGCGTTCATGAAAAACAAAATAGGATTCGCAACACTTTCATTTTTATCGAGTAATTATTTTAGAGTTCTTATTTCAACTTAAAAAAATGCAAACGAATTGATTCTGTAAATTAAAAGTGCTATTTCTTATACAATTTTGAATCGAAATCGGCCCGCACGGTTTAATTTGGATAAATTTATAATTTACCAATAGGTACTATGAAAAAAATTATTATGATTAAAAACAAAAACAGAACAGTTTTCTTCTCTGCCTATATCTACAATTGTAGTAGGTAGAACGTAATCATCTCTTCCACATCATTCATAACTTGGTACAATTAACCACAGTCAAAATGTGAACATACGTGAGCTATCGTTATACGAATAAAATTTTCTAATTAATTTTGTGTCAATGCGTGTACGAGAACTGAAGATCAACTAGTTCCCAACTACTGCAAACAGTTATTTTGGAAATCTTTTGCTTCGTGAACAAAGTATTGTATGATTGATAGTTTGTAAGAAGTGGAGGTTACACATTTTTTACGCTGTCTAGTACTATTTCCCAGTTTTATTTTTTTGCACTTGCTATCAGTAGCAAAATCCTTTTTATCATGAATTATCCTAGTACGTCACAATACGTCTTGCAAAAGAATGAAGTTCAATTGCAAAAAGATGAATAATAATTTTTAAAATTTTTTGCTTTTTTTTTCAAGTAACAAATCAATTTTGAGAATTCAGATTCGTAATCATGTGTAACAACACTTTGAATACAAAAAATAATATGATTGCTCTAAGGTGCTATCAAGCGGCATTTACTAAACAAAACTGACTTTAAAATATACCAGGTGTGCAACCTTAAAACGGCCGTTTTCTAATAGATGGCAATACGCGCGCATTAGGCATTAGCCAACCTTGCCTGCCATTTTTTGTCATTGCTTTGATCTTTGCCATTAGTAAACAAAAGACAAAGTCAACAATTTCGGACAATAACGTGTCCTTTGATCACGATAAACATGTCGAATTTTGTGCCAGATAAAGAGCATTTGCGGGGAGCACTGCTATTCCTCTTCAATTGGAAGAAATCCGCCGCCGAAGCGCATAGAATTCTTGTGGAGGTCTATGGCGACAGTGCTCTTAGTGAAACTCGGTGCAGAGCGTGGTTTCGGCAATTCAGAGACGGAATTTTTAACGTCACCGACAAGAAGCGCAAAAATCGACCAAAAGTTTTTGAGGACACCGAATTGCAAGATTTATTGGACGAAGACGATACCCAATCGCAGAAACAACTTGTCGCGAAGTTGAATGTTAGCCACCAAGCAATTTCGAAACGCCTTTTTGCTATGGGAAAGATCCAAAAGATCGGGAAGTGGGTGCCACATCAATTGAACGATCGACAGATGGAACGACGCCAGACCGCGTGCGAAATCTTGCTTGATCGGCACAACAGAAAATCATTTTTGCATCGAATCGTCACTGGCGATGAAAAATGGATCTTTTTTGAAAACCCTAAGCGCAAAAAATCGTGGGTGGACCCCGGAGAACCCTCAACATCGTCTGCTAGGCCAAATCGATTCGGGAAAAAGACAATGCTGTGTGTTTGGTGGGACCAAAAGGGGGTGGTTTACTACGAACTGTTGAAACCTGGTGAAACGATCAATACTCAACGCTACCAACAACAAATCATCGAATTGGATCGTGAATTGTGCAAAAAAAGACCCGAACACGCGGATCGGCATGAGGGTATCATTTTCCAGCACGACAACGCACCATCACACACAGCAAGATTGGTCCGGGATACATTGGATGCACTTGGCTGGGAGTTGCTACCCCACCCGCCCTACTCTCCTGATCTGGCCCCTTCAGATTACCATTTGTTTGCGTCGATGGGACACGCACTTGCTGAGCAGCACTTCAATTCTTATGAAGATGTTAAAAAATGGCTCGATGAGTGGTTCTTATCCAAAGGGGATGAATTCTTTTGGGGTGGAATCCACAATCTTCCTCGAAGATGGGAAAAATGTATAGCCAGCTAGGGCAATTACTTCGAATAAAATATTTTTCACTTTTCTGCGTTAATTATTGTGTTTTGCTAAATAAAAAAACAGCCGTTTTAAGGTTGCACACCTGGTATCTCCTTCCTTCCCTTCTTGCCTTTTTATACCTGTATCAGGTTTAGGCGATTTCCCCGCTTGAAACTTTGTTGTGAATGTTGTAGTATTTGAAAGATTCAAGGGATCTACAGTTTTATGTGGGTTCCGAACCACGGCAATTTCTAGGGAAATTTTCGAGCAGTTTTACTCTTGCCCGGTGCTCAGCCTTGCAAAGAGAAGAGGAGCGTGAAATTTTTCGAAAATCCGCGCGGCGATTCGAACCACTTCGAATCCACCTCGTTAGTGTAGCTGTCCAAACACTAAACTACTTGTGCCACGCTTCCTCTTAAAATATATTTCGAAAAACTATATCAACGTATCCGATTGTTTTTCCCAACAAAATGAAAATATTTAACTTTTTTACATATAATGCTTACTTGGTTCAGTTTCAGATTCCGTTTCTGATGTATATTCAAGAGTAGTAACTTCAACATCTTCAATTTTTTCGCAATAGTTAGTTCCATTTTGTAATTTGTAGCCACTTGCACACCAACAAACAGAAAATAGACATTGGGCGGTTACCGGGGGTTCGGTAATAATTTCTGTGGTAGTTTCTCTTTCATAGTGTTCTTGACATATGTAACCATTTCCAACATACCCAGGAAGACAAACACAGGTATATGCATTAGTTTGAGAATTTATAGTACAAACCCCAAATGGAGAACAATTGTTTGCGATATGGCAGCTTTGACTAATAAGAGGAGAACAAATTTGACCATTTCCAGTAAAACCTGGTATACATTCGCAAACTGCTAATCCATTTTCAATACATTCAGAATTTTCAGGACACTGAACGTTGTTGCAACTGCGAGAATTTTCGCAATAACGTCCGTCTCCTTCAAAACCAGGTTTACATCTACAGTTATAACTGCCAATTTCATTAAAACATTGTGCATTAGAATCACAATCGTGAAGGCCCGTTTGGCATTCATTGATATCGTCACATTCGGCTGCATTATTGTCTTTATAAATATATTGATAGCCAGGATTGCATATACATCTATAAGAATCATCTTCTACAACACATGCACTGTTTGAACCACAAGCAACTCGTCCTTCGGTGCAAGGATCTATATCTAAAACTTACAACTTTAAAAAATGTAATTGTTACCAAGCTGAGTTTTTACCTCCTATTGGTGAAATTTTACTGCTTAATCCGAATCTTACAATTTGTTCCGTAGCTTCATAGCTAATAAAATTTTTTCCAACTTTTAATCGCCACGTAGTTCCTACAACAGAGTTTTCAAATTTACAATGGTCAAAAATAAAATTTTGATCAACTGTAAATTGTATCGTAATTTCAGTGCCATCAAAATTAGTATAGCTTAGCGTTCTTTTAGAAGAGGACTGTATAACTCCTAGAGCCGTAAGTGTATATTGTTCTTCATATTCTTCGATTTTTACTTTAGATTCATCAGGTATATGGGGAATGTTGCCTTGTGCATCTACTTCTAATTTTAGTTGATCAAATACATCTAAACCAACATATTTTTGACGAATAGTAATTTTCTGATTTGTATTCATAAAAACTATTGTAGCAGTATGATTAAAAAGGCCTCCAGTTAAATGGAAACCGTTTATAGCATCAGAAACGGGTTTAGAAAAAACCCAGCCCAATGTTCCTCCTAATATTTGTAAAGATTGAATATCATATCCAATAGATTCTGGAATTTTTGAAATAGCAGTATACGCTCTGCCATCGGCCATTACGATATACGATTGCAAATCTAAATTTTGTAATTTTTCGTCATTAATTTTGCCGTTTACTTTGCCATTTACCCGAAGTGGTACGTCTGTAATTATCGAAATTATCAGTTTACAGTTTATAGAGATAAGCATGTATAATTTGAAATACTGACCTTTTTTAACACAAAATTTTCCATTTCCATAATACTGTTTTCTACAGACGCAGCAAAATCCTTCAGTGTAATCAACACATTTAGCAAAGCCATGGCAATAGCTGGATCCTTTTTCACAAGATTTTGGTATACCATTCTCTAATACTAAAAAATAAAACAATTTTTTTATTAAAAATATATCTGTACTAACTGTGGATAAGTCAAATTTTGAAAACCAATTTTGAAAACCAAAGGTGAGTAACACATATGTACCAAAAAACCATTGTTTATCTTTACAGTACTTATTCATATCAAACAACCTTAAAAAATCAAATTATTTAAATTAAATTGTGATTTTTGTTAATTAAATCAAGATTAAAATTACTCCTCTGTAAGATCACTTAATTGTTTGTTTTTGGAATTTTACCATCGTTAAATATATCTGGTTCTTCCACGTTTGCGTCTTGATCGACTTGTCCAATTCTAAATATCCATTGACCTGGTATATTCACGTTTGACCATCTAAAATTGTTGAATATTATAATATGTATGTAATAATTACTCAATAGACATACTTTTCTAAATTTCTTACTTGATCCGTTCCTGATCCTTGTAGTAAATAAAATCTACCATCCGCAGCTACAAATCCCGCTTGGGATCGAGCATCTGGTAAACCGGATTCGTCTCCGGTACCCTGAATCCACTGAATACCATTTTCAGGATATAAAAACTCCACAAACGAATCATCTCCATCAGATATAATAGCAACTTGAAAAGTATTTAGTTTATCCGAACCTTCTTTATAGTAACCAACTGAAGACCATGTAACAATTACTACGCTGGTTGCGTGAAAATCTTCACTAAACGAAAATGAGTCGCGGACATTACGAGTTGCTCTCTCCAAAATTTCTGGATTATTTGTTTCGTAGTATGATATGATGCCGGTACTGCTAATATCTATATTTGAATACAAAGGTGCAATAACGGGATAATCCAAAGGAAACTCTATGTTAAAGAAAGTTGGAATATCTGTTTGGAAGGATAATAGTCCGTTAGAATTTACCTAAAAATAAATATGATTATTAAAACCAAAAAAGCGTTTATGTAATCATTTACATTTAAGGTAACTTAGCGCTTTTTAAAGATCAATTTTTAATTAATACTTATTTTTAAGGGTATTAAACAAAAATACGTATATAGTAATTTCGTTTTTCATATACCTGTGATAGGTCGTCAACTAAGTATTGTAGGACAGTTTACTAAATGAAAGTGTAGTTATGAATCTAATATAACTAAACTCAGAAAATAAGATAGATTTGAACCTAATATCCAATTTTTTTACCTTCCATCCTATTCCATAAAATTATTTCTCTAAAAAATAATATTTTTTAAAAATTGATTAGATAATATGAATACTTATAAAAAATCACAAATATAAAAATAATTTAAAAGATCATTGACCATTTCACGTGCTTACGATGAATGAATTTCTGACCTTTAACATAAAATGTGATAAGAATAAGAAACAATATAGACACTTTTAATTAAAAAAATCATTTAACTATAAATGTCACAAATAAATAAAAAATTAATAATTGCTTTAATTTAAAATCACTCACAAATATGGATGAATATTTTTGTCCATAAAATACTATAGGCACTTTTAGTTTTATTTCCGGACTTGATACATCATCAAGATTTGGTAAACTTGTACCTATATTTGAAAAATCATATAACAATTTACTAGGAAAACTAAAAATTTCTACGGCAAACAATATTGTACAGCAAAAAATGAGAACCTTTCCCATTTTTCAACTCACAGAAACCACTGACACTATGCCTCTGGTTGTTTATCACTAGTAATACAAAGCATATCTGTTAAGTTCACAGTTCATTTCTCCTTATATGGAGCCACATAATGATTATTGTTGTATTTTAAACAGGATAGTAATTTTAAATACTTAGTTATGTGTAAAAATTGGTAAAACAAAGAATAAAAAAGGAAGATAATTACCATAGTAAAATAGTCAGTTCATGGTAAATGTTTAATGTTTGCTCATAATAATTATAACAGCTATTTTACAAATAAATCTGAATCAACAGTATACAGAAAAAATTGATATATAATGTACATTAGATATATCTAATTCATTATACATTGTGAAATAAGGCAACGATAATTATAAAAAATATCACAAAATTTAAAAATCAAATTAATACTAAACGTTCAATAATTACAAACAGAATGGAAATTCTATCGTATTTCATATTCATAAAGCAGTCTTAAGCCAAGGGTAGTAAATCCATTAAAAAATTGGCAAGAAATACAAATTTGTTCCCCATTATTGGCGAGTATGATATGCTTGGAAGAATCGAGGACAGTTCAAATTGGGACTATACAGTACAAATATGCAAAAGCTTCTTAGTATTAAAAATATGTCCTTTTTATTTTTTAAATGCAAAAACGTCAAAACTGACCCCTTCTTATGAATGTTATACCTCCGGTATTCAATTCATTTAATTAGGAATATGTTTTACGTTAGATTTAAAACAGCCATTCTTCCTGAGTTAGAGCTAGTTAGCTTTATTTTCTAATCATTCTCATTTCCGTTTAGAAGTGGGTTTCTGGTGGGTCATTAATATATTTGCATGTGAAAGGATGTAAAAACCAAGAACAAAACGATTTATCATATTTATGCTTGCATTTACCTCGCCGACTATGTAGATGTGACAATCTGCTAGTATCAGAATCTATGCTAGAACTTTCACTATCACGGACTACGCTGTCGTACCCACTTTCAGCTTTTCTAGATATAGCTGCAGGGCTATGCTTTGAGGTACGAGGTGTTGAATCATGCCCACTATCATAATCTTCAGATTGTTTTTGATGCAATTTAATTGTTGCTAAACCAGCTTCTATACTCATTATTTTTCTGTTAATCCTCTCAGTTGAAGGAAGACTATTAGGGGGTGTAAGAGGACGTACAGTTTTGACTTCTTCGATAAAAGATGCATAATTTTGACCATACGACGTTGTAGATGGTATTTGATTATTTGGAATTCCCTCAGATTCTTCGCGTAAATTCGGATTTGAAGCTCCATCGGGATGTCTTAAATAAGCTAAATCTGCATTATTTTTTACGTATCTATGGCTGTATCTTTGAAATCTTCGTCCTAGCGATGGGACGGTGGGGTTTAAAGTTGCTAAATCGGTGCTGCTGATTGATAAATGAGCATCATCGTACCAATTCTGAACAGTAGCAGGTCTAGACATACTTACTTTACAATTTTCGCAATACTTTTCTTCATTGGGCATGTATGCTGGTTCACTATAAATACTGCTTGTTTCGATTCCATGAGCGCCATACAACATATCAGATAACGACATTGATTCACATCTTGTAAGCGATTTTGGATCATGTGTAAGTTGGGAATAAAATTCGGAATTAGTTACATTAGCATTGGCTAATCTCTGCGAATAAATTTCATGTAATCGGGCTAATTGGTTAAATTTTTGTTTAGAAACGTCGTCGTATGTTGACGTTTTTGCGTAAGTGCTGTCGGGATCTTCATAATCGTCATTATGTAATCCGTATTTTGGGTCGTACCGATGTCGAGGTAAAATACGTTCTAAGTCCGTGTAAACAGACATAGAATCAGTAAATGTAGACACTACCGTTAAATTTTCTTGGCTCAATATTCTTAATGGATGGTCTAAAGGATTTTCTTGGTCAACTTCTGGTAAAGGATTTTCTAAAACACCCATACAATAAGCGATATCCTCTTCAGTTACTTGAAGGCAACAGTCTTGTGTAGGAACCGGTTCAAGCGGTTCTTCAACTTCTATTATTTCTAGAATTTCGTCTTCTTCATTATCTAATGCATCAACTAAATCATTATCTCGGGTAGATTGATTACAAAATCCGGAACTAGACATTAAACGTTCTTTAAAAATATTATCTAAACTTTCTAACGAAACTTCTCTGCTACTCAGAGGTTGAATTAAAGGAAGCGCAGGAGGAATTTCAACAGTTTCCTCGTCATCTTCTAAATCTTCTTCATTTGATTTGCTTTTCTTTGAATCACTCTCATCTGATGTGTGACATTCTAATATAGAATCTGAATTTGATTTTGCATTATAAAGTTTTAAACCGGTTCGAATAATGCTTTCTTCGATCATTTCTGGACGTTGACTGTCAAGAGGTTTTACTACATCGTCAAAAGTTTTAAATTGAGTTAATTCTTTTATAGGCTCTTTTGACGATTTACATTCGTGGGTTTTCACATGCGAGCCTTGTTTACGTTGTATTTGTGATGTTTGATGTTCTACCCATTTTCTAATCATATTTTTCTTATGACTATCCATATATCCATACAAGTTCGAACATTCTGCTTGCATCGGACCATCGATCCAGGTTTCTCTTTTTTTGACATGACACGGTTCTTTCATTAAATATCTTGCTTCGGCAACTTTTGACTTAGATATACGCGGACCGTCAATCCATTGTTCATCACTTGCACCGTTTACTGAATGCTTTGCATTTTCTAATATTTGAACCTTCATTTTTGAAGAAGGAATTCGACTAGGAGATGATTTAGGATTATTTGAATGAGCCGGTGAAGTTTTATTGCTTTGGCACGAAGTTTTATTTACAATTCGATGATTGGACGATTTTTCCTCGTTAGTAACCGATCTTTGAAATGAGGCAACTTTATGTAATCGCTGTTCTACTGTAGAACCACGTAAAGCTTTGCTCATAGAACATCGATTGTCACCAGAATTTAAACTAGGAATATATACAGGAGGATGTTCTCCGTCAGTCGCATCGTCTGCTGGACCTACATATATCACCGTATCTGCTGATAAATCACTACTAGAAGGATCTGGTTCGCTACTTGTTCCAGTTGTTCGCGTCGCTTCCTCTCCCGAGCTGCCTCCAGAACCATTTCCTACTCCAGCAGATACAAATTTAATTCTTCTACGGCGCATTCGATGAATACGGGATGCTAATTGAACCGTCGTCAGTGTATCTAAATAATTTTGTGCAAATGGTGATATGTGAGCAATCATTGCAGCATGGCACGTTAACGAATTTAAACAATCCTTTAAAATATGCGTTAATTTATGTTCTTTGTACGGTAGATGCTTTTGACCGTTAAAGATTGCAAGTAAGATATTCCCGAGTCCTGACAAAGGAATACCTCCATTTGATTTCCCGCGTTCTGAATTTCCTAGGTCGAACAGATGCAGTCGACTTCTGCCTCCGGCGACTGAAACAATTTTTCAGTAGAGAAATTTTCTAGATAAAAAAACGAGTTTAAGATACGCGGCTTGGGGGATTTTATAAGAAAGTATAGGACGTTAAACATGCAAAAGAGAAACTGATAAGAAATTCAATTATAATAAATTTTCAAGAGTCGTAACCCAAACAATTAAAAATGGATAATTATTGCATATACAGATTCCTTTGTCGAAAAGAAAACATTTGCATAAACGTAAAACGTTTTAATATCTTACCTCCTCCCTTTCCAGCAACACTGTATTGATAGACGTGTAATGTAAATAACAGGTGAGAATTACGAGCGTCTTCGCGCGTAGGTGCTCTTCCTTCGATTGCGACGTCTAAATAATGAGCAGCGCGTTCAGCGGTAGGGACGCGAAGTTCACAGTGTGGAGGTTGATTGCCAAATAAGGGGTCATCTCTTAGGTAAACACCCGGAGACTGCTCACAATCTAAAACAGAAAATATCAATGATGACCATAATATTGACAAATAACTTCTTTCATATTCTTATATTTAAACTAAGTATCATGTTGTAGTCAGTTACAAATTTGTAACAAAGCATTTTAGATAGAGATTAAATATAAACAAAGGTAATATGATGTATGAGACCTCAGAATTGAGTTCTCGGTTCATCCATCACAGTCAACTGCGAAAGCTACTAGCACGAATACGATATAAAATAATTCAGTTCCTGTAATCTTTTTTCTCTTAGTAAATAATATTAATAAACTATTTGTAAACAGACATTTACATGTGAGTGGTATAGGTAAATAATTTCTAATCTTATTCTAAATATAGTTTTGAATATATGTTTCATTAAAGTGACAATTACATATATTAATATTTCTTGAATACGTAATATTCAACAAATAATAAGAAAAGTGGTCTCAGCTTATAGATAAAAATGAAAATGTGCCCTAAGATAAAGAGACGTGCGTTTTAATTAAATTTGAAACTTATATTATTTTCATGTTAATCGTTACTTTTGGTCAATATTTAGTTTTCCAAGAAACAGGTGCGGGGTTACATATGGCCAGAATGCGCAAAGCGTGAGGTTTCAAACAAACGTTTAAGAGGTTCATATAAAGTTTTCTTATTTTCTTATTTCTTATTTTTTTCCAAAAAATGACTTTTTCCCTAGTTATTATATACTGACCTTAAAAAAACAATTTCATTAATGCATCTGTATTTTTAATTACTTATGATCATATTCAATATCTTGATCATATAGCTCCCGTAACATAGTTGAATGCTAGGCATCGAACGCGCGTACAGTGTAGAATAAAAAGAAAAGAGTCAGTTTTTTCAAAGTTGTCTTATTGTGCATTACGGTACATTTCACTACAAAACAGTACCTTTGTGGAATTTTATATTTCTAAATTTGTATTGAATTTCTATTTATTTGAGTGTGACTCAAATTACAGAAAGTCTGATAACGATTTTTTGGATAAAAGACATACAAAAATTAGATAAAACCTATAATTCCACACATCTAAGATTCACCAAAGTTATAGTTATCAAAGTTTTTGCTACCAATTTTTTTTTCAAAAACCAACGTATCTTATCGCGGTTACACATCGAATGTCTTGTTTTTCTAACTTCGTACACCAGAGCTTTTCCTAGATTATGGGAGCTATATTGACAGACATAGGTATACGAGGTCTTTTCATAACATAATCAAACTTAATTTTTTTAAACGTTATTATTAATTTTGTCTGCAAATTATTGCCCCTTCAGCCCTTCAAAGTACTCTCCTCGCCTATTGACATGCTTTTCCCAGCGGTGTTTCACCAAGCAGTCCTAGATAGCTTCATTTGAAATAACTTATAAAATCTGCGACGATTTTGTTTTGATTTCATCAATACTCTGAAAACGACGTCGTTTTAGCAACGATATTAATTTCGGACGTAAGAAAAAAATCACAAAGACGTTTGACGAGTAAGGGGGCTGGGGAAAAACAGTCATCTGAGTTTTGGTACAAAACTGACAAATTGACAAAGCTAAGTGTGCGGGCGTATTGTCGTGGTGCAAGATTCATCCAGAACTCTGTCTTTTTTTGAATAACCGTTTTCCCATAACCGTTGAAAACGTCTTGATAGTACACACATTTGAAAAGTTGAAACGCATCTGTGAATGTTATCTCAAGTTTCACATAAAATTTTGCTTCAGAAAATCGCCACTAGCATTTAAAAACATTGCACCTAAATAATAATATCATGAAAACTAAACAAAATATCATAAATCCATAAATACGTGTTTACGAAAGAAGTTATGCCACAGATTAGAGAGTAGACAGATATCTCAGTCTTTTGTTCTCTGAGATTTGAAAACCAGAGGCGACAAACAGACATGCGCAAAAATTTTCACATAGGCGCACTGCCCCTAAATGTAAAAAAAGAAATTACCTTTAGTTTTTTGGTTACTGATACAGGTTTATTTTTATTCAGTAATTTACTAATAAATATTATAATTAACAAAGTTACTTCGCGATTTGTTATAAAAGGTTTTCCTTAATACTTTATTTATACTACAGTTTTTTTTTTACTTATTTCAAACTTTTTAAACTATATATTGCGCTAATTTATATATAAGTAAAGTCCTGTAAGGTTTGTATTGCTTAATATTTTTGTTTTTTAGTTTCTGTTAAAAATAAGAATATTTGTGATAGTGTATGAGAAACCCGTACACACGCCTATGGTGACTTTTCGATCATATGTTCTTGCGCAGAGGTTCATTTTGCTGTGCGCAGAGGTTTATGGCTTACAAACGAGAACAATAGAATACGTCATCAGTGGGATATCTGTCTACTCTCTAATCTGTGGTTATGCGCAAGGCAGTGCTGCCAGCCGCATATCACTAAGTATCTCCGTTAGCGCGTAATTCGAAATGTTTGGTTATTTTTTGAACAGACCTCAGAGTTGCACATCCTTATTACAGCTTTATTGTAATGTTGAATTATGCACAGTTACTCACATAATTGAGTACGACGTTTAATGGAAAATATATATAATACATTATTGGGAGTATGGGGAGGAAAAGGCACCGTTACATATGAAGCAGGTAATTTAAAATTTATTTTTTGTACCATGAACAAGTTACAATATTTACAAGTATTAAAAAGTGATTTGACTTGCAAATTGGCGTTACCGTCTTTATTGTATTTCCAACAAGATAACGATGCGAAACATACAACGTACACTCACACCATTTAGTAATGTCCCTCAGTTTAGAGCCAGCGTATCGTTCGGTTCTGACGTGGAGCATAATAAAGAAAGCGATATAGCTTTAGCTTAAACTTTCCATTATTATTTTAAAACGCTGCAAATGATGGTGTTCACTTTTTACAATATAATAATATAACAAAAATATTAAACGGAACAGAAAACAATTTTCTTTTCAATTTGAAAGAAAATTTACGCCTTTAAATTAAAAATGGTTATTAAAACTATATTCACATAATTGTTAATATTTAAACGATGCAAATTAACTGACTCGTAAATTTGTTAACACTTTTAGAATAGCCCTAACAAAGTAACTATTGAAATTCTTATAACTTCATACATATTTTTTTAAATTTAACATGTGCAGATCAACTTCAATTTTTAATTACCCCTATTTATATTTTGGATAATGCATTGGTTAATATACCTATGCGTAGTTGGGATATAAATACTATAATTGTTCATTTAAAAATAATTACAATAGAACTTTTTTTTTATTATGGACACTTCTTTTACGGTCATTGAATCGAAGGAGTTTTGGGATAAATCCAACGATAAGAATAATTGATTGATCATTATGTTACGTTGTTGTTGTTGGCGCCTTTTTATACCTGTATCAGGTTTAGGCGTTTTCCCCGCTTGAAACTTTGTTGTGAATGTTGTAGTGTTTCAAAGATTCAAGGTCCCTACAGTTTTACGTGGGTTGCGAACCACGGCAATTTCTAGGGAAATTTTCGAGCAGTTTTACTCTTGCCAGGTGCTCAGCCTTGCGAAGAGAAGAGGAGCGCGAAATTTTCGACGGTCGGCGCGGGGATTCGAACCACTTCGAATCCACCTCGCTAGCGCAGCAGCCCAAACACTAAAAATTGTTACGTAATGTATATATTAACTATTTCATTACAATTATTAGGTGCCTATTGAACGACACTTTATAAATTACGGTGCAACGCAATTTACAATTTATTCACAACCCGCATTTAAAAAAATTGTAATGATAAGATAAAGATATACACCCGTACCTCGCTTTGCGTCGTTTCTTTTTGCGTTTTTTCGAAGTTGCGTCGCTACTTAATTAGTACTAATTTTCACCGTGCGTCGTTAGGTTTTCGAGGTTGCGTTGTTTTGGGTTCGAGTCTTTAATTTTTTTCTTGTTTTTTAACAGACGGCTCCACTTTTTTTCAATTTTTTTCTTAATTCACATTGCGTCTTTTTAATTTGCGTCGTGTTTTTTTGGAACGTAACTCCGACGCAAAGTGAGGTATGGGTGTATTTTAAAATAATGAATAAAGTGGAATAAAATAATGTTGGGTCATTCCATATGAAATCAACAAATTTGAATTAAAAAGTGTGCCGTATGATTTTTAATTTTAATAAAAAAATTGTAGTTGATCTTTGTGGTGGCACATTTATTTTTTATTGTATAACTTCCGATCAGTACCCATCCGAATTCAAAAATTGGGTCATTTTCATACTTGTACATAATGAGCTCTAGCTTTTATTTAGAACAGGTATTGAAATGGTTGTTACTTTAGTTGAAAGGGTCATAAATGTGCATTTTATATAATACAAGAAAATTGAATTAAAACAATTAGGAACAAGATGGTGACCATCCGAAATTTTCACAATTTTTCTCATTTTAGGATATTTGATTGAACGCTGTGTCAACCCTTTTGGATTTTAAAAGTTGATTTTTTACAATAAAGTACTAACTCTTGTGATGTCGTGACATAATTATCATTGTCCTAGAATAAAATCTACGAAAAATAAAATTGTGAAAATTGATAATTTTGTAAAAAGCTCAGCTTTGACCTCAAAAATCCATGTGGAGGAAAAATAAAAATCTGAAATTTTCAGAATATGTAGTTCATATCTTCGTTAATAAAGACCAATTAGTGCCATTCTGTTATTTTCACCTCTTTAGAAATTTTTTTTAAAGTGCTACTTTTACACATAAATATGAAAATAATCTGGAAGTTTGATAATTTATAAAAGTTTTCTAACTTATTTAAACTATTAGAATTATGTCAATTTATGATAAAAATAATCAAATAAAAATCAAAATTTTCAAATTCTGTTATTTATTAAAAATAATATAATAACAATAAAAAACACACGATCCTATCATTGTTTTATCCCCATCTCAAATAATAAATTAAAAGTGTGACGATATTCTAGCTCAGAAAATCTCAAGATAGTAAAAGTTTGCAATGAAAAATAAACAATTTCTGCATATATATATTTTTTTGATAAATACCAGAGTTTAAAAAATTTTGACTTTTATTTGATTATTTTTATCATAAATTGACATAATACTAATAGTTTAAATAGATTTTAAAACATCTACAAATTATCAAAGTCCGAGATTATTTTCATATTTATTTGTAAAAGTAGCACTTTAAAAAAAAATCATATTTCCTAAAGATGTAAAAATAACAGAATGGCACTAATTGGACCTCATTAACAAAGATATGGACTACATATTCTGAAAATTTCAGATTTTTATTTTTTCCTCCACATGGATTTTTTTGAGGTCAAAGTTGAGCTTTTTTCAAAATTATCAATTTTCACAATTTTATTTTTCGTAGATTTTATTCTAGGACAATGATAATTATGTCACGACATCACAAGAGTTAGTACTTTATTGTAAAATAAAATCAACCCTTAATATGCAAAAGGGTTGACACAGCGTTCAATCAAATATTCTAAAAATGAGAAAAAATTGTGAAAATTTCGGATGGTCACCATCTTGTTCCTAATTGTTTTAATTCAATTTTTTTGTATTATATAAAATGCACATTTATAACCCTTTCAAATAAAGTAACAACCAGTTCTAAATAAAAACTAGAGCCCATTATGTACAAGTATGAAATTGACTCAATTTTTGAATTCGGATGCGTACTGATCAGAAGTTATACAATAAAAAAAATAAATGATGGTGGTTTAACATTTTTGGCACCACAAAGATCGTCTACAATTTTTTATATTAAAATTAAAAATCATGCGGCACACCCCATTTGTTGATTTCATATGGAATGACCCTGTTTGTATATTTTTTAGGAAATCAAACACACGTTTTTGCAAAATACGTATTCTGAATAAAATTTATTTACATAACATAATTAGGTAATAAATAGAACTAAAATAAAACTTATTAACAAATTAATAAAATAAATTGCGTTTAGTAGTTTGTGTAGTACCCATTTGCAGCTATACATTGTAAAAGTCTTCCCTGCATTCCATCCACCATTCTCTGGCAATAATGTAACTCGAATATCGATAATTTAATTCAATGGTGACTTCTATTCAAATGAGGTTTAATACATACTCGTAATAATTCAAATAAAATCAATTAATGTAAAAATTATGGGTCCATAATAAAAAAAACAAACTAGATTCTAATAATTTTCAAATGAATAGTTATGGTATTTATGTCCCAACTGCAGATAGACATATCAAACAATGCTTTAGAAAAAACATTAATAAGGGTAATATTAACAATTTAAGAGGAAGCGTGGTGCAAGTGGTTTAGTGTTTGGGCTGCTTTGCTAGCGAGGTGGATTCGAAGTGGTTCGAATCCCGCCGACCATCGAAAATTTCACGCTCCTTTCTCTTCGCAAGGCTGAGCACCTGGCAAGAGTAAAACTGCTCAAAATTTCCTTAGAAATTGCCGTGGTTCGCAATCCACGTAAAACAGTAGGTGCCTTGAATCTTTGAAACACTACAACATTCACAACAAAGTTTCAAGCGGGGAAAACGCCTAAACCTGATACAGGTATAAAAAGGCGCCAACAACAACAATATTAACAATTTAAAATTAATCTGAATTTGTTCTATTTTAAAATGCTGGCAATGCAGTTATAAGAATTTTAACAGCGAAATGAGCTGCCAATCGTTAGGAGTATCCGAAAATTGTTAACAAATTTACAATTCAGTTAATTTTAGTATTTAAATATTAACTCTTATGTGAAGAGTTATAATAATAATTTTCGATAGGATATATTTGCTTAGAAATGGAAAAGAAAATCTTTTATAGAAAACTTCACTAATTAATTCCTGAAATCAAAATTCGCATAGTTCTATTTTCAGTTATGTTAAATATTCTTAATATATACACAAACTAACTTATATGGAATTTAAAAGAAAGACATGGATTTTTAACACAAGGTATTTGCGTAGAAAAGAATAATTACATTATTTTGTAATGATAAAATTATCTTGTATTAACTTTCATTTATATTA
Organism: Sinopyrophorus schimmeli; assembly: GCA_036325965.1. Lineage (NCBI taxonomy): Eukaryota > Metazoa > Arthropoda > Insecta > Coleoptera > Elateridae > Sinopyrophorus > Sinopyrophorus schimmeli. The sequence goes on along the minus strand of JARFIZ010000314.1, from coordinate 8,162,917 downwards.
AAATATTTTTTTTCTTATGGGTGAAAGATAAAAAGTGTATTGTTAATCTGTAAAAAGTGAATACCACCATCATGTGTAGGATTGTAAAATAATAACGGAGAGTTGAAGTTGAAACTAGCGTTTTCTTTATTATTCTCCACGTCGGACACGAACGATCCGTCCGCTCCAAACCAAGGGACATTACTAAATGGTGTGAGTGTACGTGTTTAGAGAATGGTTATTGTACAATACACCGGACCTTGGCGCCATCGATCATTTATGGAAAATTCGTAAGATTCTGAGATCGTAACAAGCAGAGGTAGGAAGTATTTAAAACAGAAAAACAGATGTTTAATAATTTATTTATCATAAAAAAAAATAAATACTAGTATTACATATTGTTCGTTTGTCCTAGAGTTTGACGTTGCCTTGTTATTTTAATATATTGTGCTTGTATACAGTATGCAATGAAATACCATAGGACGAACCCTTATTAATTAAGCAAATTTCGAGAATTCCAACTATTATAATGAATTATGGATGGATTAAAACTTTAGATAGTAATTGTATTTAGAACAAATTTGAGTGTTAACCATCTTAATTATGAATTACTTTACAAATACTTTGTAATCAACAATAAACATTTTAGTGCAAATGTAAAAATGAAATATTATTAATTTCCAGTTTATTTTAAATTTTCATTATTAGGACAAACCTTACAACATCTTAAAATATAAGTACTTGTAAAATCATACCCAGCTTTATTACCCGACTGAAAATTTTAAAATAAACACGTGTATAAATTATTTGTTTTTTTAAAACACAAATTAATCAAATACATTTCCGACATTATTTTAAAATTCCAGAAATTTTTTTGACTATAATAATAAAACTATTTTGTATTGTTCAAGATGTTATTAATATATTTTAGATTTTTAAAACATAATAATGATGCATGAACAATCGGCCCAAATGAAAATCAACGCCCCTGTTTTTCTAGGCAACTAGACTTGTTCAGAATGGTTAACAGAGATCTTTAATACAAAAATATTTAAAATAGATGCGTTGGCTCTGTAAAGACAGAGCCAATGCATCTATTTTTAAGTTAGAATTGCTGTTTCTTGTGTAATCCTTATTTGGAGTTCAAATGACCTTTTTTACTTTTTTTATTGTTAACTTTCGTCCACTTTATACCACACATATCTTTTAATAGTAATTATTTATTTTTGATTATTAGTTTTAAATGAATTCTAATGTAAATCGACTTTATTTAAATATAAAATTAACCTGTTTTAGAGTTACTATGAAACTGTTTACAAATATGCAATATTAATTAACAATTCATTTTTGATTACTTCTGAGGTGCTAATATTATAAACAACGAATTAAAAAAACTTTAATGTGTTTTTTATAAATATTACTGACATTATTTGTATGACAACAATAGCAATAATTATATTTATGAGTGGGAAGAGCTAAACATTTTCAGAGACCCATGTTATGTCAAACACTTTTGTCAGTTTGATGGACCCAGTGGCCCAATAGAACGAGCGATTCTTGTTCACAGGTAGCCTAAACCTACGTTTAGTGTATAAAACCTTCAAACAACAAACTATCAAAGCATTGTTTTAATATCGGTTTTCGTTTGCAGAAGAAGCTCTAATAAATATGTTTTTTCAACTACTGGATGTGTACATGGTAGTTCCTTAATTTGATTTTGATTGACGAAAAATAGAGTGAACATAATTAAAAGAATTATTCTTAATAGCATAAAAAAACCTGACATAACATAATAAAATAATTGCGTTAAGATATGATTAGATTTAAATTGTGTTTACTTTTCCATTAACTTAACAATTCCTTTTTATATTATATCAACATATAATTAATTAAGTACATTACAAACTATTAATTCGTTTATTTTTCCATTCTACAAGTATTTTAACAATTTTTTTTACAAATGTCATTCTGAAATACACCAAGATAAGTATTTCGGTGTACCCATTCACAATGTACAAGTTGAAAGTTATTTACTGTGAAACATTTGAACATATTTATCAAAACTTCTACTGTAGAAGAAAACCCATGTTAAAGCAAAAATTTAAAGGTTTGTTTCCAGATTGCATACATTTACGTTAAACATGGGACAAGGCTACCTTTAATAGAGATTTCCCGGCTGAATTAGACCGTCGGGACCATCAAATTTACAAAAGCGTTTAATATAATCCACTTATCTGAAAATGTTTAACTCTTAAGTGTAATTTTTGCTATCATTGTCATAAACATAATGCCGATAATATTTATAAAAAACAGATTAAACTTATTTTAATTTGTTGTTTATTATATTAGCACCCCAAAAATAAACGAACTATATCAAGTCATAAAAAATGAATTTTTAATTGTATTGCACATTTGTAAATAGTTTTTAGTAATCCTAAAATAGATTAATTTTATATTGAAATACCTCAGTATTTATTTAAAACTAACAACTAGCAAAATTCGCTTCGCTCATTGTGTTTATTTAAAACTAACAATCAAATATAAATAATTATTATTATAAGATATATGTATTTTAAAGTTTACGAAAGTCAAGGCTAAAAAAAGTAAAGGAAGGGTATTTCGACCTACTCCCAATAAGAGTGACAAAGAAACGGTAATTTTAAGTTAAAAATAGATTCATTCTTTTTTGGTAAAAGATCTCTGTTAGCCATGCCGAACAAGACTGGTTGCCTAGAAAGGCAGCGTTACTGCTGGGGTGTTGATTTTCATTTGGGCCGAATGTACCTGCGCTCCCATGTTCGCGTGCCTTGCGTGTACTATTCTACCGGGCCTGATTTTTGATCATCCGTATTATCGATTTTCCGGACACACTGGATCCGCAACCATTTTGGATAATCGACAATCTGATATAGTGATTATTCTATCATCCGCAATTAAATAGAAAATATTTCATAAATAATTACTTATGAAATTTATTATGAAATTGAAAAATGCTGTTGATTTAAACTAAAAAATATATAAGCAAGATTTTTAATGAACCATAAAACTATATAAAATTGGAAATAAACCAAGCGAATATATTAATAGTTTCGCTTATCGGGCACCAAGTTTTTCACAAGTGCGATTTTTTCTCAGAACCATAAAATTCCATACCCAAATACGCTATATTTAAAAATCGCAAATTTTAATTATTGGTTTCAATAATTGATTTAAAAACTTCAATGCAATGTTTCAGTTACTTTGGAACAATTTTAATATATCCCAAAACGTACTCTATTAACTTAGTGTATTGCAATTTTACGATTTTAAAATAGAAGTAAAGGAAAGTCGGGTAACCTTAGATGACGGGTACCCCTCAAGCACATTGCGCAGATAAAACGCAATTTTAGAGTGCATCCGCATGGAGTATAAGCAAATGTTATTAGATGCAAACGTACTGCAAAGTACTGAGTGTGTTAGACGTTGCAGAGAGTTTTTCTTTCGTTAAAAAAAATTTGTTTTGTTCTGTCAAATATCATTGAAGATCAGAAAATTGCTTAAAGTCTCTTACGGGAATATTGTTACCAAAATGAAGTCTATAATCTGTGGAGAAATATTTTTAGAAAACCGAATCCTGTGCAATAGAAATGTTGGGGCCCTCGTTGATAAGAATGAATGTACCTACCTATATCTGGAGCTACCCACCGTTTACTTCTTGCCCAAAACATAAGTTCTAAGTTAAAACGACTCTAAAATGATTATTAATTTTAATGATTATGAAGAAAAAAATCCTATTTTTATTTTGAGTTCAAAAATACATGTTGATATTTATTGATGATATTTTAGTTTGAACTTGATCTTTTAAATATAAGTACATTTTAGCAGATTCTTTAAAATGAGTTTATAAAATAGTTATACATAAATTATAAAAAGTATCGGTTTAAATCAAATGTCCCTAACCCTCTTTCGATATCAATTATATTTATTATGAAGACATATTTAATAAGAATTAATATATATGTAATTAAGATTATAAAGTTTTACAATATCCACAAGTCAATAATGAAGTATTTCTTATTGTATTACCTTATATTTGAATTCAATTAGCTTTAAAAATGATATTTTTTGATTTGTATATTTCGAAATGCAAAATGTATAACGTTTCAATTATTTTTGTTCTAATTTTAAATCACACAAAATGCCAGTTCATTAATGTTCAAATTTTATGAAGACAGTGCTATTATATTCTATTTTTAACGATACGATAACCTTTCTAGGTCATTAATATTTTACAGTAAAATGTAGTTAACTAAATTTAAAATAATCTGACTTACACAATTTGTGGTAGAAACAACTTACGATTATGTATACATATAATTAAAATAGATTAGTACTTATGTAAATAAAACGAACTCTTAGTTATTTACGGAAAAACTATCGATAAAAAAATGTTTAAAAGTCCTTGAAACAAATTTATGAATTATGTTAGGAATGTATAAATCAAAATTGCAGTACCTACTAACTAATCTATAAATTGTGACCATTGGTTGATTTTGGTAAAATTTCTCAATAAGTTTATCTTTTAATATGTTTACATGCGGTAATTAAGTAGTTTAAAAACATTTAAGAACTTACCATTTGAGTACCCTGCTAATAAATCACGAATTTGGTTGGTTGATCCTGAAACTTCAATAGCAGAAACTCGAACTGAAAATCTTGCTCCAGTTTTTAATTTTTGTTCGTTAATGCCTCGAAATAACCATGCAATTGCACAAGGTATAATGCCCAATGTGTTTGCTGTTTCTGGAGTACCAAGCATAGTGTAGGATTTTCCTAGAAAAAAAAATAAAAAGCTCTCGTCATTTATTACTTGAAGGGGTTGCTATATCGATATACAATTTATACCTAACCGAAATTTTTAGGGGTTGCTTGTTGATAGAAGCAGTTGACGTATAAATTGATCCCACGAGAGCAATATTATACACAGTGTCCACTATTATTTGGTGGTATGCGTATACATCGCAAAAGTATTTAATATTTTACATTATACATATTAGATTGATTCAAAAAAATGTACTATTTTTTTTTTCGAAATCCTTACTTGAAAACTTCCGGGAAGGTGTAAAGAAACGCCTGTGAAAAACAGAGCCTTTAATATTAATATTGAAAAGTCGCTCATCGCGAATTTCTATTTCTCATTTAAATAACACGGGAAATAATTTTTTACTCTTGAACGGCCCATTGGGCAGCTAAGACCATAACATATTCTTGTAGGGAATGGGACGCTCTATAAAAAAGATCAATTGTATGTTTTCGATAATCCTACTTCTTCAAAAGTTATTCAAGGTCAAAGTTGAACCTACAAAAAAATTCAAGGTTTTCTCCACTTTTTGACTGATCTATCAAACTTTTAGAAAAATTTTGTGTTTAGCGATGTTATCTGAAGTATTTTTGTAATTCTGAGATTATCTTATGTCCACTTTTGTTTTTGACATAATTGAACTCAAATTACTTTATTAAAAAAAAAATTACCAACAGTAGTCTATTAAAAGGGCAGAGGTTTTTTTTTACCAATATAACCAAAATTACTTCAGAAAATATCGTTAAAAGCAAAATTTTGCAAAAAGTTTGATAGATCAGCCAAAAAGTGAATAAAACTTGAATTTTTTTGTATATTCAATCTTGACCTTCAATAACTTTTGAAGAAGTAGAATTATCGAAAATATACAAAAAATCGTTTTTGTAGTGCGTCCAATTGCCTACAAGAATGTGTTATGGTCTGAGTTGTCCAATGAGCCGTTTGAGAGTTAAAAAAATTCTAAAGTTTAAATAAAAAATTCCCGTGTTATTTACATGGGAAATAAAAATTCGCGTTGAGCGACCTTTCAATATTAATATTAAGGGCTCTGCTTTTCACATACGTCTTTTTACACCTTCCCGGAAGTTTTCTAGTAAGGATTTCGAAAAAAATAGTCGATTTTTTTTTAATCAGTCTAATACATATACATTATAAATGGTAGATTTCCAGGTATAAACTTAGGAAACAACAAACATTGTAAAACAAATGTTTAAAGTTGTTAATAATATTTATCTTACAAAATGTTGTACAAATAAAAGCATCTTTTGCGATAAATTGATTATCTAGTATTATTAATTGAAATTATTGATATTAATAAAAATGTGTCGTAAAGTAACACCTACTTGACCAACATAGTTTGACAAAAAACAGACATACTATACACCGTGTCCCAGTACTAATAGACGCCATTGATACATCTCACAGAAAATAAAATTCTGAGACGAAAAGTCCTTTGTCATTTTTTGATCAGAGCCATAGATAATTAGTTATTAATAAAAATGGGTGGCCAATCAGGTGCGCGTTATAGCAGCAAGAAGAAAGAAGGGTAAAGTGAGAGGTGTCTGCAAGAGTGAGATGAAGGCGGGACAGCCGCAGGCTCGCTCGCACGGCAGTCTACGGGAGTAAACACAGTCACTATTTCGGAGATTCAACACTCAGGTGCCTCTTCACGAAAATTAATTATTAAATTAATTTCTGGAATTTCTGGAGAGTCGAGCACATAAGAGTTAATGCTTGGACTTTTCGTCCCGTTGTTAAAGCTGCTGTCCCGCCTTCATCTCACTCTTGCAGTCACCTCTCACTTTCCCCCTCTTTCTTCTTGCTGCTATAACGCGCACCTGATTAGCCACCCATTTTTATTAATAACTAATTTTCTATGGGTCTGATCAGAAAATGACAAAGGACTTTTCGTCTCAGAATTTTATTTTCTGTGAGATGTATCAATGGCGTCTATTAGTACTGGGACACTCTGTATATTTCTGTTGTATAAAACTAATATTTTTTAATATTGTAGGTTCGTCCAAAAAATAAGTATTGATAGTGCATAAATGTTAGCTACTTAACTACTTTAAGCAATCGTGATAGATCCGTTAGACAAAAATATTCAATTGCTCAAATTAATTTAGTGCGTTAATTTAGTTGAAAACATATTTAATTATGATATATAGTCAGTGAGTTAATTTCTCTACGCCAGACATATTGAACCAGCAGATATTCATACACTACTGAAAAAAATTGAAGTAGTGACACAACAGTGTAAGTAAACAGTTGAATGAATCTTAAGTTAGAATTGTCAAATACATGATTAACAAAATAGTGAATTGAATTCTTAAGTTGAAAATAAACTTCGAAATACATATTTGGCACAAATTACCAAAAACTTTATTCCACGTTAAATTTTAATGGCAATTTTACTGAAAAGTTGGCAAACCTATGTACATTAATTAAAAAGATTCTACTATGTGCCCTTGGAACTTTGTTTCTAAATATGCTTGGTATGATTTAATCTCGTCGTTATCATGAGTGTAAAATTACTTAATAAGAATTCTACATCTACCGATTCCTTGATCGATAGTTTAATTTTTTATCGTGTAAAATATAATTATAATTCAATCACCAACAACGTCACCAAGTTTATGTCTAAATTTAATATCAGTTGTGACAACTTACAGATTTTATTAATGTTTTACTTTATTACAGGCGAACAAGACAGTTCCATTTAATCATCTGTATTCGGTGACTGTTAATTTCAAGTTAATTAAGTTTGCGAACAGGGTTGAAGTAAGATTGATATTTCTTCATCAACCTCAATTTTCGACTTAAAAACATTAGTTACTAACGATACTCAATGTAAACTATAAATTTTCTAATAACTTAAACACAATGAATAGGTTTTAAAATATTGGTAATCCCGTTTAGTAGTAAAGTAGATATCTTCCTTTATAGGAAGTATTTATTCACGAAGAGGATTAGAGGGCTTATCTCCTCTTGAAAAACGGCAAAACCAATATAGCATTTTGTATGCATGCATTGCTTTGCTACGTAAAGGTTTCATCAAATTGCAAATTTTTCACATGCTTCACACGCATTGTTCGATTTTATACGTGTAATTTTTTAGTACGTTCGAATTTTGGTTCAATATTGAAATTCTTCGTTTGCAAACGTAGATATTCCATCATATAAACTTGTTTAGTTAAAATATCTCAGATTACTTGTGTATAAAGTTAAATCGAGTAGTTCACAGACTGTAACAAGATTTAAATATAAGAGGGAAGTTTTGCATTGGAAGGGTAACACTAGTTTGTAATAACCCATTTAGATGCAAACGCGATTCTACAAAATGCAAAAGCTCAGCCGACAAGGAGATCTGAACAGAAGTGTCACATCACAGTTTATTTTATTTATGGAAGCTGTTTTGTCTGATTATATATACCGCAATTGGTTTACGTTCTTAAGTTCATTTAGTTATAGAACATTCAAAAGTACTTCTAGCAATAGCTATTATAATTATGCAAATAATACTATACATTTAGGTATGCAGTGGAAACACGGTTATCCGGACTAATTACACTGGCACACAAAAAAAGAATAGTGGTCAGTACTTTTAATCAGACCCACCTAGGGTTATGTATTTCGATGCCCTGAATCCGAATTTGTGATCGGTTTACCCAATATACCTCTAAAATTTTGAGTAAATTGCAAAAAACTGCAATTTTTAGCCAATTTACGCAGTTTTTTGCAATTTACTCAAAATTTTGGGGGTGTACGGGCCAAACAGACTTCGGATTTGAATTTAACGCATCGAAATACATAACCCTAGGTAGGCCTGGTCAAAAGTACTGACCACTTTTTTTTTGTGTGCCCGTGATATTTTTGGCTATGTTCTACTACTTTTTTACTATTTTTTACGATTTTGGATAAATATTTGAATGATCGAGATTAAGAGATTCTGAATTTGAATTCATCTCATCAAAATATACTTATAAGGAAGATTTGATATAGTTTTAATCAAATTTTCTTCATTTTCATAACTGCAATTTTTAGTGGTTTTTTGCAATTTACTCAAAATTTTAGAGGTATATTGAGTAAACGGACCTCAAATTCGGATTCAGGGCATCAAAATACATAACCCTAGGTGGGTCTGGTTAAAAGTACTGACCACTTTTCTTTTTTTGTGTGCCACTGTTATTGTTACAGCTCATTCGGATAATCGAATATTCGGTTAATTGAATGTATAAAAAAAACGAATTTTAGCTATAGATATATGGGTGATTCTTAGATAACTCTGATTTTTATAACTTAAATTTTTTTGAAATTAAAAATGTTTTAAAACACATGTTTTGGGTGTTTTCTTTCTCCAATTATACAAAGAACTAAGACTGTGCTGTAGTTCTACTACAACTACAACAAAACAAAAACTATAACAAAATTTGAAAATTTTGAAGGTACTGACATATAATAGTTCAAGCAGCGACCGTATCAAGAAGGGTGGTTGAACCAGAATAAGTACAAAAATGGACTTTATTACTTTTTGGATATTCGACAAATAATAAACCAACGGTTTGGCGATCTGTAACTTGTCCAATTCTTTTTTTAATAAAAATTTTTTCCTAATTTTTTGTAAAATTCATGTATAAGACCTAAGTACAATGTTTTACTATTCGCAGAAGTTTCGATCAGTAGAATATAAAAATTTAAGTCTGGCACCCCTATTCTTGACACAACTGTTTGCCAGACTGCCCTCAAAATATTTATTGCAATGATAAATTTTCTATATAAGGTATAAGAAAAAATAAACGTCAAAATTTTTGTTTTTTATCCCTCTTTTGAATAGAATTGGTCTGGCACATTAATACTTGACCAAAATTCTGCCAAACCACGATTAAAAAAGTCCTTTGTTGCTACTTGTTGAGCGTCAGTTTTTTTTTGTTTTTAACACAATTCAATTGCTATTCTGTCAAAAATATTTAACAAAATTATAACAAATAAATACAGAAATAAGTTAAAACATTGAGAAAAAAATTAATTAAAAGATTATTTATTATTTTTGCCGTGGTACTGACATCCACGGTACTGATATTTAAATTTATAATTGACCAAACTTTATAGTACAGATAAATAAAATAATTTCCTAAATAATTTCGATTATTTACGTAAAAATAAATAAAAATTTACTATAATTAATTTAAACATGGAATTAATAACCGTAAATTTCAATACCATGGTACTGACATGTAATTTTATGACATCTTTTTCAAAATAAAAGAAATTACTTTAATTATATTTTTGAAACTCCAAAATAAATACACAGCTGTAAACATTGCATAAATAGGTCCTCATGAAAATTCCGCCAAAAGGAATAGATGAAACTAAATTATAATGGAGTTTAGGCGGCAAACATTTCAAATTTAAAAATTGAATAAAATTGCCGGACATAAATCAAAGATGATTATTTTTTTTACCAAACATTATTTTCGTATAATTACAATATAATTTAATGGAGTACATATTAGACTTAAGTTATGAGAAGTAACTTTTAAATTACAAAACAAATATCAATAGAAATTTATACATTTAGTTTGAAAAATGAGAATCGGACATGCCACGGTACTGACATTTCCAGTATATTATTATAAGTTATGAATAATCCAGGATCACTTATGTTCCAATACCTAATGTAGGTTGAAGATAATTATCAGATTTATGATATTAATAATTTCTTAATAAGAAAAAACTATGTTGAATACTAAATAAAATACTGGACATAAAAAATCACAGTTATCTGAGAATCACCCATATAATGTAACCATACTTCTTGCTTTGAATGGGATTGTTCCGTTTTCAGATCATTTGTCCCGTTGCCCCCAAGCAATCATTCGGGACGCCAAAATGTCCCGTTTTCAAAAAATTGTTAATTACGATACCTAATATCAAGATATAAGATATATAAGATATAAAGAGATCCTAACAAGAATTTCATTTTTGCCTCCTTATTTAAATACAAATTAATTTCACGGCAATTTCTGAATAAAAAAAGTTTATAATTATAAAAAATAAGCGAAGCCCAAAGGAGACATTTTGAGATCGCAACTACAGTTACAGAATTACTTAAATTTTTTTAAAATAAATTGATCATTGTTAATTGTGGCGAAAAGCGGAGTGTGCACATTCGAGCTCAAAGTAGCACATTCCGATCTCGGAAATGTGCTCGGAAACGTGCCACTTTTCGCTCGAATGTGCACATCTTCGTTTTAATTGGATTCGACTATATTAATAACAAATCCTTCAAATCCAGATTTTCTATTCGGAAAAAGTTTTCGCTTGAAAGTGCACATAATCCTTAATAATTGAATTTGCCTGTCTTATTATTCTCTCTTACAAATAATATTAATTAAATCAAACTGAACTAAATGTCAAACTTCTCGCCTTTCTTTTAATTAAAAATTAGGGTAGGGTATTTTTACCAAAAACCACATTTCTAATTTAGTACTTTTAAACTAGACTAGATGGGAGGCTTCATCGTACCTACATGAAAAAAACTTTTTCAGAATTTTGACTCTTATTTCCCAACCTTTTTTTCAACATACCCCATACAAGTCATTCTAAAATTTTGATGCGCCCCTATGGAACATATAAATATTTTTTTATATTTAAAACTTGAATTAATCCATAAATAAAGTCTAAAAACAACAGTGTATACAAAATGTGCCTTAAAACTAATTTGTTTAGAATTTTCAGAAAAATGAAAATTACCCAAAAATATTTGGACATATTAATTTTGACATTTAAACCTTTAACAATCTGCAAAAGATGATATAAAAATCAATTAGTTGAGTTTTAGTGGCCCACTTCAGAAAAATTGACTCATACAATTTTAGTTAAATAAAAATGCGAATCAGTAAACATTCAAAACTACACCTGAAAATATTTTTATCAAGCTCGCTACAATTAGGCGTACGGAAGAGCACAATGATAACTTATCAAAAGGAATAAAATAACTAACTTTTTCAAACAAAAAATAGAACTAAATTATTCGACTTTAATTTTTTAAATTGAAGAATAAAATAATAATATAGGCAAATCCGATAAATACGAGGATGTGCGCATTCGAGCGAAAAGTGGCACAGTTCCGAGCGAGGAAAGCAAATGAAGCGCGACGCGAAGCGGCGCGCTTCATTTTCCCGAGGTCGAAATGTGCCACTTTGAGCTCGAATGTGCACACTCGGTTTTAAGCACGATTATGAAGCGTCCCGTTTTAACAGGAAAAAAATTAGTCAAATTATTAGGTATATGTTTACGAAAAACGCAACAAATATTAATCACTAAATAAAACAGTCGCACATTATCTTAAAATCAGCAAAGCAAAAAAACGCTGTTTAGTGCGAAATACAAAATAAAATATTTAGTAAGAAATACCGAGGTTTAATTTGTTGACAATCCGGATAATCGCGAATCCGTATAACTGACGTTCGGATAATTGAGGTTTTCTGTATATGTATTTAAAGAAAGAATGTTGTTATAGTACTCACCCAGACCAGCATGTCCAAAACAGAAAAGACAGCCATCGGTACCGTTTATAACTGCATGAATGACGTCCGTAAGTGCGCTGGAACACACCTCTGTCTGAAATCATACAACCCTGATCAGCACGTATTTCATTAGAGTTCGTAACTTAACTAATAACTTGAGTGTTTACATTCATAAAGATTACTCGGAGATTATAGCAACATCACTCTATGTGGATGGGATACCTACGTATAATATCATTAAAGCAACGTAAACTCTAAAGATCGCACCAGTTTATTTTGCATGATAACTCAACTCATTTAAGTAACGATATAATAAAATTTTATGAATACCTCGTCATTGGACGGTGTTCATCTTTATTAAAATATGCATACATATTATTTTGTAAATAAAAAAATGGTTTATTAAAGAGGCAGACGTTTGTTATAATTTTGTTTAAATTAATATGATGTAGAATTTGAAAAATAAATATAAATTATCACTATTTCATGAATTTTCCGTAATAGAGACCTGCACTGTTTATTTAATACTTTTTATGCTCTACACTATAGTGTTAAAAAAATCGATACTTTTTTTATTCTCACACGAAAATATCGCAAAATACTTCGAAATAAAGATCCTGTCCAAATCACAGCTCTTATTTCTAATTTTAATAGGTCTCTTATGAAACTTAAAGATTTGCCATTTCAATAACAGCAAAATCATTTTTTAAAATGATTGTAAAAATTAATGTAATCATTGTTTTTTTCATAAAATTAATTGCATGATCCCTTAGCAGCATTAAATTCTCTATAAGAAGTCTCATTGTTATTTCCGGGTAGTATATATCTCCTAATTAAAAAATCATAAAAATACGACTTGATGAGTCTATAACTTTTTAACTATTAATGATACAATAAACTTGTGCCAGACTATTTTATAGTGTATCAAATGGATTATAAAATTGTGATTTAACTTTTTGACTTATCTTCAATAGTAGAGCTTTTAAATTTAAAAAAACCTGAAATTTATATAAATTTAAACTTTGTTAGTCCTTTACTAAGTAAAATATTATATATATACATTGAGCTAGATAACCACAATACATGTAACATTATCATTATACAGCTAGACGCTGCCTACTCAGTCCCTTTCTCCAATCCTCTGTGTCCTGGGCCATGTCTTCGTTCAGGTTTCAGGATTTCATCGCTTTTCTAATGCCCTCATTCCAGGAACTAAGTAAAATATTAACAATAAAAATTTAGCTCAATGATATTTATTGTAGAGAATTTAATTCTAATAAAGAATCATCAATTAATTTTACGAAAAAAAATGATTATATAGTTTGCGTATGTGAATAATGTTAAGAAATCATGTTCCTATGTTATTTAAATAGAAAATGATAAAGTTAAAAGACCTCTTAAAATTGACATTAAGGGCTGGGAATTATAAAGATTTTCATTTCAAAGTATTCTGCGATATTGGGCGTGTTTTGACCAGTTTAGTCCTTAGTAAGTGTAAAAGAAATTTACGACTGAGCATCTGAGTTTATTGCATTTCTGCCCGAACACACTTACTGACTTGTCAGTCGCAATAGAGTACCTATAGTGTCTTGGTTACTTATACTTATAGAGTACATAACATTTGTCTCAAAGCGATCCTTACAAAAAAAATATTCATTCAATAAATATTTAATTGCAACATTATTCCAAAAGTCATACTCAGAACCAGTTATACAAATAAACAATAGTTTTTAAATAAACAGAAAAAGTTTGTCAATCATAAATCTATTTATAATTATTATTTGATACTACCAATAAGATTTTAATATACTAAATGAATTGATATCTTCATCTGGAATGACATTTTGTATCTTCTTAGCAATCTCATCAGCATTTTTGGCAGCAGGAAAATTGAACGACATATCATCTATTTCGGCTTTTTTTGTTTGTACTTTAATACTACTCATATCTTTATTTTCTGCATTGGTTGCCAATTGTCGAAAATAATTTGCGGCAAACTCATCTATACGTTTTATCTTAATTTATATTATTTAAAACGTGCATTGCTAAAATACTAACTATGCAAGACAGTTAAAGATGCTGGAGTTTAACCTCGTGCCAGCAGATTACTGTAATATTTATTCCAATCTTTACAAATTCTTTAAATGGTAAAAATTTCACTAATTCTGGTGACCTGAAATCGCACTTGGTTCAGTTTTTTTTCTAATAAGGATCAGAAGTTCTACGAACGTAGAATCATAAGGTTACCAGCAAGATGACAAAAGATAATTGAGCAAAATGGTACAATTATAGTTGATTAAAATCCATTCTTTGTATAAAATATTGAGTTTTATTTCAAAATAAAAAACCTAAATTACTTTCTTGCAAACTCGATAGAAAATATGAAAAATTCATCAAAATTAGTTCGATATAAAAAAAATTATTAATGAATAATTTTTACTTTTAAATGAAGAAAAATATTTTAATACGTAGAGATAGATTTCTTATCGGTTACTAGCATTACTGTTCACTATATCCGAACTCCAGAGTAATTTATAAGCAAATATGGTAGTGAATTGGCAAAGTTCTGGCTAATTTTATACGTTTTACAGATTGAACTGAAATAAAAATTAAAGAAAAACTGATTGCAATCAATTAAAACAATAAAAGTAATTTACAACGTTTCGGTACACAAAATTCACATTTTGTGAGCACAGTGTTTTTTTTTAATCTTTTGGAAAAATCAAAATCAAATTGGCTACATAAAAAGAGACACGGCAAAGCAGTATGAAAAAGTAAAAATTTTGTTAATTTGCATTACATACAGGGTAACGTATTCGTGTGTTAATCAGAGACATAATAAAAGCGTGTGCCGAAGAGCTCGTTAAAACAACCCTTTTTATACTTTATGCTCTAGTTTAAAATTTGACCCGGCAGCTGTGGAATTCAGAATCAAATATTCCAGTCTACTATCCGGGAACGGATATTCATCCTACTCGGTCACTGGTATCCGTCCGAGAATGTTACTTAATTGAATCATGACAGGCCAACGGGGTTCTACACATAATGAAATTTAAATGATTTGCCGTTTAGGTTTGCTCGTACTTTTCGTATACATACATGCGAGGCTACTTTTTTGTTGTGTGTTACTGAACTGATTAATGTTCAACAGCTGCCGATTTTTATACTTATATTCTAAAAAAAAAAGTTACCTGACATTTACAAAAGTTTTAATTGAATTGAAAATTTTTGAATAGATATTATAGAGTTCTTTTTAACCTTCCGTGTACTAGGTGGGGTATAACTAACGTAAACAATTTTTTTGTTAAAACTGGACGTTTGGTAATCAAGCATAAAACCGAGTGTGCACATTCGAGCGAAAAGTGGCACATTCGATCTCGGAAAATGAAGCACGCCGCTCCGCGTCGCGCCTTATTTGCCTCCCTCGCTCGAAAATGTGCCACTTTCCGCCCGAATGCGTACATCCTGGTTTTAAGGTTTATGGGTATTTTGCCCATTTTTAAGTCATTCAATTATGCACTATTGTTTTCCCCAAAAACAAAAAAATTAATCCCAATTAAAATTTAAAGTGCAAAAGAAAATTAACTAAAATCAATGAACAAACTATAAAACTGTTCAATAATTTTTCTATTTTTAATTTGCTAAATTATTGGTTAAAAATTGGCAATACCCCGTTTTTTTATATTTTTTTAAAAATTTTAATTTTTTTTTTCTTGTTTTATTAACATGAACTTTCAAAAAAATTTAATTCTGTCAGTAAATTTTTCAAATTTTGGGTTTTTGATAGAATGTGTTTCTCCACATCAGAAAAAGTTTTAAAATGTTATATTTCAAAACTGTAAAAAAAAATGTTTGTTTATAGGCGTTATTTCCCATTAGTTGAAAAGTGAAAAAAATGCAAAGGTTTTTTTGGGTTTCCCAAAATAATTGTTTTATAAAATGATCAATAGTGTACCCCTCGCCCTCCAACTCGTTAGAAATGTATCTAATACATCATATTTTAAAATAAATGTTTCGAAAATAATAACATTATTACTCGCGCGGTGCTTTTCATGTACCAAAGCCACAACAGTTCAAACATCGACAAATAAAACACTTTTATAATGTCCAAATTAATACTTTCAGGTGCCTATCGCACTCTAGAAAGACTAAACAAAGGTTACATGTGGGTGTACAGGCTCGCAAAAATTTATACATTTATGAATTACAAAACTGTTGGCGCTGGTGCCTGAAAAGCATCCACGCGAGTAACTAAGGGTTAAATTTATATTTGCTGCAAAGCCCGGAGAAGAGCGCTTCTTACTGTTTATTTTACAAATTTTTTCTTTAGAGGTTTGGCCCTCAGGACACTTAAAAATTGGGCGGAATTCCTAATATAGAGGTATGTTTGCCGCGGCATACCGGTTTGGGGTTGAAGATACACCCAACATAAAGCGAACAAAAGTGTCATCAGGTCTTGCAGATTCAGATAAAAAAGTTTTTGTAAATCGGTTCAGCGGTTCTCGAGATATTCGATTTTAAAGGAATTGAGGATCGCCCCCGAGTTTATGAAATTTTCTAAATTTGACGTTTGAATTTTGAAAAATTTTGAGTGATTATAGGTCTTATGAGAAATGTAAAATGATGGAATCATAATTTTGCTCTAAAAGTATCATAATAAAAATTGAGAAAGTAAGAGAAAATAATTTTTTTGATCATCAATTTATTAAACTAAAAATTAGTCCATGGTGCCCGTAAAAGTTTTCTATCGCCTGCATAAAATACTAAATTTTCAAAATAATTGATTCACTCAATCCAAAGAAAAAAATTATTTTCCAATTTTTACTTATTTAGACTTTTTGAAGAGACCGATATAGATTAAGGTCTAAAATTTTCAGGATCTTTTTATTTCTATAGTGTCTACATATCCATAAAATATCATTAGGATATTTACAAAAGGCATTTTTACCATACTTATCCCCCTATGGCTTTTTTGTAAATTAGTTTTAACAAATTTGAATACAAAGTGCATAAAATTGATTAATCATTAATTTTGCAGTTTCGTACATATTTATTTAAATTAGCGCCTTCGATCGCCTACTTGCAATTTTAAAACGTCTATTTATATTTATTACTAAAATTTCATGTGAGAATTGCATGGTAAGTCTTACAATTAATTCAAATCTCGAAAAAAAAAATGAAATGTTATTATTATACAAGAATTATAACATCAATGATAACTACGTTTTGAAAACACTCAGTCCTCTATTGCAAAATTTTATTAATATAAGAATGTGTTCAGTATTGTCAAAAAGAGTTTTCTATAATTTTTTAAAATTTTAAAACAAAGTTATAAAAAAAGTAGAAGAAAATTTTCCCGAATTTTTAAATTCAATATGCAAACATCACAGAATATTTATAATAGAATTTTTAATTTTAACATTAATTTATAAAGAATGTAAACTTAACACTAGCCAATCTAAAACAGTGTTTTCAAAAAAATTATCTATATTACAGCATTGTTGAAACTCATGTAAAAAAATGTAATAATGTAGATTTAAATTAGTGTATAAAAGTTAAGTTTTGTTCAATCTTTTATGTATCTTGCCGGTATTATTTTAAATAATTATTTATTCTGTGTATTGTCTTTTTTTTAATTTGTGTTTGCAGGTATATAATTTTTTTATTAAATTTGCAATATCTAAAATTTTGTATCTATTTTTTAAATAAATTTACATTAAAAAATTGTTATTAATTTAAATCGTATGAAAACTTCTTCTCATTATCTAAAACCGCAATTTAAATACGAAATGTGACTGGTTAATTAAATTTAGTGTTACACAATAACTCGTAATATACTCTTGTTAGATAAAGTAAATTACAAACATAAAAAACTAAGAATAAAATGAGAAATATGTAATTTACAGATGTTTCTTAAAGTTCAATGTAAAAATTCCCTTAATTCGGACCTGTTACTCACAGTCTCAACAAAACCTTCAATGCCAAATAATTCGTACCTCCTACCACAATTTCTTATTTTTGATTCACACCAGTTCAAGTTTTATAAGTTAAATATTTTACCACGATGTACCAGCACAATCGGTCAACTGAGGTTGTCCTACTAGTATTATATATACAATGCTTATACTTATAGAGTACATAACATTTGTCTCAAAGCGATCCTTACAAAAAAAATATTCATTCAATAAATATTTAATTGCAACATTATTCCAAAAGTCATACTCAGAACCAGTTATACAAATAAACAATAGTTTTTAAATAAACAGAAAAAGTTTGTCAATCATAAATCTATTTATAATTATTATTTGATACTACCAATAAGATTTTAATATACTAAATGAATTGATATCTTCATCTGGAATGACATTTTGTATCTTCTTAGCAATCTCATCAGCATTTTTGGCAGCAGGAAAATTGAACGACATATCATCTATTTCGGCTTTTTTTGTTTGTACTTTAATACTACTCATATCTTTATTTTCTGCATTGGTTGCCAATTGTCGAAAATAATTTGCGGCAAACTCATCTATACGTTTTATCTTAATTTATATTATTTAAAACGTGCATTGCTAAAATACTAACTATGCAAGACAGTTAAAGATGCTGGAGTTTAACCTCGTGCCAGCAGATTACTGTAATATTTATTCCAATCTTTACAAAATTCTTTAAATGGTAAAAATTTCACTAATTCTGGTGACCTGAAATCGCACTTGGTTCAGTTTTTTTTCTAATAAGGATCAGAAGTTCTACGAACGTAGAATCATAAGGTTACCAGCAAGATGACAAAAGATAATTGAGCAAAATGGTACAATTATAGTTGATTAAAATCCATTCTTTGTATAAAATATTGAGTTTTATTTCAAAATAAAAAACCTAAATTACTTTCTTGCAAACTCGATAGAAAATATGAAAAATTCATCAAAATTAGTTCGATATAAAAAAAATTATTAATGAATAATTTTTACTTTTAAATGAAGAAAAATATTTTAATACGTAGAGATAGATTTCTTATCGGTTACTAGCATTACTGTTCACTATATCCGAACTCCAGAGTAATTTATAAGCAAATATGGTAGTGAATTGGCAAAGTTCTGGCTAATTTTATACGTTTTACAGATTGAACTGAAATAAAAATTAAAGAAAAACTGATTGCAATCAATTAAAACAATAAAAAGTAATTTACAACGTTTCGGTACACAAAATTCACATTTTGTGAGCACAGTGTTATTTTTTAATCTTTTGGAAAAATCAAAATCAAATTGGCTACATAAAAAGAGACACGGCAAAGCAGTATGAAAAAGTAAAAATTTTGTTAATTTGCATTACATACAGGGTAACGTATTCGTGTGTTAATCAGAGACATAATAAAAGCGTGTGCCGAAGAGCTCGTTAAAACAACCCTTTTTATACTTTATGCTCTAGTTTAAAATTTGACCCGGCAGCTGTGGAATTCAGAATCAAATATTCCAGTCTACTATCCGGGAACGGATATTCATCCTACTCGGTCACTGGTATCCGTCCGAGAATGTTACTTAATTGAATCATGACAGGCCAACGGGGTTCTACACATAATGAAATTTAAATGATTTGCCGTTTAGGTTTGCTCGTACTTTTCGTATACATACATGCGAGGCTACTTTTTTGTTGTGTGTTACTGAACTGATTAATGTTCAACAGCTGCCGATTTTTATACTTATATTCTAAAAAAAAAAGTTACCTGACATTTACAAAAGTTTTAATTGAATTGAAAATTTTTGAATAGATATTATAGAGTTCTTTTTAACCTTCCGTGTACTAGGTGGGGTATAACTAACGTAAACAATTTTTTTTTTGTTAAAACTGGACGTTTGGTAATCAAGCATAAAACCGAGTGTGCACATTCGAGCGAAAAGTGGCACATTCCGATCTCGGGAAAATGAAGCACGCCGCTCCGCGTCGCGCCTTATTTGCCTCCCTCGCTCGAAAATGTGCCACTTTCCGCCCGAATGCGTACATCCTCGTGTTTATTATATTGGTATAATTTACCGTGCGTTCCTTTAAGTCATAAATTTTAATTTAATTTAGTAAATATGGATTTCATATTCGAAAAACGTATTGATCATAGCCATGAGTGGAAGGGAGCGAGAAGATATGATAATCTCGTCAATGCAAGTGAGAGGGAACGATTAAAATTATTCAATTAATTTTTGTATAATATATTGGTCTAAATTATTGCTAATCATCGATAAATAGCCGTAAAATTAATTTTCATATCACATGCATTGAAACAACTAGTTTTGATCTCTGTTTTGCCAGTCGAAACAAGACAATTTCAGACCAATGCGACTGTGTCAGTCAGAAACAACATTAGTTTCTCCCCTAGGGGAGAAACAACGTTGTTTCTGCCCGGCACATTCATTTATTTATTATTTATGTCTTTATTTCAAGTCTGTCAGAATCGCATTTGTTTAAAGCGAATAAAATCATAATCGTCTGACAGCTGTCATCAAATCGTTGTCAAAGATTTTAATGAATTACAAAACTCATTGTTTCATTACATGTGATATGAAAAATACAGTGTGTGGCACGGGATGAAACAAAGACGATTTCAGACCAGAGCGATGACAGCCCTCGCTTCGCTCGGGCAGTCAACTCTCGCCCTCCTCAGAAATCTTCTTGTTTCACCCCTTGCCACACAATATACTATTGTATTTCAATAAGGAGGCAAGAATGAAATTCTTGTGAGGTTTTCTTAATATTCGGTATCGTAATCGACACGTGTCATTCGAAATTTAGTACTCAAGAAAAGACTGAATAGTTTATAAGTTGAAGAAAAAGTTACGTTTTTATATTTTTAATAATAACACAGGCCTGCAAATTTTTGGTCATGACGTCCTCTCTAGAATTTGACAACTGATTCTGGGGTATTTTGATGCGCTCATTACAAATATGAACTTGGTTTTTCTCCATCACCCACAGATTGTTTGGAAAAGCTTCAAATAGAATTTCGAGAATATATAAATAAAAAAGTAGCTGCTTTCTAATTTTGAAAACTATTAAAATATAATTAGAAGACATTATTAAGCTACAATGTGTTTAATTTTCTTTGTGGAATCTGCTCCTTTTTTCCCCAAAGCTTCTGTTATGCGATTTTCTTTTAAATTTCTTGTTTGGGTAGTCGCGCTTCAATAGCCAACAATAGTCCGCCATCAGGGTAGAATTCCATCTCCCTCGATACCTACCTTCAAGTTCCTTTAAATCTTGATGAAACCTTTCGCCTTGTTCTTCGCTAACAGCTCCTAGATTTTCTGGAAAGTATGTAATATGCGAATTTAGAAAATGAACCTTAATGCTCATATTACAGCCCTTGAGACCCAAATTTGATATCATTTTGCCTACTATTTCTTTATAGTCGTTGTGTTTATTGTTCCCCAAAAAGGTTTTCACCACTTCTTTAAAAGATTTTCACCCTTGTAATTCGACATCATTAAGTATTTCGTCAAATGGTCAAAAGGACAGAAAAATACCTTCCCCTGGTGTGGGGACCCATAAAAACTCCTACTATAAAGAAATAGTAGTCAAAATAATAACAAATTTGGGTCTAATATGAGCATCAAACTTTATTTCCAAAATTCGCACATTTAATACGTACCAGTATTGACTTTGCATGCACAATCAAAAGAATACTAAAAGAGCGAAAAAAACAAACTAATAACATAGCCACACAAAAAAAAAGTAATGGTCGGGTCAGAAGGTCAGACCATAAATTCTATATGTATTTGGAGTCGCTGAATCCGAATCCGAGGTTAAAAATACTCCTGCACGTCTAAGTTCCGACATAACCTCAAAAAACCTATTTTATAGAAAATTTAACATTTTAACGTTGTGATTCAAGCTATAAAGTAACCAACCGGTTATTATCACAAAAACCCTTAACCTCATTACTTTATAACCTCATATTCCCATAACCTCACAACTGAACAACCTTAAAACATTCGTAATCTTACGTATTAAACACCAACTAAAAAATCTTAACTCAAGTTCTAAACGAAAAAACGAATCAATGAAACACCGTGTACCCGTAACCTTGTAACCCTATAACCCCACGATCCCATAATTTTATAACTCCATAACTCAATAACCACACTAACTTCAGCAATTAAACACTGAAATTTTTTTATTTAAGCTGTAAATTAAAAAACCAATTAGACAAACCTTATAATCCTTTTACCCCGTATCCCTATAACCCAATAACGAATAACCAAATGGAAATTGAATGACTAGAGTAAACAAACGATTAGAATGGACGATCGGTAAAATCAGATTCTTAAATCAAGTATCAGGTTCTTTTTTGGTATTATACCGCGTTTTTTTCTCATGAAATGATCTATGCAATTATTTACGCTTTGTATCTTCTTTTAGCATATCTCGCTTTAGCGTCCAACAGACATCTGCCATCATATTTTTTTAATTTGGTGCTTAAATAAAAAAAATTCAGTGTTTAATTGCTGAAGTTATTATGGTTATTGAGTTATGGCATTACAAAATTATGGGGTCGTGAAGTTATAGGGTTACAAGGTTACGGGAAAACACTGTTTCACTGATTCGTTTTTTCGTTTCGAACTTGAGTTAAGATTTTTTAGTTGGTGTTTAATACGTAAGATTACAAATGTTTTAAGGTTGTTCAGTTGTGAGGTTATGGACTAATGAGGTTAAGGGTTTTTGTGATAATAACCGGTTGGTTACTTTACAGCTTGAATCACAACCTTAAAATGTTAAATTGCTATAAAATAGGTTTTTTGAGGTTATGTCGGAACTTAGACGTGCAGGGGTATTTTTGACCTCGGATTCGGATTCAGCGACCCCAAATACATATAGAAATCTATGGTCTGATCTTCTGACCCGACCATGACTTTTTTTTTGTGTGGCTGTGTAATTAATTAAAAATACTTCTTTTATTCGATTGTATTCCAATAATAATAATTTTATTAAATATTCATTGATTTTGTAATTTATAAAATTTTCGTAAAGGTGGCCGATAGAAGGGACATCGTAAATTTATACTATTATCATTTATTAACATTAAAATTAAAATGATTGGCCTTTTTCTTTTTTTATTTTGAAATTAAAGGTATGATATTTGAAAGTTTTTCATAAATTTAATTAAATGTTCATTATTAATATTTTTAATATTGCTTTAAAAAAAAACTGTACGCTTAATTGTCCGGTAGAGGGGTCTCTTACTTTATTCATTATTGGTTATTGAAATATATTTCTTATCATTTAACTGTCATAAAGTACAATTTTGTGGATTTTATTTCATTTTATTTTCAGAGTATGGCCTACCCCACCTAGTATGGCATTTTTTTTTTGTTATTCTATATGATACCTAGTATGGCATGTGACATTTAGTCACCTAGTATGGGAAAGTTAATCTTACTTAAAAAAATGCTGTTGTATCGCTTAAGGGGTTATGCCTACTTAGGTTAGGTATTTTTTTTATTGCATTTTTTTAATCTTAAGAATATTTCTCCAACATTATATAAAAATTGGGGCACAGGTACAAAAGTTATAAGTTAAAAACAAATAGTTTTAAATAAAAAAAACAACGACTTCAAGATTTAAACGCGATTATCTCAATACTGTTTTTTTTGCGGTGACCTAAATATTTTAAAAACTATTAAGCCGATCAAACTAAAATTTTATGTGCTTATTTGTTATTACAATAGGCAGGGCCTGAATAAAGGATTTTTTGTTTGGGTTAAAATTATGTTGTTTATTGCAAACAAACCAAAATCAGTTCGCTTCAAAACTTTGACTTTTTCGTAAAATTGTTGTCATTTTTGTAAAAATCAAAATTTTACCAAACCCTTCGTTCAGGCCCTTCGTAATGCAATATACTATCGCAATATTTGTTTTATTTTGATTTCACATAAGCCGTTCTAAAGATATCTTGGTCACCGCAACTGATGAAAAAAAACGGACGTTCTAAGAGAAGAGTCGTATTTAATTCATTTTTAATTATTTTTTCATAAAAAAATTTGTACATGTCTCTTGAAATAGGTATTTTTTGATAGCATTGTGCGAATTTCAATAAATACTTATTAAAACAGGAAAAAAAATTCTTCAAAATCACGTAATTTTCTCAATTCCAAGTAGGCATAACCCCTTAATAGAAAACTAGAACTTTAAGATCACAAATTACCTGGTAATTTCAATAGAAATATATTTAAATTTAATGTTTAATCAAATAGTCAACTTTTTACCCAACTTTTTAAATTACATTTAACTGGCCGAATTTATAATAATTAAGTTAATGTTTTTAAATAACCACTCGGAATTTCAAATGAGAACATTTACTCTCATGAATAGAGTAGGTATACCATGATTTATTTCGGCGCTGTGTCGAATTACACCCTCGCATTTTTGTCTCTGTTCTACTTCGGAAACAATCAAACTGCAGGGGGACACAAATGTAGAAGTCTTGTTCAATCTTTTTAAGATTCTAGATTCTTAAGTGCCGTACTTACGAAGAACTTCCCAATTCACGTTATTTCCCTGTATTTTTGTAATGCTATTTTTATAGTCAAAAGCCAAGATTTTTTACGATTTTCGCTCAAATTTGCAATAAACACTTATCGCGTACTGGTGCGTGTTCATAGCTTGCTTTTCGGAACATGGTGATAAACCTCCCGTCATTAGTTGATACGCTTTTACCTTCACAGATGCTTTTTATTAGTGCTACCTTCTTTTCCCTGATATTGTTTATAGAACTATTACTACAACGCTAATTTGAGATTTTGTTTCCACTTCGTTATTTGTTACCTTACATTTTTTTTTAGTTAGATAAAAAAAAGATTTATATCTTTATCCAATAAGTATTAGGAAGGAAGCACTTTAGGACAGAGGCAATAATCTTTATCGTGAATAATATGAACACATTTTTAGAATGATAGCTTAGTCATAGAGAAACTTTCCCTAGTTGAAATTTAGGCTTCCAAACCTTCAAAGCTCACAATCAGTGTTTTTCGCAGACGGTTAGCAATATTTTAAATTTTAAGGTACCTACTTTTTATCGATCCATTTTTGCGATATGTTTAAATTAGCCATTTTCCTAAAATACATAGTTTTCTGTTGTGATAAGCTAAATACAATGCAATCATAAAATAATAAGTAAGTTATGTAATATTTATTATATCGTATTGGAAGAGTTTTGAACTATGATTATGAGGTAAACTGCAAATTGAAGTGTTTTATTTAAATACATGATGTTTGTATGGAAATAAAACACTTCGATTTACAGTTTACGTAGTCTAAAGTATACATAATACTTCTTTGACACCAAACAATTTTATTTTAAGGTTCGCAAAGAAGAACTTTTAAAGATGATAATTTTTTATCTCTGAAATAATTCATCAAATATAGTTCATATTTTTACGTATTGAAGAGCAATTTTTACATTTCGTAATGAAGAGCAACCTGCTCCAATTGATCAAATTTTGTTACCCGAAAGAATAAGACCATTCCTTAAAGCAGGCCCACGAAAGAAATATTTGATGGCAAACTAAAGATCTGTTGACCCCTTTGAACATTTTTTTGTAAAATCGGTTCCTTTGTGTTTGCACTCACTTGAAACATTGAAAAAATTATCTTGTTTGAAGTAGACAATGGTGTCAACAAATTGATTGTTTTTTGGTTTTTACTTTGATATATCATGTCGTACAATTTCATACACAAAGGATCAAAAAATTAAAATTTATTACCTTCATTTCGTCAAAGGAATCCCCTGTACAATTTTAAGTAATTGTTATAGTAACAGAAGCACAAAGTATAATTAATATAATTAAGCTAATTAAAAATTTAATTTAATTTAATTAAAACAAAATACTAACTATAACATCTTACCAAACGTGTACAAACTGCTCATAGTGGTTTTTGCGTAGTTTCTAAACAATGCAAGATATAAATTTTAAAAATCTCTTAGATTTTAATTACGCTATTAATTTTAATATAAATACATTTTGTATTTTCTTAAAATACAAGTGTTAGAATGGTTGCTACTTTATCAGTTGTCTCTAAATAATTCCCTAACTTAACAGGCAGATTACTTAAAAATGCAACATAATCATATTCCAGAAATTTTATTCCACAAAGCTCAATAACAAAGATTGATGAAGCTCTTTTATAGCAGAGAGACTGCTTGACCAAAAATTTTGGTCTTACCCTAAAGCCTATATCATACGAGGCTTGTTTCACTGCTTGATTGCATGCTGAGAGCTCTAATAATAACTTCACTGCAAGCTTCGTTCCTTACGAACATGCTAGTTTTCGGAATAGATATGGTACTATTTTCAAAGTTGAATTCTATTATGGATTGTAGTGAGAACCAATCAGGCTACGTACAAGTTACCACGATAGAAGGTCGTTGTGTTTTGTGGTCAAAATCTAAACAACCCAATAACTGAAATTTATCTACGACGACTGACCTGCTAAAACCTCCTCCATTTTCATTTATATTCGAACATACACAAATTCAGTCGTATAGTGTGCATCTTGTGAAGCCAACAACGCGAATGAGCCATCGCAACAGTAGGATTGACATCCAGCAAAACAAATCTAGCATGCATTCTAGTATCCAAACAAGCGTCGTGTGATATGCGCTTAACAAGGACCGGACCTGATTACCTGATTTGTACCTGTTCTCACATTTAACGCAGCTGAGAGTTCAGTATATAAAATGTCCTAGGGTGCTCCCCTTAACCCTATCTATTTTATAAGTTTAAAATAATAATTTATTCTTCACAGAGATAAACTTTTCTATTAATGAAAGAAGACTAGTATATATAAAAATTAATTTTCAAAATTACTTCATTTTTATCGATTGCGTCAAAACAAATCCAAATATTCGGATAACTACGAAGTCTTAATTTTTATTTCAAAAATTAAGAATGTAGTTCTAGTTGACAAACGTTTAGCAGTGTTACTGTCAGCAATAGTCTTTGAAACGTTTTGCTAAAAATTAATAAGAAAGAGAAAATAGTAAATACCTGAGAATCGTCTTGTGAAAATATAGCGTCGAAAGCAAACATTTTCGGCGCAGCAACTCCAACCCTTCGATCTTCGGGTGCAGCTGAACCGTACGTAGATGGATCTATCAAAGTAACTTGCTTCTTTCGTTTGTCGAGATTGAAAAAATTATTTGTACAACCATTTTCAGATAAGGAATTTCTAGGCGGTGTTGAAACACGAAGCATTACTTTTACCTGTAATAAAACAATAATTATAAAATCTACAGTGGAAACTTGGTTATCCGAACTAATTAATGTTGCAACTCATCCGGATAATGGAAAATCCGGATAATTAAAAAAAACAATTTTACCTTGTTAGGTATTTATTTACAAAAAAAACGAAACAAATAAGTATTAATTATAAAATCAACAGTAAAAAATACCAAAAAAAATCATAAAATGTTAAGGTAAAATTAAAAGTAAATTGATCATTGTTAATTGTGGCGAAAAGCGGAGTGTGCACATTCGAGCTCAAAGTGGCACATTCCGATCTCGGGAAAATGAAGCGCGCCGCTCCGCGTCGCACTTCATTTGCCTCCCTCGCTCGGAAATGTGCCACTTTTTGCTCGAATGTGCACATCTTCGTGTTAATTGGATTCGACTATATTAATAACAAATCCTTCAAATCCAGATTTTCTATTCGGAAAAAGTTTTCGCTTGAAAGCGCACATACCTACTCCTTAATAATTGAATTTGCCTATCTTATTCTTCTCTTTTATAAATAATATTAATTAAATCAAACTGAACTAAATGTACCACTTCTCGCTTTTCTTTTAATTAAAAATTACAGTAGGGTATTTTAACAAAAAACCACATTTCTAATTTAGTACTTTTAAAGTAGACTAGATGGGAGACTTCATCGTACATGAAAAAAAAATACTTTAACTTGCTCCGAATTTTGACTCTTATTTGCCAACCTTTTTTTTAACATATCCCACCCAAGTCATTCTAAAATTTTGATGCACCCCCTATGTAACATATAATTATTTTTTTATATTTAAAAATTGAATTAATCCATAATTAATTACAACAGTGACTACAAAATGTGCCTTAAAACTAATTAGTTTATAATTTTTACAAAATGAAAATTACCCAAAAATATTTGTAGACCTTAATTTTCACCTATAAACCTTCAACAATCTGAAAAAGATGATATAAAAATCAACTAGTTGATTTTTAGTGGCCCACTTCAGAAAATTTGAACTTATACAATTTTAATTAATCAAAAACGCAAATTATTAAACATTCGAAAGTACGCCCGAAAATAGTTTTATTAAGTAATAAAATATCTAACCTTTTTCAAACAAAAAATAGATCTAATTTATTCGACTTTAAATTTTTTGAATTGAAGAATAAAATAATAATATAGGCAAATCCGATAAATACGAGGATGTGCGCTTCATTTTCCCGAGATCGGAATGTGCCACTTTGAGCTCGAATGTGCACACTCGGTTTTAAGTACGATTACGAAGTGCCCCGTTTTAACATGAAAAAACGAACGCGGTTGACAATCCGGATAATCGCGAATCCGTATAACTGAGGTCCGGATAATCGAGGTTTTACTGTATATACTTACATTAATTAGGCACGAATAATATTAAAACCTTTACAGTGTCCTGCGGTCCACAATGTTTACGTATACTATATTTCATCGCTGCCAATGCAATATTATGTAATTTAACTACACGCACCACATACTTTACATATTATAACAACGGTAATTATAGTTAGGATAATTAATTAATTTATGCCCGGTTTTAATACTATAACGTTTAGAACTAGTGCTCTAATAATCTAAACAATAATTCACTTTGCTAAACGTATAACATTTTAATAAACAAAGTAAAGTACTTTCAAAGAGTATTACACTAATAATGCATATTAAATAAAATTATGCACATAATGCTTTATTAACTAATTTTCCATAAAATAGAATAAAATAATCAATTTGACAAAACAAACTATTGTGGAAGTTTATACAACACACAAACTCTGGCTCTTTATCAAAATTTACTCTTGTGGTTTATTAGTCATAACATAATTTTATGTACTTAGAACTCCGTTTTATTACTCGATGTATAGAGCTGATTATCATAAATTGCAGTTTGAGTGTGCATAATTTTCGCTTGTTATATCTCATTACAAAATAATCATAAGTACGAAATATGTGCTCGACATGTGATAAAGTACATACCTTCCGGTAAAATAGAATTTCAACTAATGATATATTTAAAAAAAATAGCTGTTACGTTGAATATAAATAATGTTCTTCTCGACAATTTTCCCAACGAAGCACTTCACGAAAATACAATATGATGACATACAAGGACGGAAGCCAAAAACTAGAACAAAAATTCAAAGACAAAACAGAGATTTAAAAAATTATTAATTCTTTATGCAGGCAAAAGTGAAACAGACAATTGTGTTGTAAATATCCTATAAGGACACTACTCTCAAAAAATACTTAAACTAAGACAAAGTTTCTTATAATTATATTTCAATAATTGGTAAATTTAAAAATTCTTATGTAAGTGTGTTATACACACATTAAATAATTAAAAAGAAAAGGCAAAGAAAGCTTAAACTTTACCTAATTTTGTGTATAAATTTTTTCTTAAATATTAGCAGTTTTGCCGGTAGTCGGCCGTTAATAAAGTTTAACATTTTGTTATCCGAAATAAATATGTATATAATCTTTTGAAAGTACCTATATTCCACAATTTAAACATCAAAACGCATTTTTATTAATATATAAAATTAAACTAAGCTTGTTGCCGTAGATCTTGAAAGAACCTTAAACCTTACTTCAAACACTAATTACTCAAAATTTACTTTTGTCAGCGGGATTTGAAGACAAACGTGGGCGTACAGAGAGGAAGTATTAATAACTTTATTTTTAATGTGTAATGAATGATTTATAAGCATATCAGCAGCTCATAATTATAGGGAATTTCAAATTATAAAATAAAGCAGTTTGTGACCGACTACAGGAGGGGGCCGGCAGACTGGCAAAGTCACCCTATATTAAATTTTGTAGAAATGTGTGATGTAAGCCATCTTGCGATTATTTTACACATCTTCAGTTTTGTGTTCCAGCAGAAAACAAATTGCCAACTTGTGACCCACTTCCAGAGTGCTACTAGTTTGCATTTCTTTTCAAATTGTTTGCAATTGGTGCAGGAACAAACCTTTTATGAAATAAAAATTATAATAAATGTTAATTTACTTATTGGTTATTCCACGTTGAATTAACTAATTTTTTTTTGACTTGAAAGATTTTGGAAAATAAAACAATGTTACCACTGCACACACATTCAGTATATTTAGTATATTAAAATTGGTCGTTCATTATGTTTAAATAAATATAAAAAAGATCACATGGTTACATTTTCCACAATTGTTTGAAAATTGGTTAAGTACGTTTAGTTTAAAAATGTAAAATCGAAACAAGCATTTAAGACATAAGGTAAACGCACCAATGATGGACAAGGAACCAATAATGGACGAACAAAAAACAAATCTGCTAGAATAAGGGCGGGAATTAATTTTATTATACTGGCAACACTTTACCATAGACAAAAGTCGTCGAGCTGCCAAATTTTGACGGTTTCATTCGCTTCCGTTTTATAACACAAAACGGCGTGAGGTAAATTGGTGCTCGTGTTATTGAAAATATATATTAGTGGCTTTTGTTAAGGAAATGGTTAGTGAGGTAGGTAGAAAGTTTACTTGTTAATTTATTATTGCTTTATTTGAAACAAAATTTCTTTTGTTGGTTGAATTGACTATGAAATCAAGATAAAGACGTACTGTGCTTTTACTCTTGAGAGGTTATGTTTCACGTTATTTTGTCAATGTTTATTACTGGTGCACTGAAGTTGAATAGTTGCAATAATGGACAAATGACCAAACTTGTTTTTTTGTATTGTTTATTGAGATTTTGAATTAATTTTATTCCTTTTTAAATTCTTTATTAACTTCTAGTTGAGAATTATAAAACTATTGATGCTACGAGTAATGGACTCCTGTGTCCATTATTGGGTATTGCATAGAAATCCAGTTATGTACATTGAAGTAAAGTAAGTAATACAGAAAATTTCCTTTTATTTTAGAAATGGCGCCTAAAAAAAATTATACACCTTAACAAATGAACTGGGCTATCAAAGCTGTTAAAAAAGGTGCAAAAATATCTGACGCAGCCAAAAAATTTAACGTGCCTAGAATAACATTGCATAATAAAATCACAGGAAAAAGTCCCGTAGAGTTTTTATTTGTTAATAACCTTAAAACCATTTAAAGTGCCCTACATTAAATAAAGCAGAAAAATAGAATAAATACAGGACTTCCAATTTTCACCACGTTTTGTGTTAAAACTTTCACGGGTATAAGTGAATTTTCTGAAATACCAAAATTTTCTTCTTAAAGTGTCCATCATTGGGGTATTTACCTTACTTTGATGTTTTATTTTAAAAAAGTAAAACATGCGACGCAAACGCTTAAAACGATTTGTGAAATACCTATATGATAGAGATGCTTAATCAGAATTTGGATCACAAAGTAAAGATTATTTAATTGAGATGACAATATCATGGATCAGTTTTATACGTAAAAAAATTCCTTTGTGCGGGGAATTAGGAAGTTTCATGTCAAAAACGTTTATATTATTTACTGTAATAAAAAGTACGAACTTATTGTAAAGTCTAATATATAGTTCTGCCCCCCTTCCCCCCGCACCGGTTTACGGCAACTGAATACTTTATTAAAATCGTTAGGTGTGAAGTGAGCTTTCGATCTGTATTACTTGGAGAAATTAGTTTATGTTGTCGTCATCTAGTTGATTTTGGGAGGGATATGAAATGAAACCCCTAAATAAGGCTTAAGCGAAAGATTTTGCTTTCTCATAACCACTTCTTATCTAATTACAGTTTATTTTGCGAATTAAAAGCATTTTAATATAAAGTTGCTTTAGCATCATCATCGCCCTCAGAAAAGAGTAATCATTGTTTTTTTTTATAGCGAACAAATTTTATATTCTGATTATTATAATTTTTTTACTTTGCGTAATAATTTGTTTAGATTTATGGTTTATGATTTGTTCAATTTAGTCTTATTTTGTAGAACATCTTGTTAACCACCAGTTTTTTAGGTTTTTTGATAATATGACATATTACTAAGTTATTATTTTCTAGTTAAGTATTTCTACTTCTCAGCTTTCAATAAAAAATTTTATTGTTTTATTAAATGAAAGCGAATAAACTTTTTGTTTAATTTATCTCTAAATACACATTTGATAAACATTTAAACATTGCAAAACGTAAATATTAAGCGATCGTATAACTAAACTTTAAGCTGTGTCGTAAAGTAAGAGTTATAAAATTTAATGCTTCATTTGTTTCCAGCCCCTTTTACAGCGCAGCATTTAATTGATACAATCAGGAATATTCTAGAAAGTTAATACGGGGACCAAGTACTGGCTACCACAATAATATGTATCTACGCCCTGAAACTGTAAAGTAGTCTTATTTTAGTATTTAGTATTTTAGTATTATTCACTAAAAAGAAATAAAATAAAAATTTACTCTTATCCATACAAAAAAGATATAATATTGAAATTATTAAATAGTAATACAAAAAGAAAGCTGTGATTGCTAGCTTAGCAATCGAGTAGAAAACGATATAAGCAATATAAAAGTAGATGGCGAAAAAATATATTTACCCTCAAGCAAGTGCGGCTAACAAGATCAATATTAAAGACGTATATTTCCTTAACTATTTTGGGAATGAGCACTTTATGTACCATAACTTTTCGAAACAATTGTAAGGCATAGTCTGCATTGTTTAAATTATTCTCTATACGTTTAATAGTACATTGAATTTTCAAAGTATTCTCAGAAAATATAGATAAAAGTATATTTTTATATACAACACGAAAAACTATTAAATTTAGCTTTACTATATAAATTTTGTAATTATGTTGTTTTAAGTACCTATCTAAAAATTTTATTTGTATGAAAAGTAAAGTTACTGATCGAAATAGACCATATTACCATGTTATTTAAATATCATTAATGAAAAATTGGACTTGTTAAACTAACATAAAAAACATCAAAAACAAGAGATGCTTCTGTAGATGGAAGTGTTGATTTGCGATATCGATTTTGTCTCGGAAATTGGGTTTGTAGATTGGTGCGATAAGCGAAAACTTCAGTTAAGTTGTTTCCACGGGAAAATACGACCAAATATATGCAGTTTCCCAAATGTAAGTAAGAAATGATCATATATGAATAGTAACATTTTTAGAACTATCACAGTAAAGGAGTTTTAGTCTTTAAACTAATTAAATTGATATATTGGAACAGTTGTTGCTATTTGCCTATTTTCTTGAGCAATAAAAATTCTTCAATTAGATTCATGTGTTGTTTCGTGACTTCTTGCTATTTCGATTTTACGATTGCTTTTGTTTCAATATATTCTCATAAATTTAAGGCAATAAAAGACAATTTACATCTAGTAAAAAAAATATAATGCTAATAGGCTGTAAAATTCATTGTTAAGAATTATTTAAATACCTATGCATATATTTTGAGCGTAAAAACAAAACTTGTATACTGTTATTCTTCTTAGAACACGGTATTCTGGTAACTCGGTATTTATATAACACTGTAGTAATATTGCGACGGTCGTCTACAATAGGACATTTTGTCAACTTAACAACTTTGATAAACCTTATACAGGGTGGCGCAAAAAAATGCAGATGTTCCTCAAGAAAGACTGATGAGAGCAAAGCTAAATGTTCAAGAAAAGATGGGTATACAGCAAGAAGAACATCATCTTCCATACATCATTTTTCATAACTAAATAATCTGGTATACCAATAAAAACTACATTTATCTGAGATTATTCTAGTCAAAATATATTTATTTTGTATTAAAAATTATAGAAATTGTACTATTTTAAAATCTAGACATACATTTGCGCCACCCTGTATAACACGAATTTTTGCTGTCACAAAGTTTTCAATTATGCTGTATTCCTTTTTTCTTTTATGTATTTCAGTATAACACAAAAGGTGTTACTCTAATCTGCCTTATTTTTAATATTCTCAAAATAATATAAGACCGAACACATTAGCCCTGTTATAAAAGAGTTAATCGTAACAAATATGTTAAACTTATAATTTTATGTAAGAATTAATATAGTAGGTATAAATTGTGTTGGTTTAAAATCGGCAACCTATTTGAGTAAAGGAGCTATGCAAAAGTGTAGTAAGTATTGGAAGATTTAACTGAAACTAAATAATTATGACGTTATCAATTTATTCCCAATATGTATTAGGTAATGAGATTGATAGAAAAATTAGTTTGATTTAAGATTGTTATTTAGAAAAAAATCATTTTTTTACAAATAATTTTTAAACTGTTGAATAAATTTTGGTTAATCATAAAAGTTTCTTATTTTGCATGAACATGTCGCTCATCGGCAAGAAAGGTGGTACAACTCCAAAACCCCAATTTCTCTGGTGAGCCAATAAACAAAATGAGCCTAAAAAAATGTTGTGACCGTTGCCCGTAGGTTAGTTAACTAGCTTAATCTAAGCTGTACGAGAATAGGTTAAACGCTATTATCCTACCTCAAACTCAAAACAACTAATTTTTTAATTTTATTACTTTTTCTTAGCGATGAGTAATATGCTAAATTAGGCTTGAAGTCACTTTGTTATTGTATTATGTTGTATGAAAAAAAGCGTATAAAGTAAAAATTGTAATAAATAAAATTCTTTAACAAAACTTTGAGAAAGAAATATGTGAAATAAAGCATTTACATTTTTTACATATAAAGAAGTGTTCAAAATTCGCATTCAATATAATTTTTAAGTTTTAAGTTACAAATGGGCCACCCTGTAAATTGCTAAAGAATTATATAATATACATACATATGTAACTTATTGTATTTAATAAAATCACATTGAATTTTTGACACCAAAGGTAGCGAAGGTTTTCCATAACTGATATTCGAGACGCTGATAATAATATTATCATACCTACCTACTATACACATGTGTACTTAGTTTGTATTAAAAAATCTTAGAACATGTATGTATAACTCACAACACAAGATTCATAACGTTAAGGACTCTGAAAATTATGACTACACAATAAAATAGATTTGAATATCTTCCTTCACTTAGTTATTTAATAGTAATTATTTACAGACTTATATAAATATGAAGTTTCCATATTTATATTATGTAGATATTACAGTTAATCATAAGCATTAAACCAAACAAACTTTAGCATAATTTTGAAAACATTTTATTTCTGATAGCAGTACAGAATTGTATGATTTCTGAATGACGGAGTAGCTGTATTTACTTTCCATTATCAGAACAATGCGGGAGTGAAAATGTATCAGGTACTCCGTTGTAATTAACCATTATTAGCACTGTGCAGCTGCACTCTAGAATTAATTGAAGTTTTCTACTGATTTGATATAAAATGAAAAAGCTTTAGGTTAATCATTAAAAACGTTTTAATCTGAAACTTGTTTAATTAATTTTTCGAATAATTAGATAAAATGCTTCCCTTCGTTTTGCAAAAATCGAAACAAACAGCAGATGCGTTAAACTGTAACAGTCAATTTGTATTCTGTTGCATTCACATATTTGCCTGAGCTACAATTGTCCTTTCAATCTTACAACAGAGACTTTCAAAAGACAAAAAAAACTTTACATTTTATAGAACAGTTGTGAAATACAACAGCTTAAAAATATATATATGTTGTAGAGAATTGCTTGGATCTTTCCAAACAGACTGGAAAATGTTGAAAAAGACTAAGAATATTTACCAAGGATTACTATTAAATCTAAAATTTAAAAAATTAAATACGTTTACTAATTGCAAATAAATAAGGTTTTTATATCTTGTAAGTATATCACACTAATATTTCTTTAAAGTGTAAGAGGCAATCTCGAAATCAATACTTAATTAAGAAACAGATGAAAGCATTAATTTGAACAAAAAAAAAATAATTTGTTGAAATTCTTAAATATTTAAAAACTACCTAATATTAATTACGTTAAATTAGGGTTTTGGTTATTATTTTGTATTTACATTAGTTCGGATGTAACAGTGCTATATTCGTTTTTATGGTATTATATAAAATGTTGAGCTAACCGTTCACAATTATTCGAAATGTGGGTCTGATTGATGAGTATTTTACAGCAGCGACGTCAAAGTGAAATTCCGCCTAAGAATAATAAAGAGCCCTTTATTATCATTCATAACGTTATTATGAATTAAAACTATTGTATATACATATACAGGGTGTTCTAAAAAAACGGACCAGGCTCTTAACCACAGATTCTTCATCCTAAAATAAGAAGACTTTTTTATGCCATTTTTTATTTAGACGCATCTTTTTTCAAATACAAAAGCAAAAGTTTAAAAACTTATTTTATTAATATATTTTTTTATTAAAATATTTTAGCACATCGTATAAATTTAACTTTTATCTGCGTACGCATATAGTTAAATTTTTTTTTTAAATTCAAATGGTTTTTCGTTATCTTATTTTTACCTTTGTACAATTTCGATTTAAGGCTTGCTTTATGAGTTTTGAGCAACTTCTTTTTAAATTTGATATATAAATTAAGAATAAAATAGCTGTTACTTACCAAAAATAATCGCAAAAATGGTCTTGATTTAGCTACTAATTGTTACACTACATGTAAAAAATAATTTTTTTTTCCTAACTTTAAAAATTCAAATTTCAAAGTCGATTTTATCAAAAATCAACGATCAATAGCCGTTTCTTTAAAAAAAAATTGCTAAAAACTCGTAGACCAAACTTTAAATCAAAATTGTACAAATATACAAAAAACTAAAGAAACAAACGCTAGAGCTAAAAAAAATATTTTAGTAATCATAAGAGTACGCAGTTTAAAGATAAGAGGGGTAAAAAAAGTAATGTAACTTACCATAACCACTCTTGTGCTAAAATAATTTTGACCATTTGGCAAAAAGAAATAATGTGTATATTTTAACTAAATATCTTAATAAGCAACAATGTTATTACTAAAATTACTTTTTAAAAATAAACCTTGCTCCTATATAATTTAAAAAAATATATCAAAATAAAAAGGAACGTAAACAAATACCCCTTATTTTAGGTAACATATGGTTAATGGCTTGACGTCCTCTTTTCAAACACCCTGTATAATAATTGTGGAGTTTCTTATCAATCATATGCCAAATTTCAGTTATATTGAAGTCACTGCTGTGGGGTATTCGTTAGACAGATTGACATTCCGAATTATATTGTAGGGTTAGCTTTATAGTTAGAGATTAGACCTAAATGTGAATTATCCTTCAGTAAGTTAGTTTAGCTAGCATCTTTTTAATATACATATTTCATATTCAAGGTGCCATGGCTGTAAATATTCTATCGAGATGAATTTTACTTTCAAAAGTTTTCAACTTTATTCCCACATATTTTTAAAATCTATGCATACGAAAAAGTTAATGAAATAAGTTTGTGTACTCGTTTCAAAAACCATAACTGATAAACGGAATGGATTTGGTTATTAAATAAATGAAAACGAAGTTAAAATCAGGGAAGTGTGATTAAAGACAACCTCTAAAGTATACTTGTCACAAAACTCTTGGAATTTGACAGATGACAGCTCGAGGCTTAAGGAAATTGACTCAGTGACGCGTATAATGTTAAAATATCCAAATTCATACCAACACATTCAAAGAAGAAGACGGTAATATGAAAGGTCGGTTTTGGAAAGAGAGAACTACCTTCATTTATAGCAACCGCTATAGCTAATGTAATTATGTAGGCGTCAGCTATAGATGAGGGGAAGGAAACGAATTCACTTGTTTCGTCTTGACGTTTCATTGTTAATTAAAGTTAATTGTAACGACGATGCGGAGAATCAAACTAATATTTTGAATTGCCTTTAAGGCAGGGTGCCGTTATTTCGTTTTATGATTATGGATTATAAGCTACCAGATTAATTTTAGTTAGGATCGTAAATTATTCAATTACTAAATTAATTAAAAAGAATCTGCAACCTTAGTTACATTAAAAGAAAAATGAGTATAATTGTAAGTAGTAATAAAGATAAAAATTAATAACTCCTATTTTAATATCACAATGTGACTTTTTATAAATTAATTTGAAAAGTTTTATTAGGTACCATTGATGACCTCTGCCATACTTTTCAGTGGCGGGTCGTGATCTAATTGAGTAATGAGGCGATGTGATCATAAATAAAATTAATGATCTGTTATTACACGTCGTTACCAAACATTTTAAAATTGAAAAATACATAGTCTTGATTTATTTCACGTTAACAAGATAATTTTGTATTTTTAAGATAAAAAAAATTAATTTTGTTTCACTAATAATAACACGTAATGTAAATTTAATAAAAAATTACATAGCACACAAAAAAAGAAAACTGGTCAGTACTTTTGACCAGACCTACCTAGGGTTATGTATTTCGATGCCCTGAATCCGAATTTGAGGTCGGTTTACCGAATATACCTCTAAAATTTTGAGTAAATTGCAAAAAACCACTAAAAATTGCAATTATGAAAATGAAGAAAATTTGATTAAACTGGATCAAATCTTCCTTATATCTATATTTTGATAAAGTGAATCCAAATTCAAAATTTCTTAAACTCGATCATTCATATATTTATCCAAAATCGTAAAAAATAGTAAAAAAGTAGTAGATAGAACATAACCAAAAATATTACGAGAAGACAAAAAAAAGTGGTCAGTACTATTGACCACACCCACCTAGGGTTATGTATTTTGATGCGCTGAATCCAAATCCAAAGTCTGTTTGGCCCGCACACCCCCAAAATTTTGAGTAAATTGCAAAAAACTGTTTCAATTGGCTAAAAATTGTAGTTTTTTGCAATTTATTCAAAATTTTAGAGCTATATTAGGTAAACCGACCTCAAATTCGAATTCAGGGCATCAAAATACATAACCCTAGGTGGGTCTGGTCAAAAGTACGGACCAGTTTTCTTTTTTTGTGTGCCAGTGTTATCAATGTTAATTTTTTAAAAATTAAGTTCGTTAAAATAAATGTGGCATGTCACATACATACCTATCAACGTCATCATCAATGTAATTAAATTATATATACCCATTTGCCAAAATGTTGAAATTTTTTAAGTATACGTACATCTACAGTCAAACTAAGAAGTAATCAACACCCTAGAAACAGTAAACGTACTATTCCAAGAGACAAAATCTGGCGCTGCATGGTTAAAAAACAATTAATTATAGGTTCATACTTCATTCAGGACTCTGATGCATTCAAGCATCAGCCTAGATTTCACAAAATTTTATCGACAAATTTTTTTTTTTATTAGTTTTTTTAACTTTATTTGGCTTTTCAGTTAAATTCTTTTTTTTTGGTCCTTTAATATCATTGATTTTCCTTTGAATTTCAAATTTTTCAGGAGTATCAGTGTATATTGCAGTTTTGCTTCGTACACGATCCTTTCTAGTATTTTTACTAGGTGTAGCTTTGGGTAAAGGACGTATTAGTGAGGGAGTAAGAATAACAGCTTCTTGTATTTCATTAGTTTTGTCGTGTAGAATACCGTTGTTGCCATCATTTGGAGACAATACGTTCAGCTGAAATTATTTTGGCCGGAAGCTAAATTTTCTGTTGATTGAACATTACAACAACAAACGCTACATTTTTATTCCTGTGAATATTTTCATTTGTAAGCCGAGATGCGCGCACAAGTCTGATGCTCACAGTGGTTCAATCGCCCCCGAGATTGATGGTTCAATTGACCCCATATGACGATTTTGTAGTAATTAGTATAAAATAAATTATTAAAAGAACTATTTTGCAAAGAATCGATAGAGAATTTAAATAATATGCATGTATAAAGACATAACAATTAAAATTTTGTCATTAAAATGAAAATTACAATATTATAAAAAAATTTGTCGAGAGCTGAAAAATAACTTTGACATTCTAAAAAACACGAAAACTCGATATTGAAAGATTAAATTATCATAATCATTTGAAATTTTGTGCAAAACAAGCTGTCGCATATTCGAAACCAATTTTGAGAAGACGACTCATTTTTTGATTTTTCAATTTTTAAGCCCACTGGTTCATTTGCCCCGTGGTTCAATTGACCCCTTCTCCCTATTATTAAATTTAAAGTAAGGTAAAGAAATAGATTTGTGTATTAAATAGCGAATATGTAGTTAAAATGAAAATTTGAAGTTTATATAGTATGTACTACGTGTCAATCAAAAATTCATTTGCTTTCACATCTTTCTCTTTTTTCGTAATTTACACTAAATTCATTAAGTTCAAAGTGTGCCATTTACATTTTTCAAGGTTTATTTCAAGCATTATATTAAATTTTAATTTCATCGTCCTATATTAAACGGAATATTAAATCAAAAGCAAATTAATATAAGCTTTGTAGAGTTGCTTTTGACATATGCAAGGTTACCAGTTTTGTTGAATGTAAAATACCTACTGCGTTGCTGTATAAAAATGTCTTTTTATTTAGTTTCACATAGATTGCCTCTAAATTTTGTAGAGTTTAGAGCATTTTGTGGCTGTCAATGTGCATTGTTTTTCCATTACGGTGTACTTCTAGTAGGGGTTTGAGTTATCCGTTAGATAAAGATAGACGCATTCCAATTCCAATATAATAAAAGGGGAAAAAGAACGTAAGCGGAAGATTATGCAAATGCAATTTCGTTTGGGATATTGGATTTATGAAAATACCTGTGACGGAAACCATGTATATTGATGGCTATGAAACACTCCTGTAAATATGCAAATGGTTTGATTAGAGAAACGTCATTTTTATGAAATGAAAAATCATAACTTTTCTTTCTTTTAATGGTTTACTTAATATGTACCTTAGGGGTGTTCCAAATAATTTTTTTTTCAAACACGCATTATAATTACGGTAGAGCATCTGAACACTACATCTCAGCCAAATATGTACTTTTAATATTGATATTTAGAGGTGCCTATTTTATCTTCTCTGTTTTTCCTTTAAATAACACGCACAAAAATCAAAAAAGTTTTTTAAAAGAAAGTGAGGTCATTTAGCACGTGCTTCATAATTGACTATTAGATATGCCACTTCTACGGTTTTTTGAATTAAAAAAATATATCTACATATGGCTTTAATGGCATCGTTATAACAGACTTGCGCAAGAACTTTCAAAATATTCTAAATAATAAAGTATTTATTACACATAATTAAATTGAAATTTACGATACTATAACTCAAAATATTATACATAAGGCCACTTGACTTGGGGTATTTTTGTTCAGTTTAGGATTATTTATAAGTGAGTTAATCTTGCTAATACCACTTGGGGTCAAAAACACCCCACGTATTTTAACATTTAATTAAATTTCACAAAACTGACTAATAGACCTTTATTTGTAGATTATCAATTACATTGCGAAAATGTCAGTTTGTATTTTTACAAATGCTATAAAATAATATTTTCATAAAAACGTAGTTGGTATTTTTAGTTGCACAGGTCTCGTGGTATTAGGATAATTAACTGGATCAAATCTTCCTTATATCTATATTTTGACAAAGTGAATCCAAATTTAAAATTTCTTAAACTCGATCATTCATATATTTATCCAAAATCGTAAAAAATAGTAAAAAAGTAGTAGATAGAACATAACCAAAAATATTACGAGAAGACAAAAAAAAGTGGTCAGTACTTTTGACCACACCCACCTAGGGTTATGTATTTTGATGCGCTGAATCCAAATCCAAAGTCTGTTTGGCCCGCACACCCCCAAAATTTTTAGTAAATTGCAAAAAACTGTTTCAATTGGCTAAAAATTGTAGTTTTTTGCAATTTATTCAAAATTTTAGAGGTATATTGGGTAAACCGACCTCAAATTCGAATTCAGGGCATCAAAATACATAACCCTAGGTGGGTCTGGTCAAAAGTACGGACCACTTTTCTTTTTTTGTGTGCCAGTGTTATCAATGTTAATTTTTAAAAAATTAAGTTCGTTAAAATAAATGTGGCATGTCACATACATACCTATCAACGTCATCATCAATGTAATTAAATTATATATACCCATTTGCCAAAATGTTGAAATTTTTTAAGTATACGTACATCTACAGTCAAACTAAGAAGTAATCAACACCCTAGAAACAGTAAACGTACTATTCCAAGAGACAAAATCTGGCGCTGCATGGTTAAAAAACAATTAATTATAGGTTCATACTTCATTCAGGACTCTGATGCATTCAAGCATCAGCCTAAATTTCACAAACTTTTATGGAAAAAATTTTTTTTTGTTAGTTTTTTTAACTTTATTTGGCTTTTCAGTTACATTTTTTTTTTTTGGTCCTTTAATATCATTGATTTTCCTTTGAATTTCAAATTTTTCAGGAGTATCAGTGTATATTGCAGTTTTGCTTCGTACACGATCCTTTCTAGTATTTTTACTAGGTGTAGCTTTGGGTAAAGGACGTATTAGTGAGGGAGTAAGAATAACAGCTTCTTGTATTTGATTAGTTTTATCGTGTAGAATACCGTTGTTGCCATAATTTGGAGACAATACGTTCAGCTGAAATTATTTTGGCCGGAAGCTAAATTTTCTGTTGATTGAACATTACAATAACAAACGCTACATTTTTATTCCTGTGAATATTTTCATTTGTAAGCCGAGATGCGCGCACAAGTCTGATGCTCACAGTGGTTCAATCGCCCCCGAGATTGATGGTTCAATTGACCCCATATGACGATTTTGTAGTAATTAGTATAAAATAAATTATTAAAAGAACTATTTTGCAAAGAATCGATAGAGAATTTAAATAATATGCATGTATAAAGACATAACAATTAAAATTTTGTCATTAAAAATGAAAATTACAATATTATAAAAAAATTTGTCGAGAGCTGAAAAATAACTTTGACATTCTAAAAAACACGAAAACTCGATATTGAAAGATTAAATTATCATAATCATTTGAAA
Source organism: Sinopyrophorus schimmeli (assembly GCA_036325965.1). Lineage (NCBI taxonomy): Eukaryota > Metazoa > Arthropoda > Insecta > Coleoptera > Elateridae > Sinopyrophorus > Sinopyrophorus schimmeli. The sequence goes on along the minus strand of JARFIZ010000314.1, from coordinate 8,119,492 downwards.
TTTTGTGCAAAACAAGCTGTCGCATATTCGAAACCAATTTTGAGAAGACGACTCATTTTTTTGATTTTTTCAATTTTTTAAGCCCACTGGTTCATTTGCCCCGTGGTTCAATTGACCCCCTTCTCCCCTATTATTAAATTTAAAGTAAGGTAAAGAAATAGATTTGTGTATTAAATAGCGAATATGTAGTTAAAATGAAAAATTTGAAGTTTATATAGTATGTACTACGTGTCAATCAAAAATTCATTTGCTTTCACATCTTTCTCATTTTTCGTAATTTACACTAAATTCATTAAGTTCAAAGTGTGCCATTTACATTTTTCAAGGTTTATTTCCAAGCATTATATTAAATTTTAATTTCATCGTCCTATATTAAACGGAATATTAAATCAAAAGCAAATTAATATAAGCTTTGTAGAGTTGCTTTTGACATATGCAAGGTTACCAGTTTTGTTGAATGTAAAAATACCTACTGCGTTGCTGTATAAAAATGTCTTTTTTTATTTAGTTTCACATAGATTGCCTCTAAATTTTGTAGAGTTTAGAGCATTTTGTGGCTGTCAATGTGCATTGTTTTTCCATTACGGTGTACTTCTAGTAGGGGTTTGAGTTATCCGTTAGATAAAGATAGACGCATTCCAATTCCAATATAATAAAAGGGGAAAAAGAACGTAAGCGGAAGATTATGCAAATGCAATTTCGTTTGGGATATTGGATTTATGAAAATACCTGTGACGGAAACCATGTATATTGATGGCTATGAAACACTCCTGTAAATATGCAAATGGTTTGATTAGAGAAACGTCATTTTTGTGAAATGAAAAATCATAACTTTTCTTTCTTTTAATGGTTTACTTAATATGTACCTTAGGGGTGTTCCAAATAATTTTTTTTTAAACACGCATTATAATTACGGTAGAGCATCTGAACACTACATCTCAGCCAAATATGTACTTTTAATATTGATATTTAGAGGTGCCTATTTTATCTTTTCTGTTTTTCCTTTAAATAACATGCACAAAAATCAAAAAAGTTTTTTAAAAGAAAGTGAGGTCATTTAGCACGTGCTTCCTAATTGACTATTAGATATGCCAGTTCTACGGTTTTTTGAATCAAAAAAATATATCTACATATGGCTTTAATGGCATCGTTATAAAAGACTTGAGCAAGAACTTTCAAAATATTCTAAATAATAAAGTATTTATTACACATAATTAAATGGAAATTTACGATACTATAACTCAAAAATATTATACAGAAGGCCACTTGACTTGGGGTATTTTTTTGTTCAGTTTAGGGTTATTTATAAGTGAGTAAATCTTGCTAATACCACTTGGGGTCAAAAAAACACCCCACGTATTTTAACATTTAATTAAATTTTACAAAACTGACTAATAGACCTTTATTTGTAGATTATCAATTACATTGCGAAAATGTCAGTTTGTATTTTTACAATTGCTATAAAATAATATTTTCATAAAAACGTGGTTGGTATTTTTAGTTGCACAGGTCTCGTGGTATTAGGATAATTAAGATTCAATATTTATACGTCTGACACCCGGTATAGTATACTAAATCTAATACGTATACAGGATGTTTTATATAAAGTGCCACGAGCTTATAACTCCTAAACTAATAAAAATTCCATAAAAAGTACAAGTGTAAAAGTTTGGTTAATTTATACAATATATAGATTGGTATAATTCTAGATTTTGTCCTACTTCCGATTTAACTGCAAAGCACAATTTTCTTTTTTTTTCCGGCAACACAATTTTGTGCTCCCAACTATATTATATTAAATTATAATGTGTATGTTTTTTCAATAAGCAAATAAATGTTTGTTTTAACATCAGAAATTCAACTCTTTTTTTTAATTATTATAAAAATTAAAAACAACTAAATAATTCTTTGTTTATAAATTTTTAGATAGTTTCCTAGTCATTTTACTCGCTCAAAAACGCACGGCGTTTGTATCCTTTTACATCTAAATCTGTGCCTTCTTTCACAGTTTGCGCATCCAGTGAATGTAACCAAACTTCATGTCAATTTCTGAGAACTGTACCTACAGACATACTTTTCAAATATAACACTTTTAAAGAGAAAAATAATTAAAATTTAAAAATACTCCCGCATTTGAATTTTTTGACGCAGTGTTGTCATATTTATTATTATAAAACACTATTCATGCTTAACACTTTATATGTGTACATTCCACAATCGAAGAAAAAAAACAAAATCTGTAAAACGATAATATAAAAAAGGTAATAAACATATTTATCGATACTTGTAATATAAGCCAAAATAAAAGGCAAATTTTGTAAAATGTAGTAAACCACATATGGAATTGTTCATTTATTGATTAAACATTATGATTGTAGTAAGGTACATGGCCAACTGAATAACCTGACAGGTTTACCACAAACTTTCACCCCTGAGCTTACACGAAAGATCTAGAGAGCTGGTGGTTTGTGGTTACCAGTAGGATGCGCACGTTCTACCAACGTTTATTAAATTTGATTAGAGTCCATAATTTCTACATATGCACTAAAAACACTGTAGTATTTTGACTAGGTGTAGCTTTGGGTAAAGGACGTATTAGTGAGGGAGTAAGAATAACAGCTTCTTGTATTTGATTAGTTTTGTCGTGTAGAATACCGTTGTTGCCATCATTTGGAGACAATACGTTCAGCTGAAAATTATTTTGGCCGGAAGCTAAATTTTCTGTTGATTGAACATTACAATAACAAACGCTACATTTTTATTCCTGTGAATATTTTCATTTGTAAGCCGAGATGCGCGCACAAGTCTGATGCTCACAGTGGTTCAATCGCCCCCGAGATTGATGGTTCAATTGACCCCATATGACGATTTTGTAGTAATTAGTATAAAATAAATTATTAAAAGAACTATTTTGCAAAGAATCGATAGAGAATTTAAATAATATGCATGTATAAAGACATAACAATTAAAATTTTGTCATTAAAAATGAAAATTACAATATTATAAAAAAATTTGTCGAGAGCTGAAAAATAACTTTGACATTCTAAAAAACACGAAAACTCGATATTGAAAGATTAAATTATCATAATCATTTGAAATTTTGTGCAAAACAAGCTGTCGCATATTCGAAACCAATTTTGAGAAGACGACTCATTTTTTTGATTTTTTCAATTTTTTAAGCCCACTGGTTCATTTGCCCCGTGGTTCAATTGACCCCCTTCTCCCCTATTATTAAATTTAAAGTAAGGTAAAGAAATAGATTTGTGTATTAAATAGCGAATATGTAGTTAAAATGAAAAATTTGAAGTTTATATAGTATGTACTACGTGTCAATCAAAAATTCATTTGCTTTCACATCTTTCTCATTTTTCGTAATTTACACTAAATTCATTAAGTTCAAAGTGTGCCATTTACATTTTTCAAGGTTTATTTCCAAGCATTATATTAAATTTTAATTTCATCGTCCTATATTAAACGGAATATTAAATCAAAAGCAAATTAATATAAGCTTTGTAGAGTTGCTTTTGACATATGCAAGGTTACCAGTTTTGTTGAATGTAAAAATACCTACTGCGTTGCTGTATAAAAATGTCTTTTTTTATTTAGTTTCACATAGATTGCCTCTAAATTTTGTAGAGTTTAGAGCATTTTGTGGCTGTCAATGTGCATTGTTTTTCCATTACGGTGTACTTCTAGTAGGGGTTTGAGTTATCCGTTAGATAAAGATAGACGCATTCCAATTCCAATATAATAAAAGGGGAAAAAGAACGTAAGCGGAAGATTATGCAAATGCAATTTCGTTTGGGATATTGGATTTATGAAAATACCTGTGACGGAAACCATGTATATTGATGGCTATGAAACACTCCTGTAAATATGCAAATGGTTTGATTAGAGAAACGTCATTTTATGAAATGAAAAATCATAACTTTTCTTTCTTTTAATGGTTTACTTAATATGTACCTTAGGGTGTTCCAAATAATTTTTTTCAAACACGCATTATAATTACGGTAGAGCATCTGAACACTACATCTCAGCCAAATATGTACTTTTAATATTGATATTTAGAGGTGCCTATTTTATCTTTTCTGTTTTTCCTTTAAATAACACGCACAAAAATCAAAAAAGTTTTTTAAAAGAAAGTGAGGTCATTTAGCACGTGCTTCCTAATTGACTATTAGATATGCCAGTTCTACGGTTTTTTGAATTAAAAAAATATATCTACATATGGCTTTAATGGCATCGTTATAAAAGACTTGAGCAAGAACTTTCAAAATATTCTAAATAATAAAGTATTTATTACACATAATTAAATTGAAATTTACGATACTATAACTCAAAAATATTATACATAAGGCCACTTGACTTGGGGTATTTTTTTGTTCAGTTTAGGATTATTTATAAGTGAGTTAATCTTGCTAATACCACTTGGGGTCAAAAAAACACCCCACGTATTTTAACATTTAATTAAATTTCACAAAACTGACTAATAGACCTTTATTTGTAGATTATCAATTACATTGCGAAAATGTCAGTTTGTATTTTTACAAATGCTATAAAATAATATTTTCATAAAAACGTAGTTGGTATTTTTAGTTGCACAGGTCTCGTGGTATTAGGATAATTAAGATTCAATATTTATACGTCTGACACCCGGTATAGTATACTAAATCTAATACGTATACAGGATGTTTTATATAAAGTGCCACGAGCTTATAACTCCTAAACTAATAAAAATTCCATAAAAAGTACAAGTGTAAAAGTTTGGTTAATTTATACAATATATAGATTGGTATAATTCTAGATTTTGTCCTACTTCCGATTTAACTGCAAAGCACAATTTTCTTTTTTTTTCCGGCAACACAATTTTGTGCTCCCAACTGTATTATATTAAATTATAATGTGTATGTTTTTTCAATAAGCAAATAAATGTTTGTTTTAACATCAGAAATTCAACTCTTTTTTTTAATTATTATAAAAATTAAAAACAACTAAATAATTCTTTGTTTATAAATTTTTAGATAGTTTCCTAGTCATTTTACTCGCTCAAAAACGCACGGCGTTTGTATCCTTTTACATCTAAATCTGTGCCTTCTTTCACAGTTTGCGCATCCAGTGAATGTAACCAAACTTCATGTCAATTTCTGAGAACTGTACCTACAGACATACTTTTCAAATATAACACTTTTAAAGAGAAAAATAATTAAAATTTAAAAATACTCCCGCATTTGAATTTTTTGACGCAGTGTCGTCATATTTATTATTATAAAACACTATTCATGCTTAACACTTTATATGTGTACATTCCACAATCGAAGAAAAAAAACAACATCTGTAAAACAATAATATAAAAAAGGTAATAAACATATTTATCGATACTTGTAATATAAGCCAAAATAAAAGGCGAATTTTGTAAAATGTAGTAAACCACATATGGAATTGTTCATTTATTGATTAAACATTATGATTGTAGTAAGGTACATGGCCAACTGAATAACCTGACAGGTTTACCACAAACTTTCACCCCTGAGCTTACACGAAAGATCTAGAGAGCTGGTGGTTTGTGGTTACCAGTAGGATGCGCACGTTCTACCAACGTTTATTAAATTTGATTAGAGTCCATAATTTCTACATATGCACTAAAAACACTGTATACATTAATCGCACTAAAACAAAATGGAATTGCATAAACTAACATCGAATCTAAAATAGCGCCATAAAATTCTCTCAGTTACACGAACAAACGACACGTTTCATTAATTTAAGTCCCAAGTGCTTCAACTTGTACTAAAGGTAAACAAACTGTAACAGAGGCAAGTTTTGAATCTAAGCGCTGATGACAACCGCAGCTTCCAAACTAATTAGTCGTTAGTCCGTCAGTTTAGGGCGGTCTCGAGAGAATGTCGCATTGTTTTCCTTACTAAACCTGCCTACAACTTGGACTAAAACTTGCCTATCCTAAACTTGATGCGTGTAAACGGATTTAAATGAAGAACAAGGTCCTCTGTAACAAACACACATTCACTTTAAGTAAGCTTGTACCCAGAAAACGGTGCAGACCCTTGAAGTTTCTTTGAGAGCAACGCAATTTAGACCCGTGATTTGATTCTGATGGCCTTACCCGATTTCTTTGTCCAAAGATTGGTGACTATTGTTCAGATATTGATACCATTTTTGTAAATCTATTGTGCTTTCGACAGTCCCTTCTAGTCGGTCCACGTATTGACAGAAATGTTATTTGTTTACTTAACTGAATTTAAATCACAGTCATAACGTTTTAAACCAGTAATCTATTTTCAGTTTTCACAAGAAATTGTATTTCTAATAGAAATGTTAAATATTAACGCTGTTAATTAGTGTAAAATTATAAATGAAACCTCAAACTTTCATATACAAATTTTGCATTCTTTTCCCGCATTATATTTTGAAAAATATTTATCGATGAGTTGAAAAATCTTATTATAAGAGATGCGCTGCTTAATTCGAATTTGATTGTTAAGACAGAGCAGGTGTAAATCTGTCCATAAGAAAAACAATGTTAATTGCGCCCCTGTTTCCGGCCAAACTATAAGGAATTATGAATCAAAATTTTTCACATAGAATCTTTAGGCAAATTTCTGGGGATGTATAGAGGTAGGGGGAAAGTGGCATGAAACAGCCAAGTTTTGAAACAGCCATTATCAATTACGCGGTAGTTTTCATACGAATCGTTTATGTATTATTATTGTAAGATAGCAACACTAGCCAGATATCCCCCACAAAAATTTGACCGTTCACCGTCAATAAACGGCGCCGATACGACGTATTGAAGATTTTGTCGTCAAAAGTAAGGTTTTGAGTTCAGTTTATTTGTTTTCTAACGCCTATACGTACAAAACTAATAATAATATGATTACACTATAATTTTATAGATATATTAGGCCTTCTAATAACGTATATATTTTGTAGACTAATCTTTGATTTCATAGTAATTTTCGAGATTTTGTTTCTTGAGAGAATATGTTTTGAAACAGCCGGACTGCAGTGTAATGAAACAGCCACCTTTTAATTCCATAAAATGCAATAATAATTGTAGTAACAGCAATCAAGAGTGGTACCGATGCAAAATTGTAATGGTTGGGCATATAAATCCTGTGGCATAAAAGGAAATTGCATTATTTTTGCTAAAAACGTTTTTAAGTTTTGCAATGATTGATCTCAAACGTCAAATTTTTGACAGTTTCTTAGATTTATGTAAGTAAATATTTTATCGAGAGTTTGCGTTATTTAAAACGTTTTATAATTATATAAGATCTAAAATTATAGCTTAAGATTATTATTAAATAATATCTTCGTTAATGTGCAGTTTTAATCTTGTAATAAGAACATGGCTTTTCAAAAATTACGTTGGCTGTTTCAATACCTATAGGTTATGAAAAGCCAAATTTTACTTTTTTTATAAATGATTAGAAGTCGAAAAATATCGTTAATTTTGAAAAATGTTTTATGACATTACGTACATAAATGCATGAACAATTACAGATTTAAAAAAAAAATTGATTTATTTATGTCCTTCTATATTATTTATCCCTTTTTTTAAAACTGGCTGTTTCATGCCACTTTCCCCCTACTTTTTTAAATTTAGCTTTTTAAATTAGTTTTTTTTTTTGATAATAAAGATGCAATTACGCGAAATAGACTAATTTTCAAAATTCTGACTCGAGACATCCTATCAAAAATTGTGTAACAATTTGATTGCCAAAAAAATTGAATATTTATAAATAAATGAGAATACACGGGCAAACTGTAAAATTTTATTCGATGGCGATTTATTTGGATGGTTGTGTTGGGAATATCCCAAGTCAGGTAGTTTTTAACAAGGGCCTTATCAGTTTTTCTTATACCCAGTTATTCTTAAAATAATTTTAGTTTTTTGATAATTTAAAGCTAGGTATAAAAACAAAATCATCGGCGATACTGCAATACCGCGTAACTAGCTTTTTCCATATCGACTAACATTGAATAAAATATCATAGGAAATTCGACCTTATGAAAAAAATCAAATTACGCGGTATTGCAGTATCGCCGACAAAATGTCAAAAGTAAAAGCAGTTTGCTCTATTTGTATTGTTCAGAAAATAAAACAGCCATGTGTTTAATAAAACAGGGATATTAGTACAGACAAAATCCTTACAAAATAATTTGAATGCATGTATTTATACCTATGTAGAGATTTGTCCAGCCTATTTAAAAATTAAATAATGCAAAAGTAATATTTACGTTTGCATTGAGTTAAAAAAATTAAATAGTATAACATTTTTTTAATACAACACTGAAACGTAAAATCAGCAAGTTCTCCAATTAAAAGATAAAATTGTCGGTTAAAGTATTTACAATAACTAATTTACTGAAAAACGTTTTTCAAAATCCAACTAACTATAAATAAATATAAACGTTTCTTAAAACCATGTCAAAATTGAACAAAAATAAAAATAATTACGACAGCTCTTATCAACAGACATAGCATTTTGGATGTTTAATTTATTACTAACGAACAAGTTTTTGAAAATGCTCACTTAAAAAAAAAGGAATATATTGGGTTTTTAAAATGTCTATTTAAATCCGTATTGAAAATTTTCTTTCCGAAAAAAGTGATTATAAGTAACAAAATTTTCAAAATTTGATACATTTATGTGAACGACGTTGTACAGGGTGTCCCAATTTTTCACCCCTATTTTTAAATGTACGAAAGAAAAAAAAACATTCAAAAAAATTTAAGTGTGGTCGGATTTATTAGTTAGTACTCGACTATAAGATTTGTTTACACCATGTGCAAAATATGGTATCACGCAAATGATGCACGGAGAAAAAACATGGATTTTTCCTATTTTTGCATAGAAAAATTCCTATGTTGACATATGAAAAATTCCTATGTTGACATAGGAATTTTTCCAATGTTATCTTAGGGATTTTTCCAATATTAACATAGGCATTTTTCCTATGTTAACAGAGTAAAAATTGTTGGTAGTAAGATCTTCTTTATAACTTTCTTCTATTCTCATGGGACAAAATTCTTCATTATTTATAAGTTTTAAATTATTTCTATGAGAGTAGCAAAATCTGCAGGGAAAATTTGCTTTAAAAGACTCAACAAATCCATTTATCCTGTGTACGCCTACATTGTCACCCAAAACCGCAACAACAGTAAAATAAACTTTTTTTTTTATTTTCATTAAAATTGAGCCATACTCCCTCACTTTGTAAATCTCTCAATTCATCAATTACATCTTTTAAAATGGTTTCAAATCCTAACGACTTAACATCTAGACAATTACCATAAATAAAGCTAAGATATATGTATTTTCCAATTTAGATAGCATAAACTCAGGTAAAATGAAATTCTGGCATAAAAGGCGCCAATCTTTGTAATGCCGCGATGGCTACCTAAAGGATTATTTGGCTCATATTCATCGAATGAAATTTCTAACGGCAAAACGAACTTATTTTCAAATTTTGCAGATATTTCCCTCCACAAAGATCCTTGTACCAAATTCATCAAAATTCCATGGCTCTCTGAAATTACTTTTTGAAAATCCCTTATGTGCTCTAATGAATTGAATTTGTCCATCGTTTTTGTCAAAACTAATGCCACAGGAATCATTTCAATGGTAACAGAAATATTTTTTAGTTCTTGACGATTACCTTTGAATTTGAAATCTTCCCGCTGCCCAACCTCTAATGTTTAGGGTGGAATATAAGTCCCCATACGTGCAAAAGCTTCAATTTGCGTATATTCCGTCGGAAAAAGGTCAAATGTTAACATAGCAAAAATTCCTATGTTAACATACCAAAAATTCCTATGTTAACATAGGAAAAATTCCTATGCGACATAGGAAAAATCCCTATGTTTTTTTCTCCGTGTGGCGTTTTCCTTGATACAAAGATGGCCTCGTTTTTTGAGCATTTTACATGACTTTTTGGAATGTTTCGGTCGATATTGCTGTGATTTCTTGTCGAATATTGCGTTTTAAGGCTTTGAGAGTCTTCGGCTGGTTAGCATCACTTTTCCCTTTAAATATCGATACAAAAAAAAGTCCGGAGCAGTCAAATCAGACGAATGCGGCGGCCAGTCAAAAACACCGTTTTTTGCCACTAGACGGATTGAGAATATTACGTTCAATAAATCGATGGTTTGACGAGCTATATGAGCCGTAGCACCATCCTGTTGGAACCAGTAGTCTTCCAGGCCATTGTTCTCGATCTTTGAACGCAAAAAAGTGTCAATCATAGCTCGATAACCATTCACAGAAATTGTATTGCCGTCGACATCTTCGAAAAAAAACGGACCAATGGTGCAATGCCCACATATACAGCACCAAACTGTCACTCGTTTGTCATGGAGAGACTGCTCACGATATTCTTGTGGGTTTTCGGTTCTCCAGAAACTATAATTTCATTTGTGTATGTTGCCATTCAATTCAAGATGTGCTTCGTCACTCGTTATGATTTTGCTCCGAAAATCAACTTCACTTCTCTCTACAATTTCACAACGCCCAATTGATGTGTATTTCGACATGGTGAAAATTCTACTTTCAAGTACTTGATAAAATGTCAAACAATTGAGCGCTGTCACAAAACCTGTCAAAGTTTTGGTCGGTTCACATTAGGGAGGAGAAATTGGGACACCTGTTAGTTTCAAGTTATTTATGTTTATAATTATATATAAAGTTTATATAGTTTATAAAGGTTTTAAACATTATATTATCAATTGTAGATAATGTGTTTAATAAATAGTTTAATAATGCGTAACATAGAGAAGTTTTTTTTAATATTGTTTTAATTTAGATGAATTTAGTAAATTCAATGACTTACAAATTTATACAAATATTTAAATATTTAATTTCGTATTAATCATTTCTGTAAGCAAGGTAGAAATATTTACCTAAACTGTTTTGGGTTGAACTTATTTTTGTAAAAAACCGGTGAGCCTACTTTTGTACGCGCGTTAGAAGATATATTTCTTTGGCGTAACAAAATTAAATATAACCACGTGTAAAAATAAATATTAATAAATTCAGTAAATACAAGGATGTGCGCATTCGAGCGAAAAGTGGCACATTTTCGAGCGAGGGAAGCAAATGAAGCGCGACGCGGAGCGGCGCGCTTCATTTTCCCGAGATCGGAATGTGCCACTTTGAGCTCGAATGTGCACACTCGGTTTTAAGCATGATTTACAATCATTAATTTACTTCCTTAGACGGCTAACTTCATACTGTCGAATTTTCGTTAGCTGTGGGTGCGCCTGTGTGTGTGCCTGCTAAAATTTTACCCTCAACACGCCAAGAAAAGTATAACTTTAAAAAGTGTTGGTTTGAACGCAGAATTCTCTAATTCTTTTTTAGAAAACGACCATATTTTTAGTGAAAGAGTATATTATTATTACCTGGGGTTAAACCACCTGCAAAAGGGTAATCCAGTACAGCGGTTCGTCAAAGTGAAAAAAGTTTTAGACTTAATACGCTAGACCAGCGTTTCTCAACCTTTTTTGGCCCGCGGACCAGTAAAATTTGTAAAAAAAATTCGCGGACCACTGATATTTTTTTAACAATAAAATTTTACTTGGTATTAAAGAACTACTACATAAGTTAATTGTAACATAAATTTTCCGCGGGCCAGTAAAATTTCTCGGCGGGTCACTGGTGGTCCGCCGAACCAGCGGTTGAGAAACGCTGCGCTAGACTAAACATTTTCACTAAAAGTGGAGGACAGAGTAGAAGGAACAAGCGGTTTTCCCCTAAATTATTTGTACATATCCCACAATATTTTAAAAATGGTTTTTTTCAGCATTGTGCAAATGGTGTAAATAAAATTATATTTAAAGATGTGTTGATTACACATACTAACGTAAAGATTAAATGTGTGCATAAATAAACTATTTTTAAATACACCTGCTTCCAAAATAATAAAAAGTGAGTGTGATGAAAAAAGTGGACAAATAGATGAGGATCGAAATCTATAACTATAAAACCCAAGCTGAAAATATGTTTGTAATAAAATATGGACTATATAAAAATTTTAGAGCTACCGTGTCATGATCGTAAAAACCACTATTATATAAAATCGACTTGAAAACCCAATATCCAGTTAATATAAAAAAATCAGAATTTTGGAATAATTTTTTCTAACCTATTTATTTAACACAATTTTTGTAACAGATGGTACTTTTAAGACAATCGCATGTACCTATAAATGCTTTATTATGGTAAATTTTTATCAAGTATTTTGATAAAATTTATGTATATGCTAACATTTAGCACTTAACTAGAAATTCGTTCATTTTCTCGTTAGTGACTATCATAGTGATTTGTTGCAACTACTACGAAAAGGGTAGTGGTAGGTTTGAGATACAGCGTGAAAACCCGCTTACAACTTTGATGGATTTATTAGACATTTCCAGTTAAGCGATCCGTTTGTGTTAACGTGTTAACTACCACTGAAAATAATTCAAAAGTACAATAGCTAAAGTTTTTATGTGTTCGTTAATAAAGTTATTTCGTCCTAATCGTTCATTTTTAAGTAGAACTATTGCAACAATACGGCATCAATCAATTTTCTGAAAAAGAAAACTATACAAGTGTAACAGTTAATTTTAAATTTTATGCATTTTGGAAACATATAGCTACCTACTTTTTTTCTCATTAATTTATTGGCATTTGTTTTGTGCTAATATAAGCCTTTTGCTCGTGGAAATATATCGATGAGAAAATTGTGATTTAAATTGTTGAGATGGCTTAAAAGATTTAAAAAACTGCAGTTTGGATATGGATTATAAAATTTTGTATTACTATATTAAGATGCAAAACGAAAGATTGCATGATTTATTGAAGATCTATTTTGTAAACCGCTTACAACTAAAGGGTGTAAACGTAACAGAAAGCAGAACGGCAGAATTGCATATGTTCGCCATACTTTATGTACATTGATTCTCTCTCGAACGTGCAGGGGTTGTTTTATAGCTTGAATTGAAACGACTGCTCATACAAACACAAAAACCTCTTAAAATTCAGATACTTTTATACTATTTTTCCAGTTGGTAGAATCTACTTATTTACGATAAATAAACTAGTATTAGAAAACATATTACTGAATTGTTTTCCGAAAATAGTAAAATAAAGATTTTCCTTTGTATTGTACATTATTATACACACAATATAGTAAGTTAAAAATAAGCTATTTATCATCGATTTTGTGATGTAAAAATTGTCAGTATTATTAATTATTTTTTAATTCATCCAAATTTTATACGTATGCAACAAGTAGTTCAGTGTTACGGAAAGTATTTAGTTATAATTCTATAGAGTAAAAGATATTTAAGTTTACAACCTTCATCAATTACATACATACATAATATGCATTGATAACTAACAAATATATTAAAGATAACCCAAATATCGGATTACCAAAAAATTAATTTCGGTTTTTTAGTTTGAAATAATACTAAAATTTTTTATACTAAGAATGAATTTTTAATCAACTATACCTAAATGTACCAATTTGTTCAATGACCTTTTGCCATCTTTTTTCTAACTTCATGTTTGCACGTTTGGGAATTTTCTGATCATTATCTTCAAAAAAATGGACCAAGTGCGATTTCAAGTCATCATCATTAGTGAAATTTAAAGAGTTTTGTAAAGGTTAAAATAAATAGTGGTCTGATGGTTCACGACCAGTGATATATGATGGATGTCACATACATCAGTTCATCAGCCTAACAGTTCCTAGCCCAGCTCCAATAATTTTTAGCGAGTGACTAAAGTGGTGTGAGGTCGAGCGTTGTCATAGTAAAACACATTGTCTTTACAACTACCCAATTCCAGGCGTCTATCTTTGATTGCTTGAACTAATCTCATCATTTGTCGACAGAAAACATCTGAATTAATCGTTTGGTTTCTTGGAAGCAGCTCAAAATACAAAACACCTTTAGAATCCCACCAAACTGAAAGCATGATATTTTTTTGATACAATTCAGCTTTTGATATAGCTTGTGGTGGTTCATCACGATTGGACCATGACCGTTCTCTATTAATGTTATTGTAGACAAACCATTTTTCATTACCAGTGATGATTCGTTCTAAAAAAGATCGATTTTGTTGTTTTTGAGATAAATATCATAAATACTCGTTCGATGTGTTATATTAATCTCTTTCCGATCATGTGGCAACCGAGTTTCTTAACAAGTTCAAGATATTTTAAATAATTTTAGATTGTTGTGTGTGATACATTTAACCCGTGTGCAATTTCTGTCAGTTATTTAACTATCTGTTTCAATTATCAACTACTATCAAGTAAATAAAAATATAACGTTAACCGAAGTGATTCAGAAAAATGATAATGCGATCGATTTGGGAGAACCAAAATGACTTTCTTGCCAAATGAATAATTATTAAACAGATTTTGTGCAAAGTTGTTTTATTCGTCTTGTTGGATTTGCAATAGTAAACTGGTCATATACTACAGTGTGTTAAGATGACTTACGTCCACTCATCTTTTTAGTCATAACTTGGGAACCAAGTACCCGATCAAGTTGAAATTTATGAAAAATTTATGAAAAGTTATGAAAAATATTCTTGTGAATTTTCAGATACATAGGTTCATTATTCAATCTACTCTAATTTCTTTTACAAAATATCCGCTTTAAAAACCGTTAAAATGATTTACGTCCACACACAAAGAACACAATTTATTAAGAATAGTTAATAACAAAAATCAACAACAAAAGATATAAAATTACGCTTTAATATTTTATTGATTTTCCTCTATTTTTGATCAACAAATTTACTCGTTTTGGCATTGAATTGGCCAAATTCGTTAACTGATTGAGAGTAATACGATCCCAAGCCTTTTGAATGGCTTTTTTTTTAATTCATTTGTGGTATTGTATTGACGGCAATTATCATAAACATCTCGCACAAGCTGGCCCCATAGATTTTCAATAGGGTTTATATCAGGTGAGCGGGCTGGCCACTCTAAAAGTGGAATATTTCGATCAGAAATCCACTTATTGGTACTCGCCGAAGCATGGACGGACGCGTTATCATGCATGAATGTCAAATTTTCTGCGCGGAAACGATCAAAATATGGCAGCAGATGATCGGCTAATATTTTTTGATAACCAATTGAATTTATCCTTCCATCCACGAACGCTAACGTTGTTTTGCCAAACGCCGAAAAACCTGCCCATATCATTACTGAACCACCACTGAAGTTGCGTTTAGAAAAGTACCGCGGTTCAGTCCGTAAATCGTGCCAGTAGTATGCCAAGCCATCTGGTCCATCTAAATTAAATTTTTTTTCATCAGACCACACAATCTGTAAAAGAGAACTTAGTCTTAATTGTTAAAACTTCAATAAATTTATACCGAATGCCATTCCTCTGTCCAAGTCTGATGCCGGTCCGCAAATTCGGCACGCAAGATCTGATGTTTTTTATTTAACATCGATGTTGACTTCATTTTTTTATATTGAAGGTTGGGGCACTCTTTAAGTGCTTTCCATACAGTTACATGTGACACATTTAAGGCTAATTCTTTCTGAATTTTACGGGATCCCTTTGTCGAATTTGCTGCAGCTTTTCGGATTGCTCGTTTATCTCGGCCAGAAAGAGAAGCTAACTTTCCCGGAGCTTTCTTTTTCCGTAATTGTCCCTAATTTTACAAAATTGTTAATAAGGTCGTGAGAACGGCCTAATCGACGAGCAATCTCGCGATTGGACAAACCCTCTTCTTTATATGCACGAATTCGGCCTTTTTTCTTCTACACATAGCCCAACATTTCTACCCATTATCTAAATGACTAAATAACTTGTTTACGCAATATAAAAAAATACGTTTGAATTTTTAAAGTGCAATAAATTACCTTTTGATCGTGTGGACGTAAATTACTTTAACGGTTTCTAAAACGAATTTTTTTATTTAACACCAACAATATACTGTATAATGAAAGTATGAATATGACACTTTATAGAGATATTGTCATTTATGTTTAGCAACTGTTTCATAAGTTGCAACTTGATCAGGTACTTGATTTCTGAGTTATAATGAAATAGACGAGTGGACGTAACTCATCTTTACACACTGTATACATAACTAAGGATTTTTTTAGCCTTCTCACATCCAATGTTGTACATAGGCATTTGTTAACATTTTAAAGTAGTCCCGTTTTTTTCCACAAATTACATTATTTAATGTTTTTAATGGTCAAAAAGCGGTTTGAACGAGTATATACCTTTGCCGTTTGTTGGCAGCTGAACGATATAAAAAAATTCGTCGCATCAGATGAATGGCTCTTCAATCTAATAAGTACACTGGTCGAACCAACAATTACTACTCCGATCAAGTGAAACCAAATGTCCAACCAAAAATGATAAAAACCTTCCCATCTCCAGCCATGGTCTGAATTGGAAATAACGTAAATGGCTTAATCAAACCAATCTTCGTTAAACCTGAGATTAAATTCAACGCAAGCGTATATATGGACACTGCGATCAAGAAAATGACAAAGCATCTCCTTATAATCTGTTAAGAGCTGGAACATAAACCTTTGTTCAGGACTCAGTCCGAGTAATCCGCCCACATATACTTTGGAATCATTGGACAACTTAAATACAACATACCTTCCTCCTGAACAATGATTACCAAATTCATCTGATTGCAATTCACGCGATTATTTCTTATGGGGATACGTTAAAAAGGAATTATAAAAATAAAAATATGACTTAATTCTAGAACATCAAAAAACAATTTGATTCGTCCTAAAGATCGCACTCCTTTCCCATATTAAAGAAGCAATGAAAGCTTGGTCAAAAAAGATTTTACTAGTCTACAAGTACCAAGAAAATCATATTAAAAAATTCAAATAAATTTTTCATTCCATTAAAATTTTTATTTTATATTGTGTTCAGTTTCATACTTTTGATACTGTATATTCTATTTACTGACTAAGTTAACTCATAAGAGGCCAGAGACTATATGCGTGGTAGGAGTATATCCAACAAACATGTGTGTAATGTCTAGTTATACACAACTACAAAGTACGAAATATATCACGTGAGTATATATTTAATTTAGTTACGCCAAAGAAGTATAACTTCTAACGTGGTTACATAACTACACGCACCTTTTTTGTCTCGTATAATATAGTGAGTGTATATCTACATGTGTACTTAAATAGTAGGGATAAGTAACCAAATGCGAAATAAGGTTTTATTTTTTGAACATAAAAGATAAATAGTTTCGAGAAAATTAATAAGGCAGGAAGCATTAAATTCGCCAGTGGAAATTGGATAACGTTGATAATTAATTTATTTACCTATTACTTTGCAAGTTAAATACTTTTAAGCGAAGTATACATATATAACAATTAAAAAATAAATTACGAATGTATTACAAACACAAAGTTCAGTGAAAGCAATGATTAAATTTCAGTTTAAAATAATTTATCTATTTTGATTTTATTTATCAGTAATAATACGTCATTAAATTTTACATTAATTTTAGTAAATTTAACGCGAAAATGTTGCACCGTTGTTTAATTTTTAATTAAATACTGTTTTGAGGTAGAGTTAATGGCTCATTATCCGCCATGTCTTATTTTCACACGTTAGGCCTGCATTTTAAAAATAAAAAAAATAGTATTAGGTTATTAGAATTAGAAACAATAACTTAGACAAGAGTCATTAATGTATTTAATTACAGTTGTTAACCTCACTTTAACTGCCAGTAGTTAACGGCCATAGTTTAAGCTTAGTCAGAAAACAACTTATTTAATTAGTAGAGTATTGTAAAACGTAATAACAGCAAACGGGAGATACTTAACAAACTTATAATAATAAGATTAGATGCATTAATTACGGTAACTGTAAGCAATACTTGTAGTAGTGCTAGCGGAAAGTAAGCAAGTAGTGCTCAACATATGCATTCAGAAAGCTTAATAAAGCTCTCAAGCAGAGTTTACAAGTTCACTAACTGAAACTTGATAATAAAATATATGTATATAGAAGTTATTCTTAGATTAAATTAGTTTATCAACTCTATTTAGTTACAATAGAAAGTTTGTAGTAAATATCCATGTTAATTACATCGACAAGTTGAGTTTTAAGCGTAAGCGAAAGATTAGGATTAAATACATTTTGTATGCAATTTAAATGAAAATCAGATTAGATGTAAAAAGACCTGTATGACGTGTACTGTTAAAATACATCGAAGATTACTGTAAAAAAAAATGACAACTATATATTTTTATTGCGGAATAAAACAACACTTAATTGTTCTAAAGTATTCAAGATATACAGATGACACTCCAAATTCACCCTTTACAAATGAAATTCATTCTTATGAAAATGGAGTAAGGTAAAAGTACCGGTTTTGGACACGTTAGGCCCAGTTTTAGACACTTGAGTAATTTTGATAAAATACCTTAAAAAATACGAAAAAAACATCATTGATGTTTCTATCGTAGTTAAACATACATTAATTACACTTATAGCATGTAGCGATAATTCTTATATTTGACATTTGTCAAAATAAAGTGGAAAATGTCCACAACCGATACAGTGTCCCAAACCGGTACTTCTACCTTATACCTTTTTGTAAAACAAATTCACCTTTTGCATATCAATGTCATGGAAGGAAGAGTTACAGAATTTTAATAACCAATCTAAATATCTTACAATTACATTCAATAAAACTATTTTATCGTATTATAGATATTCTAGGCCGCGCAGACATCAAAATTGATAGCGCACATCATGATTGCATTTTTTGATCATTTATTTGCATTAAACAACTATGAATCCACGTGTTTAAGAACTGACTAAAAGTCCCCAGGTTATTTCAAAGTAAATGGTAACCACGGCCGGCATGACCTTTTGAGAAGCCGGGTTCAAAAATTATGCGGGGCTTGATACACAAACAAATTTTACACTTAAATTTTACAACAAGGAATTATTTATTTACATTTTTCGTAGACCGCGGGGCCTCTCAAAACGCGGGACGCGATTCCATCGAACGCGATGATGCTGTCTTGTGCCGGCCCTGGTCATAATAAACGTTATTGCATTGTAAGAAAATCTTTATAGGACTTTTAAAACAAAACAAAAAAATCTTTAGGTTTATCGACGGTTAAGGTGTGCCTTTAAACTAAAGACGGTTGAATATATTTTCTGAAAATATATCAAGCTGCAAAAATGACTAAAGGAATAGGAATAAGTAAGTGTATAATTGTATATTTATTATTTATTTAAAACTCCACGATGTATTTGTTTTCGGTCCAGTTCCATTTATTTGCTAAATAAACTAAAAGTAGTTATGCCAATTAAAATAAAACTTTTATTATTATTAAAGGGAATACAAGAGATTGTAATAAGCTACAGTTTCTTAAATAATTTAAATTGAAACTTTCAGAAACTTATTTTTGTTTGTCTATAAAATTATACCGTAACGAGAAAAAAATTTAAAAAATTGTATTTTGACGGATTTTGAAATTTTAAAAATTTTGAGCGACCTCTTAAAATTTTTATTGAGCTGCCCTTTGGAGGTACTCTTAAAACATCAAAACTAACATTTTTTCCTCGAGACTACAAAAAAATAGTCTGTTTTTGCGCCACCCTAAGGCGCTCCCATCGCAGCTCTATCCAGCACCCACTTGAAAATATCATCCTCTTCTTTCGATGATAACACTGTGCTCGGTCCTGTCTTATTTTTTATCTTCTCAGTAGGACCAATATTTTTCTTTCTACCTAGTGTAGCTACAGGTACTCCAAAGGCAACTACTGCCTTTCGTAAAGATCGCCTTTAAAGCTTTTTCGAAACTTAACGGATCATAGTTATTCCTTTTAATCTTTTCTTTGTTATTTTACTCTTCACATTTGAGCACAACTTGTTTTTTTTGTTAATTTAGATTGCTTTCTTGTCTTCTTTGATTTTTGTTTATTCTCCATTCTCTCAGTTTTTAATTAAAATTTTTGTTTCGCACACTGTTGTTATTTAATCCAAAACATTTTATAAATCAATATACATATAATATATGTAAAAATATTAAAAACTTATTTAATTATTAAAAAAAATTGCTCAAGTACAACAAAGTTTCATTTTATGATTGTAGGTTAGGTTTATAATATAACGTTATTTCATTAAAAATACTTACTCGTAAATAATTATTTTAAGCTGTACTAATCAACAATACTTCATATTACAGAACTAAACTTTTAAATAGTTAATATCGTTGGTTGTTTATTTAAAACTTATAAATGTAAACTGTCTCTTGAAGTCCGGACAAGCAAAATAGTATGTCCCTATTGCGCGATACACTCTTAAATGTCTCAAATAACCGGTACGTCCAAGTTTATAAGTGTAGGTGTTAATGATACAGTCGAAAATAGTCATAAAATAGCATAAATGCTTATAGAATTGAAATCTAATACTCATTAGCTTTCAAATATCATATAATGCACATATATAAATAGAAGTGGCAATTAAATTTAACGCGACTGAAAAATTGAATAGTCGTTGTCGCCCAACTTTGCTCAGAGCGTGTATTCAAGTGCAAATGTCAAACCGCTTATAGGTACTTTTATATTTTTTCTTATTACAATAACAAAAGAATAACTGCAAACTTAGTAAATTGCTTTCAAAATTGATGAAGTTATGTATTCTTTGTATTTTTTAAAAAGATTATTGTGTACTTTTTGAATAAATTAATGTATTCACGTAATGTATCATAAATCGGGACATCGTCTCATAATAGGGACTTTTACCTTATATCTACATTTGTACTTAAATAGTAAGGATAAGTAACCAAATGTGAAATAAGGTTTTATTTTTTGAACATAAAAGATAAATAGTTTCGAGAAAATTAATAAGGCAGGAAGCATTAAATTCGCCAGTGGAAATTGGATAACGTTGATAATTAATTTATTTACCTATTACTTTGCAAGTTAAATTCTTTCAAGCGAAGTATACATATATAACAATTAAAAAATAAATTACGAAAGTATTACAAACACAAAGTTCAGTGAAAGCAATGATTAAATTTCAGTTTAATAAAATTTATCTATTTTGATTTTATTTATCAGTAATAATACGTCATTAAATTTTACATTAATTTTAGTAAATTTAACGCGAAAATGTTGCACCGTTGTTTTAATTTTTAATTAAATACTGTTTTGAGGTAGAGTTAATGGCTCATTATCCGTCATGTCTTATTTTCACACGTTAGGGCCTGCATTTTAAAAATAAAAAAAATAGTATTAGGTTATTAGAATTAGAAACAATAACTTAGGCAAGAGTCATTAATGTATTTAATTACAGTTGTTAACCTCACTTTAACTGCCAGTAGTTAACGGCCATAGTTTAAGCTTAGTCAGAAAACAACTTATTTAATTAGTAGAGTATTGTAAAACGTAATAACAGCAAACGGGAGATACTTAACAAACTTATAATAATAAGATTAGATGCATTAATTACGGTAACTGTAAGCAATACTTGTAGTAGTGCTAGCGGAAAGTAAGCAAGTAGTGCTCAACATATGCATTCAGAAAGCTTAATAAAGCTCTCAAGCAGAGTTTACAAGTTCACTAACTGAAACTTGATAATAAAATATATGTATATAGAAGTTATTCTTAGATTAAATTAGTTTATCAACTCTATTTAGTTACAATAGAAAGTTTGTAGTAAATATCCATGTTAATTACATCGACAAGTTGAGTTTTAAGCGTAAGCGAAAGATTAGGGTTAAATACATTTTGTATGCAATTTAAATGAAAACCAGATTAGATGTAGAAATGCCTGTATGACGTGTACTGTTAAAATACATCAAAGATTACTGTAAAAAAATGACAACTATATATTTTTATTGCGGAATAAAACAACACTTAATTGTTCCAAATTTTCAAGATATACAGATGACACTCCAAATTCACCCTTTTACAAATGAAATTCATTCTTATGAAAATGGAGTAAGGTAAAAGTACCGGTTTTGGACACGTTAGGCCCAGTTTTAGACACTTGAGTAATTTTGATAAAATATCTTAAAAAATACGAAAAAACCATCATTGATGTTTTGATCGTAGTTAAACATACATTAATTACACTTAAAGCATGTAGCGATAATTCTTATATTTGACATTTGTCAAAATAAAGTGGAAAATGTCCACAACTGATACAGTGTCCCAAACCGGTACTTCCACCTTATACCTTTTTGTAAAGCAAATTCACCTTTTGCATATCAATGTCATGGAAGGAAGAGTTGCAGAATTTTAATAACCAATCTAAATATCTTACAATTACATTCAATAAAACTATTTTATCGTATTACAGACATTCTAGGCCGCGCAGCCATCAAAATTGATAGCGCACATCATGATTGTAGTTTTTGATCATTTATTTGGATTAAACAACTATGAATCCAAGTGTTTAAGAACTGACTAAAAGTCCCCAGGTTATTTCAAAGTAAATGGTAACCACGGCCGGCGTGACCTTTTGAGAAGCCGGGTTCAAAAATTATGCGGGGCTTGATACACAAACAAATTCTACACTTAAATTTTACGAGGAATTATTTATTTACAAATTTCGTAGACCGCGGGCCCTCTCAAAACGCGGGACGCGATTCCATCGAACGCGATGATGCTGTCTTGTGCCGGCCCTGATCATTATAAACGTTATTGCATTGTAAAAAATCTTTATAGAACTTTTAAAACAAAACAAAAATTTCGTATGCTTAATATTTTTTTGTAAATTAACAACTTATGTTAAATAATAGATGGAAATGTAGATATTTTATTTAACTCAGATATGCCTAAAATTTTTGTATCGGTTTTATATTAAAACAAATAATTAAATTTTACTAAATAAATAACAAAGAAATATAATATATTGATTTAAAAAGTTTGATTAACGCCAAAGTACAAAATTTTGGCTGACCTATATATAGTACATTAGGAACATATCTACCTAACCGTCACCCAAGAATATAATACTTTCTATTATTTTTTGTATGATAGTCTACAAAATATTTAATGTGCATACCAATATCACACTTTAAATAACGTGTCGTAGTTTTTTGATGGCAATTATCACATATAGTTTGTGTCTTTTGAGGGATGACAAAATGATTTAATTGGTCATATCTTATATTTAGGCTATTTTTATTAGACGAATGTCCTTTTTGGTAAGTCTTTGGTTTTTGTTTTGAAGTAATAATATTGGAGCTACAGTCCTTTTGAATTTTAAAAGATCAAAATCATCCCCATTATTACAATGAAGATGCCAAGCGTTTTGAATAACTGAATGGATTGGATTTACGCTCACTCCATTTGAAAGAATAGATACAATGTTATTATCATGCAATAACATTTTTATTTTTAATTGTTTTGTAGTTTTCTTCTGGACTCTTTTTCCATAGATTTATTATGCATCAGTGACTGCTGCGATAAACGGTTTTCTCTTATAGTTCCTTTTCCATAAAAACCCTTTTGTTTACAGTTGGGCAATTTCTTATTTTTTCTCTAGAAAGAAGGCGTGACAAAGATAACTCGTCACTAGATAAAAATTCAACGTCAGAAAACTAACGAATAATTATTTTAGCATTTGACAATAGTTGCGATACTTGTAAATTATTTATAGAAAGTCCTTCTTTG